>OX638134.1:13659363-15062925 GCA_951804985.1 Dryomyza anilis | reverse complement strand
ATCCTGTCACGCACATTGACGACGCACTTTCACTCAGTCAACTACTTTACGTACCCTGGCTTTACTCAACCCACAACACCATCTATCCAACCAACTCTACTTACAATTAACCTACAACCAACCATGCTACAAACCATCCCAATAACCATGCAACTTCTCAGACAACCTTTCAACCAACCCATTTTGAACAGTGACAAAAGGCAAATCGTGGGCACAGCACGTGTGTGCCATGCAACGCCACGACAGAGCAATGTGTTTTTTTGTTATATTTTTATTGTATTATTTGCCACGTAAAGAATGCGTAACACAAAGAATAAAAATAATAATACGCATACATGTGGCGGAAAATGAGACAGAAACGCAATATTCTAATTCGGTGAAATGTACTGAAATTAGTTATTATTATACGCCAAAAGTAATAACAATAATAACAATACTAAAGACAGTTTTTGCGTTGTTGCATGAAGTTGATTAGTTTTTTATGCTTTTGCTGGCAATTGTTATAACTCGAATTATCCTAATTGTGCTGCACGCATGTTAAATAAATTCTACTTCAGTTTTTCATTTTTTTTTGTGACATTAGAAACATCTTTAGATGTTCAATGATTAAAATAGTGTAATGTGCAGACTTTGAGGTACCATCGTACCATTATGCTAGAGTGCATGCATGATCAAAAACTGAGCATTGTATTTTTTCCGAAATTGTCATTCATTTCTATATTGTTACGAGATTAATGCATAAAGAAGGAGACTTCGCACTATATCAAAATGCATAGATATCGATGCATTCTGTCCAAGTTTTCACGGTAGTAAGAATTATTAAAAATCGGAACGACATCGAAAAAAAAAATAATTACTGTTCGAATTCATTAATTTCGATACATTGAATATTTATATATCGTATCCTGTCAAATAAAATAAATGTGTGAAAACTTTAAAAAATTAGAGTTGATAAAACAACGATATCGATCTTTTTTATTGAAGTTGTTCGTGTAAGCTTCGAGGCGTCAGAGTTTTTCGAGATAAGGCAGACTGGATTTATCTTTTCATAAACAGACCAGTTCCACAAACAACGTAATCTGATACGTTGTAAAAATACCCCTAGGGCCATGCTCATGAACTCATCATTTCAGATTATTGGGCTTTAAAGAGGACCAAGCTAAAAATCGCCATGTAATGCAGTTATCATATGTGCTTTTGCTTCTTTCTTTAAAGCACATAATTCCTATTATGTTTATTGAAAAAGGAAAACTTGAAGAGTAGGATCTTCAGGTGAAGAGTCTTGGCTGTCTCTGAATGGTCGATGGTTACTCGGACAACTTTCTTATAGAGTCATCTATGAACATACACAGAAAAAAATTATCTATACATGGGCCATTCCACACCAAATCGACCAAAAAAAGTCAAATTTGAGATTTTACCTTTTCGATCTAATGAACTTTTAGCAACTGATAAAGGGTATAGAGACATGCACTAAACAATTTTTTTTTATTTTTTCCGACCACTACTTCCAGAGATACAGTGGCTCAAAGTTGGAAAAAAAGTTCCAAAAATCACTTTTGTACTGTTGTTCATATTTAAATATCTCTTGAACTAGAAATGCTAGAAACTCTGTTAATTGCTCGTTTTAAAGCTAATGGAACAAGCTTTTAGAAAAATTAAGTTGTAATTTCCAAACGGTAACATGTGGCCCGTGGTCATTATCCTTGCACTTCAAAATTGTGGTCCTTAAAAAGGACCCTTTTTAAAATTCTGAAAAAAATCCAAAAATTTTATCAATTTATTATAAATGTTCATACAAAATTTCAAGATGGTATTTTGATGGCATCATATTTTAAAAAATTATTTTCTATTGTTCTATTAGCTTTAAAACGAGCCATTAACGGAGTTCCTAGCATTTCTAGTTCAAGAGATATTTAAATATGAACAACAGTACAAAAGTTATTTGTGGCACTTTTTTTCCAACTTTGAGCCACTGTATCTCTGGAAGTAGTGGTCGGAAAAAATAAAAAAAATTGTTTAGTGCATGTCTCGATACCCTTTATCAGTTGCCAAATCGAAATTGAAATCGAAGAAGGTGAGTTCCAACCGCTGGTCGATTTGGTGTGGAATAGCCCATATAATGATTTATTCATAAACATACGGAATTTTTTCGCCAACTTCCAGATGAATCATACTGATACCACCGTTTATTAAATGACATATCTATGAATGTATTCATTATATATATGAACGAAATATTCCATACAATGAATTTGAATAGTCATATTAATGAATATAATCATAATAACTATTATTAATTTAAAGATTTTTCAAATAAAAATTTAGTTTTAGAAAATAATTCAAAAAATATGTCCCTAAAAAAATAATCCGATAATTTTATTTTTCGAAAAAAATATTATAAAAATAAATAACTAAAAAAAATCCAAAAAAATTAAACAAAAATATATATTTTCATTAATTTTAAAATAAAATAAAAAAAATTAATTTTTTTTTTTATGTTATTAATTTATGCACGTCGAACAAGCATATAATAAACGTGCACGACTCGTGCAAAGATTTTGTGAATGCAAGGATATCGAGCAATTTTATTAATATAAAAAAATTTTTATTATTTATATCAGGGACCCGTGATTCGCTGTGGACGTTTTTTATTGGTTTTATAAATGTAGTAACCAAAACAAAACTAATTATCCACAACTTTTCTCATAGACAATTCTTTCTCAGACTGTTCCCCCGTAGAAATCTTCCGAGTAGAATTCTTTCCCGTAGAATTCTTCCACGTAGAGTTTTTCCCAGTAGAAGTTTTAGTGTGGTGAGATTTGGTGTGGTGAGTTTTAGTGTGATGGGTTTTAGTGTGGTGAATTTTAGTGTGGTGAATGTTAGTGTGGTAAATTTCAGTTTGGTGAATTTTAGTGTGGTTGATTTTGTTTTTGTGATTTGATTTTGTGTTTTTGCTTTTGTTTTTGTCTTTTGCCTTTGCTTTTGTGTTTTTGCTTTTGTTTTTGTGTTTTTGCTTTTATATTTTTTTTGTATTTTTTGTTTCATCTTCTTAGCTTGTGTATGTGCCGAGTTATATCGTTTTGAAAGATTATGTTGTATGGGAGGTGCCACGCCTCTTTTTCCAATCCCGCCCATATATAGCCTATGTTACACTCCGGACTACATAGTATCCTGGAGCAAAATTTCAGTAAAATCGGTTCAGCGGTTTAGAAGTGATGCTGGAACAAACAGACAGACAGACGGACCAAGAGTTTTTTATATATAGATAACATACAAGAATTACTTGAGAACTACTTGAGAACTGAGAAAATGAACGCAAAATAAATATTTGATTGAAATTTGGTTTGGTGAAATTTGGAACAGCGTACTTCAATATGATGTACATATATGGTGTATTTAGGAGAACTTTACTTCATAGGGCCGGTCTAAAAAAAATGCCACGCCCCCTAAAAGAGACGGAGAGTGCCGAAAAACACCAAATTTTTGCAGACCGCCCCATTGGAACCACCCATAAAACGAAAACCGACCAAGGTCATAAGTGGGTTTTTAAGTATTACGATGTGGGCGGGTAAAAAAAAAAAGAAGATATTGTCCCCACTTTTAATAAGGTCGTGACAATTTTTATACCCTGCACTAAGAATGAAAGGGTATATTCAGTTTGGTACGCCGTTTGTAACACTCTAAAAAAAGAATCTCCGGTATGGAAAAGTATAAATATTCTTGATCAGCATGACCTACTGAGTCGATTTAGCGATTTACGTCTGTCCGTCTGTCCATCTGTCTGTCTGTCTGTCCGTCTGTCCTTCTGTCTGTCTGTTTAAATCACGATTACAGAAAAAGTTGAAGAGCTAGAGCAATGAAACTTTAGATTTAGATTACTTATATATCTAAGCTGTCTGAACAATTGGCATGATCGGTCTATTGCGACCTGAGAACCGACCACTTATGTTCAAATACCTCATATAAAATTTACATATAAAGATCAATTTTACTGTATACGTGCTTAGGTAAACTTTTTTGATCAAATATATATTGACATTGACAAAATAATGTTTTTCCACGAAACGACTTGTGGTTCCCAAAAAAAAAATCGAAATTCTGTACACCTACCCATTTGTAAATATGGGTATCAAATGAAAAAAAAATCTTCAGGGATGGAAAGTTTGTAGTTATTTTCAGGATTCGTATACCCTGGTGACCTATATACCACTTTGAATGGTTACCACACATATGTGTAGGGTATTTATAGTCGGCTTAGACCGACTATAATTTTGATAATCCTAACTATCATAATAACACCTACTTTAAAATTTACCATGTGATCTAACCTTTCCAACTGGTTATTTTTAATTTCGACAGGACCTATAAAATAAAATTCAGCCCTGTATTTTATGTTTGTGTTCATTAATATGATGAAACGTATTGCTCACATATCATATTGAACAACACTTTATCGATAGTTATCAAGCGTTCATAATAATATGATAAATTTTGTGCATACATAAAACTATAACGCATAAAAACTATAACGCATATTTGTACTACAAACATTTTTTTCCAACTGGTGGATTAACAAAAAAAATATTATTCACTCTCGTCCTTTTGTAACACCTTTTGTAACACAAAACATTGTTGAGATGATCATATTTATGTTTATGAATTGGTTAATGATTGTATGCAATCATAGTATTAATTTATAATAGTTTTACATTATTATAATATGATTTTTATTGATGCAATCATAATATTTTTCGCAAAAACCATAATATTTTTCGCAAAAACCATATTATTATCTCACACAAAAATGAAATGATCATCGATGAGTATATTATGATTTCACATCAACACAATATAACCCTCGTTGACCATATTATGATCTAACACCACCAAAATATGATCCTTGTTAGCAATGTTATGATCACTGAAATTTGTACTTCCTGCAAACAATGTACCATTAACAATTTAATAGTTGATAACGTGAGCATTAGAAGTACATAACAAAATGATTCTTAGTAACCATATATTGGTCCGATTTTTATTTGCATTTGAATTGCAAATGCATATCAAATTTTCATAATAAATTTTTGATATTTATTTTTCGGAACTTTTTTTGTTTTTTAGCGGAGATCTAGTATGGATATAAAAACGATTGTCCATAATAGATTAATTTAAAAGTTTTATTCCCATTTGAATTGGTACTAGAGATATTTCAAAAATCAATTAAAATGTATTAAATGCAAATAAAAGCTGTAAACAATTAATATAAGACAACCATTTTCATATTCAAACTCAATGATGTCTCTGCTATAAAGTACATCCTACATTTTTTTGAAATATTCAACCAAAAATTTGATATGCACTTGTTTTTCAATTCCAAATAAGATCCTTTAACATGTTGATCCAGAAAACAGGGATACACATGTATTTTACTTTTTAGCGTGCTTTGAAAATATATAAGATTTTCTCATGTGTGCAGCTAAAAGTTGAATTTTGTCGCAGGGTGAAATGAGTAATATGGTCGCTAAAATCATATAAAGTAGTTGATAGTTATCTATATATATAAAACTCTTGGTCCGTCTGTCTGTCTGTTTATTCCAGCATCACGTCTAAACCGCTCAACCGATTTAACTGCTATATATGGGCGGGATTGGACAAAGGGGCGTGGCACCTACCATACAACCTAAACTTTCAAAACGACATAACTCGACACATAGACAAGCTAAGAAGATGAAACAAAAAACTCAAATAAAAAAAAAAATACAAAAGCAAAAACACAAAAACAAAAATCAAATACAAAAACAAAAGTAAAAGTAAAAGCACAAAACTTAAGCTATAACTCAAAAACAACAGAAAAATAAAAAAGGATAGAAAACAAAACAAAATCAACCACACTAAAATTCACCACACTAAAATTCACAACACTAAAACTAACCACACTAAAACTCACCAAACTAAAATTTACCATACTAATTTTCACCACACTAAAATACACCACACAAAAACTCACCACAATAAAACTCACCACACTAAAATTCACCACACTAAAACTCACCACACTAAAATTCACCACACTAAAATTCACCACATTAAAACTCACCACACTAAAGTTCACCACACTAAAACTCACCACATTCAAATTGACCCACTTAAACTGACCATACTAAAATTCACCACACTTAAATTCAACACACTAAAACACACAACAATAAAATTCACCACACTTAAACTCACCACACTAAAATTCACCACACTAAAACTCACCACACTAAAACTCACCACACTAAAACTCACCACACTAAAACTCACCACACTAAAACTAACCACACTAAAACTTCTACTGGGAAAAACTCTACGGGAAAGAATTCTGTGGGAAAGAATTCTTCTGGGAATAATTCTACGGGGAAGCAGAGTCTGAGAAAGAATTGTCCATGAGAAAAGTTGTTTTATCGGATATTTACCACATTTATAAAACCAATAAAAAAAAAACGTCCACAGCGAAGCACGGGTCCCTGAAATAAATAATAAAAATGTTATTTATATTAATAAAATTGCTCAATAACCTAGCATTCACATTCAATTTGCACGAGTCGTGTACGGGTCCAGCTAGTACTTAATATGATTTTAGCAACCATATACTTTACTGCGACAACCATATATGATTGTAGATAACATAGTAGTGTTACCTAGATCATTATATCGCATCAACATTTTTTCCGTACGCGTAGTAGGAACGAGTTTGGTAAATTCAGGGTTCTTTATATGCAATGGTTGATATATATTAATTTCTAAAAATGTGTTTGAATCAATTCTAGTTTTGTATATCGTGTTGTTCACAGTTAAAAGTCTTAATTTATGGTTTGGTATATCGGATTCAAATTATAGTTTCGATTTTAGTTGTAGTTATTAATTTTACAATTTGTCCCTACCACAATATTTTTTTACTAAATCTCGAAAACCGTATTTTTTAACGTTTCCGGTTCGATCCGGGTTAAAAAAAGCATATGGCAGAAAACTCTCTTGTTTAGAATCCTGGTGAGTTTTGATCCAGTAAATTTTATTGTAAGGAATATTGAATAACTAGCAACTTTTTTTCTACACACATGAAATATAAAATTAATGAAATTTTTATTCGTTCCAAATGCGTGTCAACGATCTACTTTGCACCATGTAATTCTGAAGATTATATAGGGTTTTTCAATAAGAGCGCTACAAAAGTTTTTTTCAAGGTTTTTCAACAGGGACGCTACAAAAGTAAAGCAACAGGGACAGCAAACGGCGCCATATTTCTTGACGTTCTTTAGACATTTCACTTCAGTAAGGTTTGCCATTTCATGATGGAATGATATACGAGTCAACAACGAGTCGAAATTATTAAAATTTACTACCGAAATTCGAATTCGTATATCTTTCCATCATGAAATGGCAAACTTTACTGAAGAGAAATGTCAAAAGAGCGGCAAGAAATATGACGTCGTTTGCTGTCCCTATCGCTCTACTTTTGTAGCGTCCCTGTTAAAAAACCCTTTAATTAGAATACAACCTAATAATAAGCTTGCCAAAAATAAGTAGTTTTCGATTACTGGGCGTGGTGCGCGCACATACATTAAATACGCTTTAAGCGCACCCTGGATATTCATATTTTTTTCCGCATAAATTTTCAATTTTCCTCTAAATACTTTTTCTACTGTTCAATAACAGAAGCAGCAACAGCAGCGAGGAAGGGCACCACAAAAAAATGTTAATTACTTTATACGCTTTGCCAAAGTAAAACTTTCACTACAACACATAAATACAGACGACAGGAGCGTTACTAATCACTGTGTTTGTGTGAGTAGCTGAGTGTATGTGTGTGTGTGTGTTTGAATTCTGTGTGTGGGTGGCATGTTGTATTTGTGTAACTGCTGCAAATGTCATTTTTGTGGCAACATATGTTTGAAGTGTGGCTGACAGTTTGACGAAAACGAAATACAAATAAAATTATAATCAGTCTGTCGCTATGACTGTCTGGCTGTCTGGCTGCGTGTGTTCCTTGTGCCTGCCCCGCGAGGACTATGTGGCAGGACTATTAGCGGCACAAATGTCTTTGATGAACGCTACTGTGTGTGCAGTATCGACATTTTTTACTACTTTTTCACCAACGCCTATTTTTTGCATACACAAAAAAATAAAATAATAATTATAATATATTTTATTATATATAAATTATTATCTATATATATTATTCATTAACTATTTTCTTCTGTAATAAAATTATTTGTAATTATAGCAAAAATAATTTGTTGAACATATTAATGATCATAATTGCTATACATAAATTATTTGCTAATATAACAAAGTATTTGCTGATTTAACAATTAAAGAATTAAAATATATATTAGAAAATACCTGTAAATATAACGACCAACATTGTTGTTTATATCGGCTAAATATACAATTATTACTTGTTGTTTTAACAAAACATTATTTTGTCATAAAATGCATTTTAAGATTTTTAACATATCAAACTGAGTCAAAAAAAATGTTTATAATTATAGCAATAACAATTTGTTGTGGAAATTAATATACATAATATAATATTAATTAAATTATTTGCTATAACAACAATTTTAATACGTTTAAAGTTTATTATATTAGCAAACAATTTTGTTATATCAATAAAATACAAAAGCTTATTGTGTATTTAAAATTTTGAATAAAATGTTCAATACACTTTTTGTTATATTAATTAAATTATTTGCTGTAATAACAAATTTCATACTTTTAAAAATATTTCTATTAGCAAAAGTTGTTGTTGAATGAATAATACATAAAAGCGAATGCTTTAGGTTTAATTTTGTATAAAGTGTTCAATACACATTCTGTAATATTAATTAAACTATTTGCTGCAATAGCAAATTATAAATTTTATTGAATTAGCAAAGGTTTTTGTTGTATCATTTATCTACAGTACAGTAAAATCAATTAGCTAAATATTTGTTAAAATTTTTAATAAAGTGTTGTTCAAAAATGTTTGCAATATTCACAACCATATTCGTTATATTAACAAATAATTTAACTGTTGTATATTTACTAAATTTATTTGCTGTATTTACAAAATAAACAAGTTTTTCATATTAATGCATTTATTTGTTGAATGTACTAATAAAATAAATTAAATTTATAAAATTTTTTCCGTGTAACAGCATTGCAACTGACAGCAGGACGAAATGTACAATGAGGTGATGAGAGTCCAAGGGGTTGCCGCGTTGAAGTTTCTTGGCACAGCACGCATCGCGTTAATGAAATAACAAGCGGCTGCTGGACACGCCCACAATTCGAACGGCAATCAATTTCTCACACAGCACACCAAGAAAGAAACTCACAGGATAATTGCAAGAAAAGGAAATTTCACTTTAAATGCATTGCTCGAACAGCAGGACATCTGGCGGTATTGTGTCTTTCAACTTTATGTGAGTAATTTTTATTTTTTTTTTACCTACTACACGCAGCGTTGTCACAACATTGCATTGCATCGCATCACATCACAGGACATAATCGTCTGATAACTCGCAAAAATAGTTTTGCGCTATACTTGAAACATGCGTTATTATTATGTGCCGCCGCGGGGCGTCATCATTGATGAGAAGCGGAAAGTGCCATATTTTGTATGGTTTACAGACTCTTACACTGCTGCTTCAATGCACTTTAAAGCATTACATGACATTAATCAACTTGAATGTGGCGGCATGCTTTGTCAAATGAAAAGAGGTCCTTTGTTGCGCATCAAGTTTTCGCATTGTAACGTTAAGCGGATAATGTTGATACTTTAGTAATAATTGGTTACATATGCGTTTTTTTAAGAAATTGTGAAATTTAAGAATATGTTTTACAAATCGGTAACTTAAAAGAAATTCACTTTACTTTGGAAATTACTTAAATACATTTTACAGGCAAATTAAATTTTTGGTAAAATTAATTTTTAATTAAAAATTAATCTTTTTTGAAAAATTGAATTTTATGGAAAAATTATTTTTTTTAGAAAAATTTTTAATTTTTTGTAATAAATAAAATTTTTGGTGAAAAATTGGATTTTTTATGTGAAATAAAATTTTTCTTCAAAAATTGAATTAAGTCAAATATTTCAATTTTATTGATAAATAGAATTTTTATTGAAAAATTGAATTTTTAGTGAATAATTGAATTTTTAATGAAAAATTGAATTTTTAGTAAAATAATTAATTTTGCGTGAAAATTTTAATTTCTAGTGAAAAATTGAATTTTTAGTGAAAATTTTAATTTCTAGTGAATTTTTTTTTTTGTTTAGTGAAAAATTGAATTTTTAGTGAAAAAATGAATTTTTAGTGAAAAGTTTAATTTTTAGTGAAAAATTGAATTTTGAGTGAAAAATTGAAATTTTAGTGAAAAATTGAATTTTTAGTGAAAAATTGAATTTTTAGTGAAAATTGAATTTTTAGTGAAAAATTGAATTTTTCGTGAAAATTGAATTTTTACTGAAAATTGAATTTTTAGTGAAAATTGAATTTTTAGTGAAAAATTGAAATTTAAGTGAACAATTTAAATTTTAGTGAATAAATGAATTTTTAGTGAAAAAGTACATTTTTAGTGAAAAATTGAATTTTTAGTGAAAAATTGAATTTTTAGTGAAAAATTGAATTTTTAGTGAAAAATTGAATTTTTAGTGAAAAATTGAATTTTTAGTGAAAAATTGAATTTTTAGTGAAAAATTGAATTTTTAGTGAAAAATTGAATTTTTAGTGAAAAATTGAATTTTTAGTGAAAAATTGAATTTTTAGTGAAAAATTGAATTTTTAGTGAAAAATTGAATTTTTAGTGAAAAATTGAATTTTTAGTGAAAAATTGAATTTTTAGTGAAAATTTGAATTTTTAGTGAAAAATTGAATTTTTAGTGAAAATTTGAATTTTTAGTGAAAAATTGAATTTTTAGTGAAAATTTGAATTTTTAGTGAAAATTTGAATTTTTAGTGAAAATTTTAATTTTTAGTGAAAATTTGAATTTTTAGTGAAAAATTGAATTTTTAGTGAAAATTTGAATTTTTAGAGAAAAATGGAATTTTTAATGAAAAATATTTTTTAGTTAAAAATTATATTAGTGCATTTCCATTTTAAAAATTAAAAAACATTTCTTTCAATTATAATTATTTCTTAGTATAATATCATTAAATTAAATTTTTATTATACCTCACATTTGTTTTTATTAGTTTTTTTCTAATTTGCATTTTTCTTTCCTAAAATTATCTCTTTCACATACCAATTAAAATGCTAGCAATAAATTTTCAATTTCTACATATTCCGACCGCATCCATTGAACGTATACGAAATATTCAAAAAATCGAATGAAAAACAAAAACCCCCCAACGCGTGAGAATACAAAATGTTACGCTTTTTCACTTCTAACTACAATTGAATTGAATTTAAATCCAACTCATTAAGTGCTCGTAAATTTCAATTGAACAATGCTTCAGCCATGAAAAACTTCAACTGCGATTGTCTTTAGAGTGTGGGGTTAGTCGACGTCGTCGTCGGCATAGAATTCGACTACAAATGACAAAAACAATTGCATTTAAAGACAATACTGGAAGTAGTAGAAGTAGTCGGCTAGGGTAGAAATAGAGACAATAGTAGTTATATGTAGTAGGCAAAAAAACTAGAAACAGCCGCCGCCACAATGCCACACAATGTGCAGGTTACCATAGTCATGGTAATAGTCAGTCACCACCCGCATGACTCAAGGTCTCCATGGGTTTTTCAACAACAAGGTTTTTCTCCAACGTCTGCATTTTCTCTGCTCTTTTTACACGCGATCAATACCATGGTGTTGCCTAATGCAATTCTACTCTTATATATTTTGTACTGAAAAACACATAAATTACTCGACAGACAAAACACAAATTAGCTACACATATAGCGAACTTGGTGCGCATTTCAAACAGGATCCCAAGTAAAATATAGGGTGTTCTTTGCCGTTGTGTGCCGTCAGCCATGTCAGCGATCCTTTGTCAAAATACACGCATTGAAACAAATTTAATCGAGTTTTCCGCACCTTATTTAAAAAGGTGTTTAACATGCGGTTAGAGTTTGATAATAATAATAAAAAATTAAAAAGATAGAAAAAAATAGTACACACTAAGAAAAAATAATTTTTGGCATCATATTTTAAAGTATTATGTTTTTTTTACTTGTGGCAATTGTTTAACATGTTTACAGCAAAAATTAAGAAATATTAGATATACAATAAACTCAGTAGTCTTATGACTCTCTCTAATTCCTCTCAAATCTGATTTTTATAATTGTTATATTTATTTTCATCTTCATATTACGTTTATGATTGCTACAATCATTAAGTTATTACATCATTCATACTATAGTTCTAGCAATCATTCATTAATGATTGTAAAAATTTGATATCTATATCACGTAGTAATTATATGATTGCTACAAACCAAATCAAAAATATATGTTTTCAATTTTATATCATTAAAATTATCACACACGTGATAATTACGTTATAGGTGGAAAAATGGCATCATTACTATCAATCATACATAATTCCTAACAATCATACAGCAATAATTTTATTTTTTGTCACAAACATATATATTCAGTTATTACACGATTTCCTTAATGATTGCATTATAAAAATCAATCACAATACAGTTCTTACAATCATTTATAATTAATTGTATAATTTTAAAAAATACGATTGCTACAAACAAAATCTAAAATATTGATTGTCAAGTTTTATCATTAAAATGTTTATAACATCCACGTAGTAATTACGTGATTGGTGCATACATGGTATCATTACTATTAAACGTAATATATACCTAACAATCATACGACAATAACTTTATTGTTTGATTACTGTAGCATATTATTGTTACAGTAATCATTTAACAATCAATTCTTATTTATAAGGCACAACTAACGCTAGTATGGCAATAAAATTCCATTATAATATGATTTATGATTTCAATGTACAAATTACAGAGTAATTATAATAAATTTAAAAAAATATGCCTTACATATCATGCATTGTTCTGTGCAATCATAAATTGTTTGACGCAAATATGCTATCATTTTACTTATATTAATACGACTATTTAAATCATCCTATAAATTGCAATTTATGTAATATTGTTAATGTTTCATAATTTTCAATGATTTATATAAGCATATTATTATAAGAATAATGATGACATGGTTGTGACAAATAAATATTAATTGCAGAAAATAAATCATGATTGCTAATATTAATAATTAAGATGAAACTTTATGCAATTTGGAAAAAAATAAAATATTAAAATATCTAAATTATTTTATTTTTACTACAATCATTCTATAATTAAATATTTTTCTCTGTGTGTAAAAGAAATATACAATCGAATTTAAAACAGTAATAAAAACGAATTTAAAAAAAATACAATAAAAAAATCGAAAGTCAATTTGTGCATCTTTAATAGGTTGCGGTTAGCGCCTTTGTTTGCGGCTAGTACTACTTACTACCTGTATTTTGTAGTATCCTGCGCCACACACAAACAGCCAAACACCTGACAGACGGCTAGATAGAACGCCCGTCCGACCGTCAGGCCATTGTCTATCGACGCGGTACCACTCTGGTGGTCCGCACAACATGTAGTTAATTTCAAATGTCTCACACGTCGTCACTGCTGAGTGAGGATGTGGCTTCCGCAACTGACACAAGGTAACATTACGTCGTAGCTCTAACTCTGTGCAGCACTGACTCCGATCATTCGACTCAAACACTGGCAGCCGAAACTGCTGACACAGGAAGGCACCCGCACAGGTGGAATTACAAATTAGTCGAAACTAATCTGCCATGACAGACAGACAGACAGATGAACGGACAGACAGACATACAACACTGTATGCCATACCTTTAGTTGTAACGTCTGTCATGGCGCACCAAACTCACAAAACTCACCGACCCAAATTTGTTATTCCCGTAACCACAAATGTAAGAAAAAAAAAATAAAACTAGAAAAATCCCGCTCGCATAGCAATTGGACTAAAAAAAAAATAATAGCAAAAAATTGCGCTGGTTTTTGCCAAGGCTATGTAATTAGTTGCTTGTTAGCGAAAAATTTGCTGCATTTAAAAATATGATGAAAGTTAACAGCGAGGGTAGTGGCAGAGAAAAAAAACAAGAAAAACTATTTTTTAATTATAGAATTTAATGGGGGTAATGAGTGGATAAGCACATAACTAACTACAAATAAAGTTAAAGGGAATGTGATATTTGCTAAACGATTTCAACTGAATTTTCGAAATAATTAGTTACTTGTTTTTCAATTTAATTTTAATTTATATTTATTTATTAAATACTGGAAACAATTTCACGAAAATTACATTTTTCATAAAAACTCAATTTTCTTCACTAAAAAACAATAACCAGTCACTACAAATTAAATTTTTCACTGAAAAAAAAAATCAAAATTTGACTAAAACTCAATTTTTTTTAAAAATTCAATTTTTCACTATAAATACACGTTTTCACTAAAAACTCAATTTTCACTAAAATTACAATTTTCACTAAAAATTCAATGTTTCACTAAAAATTCAATTTTTCACTATAAATTCAATTTTTCACTAAAACTTAAATTTTTCACTAAAAATTCAATTTTTCACTAAAAATTCAATTTTTCACTAAAAATTAAATTTTTACTAAAATTTAAATGTTCACTAAAAATTCAATTTTTCACTAAAAAATTCAATTTTTCACTAAAAATTCAATTTTTCACTAAAAATTCAATTTTTCACTAAAAATTCAATTTTTCACTAAAAATTCAATTTTTCACTAAAAATTCAATTTTTCACTAAAAATTCAATTTTTCACTAAAAATTCAATTTTTCACTAAAAATTCAATTTTTCACTATAAATTCAATTTTTCACTAAAAATTCAATTTTTCACTAAAAATTCAATTTTTCACTAAAAATTCAATTTTTCACTAAAAATTCAATTTTTCACTAAAAATTCAATTTTTCACTAAAAATTCAATTTTTCACTAAAAATTCAATTTTTCACTAAAAATTCAATTTTTCACTAAAAATTCAATTTTTCACTAAAAATTCAATTTTTCACTACAAATTAAATTTTTTACTATAAATTCAATTTTTCACTAAAAATTCAATTTTTCACTAAAAATTCAATTTTTCACTAAAATTCAATTTTTCACTAAAATTCAATTTTTCACTAAAAATTCAATTTTTCACTAAAAATTGAATTTTTCACTAAAAATTGAATTTTTCACTAAAAATTGAATTTTTCACTAAAAATTGAATTTTTCACTAAAAATTGAATTTTTCACTAAAAATTCAATTTTCCACTAAAAATTCAATTTTCCACTAAAAATTCAAATTTTCACTAAAAATTCAATTTTTCACTAAAAATTCAATTTTTCACTAAAAATTCAAATTTTCACTATAAATTCAATTTTTCACTAAAAATTCAATTTTTAACTATAAATTAAATTTTTCACTAAATAATTTAATTTTTACTAATAATTTAATTTTTACTAAAAATTAAATTTTACACTAAAAAATTATTTTTTTTTACAAAAAAATAAAATTTTTCACAAAAAATTATTTTTTTACAAAAGTTGTGTTTAATAAATATATATTTTTTTTAAATTAAAAATACAATTTTTTACTAAATATTAAAATTTTGTATTTTAAATTTTCATTGTTTTATAATATTTATCTGAAATACTTAAAGCAAACATGATGGCTCCATTATAAAAAATTTATTTGACATCATCAACTATTTGACATTATAACACTCAATGCTTTTAAGTGCGTTATTTGCTACTTTTCATCATCAATCAAATCAAGCGCAAAGTTGAAAAATATTCAAAAATCATTACAAAAGAATTGAAAAATTAAAAATCCAAACAAAACTCAATATGAAGAAGCGGTGAACTTTGTATAAACCCACATGACGGTGTTTGATTGCATGAAACGAGTCGAATGTTATACATATTATCGAATATTTGCGTTGGGAAAAATATGATTTATTATTATTTGTCTGTTGCAGGTTCAACAACATGTTAAGAAACCCTTTTTCTTTTTGGATTGATGCTGTTCGAAAAGTGTCAATTTATAAAACTTTTATTTAGACAAATGATTGAAATTTAAACTACAGATGAGGGCATCAACGACATGGGTTTATATTGTATATATATTTTTTTTTTTGAAAATATTTAAAATGTATTTAAGCGCAATTAATGCATGTGCTCTTGACAGCAGTCAATGTGCCTGGTGCTCTGTTGCCAAACTGTCATCATTTGTCATTTTTCCGTTGGTATGTCGTCCAGTGCAAAATGCACGAAATGGACGGGCGCCCTTTTTATTTACTACAGCGACGCATGCGGCGATAATTGCAGATAAATGTTTACGAAACTGTGTGCGGTTATTTTTCCAAGCAATTAAATTTTGTTGAATTTATGAAAAATTGCCATAAAATTGTCCTATAAAACAGCAAGAAGTACACGGTAACAGAAACAAGAGCATCAACAAAATACATATAATAATTGTAAGTTCTTTGCTCTTAATCCTTGAGTATTATTTTTTACTTTGTATTACTTCTTATCAGCCTCTCAACACCAGTCACAGTCAACCAGCCAGCCAGCATGTTGCGTACCTTAAAATCACTTAAAATTATAACTGCTGCACCCTTAATGAACCCCTAAACACCACTCGCGGAATGTGTTTACACAAGCGCATATTATTTAAGCCTTTAATGATTATCCTTAATCATCATACACGCACGCAGGCAGCCTAAAAGTTGTACAATTGTCTGTCTATATGTTTGCTGTGTTTTGATTTATTTTAGAGAACCTTCTTTTTTTTATTTGAGGCTCGCAGCCTTTTCAGTTCATTGCAGCTTAAAGTGTTCGATAAGGGGTTTTATGTTGTATTAGAAATGAATTAATACCTTATAGAGCTATAAAACATAGCACTAGAAATTTATACTTTGTTAGATAGTGAGATTAAACTATTAATCCTGTATTAAAAACAAACTTAGTTTAATACCCTATTCTATTAGACGGTTAATATTTGATTTAGAATGCCATAATCTTGCTTATTTGTGTCCAATAAATTGAGAGTAAAATTCAGTTTTGAAATTACTTTAATATATTTGATTTTAATGATAAATTCTTCAAAAAGAAGGCACTCATAGTAATTCTTTTTCAGGGTATACACCCTTTTCTTTGTATGGGTATACATGGTTGCAACAGAGTCAATTTCAATAATATAAAATTCAGTCATTAAATAATGCATTTAATTGTCATTTTCTTAGCCGCAGTGAGAAAAAATGTTTCCAACAAACCTATAAAAATTAAAATAACAAATTTTAAGTTGGCTGACACATAAATACGTTTTACGACAAACTTATTATGTTAAATGTTACGTATTTAAATTTGCTGATTTTTGAAATAACTCTTTTAATAACAATAATGAATACTCAATACAAACAGTCGATTATTTGCGGCAAAGAATTCCTAAACAGTATTTTTTTGTGTGTAGTTATATATACATACAAAAAAAGATTGTTTTGGAATTATTTAGCGCAAACAATCGAATGTTTGTAGTGAGTATTCATTGTTTATACTACATGCTTTTAATGTTAAATAATTTTCCATAAACAAGTAGTAACATATAGTACAACATAAGCACTCAAATTGTTCCTAAGCACTTAAATTGCACCTAATAAAAACACACTTTATAAGTGTTATATTAATTATTTAACCCAAACACAATATACTTCTGTTAACAATTAAATTTATGTTCCTTAAATATATTTAACGTTTGGAAAAGACACTTATTAATTGCCTCAAATAAAATGTATTTGAATTGTTTGTGCTAAACACAAGTATTTGCTATAATAACTTCGCCTCGAGCATCGCCGAAAGCAATCATTTTAATCATGTTGTGCCGAACCTCAAGCAACGTGCTGAGATGATTATTGAACATTTGGTTTTACATACAGCTTAGTTTTATTTTCTTTAGTTTCCTTTAATGCCCGTAACTTCAACGAGTAGATATCTATTGGTGTTCGTACCGAACAGATATCTCTTACCTATCCGGTGTTTTTACTCCTTAACTATGCGTTGAAGTTACGAAATTTTGCTTACACGATAGATAACTAAGCACCAGTAGATATCTATTCGTTGAAGTTACGGGCATAAGAAAATGAAAAATTGAACGTAATTAATATTATAAGATTGCTTTAAATTATTTCTTATTTACTCGCCAGAACTCACATTCAACTCAAACAAATCATGCAGACAAATTAACAGATTTTATGTAGTACTCCTTTGGGACCATAGAATTTGATTATTTAAATCGGTAAATTGGATTAATATTTGTTTTCTATTGATTAAAGTTTATCTAATTCAAACTTCAAATCTATGGCTAAATGAGTAAAATATGTTGAATACATGCATGTGTCTGTGTGAAATATGGATTCAGTTTGGAAGTAACAAAAGTATTTATGAGAAACACTTTTGTGTAATCAAGGTTGTTTGCAGCAAAGGAAAAGACAAACATTATATAGTTTTTTACAAACACTGCATTTGTTTGCGAGTATAGTTTAAGAATTTGCTACAATTCCTTTCAAATGTTTGTTTGCAACTTCAATTTCCAACAGTTCAAGTATTTATTTGTATACAAAATGATATTTTTTCGTGTGTTTTAACTATAAAATAATTACTAAAATAATTATAAACAATCGGATATTAATTTAAACACTATACACTGCTCTGGAAAGAATTTAAATAGAATTTGGCTGTTACTCGAATCTACAAACGGATATAGTTTCTGGACGGTGTATGCATGATTTTGAGACCTGCTTTGCGCGCTCTTTTTTTTATACCCTACACTAAGAGTGAAAGGGTATATTCAGTTTGGTACGCCATTTGTAACACCCAGAAGGAAGCATCTCCGGTACGGAAAAGTATATATATTATTGATCAGCATGACCTCCTGAGTCGATTTAGCGATGTCCGTCTGTCCGTCTGTCTGTCTGTCTGTCCGTCTGTCTGTTGAAATCCCTACTACTTTTAAAATTGAAGAGCTAGATAAATGAAACTTATAACATAGATTACCAATATACCTACGCTGTAGGTGCGAATTGGCGAGATCGGTTCATTGTGACCTATGATCCGACCACTTATGTTCAAATACCTCATATAAAATGTACATATAAAGATCAATTTTTATGTATACGTGCTAAGGTAAACTTTTTTTGGTCAAATATATATTGACATCATGCTCAAATACATGATAATAATGTTTTCCGGCGAAAAGACTTGTGGTTCACAAAAAAAAAATCGAAATTCGGTACACCTACCTATTTGTAAATATGGGTATCAAATGAATGGAAATTCTTCAGCCATTGAATGTTTGTAGTTATTTTCAGGATTCGTATACCCTGGTGACCTATATATCACTTTGAATGGTAACCACACATATGTGTAGGATATTTATAGTCGGCTTAGATCGACTATAATTTTATAATCCTAACTATCATAATTACACCTACTTTAAAAATTCGCATTCCCAACTGGTTAATATTGCCTAGAACTGGATGAAAATGTAATATTATCGTTTTCTTGCCATCCGGTTCATCATGGTTATATCGCCATGGTGGCATATTAAAGACACTTAAAAACATGAGTATTTTTAATTTTAATAATATTAGGCCTATCGAATTCTGTCAGACAAATATCTAACCAACGCAAAGAATGTGAAAAATAAAAGACATGAAATAAAAAATATTTTTTAATATAAAAAGTTTTTAAGGTGAATTTTTAGTATAATTTAAAATGAAACGTGATGCGGTAGATAATATAATCTATTATTTTTTTTTAAGTTCACATTAAAAACATTTTAAAATATAAAAAATATTTTTTAATTCGTCTTTTGTTTAGTGTGTATTAATTATAAAATAATTATAAAAAATCGGAAATAAATTTAAAAACTTCCTTAAGTCGCAAATAATTCAATATTTTCCTAGACATACAATTTTTCACTAAAAATTCAATTTTTCAGTTAAATTTCAGTTTTTCACTAATAATTCAATTTTTCATTAAAAATTCAATTTTTCCCTAGAGATTCAATTTTTCACTAAAGTTCTATTTTGCACTAAAAATTCAATTTATCAGTTTACATTAAATTTTTTACTAAAAAATAAAATTTTTCACTAAAAATTCAATTTTTCTCTATAAATTCAAATTTTCACTTTAAATTCAATATTTCACTAAAAATTCAATTTTTCACTATAAATTCAAATTTTCACTTTAAATTCAATATTTCACTAAAAATTCAATTTTTCACTAAAAATTCAATTTTTCACTAAAAGATAAATTTTTTCACTAAAAATTAAAATTTTCATTAAAATTTTTTCCTAGAAATTCAATTTTTCACTTAAGTTCTATTTTGCAGTAAAAATTCAATTTTTCACTATAAATTCAAATTTTCACTTTAAATTCAATTTTTCACTGAAAATTAAATTTTTCATTAAAATTAAATTTTCAATAAAAATTCAATTTTTCACTAAGTACGCAATTTTTTAATAAAAATTGAAATTTTCACCAACAATTTCAAATTTTCACTAATAATAAAATTTTTCACTAAAAATTAAAATTTTCACTAAAAATTAAATTTTTCACTAAAAATTAAATTTTTCACTAAAAATTAAATTTTTCACTAAAGATTAAATTTTTCACTAAAAATTAAATTTTTCACTAAAAATTAAATTTTTCACTAAAAATTAAATTTTTCACTAAAAATTCAAATTTTCACTAAAAATTAAATTTTTCCCCAGAAATTCAATTTTTCACTAAAAATTTTATTTTTCATTAAAAAAATTCAATTTTTCCCCAGAAATTAAATTTTTCATGAATGTACTGACTCCTTCCTGAATAGCTTAATTTAGAACTGGTCTTAATTAAAATAAAATTAGATTGATTAACTGTCCTTCCCAATATCCGGCTGCCGAATCCATCGAAAATAAGTGTTGAATTACAAAAAAAATAAATAATTCAAATTAAAAAAAGGCCACTTTCTTGTTGGTAAGACTGTTAAACTGTACGAATAATAATACCAAATATTGACTATTATTAAAAAAATGTAATACCTCTTTCCTGATCCATATTTCTTAAAATTAGAGAAATAATAATACTATCTTAATTAAATAGAACTTTAATTTGAATGTTTAAAATAGAAATATGTTGCGACTTAAAAGGCAAGTAAATATTTTATAATATAGCCCATGGGTTAATATGGCTGATAATGTTGCTGTTAATTACCACATTTCTTCCAATCTCACATACGCAAAATAGTTGCCTAACTTGTGACATTTTATTTGTGTTGTGTTAGAAATTTGAGCCGAATACTATAGTAGTAGTTGTCAGCACCAAAAAAAAAAAGAGAAGAACAAACAAATTTTGTGGTCGCTTTTAGGCTAATGACGTTGACAACGTCGACGAGACCACAACGTGGCAGACTTTTAGGCGCACGCTAAACATTAACAGCCAACTATATCAGTGTAGCATACCAAACAGATTGCAGAAGAGAGTGTGGAGGAGCATGCAAAGGCTATGAGGAGAGCTGGTATATATTTTGTTAAGTAATTGGACAACATAATCAGCTGCGTCTGCCAGACTTAGTGTCGTGGCCTTGTCCTTGCTACAGCAGAAAATCAACAGAAAAAAAATGAAAAAAAAAACATAATTCCAAAATATATAAAAAATAAATAAAATGCAGAAGAGCAGATGACACGCTGTAGTATGTTAGAAGTCGTCTTTGCGAGTGCCTTTGAAAAAATTTACTTGAGTACAGACTAAAGTGGCTTATGTACCAAATTGTGTTGTGCACTGTGTACTGAGCCTTATTTTTTTATTAGACAGATATGTTTGCTTTTGGTTTATTTTGTGCAATGATGATTGAGTTAAGTTTGTGCAAAAGACTTTCAGTAGATTTGTATGTTTTTTTTATATATTTTATTTTCAGAAATTTTTATTCATACTACTTGCTCGATGGACCTATACAAGCACAGACAGTTGGCAAACAGAGACATTGACTTAAACCAGTCGAGATGAACCACCGGTGTTTGCTGAAATTAGTCAAGAATACCAAAGGATACTACTACCTGTAGTAGTTGCAAAATATAAGTTTAAAATAAATACAACGCAATCGAATTTAATTTATTTAAATTGCTATAAAAATTTTAATTTCTGCAAAGTTTAAAATTTTTTGTCTTA
Source organism: Dryomyza anilis (assembly GCA_951804985.1). Classification (NCBI taxonomy): domain Eukaryota; kingdom Metazoa; phylum Arthropoda; class Insecta; order Diptera; family Dryomyzidae; genus Dryomyza; species Dryomyza anilis. Next base: position 15,040,617 of record OX638134.1, on the reverse strand, counting down.
TTTGTAACTATACCAATTTAGCTAATTCTAGCAGTCCTAAGAAAGTTTAATTTTGAACGCACAAAATGATAAAAAGTAAAATATGTCTAATTCATATTTTTATTTTATTTTTGATTTTTGTCATTCAAAATCTTTATTTTATCAGGATATAAATTAAATAAGCGATAACTCGAAAACTCAGTAATTTTACACTGAGCGAAGAATGTATTAAAATTTAATGAAATTGTTTTAAAATTAAAATTAAGCAACGAATCAGAGCTTAAAACAATTAAATTTAAATTTTAATCAATTGTTATTAATATTTGTCAATTGTTATTAATAATTGTTATTAATATGTATTTAATAAAAATATGAACAAAATGCCCCTGAAGGTATGCAGCATTTACGGTATGTAGCATAAATGTTAATGCATATATTTAGGGGCAGCATTTACGCGTTAATCTGAAACTTTGTGTTCGATGTCACCCATCGTGCGCATCGTATAATTCGTAGGCTCCTTTTGAGGGACAACATTTTAAAAAACACTCAAAATAAGCAATAGTAATGTTGGGAAATGCTAGCCGTTATTATGTTAGTAGCTTTCCATCATGAAATCTTTCCATCATGAAATGGCAAACCTTACTGAAGAGAAATGTCAAAAGAGCTGCAAGAAATATGGCATCGTTTGCTGTCCCTGTCGCTCTACTTTTGAAGCGTCCCTGTTGAAAACCCTTAAAAAAAACTTTTGTAGCGCTCTTATTGAAAAACCCTTTATTATATTATTTTTTAAGAAATGTCCATGTAGATCTTCTTCTATATTTTAAGTCCAAAATAGATTTGATCGGCGACTTTTTAAGGGTAAATTGTTGACTTGAGTACTTTTCACTGAACTGAATTATTAAATATTTGGAGTTAGTGATTTTTCATTTTTAATATCTCTGGATTTGTAAGATGTAGGACTCGGAGGGCTTTTGCAACGTAAAGATGAGTTTGTTTGTATTATAATGACGCGACTTTTCAATGAATTACGACGATAAATAGTGTATAAAAACATCTTAAATTCTTGCTATACGTGTAAAAATAAAAAAATAAAAAATACAAAAAAGTTTACAAAAAAAAAAAAGTTTCGTTTTTCTCCAGTGTACCGAAAATTTTCTGCTCAAAATCATTTTCGTGGCCTTGCTGTGCTCTAGAGTTTAAGTTTTTTTTCGAAATTAATTTTGCCACGCCAATATTTCCGGAAATTAAGTTGGAAACAATACGGTTTATGATTTTAAGGGGGTACCACGTGACCTTGAGGACACCTTTTATTACATGACGTTTTTTTTTTTTGCGCCACCCATTTTAATATAATGCAAAAACTAGTTGTGACTTCGGTCGGTTGTCGATTTTAGTGGGTTCCAGAGGACCGAGCGGCAACCACTTTTTCGAATTTCGGAACTTTCCGGATCTATATGGGGGTGTGTCAATTCTTTTTTTTTTATTTAAGTAAACTGCTCCTCTTTTTCCTATATGTTTCACTTTTTTTAAAGTGAATATTCTATTGTTACTCTTTGATATAATCAATTTTGCTAAAAAAGAGCTTATGTATGTAATAAGTAAAAGAAAAAATTAGGTAAAAATTGCTCTTTTCCATTTATTCAATTTAAAGTATCCAATCATTTAAAACTTTTATAAAATTTAAATTCTGCTGCGTTGGTAGAGTATATTTTGAAAATTGTAATCGCTAAACCAAACTTAGTAATTTTGATAGTTTGTTTGGACTATTCTCTGCAGAACTATTAATCATTTTTTTATTTATTATTAGATCCGAAATGTAAAAAATTCAACCAAAATAGTTTTGCAAAATAAAAATTTTTGGAGTTCAAATTCAAATATCTTAAAAATATATCGCAAAATTAACATTTGTTAGTATATTACAATTAGCCTTTACAAAAGAAAGTGTAACTGCGTTTACAATTTATTGGGAAACTAGATGTGTAAGAGTTTGTATTTTTATACCCTACACTAAGAGTGAAAGGGTATATTCAGTTTGGTACGCCGTTTGTAACACACTGAAGAAAGCATCTCCGGTATGGAAAAGTATATATATTCTTGATCAGCATGACCTCCTGAGTCGATTTAGCGATGTCCGTCTGTCCGTCTGTCTGTCTGTCTGTCTGTCTGTCCGTCTGTCTGTTGAAATCACGATTACGGAAAAAGTAGAAGAGCTAGAGCAATTAAACTTTAGATTTAGATTACTTATATATCTAAGCTGTCTGAACAATCTGGCATGATCGGTCTATTGTGACCTGAGAACCGACCACTTATATTCAAATACCTCATATAAAATTTACATCTACAGATCAATTTTACTGTATACGTGCTTAGGAAAACTTTTTTGGACAAATATATATGACATCATGCTGAAATACATGAAAATAATATTTTCCTGCGAAACGAGTTGTGGTTACCAAAAAAAAAATCGAAATTCGGTACACCTACCCATTTGTAAATATGGGTATCAAATGAATGGAAATTCTTCAGCGATGGAAACTTTGTAGTTATTTTCAGGATTCGTATACCCTGGTGACCTATATACCAATTTGAATGGTAACCACACAGATGTGTAGGGTATTGATAGTCGGCTCAGACCGACTACAATTTTGATAATCCTAACTATCATAATAACACCTACTTTAAAATTTTCCATGTGATCTAACCTTCCCAACTAGTTTATAATAAAACTAGCTGGACCCGTGCACGACTCGTGCCAAGATTTTGTGAATTCATAGATATAAAGCGATTTTATTAATATAAAAAACATTATTATTATTTTTTATATCAGGGGCCCGTGATTCGCTGTGGAAGTTTTTATTGGTTTTATAAATGTAGTAACCAAATAATAATTCTCCGCCAAAACAACTTTTCTCAAAGACAATTCAGACAGTAGAATATTTCGTCACAGAATTCTTCCCAGTAGAAATCTTCGCCGTAAAATTCTTCCCCATAGAACGCTTTACCGCAGAATTCGTCTCGGTAGAACTCTTCCCGGTAGAATTCTTCCCCGTAGAGTTTTCCCAGTAGAAGTTTTAGTGCAGTTAGTTTTAATGTGGTGAGTTTTAGTGTGTTGAATTTTTAGTTTAGTGAATTTTTTGTGTGGTGTGTTTTAGTGTGGTGAGTTTTGGTGTGGTGAGTTTTAGTGTGGTGAGTTTTAGTGTGGTGAATTTTAGTGTGGTGAATTTTTAGTGTAGTGAGTTTTAGTGTAGTGAGTTTTATTGTGGTGAGTTTTAGTGCGGTGAGTTTTAGTGTGATGAGTTTTAGTGTAGTGAGTTTTTAGTATGGTGAGTTTTAGTGTGGTGAATTTTTAGTGTGGTGAGTTTTAGTGTAGTGAGCTTTATTGTGTTGAGTTTTAGTGTGGTGAGTTTTAGTGTGGTGAATTTTGGTTTGGAGAGTTTTAGTGTGGTGAGTTTTGGTGTGGTGAGTTTTAGTATGGTGAATTTTTAGTGTGGTGAGGTTTAGCGTAGTGATTTTTATTGTGGTGATTTTTATTGTGGTGAGTTTTAGTGTGGTGAGTTTTAGTGTGGTGAGTTTTAGTGTGGTGAATTTTAGTTTTTTGTTTCATCTTTTTAGATTGTGTATGTGCTGAGTTATGTCGTTTTGAAAGTTTAGGTTGTATGGGAGGTACCACGCCCCTTTGTCCAATCTCATATATAGCCTATGACACCCTCATATAGCCTATATAGCCCATATATAGCCTATGACACCCTCCGGACTCCTTAGTATCCTGTGGCAAAATTTCAATTAAATCGGTTCAGCGGTTTAGACGTGATGCTGGAACAAACAGACAGACAGACAGACCGACAGACTAACAGACAGACCAAGAGTTTTATATATATATAGATGTAAATGAAAAGAACTTCAATTTGCAATTTTTTTTTTAATCGTTTCGTAATATTTGTTTGCATGGATAAAATATATATTTGTGGACTAATTTAAAAGAAATTATACATACGTCAATATTCTAATATTTTTTGGCTTTGACTGGTCATAACTTTTACCAGATCAATTCGAATTTCATGTGGTTTATTTCATAATATTAGCTGAAGTATTCTCAAAGAACATAAAAGCAATATGATCGAAAACTCAAATCTGTTAAAATTTAAAAATTAAAATATATAGAAAAAATACGAGAATTGCCATATATTTGTATTAAGCAATAACTCAAAAACTTGAGGCAATCTGCAAAAACTGAGTATGAGTTCAGTGTTAAAATCTTTAAGGCAATCGCAAAATTACACTAAGATCGTGGATAAATATAAAAATATTACATTTGTTGTCTAGTTATTCGACATTCAAAAATATATTTAAACCAGAACATAGATGTAGTGAAAATCAAATTTGTTATGGAACGACTTGAATATAAATATGTTTACAAAAAAACATTTTATTGTTTCAATACAAATTACAGTATTGTTTGCTTATTCCCATATATGTAACTTTTGAATTGAATTGATCCAAAATCTATCAGAAATGAAAATAAATATAATACATTATTTTTGTATTAATATAAATAATAAATTTTATTAAAGATGTCAATTACACTACACAACAGTCATTCTGCGCAGCAGTCAAGGTTATTTTTGTATTCTGTTAAATGACGCCCTTATTCCGAAAATATGATTTAATAATGTTTCTTTGGATAGGTTTAAAAAATATGGTATAATAACTTTTGGACCGAGCTTTCATAAAGGTGGTCACATATATTTGCAAATATTTCGCGTTCTAAATAACACATGTGATCAAATGTTATATCGAATGAAAGTTAATTGAAGATCGAATGAACATTTCTTAGAACATTTTTAAATTGGTTCATTAGTTTAAGAGAACTCGAAAGGAGAACTTAAAAAAAACATTTTTTTTCAACAAAAATTTATGAAAAAATTCATTTAAAAAATGGAAAAAAATCGAAAAAGTAAGATGATACACAAATTTAAATTTTTCAAAATTAGTTCACACTCTTTCAATTTCAAATTGAGCTATAAATTACAAAAATATATGGGTAACATTTGAGGATAAAAAAAGTTATGTGAAAGCAATATAATTGAGTGCTATACAAATAGGCATAAAAATAAAAAATAAAAAATGAGAGCGGATCACGATTATTTTTTGAGCAACTATTGACAGGTAATTGCTTGTAATTAATTTTAAATTTTATAACTTTATCTTTAATACTTAACGAGATATGTGATCCGAAAAATTAAACCCATATTTCGTAGTGGATGTTGACTAAATCGACTCATTTTCGAACTTTGAATTACTATTCTACTAATATATATAAAAAATAAATTTCACATAGCAGGAATAGCAGTTTTAAAGTTATCGTGTATAGGCGGACAGACAGACGTTCATATCTAAATCGACTCGGAAATTGATGTTGACCAAGAAAATATATATTTTTTCATACCAGTCACGCCTACTAAGAGGCGTAAAATATCATCACATAAATTTTATAAATTGTAACCCATGGGTATAGGGTATAAACATATTATGCGATTTTTTTTTAGTTAATACCCAATTGTAATGATTTCATATGATTTTTTCTGTTCTCAAAACGTAGATTTCTTTTATTTTTACATCATTTCCTTTAAAAATGTACAGGCTAATTTTGCAATATTACAAACTGTGCATCATCTTGCGTTTAAATGCATTTTTTAATAAAATATTGGTTACAAAATTTACATTTTTCGAGTTTTACTATAGAGTTCTCTTCAACCAGGAAACCAATTCCAAACTATTGTAAGAAATGTTTATTGAATATTTAATTATCTTTCATTCGATATAACAATTGAGTTATATCGAGATATTTATAAATTTATGTGACCACCTTCAGTACAAAATTTATTGCTCGAAATCTCGTGAACCTATCCGTAGAAAATTTGTTTAATTCATATATTCAAATTCTGCGAGTCATTTTCAATAATACAAAAATAATGGAATTTACTGCGCAAACTTTTTTTCTCATTTTGTTGTGTAGTGTTATTCAACGGATAAGTAAAAAAAAAATATATAATATATGTCTAATTTTGCACCCAGTTGAAGATAATGGGTGTATAACAAATGCATATTACTGACATATCCTTCCAAAGAAATTTGGTTATATAGTATAATCTGTTGATAAATGAATACCAATTTTATATATTATGTTTTCAATAAATAAATTACCTTTCGAATGGTGTATCATATCTTTAAAATTCATAATTGTTTCCTTTTTAAAAATGTACGTAAATTGCAAAATTGACAGAAAAATAAAAATTCAGATTTTCTCATTGCTATTAATTGATCACCATTTTTTTTTAATTTATAATAAAATACCAATTCATTCCCAGTACATTCTTATCAAATACAGTGATTTTAAGCACTTAAATAATGCTGCAAAAATAACGAAACAGTGACGGGTCTTGTGATTTGGTGGTTGCAATAAAAAAGTGAAGCAAGCAAACGGATTTATATTATGTAAAGACCTATAAGCTTATATTCAAAAGCAAAAGTTAAATATTTTTTTTATTTACTCATATAATAAACAAAATATCAAAAACTGCAACAATCAAAAAAAAAATAATAATAATGAATTAAAAACCGACAAAAGAACAAAGCCAAGATCTACTACAACTTAAACAGAGTCTTCTTAGTTTTTGTTTAACTCCTTGTTTAGTGAACACATACCTCCCAGGATCTCGTACTTCCTCACAACAAAAACAACGAAATAAAGTATATGCGGGTGTATTTATGTGTACGTGTGTGTCTGTTAGTGACACACACACACAAAAGAATTTTAATATCCATCGCATTGCAACGCAACCAGACCAAGGCGACATCTACAACTAACATTGCTACACAAAACACACACACACACAGGCACCACATCCCTCACATTGACACATACAAGCACACTTAAACAAAAACCTAAGTGGGTCACCATGTTATGAATGGCTTCAGACGGATTTGGACTCATTTTCTTATGCGGAGACACCAGCAAAGAAATCGATAAGATTTGCGATTTTCTGGCTCCCTCGCAAGCAACTGGCAGAATATAACAAAAACACAAAAATATACAAAAGAAAAATCAAAAAAAAAAAAGCACGAAAAACAACAAAGCGGTCGCGATAAGCTGCAAGGACAATGAGGTGCTGTTGTTTTTGTTTGCTGGCAACACTGTCAGCAATTAGCAGTAAGTTATTGGAAGACGCTTTTTGAATTTAATTAGAATTCAAGATGCAGATAAAGCGCAGAGCGATAAAATGCGCCAACACGTGAGTTCAACCCAAAGAGCAAAAAAAAAATAAAAAAAAATATACAGCACTTTGCAAAAAGGACATACGAACATATATAAATATTTAATCATATTCACTGGAAAAACATACGCGCGCATCCTCATCAAATGTAGAACAAAAGGATACATGTTGACCGAAAGCTGCTTAAGCGGATTATGTATTGCCAAAGGATTTTTTTTGATGGTTGAAAAAAATACAAGGATAATAGAGCACAACAGTAGTAACGTAAGTTCTACTCATTATACTTCAAATTCAACAAATAAAACAATGCGTAAAGCTGCTGAATAACGTGTAGATCAATGTGGATGAGGTGATGTTGTTGATGATGTTGGTGAAAATGATGATGTTGGTACTATTGATGCAGCTGATGTTACTAACTACGTAGAGCATGTATACGATGTTTAGATTTTAGTGTGTTCAAGTTCTTATTGGAATATTCCTTTCTTATCCGAGTACATAAAAAAAAAATAAACTTAATAAGGTAATTTGGACCAATTTGGTCCAATATGTATGGAAATTGACAATTTTTTATTTTGTGTTTAATTAAATTGTAAGAATCAAATAAACAGCGTTCTAAAATTGTTATTATACAATTCGTAATGTATGTTCGTGGAATTTTCAAAATAAAGATTGATGATAACTATTTTACATTTCCAGTTTGTAGCGAATATAATGAAAAATATATATGCAAGGAAAGTAATATTTTTTATATCGGTATTGTAAATAGTGAGTTTGTGACAAATACTCTAAGTAACCTTTTTGGTCCAAATTTACTTATGTGTTACTTTTTCTAAATAAGGCACTTTTAGCCTTATTATGTTTATTTCAAAATCGAATATATCTCTTTACTGAAATAATTTACCGCCAAAAATTTTTAGAGCGATACCTTACTTGAACCAAATTTCTCCAATAGACGTAAATCAACAAAAAAAAAAAATAGTTTCTTAGACCTCATCCTCTTTTAAATTGATTACATTATTCATAAATCTTTTCTCATATTAAACTACAAAATCAGGAGAATCAGAAAAAATAAAAATAAATAAAAAATTGAACAAAAATCCTAATTTTTTCGAAAATAAAAAAAAATGATCAGAAAAAAAGCATTAAAAAAATGTACCCGAAAAAAATATATATGGAAAAAAAAGTTAAAAAAAAAAATTGTTTTTGAAAATTAGATACCGATTTTTTTTTTTTTTAATTTTTTTTATAATTATAACTACAAATATATATTATATCATTATATAAGAGACTAGTATTTCGTAGCCGTGCTGCCCACCCTTGTAGAAATTTTGGTAGGGCCATGCTCATGAACTGATCATGTCATTATTTGAGATGGTCGGGCTATGACGAGGCCCTCAATGTCCTTGTAACGCAGTGTCCCGATCATGTACTCACCTCAGGCCATGATCATGTAATGATCGGTTAATTCCCTATTTCATTATTTACCCGACCCTACAAATTTCAAATGGAATCAAAATGGAATCAACAGTTGACAAGATATATAAAGATTTTTGTAAATGAATAATTAGCATGTAGATGGTGGCTTTTACTTCTCGAAGATATTTTAATTTAAAATATTTAAATAAAAATGAAAGCATTGTACTCTTCATTAAGCTTAATAGGACGTGCTTCCGATAGTTTGGCAACTGTCAATGCATTTAAATAAGGAACAGTTTCTATTTTACCTACTTTTAAAGCTTTAAACGCATGTTACATGTAGAAAAAGTTAATGCATGTCTCCTTTCTTTTATTGAGTTGAAAGAAATGTTCAAATCCGTCATTTATTACATCATTTCTGATGTTCATTGTTACGGTCCACATATTTAATTAAATGCATTTCATAAAAATAGTTCCTGTTATTTTTAATATAAAGCTCTTGCAACTAATGAATTGATCATTTACATGATAATATTTACTATCATTTACAAACATTGGCTCATATTCATAGACAATTTAAGTCAACTTTAAAATTAAAGTCGACTTGTTCGACAATTTTCACAAATAATAAAATGTCAAAAAGCTGATTTTAAAGTCGACTTTAAATTGTTTATGAATATGCGCCATTAGTTTCACATTGTGAAAATTAAAAAAATATTTTTAAAATTAATTGTTAAATGTAAATATTTCATAAAAATATGTAATAATGGTGAAATATTTCTGCAAGTCATCATTATATGCTTTTCTTGTTTTTGTTTTCTCTTGTTTTGCTTTCCATTTGATTTTGTTTTTTACTTTTTTCCTTTTTTTTATTTGTTTCTGTTTTGCTATTGAATTTTTGTTTAGTTTGTTTTTACTTTTGCATTTTTTTTTGTATTTGTATTTGTTTTTGAATTTTCCTTATATTTTTGCTTTTATTGTTTTGATCTTGTTTCTCCGTTTTTGCTTTTGTGTATGTCTTTTTGTTTTTGCTTTTGTGTCTTTAATTTTTTGTATTTGTATTTGTTTTTGAATTTTCCTTATATTTTTGTTTTTATTGTTTTGCTCTTGTTTCTCAGTTTTCGCTTTTGTGTATGCCTTTTTTTTTTTGCTTTTGTTTCTTTAATTTTGCTTTTGTTTTTGTAATTTTGTTTTTTTTTTGGCTATTATATTTGTTTTTGTTTTATTTTTTGCTTTTGTTTTTATATGTGTTTATGATTTACCTCTTGTTTTTGGGTATTTTATTTTTTTATGTGCTGCTGTTTTTTTTTCTTTTTCTTTTATTTTTTTTATTAAGCTTTTGTTTATTTTTCTTTTGTGTTTGTGCATTTGCACTTGTTTTTGTTTTGTGTTTTTTCTTCTGTAATTTTTATTTGTATTTGATTTTATTTTTATTCGGAGCGGAAAGTGGAAAATTAACGTAGAATGCGAAGTGCCACGTCACTTTGTCTAATTCCGCCCATAAATTGCCTATTTTAGCCTACGGACTCCATAGTATCCTCGTGCTAAATTTCAGTCAAATTGGTTTTGCGGTTTAAACGTGATGCGGGAACAAACAGACCATAGACGGGGACCAGAAGTTTGATATTTTTTTTAGAAAGATAGATATATAGATAGATAGATAGATAGATAGATAGATAGATAGATAGATAGATAGATAGATAGATAGATAGATATATAGATAGATAGATAGATAGATAGATAGATAGATAGATAGATAGATAGATAGATAGATAGATAGATAGATAGATAGATAGATAGATAGATAGATAGATAGATAGATAGATAGATAGATATATAGATAAATAAATAGATATATAATAAACGCAAACTACATGAGAAATCTAAAAATGTCAACATTTACCAAAAAAACTAAATATTTTGATTAAAATTTGGTTTGATGAACAACATTTTTAATACGATGAACTTTGGGAAAAAAAATCGACAAAAAGCGGACATGGCACTCAAAAGGTAATTTACCGGAATTCCTTTTTTCTTTGGATTTCATAATATAGAAAAGTTGAGGGATAAAACATAACTTTTACCATTTTTGAAACTAAATATCAGCTTATCCTGAATATTGGCTTAATATCAGATTTCAAAGTAACCTCAAAAGGAAAAGTGTGTATTTTTTAAAGCATCACAATTTTTTAAAATATTCGAATTTCGAAAAAAAGTCAACTTATATATTAAAAAATCCAAGTTTTATTAAAATCAAAGAAGAAAAAACATATTTAGTTTCTACGCATCAGAAATATTTTACAAAATATTGCACAAAAATACTTTTTATATCAAGAGCATCGGTGCAGGGTACCAGTAATAAAATAAACTGAGTAAACCACACGCTATAGCAAGGAATTCTCTTTTTAGAAACTGTAATTTTCAGATATCTATTTTTATTAATGTAAACATGAAATTTAATACTTCCATGCGCACGAATTTTTTCCAACGTGCGATGTACATATATTTTGTGTCTTATAAAAATTTTCATTAGTAGAATAAATAATAGTCGTCGCATACACTTCCTCTAATTACAGAACACTCTTTCAATCATTCAACATAGTTATATTGAATTCATAACATTAATGTTTTGTAGTGATCAATATTATGAATTGTTCTTGAATAAAATGAATCATGGTTTGAAAAACAAAATTCATCAATATGAAGAATATTTTAAAATTTGAATTCAGTTGAGCTATCGTTGAACATGTACTAAGATGGCCATTAATATGAAATATGTATTGATTACTGTTTGCACAGGATAAAGCTGTTTATCACATGATCTAGATATTAAGAAGATATATCTTAAAAACCCATTTTTTTTCAATTTAAAAATACAAATATTTTGTTGCTGATTTTCTCCTTAATTTTCTTCACAAATTTTATTTCTGTATTCTTGATAATGTTTTTTAACTTGTAATTAGAAACTTTTGATGCATTACAATATATATATTTTGATTATGAAAAAAAGTACATGGGAGTAGAGTATTTTATAAAAATAATTGAATTTTATGTTTGAACAATTCGTATACGAATACCACATTGTTTTAATTTTCATTTAGCTTATATTAAAATTCCGCTTTGAAAGTGCCAACTGTCGCCCATCAAACCCCTTTCGCGGATACAATTTATTCCTTCGCCAATTTTATTTCCACTTCATAGACGCGCTTAAATATAAAATGCGAAACTTTTTCGCATTTACCAACATTCACTTTGTTATCATATCATATTTTTTTAGCAATATCATTTTCTTCTTCTACTTCATTTTCTGCTTCATCATCTTTCTCTATTGGTACTAGTACTATAGCTACTACTTTTTCGGTTTCAATTTGTTGTTTCACGAGCAATTTATTTCGTCCATTAGAGGGTCGTCTAGGGTTTCAACTTGAAACAGCAAAGTCTCACGCTATATATGTGTGTCCCTATATGTGTGAGTGTTAGTAAGACACACACATATACACAATATGTGTAAATGAATCGCTATATATGTAGATATAGTATATTTTGATCGTTTAGGGTATTATTTTATTTTGTTTTTGTTTGTTTGAGCTGCTCAAGTGCCAGTATTTCTTTTTTTTTGTGTTGTACTCCTATTCGTGTAACAGTGTTTGTAAATTCCCTATACATATATGTATATAAACGTGCATGTGTATGTGTGTACTTACTATTTATGTCAAAACTTTTGACTGTATCTTTGAGGTAGGTACGTGTTTGTTTGTGTTTATATTGTATATTATACGTGTCTGCTCTTCAAGTTTAAAGTGTCGTCGTCGTCTTACATAGAAAACTCAAAATTTTTAATTGGAATTTTGTGCAAGTTACTGATTTTCTAGTACTACTTGTTGTTGTTCTTTTTATACCTTATCTCTTCTTATAGAACTTGCGAAATTTTGAGTTGTAATCTTAGTTGCTACATGAGTATCATGTGACATCCGACGTTAATTTGAACCTTTTAAATAAACAATCAATAGTGTCAACTGATATACTGTGACACACTTTTCTTAATGAAAAGGCAACTCAATTAACTGAAGCATTTTTTGAGTGAGAGTGTGTGTGTATATTTTATAATCTGAATATTCCAGCATCTGGTCAAGGACTTCAAGCTCTTAGGTAAAGGTCACACAAATGTCTAGGTCATAATCACAGGCTTGTACGATGTACTGACAATGAATATCTTTATGTTAGCTTCAGTCTGCATAACACAATTTAAATTTTAAAAGACATACGTAGCATTGTACGGTACAGCAAAAGAATACTGAATGTAATGCAGAGAAAATTTTTAACTACCACATATAATGAAGTATTTACTAAATACCGCATCCTTTTAGACTGCATAAACCAGCTTCGTCGCATTTCGACACGTTTTGTGAAGCTTCTACATTTTCCTAAAACTCGTATGCTATCCCTATCTCGTTTACAAACATGTGCAACATATAACTATTCTCGAAACTTCGAAAAGCTTCTACACATTTCGAACTCATTGCTCTTTGCATCTCATTCGCACTCATGTGTTTTAATATGCTGATCTTTCATCTCTTGCTCGCTTACTGCTTCAGTGGGCTGTAAGATCTTCCGTCTCTTTTTATCAAATATAAAAAAAAAATATTTTTTTTTTCTTCAAAAATGAAAAATATTTTTTTTTTTTCAAATAAAAAATATTTTTAATTCAAAAATAAAAAATATATATTTTTTTCAATAATAAAAATATATATTTTTTTGTTTAAAAAAAAATAGTTTTTGTTAAAAAAAAATCTCTAAAATGATTTTTTTTTTCTCAAAAATAGAAAATATATTTTTCTCTACAAATTAAAAAAAGTATTTTTTTTTTTTTCAACAATAAATTATATATTTTTTTTTTCAAAAATAAAAAATATATTTCGTTTCAAAAAAAAAAGATATATATTTTTTTTCTAAAATAAAAAAATATTTTTGTTCAATAAAAAAATCTCAAAAATAAAAATAATTTATTAAAAAAAATTTTTTTTTTTTAAGAACGAAATTCATCAATATGCAGATGATTTTCTTCTGTGAATAAATCATCTGCTTACTTTAATTAGTAGGGGAGCCTGGAGTAAAGTGAGACATGGGGTAATTTGGTAAATTGCATTTTTTATACCCTACACCTATGAGGTACAGGGTATATTAACTTTGTGCATATATTGTAACGCCCCTTAGGAGGCGTGTCCGGTATGGAAAAGTATATATATTCTTGATCAGCATCACTACCCGAGTCCGTTTAGCCATGTCCGTCTGTCTGTCTGTCCGTCTTGCTGTCCGAATACAGAATAACTTGAGAAATACTGATCAGAATGCGGTAAAACTTCGTTTGAATATATTAAGTAGGAACTGAGATTGAAAATGAGCCAAATCGGTCAACGGACACGCCCACCTCCCATACAAGTCACTTTTATATAACTCTTTCGGAACTAATAACTCGAAAAGTATTCAAGGTATAGTTATAAAATTTAAAAGGAATTATTAGAATTCACCTAAGAATATGTAGTCCAAAAATGGGCGTGATACGCCCACTTTTTTTTTTCATTATTTCCCGGGTTTTCATAGTGGAAATTTGATCCGTAAATTATTAAAATCAAATCTATGAAATATTAGCCTTTCAAAATTTTAAATATAGGCGTGGTCCGCACAATTATATTTTTCCATTTTATTTTTTTTTGTTTTTTTTATACTTTTATATACATTTTTTAATTTATGGGGATATAAGACGTACATTTCTGATATATGAATAATATTCTGAGGGTGGGGAGGTTCAGCATAATTAAAAACTTTAAAATTAAGGTATGCAATTAAATAATAATAATAATAGTTTGGCGCTACAGTCCTGTACAGAACTTCGGCCGAGCTCTCTCACCATTTTGAGCTGTGCGTGTTATATTTGTACTCAAAGTGGTGGGACCTACAGTTTATTGCCGAATCCGAACGGCGGGTGAGAGCTTTTCATAGGCAATGGTTTTACTCTCGTAGGTTTGCCATTTACTGACGAGAGGTAGCGCGGTATAGAAAAATGTTTCTATGAAAAGATGTTGTTAGCCCCAGTCCAGGCTTGAACCGGGGACCTTTCGACTCGCAGTCCAACGCACTAACCACTGAGCTACCGCGGCTACAATTAAATATCCCACATTAATATCCCCACCAAAGGTGTAGGGTATTCCATAGTCAGGCCCGACCGACTATAAAAATCCGCCCCATGTGACCGAACTTACACATTAGAAAAAAATGCTTTTGAAAATATTTAGAGTTCTATTGTTTGTTATCAAGAAGTGCTAATTTTTTGTCATTTTTAATTAAAATGCTATGTTTAAAATGATCGGATGTTGTATATCTTTTGAAATACAAACTGGTTTTGCACATTATTTCTATTGGTGCTAAGTTAGGTTCAAATAGCGATATTGTGGTAAAGTGGGAAATACATTCTTGGGTAAAGTGGGAAACGTAATTTAAGTAATGTTTGTTGTAATTATAATAAAAATGTTGTATTACATGAATATTTTAAATGGTTTAGCGAAAAAAAACTTCAATTTTGGCCACAAACCAATTCAAAATAAAACATTTTGACTTTACCTGTGATAAGATCTAAATTAAAAAAAGAAAGCTGCGAAGCGATCCTTTAAAGGCTCGAATACACGACAGAGAAATTAGCTAGAGATAGAGAAAAAAATTTACCATATAGCTCCCTACCATGTAGCTCTATGTAGTGTTTACACAATTCCATGAGATTTTTTGCTCTAGTTTGCTCTATCTCTAGCTATTTTCTATATCGTGTAAACTCCTCCTAACAGGAGCAAAAATAATACATCGGTCAACAACAATTCAGTGAAATGCCATATCTGCAAATGGCCTGAATACTTGAATTTCGCGAACTTGGCGACCAGTAACTGCTCCTGTTTTCATTACTACTCAGAATATTCTTACTAGGAGTAACTGCATCATTTCATTTTCCTCTTTTTCTTAACATAACTACGGAGATGTTATGAATAGAAACTATTTTTTTTCTTTTATTACCTTATTGTAATTTTTATTAGCTTATTGTAATATTTTTTTTTGCTTAATATTTTTGACTTTATCATGCAGAAGACAAAACATGAAATAGAAATACTAAAACAGCATTTTGGTAACAATTTAAAAGTTTCCCACTTTATCTCAAAGTTTTTTTAACAATTCTGAAATTGCGCTGTTTTAAAGAGTCGCTCAAAAATCCATTTAAATCCAGATATATGGTATACTGTAAATGCAAAAAGTTAGATTATGAATCAATCTATGAAATATACCCTTCAAAATAATTTAAAAAATGGTTCAAATGTACTTTTTTTTGAAAGAAAATCAAAATGTGTCCCACTTGACCCCAGATTCCCCTATATACAAATCTTCAACATTTATAAATGTAATTAAATCTTGAAGTTCAATAAGTGCAAAATGTAGTAAAAATAAAATAGTATGTATTGTTGCGTAATACACATTTTGCATGAAGTTAAATAAATACAGAATGTAGTCAAAAATGCAGTATTATTTTTTCTACACATTTCTTGATGTCTAAATTAGTACAAAATGTTGTTATTTTTTTATACAAATGAAATAGAATTTTGTACACGAATGCGGTAAAATTATGTGTTTTTTTTGTTCCATTCAAAAAATAACTACCAAAATATAGAATAAATCATATAAACTTCCTCTTGGTCGTCAGTCAAATAGATTAGATTTTTAATATTTTTATTTTAGAAACATTCTTTTTTTACAAATCGAATATTTTCCTAAATTTTTCTTACTACTTCTTTTTTAACAATTTATATGGTATTTTATATAAGTATATTGTAAATCAAATATGACATTTATGTCTTTTGTGCATTCAAACATATGATTAAATTTATATTTAAAACACAACATTCCCAGCATTATTAACATAAAATGAACCACAAAAATTCAACACTATGCAATACAATTAAATGCACTTTACTTTTGTTTATTTGATGGTGTTGTTTTTGTTGTTAATCCAGCTGTATATTGAATTAATTGTTAATAAATGCTACCAAATTATATAAAATAAAATTAAACGTTTTATTTATTTTATTACATATATTTCAATATTTTTCAACGAACTTTGTGTGCATAAATTAATTAATTACTATATATTTTTTGTCAATATTATTGTACGCTATTTAATTGAAAACAACAAAAAAAAAAGAATTATGTGTAAATATATTTTTTTGCCACATGCCAGTACAATACATGTTGAATTTAAATTTTTAAATTTATATTTTATTTTTATTTAATTTAAATATATTTATTTGAGTTTACTGTTTATTGTGTTAAAAACACTTTGCTGGTATTATTTTTGTTTATTTATAATTTGTTTAAGTCTTTTGAGCAGTTTTTAATTATAGTTTATTTGTGATGAATATATTGTTGTATACATGACACACTGATGTTATTTTGAAAAATATAAATAAACTAGCTGGACCCGTACACGACTCGTGCAAAGAATTCATGAATGCAAGGTTATGGAGTAATTTTATTAATATAAATAACATTTTTATTATTTATATCAGGGACCCGTGGACGTATTTTTTATTGGTTTTATAAATGTAGTATCCAAAACCATACTAATTCTCCGTTAAAACAACTTATCTTATACAATTCTTTCTCAGACTGTGCTTCCCCGTAGAATTCTTCCCAGTAGATTTCTTTCCCGTAGAATTCTTTCATGTAGAGTTTTTCCCAGTAGAAGTTTTAGTGTGGTGAGATAGTGTGGTGAGTTTTAGTGTGGTGAATTTGAGTGTGGTGAATTTGAGTGTGGTGAATTTGAGTGTAGTGAGTTTTAGTGTGGTGAATTTTAGTGTGGTGAATTTTAGTATGGTGAGTTTCAATGTGGTGAGTTTTAGTATGGTGAGTTTTAGTGTGGTGAATTTCAGTGTGGTGAATTTTAGTGTGGTGAATTTTAGTGTGGTGAGTTTTAGTGTGGTGAATTTTAGTATGGTGAGGTTTAGTGTGGTGAATCTATCCTTTTTTATTTTTCTGTTGATTTTGAGTTATTGCTTAAGTTTTGTGCTTTTACTTTTGATTTTGTATTTGATTTTTCCTTTTGTGTTTTTGCTTTTGTATTTTTTTTTTTTGTATTTGAGTTTTTTGTTTCATCTTCTTTGCTTGTGTATGTGCCGAGTTATGTCGTTTTAAAAGTTAGGTTGTATGGGAGGTGCCACGCCCCTTTGTCCAATTCCGCCCATATATAGCCTATGACTCATATTCAAATAATACTTTAGAAATTTTGCAATTATAAGTAGAGTGCATTATGTTTATAGCAAACATATTATGTAATAGCTGTTTCTAATTTCCCCAAAAAAAAAAAATTTTTTTTGCTGACATATTTACAGACAAAAGTGGAGTTTGTATCACAAGCTGTCTGTTTCTGTCAGTTCCTAAAATATGCGTGAATCTGCCATTAAAATTCCTCAAAATTTTACAATCAGACAAAGCTGCATATTTTCTGCCCGTTCCCAAAATATGCCGTAAATTGCCATTAAAAATTCAGGAAAATTTGGTAACCTGCTGTATTACTTCCCTAATTATTCCATTATCTGTGTGTTTATCGGAGAAATGCCCGAAATATTCCTGAAAAATATTAGATAATTTGTCACGAGTAGTTTTTCGGTTTTTGGATTGTTTATATTCTATGCTTAAGTAACCCTCTTTAAGAATTTCCTTAAATTTTTAAATAAACTTATACCCTATAGACCCAGGAGAAAAGTCACTATATTGAATTCGTTGACCACACCTATTTTTAAAGTTGGTGGTTGATTCATATTCATATCAAAATCGCTGAACTTATTTTATTGAAAATTAGCATGACTAAAATACAGATCTCAGGAGTACCGTAAGATATCTATAAACTAGATTGAACAAATAAGAGTGGCACCTCCCAAAAAACTCAAAGATTCAAAACACTGCGTCTAAGATTTAATGTTAGTGATTTCAACGAAACTTAAAATTTAGAAGATACTCATTTGACCAAAACTCAACACACCAAACTCACCACACCAAACTCACCACACCAAAATCACCACTCTAAATTCACCACACAAAATTCACCAGACGAAGCTTAACACACCAAATTCACCACCACAAACTCACCACACCAAATTCACCACGACAAACTCACCACTACAAACTCACCACACAAAATTCACCACCACAAACCCACCACAACATGTTTACCATTTACTAAATATCGAATGGTCATTGCACATTTTAATAATAATGTATATACAGCAAACGTGTTGCGATTGTGTTTTTTCCCACAAAAGAAAAAATACTTTACATATAAATGTTTATGGCAATCAATAAACATGTAATAAAATATGATATAAACACTTCTAAATATTTCAAAATTGTATCTAAGCATGTTTGCTGTAAGTTTATACAAAAATATTATATATATTGTTATTAATAAATTAAAATAGTTAGCTAAAATATTTTATTTATACAATTTATTATTTTTATAACCAAGTATTAAGTTTTTTTTTTTATACTTTGCTAAATTTCCCGTGAATTTATACACCACATACACAAATTTGTGCAATCAAATCAGTTTTCAATGCAATGCCTGTCGCATATGATTGCATTTTTAAAAGCCTAGATTTTGATTTTAATTTTTTGATTTTTTTCCAACATTGATTTTTTAGTTTTAACTTTTTGTTAATTATTTTATTTTTTTATGCTAGCATTTCAATTTTTTGTTTCGCTATGTTATTGTTTTGCATTTAAACTTTTTCCGTTTCTATTCATTGACGTCATTGTTGCATAAGCTCAATGGGCAATTAATGCAGCACATTTACGACGCACAGCACAGCAACGTAACCGACACCAGCACCAACAGCAACAGCAGCAGCCGTTGCTGTAATAACCACAAAGCCACTCGTTGGCTCCGCCAACACCCATCAACGTCAATGCGAAAAGTTTGGCATTAATTATGGAAAATTGATGAATGCAAAAGTTGTGCAAATATTTATTTTAATTTTTTTTTTTGCTTTTTATGTTTTTCGTTTCGTTTTGTTTTGTTTAATTTTTGTTTGTTTTTGGCTATTTTAAAAGGTTTTTTTTGGTCGACTATCAAAACAATAGAATTTTGTTGCATATTTTATTTGCTTTAAATTGCTTTGAGAGATTTACAAAACTAAATGAATTTGCTTAATTGTGCAAATAATGTTTTATTACATTTGCGTAATATGTAATTGAGAATATAATATTTGTTTAGTTGTTCTAAAAAAAATATTTAGTTATAAAACAAATAATTTTATGCATGAATAAAATATTAAACTGTTTTTTAATTCGTATTTTACATTATTTTTTTTTATTAGCACAAAAATAGCATATTTCTAATATCCTGTCATATATCCTATTTTTAAATGATTTATTTAATGATAAATTATATATAAATTATGTAACATATTTATTTACGCACATGTTGTTTTATATACATTTGTCGAAAAATTTAGAAACTGTTTTTATTTTTGATTTTTTTATGAAATCAATTTTTTTAAATATTGTATTTACACTACAAGTTCAGGCAATACGTTTCTCAAATGTCTGTTTATTTTACTAAATTTAAACCTCAATATTTAGATAGAACTCCATATATCCTTTTTATAAAATTCACTACAATAGAAAATTTCTTCTCTCTAAGTTTTATATATGCCATTTTCTTATAAGACAATAATTCATATATGATTTCGTCAAAATTTGTATATAGCACAATTATTCTAAAAAATAAAAAGAAATAATAAAAATGTATGTATGAACAAAGTATTTAACTGTTTATTAATTTATAAATTAAATAATTGTAATTATTTAATGCAATAATAGCATTTTCTAAAGTCCTGTCATATATCCTAATTCTAAGTGATTTATTTAATGGTAAGCCATAGCCGAATGTAACATATTTAATTAAGCATAAATAGTTTTATCTAAATATACGGTAAAATTTAGAAACCGTTTTTATTTTTAATTTTTATTAATAAAATGAAATTTTTATAGATAATTTATTTACACTACAAGTTGACGCAATCCGTTGCGCAATTTAAGTTTATTTTATTTAAATTAAAATATTCAATTTAGGATTCTCTCCATATATCCTTTTTATGAAACTGTCAAAATTTATAAAATTTTCACTATATATTATATTTTTCTACCATATGCAAATAATGCAGCTATTTATTTATGATTTCATTATTAAAAAACATTTAAATAAAAAAAAAAACATTATTTAAAATTAATTAATGTATTAATTTTTTTTGCTCAATTAATTTTTGAATTAAATAATATACATTTTTGTTGTGTAGTTTTTATAAACAATCTACAGCGTATATACAAAATGAAAAAAATATGCACTACAACGTGATGCCAAAATACACAGAGTAGGTAGCTCTCCATATATCCTTTTTCTAAAACACACCAAATTAAATAAAATCTTTACACTAAGTTTAAGCTTTTTATTTTTTTGTTCAATCATAGCTATTTATTTAAGTTTTCATACGTTTTATTTATGTTTAAAATTTATAAACAGTTTTTAATTAAAATAATTTGCCTGCTACTTGTAATAAAACGCTTTATATTATATTTGAAAAAAAATTAAATACATTTTTAAAGTAGCTCTCCCTCCATATGTCCTTTTTGTAAAACTTTTTAAAAATATAAATTTCCTGTAGTTTTTGCCATTTACTTAAATCACAGTAATTTATTTAAGTTTTGTTGTCATGTTTTATTACAGATTATAACGAGTTTTAATACTTTTATTTTCAAACAGTTTAATTTTAAATTGCATTAATGTCACTCTTGGCCTGGTGTTTTTATTGAAAAAATTAAGTCCATTTGCTGCTGTTATAAACAAAGTAGGTAGCGGCGCATTAATTTAAATATATATTGTACATTTCATGCATTCATTTAATTGCACAATAATCCACATAAAATTAATGACAACCACTAGACGATGACAATGAAGCTGCTGTTCACTATTGCGATTGCCTGTTTAATTAATTAAATTGAATTAATTGAATGCTTAATTAGTTCGTTGTTTAAAGCTGCTATAAAAGTTGGCATTTTGTTTTAATGTTGCAATATTTTCGACACACAATTTAAGAAGTGCTTGTATTTAAATTGTCGCCAATTCCAATGGGCACGGCGCACACGTTGCATACTTGAAGGCGCTTATGCAAAATTGAAAAAAAAAATGTAAAATTTATTAAACTCGATGAAATTTTCATTAAGGCGCGCGTGAACTTAACGGAATGTTGCAGATGATAATGCATTTTTAAGCATTTATAAATAAATAAATAATAACAATAATCAAAAATTATAAAATCAATTTAAATTATATTCAGATAATATCAAATGTATTTAAATGAAATCAAGTCGAATTTAACAAAATGAAAAGAGATCGAAGAGAAATTTTGTTAAATCAAATACATGAAATAAAATCAATAAAGGTTTAATTAAATAAATTATTATCATAACAAATTAAAAAATCAATTAAAATCAACATTTTTGTATTAACAAATGTTTGTTTTGTTTTTGTTTCAATCTATTCAACTCAATCTAAGTAGAAAATAATAAAAAGAAAACTAAAAAAAATTGCTTTAAATAAAATTAAATACAAATCACAAACAACTATTGCGAAAAACTTGTAATGCGCGCAACAAAAAAATAAATAAATAATTGCAAATTGATTGCATTTTATCTATTAAAAAATACCCATTTTTTTGCAGAGTATTTCAGTGAATTCGCAAATGCGCGTAGAGTAGAAACGCATTAATTTACCATGGTATTGCATTTCACATCCTTTCGTTTTCAGCTGCGTCCAAGTGATTTAATTAAATTTTTATATATTAAAAAAATATATATATAAAGTTTAACTACACATAAAATATTAAATAAAATGAAACTGATGCGCGTGTACTCTTTTTCGCCTCTGTTGGACTTTTTCACTGAGCTCTCTTTATCGCTACAGTCTTTATTTCTCAATCACGCATACAAATGGCTGTTGGGAAAATTTGCATGTATTTGACCCTGTTGCACGAACATTCCGATTTTGTCATTCAATTACAAACGAATTACTGCACGCATTGCTGATGCAGTGTCGTCAGCAATTGCATTGCATATTTAAAGGCGTGAAATGGGTTTAAGTGCAGGCGACTGCATTATATAATAAACCATTTAACGCACAGTGCTACATTTAAGAATTTTAAATTTTAGTAAAAAAAAAGCACTTTAAATGTATTGATGTCACGGATGATTTTTCGAAATTTATATTATTTAAAATAAAAATTTAATAAAATTTTAAAAATAATATATATATATATATATATATATATATATATATATATATATATATATATATATATATTTTTTTTTTTAATTTTTTTATAGTCATCGTATTTGTTAATAACACTTAAATTTATTTCACGATACACGTAATATAAATGCGCATTTTAAGTTTTATTTTCAACTCATAATACACTGTGCTTAACGTGTCCTGCCACATATCCTTTTTTTAACCATTTTTGATTTTTGTTCAAATATGTAAATTTATGTAGAAACACTTTATTAATTATTATATACAATTTTTTTAAATTATCGTAACAGTTTATGACACTTTAAGATACTTCACCATACACGTTATATTAACGCGCATTTTAAATTTTATTTTCAAATTCAAATACGCTGCGCTTAAGGTGTCCTGCCACATATCCTTTTTTTTAACAATTGTTGATTTTTGTTCAACTAAGTAAATTTATGTAGAACTACTGTATTTATTAATATTTATACATTTTTTAAAATTCATCATATCAGTTTATGATACTATACCACACGCGTTATATTAACGAGAATTTTTAATTTAATTTTTAAATTTAAATACGCTATTCTTAAGGTGTCCTGCCATATATCCTATTTCTTAGTTTTTGAATTTTGTAAAAAATTGTAAATTTAAGTAATACTATTGAACTTATTTTACTATTTATTTATTTTTTAATAGTCATCTTATTTGTTTTAGCGTCTTAAAAGTACTTCACGTTAAACGTTATATAAACGGTCATTTTAAGGTTTATTTTTAACTCGAAACGTTGCATTAAACATGTCCTGCCGTATATCCTTTTTTTTTCAAAATTTATAAATATTGATTAGCTATGTGAATTTAAACAGGATTTAGTTTTTTATTAGTATTTTTTTATAGCATTCGTATTTGATCTGGGCGCTTTAAAATACTTCACAATACTTGTCATAGAAACACGCATTTTAAGTTTTATTTAATTCATTAAATATGCTTAGCTGAATGGGTCCTGCCATATATCCTTTTTTCCATAGATTTTCAAATTGGTTGAATAATATAAATTTTTGTAAAACTAATTTTTATTACTATTTTTTTTTTTGAAAGCCATCGTATATGCTTTAACCGTTTAAAATACTTCACGATATACGTTATATAAACGCATATTTTAAGTTTTATTTTCTACTCTTAGTACGTTGTTCTTAAGGTGTCCTACCATATGTCCTTTTTATTTACCTTGATGTTAAACTTTATAAACTCAGGTAGAATTTTCTTTATTTATTTACATAATATTTAAATATTTTTTAATTTGCCGTTGTCACATTATTTATGCTTGATGAAATAATGTATTTTTCACATGCCATTTTACACATTCTTCTGTATTATACATTGTCAATGCTTAATTTTTACTGTCATATATCATTTTTCCAATACACTAAAAGTACCACAAACATTTCATGTTGTGGTTTACTGCAGCAATTCAAATAATTAAAAATATTGTTTGCTTTATTTACATACTCAATATGAAGGAATTTCAATTATTTTTAATCAATTTTTTTGCGACCGCAATGTAATGACAAATGTAGTGAACACACACAGTATGAAAAAAATAATGTAGTTGTAAAATGAGACGAATAATCAAAGTTATGTCTCATAGGAAGAACTTAAACTATATCAGAAAAATTTAAAGAAATGAATAAAAAATATACTACCATTATGGGCGCATCAAAAAGTAGGGGAATCACGCCCAAATATGAACAAATATGAACATCTGAATGTTTAATATTTTATCCATTTTTTTTCAGCAACTAATTTATGACTAAACAAAAAATATGAGCCTACAATTAATTATTATACCAGATATATTACTTTTCGAATAAGAGTATTGTAAATGAATATAAGTAAACATTTTTTTTACTATATCGTGTATATATTGTGAATGATGGTTTCCTAAAAGTACATTAAAAGTAGCTGTATCGAAATTACAGGTATTCGTTAATAAATTTCGCTCAGTTTTGAATGTAGCTTTACTTTTAGTCTCAGATATTTGTCTGTAAAATATTATTAAAATGAATTTAGTATTTTTTGAGTTATTGTCTATACAGTTAGACAGACGGACAAACGGATATCACTAAATGATTCTGTGTATACCTAAAATACCTACAATATTTTAAAATGACTATACCCTAGTGGAAATTTGCCCGATGCGCCATCGGAAAATGATCGGGGTTTCGTCAGGTAACCCCTATTAGAGCAAATATGATCATTGCCTTGTCATGCCCTTATCATGCTCACCATAGCAGGGTTTACATTATCTAAACTGCCAATGGTCCCGATCAATGCTGCATTGTTCCTCATAAAGACATTTTCATCGGGCAATGATCAGGTTTCAATGAGGTATGATATTTTATTTCATCGGGTATTTGCAGTGCTCTCGTATGCTCATGTTTTATCAAGGAAATGGTCAGATAAATAATGATATGGGGAATTACCCGATCAGTACATGATCATTGCCTGAGGTGAGTACATGATCAGGACACCGCGTTACAAGGACATTATGGGCCTCATCATATCCCGATCATCTCAAATAATGACATGATCACTTCATGACCATGGCCCTACCAAAATTTCTACTAGGGTATATAACCTGCAACTCATTGAAATATGTTTTATTAATATAGATAAATAATATAGACTCATAAGTAGTTAATATTTGCGTTTTCATAATCTTGCCACATATCCTTAATATTAGTATCAATTTCCCCCCCTTGAAATAAAAGACGTAGAAATTTAAATTTTCAAATCGGTTTTTAAATAGTTTTTATTCAATTCTCTTCTTTAGTTCGGTTTTGTTTTGCTTATAGCTAAATATTTTAGTTTTATATTTATTATTTTATATTTAAATATAATTTTCTTTTTTTTTTTTTATTCAATACACAACCTAATAAATAGTAAAATAGCAGCTATTTTTTAGGAACATAAAATCAAATGTTGCTTTTTTCACTTTAAAAGTTTCAAAAAATAATAGTAAAATAAAAATATATTAAAGAAAATAATAAATTATACATACTTTTTATACAAAATAAATAAAAATAAATAAAAACTTGGTTTATAAAATTCGTTGCTTTTCTAAAGTGTCAAAAACAAATTTTAAATATTTAACGTTTTTGCATATTATGTTTTATTTTTAAGAAAACCTTTTATTTTTTTTTATATTCAAATTTGTTTCTTATTTTTTTGCAAGACTTAAGTTGTGAAAAATTGCAGATTTATCTAGTTTGTTTATTTTTTATTTTTTTTTATTCTTTTGAGAATTCATTAATAAATATGCTAAATTTATTAACTTTAAAATGTTTACTTAGTATTTTACTTAGTACACAATGCTATTTGTCATTGGTTTAGTTGGTTTTGATTTGTATTGAATTTAAATATTAAATTTTCACAATTTTATTTTTTTTAGTTTAATAAAATTTAATGACATTAGTTTGCATTAAATTTCAGCATTATACAATATATTTATTAGCAAAATTATGTGGCATTAAAACCATTAAGTACAAAAAAAAAATAATATATTTAAAATGTTGAATATTGTTTGGTTGTTTTGCATTTGTTGTGTTTTATAAATTATGTTAAGGTTTTTTTTTTCATTTAGTAATAAACAAAACATTTTAATAAATTTAGATTTTTTTCGCATTTTTTTTATTTGTTTTTATAAAATATATATTTTTTAATGTTGTTTTCATGGAAATTAATGATTTTTAACAAATTTATTGTTTATTTTTTTTAATTATAATAAAAAAAACATAATACTTTATAACACAAAACAATACGAAAAATGTGCATTTTATAAATACATCACAGCGGTAAATGACATCATTAACGACAGGGGTATCAATGATTGAATCGGGGACTTTGGAAATTTTGTCATTGACGAATATATGCAGGACGTTGCATTAAAAATGTAAAAATGTATGTAAAAATATATCATCATAGTTATATTAAGGACATTGTGAACAACTTGCCAATGAAAATATTATTATTGTACCTTTCTAAGACAAGTCATAAATAATACATGAAATTTTCAAAGTTTTTTTCATATACATGACAATCACCAAATGAAATGTCTTCGATGTTGTAACTATAAATGACGTACATGACATCAATAATGGCACATCATGAAGTGCATGAAGTGATGAACATTTGTATGAAAATGTCATCAATATTATGCAGAACGAAAATGCTATCGGTCATCGTTTGTCCTGACTTGACATAGGTGAATCATAGAAGAATCATTGTTGACATTTCTCACTGTGATGTGATGTTTTTTTGTTTCCTTTAAATAATGCTTTAATTAAAAATTATTAAGATTTATCACATTTTGAATTATATTTTTGTGAAACTATGATTTTTGTGATATTTATGTACATTGTTTGTGATAATTATTTTAATGTAGTAAATTGCGATATTTTAGAATGTTAGGATGAATTATTTTATTACATGCGATTCAATATTATTTTTATTTTAGAAATATTTCATTCAATATGTTTTTAAAATTATATGATTTATATGATATTAATTCAATGATTTTATGATTTTAGTGATTTTATGTATTTTTGATTTTATTCAATTTATGATTTTATGTATTGTGTGAGTTTAAACATTTTGCAATTTTTTAATTGAGTGATTTTATTTTTTAGTGATTTTATGTATTTTGTGATTTTACGATTTTATGAATTTTGTGATTTTATGTATTTAGGTCTTTTATGTATTTTGAGAATTTAGTGATTTTATGTATGTTTTGATTTTATGAATGTTGTGATTTTATGTATTTTATTTATATTTTGGTTTTATGTATTATGTGATTTTATACATTTTGCGATTTTTTAAATTTAGTGATATTATTTATTTTGTGATTTTTTGTATTTAGTGATTTTTTGTATTTAGTGATTTTTTGTATTTTGTGATTTTATGAATTTCGAGATTTTGTGAATTTAATAATTTTGTGATCTTATATATATTATGTATTCTCTGATTTTATGTATTTCGTTACTTTTTATATTATGTGATTTTATTTATTTTGTAATTTTATTAATTTAGTAGTTTTATGATATTATTTATTTTGTGATTTTTTTATGTATTTTTATTTAATATATTTTGTGATTTAATGAATTTTGTGATTTTAAAGAATTCGTCTTCCATCACCAGTGTGATTTTATGAATTTTGTGATTTTATTTATTCCGTGATTTTTTGAATTTAGTGATTTTTTATTTTGTGATTTGATGAATTTAGTGATTTTATGTAAATTTTGTTTTTACTTATTTTGTAATTTTACGAATATTTGTGATTTTATTTATTTAGCTAGATTTTATGAATTTAGTAAATTTGTATTTTGTGATTTATTATATTTTATTTATTTTGTGATTTTATGTATTTTGTATTTTTTTTTATTATGTGATTTCATTTATTTTGTGATATTTTCAATTTTGTGATTTTATGATTTCGTTTATTTTGTGATTCCTGTCTGTTAGTATTTTATGTATTTGGATTAAAAATATTTTGTGATTTATTGAAATTTGTGATTTGAGAAATTTTGTGATTTTATGAATTTTTTGATTTTATGAAATTCGTCTTTTTTACTTGTGATTTTATATATTTTGTGATTTTATTTATTTTGCGATTTTTTGTATTTAATAATGTTATTTATTTTGTGATATAATGTCTTTAGTTGTTTTTTTTTATTTTGTATTTGATGAATTTAGTGATTTTATGTTTTTATTTATTTTGTAATTTTATGAATATTTGTGATTTTATTTATTATGTGAGATTTTATGAATTTATTAAAATTCTATTTTGTAAAATATGTATTCTCTTATTTTATTTTGTAATTTTATTTATAATATAATTTTATTTTGTGATATTATTAATTTTGTGATTTTATGATTTTATTTATTTTGTGATTTTCTGTATGTTAGTATTTTTTGTGATTCAGGAGTTTTTTTTGTCTTTTTATGAATTATTTGTTTTTTTTTATGTGATTTATATGTTTTGTTAAATTTTTATTTTATTTATTTTGGTATTTAGAGATTTTATAATTTTATTATATTAACTATTTTGTGATTTTACGTATTTCAGATTTTATAGAGTCTGTAATTTTATGATTTCTATGATTTTATATATTTTTTGATTTAATACATTTTTCAATATTATGCGTTTTCGAATTTGTCACTTAGAGCAATATATATATAAATGTCTCATCAGAGAAATATCGCAATTTCAATTATATTTGAAATTATTATATTTCTATGATGTGACATTTCTATATAGATCCAATATGTGATTATTCAATATTAGATTATAATGATCTGTGATATTAATGTTTGTGAGAGTAAAATATTTTTTTATTTTAATTATATTTTTTATGTATTGATAAAATAAATGTTTTGAAAATGTGACTATTATTTATTTTTTTATAATTTTTTTTTTCAAGTAATTTTATAATTTTGCGAATTTGTGAGGATGTAAAAATCTTAAATAAATTTATAAACTGATGAAATTTCAATTTAATATTTTTTGAATATTTCAATTTTATGCGATTTTAGCGAAGGTATTGATTTCTTGAAATATGATATTTTGTGATTTGATTAATTTTATAAATTTTTCTAATAAATTAAATTGTGTTGTTTTAATGTTTATGATTTTTTTATTTTTCTATGATATTTTTTTATTGCATTATTATTTATTAATGAAGTAAATTTTTGAATTTGTGTTATTCTGATTTTTAAATTTTTTCTTTAACTTTAAAGATTATGGAAAAATAAAATTTTAGTGGCTTTAAAAATGTAATGTATTTATTAGATTAGTAAATGTATAATGCTGCTTTATATTGTAGTACAATATTTATATTCACTGCAAGGTTTTCTATTATTTTTTTTACTTTTTCGTAATAGAAAAATTCTTTTTCGTAATTATTAACGATTATTTTGGCTGACTTGATTTTGGAAAGAAATAAATAAATAAATTTGTTTTTTTTTTTTTTTTTTTTATAATTGTCATTTATTTACAAATTCAACTAATAATAGTAATAATAATTTATAAAAACAACTAACTAAAATTATAATTATAATTAAGCGTTTAAATATATTACATGAGTTTGTTTTTAAAAATATATCTTACAAAAAATACAAAATTTAAATAAATTAACTAAGTTTATCAGTCTGTTTAATTTTTGAAAATTTTACTTAATTTTAATAACTCACTTGTTTTAGGATTAATGTAGACTTAAGTAGTTTTTTTTTTGTCATATGAATATTTAAAATACTTTTGCATTTTTGAGGAATACTTAAAATTTTAAATATTTAAGTTTAGTGAAATTGTATTTATTATTATTAGTAGTTTTTTTTTATTTGAGTTATTATAAAATTCAATTTTTTACTATTTTTGTTTTTTAATCAACTGCATTTTATTATTTAGTCAACTGCTATATTTAACAATTTAAATTTAACTTTAAATTTCATTAGCATTTAGTTAAATTTTAATTTAATTCACATTAATTTATAAGCATCTAAATTAATTTCAAATTTAATTTTTTATCAAAATTATTAAAATTTTTACACGCGACACTACGCTAAATTCACTGGTTCCATAGTCTGTCTCTTTGCTGCACTAATTAATTACCAAAAATAAAACTTAATCAAAATTTACACTAGTTCACTGTCTAAACATTCAGACAGATGGCGGCGCGTGGCAGGCCGCCTGCGAGCTGCAGTTGTTGTTACGCCCAAATATCGCGATCGACTGCGGTCGCGTCGCGTGTCGCATCCAATGCGTTCAGCGACAGCTGCGATTCGTAGTGCGCCAGCTCATGCTGCGGCACATCTTCTTCATCTACTTCGTCATCGGCGACGCTGCTGCAATTGTTGCTGGTGCTGTTGCTGCTAACGCTGACCGTCGTATGTGTATTGCTGTTGCTAGCGGTGGTGGTTGCGGCTGCAGCGCAACGACAAACTTTGCCATCATCGGTGTAACGTGTAAAGACGCCGCCAGCACTGACGCTGCCGCCACAGCTGCAGGGTTTCTTGCAGTTGTAGCTGTGCGTTGGGGGCGCTTGCGGTGCGGCAAAATTTGTCGAAAAACTCGAATTCAGTGGCTTAGTACGTCGCTGACTGCCAGTGATGCTATTGAGGCCGCTTGTGACGCCATTGCATTCGCACTGTTTGACGCGCTGCAGTGTCGCCTGCTGCGCATAGTCGACGCTGTCGTAAGTAGCGCTTGCTGCACAGTCTTGCACTGGCGCTGCAGGTGGCAATAGCGCCGATGTTGCACTTAAATAAGCTGGCACCGCATAGTCATGTTGTGGCGGCTGCTGCTGCTGCGTCTGGCGCTGATGCTCGAGCGTCTTGCTGAACGCATGCTGCTTGTGCGCCAACGTTGATTTGTGTGGCAACTCGTTGAGCGTATTGAACTTGCAGCCGCCGGGCGCAAAGTTGCGTGCATTACAGTCGTTGATGCGCGCATAGTTGTTGACGCCGCCATTGACGCCACCATTGACGCCATTCACACCGACGCGCATATTTGTCGCATAAGCCGCTGTGGCTGCCGCCGATGTGGCGTATATATTGCCGCCTGCGCGTTCGCCAAAACAATTGCCACCACTACCGGACCGCTTGACACGCGGCTGCGGCGGCAGTGCCATGCGTAGCTTCTGCCAGAAACGCTTGTCGTCCCACTCGATGCAAGTACTGGTGCGCAAGTAGTGACGCATATCCAGATCAATATCGCGTTGCGGCAAATCGCCATAGAGTATGAACACAATACGCTTGCGACGCTTCAGTAGCTCATGCAGCGCGCTCTTGTATTCAAAGCGTGACCATTCATTGTACAAAAAGTTCTTTGAAAGCACAAGCACCAGCTGTTTGGCGCTCTCCGCTGCCTCAATGATGGCGTCCGTCACATATGCGTTCACATTGACATCGCGATAATGTAGACAAAGCCGATAGGTGGCATCATCGCCACCGCCGCCGCTTGACTCAAGCGTTTGCGCCAATATTTGCTGCACAAAATGTTCATCCTGAAGACTGTAAGCAAAATAAGCATCGTGTAGTGGTGCATGTGCGGTCGCTTGTGTCTTGACGCCATGCGCAGCGTCACGTCGTCTATAGCAGCCGTTGAACGCAATGCAAGCGCCGAGTTCTTGACGCCAACAGTAGACCGCAACGCATAGCGCAAAGCAGCCAACGAAGGCGCCACTTGCGAGCAGCAAAAATGGCAGCAAACTTTCGATTTCATGCGCTGCACCCACAAAAGTCGTCGATGTCTGTGATGCATCTGCGCCGTTAATGTAGCCGTTGACGCCGCCATTGTAGCCGTTGTTGTAGCCGTTATTATAGCCATTATTATTGTAGCTATTGTAACTGCCCTGGTTGCCCTTCAAGCCATTGACGCCTGCGCCATTCAAGACACCGCCCGCATTCGCCGGATTGAAACTCAGCTTGCATTTGCCACCGATTGCCTTGTTGGGCAAGCATTCTATGGCGCTCGCATCTGCAACTTTTGCGCCACTTTGCGACAGAAAAGCGCCAAATTGTTGCACATAGCCACAAGCACATGACCATGAGTTTTGTGCAAGTGTCAGCTCTACCAAATATGCATTCGCTGTGAGCTGCCAAACTTCAAAGCTCACCAGCCGATTACCATCGAGACGCAAAACCTCCAGACGTCGCAACGCTTTAAAACTGCCACTCGCAATACTCGTGAGCCGATTATGTTGTAGATAGAGCTCACGCAGCTCCTGCAACTGTGCGAACACATTCTCCGCGAGCGTCGTGAGCTGATTATGTTCCAGATGTAAAATTTGTAGACGTCGCAAACCGCTAAAGCTGGCATTGTAGATGCGCTCAATACGCGAAGCATTCACATAGAGCACAACAAGATTTTTGCGTCCGAGAAAAGTGTGCCCACCCAATTCGGTGAAATTGTTGCCATCAATGTAGAGAGCGGTGGCGTCCATGGGCACTTTGTGCGGCATGGCAGCATAACCGGCATTCGAACACTCAACAATATTGGTGGCCCAATTGTGGTCGTGATAACAACGGCAGCCTGTGGGGCAAGTCATCTCACAGTCGCACGCATCAAAGTCGCAGCAGTGACAGACAGCGAAGCAATGTGTTTGATAGGCACACAAAAAGTGCTGTGGTTGCGCCTCCAGCAGCGTGATGTAGGCGCGTTCGCGTTGATTCAGCAGCTTGCAGTAGATGGTCTCGAGATCCATGATGCGCGGATATTGACGCGATGGCAGCGTATTGATGCGCTGCAACCAGTCAATGTTGCAGTCACAGACGAACGGATTGCCGCCAATGTAGAATTCGGGCAGAGCACGCGCCTCCGACACAGGCTGCAAACGCAAAGCCTTCAGATCCAATGTTGAGAGCTGATTGGCATACAGATCGACGCGCGTCAAATTTGCGGCATGCAGAAAACTATCGGGGTCCACGGTCGCAATGCGATTGTCGTTGAGAAAGAGCAACTCAATGCTCGGCGGTATAGCTGAGGGCATAATGCGGTCGAGCAGATTAAAGCTGGCGTCCAATGTTTGCAAACGTAGCGGTTGTGTGCCCACAAGCGATTGATAACGATTCTCAAGTGAGCGCAACTCATTGCGATGCAAATCGAGCCATTGTAATGAGGATGGCAGATGTGCATAGTCGAAGTGTGCCAGATGATTATCACTAATGTTCAGCCAGAGCAGTGAATTCATATTCGCGAATAGACCATCGATTGAGCTGAGCTCATTGCCGTCCAAACGTATCGCCTGCAGCGCAGCACTAGAGTCAAAGGCACCTGCATCAACGCTCACAATGCGATTGCGGGCCAAATTCAAGATCTGCAAACTTGGCAGTTCACGGAATGCATTAAGCGTAATATTCTCCAGCTGATTGCCAATCAAGCGCAAACCATATAGTTGTGAAAGTCCCTTGAAAGCCTGCTCCTCCACCTGACTGATGAGATTCTCACCGAGATCGACACTGCGCAATAGACGCATGTGACGCAGCGCAAGCGGCAGTGACTGCAACTGATTTCCGTTTAAATTGAGATCCTGCAGTGAGCTGCAATTGCGAAAAGCATCCGGATGCACACCAATCAAAGCGTTATTGTCCAACGAGAGCAGTGACAGCACATAAAGCCCATTCAAAGCGTAAGCATCGAGATATTTGAGTTTATTGTGCGACAGCAGCAAAGTGTGCAAATTGTGCAGAGGCGCAAATGTGTCCGCGGCAATGGACGTCAATTGATTTTGACGTAAATTGAGAATCTGCAGTGTATAAAGATCGCTGAATGTGGCCGGATCCAATTGTGTGAGTTTGTTGTGTGACAAATTGAGCAGCACCAGGCGTATGAGTCCCGAAAAAGTGCTGCCATCGAGCCAGCTGCTTGTGAGTTGATTGTGCGAAAGATCGAGTGCTTGCAGCTGTTGCAACGGTGCAAAGAGCTGTGGTGCGAGCACGCTCAATGAGTTATTCTGCAGATAAAGTTGTTGCAAGCTCGTCGCTTGCTCAACGAAGAGTTGTGCGGGCAAAGCAACCAATTTGTTGGAGCTCAAATTGAGCAGCTGCAATTGCTTGAGTCCAGTGAGTGCACGATCGGCAATCATAGAGATTTCATTGTGCTGCAATTGCAGCGTGCGTAAACGACGCAAAGTCGAGAAAGCATATGGCGGCAGTAGCACAAAATGATTAGCGCTAGCGTCGAGCTCCGCCAGATCCAAGTGGCAGGCGTTCGTTGTGGCATTGGACTCAGCAGCACTGCGTTCGCGAAAACCGAGCTCACTAACATCTTGCAAACGATTCTCGCTCACGTTCAACGTAGTCAGCGCACTAAGTGCACAAAAGAGCTGTGCTGGCAGCGCCCACAAATTATTCGCAGACAAATCGAGACGCTCCAGCTGACGACTGCCATCGAATGCCTGTGCGGCTAGCTCCAGATTAAGTGCTGGCCAGAGTGTGTTGTGTGTGCGAAGTGTCAAATTGCGGAGCTCGCTCAGGCCCATGAGCACGTCACGTCCAAAAGTGGCCAATTTGCAATAGTCGAGTGTGAGCGCCTGCAGACGTTGCAAATGTGCGAACGAGCGTGGCTCCAGTGAACTTTTCGCCATGATCTCGTTGTTGCAGCGTATATGCAATGCGAGCGTGTGCTCGGCGGGGATAACGCTAAAGTTCGTCGTGTCGAATTCGCTGTTGACGGTGCGCAAATTGCAGGTGAGTGCTATTTCCGGTTGATCGGCAGCAGCGGCTGGCATAAAGTGACAATCGTCGGGCGCATCATAACGTAGCGCGCCATCTGTTTGGAAGGCGGCACCGTTTGAGGCGACAACGGGTGGTGGCTGCAGTTGTGCGTTGCTGACACCAGGCTCACCCATGATGGCATTGGAGTGTTGCTGCTGTTGTTGCTGATGTTGCTGCTGCTGTTGCAAAAGTTGCTGTTGTTGCAGCT
This sequence comes from Dryomyza anilis, assembly GCA_951804985.1. NCBI lineage: Eukaryota > Metazoa > Arthropoda > Insecta > Diptera > Dryomyzidae > Dryomyza > Dryomyza anilis. The sequence continues at coordinate 15,005,093 of OX638134.1, read as the reverse complement.
GTTGCTGCTGTTGTTGCTGCATCTGTTGCTGTTGCATTTGCTGCTGCATTTGTTGCTGTTGCATTTGTTGCTGCTGTTGTTGTTGCTGCACCAATTGCTGCTGCTGCACCAGTTGCTGCTGTTGCATGTTGTTCGCACTGCTGCCACAAATTGTCAGCAATAGCAGCACCAGGCATACAATTAATTGCGACATGTTGTTGCTTAATAACAGCATAAATATTTTTATTTAATTGTTGCTCTTTGTACTGTCAAAGAGCTGTAGAAATTGTAAACGATTTTGGAGAAACTTAAAAATTGTTAAAAGTTGTTACGAAATGTTGTTGCTTTAAGCATTGTTGTTGTCGTTGTTTTCGTTGATGTTGCTACTGTTTCAAACATTGCAAAGACATGTTGTTTCAATGACTTTGAAGTTGCACACAATTCGAAAAGCAAGTTAATGTCTTTGAAGTGTCTTTTTTATAACTTATTTTTAACTTTTTTGTAACTTTTTATGTTTTATGACTTTAAACAGATTCGTTTTTTTTTTGTTATTGTAAGTTTTCGTTACTTTTTGCTGCGTTTACAGCAATATAAAGTATTCTTTAGCGATTAAGCAATTATCCACGTTTTTAACAAACTTTTGACAAAACGTTGTTTTAGTTTAGATTATTTTTCAATTATTTAAAAAAAGAAAAATAAATTAAAAAATCCTTATTTTATGTCGTATTTCCAATATAAATTTCTTCGTTTAATTTTAACAAATTTCCACGTTTTATATTTGTGATTTTCTTTACTTTTTATTCACGTTTCTTAAAGTTGTTTATTTTTCACATTTTCTGCTCTTTTCTGTAGTTTAATATGCTCGTTGTTTTTCGTAAATTTCCGTTCGTTTTTTTTTTTCAACGTTTCTGTAACTCCGTTATGTGAATAGAGCTCGTTTATACGTTTTCTTGTTATGCGATGCTTGTCGTTTTACTCGTTAAAGTTCGCGTATTTTTTTCGTATTCGCTTCGTGCTGCCTTCGTGGTACACGATATGGTTTTTACGCAAATTTTTGTGGGTACACAAGCGGCCTTTTCACTGCCTTTTGGCACAAAAATTGCTTTTTTCTTTGACACACTGCTAAATATTACACAGAATTGTTTTTATTTCGTAAAACACAAAATTTTATTTTTTTTCCAGCATTTTATTTTTTTGTTGCTTAAAACACAATTTTAACTTTTGTAAAATTTTCTTTGTTTATTTTTTTGAATTATTCCTTAACGCGGCGCACCCGTTTGTCCTCTGTTACACAAACACAAATTTGTGTTATTTAAAGTTATTTTCAATATTTTCTGTAATTTGTATGGCGCAACGCAATGCGTGTTGCATGTGCACGTTCTGACCGTAGACTGAATTAGGAAGAGCCGCATACAACCCTTATATAGAGTAGAGAAATTCTAACAGTAAGCGACACGCCATAACAGTATAGCGCACTGTTCTGTTGTGCGCAAGGGGGAGAAGAGACTGCGGTGAGCGACGTGCGAGAAGGAGAGCGCATGCGTATTTTTGTTTGAGAGGCTGTAATGTAAAGGATCTAATATGTGTGATTGCTACAGGGCAGTGTGTTTTGTATTGCTCTTCTTTGTTCTGTTAGACAAAGGATACCGTGAGAAAGAAAATTGTATGAAAAATAATTGAGAAGAACGTAGGAGAACAGCAGTTAGTTTAGCGCTCTGTGTAATAACAGAAACTAATATTGTGATTTTTTTAATATTCTTTAAAATACTTCTTAACAGTTCTCTCTTACAGCTGTAAATTTCTGATAAATAGAATAAAGACAGCTCTTTTATATACTTTAAAGGATTTTACATATTATTTTTCAGGTATTTTATTTTTCAAATTCGTTAGTTTTCAAAAACTTTAGAGATAACATTCCACAACAGATGAGAATTATGTTAGAATATTGACATTAAGATTTTGAGTAGAGTAAACAGCTGTCAGAGAGAACATTTATAATAATGTTAGGTCTCTCTTTGATTTATTATATTGTGTTAATTTTATAATTTGGTATATTTATAATATAAATTTAAAAATAAATTATTTAACCATCGTACATCTGTTCGCTCGTCTGTCCGTATGTCTGTTAAAATCAAGCTAGATCAGGAAAACTTATAACTTAGATTACTTATATACATACGTTGTTTAGTATTGAAAATGGACATGATCGGTCGAATTTTAACCTCTTTTCAACGTAATTTTATACATACACCTCAATAGCACTTACATCAACGGGTGATTTTTACCAGAAAAAGTAAAATTTTGATATAAGTTACTTAACTTTCTGCTAAAACAAATAAATCGAAATATGGTAACCTATAAAAATAATCGAAATTTGGTACAACTCACATGTACATATGCATACTTATAGGACAGGTAATTGTATCACGATTACAAGTGCAATTAATTTCAAGAGTCCTAAACTGCGGTGATATCTGGACCACTTCAATTACTAACTGCTATAAATTTTCATGTTTTTCACACAATAATACATATAAGGTATTTATAGTCCAGTTACACCGACTATAACTTGAATAAATCTCATAAAGTGCATTACACCAGATCACAAACGTTTCTTACTTCAAAATTGCTCGTGCGATCTAACAATCCTTGCAGGTTTTATTTATAATTTTACAAAAAATATTTTTCTGTTTGCTAAATATAAATATAAAGAGCTACATTTATAATATTTATTTATTTACTTATTTATTTATTTATTTATTTATTTATTTATTTATTTATTTATTTATTTATTTATTTATTTATTTATTTATTTATTTATTTATTTATTTATTTATTTATTTATTTATTTACTTATTTATTTATTTATTTATTTATTTATTTATTTATATATTTATTTATTTATTTATTTATTTACTTATTTATTTATTTATTTATTTATTTATTTATTTATTTATTTATTTATTTATTTATTTATTTATTTATTTATTTAATAAGAATTATTTCATCTGGTATAAATCAAAAACTTTTAGAGATTGTTAACAGACATGAATTAACATTGAACAGGAATAAAGAGAGAGAGAGAGCGAGAAAAGAGTGAGACTCTAAGGAAGATATGTAAATTCAGAGTATAACACATATTTATATATTATATGCTCTCGTTAGAACTGCTCCTTTGCATTGCTGTAATTATGAACTGTATGCGAACTATGGGAACTCTCACTTTCTCTCAGTTACATTGTTCATATTTTAAATTTTTCCATTTGACCCAACATTCCATTCGGATTTTATCTTTAAATTTACAAAGTAATATATATTTTTAAGAAGAGTTACATTTATAATGTATTTATTTAAAATTAATTCGTCTAATACAAATAAGAAACATTTAGAGAGTGTTAACAGGCAAGAGCTAACAGCGGCCAGTAACAGAGAGATAAAGTGAGACTCTGAAAAGGATATGTAAAATGAGAGTCTACCCAATGTTAATGCAATATATTCTCTCGTTAGAAGTGTTTCTTTGCATTGCTGTAATTATGAACTCTATGTGAACTATTGAAACTCTCAATTTCTTTCAGTTACACCGTTAGAATGTTTTTGCCTTATTCACAAAAATGTTAGTGCTATCTCGAAATTAACAGAGTAAGCTCTCACTTTTGTAAATGCTCAATTTAAAACTGCTACTCAATGTAGATTGTAAATATCCTTCAAATTTGAAACATTCTCTCTCTGTTGTTGTATTCTTCTTTATGGTCTTCTTCCATTTTAAATGTTGTGGTTGCTTTCTCTCTCTGTTATTGTATTCACTAAATGGAAACTTTTCATCTGCTATCTCTCTATGTAATTCTTTTCTCTATGTTATTCTTCTCTCTATGTTATTATTCTCTCTATGTTATTCTCCTACTTTACATGTTCTGGTTGCTTTACCATATTTCTCTGTTTAATTTTTCGAATATCCTTGCTCTCTGCGGTTCTGTTGTTAACATATTTCGAAGTTCTTCAATTTCTCACATCAACTCTCAATATTTTCTCGCATAATCGAATCCCGTCACGCATTCTCTCCCAATTTCTCTTTGCCATTTTGTGTTATTTTCTTAGGTATTTTAACTGTCAACTCATCTAGCAGCTGTCGCTACAATTTTTTATGATCTGTCTTTCTTTGTACTTTCCTTGCTGTACTCACCACAGCAGGACATTTTTCTTTGTTTTTTTTTTGTTCATATGGTACATTTTCAATTTTGTTTTTGTCTTCTGTTTCTGCCAAAAATCATACAGCAGCCAGTTGTTTTATGTTATTTTTGCTAGTTTTATCTTTTTTTTTTTGGTTTATTTTACGTTTTGGAGGCATTTTTGTAAACTTTTTCTTTTTTTTTCATATATTATTTTCAATGTTCTCTCTTGCGCTCCTGCACATTTTATGTCCTTTGCCACACATCTTTTGCAGCATCCTAGCCTTTTATTTTCAAGTCTAATGAAAATATATGATGTCTCTGACATACAGCATTTATTATAGTGGAATTTATTTTATATGTTTTAGCGCGATACATGCGTTGTATGTTGGAAGGCAGGAAGAGACGATGACTTGTACTGTATTCTATGGCATTGCCAGACATGTTATGGGCTTTTGTGCCCTCTCTGGGGGGGTTGGCAAAATACCGTTGAGATTGATAGGTGCCAGAAAATGGTTTGAGCAGGGTTCGTGGTTTTTTGTGTGTGGTTTTTTTTTTCATATAAAAATGAAATATAAAATATAAATGAAGCTGTACCTTATTTGGGTGCAGTTTTTTTTAGATGGCAATCATATTAATTAACAGTTTTCATATTTATAATGGTGCAAATTGTGTTTGACATTAATTTTTAATGATTTTTTTTCTATTTTTTCAATTTTATTAATTAAATAAAGGGCATTTTATGTGAAAAATGAAATGAACTAATTAAAATGCCATATATAAAATAGGATTCATACGGTTGTCGATAAAAAAAAAATCAATAAAAAGTTATTAGCAGAAACTTCATTCAATCAAAGCGATATTTTAATGATATCGAAAAGTATATTATTTATTGGCCCAAATTTTAATTTTCGATAATCTTTAATGATATGAAAAAAATAGAAGTTTAGATGATTTCCAACTTATCTATAATGATTTTACTAATAACCTGATGTAAATATTAGATCGATGTCGAAAATGAGATAATTTTTGTTTGCAAAAGTTAGAGATCAATATCACATAATCTAGATTACACATTTTAATTTATAATTCATGAAAGTATAAGAATAATGCCATGGCATTTCGCATAAGCGACATTTAACCTTTGGAAATAATTAATGCAATATATTAATGGTGAATTCAATATTTTTCAAGCGATACTTCTACTGAACTCAAAAAAAAAAAAAAAAAACTTTTTAAGATAAACTCAAAAAGTGATTTTTTAACTATCTTTTCATTTTCATGTTTTTGTACTTAGAAAAATAAAAATAATTGTTAATTGCTTCTTAATATAGCATCTACTTTTACATCCATTGTTATAATGAAATTAATAAATTTATAATGCATTTCGAGAAGAAGTGAAAAAATATGTTTTTGAAAATTTTTTATAGTGCTGTTGTTAAAATACAAAATGGGTTTTGCAAATAATTTAACATTGCTTAAATGGTGCTAAGTTATGTTCAAATTGTGATATTGTGGTAAAGTGGGAAACGTAATTAAAGCAATGTTTGTTATTATTTTTCTTGAAATATTGTGTTATATGAAGTATTTAATTGGTAAGGCAAGTAAAAACTTCAAATTGTTATATTGGCGTAATGTGGGAAACACATTCTAGGGCAAAGTGGGAAACGTAATTTAAACAATATTTCTTATAATTTTGTGAAATATTGTGTTATATGAATTATTTAATTGCAAGTAAAAACTTCTATCGTGGCCACAACCAAATGCAAAGCAACGTTTTGACTTTATCTGAGATAAGATCTGAAAGCCGAGAAGCGTACATTTAACATTGAGTAATTGAATTATTTAATTGGTAAGGCAAGTAAAAACTTCATTAATTTAATAGTGCTAAATTATGATCAAATTGTTATATTGGGGTAATGTGGGAAACACATTCTAGGGTAAAGTGGGAAACGTAATTTAAACAATATTTCTTATAATTTTGGTGTAATATTGTGTTATATGAATTATTTAATTGGTTAGGCAAGTAAAAACTTCTATCGTGGCCACAACCAAATGCAAAGCAACATTTTGACTTCATCTGAGATAAGATTTGAAAGCCGAGAAGCGAACATTAAACATTGAATTATTGAATATTTAATTAGTAAAGCAAGTAAAAAATTCATTACTTTAATAGTGCTAAATTATGATCAAATTATTATATTGGGGTAATGTGGGAAACACATTCCAGGGCAAAGTGGGAAACGTAATTTAAACAATATTTCCTATAATTTTGGTGAAATATTGTGTTATATGAATTATTTAATTGGTTAGGCAAGTAAAAACTTCTATCGTGGCCACAACCAAATGCAAAGCAACATTTTGACTTCATCTGAGATAAGATGTGAAAGCCGAGAAGCGATCATTTAACATTGAATTATTGAATTATTTAATTGGTAAGGCAAGTAAAAATTTCATTACTTTAATAGTGCTAAATTATGATCAAATTGTTATATTAGGGTAATGTGGGAAACACATTCTAGGGCAAAGTGGGAAACGTAATTTAAACAATATTTCTTATAATTTTGGTGAAATATTGTGTTATATGAATTATTTAATTGGTTAGGCAAGTAAAAACTTCCATCGTGGCCACAACCAAATGCAAAGCAATATTTTGACTTCATCTGAGATAAGATGTGAAAGCCGAGAAGCGAACATTTAACATTTAGCAAAGCGAACATTTAGCAAAAGAATACATCGGTAAACATCCTTCTACTTCATCAGAAGAATAAGAATTTCGTACATTTTGCATGAATAAAATGCCGAAAAAATTAAATTTCAATATTTATATATATGACTTTGTTTATGAAAACAACAAAACCTGTAAAAGGTAGACTGAAATTGCAATTTCACATAAAATTTTAAAGTTTCAATTTATCCCAAATTTCCAGCAAGTCCAAAATTGAACTGTTTTGAAAAATCGCTCAAAAATCAATTTAAGGGCATAAAAATGGTATTATACGAAAGAAGCTATATCATGAACCAGGATTTGTATTAAACCCTGCCAATTATTTTTAAAAAATATTTAAATATATGTTTTTTTGGAGGAAAATCAAAACGTGTCCCACTTTACCCTAGGCTGCCGTACATTTTTTTTTGCTATTTTTGAAAAAAACTTGGTTATACATTTTTTTAAATTTCGTAATGAGTTCTTTGAAATAGAATATTTGATCATGAACACACTGTTAAATTATAGAACAATTTTTATCTACATTTTGTCTTCAGTATTTTTATGTTCGAGATTTTAAAATTCTAATATCGTACCAGACACCACAAATTCTTTAAACACAATCGTGGCTTTAATGTATATAATTTTTCGAAATCATTCTTTAAAAGAGAATATTAAAGCAATGTGGTCTGGACTTTTTTTAGATTAAAAGTCCGTTTTTTTCCACATCTTTATATCAAGAATAATTGGTCTTAGTTACTTTTTTTAATACATAAAAACATAATCTCGTCATATTAAGAACAATTGCTCTTACTTAATTTCAACATATCGACGGTCAAGCACACTTTAAAAAAAAGACGAACATCGCAAAGCAAGGCATTCGAACGAATATTACAGACAAATCAAGATCGATGAAAACAAGAACATTAATGCAACAAGTCAGTAATTTAACTTCTCAAAATCCAGAAAAATAAATATTGTTTATTTTTTTTTATAACTTAAGCCTGAATCACACTATTGAATGTTTATTCAATAGTGTGATTCAATTAGTGTGATTCAAACTTTAAATCAATTTTCAAATAATTTTAATATCAATCGTGTGATTGTCCGATTTTTGCATGGAAAATTAGGAAATCACACGATTGATATATACATTGTTTTAAAAATTGATTCAAAAGTTGATTGTTTATTCAATCGTGTGATTCAGGCTATAGAAATTAGACTTCTTAATATTCAGATTATAAGAATTTAATTTATATTAGCGTAATTCATGCTTTTTTGCATTCTAGACGAATTCCTCTGCAGTTTTAGATATGTATTTTCCTCCCCTATTTTTTTGCTCGATTTCTAAAAATTCCGGAAATCTGCCATTGCAGTTCCACAACTTGCTATATGCAATTCATAAATGTTCATTTATCTGAGTGTTTGCCAGAAATATGCCTGAAATTTTGCGAAAAATGCCAAATATTTTACATCGGGAATTTTATGAATTTTAATGAAAGCTCATTTTTGGATTAATTCACTTATTTATTCACTTATTTATTTTAGCTTTATTGATATTTGACGTTATAGTAAAACATAAATCGTTGAAAAAGGGTTTTAATGGATTCGATAAATATAAAGCGTCAGACACAAAAATTGAACGGTTTCAATAAATAAGGTTTTATTTAAAAATTAAGGATTATCATCAGTTTGCAGCTTAACTAATTCAAATGTGGCCAAAAATATGTCAAAAAGATGCTGTACAAAAAAAAAAAATAATAAAAAAATCCGACCTTGCTCCACTAACTCATGTATTGTATCTCTGCTAAATTATGCATAAAACCTGTTTAGAAATTATTTACCGAATAACAAGTTCAACTAACAAAAGATACAAATTGCAAACATGACAGAACATTTGCTGAACCGCATCCGCCTGTACAACAACAACTATAATAATAACAACAACAAAAAAAAAACAGTAACAATACTAAGTTACTAAAAACCTGAACTAAGTTAAACTGTCAAACCTCAAACCTCATGGAATATTTTATGAGTTGAAGGACAAATGCGCAATAAATCGCAGAAACCAATACAAACACTCACACACACACAATCAAAAGGTCCTGTCTCGTATTGTTGTTGAGTGCGGTATAATAACAACAACAACAAAATCAACAACAACAAACACAACACAAAAAAAGTGCTATAAACTATAAAAGTACGGAAACCACTATAAGCAGTTTGTTTTTGTACGGTTATGGTCAAGTTTTTAAACACCAGAGAATTTTATTCTATGTTAGGAGTTACATTAAAACAAGGTCAAATCTAAATTTTATTTAAAATGTATATCCTATGTTGTCCTGGCAAGGTTGGTCACTATGCTGCTTACGTTCTTTTTACGGTTTTGGTTTTGTTTGAACGTAAGATTAATGTGTTGTGGTCAGGCTGTCAACGCGCACTGAAAAATATGGTGCTGAAGGTTAGGCTATTTTTGAAAGGTTTGTAGTATGCGGTACCAACAAACTTAAGTAGTATTGAAAATTTTGTAATGCGCAAAAACATCTCTAAATATAATTTTTATATTACTATGTTGTGTAATCAAAAGTCTAAGTGTCACCGAGAAATTAAAAATGAGTTTTTGGAAAAGAATTTTAAATAAGATTTAAAAAAATCTCTATTTTAAATGACAAAAGGATTCGCACCACTGAACTTTCCAAAATTTTATTTGTATAATAGATGATTTAGTGATAAAAATATGAAAATATGAAAATATGAAAATATGAAAATATGGAAATATGAAAATATGAAAATATGAAAATATGAAAATATGAAAATATGAAAATATGAAAATATGAAAATATGAAAATATGAAAATATGAAAATATGAAAATATGAAAATATGAAAATATGAAAATATGAAAATATGAAAATATGAAAATATGAAAATATGAAAATATGAAAATATGAAAATATGAAAATATGAAAATATGAAAATATGGAAATATGAAAATATGAAAATATGAAAATATGAAAATATGAAAATATGAAAATATGAAAATATGAAAATATGAAAATATGAAAATATGAAAATATGAAAATATGAAAATATGAAAATATGAAAATATGAATATATGAAAATATGAAAATATGAAAATATGAAAATATGAAAATATGAAAATATGAAAATATGAAAATATGAAAATATGAAAATATGAAAATATGAAAATATGAAAATATGAAAATATGAAAATATGAAAATATGAATATATGAATATATGAAAATATGAAAATATGAAAATATGAAAATATGAAAATATGAAAATATGAAAATATGAAAATATGAAAATATGAAAATATGAAAATATGAAAATATGAAAATATGAAAATATGAAAATATGAAAATATGAAAATATGAAAATATGAATATATGAAAATATGAAAATATGAAAATATGAAAATATGAAAATATGAAAATATGAAAATATGAAAATATGAAAATATGAAAATATGAAAATATGAAAATATGAAAATATGAAAATATGAAAATATGAAAATATGAAAATATGAAAATATGAAAATATGAAAATATGAAAATATGAAAATATGAAAATATGAAAATATGAAAATATGAAAATATGAAAATATGAAAATATGAAAATATGAAAATATGAAAATATGAAAATATGAAAATATGAATATATGAAAATATGAAAATATGAAAATATGAAAATATGAAAATATGAAAATATGAAAATATGAAAATATAAAAATATGAAAATATGAAAATATGAAAATATGAAAATATGAAAACATGAAAACATGAAAATATGAAAATATGAAAATATGAAAATATGAAAATATGAAAATATGAAAATATGAAAATATGAAAATATGAAAATATGAAAATATGAAAATATGAAAATATGAAAATATGAAAATATGAAAATATGAAAATAGGAAAATAGGAAAATAGGAAAATAGGAAATTATGAAAATATGAAAATATGAAAATATGAAAGTATGAAAGTATGAAAGTATGAAAATATGAAAATATGAAAATATGAAAATATGAAAATATGAAAATATGAAAATATGAAAATATGAAAATATGAAAATATGAAAATATGAAAATATGAAAATATGAAAATATGAAAATATGAATATATGAATATATGAAAATATGAAAATATGAAAATATGAAAATATGAAAATATGAAAATATGAAAATATGAAAATATGAAAATATGAATATATGAAAATATGAAAATATGAAAATATAAAAATATGAAAATATGAAAATATGAAAATATGAAAATATGAAAATATGAAAATATGAATATATGAAAATATGAAAATATGAAAATATGAAAATATGAAAATATGAAAATATGAAAATATGAAAATATGAAAATATGAAAATATGAAAATATGAAAATATGAAAATATGAAAATATGAAAATATGAAAATATGAAAATATGAAAATATGAAAATATGAAAATATGAAAATATGAAAATATGAAAATATGAAAATATGAAAATATGAAAATATGAAAATATGAAAATATGAAAATATGAAAATATGAAAATATGAAAATATGAAAATATGAAAATATGAAAATATGAAAATATGAAAATATGAAAATATGAAAATATGAAAATATGAAAATATGAAAATATGAAAATATGAAAATATGAAAATATGAAAATATGAAAATATGAAAATATGAAAATATGAAAATATGAATATATGAAAATATGAAAATATGAAAATATGAAAATATAAAAATATGAAAATATGAAAATATGAAAACATGAAAATATGAAAATATGAAATATTAAAATTTAAAAATATAAATATATTAAAAGTTTAGGATATACTAAATGCATATTAAACAATACTGTTATTTTTTTATCATTGATCTTAAATAACAGCTTTAAAATCTACTTCACCAAAATTGCCACATAATAACCACCACAATTTCCCACGAAGTTAAAAATCAAAAAATTGTTTTCCCACATGATGTGGTGCTCCTAACAACAAAGCGTCCCAAAAATATCATAATTGAGTTGTACGTACGTAGAAATTGAATTATTCACTTCACATCATGGCACCGGCCACAACAGAGCAAAAGTGACTGATGTGACCAGACCACCAGACTACAACAGTGTCTAAGGACGTGAAAAAGTTTGCTGTAGGTCCAGTCCATGTTGACAACGTGGAATAGCAAAAATGAATACCCTAGAAAAACAAAAATTAAATTGTCAAAATAAAATTGAAACTGAATGCGAATACGATTGAAATATTTGCACAATAACCAACAAAAAACCATTGAGGAGACAACCAAAAATCAACAGACACACGAAGAAATCAATAATCTAACAATTGTCACAATTTGTTTTTTTTGTACTTCTACTTTTTGTATTTTTACAAAATATAAAGTGCTGCAAGTAATGCTGAGAATGTTGTGCATGTGTGTTGAGTTGAACAATAGTGCAGAGTTTACCAACTTTACCTACATGTCCTGCTGATCGGTCTCAACTTCCTGTTTCCTACCAACATGATGCTGGTTCCGGGTGAACAGAGTTCTGTGACATTGACCACCAACGACAACGAGAGCAAACGAGAAATATGTATGTATTGTATGAGTGAGTAAGGACAGTATTTTGAAAGCCTGCCAGAAATTGAACGAATGAATGAAAATACGCAGGCACGACCGGACAGTCGAAAGGACACACAGAAAGCAGCAGCAGCACAGCACCTCAAGGTACTTTGGCTTTGTAAGAGGCTCAAGCAGGCAAAGTATTTGGTGAGCAGGAGGAAGTACATAATCCTATACATCCGCATGAGGTGCTCTGGTTTTAACATAAGCAGTTTGTCTGCCAAAAAAAAAAAAAAAGAAAATCTGTTTTTTTTCATATCTTGATACCATTTTTTTTGGGTATTGATTTTTTTCTGTGTCTTTCTAAATACTTTAGCTGATTATCTTTTCTTTGATATTGTGTGTGTCTTTTTTTCAAGTTCTTCATAAAAATTACTTTAAACTCCTTACGCTTGACAATATGGTATTGATGACATTTTGCAGTTTCGCATAAATATAGTCAAGCATTTTTGGAACAATTTCACATCCAGTGTCTGCAACATAGGGTATTGCAAAAAGGCACAATTGTGCGGCATACCTTATGTAAATACAGTGAAATATAATCAACTTAACAATAAAATCCGATTTATGTTTGCATAGAGGTCAAGAGTAGGAGTTACAGAGCAGAATGTTAAGGTTCATGAAGTTGGGCTGGTTTATGAGATATCATAAATAGGGTTGGTAAAGCGTTTTGTATTTAAAATACCATTGTTTGAGGGACTTATATGCTATGCAGATTTAAAAATGATTTAGACGAGATTAATTTAGGTGCTCATCTTTGTTTTGTACTATAGATTAAAGCATTGCTATCGAAAAAAGTACCGAATTCAAAAGGAAAATGTTTAAAATCAATACATATGTATTTTATTTATATCTAAATGCAAATGTATTTATTTTTGCAACGTTTATGTCGTTGTTTTTATTTATGGAAAACAACTACATAATTTACTACATTCCTAATAAAATAAATTACATTTTTTGAAATGAATCTAAACATTACTATATCTGCATTTAGTTTAAGTACATTCTGTATATATTTTGCATCAAGAAGAATACCATAAATTACTATATATAAATTAACTACATTCTGTATTAAAACCAAATATACTTGAAAAGCATTTATTATTAATGCTAAAGTCAGTTAAAAGTTTGTTATAATAACTCCTAAAGAATTCATATTTTACTACATATGTATTAAAACTCATTTGTATTGGATTGGTACATTTCATACTTATTTATACTTTTTGAAATGTGTTTAAAAAATTACTACATCTGCATTTAATTTTACTACATTCTGTATACTTTGAACTTAAAGAAAAATTTGAATAATACAACATATGCATTTGTTTTAACTACATTTTGTATTGAAATATAAAAATACTTCATCAGCATTTATTTGTAGTAAAAAAATCAGTAAGAAGTTTGTTATAAAAATTAATATTCTTTATCAAGACGACACATAAGAAGCACAAACATTTGCGGGAACGTGTTCAGTGCACATGTTTGTAGTACATCAGTCATCGTTTTTCATATATTTAAAAAAAATTCGGAAAACAAATACAAGCTACAGTTTCTGATATAATTAAAAATACAATTTCTAATACATTGTGTCGTGAAATCAAGTCAAATAAATACATATGTATTAAAAAACTTAACATATGTTTTTTTGTTATCAAAATAGAACTAGATAGAAATGTAGTTAATTATTCTAAAATATTTTTGTTGATGAATTTTAAATATATAACAAATTAGAAAGTGAAAATTTTAGTCACTGAATGTATATTCCAAAATACGAATTTATTAAATAAACATATAAAAAAAAAATAATAAAAATCCTTATATTTATAGCACTTAAATATCCAAAAATACATTGAATTATGAATAATCTCTAACCAAGTTTTTACGTAGTATAAGGATTCTTAGAAATTGCGTGAAAGAAATATATTTCTTAAATTATATTACTAGATCAGTCAATCAACTGTTATTATCTCTTGGAAAGCATCATATCTCAGCAATAATAATTCAACATTTTGACCAAAAATTATAGCGCTTAACTTAATATCATTGTTAACAGCATACAATAGGCTCAGAATGTATTCTCTTTTTTTCTTCGTGCTCCTCCAAAAATCCAGACAAAAGTATATTAATACTATTTCGCATAAATAATACCAAGTCCGTAACCGAACTTAAGTCAAGCATACGCAGAAAATATATAGACGTGAGAACTACTGTTGGAATCGTGCAAAATAATAATTCATTATAAGCATAATTCAGCAGACATTTGAGTCACAGAAAATGAATGAATCTTACAGAGACAATTGCTGATGGGACGTAGTCGCAAGCGAAATGTCATGGAATACATTTTTTAATAAAGTTAAAGAAAAAGAAAAATGAAAAACCAAATGATTAAAGTACTTATATGCAATAGAACATGGAAAAAGAGTATAATGTTTTTAATGTAGTTGAAGTTGGCATTGCTTAAGTAAGCCAAGTTGTTCAAATTTTATTCTTTTTACTCGTTTTTAAATAAAGTATTTTCTGCAAACATGTGCAACGTCTTTCTTTTAAAGTGAAACATATATATGAATAATTACTTAGTACAGGGTAACGGAATTCTGAAAATATGAAAATATGAAAAATATGAAAATATGAAAATATGAAAATATGAAAATATGAAAATATGAAAATATGAAAATATAAAAATATGAAAATATGAAAATATGAAAATATGAAAATATGAAAATATGAAAACATGAAAATATGAAAATATGAAATTATAAAAATTTGAAAATATGAAAATATGAAAATATGAAAATATGAAAATATAAAAATATGAAAATATGAAAATATGAAAATATGAAAATATGAAAATATGAAAATATGAAAATATGAATATAAGAAAATATGAAAATATGAAAATTTGAAAATATGAAAATATGAAAATATGAAAATATGAAAATATGAAAATATGAAAATATGAAAATATGAAAATATGAAAATATGAAAATATGAAAATATGAAAATATGAAAATATGAAAATATGAAAATATGAAAATATGAAAATATGAAAATATGAAAATATGAAAATATGAAAATATGAAAATATGAAAATATGAAAATATGAAAATATGAAAATATGAAAATATGAAAATATGAAAATATCAAAATATGAAAATATGAAAATATGAAAATATGAAAATATGAAAATATGAAAATATGAAAATATGAAAATATGAAAATATGAAAATATGAAAATATGAAAATATGAAAATATGAAAATATGAAAATATGAAAATATGAAAATATGAAAATATGAAAATATGAAAATATGAAAATATGAAAATATGAAAATATGAAAATATGAAAATATGAAAATATGAAAATATGAAAATATGAAAATATGAAAATACGAAAATATGAAAATATGAAAATATGAAAATATGAAAATATGAAAATATGAAAATATGAAAATATGAAAATATGAAAATATGAAAATATGAAAATATGAAAATATGAAAATATGAAAATATGAAAATATGAAAATATGAAAATATGAAAATATGAAAATATAAAAATATGAAAATATGAAAATATGAAAATATGAAAATATGAAAATATGAAAATATGAAAATATGAAAATATGAAAATATGAAAATATGAAAATCTGAAAATATGAAAGTATGAAAGTATGAAAATATAAAAATATGAAAATATGAAAATATGAAAACATGAAAATATGAAAATTTAAAAATAAGAATATATGTGAAACACCCTGATAAAAAAAACCACTACATCACTTCATTCATGTTGCTTCACTTTCTTGTCGTTTTTATTTTTTACGTTTTTTTTCTGCTCTGCTATCTTTGTGGAACAATGCAAATTTACTGCAATTGTTGAATATATATATTTTTTCAGTTTTTATCACAAAAACTTCACTTTAGCTCATAGCTAAAATAGGAGAGCAGTATTTTTTTCGTTTTGCAAATTCTTGCATTTTGCCATTCATGCTTGTATTTTATTTCGTGGACTGGACTTGTGACTCTGTCCCCTACGTATATTAGCCACAGAATTTATGCATGTTGTACACAGAGAGTGGAGCATAGTAGCTGCCGCATATTATAACTATTATACTGAATCCTTATAAGCCTTTCGCGGTGATACTCTTTTCATTTCAATTTTTATTTTTCATTTTCTTCCTGCGATATTTTTTATGAGCCAACTTGCATCACACTCAATGCTACTTTTTGTATATTAAAAAAAATTCTTTATACTTTATACGCTATTCTCCGCTGCATACTGCATTTCTTATAAGTACTTTTTGTACATCTCATCCTTATTACCCAATCTCCATATTTCTTTTATTGCGTAATAGTGTCTGCGGCACACAATGTGCCCATCCAATGCTGGTCTATGGGTCACCCTGATATACGGTTTGATTCATTTAATGAAGCTCGTCGCATATTTTTTGCAAAAAGCTTATTTAAAATTTTATATCGCATAGTTTTCACTTCACTTTGTAACATTTTTAGAATGCTGCATACAAAAGTTTCATCCTTTTGGTTCGCCTTGTGCATGGTGCTTTGTTCCCCATTGGCATTTCTTTTGTTACCCATTTTGCACTTGGTTTTTAGTTTTTTTTTTTCGTCGTTCTTAGTTTTGTTCCAATTATCATATATTCTGCTCGTTGTTCGCCAGTTCATCTGTTTTATTCAACATTGTGACAGAGTCAATTAAGCGTACAACAAGGGGATATGCTGTATGATAATTTTGCAGTGTGTCTTTTAGAAATTGTGGACATTTTTGTTAGTTTTTTTTTTAGCTTTTTTAAAATTTTGAGAAATTATCGTTTTGCTTATTTATTAATTTTTATACCCTACATCTATGAGGTACAGGGTATATTAACTTTGTGCATATATTTTAACGCCCCTGTGGAGGCGTGTCCGGTATGGAAAAGTATATATATTCTTGATCAGAATAAATATACTCAAATTCTTGATTGAACTTGATAGAAGTTGGTCAGTATTTTATATAATTTCAAGTTTTATTTAGAATTGTATTGCACAAAAACATTAATATGATGAATTTACGCAAAAATATTATGATTTTTCTTTAAATACCATATTCATCATATTAATATCACCTTCATTAAAAGAAATATTGATAAGAAAGTATTCATCTATCGAATAACGAAATATTTAATACAATGAATTTAAATGTGATATTGATGAATGTTATTTTTTTTTTCCAAAAAAAAACAAAAAAAAAATTGTCCTTAAAAAAATGTAGTTAGAAAAAAATTTGATTAAAAAAAAAATCCGATACAAAATTATTTTTCGAAAGAAAAAATTTCCAATAAAACCTTTTTTTTTTTAATATCCCAAACAATTTTTTTTTTTGTTGAAAAGTTTTTTTTCCAAAAAAAAATTTTTTTTTTTAAATTAATTTTTTTTTTTTCAAAAAAAAAAATATATTTTAATTTTTTTTTTTTAATATATTTTTTTAAAATATAACTTTAAAATTGAGAAGTATTGCAAATTTTGGTTTGATGAACCACATTCATCAATATGATGTACATATATGTTGTACTTTATGTATTTGTTCATTAATATGATGAAGGGTATTTTTCGCATACAGTTCATCATATTGAAGAACAATTTTTCGTAGCGTTCATCATAGTCCTCCACCGCATTCAAAACATTGATGTCGTTAGTAATTAATATTATGAATGGATCTTCAACTAATCATGGTTTGAAGAACGGAATTCATCAATATGATGAATATTTTTTTTTGTGCATGATAAAGAATGGTAAGAGATGGTATAGGATTAAATTCTATTGGATGGTAGGATGGTATAGGATAGTATATTAAATTAGAGATCAATATTTTTTCTTTAATTATTATACTATCCCATACCATTCTATACTATTCTATACTACCTATATCAACCTATTAAATCCTATATCATACTATACAATCCTATTTTATCCTAATACCTATTCGGTTCTATGCCATCGTCTATCATCCTATACAATTCTTTATCCCCCTATCTCGTGGTATACCATCGTATACAATCATATACTATCCTATTCTATCCTTTTCCATCCTATTACATCCTGTGTCATCCTAATTCCTAATACTGTACATTCCTTTACCATCCTATATGATCCTATACCATCCTTATACCATTTGTTACACATTTATCAAAACCTATATCATCCTATACGATCCTATGCCATCCTCTCCCATCGTATACGATCCTGTATGATCCTATACCATCCTAATACCATTTTTTACACATTTTTCGAAACCTATATGATCCTGTATGATCTTTTTCCATCCTCTACCATCATCTTATACCGTGCCATATGATTTTATACCATCCTAATACCACTTTACACATTTTTTGAAACCTATATCATCCCCCAGCATCTTATACGATCATATACCATCCGATACAATCTTATACCATCGTATGACATTACATGTATATTGGTATGAGATAGTATATGATGTTGATGTATGGTATAGGATGATATGTAATGGATTAGAATGATATGTAATTGCTAATTAATATGGTCTATGATTATACTGGAAGGTATCCTATACCCACTGGATGGTATAGGTTTCGAAAAATGACATAAAATGATTTATGGTGAAATTTATTAGTACGTGGAAATTGATTACAGTAGCTGACATCGAATCAGATATTATAGCATGGGAAAATGTATATTTTTATTGAATTAAGGAATCTAATTGAATAGCCTGATACTTATAGAACAAATTATAAAGAAAATTTTTATAGTATGACGCATATTGCATTTTTTTTCGTCAACAGTTTAATATTCTTTTACATTTCTCCTCCTAATATACAATACAAAATAAATAAAAGTTAAATAATCATCAATCAGTAAGACGCTGCGCTGTCAATTCTAATTAAGTTTTCATGCAATTTAATTTTTACTTAGTGACTTCTTGGTTGGGAGAACTGACACAGAGAGAATGCGTGATTTTAGTATTTTTCTATTTTGTTCTTTGAAAAACGATTTATAATATTAATGATGTAATCGCAGTAGAAACGGAAGGAAGGAAACTCGGCGAAATCAGAGAAGCGGCTATTTTAATAAATACAATAATAAATTTCAAGAGGGTGCGCGCATAAAATCTCTATCATTATTCATTGCGCGGAGGACATGACAAACATGGTGTGTGTGTGAAAACAGATTTTTCTTATATTTATTACTTACAGTGAAAAATATAAGATTACAAAATTAAAATAAGTATACAAAATTGTAACTGCTAAAGTTAAATGCAACTACAAGAGAGCAAGGCAACTATTAAAATTTTTGATTACAAATCTAAAATGATATGGGGTTGGTCCCTTTGACAATTGATACTTAAGAATTATCGATTAATTTTATTGAGGGGATATGTTAGATTTGCAATTAACGCAAGTCAATTTTTATATTTTGATTAAAGTTGTAATTGCTATGAAAATAACAAAATTTGGGGGGGATTTTTATGTTTGTGGGATATGTTAAAATAAAACCAGGTTTTCAGAAGTTTAGTTAAAGTTAGTTCTAACTTTTTAAAAAGTAGAATTATTAATAAAAAATATAAATTCACAATTAATATATAGATCAAAAAAATGTATCTCTTCGAAAAAAAAATAGTAATTAAAAAAATAAAAAATAAATTATAGGTAACAAAATTTACAAAAAAAAAATATATAAAATAATCTATAATAATTTTTTTTTCTAAAATAAAAATTGACGAAAAAATATTTTTTTCAAAAAAACTTTTTTTTTGTTGACTTTTTTTTTAAATGAAATTTTTTTTTGTAAAAAAAATAGAAAAATAAAAAAAAGGTTTTTCATTTTTTTTGATAGAAAATTGTAATAATAAAAAAAAAAAAACATTATGCAACATTTTTTTTAATGTATGCTTGTTTATTATATAGAAATAATAAACAAAAACCACTTGAGAACTCTATATATGGCAAATACAATTAACGAAAAAATACATTTTGATGGAAATTTTTTGATGAACAAAATTCTTTAATGTAATGTACACACATTTTGAATTTAATGTATTTGTACGTTAAAATGATGAAACACAGTCTTTGTATACACATTCTTTAAACAAAGAACACTCTTTCAGTTATTCATCAAATTGATGATGTATACATAACATTGATGTTTTGTAGTCAACAATATTATAATTTCTTTTTCAGTACAATAAATCATAATATAATAATCAAAATTTTTCAAAATGTTGTGCACATATTTTGTGTTTTATGTATTTGTCCATTAATATTATGAAACATAGTTTTCGCATACACTTGCTCAAATTGGAGAACACTTTTTCAGTCATTCATTCAATTTTCTTTTTCAGTCAAATTCACTTTTTCAGTCATTCATTAAATTTAAAATATGAATGTTTTGTTTTCATCAATATTATGAACTCTTTTGTAGTACAATATATCATGATTTGAAGAACATTTTTTAGACATCAATATTATGAATTATTTTTCACTACACAGAGTCTAGTTCAGTAAAACATAGTCTTTAATTAAAGAACACTCTTTCAGACATTCATCAAATTAATGATATATAAATAATACGTCATGATTTGATGAAAAAAAATCATCAATATGATGTCCACATATTTTGTATTTAATGTATTTGTACATTAATATGATGAAACATAGTCTTCGCATACACTACCTCTAATTAAAGAAAACTTTTTCAGTCATTCATAAAATTTTTGATGTATTTATAAAATTGATGTTTTGTTGTCATCAATATTATGAACTCTTTTTTAGTACAATGTGTCATGATTTAAAGAACTAGATTCATCAATACGAATCAGATTTATTATTCTGTTTGGGTGACATGACCATGGCCTTTTCATATTGGTACTGTAACTGGTCAGTTTATGACAAGGAAATATTTCAATGATCAGTATCCGACTATGAACATAGAAATTTAATACCTGGGTAAAATAAAATAATAATATAGAAATGTGATATTAATAAAAACTTTTAATTTACTATATTTTTGTTTCACTTGTAGAAATTATATCAGTGGCATGATCGGAATCAAATCACTGATCATTTATGCCCTAATTGGATCCATTTTTTTTACATAGATATTTCTAACTTTTTATTATAAATTCAATTTATATAGTTATATTAAACAATTTATTATGTATTACAGCATTTATTCGCTTAATTTGAAACGGTTACTCGAATTTTCGTAATATACGAATCTAGAATTAAATCTGTATTTTTCGGAATAACGTTATATTCTTCGTTTACACTGTGATTGACGCTAAGTTGATGTTACGACTGTTTCAATGAAAATGCCAGCAAATCACTGATGGACATCGATAAGAAACCCGTCAAATGATTCAACTCCTAATAGCCGTACTGGTCAGATTGACGTCTATAATGAAGCGCTGTGCTAGTGTAGTCATGACAAAAGTATCTTTTAATAGTTTTTCAATTATTTTGTGATTTCTTTATACATTTGCTAGCCAAAGGGGGTTGATATAAGCACTGCCTAAGCTGTTCATACTTTGCGCAATTTTCTTATATTGTTCTTAAGGTCAACAGTAGATGATGATGCTGCTACTCCTTGCCTCCAAGGATACATGACAGGACACATGAAGCAGCGTCGTGAGTTGCGCAAAAGCTTTAGTAATGCAGTATGTGGCAACGTTGGCTAAAAATCAACGTCAGTGCATTAAAATGAAAGGAAAACTAATTAGCAATTGACATGAATTGTTCATTAAGAAGCTTTTGTGTACATTGGTTATTGTTGCAGGAGCAAGCTGCAAGAATCAAAGCATGATGGAGTAACAATAAAACAAAAAAAAAAAAGAAGACGAGGACTGGTGATTGTAGTAGAGTGTGTATGCCACTAGTGTAAATCAGAACATCAAGAATTTAACTATAGCTGCAAGGACATTCGGTTCCAGCCAGGAACTGGTTGGCGCAGTCGTCTCGCCTGGCATGGACGACAATGCAAGGCGGTAAGAATGACGTGGCAAAGAATGGAAACTGGGTTAGTAAAACAAGCCGTGAGGCGTGCATGTAGAAATAAAATTTGCTTAATTCGACTAATTAAAAGGCTTTTAACATGCAATGGCACAGATGACAAAAAAAAAATTAAAACATCACATTTTAATGACAATAAAGCAGTTTTTTTACATAATTCTACAATGTGCTTAATTAGCGTATTAAATGAATATTTAGGTAGATATTTTATAATATTTAAAAAATTGAATTTTAGCTAATTCGAGTTTTTAATTTTGTTTTTCTAATTTATTTCAAAATATATTTAATTATATTATATTCAATTTTTTTATATCGAATTATAGAATATAATAATTTATTATATATTATTATATTTTATTATATTTTATTAATTTTTTTATATTTTATTATATATTATTAATTTTTTTATATTTTATTATATTTTATTATATTTTATTATATTTTATTATATTTTATTATATTTTATTATATTTTATTATATTTTATTATATTTTATTATATTTTATTATATTTTATTATATTTTATTATATTTTATTATATTTTATTATATTTTATTATATTTTATTATATTTTATTATATTTTATTATATGTTATTATATTTTATTATATCTTATTATATTTTATTATATTTTATTATATTTTATTATATTTAATTATATTTTATTATATTTTATTATATTTTATTATATTTTATTATATTTTATTATATTTTATTGTATTTTATTATATTTTATTATATTTTATTATATTTTATTATATTTTATTATATTTTATTATATTTTATTATATTTTATTATATTTTATTATATTTTATTATATTTTATTATATTTTATTATATTTTATTATATTTTATTATTTTTTATTATATTTTATTATATTTTATTATATTTTATTACATTTCAGTATATTTTATTATGTTTTATTATATTTTATTATGTTTTATTATATTTTATTATATTTTATTATATTTTATTATATTTTATTATATTTTATTATATTTTATTATATTTTATTATATTTTATTATATTTTATTATATTTTATTATATTTTATTATATTTTATTATATTTTATTATATTTTATTATATTTTATTATATTTTATTATATTTTATTATATTTTATTATATTTTATTATATTTTATTATATTTTATTATATTTTATTATATTTTATTATATTTTATTATATTTTATTATATTTTATTATATTTTATTATATTTTATTATATTTTATTATATTTTATTATATTTTATTATATTTTATTATATTTTATTATATTTTATTATATTTTATTATATTTTATTATATTTTATTATATTTTATTATATTTTATTATATTTTATTATATTTTATTATATTTTATTATATTTTGTTATATTTTATTATATTTTATTATATTTTATTATATTTTATTATATTTTATTATATTTTATTATATTTTATTATATTTTATTATATTTTATTATATTTTATTATATTTTATTATATTTTATTATATTTTATTATATTTTATTATATTTTATTATATTTTATTATATTTTATTATATTTTATTATATTTTATTATATTTTATTATATTTTATTATATTTTATTATTTTTACTATATTTTAAAATAGTAACTGCAATTATGAAAATATTTTCTAAAAAAAATTAAAATAAAATCAAAATCAAAATAAAGGATATATGCCATGATATCAGCTATTAAGTTCTATGCTGTCAAGAAAGTGTTTAAAATATTCCTAATACAAATTACCTTACTGTTGTGTACTAAAATCTACTGTAGAAGACAAACTGTGTTGTAAGACAAACATCCAAAGTATTTTTTTTTGTTTTAAATTAAATCAAAATATGGTAACAACTATTAATCCTTTTACTCTCAAAAAAGTGTTTTAAATGTCCCTAATAAAATAATCATACCGTAGTAAACTAACATCTACTGTAGAATGCAAACTGTGTTGGAAGGGATACATCTAAAGTGAAAACATTTTCAAAATAAGGAAAAAATCATCTTTTTTAAAGTATTATTTTTTACAAATAAAAATAAATCATATAAAAAATGGCATATATCCAAAATAAAGGATATATGCCATGCTAACTGCTGTTATTGCCATACGTTTAAAATTATTATGTACAATATACCGTCCAAATGTACTAAATTTTGCAAAATAAATATGATTTTAAGTTATATTAAACGTTTTGTAATATTTCATATAATAAAAATTACATTTTAAATGAAATCAATATAAAGGATATATGCCATGGTAACAGCTATTAAGTTCAATGCTCTCAAAAAAGTGTTTAAAATGTCACTAATATAATTTATCATACTGTAGTGTACCAAAATCTACTGTAGAAGGCAAACTGTTCTGGAAGGCAAATATCTAAAATTAACAAATTTTCAAAATTCGTAAAAATTTGATTTTTTATTTGTTAAACTAATCATTTTTTTTTAATAAAAAATTAATTTCATATGACACAAAAATAAAGGATATATGCCATACTATCTGATAATATGTGCTATGCATTCAAAAAAGTATGTATAATATTCCTAATAAAATTAAGCATACCGTAGTGTGCTTAATTGAACTATAGATCTACTATGTTGGCAGGCAAATAAATTTTATATGAAATCAAAATAAAGGAAAAATACCATACTAACTGGTGCTATACGCTATGCTTTCAGATAACTATATATTATAAATCTACTAAAATTTGGAATGCTTTAGTGTGCTAAATTTAAATTCTTCTTATATATTATATTTTATATATATACAGTATATAGGAAATACAATCATTATATATTAATAATTACAATGAAGTATTGTAATAAACATTTTCCAATTAAATTATATATTTCAAACAAACACAAACTTTACATTTTTTTAATTAAATTTTTATTTTTTGAATGAAGTTAAATCAATATTTCAACTTTTTATACAACTCAAATTAAGCGGAACCAATGCGCACATGGAAATAATATTTTTATTTTATTTCAGTTTCTGAAAAAAATCCAAAACCATTCAGCAATTTTATGCCAAAACAATGGCCAACATTTGTACAAAACAAAGTTTTCATTATTTGAAAGCCATTATAAGTCAAATAATGCTGAAATTCACAGCGTTTAGCAAGTTTCAAGGACACTTTGCGTGTTGTGCGCAATAAATTGCATTCGCCGCAGAGCAGAAGGTTAGTAGATTCTGCTACGGCACTACCTACGACTACTACTTTGGCTTATGTCAAGGTTAGGCTGCGTGCAATTGAACGCGGTTTTACGAAAGCAAATTGTCGTAAAATGACTTGAATGGAAGCGCGGTTAGTTCAAGGATAATGAGTGGCCTCTGAAGTATGTAGCATTTTGGTTTGCAGATTATTAAAAAGAGGGATAATAAAAAATATTTAATTGGGAATAGTAAAAAGTATTGCTAAAAATTAATTTTAAAATTGAATAAAAATTCTTTATATATTTTTTAACATAATTCATAGAAATTCTTGAATTCACAATAGTAGTAGCTATAAAATCATCAACACACGATTAGCAGCTACTCCCAAAAAGGACATCTGCGTCTGTTTATTTGCTGTGGCGCCATAGTGCATTAATAGTTCTAAACATAGAGCCAACAACAACAAAATCACATTTTTGAAAGGATACCACATCGTATAACGAAGACGTAATAATAATCAGACGCATCATTAGGAAGAGCATCATAGAAAGCAAACAGGAAATGCGGTCTTTTGCAAAAAGATACAAAGTCAATTTAGTATATGAAGGCAACACACACAAAACATCAATTAACACCTCTTTCAATGTGGAAGAAATCAAAATCAAATGAAAGAGTGTAGCAAATGAAAGTCAACAGAATGTACAAACGGATAAATGCTGCAACAGCTGCTGGATGAAAAAAAAAAACAGGCAAATTAATAATTTTTACTTATGCGCAAAAAAAAGGGATACATGAAAGGTTATCATTAGTTTTGAGAAATAATGCTTAATTATGACGAATTTAATTGGCTGTATAATATAATGATTTATTTAATAAAAATCAAATTAAATGTTAAAAAATAAATAAAAAAAATATCTGACAAGTTTACATATATTTTTGTATTTGATATTATATAAAATAACAAGGAACATAAATCAAAATTGAATAGATATATTATAATAATACTTAAAGCAATAAAGAATGCGCCAAAATATAGTTGTACTTTAAAATATCATTTTAGACAATTTCTAAAAAAATGATATATGCCATGCTAACAGCTGTAATGTGTTCTAGTTTCGAAATATGGTTCTAAAACATGCCTAACAAAATTTAACATGTCGTAGTGTTCAAAATTTAACTGTAGATCTACTGTGTGGGAAGGCAAACGACTAAATTTAAAAAATTATACAATGTAAGCTTTTTTTACTTTTACTAAGCTTAAAGTAATTATTTTAAAAATAAAAAATAATTGTATATGAATTAAAAATAAAGGATATATGTCATGATAACAGTACATAGTACATAAAAAGTGTGTATAATATGCCTAATTAAATTTAGTATTCCTATGTGTGTTCAATTAAATTAAAGATCATTTGTGTTGAATGCCAAATGTCCAAATTTGTTAAATTATTAGAAAAAATTATAAACATTTAATATTGAATTGTTTTAAACGTTTCGTAGTATTCTTTTACAATTAAATATAAATTTTTAATGAAATAAAAATAAAGAATATATTTCATGATAACAGCTACTAAGTAATAAACTTTCAAAAATAGTGTATATAATATGTCATTTAATTTTTCATTGTTTTAAACGTTTCGTAGTATAGTTTTACAATAAAATATAAATTTTTAATGAAATAAAAATAAAGGATATATGGCATGATAACAGCTATTACGTCATAAATTTTCAAAAAAAGTGTATATAATATGTCTAATGAAATTTACCATACCGTAGTGTACGAAATTCATACATAGTCTAAAGATCTAATTTATATATAGAACGGTAAAACTCTAAATTTATTGAATTCATAAAATATTTTTATTAATATTTCAATTTACAAATAAAAATAAATTTTATATAAAACCAAAATAAAGGATATATGTCATTTTATAAATTTTAATATACATTTTTGTAACTAAAAATGCAATTTTACATGCTAACCAAAAAAAAGGATATATGACAGGATAACTGATTTTAAATGAAATCCATTCTAATGAAGTGTGCATAATGTACCTTATACAATTTTATTTAATGTAGTATACTCTAATGTAGCATAAATAAACGCTGTTGGCGAGAAAAACATAAAATTGTCCAAAATCTATTGAAAAGAAAAACATTTTGAATTTGCGCCGCATAAATACTTTTACACTAAAAATGTATAGAAAAACTATTTGTTACTAGTTACGCTATCCTGTGGTGTAACGTAATGCTAATACTAGCGTCTGGCCGTGCTGCTTTAACGGTGTGACAGCGTGTGACAACACCTGAGCTGTCACAGAAACAACATGACACATGACGGTTGCATTGACACGTTAACGTCAATCATACTACATAGTCCAGCAAATCATATAATTTATGAACCTCACTAAAGGTGCCCAAAACAAAAGGACTACAAAATCAAGGGACTATTGTTTGTGTGAAGTCGATGGCTGGCTGGATGGATGGTTGAAAAGTTGAAAAGAAAGAAGTGTGAAGCGTGCGAGTTCTTCGCTGTTAATTAAACAAAAAGTTGTATAGAAAAACTAGTAGAAAAATCATTAAAATGCAAAGAAAGAAATTTGAAACAATATCGGCGCCCAACATGGGGTTTGAGTTGTATGCGAAAAGTAGGCAGCAACCAATTGCAGAAATAATTTGGCTAGTTTTTGGGTTCAAAACTCTGGTAGTGCTGCACAGCAGGCAGTTGGTAGGGTGGGGGAAATTTTAAATTTGTGTTACTTTAAGAGCTACAATATGGTGTGTCTTTGAATACAGGAGTTTTGTTTTTGATGCTGTAAATGGAAAATTTTAAAAACAGTTGCAAGAAAATTCACCACGGCAATGGTATGTAATACGAGATGATAAAGGAATTTAATGAGAAGAGAGGTAGAAAGACAGAGAACAAGAGAATAAGAGAATAAGAGAATGAGAGCAATATATGAATTGGGAGAAGTTTGAGAATTATTATTGTTAGAGGGCAATGTTAAAATACTGAGAGACTGTTAACAGTTTCCGATTGAGAGAGTTTGAGAGAATTCGAGAGAGTGAAAATGAGAGTATGTAATTTTAACATATAAATTTATATATTTTTTTAAAATTACGGATTCTGTTAAATATTGAAATTAAATCTGCAAGAAGGATTTAAAATGTATATTCAAAATTTATAGAATTTGCAAATATATTTTCTATACAGCCAGCAAAAAGACCCATCAAATCCGTAAAAATGGTCAATGGGACAGTTATTAATTTAATAGTATACAAAAAAATAAACATTTTCATATAAACTCAACATAAATTTATAGCTTTTTGTAGTATTAATGGTATTTACTGATTAAAATGATCATTTAACTATTAAAAATTTTAATAGTAAAAAACTATTAATTTAAAGGTAAATTTTAAGGAACAATTATTTATTGAAAAAAAAAAGATTTTCAATACAATTTATTCGAATTTTAATTGTTATTTTTAAACATATGTACATTATTCATTTTAAAATTGACCTGATTAAATTTAATAAACAGCAATTTAAATTTTTAGTTTTCATGTTATTAAATTTGTGCTCATTAATTTGTACAACTACTACAGAAAAGTGCAATACTTACTTTTTATACAGTTTCACTCATTGACCTTCAAACAGCAAAAATGTGTTTGAATTATCCACATTTTTATGACAGTCATCTCAGTCTTTTTGTCGCTGTTTGCGGCTACATTTTATCGTCCCAGTTAAAGCGGTTTGAAGTGGCTGCTGCAGCCCTTGTCCTTGCGGCACAGCGCGGCGCATACAATTTTATGCAATTCAACGTTAAAATTTACCATGACAGGAAAACACTAAAAGTAGCAAGAGAATAAAACTATGAATAGAGCAGCACTCATCATGTTAAAAGTTGTAGTACTGAGTGTCTTTTTTTTGTAGTTATTTTATATTGAATTTATTACAAAATGTTCATTATAAAGGTGAATGTCATAAATTATATATTTTAAGGAAAATATTTAAGGAAAATATATAATTTTTTCAATGAATTTTAATAATTTTTTACCTAATATTTAAACTTAGACAAAAATGTAAAATTTGCTATGAATATTGACATTTCTGAAAAAAAGGATATATGACAATCATATTATTGCTTTATATAATTGATTAAATAGTTTGTTGGTATTATAACTAATAGGAATACATTTATCGTATGTTATGTATCAAGGATAATATGTGACTTGAATATATGAAAAATAAAAAAATTCATTTTAAATTTAATTTACAAATATTTATGTGTTAAAATATAAAATTTATATATTTACTATTAAAAAATAGTATTTAAATGCCTCCCCCAAAAAAAGGATATATGGTAGATATAGCTTTAAGATATAGCTTTTCTTCGAATAACTTCAAAATGACATATGCGAAGTATGCCTACTACAATTTATTTTACCGTAGACCATTATTTATAGTTGTAAAATAAAATATTTTTTATATGAAAAATGCTCAAAACTTATATCAAAATGTAAAAAATGTTAATGTACAAATGTAAAACATTTTATTAAAATGTAAAATTCAACAATTTGTTTTGTATGAAAAAAGGATATATGACAGCACAGCAATTGTTTTAAGTAATTGCCTAACAAAATTTTCTAAAATATGACTAATAGAAATACTTTTACCGTAAAATAAAAATCAAGGATATCCTGTTAATGTACCAGTTAGTATATGGAGTAAAAAAAGCAATAATAATTTTTTCATATTATTTCTTATATACATTCGTTAAAAAAAGAAAATAAATATATTAGAAATTAAAAAATATTAATTAAATGTTTAAAAAAAAAAAGATATATAGTAAGATTATAGCTTTTCTATAAATTCAAACACATATGCAAAAGACGCCTTAAACCATATAAAATATATTTGTAAGATAAAATATTTATTTGCATAAAAAATGCTTAAAACTTATATAAAAATTTCAGTAGTACTTTTCGAGACCGAAAATATATTTAATTTATCATATTTACTTAAAAAAAAACATATTGAAATTTAAATATCACTTATTTCTTTTGTATGAAAAAAAGGATATAGGAC
Organism: Dryomyza anilis; assembly: GCA_951804985.1. Taxonomy (NCBI): domain Eukaryota; kingdom Metazoa; phylum Arthropoda; class Insecta; order Diptera; family Dryomyzidae; genus Dryomyza; species Dryomyza anilis. Next base: position 14,974,309 of record OX638134.1, on the reverse strand, counting down.
AGCACAACAATTGCTTTAAGCAATTGCCTAAAAAAACTTTCCAAAATATAAGGTATAAGAATACCTTTACCGCAAAATAAAAATAAAGGATATTATGTTAATATACCAGTTATTATATGGAGTACTAATCAACAAAAATATGAATTTTCATATGTTTTCTTATATTAATTTGTTAAAAAAAAAGAAAATAAATATTTAAACAATTAAAAAAATAGTATATAAACGTTTCCGAAAAAAGGATATATGATAAGATAAAAGCCTTTCTAAGAATTACTTCAAAAAGACATATGCAAAATATGCCTACTATAATATATTTCACCGTAGGCCATAATTTATAGTAGAAAATATATATTTACTTATATAAAAAAAATCTGGAACACTTATATCAAAATGTCAGCATTATTTTCCTGCACTGAAAATATTTAAATTTATAAAATATTCATATATAAAATGAAAATTGAAATTTTTGAAATGTAAATTTAAGTAATTCCTTTTATATGAAAAAAAGATGGAATTACTTTAAAAATCGGACATTACTATAATTATCAGGAATACCTTGTCGTCTAATGATCAAATTTCTATTTTATTTCAAACTTATGAAAATTGATCATTTATTTATTTGTATGCAACTATTTCCGTTTTAGTTTTTAATATCAAATTTTTAATAAAAATTTAAACTACTCTTTAAAATACCACTGGAATTCACTATAAAAGAGCTACAACATTTTCAATGTTCAACTTTAAAAACCACGACGCATCTTCGACGTGATTTTATTTTTGACACATTACTCATCAAGTACCTACGTTCATTCACTGAGTACATGATGGTGCATGAATGCGTGTGAGATGTATATGTGGTATGTAGTACATGAATGTTGCGAAATATTTTCACTTCTTCAACTTTTGATTCTATTAAATATAATGTGAAAGCATTAAAAATTCTGCATGCGAACTACGCTAAGAGCTTAGAATAGAACACCCACCGACTGGATGCAGACAACGGGAATATCGGAACATTCTGAATTATTATAGTAGGACTGGGGTATGGGGGTGAATGTAAATAATATTGAGAGCTGGTGGAGGAGTTGTGGCACTGCGTTGTTCAGTGGTTTGAGTGAATGTTTCAATGAGTGGGTTACTGACATTTTGAGGGTACTGCGTGCTTTCAAGTTAATGCATGATGTGATTGTCGTAAATGCGGGGTTGTGTCTTAAAGTCTGCTCGTGGAAAATAATATTTTTTCTCACATGCGAATATTTGGGATGTCAATATAAAGACTAAAAAATGTATAACTTTTTAGGTCATGGTTTGTAGCATATTAATGATAAAACTCATTGGAAATAAAACTGAAATCCGAAATTTTAAATTTTGTATTTGCAATAAATTTGGAATTTCATTAGAAATCGATGAAAGTTTTGCACAAAAGATATTATTAAAGATTTTGCAAAATAACTGAAAGTTATAAAAACATAAAACTATATTTGACATTGTTCAACCTACACAGAAATTAAGTTCATACTATTTATGAATTTGATCATCAATGTTATGAATTTGTCATTGCGATTCAATCAATCAATCAATCACCAAATATATCCCATTTATGAATCGTTCAAAAAACCTAATGAAAATGTTCATAAACTTCATACTATTTATGAATTTCTTCATCAATGTTATGAAATTGTCATTGCGACTCAATCAATCAACAAATATATCCCATTTATGAATCGTTCATAAAACCTAATGAAAATGTGCATAATATTGATAAACGAATTCATAATATTTATGAAAAAATGTATGATATTTATGAACTTTTAAACTATTAAAAAATAATAAAAAATAACTTTTTTTTTAATAACTTGATGAAACGATATAGTCTCAATAATCATATTTAATGATAACACAGTACAACACGACTTCCAGAATTTGTGCAAGACTTCTTATTCAGTTTTTAATATTTCGTAAAGTTATTGAGTTAATACGTTTTCTCTTTAAGTTCTTAGCAATATGAAATTTCTATCGCAATTTGTTTCTACTTATTCCATTGAGAATACTTTGTATAATATTTTCAAATAAAAACAATGAAATTCGGATGAATCTGACAAAAGCTATGAGCAATCAAACGCAAAAAAATAAATTTTAAGGTGAACTCGTTATTTATTGCATAACGTAAGTAATTTTAATAATTTATTAAAAAGTATATTTATTATCTAAAACTAGATCTATTGTTCTATGATACCCCTTACTTTGTTTTTGCAAATCACTCTTTTAATCTTCAGATCAAATATAAAATCAAATATACGATTTTTGATTTAAATTTTCTTTTTCGATGTCCCTTATATAATTTTGTTGTCCTTGAATATTTCATAGAAAATTCAACAGATTCCTTAACCTGTAAAATTCAGCTTTGTATATATGCATTACTTTGGGTTTTACTCAATAACCCATAATATAGTCAAGTAAAGATCACATAGGAAATTTTCATAATTCTAAAATTAAATAAAACTTTTTCCTGCTTGTACCTAAAGCATGCTTTACCAAAACACAGTAAGAGGAAGTACATAATTATAGATCTATTCTGATATGTAATATACAAAGTGTTTATACAGGGTTTTTAAGAAATACATATTACTGACATAACCTAATCAACACGAGTTGTGAAAGTTAGATCACATGGGGCGGATTTTTATAGTCGGTCGGGCCCGACTATGGAATACCCTACACCTTTGGTGGGGATATTTATGTGGGATATTTAATTGCAGACCTTTTAATTATGCTGAACCTCCCCACCCTCAGAATATTATTCATATATCAGAAATTAACGTCTTATATCCCCATAAATTAAAAAATTTATATAAAGTATAAAAAACTAAAAAAAAAATTGAAAAATCTAATTGGGCGGACCACGCCTATATTTAAAATTTTGCAAGGCTAATATTTCATAGATTTGATTTTAATAATTTACGGATCAAATTTCCACTATGAAAACCCGGGAAATAATGACAAAAAAAAGTGGGCGGATCACGCCCATTTTTGGACCACATATTTATAGGTGAATTTTAAAAATACTTTTTAAATTTTTTAACTATACCTTGAATACTTTTCGAGTTATTAGTTCCGAAAGAGTTATAAAAAAGTGACTTGTATGGGAGGTGGGCGTGTCCGTTGACCGATTTGGCTCATTTTCAAACTCAGTTCCTACTTTTGGCTAAAATATATTGAGAAGAAATTTCATCGCATTCTGATCAGTATTTCTCAAGTTATTCTGTATTCGGACAGCAAGACAGCAAGACGGACAGACAGACAGACAGACAGACAGACAGACAGACAGACAGACAGACAGGCGGACATGGCTAAATGGACTCGGGTAGTGATGCTGATCAAGAATATATATACTTTTCCATACCGGACACGCCTCCTAAGGGGCGTTACAATATATGCACAAAGTTAATATACCCTGTACCTCATAGGTGCAGGGTATAAAAATTGGTTATAAAGTATAATCTGCTGATAAACTAATTTTGCTTTTTAAACAATTAAATAACCTTTCCAATGGTATATCACTTCTTTAAACAGCATGATTTCTTCCTTTTTTAAAAGTTACGTAAATCTGAAATTTTTAAAAATAAAAATAAAAATTTTGACTTTTTCATTGATTTTCTCAAAAATTCGTTACTAATCAAAGCATTTTTTTAAATTTGTAATGATAGACTAATTTATTTCCAGTATTTTCTTATTAATGACATGTACTTGGTAAGAAAGGCTGCAGAATTAATTAAACAGTGGCGTGTCTTGCTTGAAATTAAAGAAAAATATTATTATGTTAAATATGATCGGAAAATATCAACTGGTCTATTGATTTTAATAAATATTTAAAATTATTTCTTTGGTTTTCTTTTACTAATTTTAAATACTAAAGGACAACACTGTTTAATTATTTATGCAGGATATCTTACCAGTTTAAAATAACTTAAATTGGTTAGAAAGTATTGGGAATAAACTGGTCTATTATTATAAATTGGAAAAATAGGGTGATCCATAACGAAATTTTGAGAAAAATCAATGACAAATTACTTTTTTTTATTTTAATTTTTGTATATTTTCATTTTACGTACCCATTAAAATATGAAGAAATCATGGAGTTCGAAAATGAGATATTGAAAAGGTCATTGTCTAAAATATGAGTTCAAAATTGATATTCATTTATCAGCAGATTATACTTTTTTACCAATATTCTTGACTAGGTTATGTCAGTAATATGCAATTCTTAAACACACTGCATTTTAAACTGGGTGCAAAATTTGAAAAATTTTGTATATACTATTTTCTAATATTTTTAGATTGATAGACTGACCCTCTAATTACTGATATCTATGAACCAAACACCCTGTATATTTGTCTTTACATTTAGAAGAAAAAATCGAATTAAGTAGTAATAAAATTATAGATCTAGTTTGACATGGTAATTATACTTTTATTATATTTTGAAAATCAGAGATAATATGAAATAAATAACAGGTACACCTTCAAATTTATATATACTGTATTTCAGGTCCACGCGCATTTTATTGGGTTTTTCCAATGAAATACAAAAGAATGCGTGCAAATTGTAAACTCAAATCTAAAAAAAGTCCAACAAATACAGCAACCTTTGACCATATTCTATATTACGTATAATTTAATATTAAATGAAAATTTATTTAGAGCACTTCTATTAAATATTATACTGTATAAATGTAGCCAATTAAATACAGAAATTATACAAAATAAAATCGATAAAATATATTAAATAATTTATGTTAAATTTTAATGACACTCATTTGCGACTCATTTAAATGTTCTAATTTAATCTATTTAAAATCCATTTAAACAATTAAACAACTGCTGCTCAAATATGGTCTGTCACATGTAACGTTCTGTACATCTGACCGAACGACCGACCGCCCGCCAATTCATGCATATTTCATAAATATGTCCTTCTGTGCATGTGTAGATAGATATATGTATGTGTGTCACTTAATATATATGTATGTACCTAGGTATTTAGAGAAATTTGTCAGAACACCTTTTAAGAGTTATTATGCAAAATGTGGGGCATGTAAAACCGGGTAACAACCAAACCAGAGCAACACTGCTAACTGAAATCACTTGCAAAAATATGCGCAAAAATATCATAAATTTGATTTTAATTTTTTTTTCACTAAATTTTTTTGTTCTTGTTACAAGTGTTTTTTTTCTAATTTTTTGCACCACACATACACCAAGAGAAAGAGACAACTAAATTGTGGTTTTACATGTGTTACAATTCTCAGCCATGTAGGGAGTCATACCAAAAGACGCACATAAAATACTTCGTTTTTTTGTTGGAAGTACTTTTTCGTGTGGCGGGCATCAAGCAAGTGTAGGTGAACAACTTTTGCATGTGTGCAAATGTTTGATAGAGTGGGTAAGGTGGGGGAGCTTGACAGAGTGTGTAGGGCATTCAAGATGGGAGGTCGGTTGTTGCTCTGGAATGTATGTAAATTCTATTTTATTGCTGCACCTGCTGGTATATAAATTTATTTAAAAGTGCCACTGACACACAAAAACACAAATACACACAGATAATCATAATGTGCACTGAAAAAAATAAAAATTAAGAAAAAATTAAATTTTAATGAAACTTTCAATTTTAGTAAAAAATTGAATTTTTAGTGAAAAATTAAATTTTTCGTCACAAATTAAATTTTTACTGAAAATTTAAATTTGAGTGAAAAATTGAATTTTTAGTGAAAAATTGAATTTTTAGTGAAAATTGAATTTTTAGTGAAAATTGAATTTTTAGTGAAAAATTGAATTATTAGTGAAAAATTGAATTTTTAGTGAAAATTTGAATTTTTAGAGAAAATTTGAATTTTTAGTGAAAATTTGAATTTTTAGTGAAAATTTGAATTTTTAGTGAAAATTTGAATTTTTAGTGAAAAATTGAATTTTTAGTGAAAAATTGAATTTTTAGTGAAAATTTGAATTTTTAGTGAAAAATTGAATTTTTAGTGAAAATTTGAATTTTTAGTGAAAATTTGAATTTTTAGTGAAAAATTGAATTTTTAGTGAAAAATTGAATTTTTAGTGAAAAATTGAATTTTTAGTGAAAAATTGAATTTTTAGTGAAAAATTGAATTTTTAGTGAAAAATTGAATTTTTAGTGAAAAATTGAATTTTTAGTGAAAAATTGAATTTTGAGTGAAAAATTGAATTTTTAGTGAAAAATTGAATTTTTAGTGAAAAATTGAATTTTTAGTGAAAAATTGAATTTTTAGTGAAAAATTGAATTTTTAGTGAAAAATTGAATTTTTAATAAAAAAATTGTATTTTTAATAAAAATATGAATTTTAATAAAAAAAGTTTAATGAAAATTTAATCATAATCTCAATAAATAATGCATTGAATAATGTTACAGATATTTGCTATATTAACGAATACGAAATGTATTTAGCAAAGTACTACAGCAACATTTTGTAATCCAAATTAAATTTATTTTTTTATTTTATATATTTATTTATAATAGAAGTGAGTGATTATACAAGTTTCAACTTAGATTATTAATAAAATTTACATTGTTTAAAATAATTGGTCAAAATTGTACTATTGACAAATAATTTTCTGATATTTACAAAATGTGCTCAAAATAAAAATGTCTTTTTTAATTTAATAAATTTTGTTCTACAAAATCTTTTGTTTTTAGCAAATTGTTTAGTTTATTAATTTTTTTAACAAACTTTTTTTGTTGTATTTACAAAAGTATTCGTTTTTTTAGCAAATTTTTTGTTGCATTTACAAATACTGTAATTGATATTTTTTAAAATTTACTTTCACCAAAATGTTCTTAGTGTTTTTTTTCTACACAGACATGAGTACTTTTGCACATGACTGCATTGCAACAGGTTTAAATTTCTGCTGCCTTCGCCGCTGCTGTGTTTGTGCGGTGGTTGCCGTCAGGACTTTAGCCAACATACAGTCCTTTACATTTACAGAATGAAGAATGAAAAAAAAATGCTATTTATATATATTCATTTTTTTTTTGCAAAGCTTTAATTCTATTTCAACCCATTCATCATTTGGTGCACAACAATAATACAAGAAAATCGTCCACTTTAATATGTTCTTAAGCAAAAGTGGAATGTTTTATTTTTCTATTTGCAATCTGTGCCCCGCCTGCCTGCCTGCTGTGCTGTGTCCTTGTGACTGTATTTGTTAATGGGACATTTATTTGTTTGCTTTTGATTTACGTTGGAATGCTACCTGCAGCAGCAGTAAGAGAAACACACGAGTCCTTGCTTAACTTTAAATGCGTCAAATAATAAATTTCATTTACGTTTTTCACCGACTCCTCTCCGACAGATACGAGTCCAACAATATTGTGCATATATTGTGCATAATATATATAGCTTCCAACATTTATTTAAATTGCTCCACAGAGCCCCACAACCCATCTCTCCACTATAATCTGTGGCGCATGCAAGTGAAGCTGCAGAGCTTTACATGTTCTGTGTCATAATTGTCCTGAGCTTTTATGAAATAATTGCTTCTGACAGTATGTCTTGTCTCCATAGATCCTTTGAAACGTTTCACATATAAATCCTTATAGATTTAATGCTTCAGTGGTTGCTTTGGCTTGTGTAAATTACTTTTCCATGCAGCTTCTGCTTTATAGAAATTTTGAATTATGCATTTCTTTGTACAACTTGTATGCATATCGATGCTGTAATCTTTATGACCGACATTCAGTTAAATAAACTTGCGAGAATTGACTTTAGTTTTAGTTTATTGAGTCAATATGTTTCGATTATTCTTATGGATTTTAAATTTTATGTGACAACATACATTTTATAATGGAAAATTGCAATTTTTACTGAATATTAATTGAAATTTCTTTTTTGTGACAAATTGTATTTTGAGTGAAAATTTGACTTTTAAGTGAAAAATTTACTTTGAAATGAAAATATTAATTTTAAGTGGAAAATTAAATTTTTATAGAAAATTTGAATTTTTAGTAAAAAATTTAAATTTACACTGAGAAATTGAATTTATAGTGATAACTCGAATTTTTAATGAGAAATTGAATTTTTTTTTAGAGAAAAATGAAATTTTTTGTCCAAATTTGAATTTTTAGTGAAAATTTGAATTTTTTAGTTAACATTTGAATTGTTCGTGAAAATTTTAATTTTTAGTGAAAATTTGAATTTTTAGTTAAATATTAATTTTTAGTGAAAATTTGAATTTTTAGTGAAAATTTGAATTTTTTGTGAAAAGTTGAATTTTTAGTGAAAATAGAATTTTTAGTGAAAAATTGAATTTTTAGTGAAAAATTGAATTTTTAGTGAAAAATTGAATTTTAAGTGAAAAATTGAATTTTTAGTGAAAAATTGAATTTTTAGTGAAAAATTGAATTTTTAGTGAAAAATTAAATTTATATTGAAAATTTTAACTTTTAATGAAAAATTGAATTTTTAGTGAAAATTTGAATCTTTAGTGAAAAATTGAATTTGTATTGAAATTTTTAATGAACATTTGAATTTTTAGTGAAAATTTGAATTTTTTTAGTGAAAAATTAAATTTATATTGAAAATTTTAACTTTTAATGAAAAATTGAATTTTTTAGTGAAAAATTGAATTTTTAATGAAAAATTGAATTTTTTTAGTGAAAAATTGAATTTTTAGTGAAAATTTGAATTTTTAGTGAAAAATTGAATTTATATTGAAATTTTTAATGAACATTTGAATTTTTAGTGAAAATTTGAATTTTTAGTGAAAATTTGAATTTTTAGTGAAAATTTGAATTTTTTGTGAAAAGTTGAATTTTTAGTGAAAAATAGAATTTTTAGTGAAAAATAGAATTTTTAGTGAAAAATAGAATTTTTAGTGAAAAATTGAATTTTTAGTGAAAATAGAATTTTTGGTGAAAAATTGAATTTTTGGTGAAAAATTGAATTTTTTTGTGAAAAATTGAATTTATATTGAAAATTTTAACTTTTAATGAAAAATTAAATGTTAAGAAAAATTTGAATTTTTAATGAAAAATTGAATTTATATTGAAAATTTGACTTCTTGGTGAAAATTTGAATTTTTTGTGAAAAATTGAATTTGTAGTGAATAATTGAATTTTTAGTGAAAAATTGAATTTTTAGTGAAAATTTTAATTTAAGGTAAAAAATTGAATTTTTATTGAATACTTGAAATTGAAAAATTTAAGAAAAATAAAAGGAAAATCACAATTTCAATGTCACTGTAGTGGATATTATGAAAAGGACTGTGGTCCGTTATCTAGCGAACATGAGCAGCCTGTGCCAGCAACATCTGTGTGTCTAGCATTGTAAATCGATCTGAATAACGTTGCCGTTACCGATACCAACCAATACTGTATCAATTTATTTCGTCACGGCTGCTGCCACTGCTGCTGCTGCTGCGACGGTGACAGTGACTGTGACGGCAGCAGCAACATCAACTGTGTCCCTGCAACATACACCGCATGTCCTTAGCGCCATCTTGTTACACGTTTGCACTAAACAAACACTCTGCACATCAAGTAAAGCATAGAATAAGTGTTTGTCAAAGGAGTAGGGCAAAGGTTGGTTGCGGTTAAATGAAAAGAAAAACAAACTGAGACAAACTCAATGCCAGGATAACTGATTACGTGGCGCAAAATGAACAGTAACACTTGTGCGCAAGGACACAAAAAAAAACTAAAACAAAACGAATTGAAAGAAAACACAAATGATATTTTGTTATAGTTTTGTTATATCCGTAGGCATTTTATCAATCAGTTAAATCTGCAGACTCTAATGTTGGGCAGTTTAATATATTATCTACTGTTGGCTAAATTCGATCAAATTTGTTGGCGACAGATAAAAACAGGTGCCAGCAGGCAAGGCAGCAGCACGAGTATTATTACACTTGAAGATATTTTATGATAATCAAAAAAATTGATACTGCGCAGACGTGCATACTTTAAAAAGGTTAAAGTTATGTCTGTGACTTTGAAATTTTGTTAAGTATATAAAAATTTTAAGTTTAAAGTAATCCCAGCTAAAATTTTTGTCAGCGTCGAGACATTTAAGAAACATTTTTTCAACATATTTCAAACAGACGAAAACAATGTTTGTATCTCAAACTGTCTGTTTTCTGCTCGTTCCCAAAATATGCCGTGAATCTTCTATTCAAATTCCACAAAATGTAACAACCTACTATACCATTCACAAAATATTATATTTATCTGCGTTTTTGCCGGAAATATGCTCGAAACATTCGTAAAAATGCCAATTTGTCTCGGGAATTTCAGAAAAAAACAAATTTCAAATAGGAACTTTAAAAGTTTAGTGAGTTTAATTTTTTTTACAATAGGTAGTTTAACAATATTTACTTACTTTTTAAATGCATTTGTATTAATTCGATTTGATTATAGCACACAGTGTATGAGAAACTCTTATTCTACATATTGCAGTAATTGTAGTACGTTTCGATTTTTTTTCGATGAATTTGCAAGCCCTTCTGAGAAAAAATACATTTGGCTTTTAAATATCTAAAAAAAAATGCAGTTATTGTATTTTTTATATATTTGTGAAATTTTAATTAATACAGAATGCAGTAAAAATTGATGCTAATGTTTTATGTTATCTACATTATGTATAACAGTTAAATAAATACAGAATATGGACATATTTATTTACCTTTTTCTACATATTACTATACATTTAAATAAATATGAAATATAGTTATTTTAATTTAAATGTAGTAAACTTTTGTATACAAATACAGTAAGATTATCTACGTAATTTCATACAAAATACATAAAAATACATTTTTTTTTTGTATTTCTTTTTCTTTCTTTATTGTATTTGTTTTTAATAGAGTATTTTTCGGTGCATTGAAATAAAGAAACGTCCAAAATGTTCACAAAAGCAGGCGCACAACAGGCAGGCAACACAGCAGCTTTCAACCTGGTAATCAACAGCCTATCGGCATGTTTCTGGCAGTCATAGGAGGAATTTGTAGCAAAACCAGCCTGTGTCTGACCTAGAAAAAAACGGTAAACGGCAGCCTATAGTCAGGTTATAAAACGTGAAGGCAGCTTCATATTCAATGTAGCCCGCTTCACAACGCCCGAAACCTGCCTATTGACTGCCCTAGAACAGTACGGCAGACGGCAGCCTAAAGGCAGGTCATAGCGGAGCTTGTAGCAAAACCAGCCTGTTGTATGCCCTAGAACAATACGGAAGACGGCAGCCCATAGGCAGGTTATAGAAATGTGAAGGAGGAGCTTGTAGAAAAATCAGCCTGTTGTCTGTCCTAGAACAATACGGCATCCTGTAGGCAGGTTATAGAAAGGTGAAGGCGGAGCTTGTAGCAAAATCAGCCTTTTCTCTGTTCTAGAAAAATACGGCAGCCTATAGGCAGGTTGTAGAAAGATGAAAGCATCTTCGTATTCAATGTAGCCTGCTTCACAATGCCCGAAGGCTGTAATGCCGAATATTTTGTCTCGGGTCATTTCTTAATGTTTTTATTTTTCCGGAAAAAGACATTAATTAATATACTTTCTCAAATTGCATGCGTGACATATTTACGCATCTATAATACATATAGAAAACTTTACATAATTTATGTTTTTATTTATAAAAAAGGACTTTCTTAAAATAACATTTCAATTGAAGGTTACGACATCCTCATGCATACCAACTTGAAGATGACAACAACCTCATGTTTGCTGAATCGGAGGTAGCCACAACTTCATGCCCAAAAACTAGGAGGTTGTCGCAACCTCATGCTCACAGATTAGAAGGTTACCACAATCAAATAAACAAATACCATATAAGCTACTGTCGAACAGAATTAATTAACTCAAAGATGACATCGACAATATTATCAAAAATATTTGTAACGGTAAGAGCAAAACACGAAAAAAACAAAATGAATTATTATTTCTTCTTAACAAATGTAGCTTAGTATCAAAAAAATCAAGTTAATCCTCTGACCTATTTTTAAATGGTATTGTATCAATGTGAAGCAAAATTTAAAAACGTGAAAAAAGGCAAAAATTTATATATATATAATTGTATAATCATTGCAAAATAATAAATAATGTATTAATTTTAATATTAATTTTACTCGGGTTTCAAATATTTATATTTTTTATGCGTTTTTTCGGATTTTACCGCATTTAATATAAAAATAAATTAAATATTCGGGATATTGGTGTCGTTATTAGTAAATCAAGAAGTTTTATCTAGAAATTCGAAACAAAAAAAGTTAAAATATGATTTGATTGTTGTATATATTGACCTCATCGATTAAAAATTGTATGATATATAAATATTTTTGTAAATCCTTTTTAAATGTATTTGCTAGTTGAATTTTTCTTTTACCACAAAGTATTTCAATTTTAACTGGAGTTAAATAAATAAATTATGAAAATTATCCAAAAAAAGAAGAAAACAAATATTTTTCCAAACTAATTCCCAAAACGCCTTCCTCAAGCAAGTACTAAAATTAAATTAACTACATGGTGCTATCTACCAGACCTCATGAGCGCCAGCTGCCTGTGCACAGATGTATCTGCGCAATGTTTAAAAATGTCTCCGTTGCGCCATACTAACTATGTAACTGACAGAAATTAAAATATTTATTACTTACGCATGCATAAATCAAAGTACTAACCTCCTACCGATGGGTATTTATTTTTTTTGTTGTTTGGAATTACGCATGATGCTATTTTGAAATATAAAATAAAAACTCAAATTCGACAATAGCACTGACATGACAATAAAATATATTTTACTTAAACTATATCCTTGTTGGAGGTGCTTTTAGTAAATACAAAAAAAAAAGAAAAACTGTTATAAAAGACATTTTTTAATGGTGACATATATTACATACAAACAAACGATAAGCAAATTCGAGAATATGAAAGTGAGTGCACTTCAACATAACTAAAACAGAATTTAAATTTTAACACAGATGGTGATGATGATGACGACAATTATGATGATTGTGATGAGAACTATCTGCTGTCATTGTTAAAACTAGTGATGAGTATTATCACTCAGATGTTGCAGAAGACACAGTAGACAAGAAAATATGTGGTAAGTTGTTGATGTTGATGCTGGAAATGCACATTCATGCCATCAAAACGAAGAGTTTAATAGAGGTCTAAATGACTTTATACTCAAAATATGTTTGATAAGTAGAATTGTCTGAGAATGGCCAACATCATGCAGCTGTGCTGCTGTTGAAAATCGAATTTTGTGTTCAAGGAATTTGAAAAAAAAAAGAAAAAACAAAAAAAAAACACTTTCACATACTCACTTTACTTAGTTCAAGTGAAGTCCTTTTGTCATCCTCTTACGCAGTTGAGTTTAGCAATGAGATAAGTTGCTTTGAATGTAAGTGGGTTCTTGTGTTTAAGTCGGCTTATTGTGGGTTAGTCGTTAGTAGCAAGTGAGTGAAGTGATTAGTAGGGAATGCCAACTATTTTAAGCCGCACACACAATGCATATACAAAACAAAAGTAACAAGAAAAGAGAGAGATTTTTATTTTAAAAAAGATCAAAACAAAATTTGTTGAATATCGTTTTTTTTTTGATATAAATATATTTTAAATCAAGGATTGAAACCGTAACCGAAACCGATATCCGTTTAAAACCGTTTCATTTTTAAAACCAAAACCGTAACCGAAACCGTTATACGAAAATCAGAAATAAACCGATAACCAAAAACCGAAATAAACGATTTCGATTTTATACCGGTTTAAAACGGTTTTGAAAAAAAGCATAAAAAGAAACAGAAAAACAAATTTTATTTTATATAGAAGATCTTAAGTACAAGGCATGTTTAAATGTCATTTAATAAAATTTTGAGTTCCCAAAATAATTTTTTTTTGTTGTACAAAAATTCACATGTTGTTTTTTGAGAAACATTAGCTGTGTTTTTTTCATAATTTAAATTTGAGCTGGAAGAAATTTTATATATTCAGATACATTGTCTTGTCCATAATCTCATCAATAAAAACTAGGCCCAAACCGCAACCATGCTTTACTGTAGGCTTGAGGTGTTTATTGTCTAGCTCGGTATAAGCCTTAGCCACACGTAATGCATTACGCCGGATCCAAATATATTGAATTTGGACTCGTCTGAGAATATGTCTGAGAATATGAATATGAATGTACCCGAGTGGACAACATGCTGTTTGGCGAAGTTCAGTTGGCATTTCTGATTATGTTTGTTTGTAAAAGGTTGCTTGCGTGCTACTCGACCATTCAAATCGTTGGCCCGCAGGACTCGGAGAATAGTTTCTTTCTCTATTGACTATTGAAAAATAATTAAAATATGCTAACGACTGCAAATTAAAAATTTAATAGTTTTAATATTTTCTGCACGTATTTTGATTGGCAATCCCGGGATTTCATTTCGGGATTTTCGGTACAAATATTCTCCGGGATCCCGGGATTGGAAGCCCTAGTTCCAATATGTATTTTAATATATTTATGTATGAAATGAAATTTATGTCCTATGTTTGCAGACTCATATCTCTTAAAAAGTTGATGCTATAAAATAAATGCTTGCAGATTACACAGCACAAACCAGTTGGGAAGGTTAGATCACATGGGAAATTTTAAAGTAGGTGTAATTATGATAGTTAGGACTATCAAAATTATAGTCGGTCTAAGCCGACTATAAATACCCTACACATATGTGTGGTTACCATTCAAAGTGATATATAGGTCACCAGGGTATACGAATCCTGAAAATAACTATAAACATTCAATCGCTGAAGAATTTCCATTCATTTGACACCCATATTTACAAATGGGTAGGTGTACCGAACTTCGATTTATTTTTTTTTGTGAACCACAAGTCTTTTCGCCGGAAAACCTTATTGTCATGTATTTGAGCATGATATCAATGTATATTTGACCAAAAGAGTTTACCTAAGCACGTGTACATAAAAATTGATCTTTATATGTACATTTTATATGAGGTATTTGAACATAAGTGGTCGGATCATAGGTCACAATGGACCGATCTCGCCAATTTTCGCGAGATACAGCGTAGGTATATGAGTAATCTAAGTTATAAGTTTCATTTATCTAGCTCTTCAATTTTAAAAGTAGTAGGGATTTCAACAGACAGACAGACGGACAAACAGACAGACGGACAGACAGACAGACAGACAGACAGACAGACAGACGGACGGACGGACAGACGGACATCGCTAAATCGACTCAGGAGGTCATGCTGATCAAGAATATATATACTTTTCCATACCGGAGATGCTTCCTTCTGGGTGTTACAAACGGCGTACCAAACTGAATATACCCTTTCACTCCTAGTGTAGGGTATAAAAATGCTCCGCGTTCTACAAGGATAGAAAAGTTATGTTTGAATATGCTTGAATCTAATTGCATTATAATTGAATTGTATACTTATTTTATGTATTCTGTTTAGATTGTAATATTATTGTACGATATTAACGATATTTAAATTGCATTAATCGTGGATTTATATGAATTTACTATATTAATGTTTCTGTAGAAAGATATATATTTCATTAGATATAAATATATGTATGTTTGTTATTTCTGCTATTTAACGCATCCAATATCAAAAAAGGTTATATGAATTATATGAATTTGGTTAATCGTGATTGGTACTTTGTGACAACGTTTTATAATTAATAGAATTAGTATGGCAAATCTTCAATTATATGAATGTTTGGCATTACGAAATCACAATTAAATAACATTGCTGCCTAATTTTCGTACTTTTTTTTTTTTTTTTTTTTTTTTTGGAATATCTACTAAGATTCACAGCACTCAGACAGACTATATTCATTTTACTGTGAAATCCATTCCCTACAATTTTGTGGTTAATATCTCCACGAGCGTCCAATCCCAAGCCAGGATTCGAACCCGAGACCTTCAGAATGCAAGTCCAGCGCTCTACCTCTGGACTACTGAGGCCGGATTTTAGTACTCAGTAACACACATTAATTCTCTTGTCATATAATTCATAAAGTTTTTTTGGTCGATAAATCTGTTAAAATCTGTCGGCAATCGCTGTTAATACTAGATTGTGGCTGTTTGTGAAATATTTAATTAATCCGTAATTCACTGGGCTCAAAGTAGGAACTACAGAAAATAACAATACTTATTAAGAATAAATAAAATAGTGTAATAAAATATATAAGATATAATTAAAGTTTATTTTTATATTATATAAATAAAAAAAATGCAAGTTATGAAATGCAAAAAACAAATTATTATGACTAAATTTACTTTTTCACATTAAAATTAAATACAAACATCAATATGTTTACATGCAAATAAAACGTTTTCACATTCAAACATATATATGTTTGCAGAAACGCCGAAAATTGTTCATTCTGAACATAAATATGTTTGAACAAATACAAAAATATCTTTGGCTGTCATTATAATAATGTTTTGCATTGCAATAATACTTTTGTTTTCATAAATTGAATGATAAAAATATTATACTGATTAAAAGGAGCAACACAAACACTAAAATTAAATACAAACATCAATATGTTTACATGTAAATAAAACGTTTATCACATTTATATGTTTGCAGAAACGCTGAAAATTGTTCATTCTGAATATAAATATGTTTGAACAAAAACAAAAATATCCTTTGCTGTCATTATAATAGTGTTTAGCAATGCAATAATACTTTTGTTTTCATAAATTGAATGACAAAAATATTATACTGATTAAAAGGATCAACAAAAAGGAATAATTAAATCAAAAATCATATAAGTACATTTGTATTTTATCAGAATACTTAAAAAGTGATTTGGAAAAACAAAGTGAGAAGAATCATAGAATTATGAATCTAGTGTCATATATGATATATAATTTTGTTAAATTAAAAAACTATATATGTTATGCAATAAATAATAGGTACATCTTAAAATCAATAGTTTTTGCATTTGAGTGGTCATAACTTCGAACAAATTAATACAAATATCATGTGATTTATTTCAAAATTTTAGCTGATGTATGCTGCATGGAAATTATATCAAAAACTCAAATCTGTAAAAAGTTATAGTGAAAAATATGTGGAAAAACATGAAAATTTCCATATTTTTGTAATCCGTAATAACTCGAAAACTTGAGTCAATCGGAAAAAACGGCGTATGAAGTCGTGATTAGAATCTTGACGTATATTATAAAATCACCAGAAGATCGTAGATAAATCCATTTTTTCTCTATTGTTATTCTTAGTGGATTTTTTATTTCTGTAATAGTGAAACACAAAATGCTGAAAATGAAATAAATATATATTTTGGTCAATTTGTTCACCATGTGACGTTATGTACTTAACATCCTCACCCGTAAGAAAGTTCAACTGTGAACCCAAAAATATGAAAAGTAATATTTTATAAATATTTTCAAGAAATGGAAACAGATTTAAATTCAAATATTTACTGAATTTTTATGATTTTTTTTTAAATTATGTCAGCGTTACTTTTAAAAATGCGGACAAGACAATATTTCTGATACTTTTCAAGAATATTAAAAAAAGTGTTCAAGTAAACACACTGATAAATGGAAAATTTTAGAAAGTGTCAGGGTTACTTTTTAAAACGTGGACAGTACAATATTTCTGGCACTTTTCAGCAAAATTAAAAAAAAAAAGTTTTTAAGTAAGCACACAAATAAATGGAATATTTTGGAAAGTGTATAGCTGAAATTTTCAATTTTGTAAAAATTTAAAGAAAGGTGTCGGGCTTATTTTGAAAACAGAACTTTTGATACAAACTCTACCTTTGTGTGATAAAAATCATACGTTTTTTTAACATACATCTACACTGTTAAAATTTTTGACGAGGGTGATTATGGTATTAAAAAAAATATTATAGTTTAATAGTCTTAAAAAAAACCTAGACAAAAAGGCGGCACTTCTATAAAAGAACAACTAAAATTATTTCTTTGTGTCAGACCTACAAATTTTCGTACTCATTTTTAAATACAGAAATAAAATATATACCTAGTGTATAAATCAAAAATCATAAATTATATAAAGAAAACTCCTTCAATACCCTATAACTTAAGTACCAATAAAACAATAAATAGACCCTTTACAAGCATCAATCAAGTCAATTTTGAATAAACGAAAACACTGTAAAGCGCATTAACAAGCAACCACTTAAGATTATGCACAAAATAATTAAAACTTCTAACAAGGCTAACACGATGATGCAGTTAAACAAACTGATGCCGACCAATATTGAACCATATGGCAAGTGACTTTGGTCCAAAGCAAAAAAAAAAAACAAAGAACATGAGGCACGGCGGTGCTTGCGCTTAGATCACAAATATTTCGATTTGAAACACATGACCTGCCTTTAGGAACGAACGAACCAACGTGTGATAAAACTCGAACAAGATAAATTATAATATAAACTCAACTTGATACACAGCCATATGTTACGCCTTTTCCTTTCCTTTTTGGCTATATTTATGTTTTTCCTGCGCCGATGACTTTGTGCATTCGAATTAGTTACAGCAGTTCAATTTTTGTTTTCTGTAACCTCTGCGCTATCTTCTAATTGTAATGGTATTATGAGAATCTATGCCTCGCCTTGAAAATTCAAAATAGAGAAACGAAAAAACACGAAGTATAAAGTAAAAAGTAATAAATTTCCAATTTTGTTAGGTAGTCCAGAGATCCCTATGCACTACCGCAACTATAACCAATGTCTTTGGAATGCAGAACCTTGTCAGATCGCGTTCAGCCACATGACGGTCTGTCATTCGGGCAGTCAAGCAGTCACATAATGAGCCTTAGAAAATCTATAAAAAATATATATGCGCCGCTGAAAATAAATCTTATAATTGAAAAGGTTTTTCATGTTGCAACTACCTACACAAAATGAAGAAAAAATATGTTAAAGAAATTGGAAAATTTCCAAAAACTCATAAAATGAAAATGTAAAACAAAAAATACACATTCAATACGATGAGCTCTTGCATAATATATGCATCGTAAAAAAGGTTTAAAAATTTGTAACACTTATTAATGAAGAAAAGGCAACGACGCAACGTATACTAAAAATAGTCTAAACTAGATGTGTGTTTAAAAATGCTGCCCATTCTCACTGACAACCTCCACTAATCCTTGAATTTTAACACAATCTGCTATCTAGAATGATTTGACTTTAACAACCTATACTATCCTGCGATAGTATTATCAGAATCTCTGTGTTTTTCTTTAGTAGAATTTCTAAATATTTTGTTTTTTCTTGGTTAACGATGTTACCCTCGTTACCCTCGTTAACGCAGTGCAACTTCAATGGCAACTGAGAGTGAAAAAAGTGTCAGTTTTCCTGTGCTTAAGTGTTTTCTTAAATTTGAAAAATTTTCAACAGTTTTTTTTTCGTATTTTTGAAGCAGTTACTTGAGCAATTGATCCACTTTATTATTGTTCATCATATCAGCTGTGGTGATGCGATATACACGATCCTTATTCCTGGAAATTGTTAAGATTTTTATTTTATTTTTGCTGCTATTTTTTGAGTCTCATATAACAGCGGAATGAGTTCCGAGTTTATTTTTTTTTTGTTGTTTTTTTTATACTGCTTGACCTTAAGAGTTCCACTTAATCTTGTGCTTGAACATCGATCATGGATTTTGACAGTTTGTCAATTGCTGCTGGGATTATGTTTCAAGTGGCAGCAGGCAAAATACTATTAATCGATTATATGAATTAAAAAATTAAGTTGTCATGTTCTTTTTTTTAAATATTATTAAAAAATCGAATATTTTTTTAATTCTTAAAAAAAAAAACAAAAAACTACCAACAGGAAATATTTTTTTTATTTAAATAATGTGACCAAACAAAAAACATTTTTTAGAAATTAAAAAAAACTGTTAAAAAAAATAAATTTTGAAAAAAAAAAATCTTCGAAATATAGTAATAATATGTTTTGTAGTGATCAATATTATGAATTGTTCTTCAATTTTATGAATGACTGAAAAGTGTTCTTCAATTTCAAAAAGTATATGCGAAGACTTATTTTCATCACTTTAATGAACAAATACATAAGATACAAAAGACTAAGTATCATTATAAATCATGGTTTGAAGAACGAAATTCATCTATATGATGATTATTTTTTGGCTCTGTATATAAAAATATATAAATTTCATTAACATTATGAAATATTCATCAAATTCATGAATACATGAATTCTACGCATCAATAATATGAACTATTCATCAATACTATCAACTATTCATAAACATCATGAACTATTCGTCAATACTATGAACTGTTCATCACTTTCATGAATACCTTCATAAATTATCGTACATCGTTAAACTATCACGCTATTATGTTTTCGTTTGCAGTATAAAAATATAAAAGTTTCTTTGATATTTTGAACAATTCATTAATAACATGAATGCATTCATAAAGGCCTAATGAACGTATTTCTTAGATGGTTTATACTATTTACAAATTCATTTGTTATATAAAATATATAAATTTCATAAATACTTTGTACTATTCTTCAATATTATGAACTATTCATAAATACCAATTGTGTGAACTCATTGCAAAAGTCATAATGAACAAATTTCACAGAATATTCGTGCTATTTATGAACTCATTCGCTATGTAAAAAAAGATAAAAATTACATAAATACTATGAACTATTTATCAATACAATGAACTATTATAAACAAATTCAAGCATATATTCGAAATTCCATAATTAACGCTTAGTAAAAATATACAAAATTCATCAATTCTGAAAGCCACAATAAACGTATTTCATATATAATTCATACTATTTATGAATTCATTTGCTTTGTAAAAATATATAATTTTCATAAATACTGTGAACTATTCATCAATACTATGAACTATTCATCAATACTATGAACTATTCATCAATACTATTTTATAAGTTAAATCAAAATTAATTAAATACACTTGACTTGAGTTGATGAATATTATTAAAAATGAAATTATACAAATTTCAGCAATATTATGAACTATTCATCAATTTCATGAATACATTCATAATACCCTAATAAACGCATTTTATTGGTGTTTATACTATTTATTGCGCCAAATGGAAATACAGAAATTATATAAATATTACTATTTAATTAATACTATTAATCAATGTTATGCCATAATATTAATAAATAATTTCAATGATAAATAAGAAAAAATTTCAATAAACTGTATAATATTTGATCTACCTTCAAAAGGACTCAATGAAAACTTGTACTTGTACTGTCACGTTTTATATTTTTTTATATTCATTAAAACTTTTGTAGTTATTCTACAAAATTTATTATCTTTAAAGGGTTGTAAAATAAAAAATATACAGCATACTGAAAGTTGTAAAATAGCATTTATTTATTTTAAGGTTTCCAAAAAATCTAGTGCATGTCTGCTGCATGAAAAACCATCGTAAATCTTATGCAACTCTATGCAAGTTCAGATACTATTACAAATTCATGCAATGCGTGTCAATATTTTCCATGAAAGAACCCAGAAAACTGCGCATCATCAACGGAATCTTAAGTGGTAACAAGACGCTACTTGTTGCCGCAACTAAATAGTAACACAATGTGAATAATCACAACGCAGACTAGAATAATGTGGAACTATGGATCTGTGGGTCTATGGTAGACAACACCATGAGGTGCATATTGCAAACAACGAAAAAAGTACAAGTAGAAGGCGGGCCATACAAATTAGAATCGCATGATTTGAATAGTCGGTCGGTCTTTAGATACAGATCTCCCCGCGGTGGCGCTTCATACAACAATAATTAAAACCGAAAATTGAAACAAACGAAAAACCAAGGAATTATTGGACCTCGCAAGAAGCGCATAAATAAATTATTGCATTGTCATGCCTACCAAAAGGAAAAACGCGCAATGTAGAGTCGGTGCAGATGAGGGCGTGACTAAACTGCAGAAGAGGTCCAACAATGCATGGGAGACAAGACTCAGTCGAAATTGTAGAAAAAGCAGAAGATGATGCGCAACATATGGATAATATTACGGCAGGCGGTCGGTCGGTGAAGGCCACACTATTGGTATTTTTCAATTTGAAAAATGATATGTACAAAATATAGACTCCATGAAATTAACGAGATTTTTCACATTATTCATAGCAGTCAATTTGGGAGGCCGAAGTTGTCTGCGTGAGACACCAGTGACTGGGTATAATTCAATGCAATAGAATTAAAAAATATTAATTATTGTTTTAAAATAAAATTTACATCAAATACAAAACAAAAACTTTTTAAAAAATTTTAAAACCAAATTTTGAAAATCAAAAAAGTGATAAGAATCATATAATATTATAAAAATAACGAAATATAAAATCATATAAAATCCTATAAAATCCTAAAAAATCCTACAAAATCATATAAAATCATATAAAATCATATAAAATCATAGAAAATTATATAAAATTATATAAAATCATATAAAATCTTACAAAATTATATAAAATCATATAAAATCATTTAAAATCATATAAAATCATATAAAATCATATAAAATCATATAAAATCACATAAAATCATATAAAATCATATAAAATCATATAAAATCATATAAAATCATATAAAATCATATAAAATCATATAAAATCATATAAAATCATATAAAATCAATATAATCATATAAAATCATTTAAATCATATAAAATCGTATAAAATCATATAAAATCATATAAAATCTTATAAAATCATATAAAATCATACAAAATCATATAAAATCATATATGATATCAAATCATATGAAATCGTAAAAATCATATAAAATCATATAAAATCATATAAAATCATATAAAATAATATAAAATCATATAAATTCATATAAAATCATATAAAATCATATAAAATCATATAAAATCACATAAAATCATATAAAATCATATAAAATCATATAAAATCATATAAAATCATACAAAATCATATAAAATCATATAAAATCATATAAAATCATATAAAATCATATAAAATCATATAAAATCATAGAAAATCATATAAAATCATATAAAATCATATAATATCATATAAAATCATATAACATCATATAAAATTATATAAAATCATATAAAATCATATAAAATCATATAAAATCATATAAAATCATATAAAATCATATAATATCATATAAAATCATATAAAATCATATAAAATCATATAAAATCATATAAAATCATATAAAATCATATAAAATCATATAAAATCAATATAATCATATAAAATCATTTAAATCATATAAAATCGTATAAAATCATATAAAATCATATAAAATCTTATAAAATCATATGAAATCATACAAAATCATATAAAATCATATATGATATCAAATCATATGAAATCGTAAAAATCATATAAAATCATATAAAATCATATAAAATCATATAAAATCATACAAAATCATATAAAATCATATAAAATCATATAAAATCATATAAAATCATATAAAATCATATAAAATCATGTAAAATCATATAAAATCATATAAAATCATATAAAATCATATAATATCATATAAAATCATATAACATCATATAAAATCATATAAAATCATATAAAATCATATAAAATCATATAAAATCATATAAAATCATATAAAATCATATAAAATCATATAAAATCATATAAAATCATATAAAATCATATAAAATCAATATAATCATATAAAATCATTTAAATCATATAAAATCGTATAAAATCATATAGAATCATATAAAATCTTATAAAATCATATGAAATCATACAAAATCATATAAAATCATATATGATATCAAATCATATGAAATCGTAAAAATCATATAAAATCATATAAAATCATATAAAATCATATAAAATCATACAAAATCATATAAAATCATATAAAATCGTATAAAATCATATAAAATCATATAAAATCATATAAAATCATGTAAAATCATAGAAAATCATATAAAATCATATAAAATCCTATAATATCATATAAAATCATATAACATCATATAAAATTATATAAAATCATATAAAATCATATAAAATCATATAAAATCATAGAAAATCATATAAAATCATATAAAATCATATAAAATCATATAAAATCATATAAAATCATATAAAATCATATAAAATCATATAAAATCATATAAAATCATATAAATTCATATAAAATCATATAAAATCATATAAAATCATATAAAATAATATAAAATCATATAAAATCATATAAAATCATATAAAATCATATAAAATCATATAAAATCATATAAAATCATATAAAATCATATAAAATCATATAAAATCATATAAAATCATATAAAATCATATAAAATCATATAAAATCATATAAAATCATATAAAATCATATAAAATCATATAAAATCATATAAAATCATATAAAATCATATAAAATCATATAAAATCATATAAAATCATATAAAATCATATAAAATCATATAAAATCATATAAAATCATATAAAATCATATAAAATCATATAAAATCATATAAAATCATATAAAATCATATAAAATCATATAAAATCATATAAAATCATATAAAATCATATAAAATCATATAAAATCATATAAAATCATATAAAATCATATAAAATCATATAAAATCATATAAAATCGTATAAAATCATAGAAAATCGTATAAAATCATATAAAATCATATAAAATCTTATAAAATCATATAAAATTATACAAAATCATATAAAATCATATAAAATCATATAAAATCATATAAAATCATACAAAATCATAAAAAAGTTCACTACTTGCTTACATATTTAATTCTCTATGTGCCACATCGATTAACTTTTGTTAAAATTAACTCAAACGTGAAACAATTGAATGTACATGAGTTAAGTGTTTCTTTGCAACGTCACAAAGGTTACGCCAAGCTGTTGAAAAATCATTATCATGTAATACACAAAGCAATTGCATTGCACAATGCATTGTAAAAGAGCACAAAATCCAGCAGTTTTAAACTCACAGATGAACAAAAAAAATGTTTTAAATTCTGAAAAATAAACAATAAAGCAATCAAAATTAACACGCTTGCATGAAAATGCATTAAAATGAAAAATGTTCCATAATAACAATGAAATAATAACCGAAATAATATTAAAAAATATACATTGTATTTTGTACAGCGAGGGTTTCAATAAGGATGCGTTATGGGAATCTTTGAGATTGTGGAAAAATATCATCAACTAATCAGAAATTCATCTTATTTGTTAAGAAGTAGAATATATTTACCTAAGAATATATTTAAAATTATTAGCCTTTAAAATAATAATGACATAGTAGAATTTAGAATAGAGATATAATCGAGAACTGATTAGTGTATTTTTAGACTATCAGCATTCGACATGACAAACATGATCTTGGCATGAACTTCCTAAATAGAGAAATTGACTATTGAAGGGAGCTGAACTTGATGAATTTATTAAGTTATATTCAAAATAAAGTCGCTGGTTCAGTGGTTACTGCGCTGCACTACGAGCCGAAAGTTCCCATAGACCAGGTTCAAATCTGTACTGGGACTGTTAATGTCTTTAAATACAAAATTTTTTCATGTTACGTTTCAACAGACGATGGCAAACCTCAATGAGTAAAATACTGGCACAAATATGTTATACAAATTTATTTTGAGATAAATTGAATTTATTTTGTTAAATCATTTGAAATATACTGAATTTTGTGATATTCATGCAAATTATTTGAAGTATTTGAAATTTTAGTTCAACCAATTGTATTTATTTGACCTTGTTCCTAGATTTTTACCCCAATAAGTCTTGATAAATTTGGAATCATATAAAAATATGACCTTGATTAAAATAACACTTGAACAAAGTGGATTTCTATTCATTTTGATATATGTTATTTAATATAATCTTGATTTAAAATCAAAGTTTATACACATTGTATTTAATTAAAATGAAAATTGATAATCATATCAATATATCTTGTTCAAAGTTGATCTTTTTCACAAATGATATTGATAAATTGTTAACCCGCAAATTGAACTATGTTCATTAATTCCGGACTTAATGTAATATTGTATTGAATATAAATGAGATATGCTGATCGTGTTTAAAATTTACATTCATTCAAATTTTAAATAATTTAAAAAGAAGTCCGTGAAGTTAAATTCGTCGCGAACTTAGCGTAGACACAAACCACAAAATTTTAACAGAGTTATTTTAACCGTCTGTTAAGCGTAATGTAGCTTGCATAAATCATTTTAAAAAATCTTAAATATTTTTATCGAATGGACCCAAAAAATATGGTTACCGTTGTAGTAATGTAGTAACTTTTAAATATATTCGGTCCCGTTAGTAAATAGTCATCCGCGACTCGACAGTAACCACTTCAACATGATGACCTTTTAACTTGGGATAATCAATTATAAAAAAATAATTCAAAATTAAAAAAATAATTAATCGTATCGATCCGGTATTGGCGGTCATATTTTTGACAAGCCCTATGTAGTGCCTAATCAACGTATTAGGTAAAGTTAGTGCCCAAGATTCCCGGACTTGCTAGTGGCCACTTCATCATGATGGATTTTTTCATTTTTTTTTCATCATATTTGATCAATTTTCAAAAAATAATTAAAAATGTTAAGCGTATTGATCCGGTATTGGCGGTCATATTTTTGAAAGGGCCTATGCAGTACCTAATCAACGTATTAGGTAAAGTTAGTTCCCAAGATTTCCGGACTGGCCAGTGGCCACTTCATCATGATGGCTTTTTTTTCATCATATTTAACCAATTTTCGAAAAATAATTAAAAATGTTAAGCGTATCGATCCAGTATTGGATCGCAAGTGAAAAGGTCATCATGTTGAAGTGGTTCCTGTAGAGTGTGTTTTCAAAACGGTGACCGTATTTTTTGGGTCCATTCGATAAACAAGGTACATTACGCTTAACATTGAATTTTAAATATAGTTTAATCTAATAGAAACTTACACTGATAGGTTAGACATGACCATAACCTAAACATGTTGCTCTTGTAACTAATCGGTATATGATTAGAAACAATTGATTAGTTCCTGATCATGATCCTAGAATAATTTGTAAAATTTGAAAAATTTGGAGAATTTGTAAAATTTAAATAACTTTCATAAAAATTGAAATTTGTTATGGATTTTGGGATTGAAGCCTCTACTATATAGATATAAAAACTGCATTTCCACCACTTACGGTGTACCACAAGCCGACGACGTTCCTGTCTAGTTGGGATGACGTGCAACAAACGCGCGGTTGAAAGTGAAAAATTCTTCAGGACGAAGATGATGATGACGCTGCGACAGCCGTATTTTCTGCTAAGGAATGCGTGCAGCTTAAGATGCAGACAACGAGGATGACGATGACGATGCTGTGAGCAACATTTTCAATGCCAATGTCTGGCATTATGTAGTTGGCAGAACACTGAAAGTCAAGGAATCAACATCAGGATGCATCATGCAAGGATAATGCGTTGCAAGCAAGTAGAAAATCCTTGCACTGGGTGTCGTCTATGTGTGGTTTTGGTCTGGCTGTCTCTCGATATGTCTGTCGTTATGTCTGTCTTTATGTGTAGCTATTTGTCTGTTGGTTGGTATATTTTATATATTTTTTTGTTCTTGCTTCTGTTGTTGTGTTATTGAGCTGAAAGCAGCTGAGCCATCGGCGTATAATGAAAACCGATGGCAAATTCCGCTGCCGCAGACTAAAGCGTGGAAAATTGCTTTTCTATGCTGTAGAGTTTATTTTTTTTCATTTTTTCTTTTTCTACTTCTTATTATTTTCGAAGCGATTGAGCGCGCATCAATTATTTTGATATATTATCCTTTTTCAAAAGTCTACGTCTCATCTTCGTTTATTTTCATTTTAGATTTTCTCTTTATATTGTTGTATTTTTTTTTTCTTTATGGTTGGTGCATTTCTTTAAAACAAAAACAACAAGTGTACGGCAACGTATTATGTTCATCACATTTGTTTGATGCCAAAATAAATCTAAAATTATTCTTTAACGTTGCGTAACGATGCAGTCGACTCAGTCGGATCAGTCAAAATTGCCAGCAACATTGCGCAAGGTTCAAATAACATGCTGTCCGTGACCACAGCCCGCAGGCGTTGCGATACAAAACGCCTACTAAACAGTGAAATTTTTATAATAGACAGCAATTGAGATTTATGCCAGGTTGTTGATGAAAAATATATTTTTCAGTATTTTTTTTTTTGTTCATTCACATGACTAATTAACGCTGCTTAAATAGATTGCTTTACAGATTTATTAAAAGAGAAACCCTTCGGTTTACAGAAAATTGAGTGATGCAGGTACTAGAAGTGAAGATAGTTTAAATATTTTTGTGTAACTCTAATAAATGTTTATGTATTTTGTAGTCAAATAATACTATTTAAAATAAAAATGTTTTCAATTAATTATTAACTTTTGTGTGACGGTTTTCATTTTTAAAATATGTCCTATTAACGCAGTTTCAGTTTGAATATTTTACATAAAATTTACCGAAAAATATTCGTTTTTAACCGAATTTTTATCAAAAATGCTACGTAATAGGAAAAAACTGCATAAACAATAAGAATAGCATATTTTAAATATGAAAAAATGATATTTTCAGATTACGGGCATTACAAGTTTTTCTTTTTAAATAGTTTTATACAGAAAATAAAGAAGACGAAAATGTAGAAAATAAAATTGCCGAAACCCTAGTAGAAATTTACCCGATGTGCCATCGGGAAATGATCGGGTTTTCGTTGAGTAAGCCCTATTAGAGAAAATATGATCATTGCCTTCGCATGCCCTTATCATGCTTACCATACCAGGGCTTACATTATCTAAATAGTTAATGTTCCCGATCATAGCTACATTATTTGTTCCTCATAACGAAATTAGCATCAAGCAATGATCGAGATTTAATGAGAAAAACCCTATTATGCTCGGGCTCTGAGAAGGCTATTGTCGGGTAAATAATAAAATGGGGAATTACCCGATCAGTACATGATCATGGCCTGAGGTCAGTACATGATCAGGACACTGCGTTACAAGGACATTATGGGCCTCGTCATATCCCGATCACCTCAAATAATGACATGATCACTTCAAGACCATGGCCCTACCAAAATTTCTACTAGGGAACCTTAAAATGTCGAAAACAAAAATGTCGTAAACTAAAATGTCGAAAAAGAAAAAATGTTGAAAACTAACATGTTGAAAAACAAAATGTCGAAAACTAAAAATGTCGAAATTTAATATAGCGAAATAATTTTTGGCCGAAAAATGATAGAAAATGTCGAAATACATTCAAATTATCATCTTGAATTTTTTTAAAAATTAACTATAATTTACATGAAATTTGAAGTTCAAGGATGATGTCCCTTGCCAATATGATAATGTTAAGAAGACTTATATTTTCCAAAATATTGTTTGATTAGTTTTAAAACGAAACCTTAACAGAGTTTCTAGCATCTTTGACAATTTGTTTAACTTAGGACTGTATCTCTGGAAAAAAGTGGTATCTCTGGAAATAGTGGTCGGAACAATATAATTAAATGCAGAATCAATGCAGATATAGATGCCCATTATCAGTTGCCAAAAATTCATTGAAATCGAAGAGGGTGAGTTGTAAATCCTAGATATTTGGTGTGGAATGGCTCATATACGATTTGAAATTTGTATTTCAACATTTTGATATTTCGGCATTTTAATTTTCGACATTTTTTGATCCTATAGAAAAATGTATTTTTATTTTTTGTTTATTATTTTGTATTTATAGTTTCAAAGATTTTTCGACATTTTCTTGTTTTAAAATATTTTTCGACATTTTTGGATTCGGACAAATATTGTTTCCGCGTTCTAAGGCTTTTAAAATTTCGTCATTTTAAGGTTTCGAAATTTTTTTTTCGACATATCGTACGGATTCCTCTTAATTCATTTTTATATCGAACTTAATTCGATATTTTAATTAAATTCGATCGAATTCGAACATGATTCCAAATAATCTAGATAGATAGTTCTGCATTATATTATTTAAAATAATCCCAATCCGCACTAAAGTTATTTCAAATTGATTTCGATTCATATGATGAAAATTGAAAAGTATTCAAATAGAAAGATCTTTAAGAGGTACAATATAATTAAATGCAGAATCAATGCAGATCTAGATGCCCTTTATCAGTTGCCAAAAATTCATTGAAATCGAAGAGGGTGAGTTGTAAATCCTAGATATTTGGTGTGGAATGGCACATATACGATTTGAAATTTGTATTTCAACATTTTGATATTTCGGCATTTTAATTTTCGACATTTTTTGATCCTATAGAAAAATGTTTTTGTATTTATAGTTTCAAAGATTTTTCGACATTTTCTTGTTTTAAAATATTTTTCGACATTTCTGGATTCGGCCAAATATTGTTTCGGCGTTCTAAGGCTTTTAAAATTTCGTCATTTTAAGGTTTCGACATTTTTTTTTTCGACATATCGTACGGATTCCTCTTAATTCATTTCAATATCGAACTTAATTCGAGATTTTAATTAAATTCGATCGAATTCGAACATGATTCCAAATAATCTAGATAGATAGTTCTGCATTATATTATTTTAAATAATCCCAATTCGCACTAAAATTATTTCAAATTGATTTCGGTTCATATTCAAATAGAAAGATCTTTAAGAGGTTTCACGATAACCGTTATCCTTTTCTTTGATTATGTATCAAATGCTTTATTATATTAAACTGTTGGTTCTTCTTTCTTTCTTTTTTCATTTTTCTTTTTTCTTTCTTTCTTTCTTTCTTTCTTTCTTTCTTTCTTTCATTCTTTCATTCATTCTTTCTTTTTAACAGCAAAAAAGTTTTTCCAACTACATAAGGTTTTTACGAAAATGTAATCGTAATTTTATACCGTTCTCAACTTTTAATTGTCAAACCTAACTTTTTTTTATTTTTAAGACTTAATTTAATATACTACTGAATGCTAATATTTATTTCAAAATGTTGATTTTATTCAGAAGATTAAAAAAGTAGGGTAAATACAATTTCCACTTGGATTCAATTTCTGAATTTTATAAAATTTCTTAATGTCTGATAAGGGTATTTAATGCATAATATACTCCCGGCACAGTAATTTCTTGTGTTGTATTCATTTTTTAAGTCATAGGTAAAATAAAAATAAAAAACTGAATTGATTGTCGATTACGTGATCCAGTTGAATAAAATCATTTGGAAATTCTCAATTACCTAATACGGGTATTTAATGCACAACATACGCTCAGGCTGACTAATCGTCTTATATACCTCAACGCTTAATACCTACCTAAAAAGTAAAAATTGTACATACATAACTCAAGCAGGAGTTCAATGAGCTAATAAATGGCTGCAATTCTAATTAAACCCAACCCTCTCAATTGAACGAAAGCATAAAAAAACCCACATTTAATTTTGATGATTGTTACGTCTCTGTTGACTGTACACCGGGTACACCCTGCCACCGTTCTCATGTGCTGCACACAAAAACCCCTATAAAAATGACAATAATACGCTACTCCCGAATTCCCAGGTGAGCCTCAAGCGAGTAAACAATTTAAATTAACAAATAAAAAATGATTTCAAAAAAGAATAGAAATGATTTCGAACAAAAATCAACAACAAAAATGAAAAGGATATCATTGCATAACCCAGATCTGTTGCAGTTGTAGCTCAATTGTTGCTATTGTTGTTGATGTTGACAATTATTATGGGGTTTGCGGGTACCCTTTTTAGGCAGTAAATTGCCTCACATCTATTTAAATTAATTATGCACCAAGTTCTGTAAAGTACAATTTATACAATTTATAGAGAGCAAAAGTGCGATCTTGACAATTGCAGCAACCAACAACCCTTAGATATATTTAGAAAATTTTTAAATAGCACCACTTAAAGTAATTTATGGTAGGGATAGACGAGAAAAAGGTTCATGAATATTAAGTAATGCATTTAGCGGCGAAAATAGGTCTCAATGTGCCGCAAATGTTCATGGTAAATAGTAAAAATGCAAAAATCTATGAATATTGCGGACCATTGTAATATATAGAGGGCTGTTTTATTAATATTACTATTATTGATATGCGTATTTTGAATTTTCATCACTCACATACACGATTAACTTTGCACACAGCATAAAGGTTTTATAGATTTAGAATATCGCTTCTGGTCGTTTTGGTGGCTTATAAATGTTATCTGTTTAATCTTTCGATTGATGCTACAACCCCGATGATGCTACAGACCGAAACGCATTATATAAAGTTCATTGAACTCTATGCCTTTAAGAAAACTTTCAAAGAAGCAGCTCGATATATCCTTTGTTACAAGTATTAATTTTTTCCGGCCAGTTGAGCTTTTGTGGTGGTCAAGATTATATTGGTCACAAAAAATGGTAAATGAGTGGTGACTCTCATAAGGATCTAAGAATAATAATCGAAATTTAATTTTACATCTCAGTCGCTCAAAAGAAAATGCTTCATTAAAAACTACATTTTTTACTAAAAAATCAAATTTTCACTAAAAATTAAATTTTTCACTAAAAATTGAATTTTTCACTAAAAATTCAATTTTTCACTAAAATTAAATTTTTCAATAAAATTTCAATTTTTCACTAAAATTTCAATTTTTCACTAAAATTTCAATTTTTCACTAAAAATTCAATTTTTCACTAAAAATTCAATTTTTCACTAAAAATTCAATTATTCACTAAAAATTCAATTTTTCACTAAAAATTCAATTTTTCACTAAAAATTCAATTTTTCACTAAAAATTCAATTTTTCACTAAAAATTCAATTTTTCACTAAAAATTCAATTTTTCACTAAAAATTCAATTTTTCACTAAAAATTCAATTTTTCACTAAAAATTGAATTCACTAAAAATTAAATTTTTCACTAAAAATTCAATTTTTCACTAAAAATTCAAATTTTCACTAAAAATTCAATTTTTCATTAAAAATTCAATTTTTCACTTAAAAATTCAATTTTTCACTAAAAATTCAATTTTTCACTAAAAATTAAATTTTTCACTAAAAATTCAATTTTTCACTAAAATTTCAAATTTTCACTATAAATTCAATTTTTTCACTAAAAATTAAATTTTTCACTAAAAATTAAATTTTTCACTTAAAATTCAATTTTTCACTAAAAATTAAATTTTTCACTAAAAATTCAATTTTTCACTAAAAATTCAATTTTTCATTAAAAATTCAATTTTTCACTTAAAAATTCAATTTTTCACTAAAAATTCAATTTTTCACTAAAAATTCAATTTTTCACTAAAAATTAAATTTTTCATTAAAAATTCAAAAGTTCACTAAAAATTTAAATGTTCACTAAAAATTTAATTTTTCACTAAAAATTCAATTTTTCACTAAAAAAAATTAAATTTTTCACTAAAAAAATTCAATTTTTCACTAAAAATTCAATTTTTCACTAAAAATTCAAATTTTCACTAAAAATTCAATTTTCACTCAAAATTCAATTTTTCACTCAAAATTCAATTTTTCACTAAAAATTCGATTTTTCACTAAAAATTCAATTTTTCACTAAAAATTCAATTTTTCACTAAAAATTCAATTTTTCACTAAAAATTCAAATTTTCACTAAAAAATTCAATTTTTCACTGAAAATTCAATTTTTCACTAAAAATTCAATTCTTCACTAAAAATTCAAATTTTCACTAAAAAATCAAATTTTTACTAAAAATTCAATTTTTTACTGAAAATTCAATTTCTTCACTAAAAATTAAATTTTTCACTAAAAATTCAATTTTCACTAAAAATTCAATTCTTCACTAAAAATTTAATTTTTCACTAAAAATTCAATTTTTCACTAAAAATTCAATTTTTCACTAAAAGTTCAATATTAACACTAAATATTAAATTTTTGACTATAAATTCTATTTATCACTAAAACTTAAAATTTTCACTAAAATTAAAATTTTCACTAAAATTAAAATTTTCACTAAAATTAAAATTTTCACTAAAAACTTAATTTTTCACTAAAAACTAAATTTTTCACTAAAAATTCAAATTGTTACTAGAAATTCAATTTTCACTGAAAACTTCATTTTTCACTAAAAAAAAATCAAATTTTCACTAAAAATTAAAATTTTCACGAAACACTAAAATGTTCACTGAAAATTAAATATTTCACTTAAAATTGAATTTTTCACTAAAAATTCTTTTTAGCACAAAATGTCTAAAATTCCATTTCTAATATAAACTAAAAATTTCAATAATTTTTTTTTTTTACTTAATTTTCAATTTCATTTCACTGAAAACCCTCTTAAATGTAAATCATACATCCCCTTTTGCGAATTATATTTACACAGGTTTTACTTTATTTTTGCACAATAATTGTAAATAACTGTTCAAACAATTAGAGTTAAGGTGTGAACACATTAACCACACAATTAACTTACGTCGCGTCTTCTACCAAATTAATGTCTCAAATATATTTCAAATAGAAAATCATTAAAATCTATGCACACACCCAACGTATTTCCGGTGCATTGTCGTAACGTGACGTAATATTGTGCGGCAGGGCCTCTCCCACCTCAAAAACTAATTGTAGTCGCAAATGTCAAAATACGAAACGTAAGACGTGTGATGACATTGCAATTTCTAACGCAGCTGGATGTTATTGCACATGCACTTATATCACAGAAACACATCACAGCAATACATACCAACATCTGCAATATCATCAAAATGCAGACGAAACAGCAGTTTCTTAATTTGAATGCAATGAAATAGTCAGGATGTTGCTGTTCAACATTTTAACGGGTGCGTGGTTGTGCGATTATTCACGAGTAAATTCAAATCTGTGGCAAAGAATAACTATATAGTATACAAAATATATAAGAAGACTAAATACACCCCAATAGAAAAAAAAATTAAAATTAAAAACTTATTTAGATGATAACCAAAAATAAATAGTTGCGAATTTTTATTTTGGTGAATTTTTGTGTGGTGAATTTAAATGTATATAATAATAGTTTGGCACTACAGTCCTATAAGAACTTATGCCGAGCTCTCTCACCATTTTGAGCTGTGCGTGTTATATTTTTTACTCAAAGTGGTGGGACCATAGTCTATAGTCTGATTAGTATATAGTCTGATAAATTTTGTGGTTATATATTATGTATTTTGTGGTTATATATTACACCATTTTAGTATTGACTTTTTGTGTTATAGATATTTGGTGGGAGAGTTTTACGTGTGGTGAGTATTTAATTGGCTGATTTTATAGTGCAGTGGGTAGTAAAGAGCCCTCGCAGAATGCTTACGGTATCTCGGTTCAGGCCTAACTTTAGAAGAAAAAGGCACTGCCCATGCCTGAAGTACTCATGAAACCTTAATATAAAACTTTATTTCACATGTCCAAAAAAATAAGGCAATAAATATAATATTACCTTTTTTTAAAAATTCATTAGTGGTATCAGACCTTAAACAGAATATATTTTTGTTAAAACGTAGGTCCTAATTCTCTAGAAACTTTAATGACAGCTTTTTCCCTTAATTGATTACTCAGTTTTCAGGTATGAAGAAACTCAATAATTTATAAATGCATTTACTACTGCGAGGGCATGGCCACATATATAGCACACAAAGTTCAAGTATGATTACTGGACAAAATTCACCAGACACATTTCGGCGAACTGCCCAGGCACAAATATTTCTAATTTTGTTACATAAACGAAATATTATTAAAACAAACATTCATTTTTTTTTTTTTGCGTTACAGTCCTACAAGAACTTAGGCCGAGCTCTCGTACCACTTGAGCTCTGCGTGTTATATTTGTACTCAAAGTAGTGGGACCTACAGTATATTGCCGAATCCGAACGGCGGGGTGAGAGCTTTTTCATGGGCGGTGTTTACTCTCGGAGGTTTGCCATTGTCTGCCGAGAGGTAGCGTCGGATAGAAAAATGTTTTTCTATGAAAAGATGTTGTTAGCCCCAGTCCAGGCTTGAACCTGGGACCTTTCGGCTCGCAGTCCAACGCACTAACCTCTGAGCTACCGACGCTATTTTAACAACTAATAAATGTTTTAAATTAGATGGATGGGAATTTAGGTGTGTTGTGTTTGTGGGTGGTAGATTTTTAATGTGGTGAATCTTAGTGTAAGGAGTTTTGTATGGTGGGTTGTTTGTAAAATTAATTTTAGTGAGATTGTTGTGTGTTCATTTTAATGTGGTAAATTTAAGTGTGGTAAATTTAAGTGTGGTAAATTTAAGTGTGGTGATTTTTAGTGTGGTGAATTTTAGTGTGGTGAATTTTAGTGTGGTGAATTTTAGTATGGTGAGTTTTAATATGGTGAGTTTTAATATGGTGAGTTTTAGTACGATGAGTTTTAGGATGGTGAGATTTAGTATGGTGAGTAGAAGGGTGGTGAGTTTAACGCGAATCTTCGTGACTTCTTTAGTGGGTTTTAGTATGTTCAGTTTAAATATGGTGAGTTTTAGTATGGTGAGTTTTAGTATGGTGAGTTTTAGTATGGTGAGTTTTAGTATGGTGAGTTTAAGTATGGTGAATTTTAGTATGGTGAATTTTAGTATGGTGAGTTTTAATATGGTGAGTTTTAGTATAGTGAGTTTTAGTATGATGAGTTTTAGGATGCTGAGATTTATTATGGTGAGTAGAATGGTGGTGAGTTTAACGCGTATCTTCGTGACTCCTTTTGATTAATTTTAAAAGATTAATTTTAAAGAGATTGATGTGTGGTGATTATAATCTGGTGAATTAAAGTGTGGTGAATTTAAGTTTGAGAATAGTATAATTTAGGATCGAGAGATTTAGTAAGGTGAGTTTAAGTATTGCAAGTTTTAGAATGTTGAGTTATTGGATGGTGAGATTTAGTATGGTGGTGATTTTATCCCGAATCCTCCTCGCTTCTTTTGATTAATTTTGGTAAGATTGATGCGTGGTGATTTTAATGTGGTGAGTTTGAGTATAGTTTGTATTAGTATTTAGTATGTTGAGTTTAACATGATGAAGTTTAGTGAGGTGATGTTAAGTATTCTGAGTTTTAGTATGGTGAGATTTAATATGGTGAGTTGAAGGATGATAAGTTTAACCCGAATTCTCATGATTTGCTTCGTTCCGAATTTTCGAATGAAATTCTTTTGACTTATTAATTTTGACGCAAGGCATATCCATTGATTGGCTATAAGGATATGCCATGATAAGTAATGTATTTACCTACATGTCATTAAATTGTAGACATTTTTGTGTTGTGTTGTTGAAATTTTGTATTGTTATTTTTTGTGTGGTAAATGTATCTTTTGGTGAGTTTTACCATAAAGTGTGGTAAATTTTAAATTGGTTTATTTCAGCAAGGTGATTTTTCATTGTGCACCTATATAGATACTACTTTTTAGTGCATTTGTTTTAAGTTAACTTGGTTTTACTACACATTGTATTAAAAATTTAGTTTTTAAACCTTATGATAAGAGTTGCATATTCAATTATGCTTTCATTTGCACCATCTAAACTATATTTTTTGTGCACTTTTAAATGTTTCTATCAGTAGAAATTTATTTAAATATATCAGGACGTATTAATAAATACAAAATGTAGTTAATTTCAAAACAAAATGCAATTAGTTGTACAGAACTTGAAGATATTGCATTTGAATGAAATATTATTATTTCGTTGTTGTAATAAAAAAACACATTCAGTCTATCAAATTGAAATTTTACTATTATTTACAACAAAGTTGTAATATGATATTTCTGAATATTAATTTATAAACTTCTATTATTAAATATCATAACGATAATTTTGCATTTTTTTTCTGCTGGGTCAAGTCGTGAATTTGCAACAAACCAAAGTGACGACTTGCGATTTGTACGCTGAAATCTCAGCATAGAAGAGAACTAATCACGCAATCATTTGATTGATTTAAATAAGCACCCAGTATGATGCGGCAGTGGCATTTATACAGAGACACATATTACATACAAAAACAGAACCACATTCATTCAGATAGTCAGTCACAAGGAATAAGTGAATGTGCGCTGACTTGCATTCAAATGGTTGGTTGGTTAGTTGGTTGGATGGATGGTTGCAGCAACAGTAGCAGCAATAGCAACAGCGACGGTTGGTGCTGCTATTGCTGCCGCGGGTGCATTGTGTACTGCGTGTTCTCCGGGTACAAAAGCCGTTGATACCCAGCTGTGAGTTAATTTTGCGTTTAAATTCAAATTCAAATTAAACGCGAGAACAGTTTTGTCCCGCATTGTAACAAGTGCAGCTAGCTGCAGCTATTGCTGCGTACGTTGTAAGGATGTGGGTATTTAAGGATATGGTGGCTGGTTAATGCTCATCAGTTGCATTCAGTTACAACACTGCATTTGAATGGCAGCGGAAAAACAATGTCGAGTTTATTACATTTGCGTCGGAGAAGTAGGTCAAAATTGTGTGTGTTTCTTTTTATGCTTTATGAATATCTTAATTTTAAGAAATGATGATATAAATTTAGTTAACAAAAAGAATTTAAAATTTTTACTACTACTAAAGGGATAAAACTCAAACGAGCCATTTTTTTTTAAATTTGTTTTTCTACCATTGGCTTATCTTATTTTAAATTAATACATAATGTATTAAAAATAAATAAAGTTGTAGCATGTTTTATACGGTCTACGACATAGAAACATATATAGAATGTAGCAAAAATAAATACAGATGTAGTAATATTTTCTGCACATTTAAATAAAAACAAAATGTAGTAAATTTCAATGCAAATATAGTAAAATTTAATAGAGAAATACATAAAATGCAGTTTTTTTCCATATAAAAATAAATATATTGTTGTAGTAAAAACGAATACCGAATGTCAAAAAAATAAATACAGATGTATTTATTTGTTTGCACATTTAAATAAAAACTAATTGTACTCATTTACAATGCAAATATAGTAAAATTTAATAGAGAAATACATTAACTGTATGCAGTTATTCCCATAGAAAAATAAATACATTAATGTAGTAAAAACAAATACAAAAATGCAGCTTTTGGACGTAAATCAAATATAGGCTATATCTCTCTGATTAATGAAGTATTTTTTTCAGTTTTTGCAATTTGTTTGTAATATAAAATTGACCCCGATCTACCATTCTCCACAATGAATCCACAGACGACAGACATTCTCTGTTTTCTACGCCTGTCTTCTGTCTTCAACAATTGCAGCACCAAGTACTGCAGCCAATCACAATGGAAACGTAATAAATATTCAATCAGCAAAATAAGCGG
The DNA here is from genome assembly GCA_951804985.1 of Dryomyza anilis. Classification (NCBI taxonomy): domain Eukaryota; kingdom Metazoa; phylum Arthropoda; class Insecta; order Diptera; family Dryomyzidae; genus Dryomyza; species Dryomyza anilis. The sequence goes on along the minus strand of OX638134.1, from coordinate 14,934,978 downwards.
GAGCTGTCGCCACCCTGTTACCACTCACAGCAGCGCGGATCGCGTGCGGAATTGAAAATTTTCGTTTAAATTCAAATCTGCAGAGCTGTGTTGCATTGAGTTTATTCCTAATGAACGAAGTACAAATACCAAACGAACGAACGTACAAAGTGACAAATAGGAGGATGCCAACGAAACAAGAAAACAAATCACGTTTTAATTTTGTTTAACTAATGGTGGGGTCGCCGTAGAGCTTTAAGGATCGAGACGAAGTTAGGTGAAATTCGACAGTTCTAGTCAGGGTATCGCAAAAAGGAAGGCGCTTAATCTGTAAGGCGTAGCATGCGGCATGATGTTGCAATTTCTGTGGAAGCTGCCGTCAGTGCAACGGTTTTGTATTGTCATTTAATGAAGTGAGAGAACGTGTTGTTGTTATTGTGTTCAGAAGCAGTGAAAATTTTGTAAAAAAAGGCGACAGTAGAAAGTAAGTAATAGATTCTTGCGTCGAACATTAGTTTTAATTTTAAGTGAAAATTTTTTTTTTTTTTTATTAAAATATTTAATTTTTATTCAAAATTTGAATTTTTAGTGAAAATTTCTATTTATAATTGTATTTTTTAGTGAAAAATTTAATTTTTAGTGATAAATTGAATTTTTAGTGAAAAATTGAATTTTTAGTGAAAAATTGAATTTTTAGTGAAAAATTGAATTTTTAGTGAAAAATTGAATTTTTAGTGAAAATTGAATTTTTAGTGAAAATTTGAATTTTTAGTGAAAAATTGAATTTTTAGTGAAAAATTGAATTTTTAATGAAAAATTGAATTTTTAGAGAAAAATTAAATTATTAGTGAAAAATTGAATTTTTAGTGAAAAATTTAATTTGTAGTGAAAAATTGAATTTTTATTGAAAAATGGAATTTTTAGTGAAAAATTGAATTTTTAGTGAATAATTGAATTTGAATTGAAAAATTGAATTTTTAGTGAAAAATTGAATTTTTAGTGAAAAATTGAATTTTAAGTGAAAAATTTAATTTTTATTGAAAAATTGGATTTTAGTAAAAAATTGGATTTTAGTGAAAAATTGAATTTTTAGTGATAAATTGAATTTTTAGTGAAAATTTGAATTTTTTATCGAAAAATTAAATTTTTTGTGAAAAATTGGATTTTTAGTGAAAAATTGAATTTTTAGTAAAAAAATTAATTTTTATTGAAAAATTGAATTTTTAGTGAAAAATTGAATTTTAGTAAAAAATTGAATTTTTAGTGAAAAATTGAATTTTTAGTGAAAAATTGAATTTTTAGTGAAAAATTGGATTTTAGTGAAAAATTGAATTTTTAGTGAAAAATTGAATTTGAATTGAAAAATTGAATTTTTAGTGAAAAATTGAATTTGAATTGAAAAATTGAATTTTTAGTAAAAAATTGAATTTTTAGTGAAAAATTGAATTTTAAGTGAAAAATTTAATTTTTATTGAAAAATTGGATTTTAGTGAAAATTGGATTTTAGTGAAAAATGTAATTTTTAGTGATAAATTGAATTTTTAGTGAAAAATTGAATTTTTAGTGAAAATTTGGATTTTAGTGAAAAATTGAATTTTTAGTGAAAAATTGAATTTGAATTGAAAAATTTAATTTTTAGTGAAAAATTGAATTTGAATTGAAAAATTGAATTTATAGTGAAAAATTTAATTTATAGTGAAAAATTGAATTTTAAGTGAAAAATTTAATTTTTATTGAAAAATTGGATTTTAGTGAAAAATTGGATTTTAGTGAAATATTTAATTTTTAGTGATAAATTGAATTTTTAGTGAAAAATTGAATTTTTAGTGAAAAATTGAATTTTTAGTGAAAAATTGTATTTTAGTGAAAATTTTAATTTTTGGTGATAAATTGAATTTTGAGTGAAAAAATGAATTTGTAATTGAATTAGAAAAACATTTTTTTTTATTAAAAAATTAAATTTTTAGTGAAAAATTGATCTTTTAATGAAAAATTTAATTTTTAGTGAAAAATTTTAGGAAAATTTGAATTTTTGGTGAACAATTTTAGGAAAAATTGAATTTTATCAAAAACTGAATTTTTTTTAATGTAAATTTGATTTTTTTAGTGTACACTTGAATTTATAGTTAAACATATTTGCACTTTTAGCTTTATTATGACATACGAAATATTTTTTATTTAGTTACTATTTATATATTAAATAATTAATTTAAAATTTCAAATATATTAAAAATTTTGCTTTTTTAAGACATTTTGTAGACACTGCAAATACTTGAAATTCATTCGCTCAAACATAATTCGCATGTCTCCCTTAAACTTATTTAATATTAATTAAACTGCGTTGCTTTACATACTTAAAAAGTCAAATATTAAACATTAAACCCGAAAAACATCATCTGCTGCTACAATAAAATTCGGTTACATCGCCTTGAGCAGTCATTTGTTTGCAATTTTACAAAACTTAACAATTTTGCTTACGTGCGCTTAAAAATCAACGATATACAATTCTACAATTTCGTACGCAAAACTGAACTCGATATCAATAGCCGCAGGATATTGACTTGAAATTTACGCAATGCATACAAAAACAACACACACAAAAACAACAAATAAAAACCTCACGAGAATACTCAGGATATGCGTAAGAATATCAGTGAATATGAAATACGCGAATTTGGAAAATTTAATTAAAATCCAATAACGAGCATTTGTGTGGTCAGCGATGGTGGAACAAAATACTGGATGTAAAATGCTGTTATGAATAAATGTAAAGAAATGTGTTCTTGTTTAAAACTTTGACAAAGGGGAACATATTACGGCATGTGGAATGTTATTAAGAAAATTGTGCAGATATACTTAAGAAGAAGGTAATACAATTATAAATAATTGGGGCAGGCATCTCATGTCAGAACGGCCTCTTGCATTTTCAGAATATCAATTAAATCAGAGTTAAAGTTGAAACTAACTAGGGTTTTTTAAAAGATTTTATCAAGGTTTCAAATTAAACTTGTTATTTTTATGATATTATGCAATTTCTAATAGTAATAATAGTTTGGCACTACAATCCTGTAAGAACTTCGGCCGAGCTCTCTCACCATTTTGAGCTGTGCGTGTTATATTTGTACTCAAAGTAGTGGGACCTACAGTTTATTGCCAAATCCGAACGGCGGGTGAGAGCTTTTCATAGGCAATGTTTTACTCTCGTAGGTTTGCCATTTACTGACGAGAGGTAGCGCGGTGTAGAAAATTGTTTCTATGAAAAGATATTGTTAGCCCCAGTCCAGGCTTGAACCGGGGACCTTTCAGCTCGCAGTCCAACGCACTAACCACTGAGCTACCGCGGCTACAATGCAATAAAAATTGAAATTGGCCACAGATTAGTGTCAATTTTGATAAAATATATAGCAGAATGTAGCCACAAACGTCATATTTCAAATACCGGTCATCACATCGTGAGACATCCAGCTGTCGTATAAATAAAAAAAAAAATGGATAAAAAATACAGAAGCAGTGATTATTTAAACAGGCATCCTTCGTTTTATATTTTCAACAGTCACGCCTAGCCTGAAACACTTTAAACTCATAAGTTCGATTCCCATCTAAAAATTTATTTTGAATATGTTTTTGACTGATGAAAATATAAAACGAATGATGTCTGTTTAAATAATCACTGCTTCTGTATTTTTTATACGATTTTTTTTTTCATTTATAGTTTCTTGAAAAGCTAATAAAATGTTCCAATAGATAACATACCCACATTTTTAGTTTATTGCGTTTGAGAGACATCATTTCAATTCAATTTCGAAATTGTTGATTTAGGTACGAAAACGCCGTCCAAGCGGGTCCATTTCCCATATTCTCCACATCGATTTTCTCATTCAATAGAGCATTTATAGGGGGTGACCTTCAAAATCAAACTCGATGATTTTTTTTTCATACAAAGTCATTGTCAGTCCAATGATCATGTGTATCCAAATAGGTTTAATGTCTACTAGGGATAAAATCACTTCCAATAACTAAGAAATGGTTAAGGCAGCTATTAAGAAGAATGGATAATTGTAAGTAAAATATTTGGAGTGAATAAGAACATACGCATACTTTGATCTTGTGATGTAGACATTAATAGTAAAGAAATAATTATATGTTTTGAGTTTTTTTACCTCATTCTATTTTCAATAAACAAGTTTGAGTTTGTGTCACATTTGAATTTGACTCTTTAAAACTAAATATTGTAGATCTTTACCGCATCTAGAACTTCATATGGGCAGGGGTTTCAAAATCTTCTTCGGAGTTCCTGGATCGAATCCAACAACGTGCAATATATTTAATAGGGGATGGAAATATTTCATCCTCTATTGGTTCTCTTGAGCACCGAAGGACCGTATGGTGTGTAAGCTTGTTTTATAGGTATTACAATGGTAAGTGTTCGAGGGAAATACATGGCCTGATTCCACCAGGTCGCGTATCCTCTCGTTCTACTCGGGCATCGAACCAAGCCCACCCCTTCGTAGTTCACTCGGCTCTCAATAGAACAACGCATTACCGAGAGAATTCGTTCCTCAGTCGCTCGATACGTTTGTGGAACCATCTCCCTGCGTCTGTTTTTCCCGACATTTTTGATATTGGCAAGTTCAAAACAAACATTCACCGACACTACTCTATCTTTCCTCCCTCCTCTTACCAATAATCCTTTCTTACGATCAACACTATGCATTGCATGAATAGGGGGCATCCCCTGAGCGTTGGTTAACTTGTAAAAAAAAAATACCATACAATAAAAGGTTTTTGATACTATTTTAAAAGTTTTTGGTATTAAAACATGGTAAAATAATTATTATTTTAATCGGATAATACCATTGAATACTAAAAAATACCTACTCTGGTATACCTTTTAATACACAAATTAAATTATATTTGAGTTGATGTGAAAATATATTTTTTTTTAAATACAATGAAATCATTAAGTTGTCGATAGGAGCAAACTGAGTCCACCATGTCTCATAGCTTTCTCGAACAAACTTGGATCTTTTTATCGTTTCAAATTTTCAAAATATATTTAAATTTTATAACAATATATGTTATTTTAAAATTTATAACATCGATACTGTAATATTTTTTTGAAGTAATCTCGATTTTTGATTATGTTTGATTATTTTTTCTTTTCTTTTTGATTTCCATTTCGTATGAAGAAAACTCCGACAGGATGCATGACTTTTAAAGACTGCCCTGCTGTAAAATATATTTTAATTTTAAAGTTCAACAAATTCTCTAGAGATTCAACATTTTTGACTTTTTAACATAGCAACTCAATTAATTAAAAAAAACAGATTTAACAGAAAACGAGTTGGGAAAGTTAGGTCACATGGGTAAGTTCGGTCACATGGGGCGGATTTTTATAGTCGGTCGGGCCCGACTATGGAATACCCTACACCTTTGGAGGGAATGCTTACCCTCAGAAAATTATTCATATATCAGAAATTTACGTCTTATATCCCCATAAATTAAAAATTTATATAAAGTATAAAAAACTTAAAAATATAATTGGGCGGACCACGCCTATATTTAAAATTTTGAAAGGCTAATATTTCATAGATTTGATTTTAATAATTTACGGATCAATTTTCGACTATGAAAACCCGGGAAATAATGAAAATAAATGTGGGCGGATCACGCCCATTTTTGGACCACATATTTTTAGGTGAATTCTAACAATACGTTTTAAACTTTATAACTATACCTTGAATACTTTTCGAGTTATTAGTTCCGAAAGAGTTATATAAAAGTGACTTGTATGGGAGGTGGGCGTGTCCGTTTACCGATTTGGCTCATTTTCAAACTCAGTTCCTACTTTTGGCTAAAATATATTGAGACGAAATTTCATCGCATTCTGATCAGTATTTCTCAAGTTATTCTGTATTCGGACAGCAAGACAGCAAGACAGCAAGACAGCAAGACAGCAAGACAGCAAGACGGACAGACAGACAGACGGACATGGCTAAACGGACTCGGGTAGTGATGCTGATCAATAATATATATACTTTTCCATACCGGACACGCCTCCTAAGGGGCGTTACAATATATGCACAAAGTTAATATACCCTGTACCTCATAGGTGTAGGGTATAAATATTGAACGTAAATATAAAAACTGAGATTAATTTACACAAATAAAATTAGTTCAATCAATAAAATTAATTGGATATACGAATTATTAAATAGTAAAAATGAAATAATTTCTGGGTTAGTGAATTCGCTAAAATATGTACATATATAGCTTATATACCAACCGACAGTTTTACAGTTACTAACAGTTTTACAGCCACTACACAGTTTTAAATTCACTCCACAGTATTACTATTGTATTGTTTTTATTTTTTATTGTTTTATCGCAACGCGTGCGTGCTTCGGTTCGTCGGTCCGTTTTTCCGTACATCGTGCGTATATCATGACTTTGATATTCTTCTCTCTTATTTGTGTTTAACATTTTCCTTTCATTATTCCTAGCTCTATTTGTGCGTGAACGTGGTTCAAACAAATAGTAAACAAAATAAAAAATATTATATAAATAAATAAAAAAAATATATAATATAAAATAAACAAATAAAAAAGCATTTACTTCCATCAGGTGTTTATTACCTTTAATTTCTGTGTCATTACTTTATTAATTAATATAATTAATTATTACATCAATGCAATTAAATGTCGAATGAAACAATTAAATATTACATTCACCGGATCTCCAACATAATTAGTAGTTTTTTGTCGTCTTATGCTGTATATCGCAGGTTTGAATCAACCGATTTAAATTTTTTAAAAAGCTTTGTAAAGCTTAATGTGTTGCTATTTTAGAAAATATGACCGTCTTAAATTTGTGAAGTATATGCTAGTTTTAATTATTTAATCAACTCAAGGTATGAAAAATGAAGTGAACACTCGAAGTAATAGAAATATTCTGTAAATGAGAACATTTATGGTTTTCCGATAAATATTAAAATATAGGTCGGAAATTGTTTATGTGATTTTTGTCTAATGTATTATTCATATTCTTAGAGTTAACTTTTTATTTTCTTTTTCAAATCATTCTCTGTTTTTATCACTCGGTAATTAATAACGCAAATTTCAATAAATATTTATAAAAAAAATCCAAATTCTCTTATTTAATCCATCTAACAAAAAAAATGTAATTTTGCGGCGCAGTAGAAACCTAGCAATTTATATAAAATTAAGTTAGCAAAAGAAAGGTTTACGTAATAAAAAAATCACAAATACTCTTCGTTCAAAGATTTCCACACAATAAAAGGAAAAATAAAAATATCGGCTAACAAAAGGCAAAAGATAGAATCACATTTTTTGCAAAATGCTAACAAAAATTTTGTTTTTTTTTTAAATATTCTTTTTATTATTTCTCGTTACTCGTTACAACTTTCTAGTAATTTCATGCTTAAGACATATACAAAGCAGTCAACATTACGCACGTAGTGACATGCGGCACTGTGCAACCAGAATAATATAGTTTATAATATGCACTCGACTTCTGTGCGCGCGCGTCTGATCCTGGCTTAAGGACGACTAAGTTGAAGCAGATCCTGGATGAATAACGTTGACAGCTGCATTTGCAGTGTGACACACAGCCACTGTATTTATATTGTTGTTGTGCAAACCATATTCCAAGGATATTCATTATAATTCACTGTCTTGCTTACATTCTTTCATTATGGCAAATTGCAATCCTATTTCTTCAATTTTCTCTGAAGGCTCAAGAGCAGCAAACAACAGAAAAAAAGGACGCGCCACTTATTATGTGCTTGCAGTACGCATTTTTTCTATAGTTTTTTTTTTCATTCTTTTTTCTACTTCGTCTCAACAATAGACCCTTATAATGGCGTAAATTGAATTTGAATTGGTTGCCTGTTGGAATTTGCCATGTTGTCACAGTAATTCAACTCAAAACTGCAAAACAATAGGTACAACCAACAACCCAACCATTCGATAGGTTCTTACAGAGTACAATAAAAACTATACAAAAAAAATTATATCTCATTGTACGTTTTTGTTTTGTGCCAATCTCTCTTTATAAGAGCAGTGTAAATATTATGCTTTGTATGTTTGACAAAAAAAAAATAATAAAGAATTGTCCGAAAAACTGAATTTTTTTTAAATAGAAATTTGTCTCTATTTTTCCTTTTTATTTTAGGACAATTTTAAATCAATTTTTGTTCTGTGTAAATTATTTTTTATTTATAGTTTAAGTGCATCAGCTACATATGTCTTCGAATACAATACAACGTTTTATTTTAAAATTGTGTTTATTGTCAGGACATTGCAATGACAGGCATTGGTTGTTAACAAAACACCATTGAATTAGTTATTGGTTTTGAGTTATATGCAGTGAAAAGTTGGCTTAATTGTTGGCATTGTTTAGTAATAAGTATTTTTTTTATAAGAACTCGAACTATAGAATATATAACCTTTCTTTTTTATAATTTAAGATCTTTTTTTTCGTTATGACAAATTGGATTTATAATTATAGCCTTTTGAGAAATGTGCCTTTTGCTAATCTCAAAATGTGATTTATGCACTTGGAGAATAGTTTTTTTAATATTAGGAAATAATGAGCCGAAATATAATTTTTTTCAGGAAAATACAATTTTTAAAACGATTTATATTTTTTATTGGGCGGTTATATTTTTTGTGGTGAGTTTCGTTTTATGAATTTCTGTGCGGTGAGTTCATGCATGGCGGTTAAGGTATGGTGAGTTTATGTGTGGTGGGTGTATCTATATTGAGTTCATGTATGGATAGTTTATCTGTGATAAGTTTGTATGCGGTGAATTTAAATGTGGTGTGGTGAGTTCATCTGTGGTGAGTTTATGTGTGTTAAGTATATGTAAGGTGGGTTTATCTGGGGTAAGTAATCTGTGGTGAGTTAACCTGGGGTGAGTATATGTATGGAATGCTTATATGCGGTATGTTTATGGATGGCAGAGATGCATTTGCAGGTGTTCAGGGGAATTCAGTACCCAATTAACCATCAAACAGTTTTTATCCAAAGAAAAATCTATTTTATTATCCACTTTTTTACCCACACTCATATTTTTAAATAAAAAAATCACCCAATTCAATATATGGAAAATGGATCACTGATTCTGAGTTCTTGTGGTGAGTTCTTACATGGTGAGTTCATTTTGGGTGAGTTAATGTGTGATGAGTTTATATATGGTTAGTTTATTTGTGGTGAGTTTACATGTGGTAGATTTATAGGGGAAATCAGTACCTAATTAAAACATTCAAATAATTTTTTACCCCGCTCTTACAAAATTTGCCGTCTTTTAAGACTAATTAATTTTTTTACCTCCTTTTTTACACATAATAATAAAATACACCTACACCTACCACCTATTAGTCGACTATAAAGCCGCCTTCGACACTCCGAGAAGGGAACGATTATACGCCGCAATGTCTGAGTTCGGTATACCTGCGAAACTGATAAGGCTTTGCAGGATGACCCTGAGCAACACACGTTGCTCAGTGAGAATAGGAAAAGACCTCTCCGAGCCATTTCATACCGAACGAGGTTTCAGACAGGGTGACTCCCTATCGTGCGACTTTTTTAACTTATTGATGGAGAAAATAGTTCGAGCTGCCGAACTCCGTCAAAGCGGCACTATCCTCAACAAAAGTGTCATGCTGCTCGCATATGCCGACGATATTGATATCATTGGAGCCATTTCATACCGAACGAGGTTTCAGACAGGGTGACTCCTTATCGTGCGACTTTTTTAACTTATTGATGGAGAAAATAGTTCGAGCTGCCGAACTCCGTCAAAGCGGCACTATCCTCAACAAAAGTGTCATGCTGCTCGCATATGCCGACGATATTGATATCATTGGCAGGAGCACACGAGCAGTCAGCGCAGCATTCTCCAGATTGGAGAAAGAGTCGCGTCGAATGGGTCTAGCGGTGAACGAGGACAAGACGAAGTTCCTTGTGTCAACAAGCAAAAAAGAGTCCGTGCGTCTTGGACAAAAAGCTGATTTTGACACCCACAAGTTCGACATTGTGAAGGACTTCGTCTATCTGGGATCCAGCGTAAACAGCAACAACGACGTCAGCCTGGAGATCAAACGGAGAATAACTCTTGCCAACAGGTGCTACTTTGGGCTCAGTAGGCAATTGAGAAGCAGAGCCCTCTCTCGCCAGACAAAAATAACGCTCTACAAGTCACTCATCATGCCCGTCCTACTTTATGGTGCAGAAACATGGACGCTGGCCACCACCGATGAGAGACTACTGGGAGCGTTCGAGAGAAAGATTCTCCGTAAAATCTTTGGCCCTATCTGCTTTGCTAACGAGTATCGAATCAGGATGAACCACGAGCTGTATGAGTTATTCGACGACATTGACATAGTCAAGCGCATCAAGATCCAGCGGCTTCGCTGGCTAGGTCATGTCGAACGAATGGATGAAAACACTCCAGCCAAGAAGGTGCTTGAATCGAAACTCGAAGGTGGACAGCGTAGAAGAGGGCGTCCAAATCTGCGTTGGAAAGACCAAGTTGAGGACAACCTGGCAACGCTTGGTATTTCTAACTGGCGTCAGCGCGCGCAATGCAGATCCGACTGGCGCGGCTTCATCTCAGCGGCCAAAACCGATCCACGGTTGTAAGGGCCATTTAAGTAAGTAATAAAATATTTGGAAAACTGTATCACTGATACTGAGTTATTGTCTGGTGAATTTATATGTGGTGAGTTTATATATGATGTGTTTATTTTTTACCCACTTTTGTACCCGAGTCATTTGTTTAAAAATTACCCAATTGAATATTTGGAAAATACATCACTGATGCTGAGTTTTTGTGTGGTGAGTTTGTATATGGTTAGTCTATGTATGGTAGACTTATGAATTTGTATGTGCATCCGTAAACAACTGAAACTGAATATTAAATTGTATAACCAACTTTTATGGTTTCAATCATATTCGTTTTTGAAAATAAATTTTCAACAATAATTCAAATATATTATTTTAACTCAATTAAAAAAACAAAAAATAATTACAATTTTACCAAATTACATATTTAGAAAATGGTTAGAAATTATGTTTTTTACTTATGTGGTAAATTAGTGTGTTGTTAATTTTGTATAGTGATATTTTGTGTGGTGAGTTTTTATTGTGAGTTTCTGTGTGATGAGTTTCTGTGTGGTGAGTTTCTGTGTGGTGAGTTTATGTGCGGTGAGTTTCTGTGTGGTGACTTTTTGTGTGGTGAGTTTCTGTGTGGTGAGTTTATAATAATTACAATTTTACCAAATTACATATTTAGAAAATGGTGCTATGTTTTTATGTGGTGAATTTGTGTGTTGTTAATTTTGTATAGTGATATTTTGTGTGGTGAGTTTTTTTTGTGTGGTTTTTATTGTGTGGTTTTTTTTTTTATGGTAGTAGCCGCGGTAGCTCAGTGGTTAGTGCGTTGGACTACGAGTCGAAAGGTCCCCGTTTCAAGCCTGGACTGGGGCTAACAACATCTTTTCATAGAAACATTTTTCTATACCGCGCTACCTCTCGTCAGTAAATGGCAAACCTACGAGAGTAAAACCATTGCCTATGAAAAAGTTCTCACCCGCCGTTCGGATTCGGCAATAAACTGTAGGTCCCACCACTTTGAGTACAAATATAACACGCACAGCTCAAAATGGTGAGAGAGCTCGGCCGAAGTTCTGTACAGGACTTTAGCGCCAAACTATTATATTATTATTATATTAGTTTTTATGGTGAGTGTCTGTGTGATGAGTTTCTGTGTGGTGAGTTTATGTGCGGTGAGTTTCTGTGTGGTGAGTTTTTGTGTGGTGAGTTTATGTGTGGTGAGTTCTGTGTGGTGATTTTATGTGTAGCGAATTTATGTGTGGTGAATTTTTGTATGGTGAGTTTCTGTGGTGAGTTTTGTCTGGTGTGTTATAAGATTATATTTCGGTCAGTTAGCTGTCGTGAGTTTTTGTGTAGACAGTAAATTCATGTTATTTTTTGGTTTTGATAACCTTTCGTGAGATGAGTTTTAGAATGATATGTTTTGTTTGTGATGTGTATTTGGAACATAAAATCAAATTGTAAAATCTAAATTTTACGAACGTGATGATATTGATCTATTCTAGAAATTGTGCTTTGAACATCTTCCAGTATATGTCGTAAAATTTACTTGAAAATTACGTTAATATTATTTGAATTTCATGCTAAATGACTTTTTTTTTAAATTAAAAATGTTCAAGATGACGTAAATTTCGTCGAATAGTATTTTGAATCCTGAATACGATTGATAGTGTTATATCAATAATCGTCAAATGTCGCTTAAATATATATTTTATACGCACCAAATGTCCTACTAACTTTTTAACTAAAAATACAGCTTTTCAAATCATTAAGAATTTCTTTTATAAAAGTATTTATTAATTCTAAATTACACTTCCTAATTCAAATAAAATTAAAATGTATTTATAGACATAAATCTCAAAAATATATTAAAAACAAATTTTCTTAATTTAATTTTCAGAAAAATACACCTCACCAAGCAAATATATTATGTCTCATTAATCATACCAGCAAAGTTTACAAAGTGCGAAAATACTAGAAAACCCAAAAAAAAAAAACCCTAAGCTTAAATTAAACAAAAGGCAAAATGATGTCTACTTTTAAAACATTAAGTAATCCATGACCCGTCCATCAGATTACATTGAAATGTGCCTCCTCAAACACACAAAACGCCATAAAATAAAATATTACCCAAGACATGCCTTTGCAATACAACAACAATAATATAAAAAAAAATAAAACTTTGCTGTTTTCTACTAAATTATGTAAAATAAAAAAAAAATAAGAAAACGAAATGAAACCAAGGACAAAAGATTAATACGCATTTAGGACAAGACAACAAACATTGTAAGTATTTGCTCGCCCCCACAGTCATCTGCAGTATTTTTAAGAGCTAACTGACATAAAGGACATTCTTCAAAGTATTAAAAAAATTATCCAACCGCATAGCGTAAAAAAAGTATCAACACTAATTATATTAAGACAACACTGTGCAACAACTATTGAAATTAAGCGAAATTTTAATTATGAATTTTATAAAATAAAGTTAAATTTTAATTATGAATTTTATTAATTAAAGGAGGAAAATACATTACAGCATAAAAATGACAGCTCAGTTATATGAATATTTTCGAAATCTTTTAAGACAAAGGTGAGTTTTGCATAAAAAGGTGTCTGTTCTCAGCCCATTTCCAAAATATGGCGGGATTCTGCCTTTAAAACTCTTTAAAATTTCATAATCTGCTACACGTTTTCCACAAACTTCCATTTATCTGTTTGTTTTCTAAAAATATACCACAAATATTTCAAAAAATGTCAAAACTTTTGTCTCGGGCAGGTAATCAAATTTTGTGGTAGATTAAAAGTAGATTCCCGGTGTGTTTATGTTATGGGTAGAAAATAGAAAGAAAACTTCGACTTAGCCTGCTCAAATTCATTCAAAAAAATATTTTTAAACCAATAATGATGTTTAGGATCCCCAGAATAAATAGCTGGAATTTTTCAGAAATATTACGTACATATTTCTGGCAAACACACAGAAAAATGGTAGATTTTGGAGAATGTATAGCAGATTTTAATTTTTATGGAACTTTAATGACAGATTGCATATAAAGTTTGAGTATGGGAGGAAATTAATTGCTTTTGATACAAATTCCCCGTTTGTCTGCTTAAAATAAGTCGAAAATCTCTTTTTAAACCGCCTCGACTATGCCAAAAATGTTGTCTAGGTTCCGAGTCAAAATATCTCAGGGCACATTTCTGACCACCTTTCAGATGAATGGAAGATTTTCGGAAATGCATAGCAAATGTTCAAATATTCTAAAATTTTAATGACATATTACTGGTATGTTTTGAGTATAGGCGGAAATTAATTGCTTTTGATACAAACTCCCATTTTGTCTGCTTAAAAAAAAAGAAAAACTATATCTAACCGCCTCAACTATGCCAAAAATGTTGTTTAGGGTCCGAGACAACATATATGGCAAATTTCATGGCACATTTCCGACCAACACACATATAAATGGCAGATTTTCGGAATTGCAAAGCAAATGATCAAATATTCTGGAATTTTTATAGCAGATTCCTGATATGTTTTTAGTATGGGAGGAAATTAATTGATTTTGTTACAAACTCCCTTTTTTCTGCTTAAAATCAAATTTGCATGTTGAAAAATTATATTTTATTGGAAAATAATTAACAAAGTGTTACTTTGGTTGAACTTTTATCAAAAAAAAAAAAAAAAAAAAAATAAAAAAAAAAAAACGGAAAAAGGACAAAAAGAACCGGAGTCACTCACACGACAAATAAAAAAATATTTGAAAAAAGCGAATTAGCGTAAAACTGCTTTTAACGCGTTTTTTGTGCGATTTACGCGGGCGATGCCAAAATATTTCTTTATTTAAACAAAAGAAAGGCCCCCCAAGATTAGATATAAGGCTGCGAAATAATGTTATGAGCAACAACAGACACCGAATAAGAAGACTACAACAACAAAAAGATAAAGCACAACAACAACAAAAAGATTCCATTTCAATTAGGCTACGGGTGTCACTTTGGCTTTGACTAAATAAACGGGTAGGTTGTCCTTTGTGGTCTTTACGCCCCGTCTGATTTTATATTTGTGGTTCGTGCTTTTATCGCATTGTTCCAAGTTATTGTTGCTTTTGTTGTTGCGCTAATAGAATATCCCTTTTTCACTGAACCTTAAATCCTTTTATTTATTTTTTGAAGACAACCAAAAAAGTAAAATAAATAAAAAATGTGAAACATTTTAATGTAATTTTAATTTATTTACTTTGACCTAATTAAATGTTTCTCGAGACCAAGACAAAGTTAAATTAGTTCAAACAGTTTGGTTGGCGCCTAAATTACAATTAAATGTTTTTTTTTTATTCTGGTTTTGTTTAATTTTTAGTTTCTTTAATGTATTTAATTAAAAATCTTCAAAGATTGAAATTGCGCTGAGGAAATTTTATTAATTTTATAAAACGCCAAAATTAATTATATTAAAATTGGCATTGTTTAATTAAAAATTTAAAATACATAAAAATATAAAAATATAAAAATATAAAAATATAAAAATATAAAAATATAAAAATATAAAAATATAAAAATATAAAAATATAAAAATATAAAAATTTAAAAATATAAAAATATAAAAATATAAAAATATAAAAATATAAAAATATAAAAATATAAAAATATAAAAATATAAAAATATAAAAATATAAAAATTTAAAAATATAAAAATATAAAAATATAAAAATATAAAAATATAAAAATATAAAAATATAAAAATATAAAAATATAAAAATATAAAAATATAAAAATATAAAAATATAAAAATATAAAAATATAAAAAAATTAAAAATATAAAAATATATATCAATTTTTAACTAAAAATTTAATTTTTTACTAACAAATAAAAATTCAATTTTTCACTAAAATTCAATTTTTTAAAAATAAAATTTCACTATAAAATCAATTTTTCACTAAAAATTTAATTTTTCACTATAAATTCATTTTTTCACTAAAAATTCAATTTTTCACTATAAATTCAATTTTTTACTAAAAATTCAATTTTTCACTAAAAATTCAATTTTTCACTAAAATTCAATTTTTCACTTAAAATTCAATTTTTCACTAAAAATTCATATTTTTACTAAAAATTCAATTTTTCACTAAAAATTAAAATTTTTACTAAAAATTAAAATTTTCACTAAAAAATCAATTTTTCACTAAAATTCAATTTTTTTACTAAAAATTCAATTTTTTTCTATAAATCAATTTTTCTCTAAAAATTCAAATTTTCACTATAAATTCAATTTTTCACTAAAAATTCAATTTTTCACTAAAAATTCAATTTTTCACTAAAAATCAATTTTTCACAGAAATCAATTTTTCACTAAAAATCAATTTTTCACTAAAAATCAATTTTTCACTTAAAATTCAATTTTTCACTAAAAAATCAAATTTTCACTAAAAATTCAATTTTTTTACTAAAAACTCGATTTTTCATTAAAATTTAATTTTTTACTAAAAATTCAATTTTACACTAAAAATTCAATTTTTCACTACAAATTCAATTTTTCACTAAAAATTCAATTTTCCACTAAAAATTCAATTTTTACTTAAACTCAAATTTTCACTAAAAAAAAATCAAATTTTTAATAAAAATTAAATTGTTCACTTAAAATTTAATTTTTCACTTAAATTCAATTTTTCACCAAAAAAAAAATCATTTATTAGATTTAAAATATATATTTATTTTAATTAGTTACATATGTCTCAAAACTAATTTATTTTTCTCTAATTAAAATTTTTAATTTAAAATGCAATTTCGATATTTAAATTGTCTTAAATCTTGATTTGACTACCATGGGTTATGTTGAAATTCTCAGTATCTAATAGATCGAAAGAAACAGTTCAAGTAAATTGCATGAAACTAATTGGCAATTCATTTGGAAAATTGCGCTGATATCAAAGAACGAAATGCATAACCCATTTTACGCCATCCTACCACAACAAACTTCAACATAGATAGGCGCTCCGAGAAACCGACTGATGTTAATTTAAGTTATTAATCAAAATAACATTGAAATAATAAAACGAATATCGAAATTGGAATTTCAGCAATGTAAATAACTGCAAGGAATTAACTATGCTTTCATAATATATATATATATATTTTTGCAAATTATAAGGATGTTTAAAATTTCAAATAAAATACCAAAAATAACTAAAAAAAAAAAAAAGCAGAACGCCCTACTGATCAAAGTAATTGTTAGACAACGATGGGGGCTATCAATTGCTATAGCAGCTGTTAAATAGATAGACTTCAAGTAAGATATTTTCACAAATATTACAAAAATAAATAGCAAATAATGAAGACGTTACGCATGGCCGTGCTTTGTGCTAACGTTAATGATGAATGAAACCCTTCCGACGCACGAATTCAATTTACATTTCATCAAGCCGACATTTTCGAAATCCCATTTAATTAATCAACTCGATCCCTATGGAAAAATAATTATCTCCTACAACAATTTTGCGTTCTTCTGGGATGGGCGATGACGAGGGGAAAATAGGGCAGCACAGGAAGCAGCACAACCCTCAGGGGTATAAACTATACGTAGTAGAAATATACAAAATATATTTTTGGTATATTCTAATTTCTGGTTGTTTTTGCTATTTAGTTGGCTTTGTTGTTTTAGTTTATTTTTCTGTATTTTAATCGCTGTTGTTTCTACACTACTCGATATATATAATATATACTGTATCCTGGTTTCTCATCATCATCATCATCGTCATCCTAAACATTATTATTTTCTATTTTGAATTTTGTATTTCACTAAAATTTTACGCTGTCAGCGTCAACATAATATTAATGTGTAGCCTATTCTGTGATACGATTGTTATTTCACATTTCCTTCATAAATTTTATTTTCGTTTTTCATTAATTCAAGTTTTCTGCTCCCCTGCCTCGCTTCAAATGTGCTTCGCAATCGTATCGTGTATCCTTTAATTTGTTTGGCGTGCTGGCAACACCTACAAATTTCGTTTTATCCCCTTCGTCATTTGAAATAAAATTGAAATTGGCAGCCTGTTAGCTAACAAGTTTGTTTGACTTTTGATTTGAACCCCTTCACATTGCCACATGCCACACCAGTTCCGTATAATTATAATACAGGAATTTCCTTTATTAGCTCTGGCCACATGCCGTCGTTTGGCAGCAGTCAGCATTTCAGTTTTTTTGATTGGAATTTATGTTTGTTATAAGTTTTGGAAATAATTTCTGACATTTCAATTTTTAATTTAGTAATATTTTAATTTAAAATATTAAAACAAGAGGTTGAACCGTCAAAGTTGGACAAGTAATATCACTTCGAGTAAGTATTAGTTATCAGCTATATATCAAAATAGAAAATTTCAATGCAAATATGAAGTTCATTAATTTCTGCCTACGGCTATATTTATACTAGGGACTAAAACCCTTTGGAATATTGTCACAGTTCCGGTTATGGTTTTAATATTTTGAAAATAGCGGTTCCGGTCAAAACAAAAAAATTATAAGGGTTCCAATTCCGTTTCCAAAAATTAAAACGTGTCCGGTTATATGTGATCGCAGCCGGGGATTAAAATTCTTTGAAATATCGGTTCCACTTCTGGTTCCA
Organism: Dryomyza anilis; assembly: GCA_951804985.1. Lineage (NCBI taxonomy): Eukaryota > Metazoa > Arthropoda > Insecta > Diptera > Dryomyzidae > Dryomyza > Dryomyza anilis. The sequence goes on along the minus strand of OX638134.1, from coordinate 14,916,748 downwards.
AGATTTTAATAATATTGGTCCCGTTCCACTTCCGGTTCCCCAAAAAAAATATATATTAGTCACCGAGATCTCTAAGATCAGATGAGCCCTAAATGATATTTTCTATAAAATGGAATAGTCTCAAAAATCAAATGTTAACCGACAAAATATACTACATTAAATCACAAGAAAAATGTTTTAAAAATATAATTTACACTCAGAATAAAATGTATTTGTTTTTACTACACCGCTGTAGTTGTTTTTGAAATTGAATTCAATTATTTTAATTTACTGCATTTCTTTCGCATTGTTTACTACATTTATTTATAACTAAATTTTGTATTTATTTAAACGTGCGTAAATATTAAGAAAAACGTTGTTACTACATCTGCTTTTATTTTACTTTATAAAATAGCTAAAATAAATATGCATTTATTTTGACTACGTTCTGTATTTATTTAATAGTCATAAAAAAATTAAAAATATATTCTACACGTGTTTTTATGACATTCTTTATTTATTTAATTGAAAATACAAAAACCTTTAATTACTGCATTTCTTTAGAAATGTCTTCTAAATTAATTTATTACTACATTTTGTATTTATTTCAAAGTCTATATTACACTATTAAATAGTACACTGAGGGGAAAAAGTAATAAAATTAATTAAAAAAGTAATAAATTTAAATATTTTTCGACACGTTTTTCAACCGTAGTCTTTTGTATTTAAATTAAATACTTTTTATTTAAACTTGATGTAAATACTTTTTATTTAAATTTATTACGTACGTAATAAAATTTGAAGTAAATACTTTTTATCACTTTTTAATAAGGTTATAACATTTTAGTTTAAAAACTATTTATTTCATATAAAGAAGATTAGAAACAGAAAAAAATTTCATATAAAGAAGATTAGAATCAGATAAAAATATTATTTTATTTTACTTTTTACGAAATTTTAAATAAAATTAAATACTTTTTATTTATTTTGAAATTAAATACGCACGTAATATTTTTGTATGGAGTATTAGGTTTTTTATTACTAAAGTATTTAAATCAAATTTAAATAAATTTTATTCAATTTTATTACGTCACTTTTTTCTTAGTGTAAGAATACATTCTACATTTTCATTTATTTTTGTGAAATTATGTATTTATTTAATTGACTATATCTGTCTATACCACGCTTCTTTCGGCTACCCCTCCGGTAGTAAGAAATGCCTTGTATAAACCTTTACTTCCTCCGTTTGGCTTCGACAATAACCGGTGGATCCCGCCATTTGAGCATAAAAACAAAATTCACAGTTAGAGATAAAGGTAGGTTCTGGTTCATGCTCTTGAATCGTTAGGTCAGTTTTTTTTATTGATGTAAGAGTCGTTTTTTTGCATTTTTTAGATGCCAAATTCTGTTATATGAAATGGATTCAACTTATTATAAATTCAAGGCTAAAAAATTATATTATTACTTTTGATCTTTCAGGGTCGTTCCTGTTCTTGCATCGACAGTTCGATTTTGTTTAATTTCGTAAGAACCAGCATTGTTTTTCCATCAGCAGGTCGATCTCGTTCTTGTTCTTGCATCGACAGGTCGATTTGGTTCGTGATCTTGCATCGGCAGGTCGAACTGGTTTGTGTTCTTGCATCGACAGGTCAATCTCGTTCTTGTTCTAGCATCGACAGGTCGATTTTGTTCTATTTCTTAAAGGTCAATCTTGTTCTTGCATCATCTATTTGGTTCTTGTTATTGCATCGGCAGGTCAATCTGGTTCAAGATCTTGAATCGGCAGGATCAGTCTTTTTCTTGATGCAAAAAACTTGTATTTCTTGCATTTTTTAAATGTCAAATTTTATTATACGAAATGTATTGAACCACTTATAAATTCAAGGCTATTAAGCTAATAAGTAATGTTTTTATTTTTGCTCTAGGAGGGTCGTTCTTGTTCTTGCATCGACAGATTGATTGATTTTGTTCTATTTCTTAAAAGTCAGTCTTGTTCTTGTATAAGAATGTCTATCTCATTCTTGTTCTTGCATCGGTAGATTGACGTGGTTTGTGTTCTTGCATCGACAGGTCTATCTCGATCTTGTTCTTGCATCGACAGGTCGATTTTGTTCTATTTCTCGAAGGTCAATCTTGTTCTTGTATTGTCTATCTCGTTCTTGTTCTTACACCGGTAGTTCTATCTGGTTCATGATCTTGAATCGGCAGGATCAGTACTTTTCTTAATGCAATAGTCTTGTATTTCTTGCATTTTTTAAACGCCAACTTTTATTATACGAAATGATTTATATTATTATAAATCCAAGGCTAATAAGTAATGTTTTTACGTTTGTCTAGCTGGGTCGTTCTTGTACTTTCATCGACAGATTAATTGATTTTTTTTTATTTCTTAAAAGCCAGTCTTGTTCCTGCATCAGCATGTCCATCTCGTTCTTGTTCTTGCACCGGCAGATTGATCTGGTTCGTGCTCTTGCACCGGCAGGTATATCTCGTTCGATCTGTTTCATGTTCTTGCATCGGCAGATCGATCTGGTTCGTGGTTCGTTCTCGGCAGTTCGATATCACTCGTTTTTTTTGCATCGGTTCTTGTTCTTGCAGAGTCTGTCTTGTTCTTAAATCGTATTTAGCCAGCAAATCAAATTAATAAATTTAAGATCACTACTGTTTTTTTTCTAACAGCGTCATTTACTTTTACTTGAAGGGTCAGTCATGTTCTTTCTTTAAGAGTTCTGGTTCTTTCATCAGATCTTTCATCGATCTAATTATATATCTTGTCTAACTCTTGTCCTAGCAGAGTATGTCATGTTCTTGAAACGAATTTAACTTAATAAAAACTTGCAGATTCATTCTTGATATAGTATATACATAAAGTTCTATCTACTAGATCATTACTTCTATAAATTCTTAAGATTAATTATCAAACATAATCTTTATAAATAAAGATAAGTTATCTACAATATCTTCTATAAGATCGCAGGGTTTTTTAATATCATATGGTCTAAATGTTTACATCTATATTATCATAAGGTCTATAAGATTTTAAGTTCAAACGAATTTTAATATCAATAGGCTCAGTAGTAGAAAATGTGCCGTGATCGGGAATTGATGATTTTACTTTGGCATTGTCATTATCCGTCTAGTTACATGATACACATGATAAAGACATGATGATGTCAACCCTAATAAGCTAATTTTTTATTAGGCCTACAGGCTAAAATTTGGATTATCTGTTCTATGAAATCATATGCTCCATTAAAATATATGCTCTATTACTTAACTCTACTTATTCAAATGTACGTCCACCTGGAAAAAACTTTAAATTTTATAAAGAAATGTATTTTTAAAACATCTCAAAATATTCAAAGATTATATATTATAATTAATATAACATTTTCATGTATTTTTCCACAAAAAACAGACACTGTAAAACCTTTTACAAATAATCTTTTGTTTTTTACAAATCAGTTTCTTACTATTTAATCTCTTGTTTTGTCAAATTAATAAAAAAATACAATTTGTTTCCCACAAAACACCCCAATTAATACGGATATAACTTAAGCCCATTGCATGACAACAAACAGCCCGACCTCCACAATGAACACAAATAAAAATAAATGCCTGTAAATTCATACAATTTCCAAAAGAAACAGTAATTTTTAAGAATTAGTTAGCGATTAAAAATGAAGAAACAAATAAAAAATGAGAAAATATTACAAATTACCTGATTTAAGACAACGACAACAGTAGTCAGTCGGTGCAAGCGAAGGGAAATTTGGTTTGAAGAAAAATTTAAATTTGAATTTCTTAAATAAAATCTATTCATAGAATTGTTCGGCTGTGAAATGTCGTGGCTGCTGTCAAGGGAATCAACAGCCTCGAACGGGACGACGACGACGACATTGACAACCGGCAGCCAATTTCCTGTGTGAATAGCGTAAAAATCATATTAAGGGAATTCCATGGATGCCACAACCTAGCTGTAGGTTCATTATTTTCACATTACAATTTATTTTATTTTCAAAATAGAAAATAATGTTGGAAAATAATATAAAGCAGATAATCCGCTGGGAATATGTGTGGGATGCATGCAAAGTTCACGCACAGTTGTTGGAGTAAAATTGAATTGAAAAAAAAAAAAACGCACGCTATGTGACGAAAATAGGGTTTTCTCTTTTTCGTTTTTTGAGGATACGCGTATGTTGAACTTTTGAGTCATTAGTAAAAATTAGAAATACTTCTTAGTTTTTTTTTATGTGACAAATTCAAAATAATCAAGCATTTGTAGGGATTTAAACATTATTAATTTCAAATCATAAAAAATTTCACTGTGTCTGTTAAATAAATACATTGAGCATTTTTCTGTTTATTATTTATACTTTAAAATTTATTTTTTATAACTTCATACTTTATAAAACCGTTTTAAACCCGATATAAATCCAGAATCGTTTATATCGGTTTGCTGAGCATTATTTAAAAATTCATAATATGATGAGGAAATTATCAAGAAAAACAATCAACCCATGTTAATTAATTAACAGTTAATTCCGCTTACTAAGACAATGTTTTAAAAAATAATGGAAGATCATTTAGTGCACTGAGATAATGAGCGAAAAAGAGATGAAAGAGCAGTGTATTAACACACAGGAGTGCGAAATGAGGAAAATAGCACGGAATCTCGTATAGAAGTTTGTGAAAACTTCTAGAATTCGACTATGCGAGTGTAAAAGAGATGAAGATATCTTACATCGAACCGTTTATATCGCTTTAAACAATGCACATGTATATAATATATAAAAACAAAACAAACAGTAAACGATTTTTTTATATTTTATAGAGGCTGCAGTTAAGATTTCGATACATCATTTGAAAATTCATATTACGATGAGAAGATAATCAAGAACATCATTAATACATGCTAATATAGTAAAAGTACTAAGGCAATATTTGAAAAGGAGATGAAAGATCAATGCAATAACAAACATGAGTGTAAAATGAGGGAAATAACACTGATTCGCGTATAGAAGTTTTCGGTGGAAACTTCTAGAATCCAACTAAGCGCTGCACATGTGTGTAAAAGAGATGGAGTATAATAAGAGATGGAGTATAATACAAGCAACACGGATAGTAGCCGCGGTAGCTCAGTGGTTAGTGCGTTGGACTGCGAGCCGAAAGGTCCCCGGTTCAAGCCTGGACTGGGGCTAACAACATCTTTTCATAGAAACATTTTTCTATACCGCGCTACCTCTCGTCAGTAAATGGCAAACCTACGAGAGTAAAACATTGCCTATGAAAAGCTCTCACCCGCCGCTCGGATTCGGCAATAAACTGTAGGTCCCACCACTTTGAGTACAAATATAACACGCACAGCTCAAAATGGTGAGAGAGCTCGGCCTAAGTTCTTATAGAACTGTAGTGCCAAACTATTATTATTATTTAACACGGATTCTATAGGGTTTGGAGTCTCGGGAAACTTCTAGAATCAGGCCCTATGGCTGAGAAGAGCATCTAGAGGGCAGACTAGTTTAGTTGGTATTAGAAAGTGTCACTATACATCACTTGAATTTTAGTAGTAAAATTGTAGATTTGCGTCAAGTGTTGAAATTATAGTTATGAAGTTGTAACATAAATTGAATTAATATTGCAAATTACACTACTCAAGAAAATAATAAAAATACCTAGACATCTCATATATAAATTCTATACACGCAAATAAAAAAAAACCTTTACAGATCGTTTGCGACAAAATAATTTCTTTTGCAACCTGCTCCAGCTTTTCACGGAAAAGTTTACATATTTGCTGTAAAAAATTAATAAATAAATCTTAACGAAATTTCGTTTGTTCTCAATGTGTGCCAAATACTTTTGCGACAAATGCAAATAACATTTATATAAAATGTAAAGTACTTTTTGTGAGATATAAAAAACTTTAAAAAATAAATTCACTTTAAATGTTGCATACTTCTGGGAGCACTGTTCAGGCATTTTCAAACTGTAAGATTCTGTGAACAAAATTATCAAACTGTTTTATTTAAAATGTAAAATGTTTACAACTGTAACACTCAAAATAATGTCTCCTCTGCTTCTTTTTTAGACACATTTTTGTTTAATAAAAATGTTCTTTTCAAAAGTTATGAAGGATAACGTTCTTCAACAGTTGATTTCTTCAGTTTCAGTAGGTTGATTTAAAAAAGTGAGTTATCAAACGACAGCCTTAATATTTAACATAAACTATATAGACTTTGACCCTCCGACGCTCCGTTCAAAAATTATGAAGGTTTTAGAATAATTTCGGAATTCCGACAATCTAAAAAATCCATGTGCACTTTGACCGCTCTAGGACGCTCTGTTCAAAAGTTATGAAGGATTTAAGAAAAACTTTCTTCAACACTGTAGGTTGATTTCAAAGAGTTATGTACCAAACGACAGCCTGAATATTCAGCATAAACTATGCAGACATTGACCCCTATAGGATGCTTCGTTTAAAAGTTATGTAGGTTTTAGCAAAATTCCAAAAATCTGAAAAATTTGTTTTAAATTTTTTCGAAATTCCGAAAATCTGAAAAATCCACGTAAACTTTGACCCTTCTAGGACGCTCTGTTCAAAACAATTGATTTCTTCAGTCCATGATAGTTATGTTGTTAGCTGAGGGATGTTTGTAGAAAAGCGTTATTGATTGGTCAGGAACATAAAAGGATTCCAAGCAGATGACGGACGATGACAAAAATGGAAATACCAATAATGTTATATATTATTTTTTTTTTTTATTTACATGAAACAAAAACTCAAATACAAAAATTCAGCACACTAAAATGCACCACACTTAAAACTCACCACACTAAAACTTAACACAATAAAATTCACCACACTAAAACTCACCACAATAAAACTCACCACAATAAAACTCACTACAATAAAACTCACCACACTAAAACTCACCACACAAAAACTCACCGCACTAAAACTCACCGCACTAAAACTCACCACACTAAAACTCACCACATCTAAACTTACCACACCGAAATTCACCGCACTAAAACTCACCACAGTAAAACTTCTACTGGGAAAAACTCTACTGGGAAGAATTCTACGGGAAAGAGCCCTACAGGGAAAGCATTCTACGGCGAAATATATTACGGGGAAAAATTCTACGGGCAAGCACAGTCTGAAAAAATCGTCTTTGAGAAAAGTTGTTTTAACGGAAAATTATTTTTGTTTTGGTTACTACATTTATAAATCCAATAAAAAACTTCCACGTATAAATAAAAATGTTTTTATATTAATGAAATGGCTCCATATCCTTACATTCACAAAATCTTTGCACGAGTCGTACACGGGTCCAACTATTGATAAATAAAAAATTTAATATATTTTTTTTTTTATTTGAAAAATCAAACAAAAAACTCGTTTGGTACAAACAGAAAACCCACAGAGGAACTTTATTTTCGTGTACACTAATTATAATATATAATTAAATGCTGATATTTCGATATATTTTGTAAGTTAGTTGAATTTGAACTCAAAAAATTTTGAATTTTTTAAACTATTTTGTAGGATTTCTCAGCATTTCTGAACTAACAATAAACAAGAAACTAATTTATGGTTATGAAGAGAATCGATCAAAATAACGATCATATTTACTAATTTTTTTCTATCAGTTCTTATCTTTAAAAAATGCTCATCAACACAGTTTCCGGCCAATAGTGTCAGTTTTTACCAAAATCTAAAAGAATACGTAATATGAAAATTCTAATTATGCAATAAGGATAAACATACTTATACTGAAGAAAGTATGAAGTAATCATATTTTTAGATTAACGAAATTATGTTCACAGGGCATACTTTTATGAGTTTAGTATACAGATAAAAGTGTTTAATTTTTATAGTTAGTATGGAACATAAATAATTTTCTTGTTTAGCATTAGATTATAAATTCAAAAGAAAATAGTTAAATAAATTTCAAAAATTCCAAAAACCTATTTTTCTTATATTAACTTTACACTGTTTGTACTCTCAAATGCACCACCATAATAAGCGAACAATTATCAAAATTAAATTTCTTTTATTTTTCTCAAAAACAATATTTGCATTTCTATCACAAATAAATTCAGAAACTACGGGCACTCCTCGTTAGTTTTGTGTTAAACTCCACCACCAGCCACATTGACATTCACATCAACATCCACATCAATTGCAATTAACGCCAAACCCTCAACTCTATTTGTCATCAAATTGGTTTCTCAATTAAATTCGATTAGACACGCAGCCAACAAAGAAATTGTAAAAGACCCCCGAGGGACCTTCGCATATCCACCACTTTTACTGTATATCCAGCAAATGCAATATTTGTTGCAACTCTATTTGTTGCAACTCTATTCTCAACTGCAGATATCAATCTTTCAATCAATATAGAGTAGAAATTTCTATCTAAGAGTTCTTTGTTATTAATTTGATGTTTTCATTGCCTTTCCACTGACTGCATCGAGGTTGTTTTTTTTTTCTGTAAATTGTGCGTTATAGTAGCAGTTGTTTTTGTTGACTTTGTCATGGAATCTCTCATATGATATTGATGATGGCACATAAACCAAACAAACAAATAGACAAACAAAGAGACAGATAGTCGAAGTCTCGAAGTAACATGAACTACAATTAGTAAATCGTGTTGAACAGTTTCGTACTTTAGTGACTTGACTTTGTTGTATTTGTTTTAATGCTTTCATTAACACACAGATACACGCAACAAATACAATTACAAAAACAACAGAAATAACAACATGATGCACACAAATATTGCTGCATTTTGGTTCCACAGTTTATGAAGTATCTGCTGCATCCATTCATGCAATGTCATATGTTTGCTTTAGGAAAAACTTGCTCAGACAATCCAACAATGTCATGGGTTGATCTCCTGCTCGACCACCCATCGATTGTATTCGACTGCAAAGTTTGAGAAGGTTACCATCTTCAACCTTCTAATCAAAGATATCAGATCCAACAGCTGAAAAACACTAAAAAAATTTTTGAAGATGCTAAATGAAATTTTTGAAGATGCTAAATAATTTGAAATAGATTTATATCAAAAGTTTAGTTCAATGTTTTTTTTTTTTTAATTTATAGGAATAAAACAATAACACAAATCAAAAGCAAATCAAAACAAAAACACAACATAAAAACAAAAAATCAAAGACAAAATCATACAATACAAATAAAAACCGAAAATATAAAGAAAACTTAACTAAATATAAAGTAAAAAATAAAGTAAAAACGCAAAACCAAACGTGAAAACACAAAATCAAAAGTAACACACAAAAAGAAAAATAAAAGGAAAATAAAAAATAACAAAAGACGCAAAAACAAAAACAAAAAAAAATAATATGATAGAAAACATAAAATCTAAAGCAAAATCATAAAATAAAAAGAAAAACTCAAAAGAAAAAAAAGAAAAAACACAAATTAAATACAAAATAAAAAAAAAGTAAAAACACAAAGACAAACTGCGAAAACACAAAACCAAAAGAAAAGTACAAAATCAAAAATAAAATTAAGAAAAGAACAAAAGCCTAAAATCAAAATCAAACGCTAAAACAAAAAAATAAGAAATAAAAGAAAACCAAAATCTAAAGCATAAGAAAAAATGAAATCCAATCAAAAGATAAACTAAAATTAAAAGAGCAAATAATTAAAAACACAAAATCAAAAACAAACACAAAAATATAAAAACAATAAGTAAAAATACAAAGTAAAAATAAATTTCAAACACATATAAGCCAAATTCAAAAAAGTAAAAATAAAAACACAGTAAAAGTAAAACGCAAAAATAAAAAAAAATATAGAAAATAAAAAAAATACAAAGTCTAATGCAAAAACATAAAATCAAAAGAAAAACTTAAAGTCAAGAGAAAAAACAATAAAAACACAAAATTAAATTTAAACAAAACGCGAAAATACAAAATCAAAAGCAAAAACAAAATTAAGAAAGTAACAAAAGTCTAAAATCAAACGCAAAAAAAAAGAAAAAAAAATCTAAAGCAAAATCAAAAACATAAAATCAAAAGATTAACTCAAAAGTAATAGAAACAAACAATTAAAAAAACAAAATCAAAAACAAACATAAAAAATAATAATAAATAGTAAAAACACAAAGTAAAAAATAAAATACAAACACAAATAAGCAATAATCAAAAGAGAAAAAAGAAAAAAAATCTAAAGCAAAATGAAAAACATAAAATAAAAAGAATAACTCAAAATTAATAGAAACAAACAATTAAAAACACAAAATCAAAAACAAACATACAAAATAATAATAAATAGTAAAAACACAAAGTAAAAAATAAAATACAAACACAAATAAGCAATAATCAATTAATGAAAAAAGTAAAAATAAAAACACAATGTCAAACACAAAACAAAAAAGTCTAAAGAAAAATACAAAATTAAATCACAAAAAAAACCCACAACGCCTAACGAAAAAATACAAAAGCAAAAAGAAAATTCAGAAAAGAACAAATGTCTAAAATCAATATCAAACTAGAAATAAAAGAAAACCAAAATCTACATAAAATCAAAAGTAAACTCAAAATTAAAAGAATCAAACAATTAAAAACACCAATTCAAAAGCGCAAAATCAAAAACAAACAGAAAAAAATAAAATTACTAGTAAAAAAAACACAGAGTAAAAAATAAAATACAAACACTAATAGGCAAAACTTAAAAAAAGGAAAAATAAAAACACAAAGTCAAACACAAAAACAAAAAAGTATAGAAAATAAAGAAAGCACAAAGTGTAAAGCAAAAATATAAAATCAAATGAAAAACTCAAAGTCAAAAGAAAAAACAATAAAGAACCCAAAATTAAAAAAAAATAATAATATTTATTAATTCAGTTTTTTTTATTTAAATTTTGAATAAATTTATAAATACAGTAACGATGAGCTGCGTGAATGCAAGAACAAGAATAAGTCGAGGTAGTGTTGTTTTTAAAGAGTTTGATCACGTTCTGTTTCTTCAAAACATACCTAACCTTTCATGCAAATTATATTTTCAAGACTAACACATCTTGTTCTTGCTTTTGTTCTGGGGTTGTCGTTTCTTGCAGTAAGAATCTTGCATTTCTTGCATTTTATGAGTCAAATTCTATTATACAAAACAGATTTAGGCACTTATGCAAATTATTAAATTCAGAGATTTCAAAACGCGAACTATGAGATACCGGAGTATCCATTTCCTATATCCAGACTTCGCAGAAAATTCTCCACATCGATTTTTTCATGCAATAGAGCATTTTAAGGGGTTGAACTTTTCTCCATATGAAACTATTCTATTCTACTGGTCACTATTTATTCTTGTTGTATAAAAATAATGTTTAAAAAATTAATTTAGATTTGTGTTATCAGTTTAATGTTACTATTAGTTACACTGGACCTTAAGGAGTGGAATTGCTTTTGGCACGCGTCAGCGCCATCAGACAACCCTAACTTTAAAATAAAAAAATAGCATAAATGGCTACAAAATACGATACAAAATAAAAACAAAAAAATACAAATGGAATTAAAGCGATATAAAACCCAAAAATATGAATGAATTTCACGAGTTTTGGCTGTTGCAGCAGATGGCAGGCATTGGCGCTCGCTGACAGCCAAATGTTGCAGGCAATAGTAGCAACAACATCAATAGCAATGAAAAAATAAAACAATAGCCACAAGAATATTAAAACAAAACAGCGTCAAAAATGAGTTCGCTGACGCTGTTATCATCATGCGCGTCATTTTAGTCATTGCGTCATCTGGCGGCAAAGGAAGTAACAGCTTTGATGAGGAAGGATGTGCGAGTGATTGTTAACCATAGACAGGAGAGCACTGTGGGTCACTTAATAAAAGTGAAATGCAACTAAATAAAAAAAAACACCAATTTTATTAAAAAAAAAAATTTTGGTTAAAAATGTATTTTTAGTAAAAAAAAAAAATAAAATTTTTTAATGAATAATTGAATTTCTAGTGAAAAAATTAATTTTTATTGGTAAATTGAACTTTTAGTGAAAAACTGAATTTTTAGTGAAAAGTGGATTTTAAGGGAACAATTGAATTTCAGTGAAACATTTTATTCTTTACTGAGAAAATTGAATATTTAGTGATAAAGAGAATTTTATGTGAAAATTTGAATTTTTGGTGAAAAATTGAATTTTAAGTGAAAAATTAAGTTTTTAGTGAAAAATTGAATTTTTAATACAAAAATGAATTTTAAGTAAGAATTGAATGTATTAATGTATTTTAGTGAAAAATTGAATTTATAGTGAAAATTTTAATTTTAAGTCAAAAATTTAAATTTTAGTGAAAATTAGAATTTTTAGTGAAAAATTGAATTTTTAGTGAAAATTTGAATTTTTAGTGAAAATTTGAATTTTTAGTGAAAATTTGAATTTTTAGTGAAAATTTGAATTTTTAGTGAAAATTTGAATTTTTAGTGAAAATTTGAATTTTTAGTGAAAAATTGAATTATTTGTTAAAATTGAATTTTTAGTGAATAATTGAATTTTTAGTGAAATTGAATTTTTAGTGAAAAATTGAATTTCTAGTGAAAAATTGAATTCTGAGTGAAAAATTTTATTTTTATTGAAAATTTGAATTTTTATTGAAAATTTGAATTTTTAGTAAAAAATTGAATTTTTAGTGTAAAATTGAATTTTAAGTGAAAAATTGAATTTTTAGTGAAAAATTTAATTTTTAGTGAAAAATTTAATTTTTAGTGAAAAATTTAATTTTTAGTGAAAAATTTAATTTTTAGTGAAAAATTGAATTTTTAGTGAAAAATTTAATTTTTAGTGAAAAATTTAATTTTAAGTGAAAAATTGAATTTTTAGTGAAAAATTTAATTTTTAGTGAAAAATTTAATTTTTAGTGAAAAATTGAATTTTTAGTGAAAAATTGAATTTAAAGTGAAAAATTGAATTTAAAGTGAAAAATTGAATTTTTAGTGAAAAATTGAATTTATAGTGAAAAATTGAATTTTTAGTGAAAAATTGAATTTTTAGTGAAAAATTTAATTTTTAGTGAAAAATTGAATTTTTAGTGAAAAATTGAATTTTCAGTGAAAAATTGAATTTTTAGTGAAAAATTGAATTTTTAGTGAAAAATTGAATTTTTAGTGAAAATTTGAATTTTTTAGTGAAAAATTGAATTTTTAGTAAAAAATTTAATTATTAGTGAAAAATTGAATTTTTAGGGAAAATTTGAATTTTTAGTGAAAAATTGAATTTATAGTGAATAATTGCATTTCTAATGAAAATTTGGTTTTTAGTGAAAAATTGAAATTATAGTGAAAAATTGAATTTTTAGTGAAAATTTGAATTTATAGTGAAAAATTGAATTTTTAGTGAAAATTTGAATTTTTAGTGAAAAATTGAATTTTTTGTGAAAAATTGAATTTATAATGAAAAATTGAATTTATAGTGGAAAATTGTTTTTTTTAGTGAAAAATTGAATTCTTAGTGAAAATTTGAATTTTTAGTGAAAATTTGAATTTTTTAGTGAAAAATTGAATTTATAGCAAAAAATTTAATTATTAGTGAATATTTGAATTTATAGTGAAAAATTGTTTTTTTTTGAGTGAAAAATTGAATTTTTAGTGAAAATTTGAATTTTTAGTGAAAATTTGAATTTTTAGTAAAAATTTGAATTTTTAGTAAAAATTTGAATTTTTAGTGAAAAATTGAATTTTTAGTGAATATTTGAATTTTTAGTGAAAAATTGTTTTTTTTAATGAAAAATTGAATTTTTAGTGAAAAATTGAATTTTTAGTGAAAAATTGAATTTTTAGTGAAAATTTGATTTTTTAGTGACAAATTGAATTTTTTAGTGAAAAATTGAATTTTTAGTGAAAAATTGAATTTTTAGTGAAAAATTGAATTTTTAGTGAAAAATTGAATTTTTAGTGAAAAATTTAATTTTTAGTGAAATTTTTATTTTCGCTCCACTGTACGTCGCTCGTTGCGTGGCAGACTGGGCCGTCAATTGTGGCAGGCTGCAGGACGCAGCATGTTTTACGAGATCGCGCAACTCAGATAGATGCGTATGCGACGCAATAAAAGAGAAAACGTTGGGTGACGAGTATGATGACGACGATGGCGAGGACGGAGAACGAGTACTAAAAAGGACAAAGACGATGCACGTGCTGCCACAAAGAAGCCAGTAGTGTGAACAGAGTAGCAACACGCGGAAGGACGAAAGAAGGGAGAAAGATAACAATATATGCAACATTGAATTTAAATTAGCATCGCACTCTCAACATTGTTGCTTTTGTTTTATTTAACAAATTTTTAATGCGTATTTTATGTTTGTTGCGTATGTGTTTTTTTTTGTTTTTTTGTAAATGTATGGGGCATGTGTTGGGCTGTCCGTCTGTCAATCCATGTGCGCTCCGCAAGGATGCGAGGGATGCGCGCAATGAATTTTTAAAATTAGTTTCTTCTCTTTGCACTTTTTATTTTTATTTTATATTTCTTTTATCATTTAGCTTGTATCTCTGTTTTTATTGCTGTTGTTGTTTAGATTTAAAATTTTGTTTAGATAAACACTGTCTCCATGTGTGAGTGTGTGTGTTTTGGACGCACTTCTCTTGTATGACTGACAGTTTGTTTGGCGCTAAAATTGTATGTCACACAGTTGAGTGTCACCAGAGGCGGTAGAAATCGTCTTGGCGCAATGACTCAGCCGACAGTCAACGCACCAAAGTCACCATTAATCATTGATAACTTTGTTTTGTCCTAATGGAGGTGGCACAATTTAATTTTCATGGATGTTGTAGGGTTTTAAGATGCATATTTCTGTGAAAATCAAAAAAAAATCAATAAAACTGCTAAAATTTAAAGTGTTATTTTTTTCAATTATTTCTATTAATTTAATATATTCTTCATACTTAACATTTGAACTCACAGTATAAAGAATTTTTTTGTACTTCCAAAAGATATCCGAGATAAAATGTCTGGCATTTTTCAGGAATATTTCCGGCATATTTTCCGTAAACACACAGACAAATGGAATATTTTGGAAAATGTATAGCAGATTGTAAAATATTGAGGAATTTTAATGTTTATTTTGAGTACGGACAGAAAGCAAAGAGCTGGTGATACAAACTCTGACTTTGTCTGTTTGAAATATGTCGAAAAAATGTTTCCAAACTGCCTCGACCCTGCCAAAACGTATGTCTGGGATAGACAAACGGAAATACTAAAATCAACCGAGGTGTTTACGTTGGTCAATAACACCATCCAACACGATTATTTCCATGAATATTTCATAAATCAATTATATATAATTCTCTTGTGCATATTTTAACTCCATACTCAGTTTTTTCCTATTACGTAACGTTTTTGGGAAAATTTCAATCGTAATTTATAGCCGTTCTCAACCACAACATTTAATAAAATAAAATATGGTACTGTTTAAAAATAGTTTTGCAAAAAACCTTGAACGTAATTTTTCTTTCAACTGTCTAATCTAATTTCAATATACTAATGAATGCTAATATTTCAATATTTTTTTTAACTAATTGAATCTAAATTCAGAAAATTTTGATTTTTTTTGTGAATTTTTTAAATATTTTTTTAGCATTTAGGATTAAATGATAAATAAGAAATGAATGTACAAGTGTTTAGAAAATAGTCCAAGCTAACTATCAAAATTTCTAACTGTTTTTAATATTAAAGAAATGCTTAAAAATCTACCTAAATTAGAAAAAAAAAATTTTTTAGAGTTTATATTCAAATATCTTAAAAGAAAATCAAATAAAAACAAATATTAGTATTTGTTGATATATTGTAATTAGTCTTGACAACTGAAAGAAACTTTGCATTTAAAGTTTTTGAAAAAATAGTTGTGTAAGGGACTGCAATTTTTATACCCTACACCTATGAGGTACAGAGTATATTAACTTTGTGCATATATTGTAACGCATCTTAGAAGGCGTGTCCGGTATGGAAAAGTATATATATTCTTGATCAGCATCACTACCCGAGTCCGTTTAGCCATGTCCGTCTGTCCGTCTTGCTGTCTGAATACAGAATAACTTCAGAAATACTGATCAGAATGCGATGAAATTTCGTCTTAATATATTTTAGGCAAAAGTAGGAACTGAGTTTGAAAATGAGCCAAATCGGTCAACGGACACGCCCATCTCCCATACAAGTCACTTTTATATAACTCTTTCGGAACTAATAACTCGAAAATTATTCAAGGTATAGTTATAAAATTTAAAACGTATTATTAGAATTCACCTAAGAATATGTGGTCTAAAAATGCGCGTGATACGCCCACTTTTTTTCATTATATCCCGGGATTTCATAGTGGAAATTTGATCCGTAAATTATTAAAATCAAATCTATGAAATATTAGCCTTTCAAAATTTTAAATATAGGCGTGGTCAGCCCAATTATATTTCTCAAATTTTTTTTTTTAGTTTTTTTATACTTTTATATACATTTTTTAGTTTATGGGGATATAAGACGTAAATTTCTGATATATGAATAATATTCTGAGGGTTAATATCCCCACAAAAGGTGTAGGGTATTCCATAGTCGGGCCCGACCGACTGTAAAAATCCGCCCCATGTGACCGAACTTACCCATGTGACCTAACTTTCCCAACTCGTTTTATTCTTAAAAGTGGCTGAACATGGCTTAAAATTTCGAAAGCGATTTTCTTAATTTTTATAATAAATAAAGTTTAGTAAAAAAACTATTTTGTCATTTACGTCATAAGAGTAATTTGTTATAAAAATGTATCTCAAATAATTGGCCTGCCTCAGCAGTCCAGAGGTAGCGCGCTGGACTTGCATTCTGAAGGTCTCGGGTTCGAATCCCGGCTTGGGCATGGGCGCTAGTGGTGATATTAACCACTAAATTGTAGGGAATAGATTTCACAGTACAATGGATATAGTCTGTCTGAGTGCTGTGGATCTTAGTAGATATTCCAAAAAAAAAAAAAAAATCTATCACGGTATGTTTGGTATTGACCATATTATGTTCATGGCAGTCTTTATCATAACCATAACATGATTCTTTTCTACCATATCTTGATTTTTCAGAGAGACAATGTGTACTATAATATATTTACTATTACAATATGTGTATGGGAAACTTATTACTGTTGAAATAAAATTGAAATTACTATAATTTGATTGCAACAAACATCTATGATTATAGGGAGCAAAGCATAATTGTCGAGATCATGTCGTAATCATATTTTTTCTCTGCGTGTATTTGAGAAATATTTGGAAAATGTACTCTTTTGGAATTCTTATAATCTTTTTAATTGAATTGAAATATATAAAATAAAATGTTTGTTTTGTTATTATTTTAGTTTTGTTTAGTTATTTAGTTTTGTTCGAGTTTAATATATCGATGCCAGGAATTTCTCTTTTCACTTATTTTTAATGTGAATTTTTGATGTGAAGCCTTTTGTAGATTCATCATTGGATTTGCTTAATAACACTACTCAACAAAAGGAGTAAAATTGTTACTATGTATATCCCATACACTAATATTAGCTGCATACTCAGTTTTTATATACCCTATACCACCGGAATACATATGTTGTAACGCTAAGTAGGCGAGTCTGGTATAGAAAAGTACACCCAGAAAAAAATACAATATAAATAATAGTTTTTTACTATTAAAAATATTCAATTGGATAAATTATTATTTTAATCGGAAAATAGCATTAAATACTAGAAAATACCATGACATTGCCATTGAGTTTATATGAAAAATTTTATTTTTTGTATACTATTAAATCAATAATTGTCCTATTGACCAATTTTAATGGGATTTGAGGGAATTTTTTTCTGGGTGTATGTGCATATATTAGACACCTGCAAAAATGCCTTTGAAACCCACTGCAAGACATTCATTTTATTTCAAGACATGTAATGCCGCCGACTCTTGAAATCAAATGAATGTGATGCTCAGAACAACAAATCACAAGTAGTGTCAAAACAAAACACAAACAAGACTTAGTTGTAGTTAAGAGTCTATAATAGATGGTGCATTAAAAATAGAAACACTGCAATAAACTGACATTCATTTTATTTCAAGGCATGTAATGCCGCCTACTCTTGAAAATCAAATGAATGTGATGCTCAGAACAACAAATCACAAGTAGTGTCAAAACCAAACAAGACTTAGTTGTGGTTAAGAGTCTATAATAGATGGTGCATTAAAAATACAAACACTGCAATGAACTGCTTATGATACTTGGTACTCAACTCAAACAACTTTTTTTCATTTTTTTTTTTTTTTTTTTGTAAACCAATTTTTTTGATATGTTGATTTTTGATCAATGAATTATTATTGTAATTTTTTTTTTTTTTTTTGGAAAAAATATTTTTTTTTGGAAAAAATATTTTTTTTAAATATATTAGTATTTATGTGTATAAATACTGACAACATCACTACTGCTGTCGAACGCTAGTCGGAAGATTTGTTTTTCTCACTCATTGCACTCACTGTACTTGTTGTATCTTCCGCGACAGTAGTGTCATTTGGTTTTATTTTTCAAGACATTTAGCAATGTTAATTGGTTTTATTTTTCAAGACATTAAATGTCTTGAAAAAAAATGTTTTTACACTACTTGACACCAATGGATCAAATATTGTACTGAAGTGAAGTGAAGTCGCTGGAGAGACTTCACTATAACTCTTGTGGACTGCCATTGCAAAATGCACTCAATACTGTAGAGTGCAGTAGTGCACATTGTGCAAAGAGAACTTCAAATACATTTGTGCAGATGTCTAGTATATATTATTGATCACTGATCGGCATTACTACCAGAGTCCGCTTAGCGTTGTCCGTCCATCTTTCCGCCTGTCTGTCTGTCTGTCTGTCTTGCAGTTCGTATACATGAAAACTTAAGAAATATTGATGTCGGAATGCGACACCATTAAAATTTTATTTCCAATTTCAATTCAACTCAAGCCCAGATTGAAATAAAGAAATCCATTCAAAATAAAATAATCTGCAGTCATCGATTTTCTAGATGCAAAAAAAGCTTTTGCAAAAACTAAAAAAATGTTGAAGCTGATCTATTTCAAAAACAACATCAAACATATACACCTACTTTACGCATCATTTATCCTAATTATCGCCCATAATTTGCATATATTGAACACACAAGACAGACCATAGACTACACATTTCAAAAACCCCTGGAGATTTTTTTCGGCATTAGTTTTATTTGTGTTAAATACACACTTGGGCATATTTGTTTGTCCTTTTATTTGGGTTTTGCATTTTGTGATTTTCGTCGATACACATATAATAAGGTTTTTTTGATTTGTTTTTAAATTTCTATTTTATTTTTTATTTATCTCTCTCTATTTTGTATTTTATTTTTTTGCTCATCTCTTTAGTTTGCTCTAATGTTGACGATAATCGTTTTAATGTCCCACAATTTTGCCGCAAGGCTGCCAGCTGTCGTTGGGGAGCTGTTGCTGCATCATTAACCATTCAAATTGCAGACCCAAATATGTTGGTTTGTGCCGATGATGTGGGTGGGCGAGCGCCTCTGTCAGACAACGTCATTTTTTAAAAAACAAAAATTTGCATACGATACAAGAGAGCAGCGGCGGAATGTGTCAAGTGCAGAGCCAATGTATTATACAAAAACAACAACTACAATTTGCATGTCACGAAAACATCGAAAAAATGCCAAACTAAGAATCTAAAAAAAATGGACGTTGTCCTTACGGCCGGCAGCATTTTTCCCGGCGACGAACTAAACACTTGGAGATGGCGTCAAAATTGTGTTTATTAAAAAAAAAAAATAAAAAACTGAACTTAATATTGTTGGTGTTGGTCAAAGGTTCTCCGAAGGTTCGTATTACAGCAAATATTTATAAATTAATCTTAATTAAGCGCAAAAAGGGTAAAAAGCCTCTTGACAGCATCTAAAGGGTAGCATCTTAGAATGGAAAAATAGTAAAGATAGATAAAATAATACAAAGCAACGAAGTGCAAAAAAATCATAAAAGAAAAAGGCGCCACAGTTCATAAAAAAGTCGCCTAAAAACTTGTACTATGTGTTTTGTTTTATGTCGAGAGTTGAGAAGCTAAAATAAAGTGGGTGCGAAAAAAAATGCACACACCAAAGAAAACAGAGAAAAGTTCGAGGTCCTTTGGTCCATTTTACGCTTGGCCTACACAGCCTGTCCTGTCCGTTGTCATCTGAGTGATGGATGGTTTGTGTTTTGGCGCAGGCAAATTGAGCTTCCTTTTTTTTGTTGTTGTTGTTGTTGCTAATAATGTTTTGTTTTCATTTATGAGATTGATTGATACCGAGTTGTCTGGGGTAAGCTACTTGCGGCAGTTGCCAAACTTATTTTCTTTAAATACTGTGTAATGAGCAAGAAATGAGGTTATGTTTAGTGAAAGTCTTTAAAATAAAATTTTACTTGACAAATATATATATTTTTTTAGTTAGCAGCAGCTGAAGTTATTCAAAACCGACATAGTCCGTTTTGGTTTAAGTTATTTTTGATATTTTCCCTCTCAAATTACACCACCTCAACACGATTTTTCCTATGAACATCCCATACATCAATTCAAATATTTAAGTGAATCCTGTGGTAAAGTGGGAAATTGGGTAATGTAGGAAATTGCAATTTTTTGAAATGTTACTGTACATTTAAACAGAAATAAGTATTGTCATGTGGTACTTAATATAGCCTGCACTTTTTTCCATGATTGTACCTTCTAATGCTTTTTGGAAAAAAGTGAAAAAAAGTATTGAAAAAGTTTTGCGAAATGGTGATGTTTGCTTTCAAAAAGTGTACAATTTGGACGTAGTTAATTAAATAAATATAAAAAAAGGTTTTGTAAAAAATTTAACGTGGATTTAATGGTACTACTACACACAGAAAAAAATTCGCTCAAATACCATTAAAATTGGTCAATGGGACTATTATTGATTTAATAGTATACAAAAAATAAATCTTTTCATATAAACTCAATGGCTATGTCATGGTATTTTCTAGTATTTAATGGTATTTTCCGATTAAAATAATAAATTATCCTATTGACTATTTTTAATAGTAAAAAAACTATTATTTATATAGTATTTTTTTCTGGGTGTAAGCCAAGTAGAAATTACGATTTATTTATTTCTTTTTTTTTTGGGAAAGTATGAAATATTATTTAAGAAATTCTAATGGAGGACGAATAATTGCAACAATATTTAATTTTAATATATTATTTATGAAAGATATTTTAAATATTCACTATTTTTTGCTACACATTCATACTTTGCATTACCATAATTGTTTTGTTCATTAGATTGATATTTTTTAAATATTCTAAATGAAATTATATTGTTTTTAATATTGTAAATAATGAATTAATAAAGAAATAACAAATTATTTGCAAGTTTGTAAAATTTCTAACATTTCCCACTTTAGGCCAGGATTTTTCAATAGTTCTGTTTTGAAAAATCGCACAAAAACCAATTGAAAGACACATAAAATGCATTAACAAAAAGTTAGATCACGAATTACTCCATATAAAAGACCCTTCAAAATAATTTTAAAAAATAATTAATTGTATTTTTTTGAAGGCAGATCAAAATGTTTCCCATTTTACCACAATCTTCGGAATAATTTGAATATTTTGAAAACATTAAATGTTTGAATATTAAAAAATTTATTGAAGTATTTTGATGTTTTAAAAGTACTTTTAGATATTATTTTAGGTATATTTTTTTAAGTATTTTGAAGAGTTTTGAAGTATACTGAAGCAATTCGAACTATTTTCAAGTTTTTTTGTAGTACTTTTAAGAATTTTAAAATATATGTATATAAGTTACCGCGGTAGCTCAGTGGTTAGTGCGTTGGACTGCGAGCCGAAAGGTCCCCGGTTCAAGCCTGGACTGGGGCTAACAACATCTTTTCATAGAAACATTTTTCTATACCGCGCTACCTCTCGTCAGTAAATGGCAAACCTACGAGAGTAAAACATTGCCTATGAAAAAGCTCTCACCCGCCGTTCGGATTCGGCAATAAACTGTAGGTCCCACCACTTTGAGTACAAATATAACACGCACAGCTCAAAATGGTGAAAGAGCTCGGCCGAAGTTCTACACTGGACTGTATCGCCCAACTATTATTATTATTATGTATATAAGTAGTATTTTGATATATATTGAAGTATTTTGAAATATTTGGAAGTATTTTGAATTATTTGACATTATTTTGAATTATTTTGAATTATTTTGAAGTATTTTAAAGTATTTTAACGTATTTTAAATATGTTTTTGAAGTCTTTTGACTCACTGTACTTGTTGTATCTTCCGCGACAGTAGTGTCATTTGGTTTTATTTTTCAAGACATTTAGCAATGTTAATTGGTTTTATTTTTCAAGACAATTATTTTCAAGACAAAAAATGTTTTTACACTACTTGACACAAATGGAACAAATATTGTACTGAAGTGAAGTCGCTGGAGAGACTTCACTATAACTCTTGTGGACTGCCATTGCAAAATGCACTCAATACTGTAGAGTGCAGTAGTATTTTAAAGTATTTTAAAGTATTTAAAAAATGTTTTTGAAGTCCTTTGATAATTATTAAAGTATTTTTATATATTTTGAAGTTGAATTATATGTTTTTAAAGTATCTTGAATTATTTTTAAATATTTAAAAACATACAGTTGGTGCAATTTTTGCATGTTTTGCCTGGTTGTTTTGTGCATGAACAAAAATTCGCATTTAGTTCATTGTACAAATTAATCTTATAGGCTCTGCTATGCAGAAATTGTGCAGAAGACCACTGATGAGGAAGCTTGGCAGCTTCCGAAACAGCTATACGGTCGCCAACAACTTTTTGTTTTTGTCAATTGTTGTTTGTTTCAATCCACAGTACATAGCACTTTGTATCTGGCAAGACATTGAGCCCGCAAAAACAATATTTTTACAGTATTTTTAAATATGTTGAAGTACTTTGAAGTATATTATTGAAGTACACTTGAGGTTTTTTTGATTTATTTTATTCTTTTCTGAAGTATTGAGAAGTGTTTCAAGTAGTTTAATATATGTATTTTGAAGTATTTAGATTATATTAGTGTATTTTAAATTATATTTGAAGTATTTAGATGATTTTAGTGTATTTCGAATTACATATAAAGTATTTAAAAGTATTTTGAACTATTTTAATGTATTTTTAGGTACTTTGACGTATTTTAAGAATGCTTTTGAAGTATTTAAATAATGTTTAAGGTATTTTTGTATATTTTGAAGTATATTTAATTATATTGAAGTATTTTTAAGTATATTGAATTATTTTGATGTATTTAAAAGTCTGTTTCAATATGTTGAAGTACTTCGAAGTTATATGAAGTATATTTGAAGTATTTTGATTAACTTTAAACATTTTTTAAGTAATGTGAAGTGTTTGAAGTAGTTTGATATATGTATTTTGAATTTCATAGATGGTTTTCGTGTATTTTGAATAACATATTAAGTATTTTTAAGTATTTTGAATAACATATTAAGTATTTTTAAGTATTTAAAAGTTATATAAAATATTTTGAAGTATTTTGAATTAGTAAATTAGTATGCATTATGATATGTTAAGTTTTTTGAGTAGTTTGAATTTCTTTTTTTTTATATATTTTGAATTTTTCAATATAAAATATTTCGACTGTATTTAATATTATGATTGATTAAAATAATTAGAATATTACAATTGTTTTGAATATATAGTAGAATATTTCACATATTTAAATATTTTTCGGCTTATTTAAATTTTTTTTTTTTTTTATGTGCGACAAATTTCCAAATATAAAAAATAAAATATAAAACAAAATTGTAAGTACCAAATGTTGCCGGCTGCATTACAATATAAAATATTATATTTCAAATTTTTATTAGAAACATTTCATAAATTTGAGGAATTATTTTACAAAATCTTTATTGTTCTTACTGCAAAGACATCTAGATAAGTAGAAATTCAATAAAATATACTAAAGATTCGTAATATATATTTATTTTTATAAAAATAAATTTATTATTTTAATTTTTGATTCTATATAAATTTGCACAAATAGTATTGTTTTTATGTTCCTATTGTCAACACCTATAGTGGCAGCAGAAGATTATAGTGTTTCTGGTTTCTGGCTTTGACAGCGCTGTCATGTGGTGCCTATGGAAGATCATTGAATGGGGTTTTTCAGTGCAAAAGACTTTTGTATTCACGTATGTTTTTTTATTAGTTATTGATTGTTTATTGAAAATTCTTTATACGTTTTTTTAATAGTTATACATGAAATAATAATAAAACAAAATGGCATAAAGTAAAATTGCATTGGAGCCCAACTTGCATTGACAACATGTCATAAATAAGAGATATTGCATAGTGACTAGCAAAATGACTGACAGTCAGTGCATTTGTCAGTCTATCAGTCAGGCAGCCAGTCATTTAGTCAGTCATTCTGTCAGTTAGTCAGTGAGCTCACAGCCTGATGCCACGCTGCGCCACTTCATCATAAATTAAAAACCGACGCGCGCGCGAAATTTGCAGCCTCCTTATGCCACACAGTTCAATGCAACGCATGTCCTTCGACCTCAAAGTCCTGTGAACTGCAATCGCACAGAAACATAGTCGTTGGATTTGTAGTTTTTATTTTGTTTTGTGTTTTTTTCATTTTCAATTTGGTTGCCGTCAAATTGCTGCAACCTGCTGCAATATATGGCGGCAGCCAGCATTGCCAACACATCAGGGATTTTGCGTGTTGTTTTTTTGTTGTTGTTGCTGTTATTTTTGCATGTGATTGATTTAAAAATATTTTACGATTTATGTGTGCACAACTTTCGTCATGTGGGATTTGAGTTTTTTTTTTTTCATTATTTTTTTCTGATAAATTTTCCCTATACGTCGATCAGAACAGTCATTCATTTGCGGCCTCCATTGAAAACAACAGTCACGACACACAGTCAGTTTTTGATGTGCTTTTGTATTTTTAATCGTCCACTGGGATTGACACTCATTTTGGTAATAAACAAAAAAAAAAAAGGTCACAGAGTCCTTGATGGATTTACAACCGGCTACACAATCGGAAAGTGGCAGCGGACTATGTTTAGTTAGTGCATTATACAAATGTTTTAATTGTAAAGTCAATAAACTGTCATAAACTAAATTAATGAAGATTTATAACATGAAGTACTTTAAACCATTTTGAGTTTTAGAGTATTTTGAATTATTTTTGGGTCATTTTATAGTATTTTGAAGTATTTTTGTTAATGTTTAAATAATTTTTTTAAGCATTTTAAATCATTTTAGAATATTTTAAAGTATTTTCAATATATTTTGAAGTATATTGAAGTATTTTGACGTATTTTGTAGTAGTTTGCATTATTTTGAAATATATCGAAGAATTTTTTGAAATATTTTGCAGTATTTTGAAGCATTTTGTTGTATTTTGATGTTTTCTGAAGTGTTTTGAAGTATTTTGAATTATTTTGAAGTGTTTGGAAATATTTTGAAACTTTTTGTAGTATTTTGAAGGATTTTGAAGTATTTTGAAGTATTTTGAAGTATTTTGAAGTATTTTGAAGTATTTTAAAGTATTTTGAAGTATTTTCAGTATCTTGAAATATTTTTGAATTTATTTCGAAGTATTTTGAAGTATTTTGAAGTATTTTGAAGTATTTTGACGTATTTTGAAGTATTTTGCATAATTTTGAAGTATATCGAAGAATTTTTGAAACATTTTGCAGTATTTTGAAGTATTTTGCAGTATAATGATGTTTTCTGAAGTATTTTGAATTATTTTGAGGTATTTAGAAACATTTTGAAGTATTTTGCAACATTTTGAAGTATTTTGAAATATTTTGAAGTATTTTGAAGTATTTTGAAGTATTTTGAAGTATTTTGAAGTATTTTGAAGTATTTTGAAGTATTTTGAAGTATTTTGAAGTATTTTGAAGTATTTTGAAGTATTTTGAAGTATTTTAAAGTATTATAAAATATCTTGAAGTATTTTTGAATATATTTCGAAAAATTTTGAATTATTTTGTCGTATTTTTTAAGTTTTTGAACTGATTTTAAGTATTTTGCAGTATCTTTAAGAATTTTAAACTGTTTTAAAGTGCTTTGAAGCATATTTAAGGTCAGTAATTTTGAAGTTTAAGTCTTTTGATGTTCTTTGAAGTAATTAAAGTATTATCAAGTATTTTGAAGTATTTAAGTGTATTTTTAAGTAGTTTATAGTATATTGAAGATAATTAATGTCTTTGGAATGCATTTTGATATCTTTTGAAGTCGGTAGAAGTATTTAAAATTATTTGTGATTGTGCGAAAATAATTTTTGCTAAATTTTACGTGTACTTTTTAAAGTATTTGAATACTCTTTTGGTGTGTTGCAGTACTTTAAAGTACTTTTACATATTTGAAAGTATTCTGAAGTATTTTATAGTATCTTGAAGCCTGTGTATGTCTTAGGAAGTCATTTTGAAGTTTTTGAAATCTGTAGATTATTTAAAATTACTTTTAATTATTTGAAAATTATTTTTGCTATATTTGACACGTACATTTTTAAGTATTTGAATACTCTTTTGGTACTTTCATGCAGTACGTGCAGTACTTTTACATATTTGAAAGTATTTTGAAGTATGTTTGAATATTTGAAAGTATATATATGAAGTACATATCGTCACTGACATGCCAAAGGGGCGAATGTGCATTTTTAAAAATGTTGGGAAATCAAATTTTAAAGTTTGAAGTGTTTTAAAAATTAAAAAAATTTATATTTTTTAAAATTTTTTCTGTTATTTTAGCTTATTCTTCAATTATTATAACGTATATAAAATATCTTTAGATTTGGACAACCTACTGAATTATAAATACGGATTTTGTGAGGCTATATCCAGATCAAAACGCAAATATTTTTGATTTTTATGCTATAACTTTTTATTAGTGCAAGATAAAATTGTAATGTGGAGGCATTAATTGTTTGTTTTTAAAGCACCTATCGATCTGCATCGTTAATTAAAAATATTTTGTCAAGCATTAATTTTCCATTTGTTATTTGCAGGGAAAAATGTTTGGCAAAATATTTTAAAAAATGATGCAGTACGATAGGTGCTTTAAAAACAAACAATTAATACCTTTACACCACTATTTTATCTTGCCAATAATTTTTTCCTGCAAATAACAAATGTCAAATAATGTTTGGCAAAATATTTTAATTAATGATGCAGATCAATAGGTGCTTTAAAAACAAACAATAAATTCCTTTACATTACTACTTTATCTTGTACCATTAAAGAGTTATAGCAAAAAATGAAAAGATTCGCCCTTTTGGCATGACAAGATTTTCAATTTTTCCAATTTCTTCGTTTTTTTGCTTTAATTTTTTATTGGTGCAAGATAAAATTTTTTCCTGCAAATAACAAATTGCAAATTAATGTTTGGCAACATACTTTTAATTAATGATGCAGAACGATAGATGCTTTCAATACAAACAATAAATGCCTTTACGCCACTATTTTATCTAGTTACAATAAAAAGTTATGGCGAAAAAACGAAAAGATTCGCCCTTTTGGCATGACAAGATTTTTAATTTTTCAAATTCGCCCTTTTGGTTTTGTCTTTTGAAGCTAGAAATATCCAACAAAATGACACGCGATTTTGGCACAGCATACTTGAGGATAAACTACATTCAAAAATGTAAAAAAACGCAAATGTCAAAAATTGCACATTCGTCCCTTTGGTATGATAGTGACGATATGAGGTATTTTTCAAATATACATTTTTTATAATTTTTATACCTACCTCTTTTTCTATTTAATATGTATTTAATTGTGTGCATGTTAGCCACACCAGTTTTTTTTATCTATGCGACCTTTAAAAACACATACCATCTATGTTTTTTTTTGTTCTGGTACAACTCATGCTCAACACGTCTGCCATTTCAATTTCATTAATTTCACCCTTTTGTCTCTCTATTCATGCCATTTCATTTGCAATTTTATTTCATTGCCATTGAGCGCTTTGTATGCGCTACGGTTTTATTTCAAGTTCAACATTTCATTAATGAAAGTCGTCCGTATGAACGCAGACTTCCGGTTAATACTTCAGTTCAGCATCATGTATTTTTTTATACTTTTTTTTGTAATGCTCTCTTTTATCTAAAAACCCATCGTAGTAGTCTTTTGTTTACGAACCTGTTTTGCTTGTATTTATTTTATTTTTTAAAACTCATTTCTTTTCATAGTTCATAGAGGGTCCTAGATTTAATCGTTATGTTGTGCCAACATCACCCATCCGCCGCATACTAGTCTCTGATGACACTATCCTGATTTTACTCTGTACCCACCCTACTACTTTTTTTTTTTTGTGTGTGACAATACCATGTCCTGCCACTTGTCCTCATCGTATCTCTCGCAAATATCTCACTTTTTTTGTGTTGCTCTTGATTTAATTTATTTTTTGTTTTGGGCTATTCTATGTTTGCCGCCTATTTTTCTCACATCTTTAGTTTTGCGCCTTATCATCGATAGTACATCAGTAGAGCCAACTGTTTCGATGCCACGCATCGCTACGGTTGATAATATTATCGAATGACAATTTCTTCCGTTAGCTGTATCGTTTTTTCAACTTTTTCCTGTCTTTTTTTTTGCCTTTTTTAACAATCCGGTGCATGTTTTGGTTTTGTTTGCTCTAAAATTTCATTCCACTTATATTATCTTGATGGCATGGCATAGATTTCGTTGGCCATTCGACATTTATTTGATGCTACGTTTCATTTATTTTATTTCCTTGTTATTTTTTTTTTTTGTATTTTGTATTTATACTTGAAAATAGACAACATCAATATTAGAATTTAGTATTCCAAATGTGTTCGAAATCGTTCGTACAAAAACAATTACATTTATTCAGTCTGATTTGGGACCGAAAGCACACAGAAAAACACTTGTTTTCCATTTAAATTAATTTCATTAATATGTTAAACCAGCAACAGCAATTTTCCACTGTCAACAATGTTGCCTTGTCTTCCAGCAGTGCTTCTTATATATTAGCGCCAGCATTTTGCTGCTTTGCATATTAAAAATATTTTTTTCCATGCATGAACGCCTTAATTTTTCCCCAAACAAAAAGAAAATACATTTTTTATCCATAATAATTTTCTATGTTGTACACAAATTGTTTATTTGTGTTCTCCTAATATTTTTCTATACATTTAAATACACTTCTTTGTACTGTAGGACTCATGCCACACAAATACACTGAGAAATATAATATACAAAATTAATTGAAAATCATGAAATTTAAATAAAATAATATTTTAACACGTTTTTGTTCAAGCATCGTATGCTGATCTTTTTTGAATTTTAAAAATTGTTTTCCAAAATATTTTAAATACAATGGGTCATATTAATAAAAATCGTCTTTTTTAAAAAATTGAAGCAAATGCTTCGAATTGTCAAAATGTTCCACATTTTCTGCAATTTCTATAATTAAAACCAATCTTTTATTTAAATTCAAAATTTTGAACTTTGGACTGACCACGTTTTTATTAACACATACCAATTTCAAAATGGTAGGCATTAATAAAAACATTTGACTAACCAATTACATTGGAAATTTTAAAATAATATAAAAGATTTGCTAATGAAATGTAGGCTTAATTAAAAGAAAATACTATGGCCCAATATGTCGTGTTGAAATTTCAAATTTAAAAAATGAAAATATGTATATAAATTCGTTTAAAATTGAAGCGAAAACTGAAAGAAAACGTTTATTTCAATTAAGAAAAAAAAAACAGAATTAATTTGAAGCCATTCTATTGTCACAATGAATCCAGCCTGATCCGCCATATATTTTGTAAGAAAAAGTTATTGGAAATATCATTTTCTTTAATGAATATTTGGTATTTTTTGTTTGAAAACTCGTTGACTTTCATATTTTTGTTTTGAAATATTTGTTATAGTGCAGGAAAACCCGGGATAATGTGGAAAATTCCAATTTTTTAAATGTTATTATATTTTTCTACAAAAAAAACTACCTACTGTCATATAATATTTAATATTGTATACACTATTTCATCCACGATTTTAACAAATTTTGTACCTTCTTATTGCTTTTCGAGAACAAGTGAAAAAAATGAATTGAAAAAGATGTCTAAAGTGATAATGTTTGCTTTCAAAAAGTGTGCAATTTGGACGTTTTTAATTAAATTATTGTATTTAAAATTCAATTATATTGCAAAAGGCGTTTTCCAATTCATTTAAAGTATATTTATTAGTACTATGCCAAGTAGAAATTGCGATATTGGTCGGCGTAATTTTTTATGAAAACTGCGAAATGTTATTTAAGTAATTCTAATGGAGAACAAGTAATTGTGCAACCGCTTAGTCATTTGTTATTGTCAAAACAAAACGAGTTGGGAAAGTTAGGTCACATGGGTAAGTTCGGTCACATGGGGCGGATTTTTATAGTCGGTCGGGCACGACTATGGCATACCCTACACCTTTGGTGGGGATATTAATGTGGGATATTTAATTGCATACCTTAATTTTAAAGTTTTTAATTATGCTGAACCTCCCCACCCTCAAAATATTATTCACATATCAGAAATTTACGTCTTATATCCCCATAAATTAAAAAATGTATATAAAAGTATAAAAAAACAAAAAAAAAATTGAAAAATATAATTGGGCGGACCTATATTTAAAATTTTGAAAGGCTAATATTTCATAGATTTGATTTTAATAATTTACGGATCAAATTTCCACTATGAAAACCCGGGAAATAATGAAAAATAAAAGTGGGCGTATCACACCCATTTTTGGACCACATATTTTTAGGTGAATTATAATAATACGTTTTAAATTTTTTAACTATACCTTGAATACTTTTCGAGTTATTAGTTCCGAAAGAGTTATATAAAAGTGATTTGTATGGGAGGTGGGCGTGTCCGTTGACCGATTTGGCTCATTTTCAAACTCAGTTCCTACTTTTGGCTAAAATATATTCAGACGAAATTTCTTCGCATTCTGATCAGTATTTCTTAAGTTATTCTGTATTCGGACAGCAAGACAGCAAGACGGACAGACAGACAAACGGACATGGCTAAACGGACTCGGGTAGTGATGCTGATCAAGAATATATATACTTTTCCATACCGGACACGCCTCCTAAGGGGCGTTACACTATATGCTCAAAGTTAATATACCCTGTACATCATAGGTGTAGGGTATAAAAATGCATTATCGACTTGTGTAATGAGTAACTTTGGACCTTTTGTAATGTTTTTGAAAGTTCTTAGAATATTTTTAATAAAATTAGCATTTTATGCATTGATTATGATGGATTTTTATAATGTTCTTCATATGTATATTTAATGACATAATGTGTATTGCATCTATAATAATATTTTTTTTATATACAAGTTCTAGGCTAAGTCATCAATGATAGAATTCTTGAATGTCCTTGATTAAAAATTGACGCACTTGTCGTCATCGATGTCAATTCTAATACTCAACACGATAATTTCTGTAGACATCCATATATCAATTTCATATAAGTCGCTGGTGGTGATTTTGATTGCACACTCAGTTTGGTTACTATTTAATAAAGTTTTTTAATTGCAATCGTAATTTTTGGATCTTTTCACCAACTACGTATTTATAAAAAAAAAATATAATACTGTTGAAATATAGTTTCCCAAAAAATCTTAAAAACAAATTTCTTTAATTGTCTTTTACTTGTCAAGACTAATTTAAATATAATACTGAACGACTGATTAATAAATTGGAAAATTTAATTTTTTTAGATTATTTTCTAATTATTTTCTAGATTTTAGCATTAGTGATGGGAAATATTTTAAAAATTAGAGCAGATAAAAAAACTTAATTTTTTGTTCTGTAGTTTGGATTATGCATTGTATCAATCAAACCTAAAAATCATTGCTAAAAATCAATGCTAAAAATGCAAAAAAAATAATACAAAAACAGACTTTAAAAAATCAAATTTTTTTGAGTGTAGATTTAAGTATCTTAAAAAATACTAAAATTCGACTTTATAATTAGAAGAAAAATTGCGTTCAATTTTTTTTTAAAAACTAATTTTGTAAGCGCCTTTTTTTTTGTTTAATTCCTTAATATGGTGGTAAAGGGCCTGCAATTTGGTCAGCATTATTTTTAAACGTTACGTTATAGTACGACAAACTGAGTATGCAATCAAAATCAGCAGCGACAAATTAAATAAAATTGATATATGATTTTGCAATATGACTTTTTTGTTTTGTTGAGTAATGTATTTGGGCCATTCCACACCAAATCGACCAAAAAAAGTCAAATTTGAGATTTTACCTTTTCGATCATAATGAACTTTTGGCAACTGATAAAGGGTATCGAGACATGCACTAAATAATTTTATTTTATTTTTTCCGAGCACTACTTCCAGAGATACAGTGGCTCAAAGTTGGAAAAAAGTGCCAAAAATCACTTTTGAACTGTTGTTCATATTTAAATATCTGTTGAACTAGAAATGCTAGAAACTCCGTTAATGGCTCGTTTTAAAGCTAATAGAACAAGCTTTTAGAAAAATTAAGTTGTAATTTCCAAACGGTAACATGTGGCCCGTGGTCATTATCCTTGCACTTCAAAATTGTGGTCCTTAAAAAGGACCTTTTTAAAATTTTGAAAAAAATCCTAAATTTTCGTCAATTTATTATTAATGTTCATGCAAAATTTCAAGATAGAATTTTGATTGCATCATATTTTAAAAAATAATTTTCTAAATTTTATCAATATTTTTTGTATATTATTTTTCTAAAAGCTTGTTCTATTAGTTTTAAAACGAGCTATTAACGGAGTTTCTAGCATTTCTAGTTCAAGAGATATTTAAATATGAACAACAGTTCAAAAGTGATTTTTGGCACTTTTTTCCAACTTTGAGCCACTGTATCTCTGGAAGTAGTGGTCGGAAAAAATAAAAAAAAATGTTTAGTGCATGTCTCTATACCCTTTAGTAGTTGCCAAAATTTCATTGAAATCGAAGAAGGTGAGTTCCAACCGCTGGTCGATTTGGTGTGGAATGGACCATTTAATGTATATTATGATTTAACAAAAAAATATATTTATTAAAAATATTGGCTTTAAATAAAATAATTGAATTTATTGGAGACGTATTTAGATTTATATCAAATTTAATCAAACAAATAATGAACATTTACAAAAAAAAATCAAAATTGTTCAAATGTAAATTAATATTCAAATAATTTTGAATTAACATCAATTTTAATAATAAATTTTTATTTCCTCAGTGCACCATACCATTTATATGTATATTCTATTACAATACTATTTTTCTTATATTTTCTCCCAAGTGGCAGCAACATAGGCCTTTACAACTCCACGTAATCAACGCAACTTTGTGTCTTCCTTTCAAAATTTACAGTCTATTTTTTTTATATAATATATATATATATTGTGTTGTACCCCAAAAACTGAAACCATGAGGCGCCACAAAACTGCTTTTACGTGACTGTTGCACCACGACAGAGTGTTGACCCAGTCAGTTATATAAGCGCACTTTTAGAACACAAATAGTCAAAAGTATTTCTTCCCTATAACAAACATTAGTAGCTCATACACTTCGTCATACAGCCTTTTCCGCTTCCTTCTCTCTCTCTATCACTCTCTATTTCTCTTTTTCACTAAATATTTATATGTTCCCTTGCTCTTTTGGTCTCTTTCATTCAATATACTTTATATAAATAATTGAATGAGTTTTGGTTTTGCTAGGAAAATTAGAAATTCTATAAACGTTTTTGAGTTCAGTAGAAAATGGTACGAAGTACTAGTTGTGGCATTGACGGGGTCCATTGGGTCCTTCATCAGTTGAGCACTTTAGGACGCACAGTAGTGGTGCTAAAAGTCCATTAAAGTAAATGGTGAAATGTAAAATATGGCTTGTTTTAGAAATGTATTTATATTGTTTTAACAGTTAATGGCGTGAATAACTAGAAATACTTGAAAAGTATCATATACAAGTATTTCGTTTATTGTTTTTAATAAATTTAAATGTACAAATTGAAAAAATTAATTATTGAATATAAACTTCGATTAGGTAAACTAATAAACTCTGCGTTGATGATAGACAACTTGATTAGTTTTGATTTTTTTTTAAATTTTGATATATGACTCATACTTTTTACATATTTTTGTTAAGTTTACTTTCCGAAGATTAAGATAAAATTAATTTGAAAAACGTATTATTTTCATGCTTTTCTCATAGTTTTATTTGTAAGAAAATTCTACAATGTAAAACCTACATATGTTGCTGACAATGCTACCGCGCCCTGCACACCTCAATTTCAAACTGAAAACCCTTTTCTGAAAAGTGTTGCCAACTCATGCCAACAACTGATATCAGCTAAAATGGATCTGCATATTAATGCTGCAAGACATAGCTATATTCAAAAAAAAAAATATTATTATAAAATAATAGTTGTATGGTGCTCAAAGTGTGCGACGACAAAGACGTGCCTCACAGACAAAACTCAAGGAAGAAAGCAACCCGAAAACAAATCCCAAAACTGAAACGAGTAACAACCTGTAGTTATGTAATATTTTTTTCTTCGTTTTAGGTTGCTTTTCTATTATGAATTTTTATGTTTATTATGCGTTGATTATGTTGATAATTTTCTAATAAAACGATAAAGAAATATAGAAACATGTAATTTTTTTGAATATACTTCGTTCGGTTCTTGTGATTGAGGTGCGTGCCTAGATTCAATGATTACAAAATGTTTAATATGTCGAAAAGGTAGTCAAATAAAATGACTTAAAATATCTATAAAAATCAGGAAGTGCATAATAATTTCAAACTATTCTCATAGAGTTTATGACTTAACTTTGTTATAAAATCTATGTTTTTTTAACTTGGGTAATAAAATTAAAAAATTAATTTGTATTTAATTTAATGGCATTTTGTTGATTCTTTTTTTTGCAGAAAAATAAAAGTTTTTATTTCAATTTTTTACTGCACAAGTTTTAAGCAAAATGCATAAGTTTCACATAGAAACTTTAAACATTTTCTTTTTTTATTCTCTACATAATATCCATCTATTTTGGGCAACCATCCTTATATACGATGTTTGCTACATTTATTCTAATCCGCGTATTCTTCCATCATTGTTGTGCATAAAAGTTTTCACATAAAAATTCATTATTTTTTTATATGTCGTATATTTGTTGCAAACAACAGCACCTTTTCTCTCTCTCTCTATGCTGATTTTTCTATTATTTTTGTTTATTTTTTATTTTATGTTTAAGTTTGCATTTTTATGGCTGCTATAAAATCACTCGATAAATCAAATGTTATTCTTGAAGCGCCAATTGGATCAATGTAAAGAATTTTACGGGCATTTTTTAAATAATGTAAGTTCGATAGTTAAACATTCATATTAAATATACATATTATTATTATATAAAAAAAAAACTATATAATTCACAAACAAATATTTTTTATAAAGCTAATGTTATTTAATTGTTAAGTACTGTGTACTTGATTTATAAAATAAATATTTTGGAATAACTAGAAATATCTCTTCGTTTCTTTTGAAAAATTAGTAATGAAATAATTAAAACAAGAATTAAAAATGTTAATCCAAAACAAAATTTAAATTTTTATAAAAAAAAAATTCATACAAATTTTTTTTCGAAAATAATCATTTTTGAAAAAAAAAAAAAAATTAAACAAAAAATTTTTTTTTTTCAAAATAAAATTTTTATGAAATAAAAATTCAAGAAATAAATGAAGTTTCGATAATAATAATTTTTGAAAAATAAAAATGTATTCGAAAAAATATTTTGTTCAATAAGTAAAGGGTTTTTAAATAAGAGCGCTACAAAAGCCAACAACGAGTCGAAATTATTAAAATTTACTACCGAAATTCGAATTCGTATATCTCTCTATCATGAAATGGCAAACCTTACTAAAGAGAAATGTCAAAAGAGCGGCAAGAAATATGACGTCGTTTGCTGTCCCTGTCGCTCTACTTTGTAGCGTCCCTGTTAAAAAACCCTTTATAAAATATTTAAAGAACAAAAATAAAATTATCGAAATAAAAAAAATTTTCTAATTCAAATTTTTATTAAAAAAATTGTTTTGAAATATTGATTTCTGAAAAAAACGTGTATAAAAATATGTTCTCGAAAAATATTTGTGTACAGCACAGTAAAAATAAAAAAAAATCTGATTTTTATACCCTACACCTATGAGGTACAAGGTATATTAACTTTGTGCATATATTGTAACGCCCCTTAGGAGGCGTGTCCAGTATGGAAAAGTATATATATTCTTGATCAGCATCACTACCCGATCCGTTTAGCCATGTCCGTCTGTCCGTCTGTCTGTCTGTCCGTCTTGCTGTCTTGCTGCCCGAATACAGAATAACTTGAGAAATACTGATCAGAATGCGATGAAATTTCGACTCAATATATTTTAGCCAAAAGTAGGAACTGAGTTTAAAAATGAGCCAAATCGGTCAACGGACACGCCCATCTCCCATACAAGTCACTTTTATATAACTCTTTCGGAACTAATAATTCGAAAAGTATTCCAGGTATACTTATAAAATTTAAAAGGTATTGTTATAATTTAACTATAAATATGTGGTCCAAAAATGGGGGTGATCCGCCCACTTTTTTTTTCATTATTTCCCGGGTTTTCATAGTGGAAATTTGATCCGTAAATTATTAAAATCAAATCTATGAAATATTAGCCTTTCAAAATTTTAAATGTAGGTGTGGTCCGCCCAATTATATTTTTCAAATTTTTTTTTAGTTGTTTTTTAATTTATGGGGATTTAAGACGTAAATTTCTGATTTATGAATAATATTCTGAGGGTGGGGAGGTTCAGCATAATTAAAAACTTTAAATTAAGGTATGCAATTAAATATCCCACATTAATATCCCCACCAAAGGTGTAGGGTATTCCATAGTCGGGCCCGACCGACTATAAAAATCCACCCCATGTGACCGAACTTACCCATGTGACCTAACTTTCCCAACTCGTTTTTTTTTTGATTTGAGAGAACCCTATTTTGGCAAAAAATAAAAGAAAAAAAAAATTTTTTTTGTGAACAAGATATTCAATTTTTATATATTTTATGCCTAATGTATTTAATTTTATGAAACTTAATGTTGTTTCGAAAATAAAAATTTAACAAAAAAAATGTATCCAAAAAAATATTTTGTCCGCATAAAAAATTTAAACGACAAAAAAAAATTAATCAAAAAAAAAAAAAATATTTGTTCTAATTAAAATAAAAAAAAATATCAAACAAAATTTTTGTTTTCAAAATAATAATTTTTGAAAAAAAAAACTGTATCTCAAAAAATATTTTGTGTCTAATGTTAATAAAACAAGTTAAAAGAAAAAAAAATTAATCAAAAAAAAATTTTTTTTTAAAAAAATAAAAATTTTAGAAAAAAAAATGTATTCGCAAAAAATTAATAAAAAATATTTAATCAAAAAGATATTTTTTTCTAAGTAATATTTTTTATAAAAAAAAATTGTTTCCGAAAAATAAAATTTTACATATTTTTTTTATATCTTTGTTTCAAAAATAATAGTTTTTAAAAAAAATATATTTTCGGCAAAATATTTTTGTACAGTACAGTAAAAATTAAAAAAAATTTCAGATTTTTTTTTTCGATTTAAGAAAACTCTAAGTGTGGCAAAAAATGAACGAAAAATAAATTCTATGAGATGCACAAGATAATCAATTTTCATATATTTTGTGCCTTCCCAGTATACCAAACTGTTTCGATATCGTAACGAAAATGTTACGAAATGTCAAAGAATTTGTCCGATATCGATGCCATTTCTCGCAATGATAATATAGTAAAAATCCTACCAAAACGGTCGACCGATATCGAACCGAGATAATGAAGGTTTCTCGTTATGAGAATTATTTCAGATTCGAAGCGTTCTAGAAGCTCTGGACGACACAATGGGTTTAAATAAATGCGTCATCTATATATGTCATCCACAATGACAATAAAAAAACAGAAAAAATCAAAAAAAAAAATATTATACCTATCTCTCTATTTTTTTTATTATGTCTTTCGCATGATGGTCGACAACATCACATTAATATATTTTTTTTTATTCTATTGAATTTAATTTCGTAACACAATTAGTAACCATCATCATTTTCCATTGCATTTTATTTTCTGTCAGTTGTTTTATTTTCTGTCATATTAATTTGTCGTATATTATTTTCATATTAAATTTCAATTTAAACAAAATAATTTTCGAAAATGAGTCTAAGAACTTAGCATGTGTTTACATTTTTTTTATTTCTGAACGAAAATATTTCTGACATCAAAAACAAAAAAAGATAAAAAATTAAAATTCAAACCTCACTATTTTCATACATTTATTTTTAATGAAATAAAGTGAAATTAACATAAAATTATAAAAAAAATAATGTCCACTCTATTTATTTTAAACAATAGAAAATACAGCCATAAAGAAAATGTCACTGGACACCTGGTGACCTTATTTTTAAAATCGGAAACGAGTCGCAATCAGGAGTTTTAACATTTATTAACAAAGAAACGAAAATCGTTGCTTTTTTAATAATGAAATTGACCTAACTCTTGCGGACACGGACATTACTTGAACGCAAAAGGGTGTTCCAACTGTTCGGACCTGCATATCATTCAAAATTATATACAGCGGACGAAAGGAGGCATATACCAGAAAGGAGGTACAACTGAATACGAAAAATCTTTATAAATTAGTATCGATACAACAACGAGATTATTTTTTTTTT
Source organism: Dryomyza anilis (assembly GCA_951804985.1). Taxonomy (NCBI): domain Eukaryota; kingdom Metazoa; phylum Arthropoda; class Insecta; order Diptera; family Dryomyzidae; genus Dryomyza; species Dryomyza anilis. The sequence continues at coordinate 14,877,939 of OX638134.1, read as the reverse complement.
CTCGTAGACATTTCAGAAAATTTCTAAACAATTGAATACAAAAAATCATTAAAAATTAGTTTCGATTTTTTTCTCGAAGCTACTTCGAGAATTGTTCGATACACTTGAGGCTCCGAGTCGTAGTATACTGGGTTATGTATTTAATATTATGAAACTTAATATTGTTTCGAAAATAAAAATTTTTGAAAAAAAAATGTATAAATTTTAAACGACAAAAAAAGTTATCAAAAAAAAAATTGTTTATAATTTAAAATAAAATCAAACAATCCTTTTGTTTTCAAAATAATAATTATTGAAGAAAAAAAGTGTATTCCAAATAATATTTTGTCCAAAAGGTAATAAAAAAAAAATGTAATCCAAAAAAAAAAAAATTATTTTTCTGATTAAAATTAAAAAAAAAAAATTTATAAATAATAATAAAAAAATGTATTCGCAAAAATAGTTTGCCCAAAATAATATATTTTTTTTCGAACTAAAATTTTTAATAAAAAAAAATTGTTTCAAAAAAAAAAAATAATTAAAAAAAAAAAATTATTCGAAAATATGTTTTTGTCGAATATAAAATAAAAAATGTTTAAAAATATTTCCGAATTTTTTCTATTTACGATAACTCTAAATTAACTTGAAATAAATTTTAGTTAAAATTTAAACATTTCAATTTAAAACTATGTAAATACAGAGTTTTTTTTTTCAATAAATGAAAATCTATTTTTAATTTAAAATAAATATTAAAAAAATTGAATTAATAAAAAAAAATATTTTTATTAATTGTTTTTCTTTTTTATTAACTATTTTTCAAGACTTTAGAAAACAACTGGACATTAAAAATTTCAATCAAAATTTAAAATTGCTTCAATTTTTCAATAAATAATAAAAGTTTATATATATTTAAAATTTTAATTTAAAATTAATATTAAAACTAATATTTTTTGTGATGTAGGTTACTTCAGTATAATATTTAAGTATTTCAATTACTTTTTATATTATAAAATTCAGAATTACGCATTTTATTCAAGGTAGCAGAGAATTAAATATTGAACGAAGTTTTGCCTAGCAACTATTTTTCAATAGGAAACTAAACAGATTTTTTCTGCGTTAACACGTTAACGCTGTTAAATAAAAAAAGAAAAAAACAAAGAAAAAGAAAAAGCTTCGCAACAGGAGAAAATGCCTAAAGAGATATAGAACAAGGACCGAAAATTTATTTCGGGTGTTTCGAACTTTCGCTCAAATCAACACAAAACTAAAAAAACATTGTTTGTTGGGGCAGTGCAAACGAACCAACTGCGCATCATACAAATTTGTGGCAGAGCGAAGAGAACCTTATATATGAGAGAGAGAGATACCATCGCGTATACGTATTCTTATCTTTTTGAACTTTCGCTAAAATAAACGAACGACATGTTTGTCGTTTGTTGGCGCATACCAACAAACGACAAACTTGTATGATGTGCGTATGGCACATCATACAAGTTTGTCGTTTGTTGGTATGCGTGAGTGAGCAGTTGTATGTAAAAGCTATAGCAGAGCGAAAGAGAGCCAAGTGGGATGCATTTGTATCGGAAAATAAAGAGTAATAACATCGCTCGTTTAATATCTTTGCTCAAATTAACGAACGACACGAACAAATTGCATTATTCCTTCGCGCAAACAAATGAATTAAATGCGCAGTACAAGAAGTTGTTTAAAAAAAGCTTTAACAAAGCGAACAGAGATAAAGCTTTGATGTAGCGTATGTCAAACAGACAGCGGAAGTGCAGAAATGCCACATAGAGAAAAAATGATCGAAGGAAATTTTAGGCTTTCGCTTCGATTGAAACAAAACGAACAAATAATGGAATATGACACGACGTACTACGATGTTATACACTTACCGAACCAACATACGATTTGGATCATTAATATGAGAGAGTGTTCTACATTTAAAATGATTTATCACATTTAAAAAAAATTTAAATTACAGGCATTCAAAAAATTTTAATATTTTATAAAATTATTTTTTAAAATAATTATAAATAAATAATATCTAGTTTTACTAAAAATTAGAAAAATAAATAAAATTATTTATTTTTATAATTATTTAATAAATAAAAAAAATAATCTCTAAATTTACGAATTTTAATTATTAATAAATTACAATAATTTAAATTTTTACAAAAAAATTGAATTTTCAGTTTAAATCGACCGGCCGTATAAATTAAAATCCAGCCAAAAATTTCAGTCCTCGCTGTAAATTATAATAATATAAAACGCGAGTAAGCTTTTTATGGCGATTTCAGAAATTTCGAGAATATTCGTTTGCGAATTTTTTGCAACCAAGCAACAGCACAAGTAAACCAAACGCGCATCACATAATGCTAAAGCTCTACCAAAGAGTGTTCAGATGAGAGTACGCATGGCAAAGTGACAAAGCACGCGAGTGACTCAGCACAATCGTACCAAATGCACATCACGCTAAAGCTCTGCCAAAGAGAGTGCTCAAGAGAGAATGCATGAAAGAGTAACAAAGCAATGAAACTTCCAGTTAAAACAACGGCCACACGAACAACCGCACGAATATGGCACAACTTCGCATTGCACCAATCGAACCAAACGCGCATTACATAATACTAAAGCTCTACTAAAGAGAGTGTGGAAGTGACTACGCAGATGACACAGCTTTGGAACATCCTGCGAATCAAACTACCGGCCATACGAAGATAGCACAACTAAACAACAGCGCAATCGAACCAAACGCGCATCACATATGCTAAAGCTCTACCAAAGCGAGTTCTGAAGAGAGTACGCATGAAAGAATAATAAAGCACACGAACATCCGTTGAATTAAATTTCCGGCGAATCGAACTACCGACCAGTCGAACTTCCGGTCAAACTCAGCACAATCGAACCAAACGTGCATCACATAATACTCAAGCTCTAACAAAGAGAGTGCTGAAGTGAGTACGTATGAAAGAGTAGCACGGCTCTCCAACGAACATCCAGCGAATCGAACACCCGGCCATACGAACTTCCGATCAAACAAGGCACAACCAAGCAGCAGCGTAATCGAACCAAACGCGCAGCACATAATACTAAAGCTCTACCAAAGAGAGTGCGGAAGTGAGTACGCATGAAACAAAGCTTTCCTACATCCGTCGAATCAAACTCCCGACCAAACGAAGATAGCACAACTAAACAACAGCGCAATCGATCCTAACGCGCATCACATATGCTAAAGCTCTACCAATGCGAGTTCTGGAGAGAGTACGCATGAAAGAATAATAAAGCACTCGAACATCCGTTGAATTAAATTTCCGGTGAATCGAACTACCGACCAAACTTAGCACAATCGAACCAAACGAGCATCACACAAATTCTAAAGAGAATGCTGAAGTGATTATGTATGAAAGAATCCGGCGAATCAAATTCCCGGCCACGCGAACTTCCGATCAAACATGGCACAACCAGCAATAGCGCAATCGAACCAAACGCGCATCACTTAATGCTAAAGCTCTACCAAAGAGAGTGCTGAAGTGAGTATGTATGAAAGAGTAACACAGCTCTCGAACGAACATCCGGCGAATCGAACTCCCGGCCACACGAACTTCCGATCAAACAAGGCACAACCAAGCAGCAGCGCAATCGAACCAAGCGCGTCTCACGCACCACAAAAAGCTAAAGTTCAAACAAATCAATTATCAATAAAATGACGCATTAAAGAGTAATAAAGCGCTCGAACTTCCGGCTAATCGAACTACCGGCCAATCGAACTTCCGCTAAAACTCAGCACAATCAAACCAAGCGGGAACCACACAAAGCAGGGAGCGATATCAAAAAACAAACTTGAGCATTAACCATGTACCATAAACAATTTATTTCTTTTCAAGCACAATTTCATAAAATATAACAATAAAAGGAAATACCTGTTTGCACACAGCTTATACTCGATGACTCCATCGCACAAATATTGTTTAAAAGAAGAGAGCTTCGTTCTCAAAATTAAGTCAAAAAAGTCAATTGCTAAAAAAGCGCAGTTGTGCGCAAAAGTTTCAAGCTTTATCACTCAAAGAGCGAATGTCGAAGTCTAAGACTGATGCGAAATCAATCAAATAAGTGTACGTCGCATTTCCGGCGATTAAAAAATCCATTCACAACAACGAACGCAACGAACGAGACGGATGTTCACATACTAGAGAGACGAACGTGCGAATTATCGGCGAGTAAATAACGAGAGCTTTTTTACGCATTACCGCTGCGAAATGAAAACAAATGCGCTTCACATACAAACACTGCGCAAAACACATTAAGAGCGCAGAGAATATACAGCACAAATCGAGCGTTGCAAGCCACTAGCGCACACGGAACACGAACCGTAATCCAACAATCGAACATATAAAACGAACCACTTTTCGGCGAACATGTTCAAACTTCCGACATGATTGACACAAACATTGCGCAAAACTCATTAAGAGCGCAGAGAAAATGCAGCACAAATTGAGCGACAGAAGACACTCGCGCACCGGGAGACCGAACCGTAATCCAACCAACGAACGTAAGAGCGAAGAGAAAATGCAGCACAAATTGAGCGACAGAAGAAACTCGCGCACCGAGAGACCGAACCGTAATCCAACCAACGAACGTATTAAGAGCGAAGAGAAAATGCAGCACAAATTGAGCGACAGAAGACACTCGCGCACCGAGAGACCGAACCGTAATCCAGCAATCGAACATAGAAATCGAACCACTCGCGCACCGAGAGACCGAACCGTAATCCAACCAACGAACGTATTAAGAGCGAAGAGAAAATGCAGCACAAATTGAGCGACAGAAGACACTCGCGCACCGAGAGACCGAACCGTAATCCAACAATCGAACATAGAAATCGAACCACTCGCGCACCGAGAGACCGAACCGTAATCCAACAATCGAACAACGAACCACTTCACACGTTCAAACTTCCGCTTCCGACACGATTGAAGTAAACACGAACACTTCCGTTAACCGACACCGAACGCGCACACGAATCAATAACTGCGCTGCGAAAATTGGCAAGCTTTATTTACGCTTACTTTGGTATAAATTAAATAAGAATTATATGACCGTTGTGTGAAAACGGCGAATTCAGAATTTGGCTTGACCTTCGATCGAAAGCTCCAACTAGAGAGATAGCTTTATTTAGATACTAACCAAACATTTGAATACTTAATTAAGCGATATTATTTTTATCGAATACCAATATTAAATATTGCACTAAAAATATAATAAACAGGTAAATAATAAATAAAGAAATAAGAAAATATATAATAACATACCTAATTTAAAGTAAAATCTTAGTAACAAATACTTTGAAGTATGGCTGTTATTATATATAAATTTTACATATTTTGAAACTAATGCCATAAAATTTAAATATTTGAAAACAAATTCAAGGTTTCTGTAGATCTTAGGAGATCTGCATAATCTATACAAATGGAAAAACACATTGTATCTCCAAAAACGTCAAAAATTGTTAAATATAATCACAAGAATTATATTTCTACTTACCTCGAGAATAGTTAAACTTATACTTTGTATGCAATTTCAAGTAAAAATATTCTGCAATATTTTTTTTTTAACGATAATGATGCTGCGTTAAAAGAAGAATACACAGTAATAGCATATGATATTGTAAATGCAAAAGAAGTCGAAAAATTTGCAGGACTCACCTACAATAGCATCCTTTTAAATTACAAATTCTGCCTTATAAGTTGAGATTTCGTTTAGATTCCCTGCGATCCTGTTGCATGTGAACGAACATTTTAATAGCTCTTGGCCTCAATTTTACTTCTTGCCATAACTGCACTTGGTAACTGAAAACTTCGCACACACACAAACACACACACACAGGCTGAAGCCACGTAAATAGTCATAAAATACTGGTAAAATTATGTGTGCAATTTTATGGAAGAAAATAATATGAAGTGTACAATTGAGTGAGTCAAGGAGTGATGAGAATTTTTGATACTTTTTGGTAATCATGCATTTGTTAAAGATATATATTTTTTATAAGTACTTTGAAATTCGAAGGCAATAAAGTCTATATTAATCAGCCTAGTGTGACCATATGGGAGCAGTTTTAATGCTACAAAAAAAGTAACTTTAGAATGCACTTCTTAGCGGTAATGTCAAAGTGAAGCAAAATTATATAAAAGACAAAAATTTATAATGTGAAAAAGTAACCCACAAAGTGGCAAAAATTATGCAGAAGAAGATTCAGAAGGAATACTAGACTATATTTGTTCGTCTCAATTGTGACCCCCTTGTAAAATTGTATTGAAAATTGGCCGTCGTTTAATTCGAATATACTTAAAACTACATGTTAAAATCTTAGAATATTGAAATTCATAACAATACAGAATTTGTTTGCATTAATTTATAATGTTGAAATGTCGAAAAAAGTAGCAAAACCTTGGCATGCCGAAGGAGCGAATGTGCATTTTTAAAAATTTTGGGAAATCAAATTATAAAGTTTGAATTGCTTTAAAAATTAGTACTTTTGTTTAAATTTGTTTGTTATTTTCTTTTATTCATCAATAAGCATCACGTATGTAAAATATCTCTTGATTTGGACAACTTGTTGAATTATACATACGGATTTTGTGTCGCTATATCCTGACCAAAACGCAAATATTTTTGTTTTATTGCCATAACTTTTCATGGGTACAAGATCGAGTAGTGATGTAAATGTATTAATTATTTATTTTTAAAGCACCTATCGATTGACATCATTATTAAAAATAATTTGATAAACATTTTTCTTGCAAATAACAAACATTCAAAAAAATATTTTAAAATAATGATTCCAATCGATAGGTGCGTTTAAAACAAACAATTAATGCCTTTACGTAACTATTTTATCTTGCACCAATAAGAAGTTATCGCCTGCAAATAGCAAAATTCGAAAAATTGAAAATGTCAAAGTACGAATCTTCTCGTTTTTTTGCCATAACTTTTTATTGGCATAATATAAGATAGATGTTGTAAGGAATGAATTGTTTGTTTTTAAAGTACCTATCAATTAGCAACATTATTTAAAAATATTTTTCGAATTTTTGGGATTTGCATGAAAAATTGTTGGCAACTTGTTTTTAAATAATGATGTCAATCGGTAGGTGCTTTAACAACAAACAATTAATGTCTCTACACCACTATTTTAGATTACACCAATAAAAAGTTATAGCAAAAAAACGAAAAAAAAATTTCGAAATCCCCGTTTAGTTTTGTCTTTTGTGGCTAGAAATTCTAACAAAACCACGCACGATTTTGGCACAGTGTACTTAAGGAAAAAAAACGCAAATGTCAAAAATTACACATTCGCCCCTTTGTCGTGATAGCGACAATATTATCTAGAACATTCATTTTTGTCCGTAGATAATTGGGATTACATTATTCACAATAATCAGTTATCCACATGTCAATAAAAATATTGACGTCACTGGACTACTTCTATGATAAAGAGAACGATAAAGACCAATTAAAAACGTTTAAAACTTAAAATACTCCCAAATTTCGCACAATGAACGTAGTATAATCAATTACGTTTTCTCAGTTTGTTATCCTGTCCTATTGACTACTATATTTGTGATTATTTGAAGAGTATGAAACATTAGTTTTTATGTGGTGCTTATATTTAAAACCTAAACTGTGAATATCCTTAAAATCGCAAATACTTAAAATATTGTTGGGTAACCAAAAGAATTCCATCACTACGTTGGCATTTGTGCTGCCCCGTTTATAGTGCGACTGCTGCTTTTGATGAGAAGATGGCGGAATACGTGCTGCCACCTGGTTGACTGGCAGTCACGCAAGCAGTAGTTGTGCTGCCAGAATTGCTGCGTCTATAAGTAAAGAGTTGAATGTTGAGTGACTGAATGTCTTTGAAGTGGCAACGTGCGCCTGCGGTAGCAAGCACGCACTGAGGCGATAAGGCATTTCGCATAATAAGTCGGAATTAGTGAACATTTTCTTCAACAATTTTAATTCAACATTTAGAAACTTACAATTTCAAGGCAGAAATATTATTTTGATGTTTTGATTGTACTCCTATATATTTCAAGGAATCGAAATTCAACATTTATAAATATATAATTTCAAGGTAGATATATTATTGTGGTGTTTTAATTGTACTCTTATGAACATATATTTCAAGGAATCGAATAATACTTCGAAATATCTATTTTTCGATAATTATATTTCGAATATGTTTCTGAAACTAAAGTAGTTAGAAAATTGAAATTTTGTGTTTTTCGAAACTTTATGTCGTAAATTCATCGTACAAAATATTATTATTTTCTGCGACGGTGCTGCCAAAGCTCTGGTTAATCTGACGTGACATAACCCATATATTTTTTCTACGAACTATATAAAACTAAACCAAATTTTACTGTTACAAATTAATTAATTTTAGCAAACTATTGTCTACTGCGGAAATGTTTCCTGGTTTTTTTTTTAATATAAGTCAGTAGTGTGTATATTTCAGATTCAGTAATCTTGTGTCAGACAACAGCAAATTGAAATCACAATCCTTCAATCTTAACCGTACGTACCACATATTCCACCTTTATGCCCTTTCTGCGGTTGACAGCATTAACGTTACACCTTTCACAGTATTTAATAAAACATTTTCGCAACATTATTTACCCCTACTGTGATGTGTTGTACTAAACAGGGCTGTGTGTCCTTTCAACTGTTGATACACACTCCGACCCTACAACACCACACCCCTAAAAACCTGTACCACATACTACACATAGTTCAAGGTAAATTTTTGCGCCAAATTTACTACATTCTCTGCGGTAAATGCATCAAATGTCGCTAAGGCAACAAAACCAAAACAAATATTTTGCTGTTGTCGCTGTTGCTGACATTTACAAAATAATAATTAAAACATGTTCTGACATGTCGAGCAGAAATTTTAGTTACATAACAAAAACCATCAGAACTCAACAATACCAACAACAACAAAAGCAGCAACAACAACAGTAGTAACAACAACAACAACTGGAACAACAATCGCAGTAATGATGATGATAATAAAATCGCAATCTCAGCAAAAACAACAAATACGCGTTGGCAACACTGCATGGCAGCAACATTTCTGCTGCCAACACTCATTAACGTTTCAGCGCCAAGTATTTACTGTATTTTACCAGCAACATCATCACTCAGTCGGGGCAGCAGCAACAACATTGACTTGTGACTGTGTTTTGTTGATGAGCACAAAATTATAAATGTTTTTATATCACAATGAGGACATGTAATATTGAGGCGCATTTTGAAAAAAAAAAATCAAACACAAAATATTAATTTTCAATAACTTTACAATTACAAAATTTTTAGTTTTTTATAAAAAATATCGTCTTTCTAGTTTTATTATTTTGAGATATCCACCTATTTATTCAACAAACGAACTAATTTGTTGTGTAACGAATTCAAAAATAAATATAAAGTTAAACTTAAGTAATATGAAATATGCCAAGTCAATATAAAACGAAGTCAATGGTGTTTGGAGAAAACTAATTCGTATGGGACGAAGTGTTGGGTTTTTGTATACATGTGATAAACTATTACAATAAAATTAAAAAAAAGATACAATATTTAAATATTTATCACATTGATATCGAAATGTATTTCGAATCAATCTAGATATTCGATGCGACATCGATCTGGAATCGTTATTTTCTCGTTTCGAATAAAACTCATTATCTCGTTTAGATATCTGCGTCCATCTTAGAATGAATTGTAGTATAATATAGATACGATTTCGTAATCGGGATCGAAAAGACACCTCGACATCTCGAAACAGTATAGAAGTGATATCAAATCGAATGGCAGACTGGGTATCGTCTGGTAGATGCTTTGTTCTCAGTCTGTCATGATTTGGAGTCCTCCGATGCCACAAAGTTCTCTCGAATAACTTTTATAAAAAAAAGGTTCGATCTCGTAGCTATATCGATTCTGAAATTCTAAATTTCCCGTTTATTCGAAATCTTTGAATAGATTTGATACTTAAAAATTTAACGCATCGATATGGCAATATTTTTCGAAACATTGTAGAACTTTGATTTTTTTTTCGATATCGTTCCGAATTTAAAAAGTTTCTCGTAGCGAGAAAACTCCGAAAGAACGGATCGCTATACTCCTTATCATATTGGTCCAATTTGTCTCTCGATGTCGCCATGAGAATGTGTCCGACACATTGTTATCGATATCGAAACAAATGGCATAGGCACAGGGTTTATTTAGTTTTACTAATTTTGCCACTTTTTTCAAAGCTATCTTTTAATAATAGTTTGGCACTACAGTCCTATAAGAAATTAGACCAAGCTCTCTCACCATTTTTGAGCTGTGCGTGTTATATTCGTACTCAAAGTGGTGGGGCCTACAGTTTATTGCCAAATCCGAACGGCGGGTGAGTGCTTTTCATAGGCAATGTTTTACTCTCGTAGTTTTGCCATTTACTGCCGAGAGGTAGCGCGGTATAGGAAAATGTTTCTATGAAAATATGTTGTTAGCCCCAGTCCAGGCTTGAACCGGGGACCTTTCGGTTCGCAGTCCAACGCACTAACCACTGAGCTACCGCGGCTACATCTTTTACTCCCCTTGAAAAATTTGTTTTTTTTATTTGCTGTTTCTATTGTTAGTTGTTGACATTCAAAAAAATAAAAAAGAATGAATATTTAACACAACATAATAAACGAATTGAACTGTCATTTATTAAATTATTAAAATTATTAGGCCCCAGTAACAAAAATAAAAGTGATTCCGAAAAGTGCATAAAACAGGACGATGCAATGGCGCATAATCATAGACAATTTAAAGTCAACTTTAGTTTTAAAATCAGTTTTTGGACAATTTATTCAATACAAAATTTGACAAAAAAGTCAAATTTATTTTTATATTCGACTTCAAATTTTCTATGATTATGCGCCAATGATTTACATTTCTAAATCCGAATTTTAAAATGTTTTTATAGTTTTTCTTTTTGTTACAGTTTTATTCGCACATAATGACGGATTTTTCAAATGAATATATGGCAACACCGTGTTAAATACGCCACGTTAAATACGAAGCGGAAGCTCCATGCGTTCGGCGCAAGTTTCTCATAATGTACGTCAGTTAGAAGAGTGCGCACTGAGCATCCGTTTATATAGTGCAGGAGCCTCTTCATCTCTCGTTGCAGCTTGTGCTCTCTTCGCCGGGAAAGGGTCGTTTTGTTCTCTTACTGACGAAAGGAAGCTTTTTGTGCTTTCTTCAACATGTTTACATCGTTATTGAACTTAAAGCTTGCAGTTCTCTTATCTGATATCGCCGTAAGTCATTTGCGCGGACTTCTCTATTTGTTAGGAATACGTTCTGTCAGTGTGACAATCGCTCATACATATTTCATGCGCTGTCTATCAAATCCGTAGCTAGGAGGTGTTCTGAACATGAAAATTCAAAATATATAAATTATTATTTTCGATAAAATGGATTTTGTAAGACCATCTATGAAAAGGAAACACTATTTAGAAATGAAAACCTGAAAACGAAATGTATTCAGCAGATATTGGTATCATTATTTAAAAAGATTTTGCCAAACATTTTTCTGGCAAATTCATGTTTGTAAAATTATTTTCAAATAATGATGCCAATCGATAGGTGCTTTGAAAACAAACAATAAATGCATTTAAAAGACTATTTTTTTGACAAAATATTTTTAATTAATGATGCAGATCGATAGGTGCTTTAAAAACAAACAATTAATGCCTCTACATTACTATTTTATCTTGCGCTAATTAAAAGTTATATTATAAAAAACAAACATATTTTCGTTTTGATCAGGATATAGCCTCACAAAATCCGTATTTATAATTCAGTAGGTTGTCCAAATCTAAATATATTTTATATACTTTATAATAATTGGCGAATAAACTAAAATAACAGAAAACATTAAAGAAAATATAAATTCGCCCCTTTGGCATGAAAGTGATTATATCGTCATTATCATGCCAAAGGGGAGAATGTGCATTTTTAAAAATGTTGGGAAATCAGATTTTAAAGTTTGAAGTGCTTTAAAAATTAGAAAAATTTATATTTTCTTTAATTTTAGTTTATTCGTCAATTATTAGAAAGTATATAAAATATCTTTAGATTTGGACAACCTACTGAATTATAAATACGGATTTTGTGAGGCTATATCCTGATCAAAACGAAAATATTTTTGTAGTAGGAAAAAATGTTTGGCAAAATATTTTTAAATAATGATGCAGTTCGATAGGTGCTTTAAAAACAAACAATTAATACCTCAACACCACCATTATATCTTGCACCAATAAAAAATTATAGCAAAAAAACGAAGAAATTTGAAAAATTGAAAATCTTGTCATGCCAAAAGGGCGAATCTTTTAATTTTTTGCTATAACTCTTTAATGATACAAGATAAAATAGTGATGTAGAGGCATTTTTTGTTTATTTTTAAAGCACCTATCGATCTGCATCATTAATTAAAAATATTTTGTCAAACATTAATTTGCCATTTGTTATTTTCAGGAAAAAATATTTTTAAAAAGTGATGCAGTTCGATAGGTGTTTTGACAAAAAATAATAAATGCCTTTACACCACTATTTTATCTTATACCAATAAAAAGTTATGGCGAAAAAATGAAAAGATTCGACCTTTTGGCATGACAAGATATTCAATTTTTCAAATTCGCCCTTTTGGTTTTGTCTTTTGTGGGTGGAAATATCTAACAAAATGACACGCGATTTTGGCACAGCATACTTGAGGATAAACTGCATTCAAAAATGTAAAAAAACGCAAGTGTCAAAAATTGCACATTCACCACTTTGGCATGACGTGACAATATAATCCTCAATTTCATTAAATTATAATGTAAGGTAAAATTTATAATATTTATAAAGATTTTGTTCATTTTAATGCAATAAACTACTAAAACAAGCAAATTTTAAGAATTATTCATAATTTGGCCGGAATATTATTAATATTTATATAAAAATCCTTGAAAAATAATTCATAAAATAGATAAATTTGTTTATTTTAACATAATAAACTACGAAAATCATCAATTTTATGAATTATTTATAATTTAGAGGACAAAATCATTATATTTATTAAGAATAAATTAAAAATTAAATCATAAAACAGATTAATTTGTTCATTTTCGTACAATAAACTACCAACATCTTTATTTTATTAATTATTATAGTAGATGAATTTGTTAATTTTAACATAAAAAACTATTAAAATCAGCTATTTTATAAATTATTCATAATATAAGAGAACATTTTATAATATTTAAAAATATTCATTGAAAAATAATTCATATATATTTGATAATTTCAACACAATAAACTACTTTAATTATATTTTGTATGAATCATGCATAATTTTGAGGAAAATTCATAAGATTTATAAAAAATATATTAAAATAAAATTCATAAAGCAGATGAATTTGTTCATAATGAAATACTGAATTCATCTATTTTATGAATAATTCATTATTTATGGAATAAGTAATTCTTATAAATGAATGTCACACCCAATGAAAGTGTTGGGATAGCGGAAGTGCTGCGAATGGCACACTCAATGTGCTGCGAATGGCACACTCAATGTGTTGCGATGCACGTGTTGAACTCTCGGGAGTGCTGTGAATAGCACATTTAGTAACTCTTATAAATGAATGGAAAAATATCTATTTGTATAAAGTAAATCACTAAAATCATCAAATTTTTGAATTATTCATTGTGTGGAGGAAATAGTTACAAAATTTATAATAAAAAATGGAAAAACATAAAAATTGTTCATGTTTACAAAATAAACTACTAGAATCATAAATTTAATGAATCATTCATAATTTAAGGGAGAAATTCATAATATTTCTAATAAATTCAATGAAAAATAATTCATAAAAACGATGAATTTGTTCATCATATTATGATATATACAAATCAGATTTTTTGTACTTTTAGAAGAGTATTTTTAATTGTTTATATAAACTTAGTCGAGTATTAAGAAAATGTTTATTTTATTATTACAAATTTCTTTAATTTTATTATTAAATTTGTTTCCAAAATGTTCTCTTTCTTCAGTCAATTTTGTTGTTATTCTCAACCATTTCTCAGTTATAATTAAATATTCCCTTTAAGAAAACACTTCATACGTACGATAGTGATGTGTAGCTCCATTAACTTTTTCGCACCTACAACTAATTAGTTTAATTAATTGCATATAACATAGATTTTGCGCTGTTCACTTTGTATTAAACCATAATTAATGGTCCTTGAATACATGGTCAGTTAGATGAAGGTGGTACGCTAATCGTATATTTGTGTTTAGGATACATTGGATATTGGGGTTTGTAAGTATTTTGTGTTGTAATACAAACGTAATCTTAATGAGATAACAAATTATTTAACTTAATTTAGGAATATTTGTAAATGGAGTATGTAAAATGGATTATGATTAAATAATATATTCATCAATTATCATAAAGTTTATAAAATATTTTTGGATTTGGACGACTTACTGAATTAAAAATACCGATTTTGTGTGGCTTCATCCTGACCAACACGCAAATATTTTGGTTTTATTTGCGCAAGAAAAAATAGTGAAGTAAGAGCATTATTTATTTGTTTTTAAAGCACCTACTGATTTGCATCATTATTTAAAAATAATTTTCCAAACATTAATTTGTCATTTTTTATTTGCAAGAAAAATGTTTGGCAACATATTTTTAAGTAATGATGCCAGTCGATAGGTGCTTTGAAATCAAACAATTAATGCGTTTACACCACTATTAAATCTTGCACCAGCAAAGAGTTATTGGAAAAAAACTAAAAACATTCGAATAATTTAAAATCTTTTCATGCCAAAAGGGCGAATCTTTTCGTTTTTTTTGCGATAACTCTTTATTAATGCACATTAAAATGGCGGTATAAAGGCTTTAATTGTTTGTTTTCAAAGCACCTATCGATGAGCATCATTATTTAAAAATAAATTTCCAAAAATTTGTATTGCATATGATAAAAATTCAAAAAAATCATTTTAAATTAATGATGTCAATCAGTAGGTGCTTGAAAAACAAACATTTAATGCCTTTACAGCACTAATTTACCTTGTACCAATAGAGAGTTATAGCAAAAAACAAAAAAAAAAATCGAAAAATTGAAAATCTTGTTATGCCAAAAGGGCGAATATGTTCGTTTTTTTGCCATAACTTTTCATTGGTACAAGATAAAATATCAATGTAAAGGCATTAATTGTTTGTTTTTAACGTACCTATCGATTTGCGTCCTTACTTAAAAATAATTTTCTAAACATTTTTCTAGTAATTAAAAAATTGAAAAAATTATTTTAAAATAATAAAGCCAATCGATACGTGCTTTGATAGCAAGCAATTATGGGCTTTATGTCACTATTTTATCTTGTACCAATGAAAAGTTATGGCAAAAAAACGAAAATATTCGCCCTTTTGACATGACAAGATATTTAATTTTTTAATATATAGGTACGTTAAAAACAAATAATTAATGTTTTGCAGCACTGTTTTATCTTATAGCAATAAATGTTATAAAGATTCGTCCTTTTGACATGATAAGATTTTTGGTTTTATCTTTTGTGGCTATAAATATCCAACTATACTTGAGGAAAAACTACATTAAAAAAGGTAAAAAGAAAAACGCAATATTATTATTGTAATTGGTTTGTTTATGACAAGGAAAATACTCAAATATCATTTTCAGTTCATGACCATAGTACATTTTCTACTAAAGTCCAAAAAATTTGCATGGGTAGAATAAATTTGATTTTAAAGAAATTGAAAATTACAAATATTGAAAACATTCCTATAAAAAAAACAAAAACATACTTCAAATTCCTATTTAAATAAAACATTTTTGTGTATTAAATTTTAAAACTTTCTCTATTTAACTAAGCTCTAAATATTCCTATATAACATGTTATAAATCATCTTGTTGTTACTTCATAATTTAAATCCCATAGATTAGCAGGGTAACTACATAACACACAACACTGACACCCTTCAAAAAAAAGTCAATAAACCTCTGTAATTATTTATATAGCTAAGCACGAAAATGCGCTGCAAAATACATAATGCAATTTATTATTTGTCGGTGTACAGAAAAATACCCCGGGGACTATTGTCATAATCTAAATACAGCCGCAATAATCAACTGCACATGTTTCGAAAGCACATAAATGAACACAAAATTAGATAAATAAACAAAGAGTGAAATATAACTGAATACCAAAAAAAGGATATTCGACAATTCAGCATAAAATAGCTTGAGGTGCAAATTAGATTACAAAATACCACCCAATTTTAAAGCAACAAAAAGAAAGCGGGTTTTGTGCAATAAGGTAACTGGTTTCGAACAAGAAGGGCATTTTATATAGGGCAGGGTATATGTTTGTTTCTTTGTAAGAAAGGGCATATTTTGGATGGAGACACATTTTTGGAGAATACAAATTTTTTAAGGAATGATATTTTTGGTAGTATTTTTTTTTTTTTTGAGATGGGGTATTTGTTGGCAGCAAAGTATTAGTTTAATTTGATTCTTAGACAACCCCCAGGCATTAGATATATATGGCAAAATACCCTAAGCCACCCCTTGATAGCGGAAACGGAAACAGACAAAGCGGTCTGGCATAACGTGCTGCCACTTTGTCAAAAGTCAGACGTCGTTGGAGGTGGAGAGCCAGTAGGAAATTGCATATTGCCCATAAAAACCCCTTTTAAATAGAGCTCATAGAGCAAATAAATGCAATATGGCTACAAATGTAATGACATGCAAGACCCAGGAGCGTCAGTCAGAGCATTAAGCCCCGTTAGTTACCCACACATATAAAGCAAAATTTGTTTGAACACTTAAAAAAATAAAGAATATATAAAATACACTGAATTATAAATACGGATTTTGTGAGACTATTCCTGATCAAAACGCAAATATTTTTGTTTTTTATGCTATAACTTTTTATTAGCGCAAAATTAAATAGTGATGTAAATGCAATTATTGTCAGTTTTTAAAGCACCTATCGATCTGCATCATTAATTAAAAATATTTTGTCAAACATTAATTTGCCATTTGTTATTTGCATGAAAAAATGTTTGGCAAAATATTTTCAAATATTGATGCCAATTGATAGGTGCTTTAAGAACAAACAATAAATGCCTTTAAACCACTATTTTATCTTATACCAATAAAAAGTTATGGCGAAAAAACGAAAAGATTCGCCCTTTTGGCAGACAAGATTTTTCAATTTTTTAAATTCGTCCTTTTGGTTTTGTCTTTTGTGGGTGGAAATATCTAACAAAATGACACGCGATTTTGGCACAGCATACTTGAGGATAAACTGCATTCAAAAATGTAAAAAAACGCAAATGTCAAAAATTGCACATTCACCACTTTGGCATGACGTGACGATATAATCCTTAATTTCATTAATTTTTCATAATTTGAGGTAAAATTTATAATATTTATAAAGATTTTGTTCATTTTAATGCAATAAACTACTAAATTAAGCAAATTTTAAGAATTATTCATAATTTGGCCTGAATATTATTTATATTTATATGAAAATCCTTGAAAAATAATTCATAAAATAGATAAATTTGTTTATTTTAACATAATAAACTACGAAAACCATCAATTTTATGAATTATTTATAATTTAGAGGACAAAATCATTATATTTATTAAGAATACATTAAAAATTAATTCACAAAACAAATTAATTTATTAATTTTCGTACAATAAACTACTAAAATCTTTATTTTATTGATTATTCATAATTTCGGGAACGAAATCATAATATTCTTAAATAATTCATTGAAATATATTTCATAAATTAATATGTTTATGTTAACACAATAAACTGCTAAAATCATAAATTTTTTGAATTATTCATAATTGGAGAAAATATTCATTACATTTATAAAGAATTCATCGAAAATTATTAAAAATAGATATATTTTATCATAATAACATAAAAAACTTATAAAAAAGTGGTTTTATGAATTATTCATAATTTAGGGGAAAAATTTATAATATTGAGAAAGAAGTCATTTCACAATATTTCATAGAAAAGATGATTTTTTTTTTCATTTTAAAATACTAAATTCATCAATCTTATGAATTATTCATAACTTGTGGAATTAATACATAATAATTGTTATACAGAAATTAAAAACTATTTTTGAAATATAGATGAATCTGTTCACCTTAACACAAATAGCTATGGAACTTATCAATTTTATGAATTATTCATAAATTGGGGAGAACTTTCATTACCCTAATGAATAACTCATTGAAAAATAATTTTTAAAGTAGATGAATTTGTTCATTTTAACACAAAAAAACAATTAAAATCAACAATTTTATAAATTATTCATAATATAAGAGAACATTTTATAATATTTAAAAATATTTATTGAAAAATAATTCATATATATTTGATAATTTCAACACAATAGACTACTTTAATTATATTTTGTATGAATCATGCATAATTTTGAGAAAAATTCATAAGATTTATAAAAAATTTATTGAAATATAAAGCAGATGAATTTGTTCATAATAAAATACTGAATTCATCAATTTTATGAATAATTCATTATTTATGGAATTAGTAACTCTTATAAATGAATGGCACACCCAATGTAAGTGTTGGGCTAGCGGAAGTGCTGCGAATGGCACACTCAATGTGTTGCGATGCACGTGTTGAACTCGCGGGAGTGCTGTGAATAGCACATTTAGTAACTCTTATAAATGAATGGAAAAATATCTATTTGTATTCAGTAAATCACTAAAATCATCAAATTTATGAATTATTCATTGTGTGGAGGATATAGTTATAAAATTTATAAAAAAAAATGGAAAAACATAAAAATTGTTCATGCTTACAAAATAAACTAATAAAATCATAAATTTTATGAATCATGCATAATTTAAGGGATAAATTCATAATTTTTATAATAAATTAATGGAAAAAGTATTCAAAAAAAAAGATGATTTGTTCATTTTAACCGATTAAAATACTAAAATCATCAATTTGATGAATTATTCATCATTAGGGGGAACCGTTCGTAATAATTATTATAAAATAATTCAAAATTAATTAAAAAAAAGGAGATGATTTTGTCAATTTAACTATGAACTTCATCAAGTTTATTAAATATTCATCATTTGAGAAAAAAATTAAAAATACTTGCAATATATGAAACGAAAATTAATTCATAAATTATACGCATTTGTTAATTGTAAATCAAACAACAAAAAATCATTAAAATGGTTAATATAAAATTTGGAAAATGAATTCATATTTTGTATAATTTTTACTTCATTTTTTATTCATAATATTGACGAATTTGTTTGTTGAAACTACTAAAATTATAATTTGCTTGTAAAATTCTTAATTTTGATAAATAATTCATTTTATTGGTTTAAGTTAATTGTCTTTCATCAAATTTATTAATAAAAATTAAAAATTTATTAGTTTTTCGAATTTTGATAAATTCTTTTATTTAAATTCAGCATTCTTTTCAGTGTAATTCATAGTCCCCACCTTAGACTCCCATTCACCCACTATCTAATGTTTGTGGTATTTGTGTCTGGAATTTTCAAAAGGGTTTCCCAAAGTCATCTTGCGGCGCAATTTCGTAACGTGATGCATGAAATTCCGTAGCGCGGTTACTTTATTAGTTAACTGTCTTTGTGTGTATGTGTGATTGCGACGATTTCTATAGATCGTTATACGTTACCACTATGCTATGTCTCGCTATGTTCGAAATCATGCAACCATAAAGACTGTGGAATTCTAACTGCGCGTTTTAACTACTTCAAATACCAGACATTGTAGTATATGCATTATTTTGGTGACATTTTTTTCGAAATTTAATTTTTTGTATTATTTGTTTTACTACTTAAAAACTGCTCTGAATGTGGCAAAACGTAGCGTGACATTTGTGAAAATACATGTTGAGTCGTATTGCACGACATGTTGTATTTTTCCAAAGAAATTTTAATTCATTTATGTTCTTTTTTTCTTTTTAGTTTATGCTATTTTTAAGGTAGGTCTATGTTATATATATTTTTTTGTTATTTAAGTTTTTTCAACGTCTTTTTGAACTTTTTGTTTTTCTCAATTTGTTTGTTGAAAGTTTTCAAGTCGTGGTAGTTTGTTGCCACTGCTGAAAATTCCCTAATGAGTTTCGAAAAATTCCTATTGTAATTATTATTATTGCTGCAGAAAGTTATTCTATGAATTTCGTCTGGAAAGTAGAAAGAATTAAACATAACTTTGTGGCTGCCTTTGCATTGTAATGAACTGCGTTTTTTAATTTAATTTTATTATGCAAGTTCGTTTTTTCAAGGATACTTCCTTATTTACTATAGAAATATTGTTGTAGAAAAATTTAAAGTTGACTTTGTATAATTCAAATAAGTATTAAGTTTTTAAATATTAATTACAGGGTATCAAATATTATTTTAAAATTTAATAGAAGTTTTTGAATATAGATTCTTGACTACTTCTATTATATTAATATTGTATAGAACTCGATGTATATTTTTAGAAATATTTCAAATAAAGCGAATTCCTTGTTCTGGCGATTTACTTTATTTTAAAAGTAGATTGGAAACACTTAGTATTTTAGATCGTTACTCTGAACTATGTTTTTGATAAACAAAAATCATCTTTTTATTTATAATTAAACTCAAAGCGCTAATAAACAATTCAAAAATTGTCTAAAAATAACAACATTTTCGCGTTTAAATGCAAATTTTTCAAAAACGTATATGAATATTATATTTATATAATATATTAAAATTAGCCTGGCAGACTGAAAGAAAAGTTGCGTTTAAATTACTTTTAAAAACTATCGTTCAACAGTACAGTATTTTGGTGCCAAAAAGTGTGTAAAAAGGACCGACATTTCGATGTGAATTTGAATATACGAAACGTAATAGAAAAAACCGCATATGCAGTCAAAATCAATTATATAGTATTGATGTACGGATGCCCGTAGGAAAAATCGTGTTGAGTAGGGTAACAGAATTTCAGTACACTAATCAGTACACATCATCATTATCATGCCAAAGAGGCGAATATGTAAATTTTGACATTTGCGTTTTTTTTTTTTACATTTTTAATGCACTTTTTCCTTAAGTATACTGTGCCAAAATAGTATGTGGTTTTTCTTTGGATATTTCTCGTCACAAAAGTCAAAACCAAAAGGGCGAAAACGCAAAATTGTAAACAAAAGTCAAAACCAAAAGGGCGAAAACGAAAAATTGTAAATCTTGTCATGCCAAAAGTGCGAATATTTTCGTTTTTTCTCCATAAGATTTTATTGGTATAAGATAAAATAGTGGTTTAGAGGCATTTATTGTTCATTTTCAAAGCAGTTATCGATCTGCATCATTAATTAATTATTTTTCCAAACATTAAAATGCCACTTGTCAGAAAAAAAAATTTAAGCAAATTATTTTTAATTAATGATGCAGATCGATAGGTGCTTTCAAAATGAACAAATGAACACCAATAGTTTATCTCGTATTAATAAAAAGTTATGGTGAATAAACGAAAAGATTCACCTCTTTGGCATGACAAGTTTTCAATTTTTCCAATTTCTTCGTTTTTTTTGCTATAACTTTTTATTGGAGCAAAACAAAATAGTGGTGTAAAGGTATTTATTGTTTGTTTTTAAAGCACCTATCGATTGGCATCGTTATTTAAAAATATTTTGCCAAACATTTTTTCCTACAAATAACAAATGGCATATTAATGATTGACAAAAATTTTTAATTAATGATGCAGATCGATAGGTGCTTTAAAAACAAACAATAAATGCCTTTAACTACTATTTTATTTCGTATCAATAAAAAGTTATGGCGAAAAAACGAAAAGTTTCGCCCTTTTGGCATGACAAGATTTTCAATTTCTTCGTTTTTTTGCTATAACTTTTTATTTGTGCAAGACAAAATAGTAGTATAAAGGGATTAATTGTTTATTATTAGAGCACATATGAATTGGCATCATTATTTAATAATATTTTGCCAAACATTTTTCTTGCAAATAACAAAAAGCAAATTTATGTTTTGAAAGTTATTTTCAAAAAATAATGCCAATCAATATTTCCTTTAAAAACAACCGATTATTGCCTTTACATCACTATTTTATCTTGCGCATATAAATAGATATAACAAAAAAACAAAAATATTTGCATTTTGGTCAGGATATAGCCACACAAAAACCGTATTTATAATTCAGTACGCTGTCCAAATCAAAAGATATTTTATATACGTGATAAGAATTGATGAATAAACGAAAGTTATAAACAAAAATTAAAAAAAAAATACTATTACTACTTTTTAAAGCACTTCAAATTTTAAAATTTGATTTCCCAAAATATTTAAAAATGCACATTCGCTCCATTGGCATGACAGTGACGACATATAAGTACGTCTGTATTCTCATTTACAAATCAAAAAAAAATATTTTATGAATATTTTACGTCTTTCCTACCAATTCTTGATAATTGTCTGCATAAAACGCTGCATAATTTCGAGATATCGGGCAATGATATTAAGTAGATGATGTACAAATCTTATGAGTTCCATTTATAATTCATCCAAAAATGACGTATGCAGCAAACCAATTCTCTGGTGACGATATACGTAAAATATACAAAATGTTGTTAATTATTTTGAACTTGCAAGATTTTGCTAGTTTTCTAGAACGATATTCCTATTCATTTTTTTGTTATACACTTTTTTTGCGTCAATTTCTCAGCATTTGTCATGAGCTGAGGTCAAGAGTCACGTAGAAAAACTGTTTTCCAAATGCAGTTTAAATGAAACAACTTAGAAAAAACTAGAGCAATATAGCAGAGACTTAAAAAACCATACAAGAAACTAAAAACACATACAAAATGCACATAGCCCCATATATAGAAAACAAACATAGAACAGTTAACTATAGAGTCAGACAAAAATTCCCTTTGGCGAACACGTTTTCACATTGATTGCTTTTTTTCGTGGTACATATTTTATGAATGCTTCGGGCCAATATTTGTAAAACAAAGGGCTGCATATATCAAAAATAAAAGAATAAAAATAAAAACACTTTTGTGCAATTTTACATTGTTTCTCATATGATTTTGCTATTATTTGAGTTTTTATGAATTTCTTAATTTATTTTTGGTGATCTTTTAATGCAGATCTGCAAAAGATCTTCAAAACTTAGAATTTTAATTTTAGTAAAACTTTTAACGAAATTTTTGTTTAAATTATCATAGAAAAGTTGAATGTAGAAAGAAGTGCAATATTTCAATCAATTTCCCTGCTATTATAATTTGAGTTGTTATGAATTTCTTAATTTATTTTTTCTCATCTTTTAAAATAGATCTGCATAAGATCTTCAAAATTTAGAATTTTAATTTTTTATGTAGAAAAATTTTAAGCGTAATTTGTCTTTAAATTATCTTAGAAAAGTTGAATGCAAAAAGAAGTGCAATATGCTATTTTGATTTAAACTTAATAATAATGTTATTTTTTGGGTGGGGTACATCTCATACCAAGAGATGTCATACCAAGACAACTCATGCCAATACACCTCATAACAACAAATACCTCATACCATGACTTTACATACCAACGAATACCTCATATCAATGGACATCTCATACCAAAGGACAACTTATACCAAGACATCTCATAACAAGGTACAACTCATACCAAGACATACCATACCAATGGACAGTTCATACCAAGACACCTCAAACCAATAGACCGCATACCAAGATACCTCAAACTAATACACCTCATACCAATGGTTATCTCATACCAACGGACACCTCACATCAAGTCAACTAATACCAAGACACCTCCTACCAACGAACACTTCATACCAATGGATATCTCATACCAAAGTACACTTCATACCAAATGCCAAATCATGCCAAGACACCTCAAACCAAAGGACATCTCATACCAAAAAGACGCTTCATACCAGAACATCTCATACCTATTGACTATTCATACCCAGACATCTCATACCAATGGACACCAAATCACCTCATACCAATTCACCTCATACCAATGGATACCTCATACCAATACACCTTAAACCAACGGAAAATTTATACCCAGAAAACTCAAATCAAGACAACTCATACCAAGACATCATGTCTTGGTATGTTGTCTCGGTATGAGAGGCGTGTTGGTATGAACTGTTAATTGGTATGATGTGTATTGGTATGAGGTGTCCTGTTATGAGGTGTTTATCGGTATGCCTTGTTTTGTTATGATTTGTCTTTGTATGAGGGGTCTTTGTATGATATGCGATGAAGCCATTATATTTCCATATAATACATTTCTATTTCTGATTTTAATTTCGAAATGTGAATTTATTTTATTAAAATTGCGTAAGAAATGTATAAAAAATAAAACATATGACATTTTAAAGTATTCTGTATTTAGTTTAAAGTCATTAAATAATATATAACAAATATATTTGCCTCATGATGAAGATAAAAATGTGAAAAGCATGAAATCTTCTTCATAATGAGATAGTCAAAGGATCACAAGCAATATAGAGCTCCCGCGTTTGCAGAATATTATTTGTCTCATATGCTACGTTAAACACATTTCTTTTATTTTATTTTGCATTGCTTTTACCTGTATTTTTGCATTACAGTGAGAAATATTATATACGAGAATACTGAAAACTGCATTATGTAGTAAAATCAAGTCAAATAAATACAAATGAGAAAAAGATTAGTTGAACTATATATTTTTTTAAACAAACCCTAGTAGAAATTTGCCCGATGCGCCATCGGGAAATGATCGGGTTTTCGTTGGGTAAGTCCTATTAGAGAAAATATGATCATTGCCTTTGCGTGCCCTTATCATGCTTACCATACCAGGGTTTGCATTATCTAAATAGTCAATGTTCCCGATCATAGCTACATTATTTGTTCCTCATAACAAAATGACATCAGACAATGATCGAGATTTAATGAGAAAAACCCTATTATGCTCGGGCTCAGACAAGGCAATTGTCGGGTAAATAATAAAATGGGGAATTGCTCGATCAGTACATGATCATGGCCTGAGGTCAGTGCATGATCAAGACACTGCGTTACAAGGACATTATGGGCCTCGTCATATCCCGATCATGTCAAATAATGACATGATCACTTCATTACCATGGCCCTACTAAAATTTCTACTAGGGAATGTATTCTTACGGTATTTTTTCTTTTCATAGAAAAATATGATTCTCGGTCTTGTAAATAAGTGATATTAAAGCTTTTACCACATAACAACATTGTTGGGAGAATCAAGACTGTTTAGAATAATTTTTTTCAAAAGTTTTGTATCAAAAACTGTCTGTTTACTGCTTGTTTCCAAAACATGTGGGAATCTGTTCTAGAAATTGCATTAAATTTCATAATTTGTCATATGTTTCCCTCCAACTTCCATATATCTGTTTGTTTGCGGGCAATATTCCTAAAAAAATACAGATTTAAATCTTTAGTATATTGCACATAATTAATAAAAGCGAATACATTATATATTCTTATTTTTCACAATCAATTAATACCTACCCTACTTTCTGCGAAGGAAAACAATAAAAACTACTGATAACTATTTGTGAATTAATTAAATATTCATATCAGAAATGCAATTGAAGTATGACCTAAAGATATGCATCAGTAAAACATAAATATGTAGATGCATATCGTGCAAAGTTACTGGTACATAAAATATTTATTTGACAGAACATAAAAATAAATGTTATCATGGTAATTGCAAGGTTTTTCTGCTTTCTCCTTTTTTTTTCGACTGAATTGAAGTTGATTATGACCAGCAAATACACAAGGGATCAAACAAAATTAAATGCCAAAGCATAGAAAAAGTTCCAAATTCATAACTTTCGAATACGAAACGAATCGTCAAACTAATTTTTCTTTGCTAGATGAGTGTGAGATGATTAACGAGACCCTTGATTACAGATGCTGATACGAAGGGCGGCTGGCTGGTGTGGTGTGGTGCCCTTGGTCTAGAAGGGCGTCGAACGAGTGCGAAAATGATAAGAAAGTCAATTTTAAGGGTGTCTTAAGCTTAATACAAATAAATACAATATATATATAGATCAACAAATAAGGGTGTGCTTTTGAAATGTAATTTTTCTTTATTACAACTTTATGTTGAATATAAATACAAAATATATATCGAATAGTTACAATCTGAACTTTACTCAACAGGCCCCCACATAAAGTTAAATGAACTTTTTATATATGTGCGATAGATGGAGGAAGGGAAAGAAAAACTGCATGTGCAGCAAAAGGCAAATAACAAATAGCAGCACACGATTTTAATATTGGGCCAACACAAAAATCCAATATGTGTAGTCGAGGTCATTAATAAGCGCTTCGGACAGCGTACACAAAATGGTTGCGAGCTGACAAAAAAATACGACAACGAGTAACTCGTAAACTAACAGAGCGCTTAACAAGACACACGACAACAATAATAGCAGAAAAAAAAAATAAATAAAAATAAAAAAAGGTATACAAAAAAATCAAAATAGATACTGTCTACAATGCAACACTCGCTGGCAGTGAAAAATTCGACCAACGTAATACCTAGACCATGAGCACGCTATGAAACGGCCGGCAGCTGTGGGTGTCATAAAAATTTTAACACTCTCCGCAGCATTTGAACTGGGCAAATTTGTTAAATATTTCGTTTCATTTAGGTCACAACCCAGTGAACAAATTTTAGTTAAATTTACTTAAGCAGTTTTTGATCCATTTCAGAATAATGCAAAGCATACTTTACAAATATCTGTAAATGATTTTTAATATTTATACTTGCTAATAGAAATGTATTTGTTTTTACTACATTTATGTAGTTCAATATACTCTATTTCTATACAAAATTCTACTACATATGTCTTAAAAAAAACGATGTTTTACATTTATTTACGTATTTATTTATTTATTTATTTATTTATTTATTTATTTATTTATATATGGAATATGTATTTGCTTTTATTTTACTACATTCTGTAGTTATTTCAAACCATTAATCATTCTTTAGTAATAGTTTGGTAATGGTTTGAAATAGTTTGGTATTGATTAGTAAATTTTGGCAATAGTTTGGTAATTGTTAATTAATGGTTTTGAAATAATTCTGTAATAGTTTTGTTAATGGTTTGATAGTAGTTTGGTATTGGTTTGGAAAAAGTTTGTAAATAGTTTTGTAATATTTTTGGAATAGTTTGCTAATAGTTCAATAATAGTTTCGAAATGGTTTTGTAATAGTTTGGTAATATTTTGGGAATGGTTTGATAGTAGTTTGTTATTGGTTTGGCAATAGTTTGGAAATAGTTTGGCAATATTTAGAGTATTAAGTAGTTTAGTAATGATTTTGAAATGTATTTTTTGGCAATGGTTTGATAACATTGGTTTACCAATTGTTTGTAAATAGTTTTGTAATGGTTTTGCAATAATTTGCTAATAGTTAAGTAATGCTTTTAGAATAGTTTTGTAGTTGATTCATAATAGTTTTGTAATTTTTTGGTAATGGTTTGATAGTAGTTTGGTATTGGTTTTGAAATAGTTTGTTAATAGTTTCGAAATGGTTTTGTAATAGTTTGGTAATATTTTGGGAATAGTTTGATAGTTGTTTAGTATTGGTTTGCCAATGGTTTGGCTATTGTTTGGTAATGGTTTGGTAATAGTTTGTCAATAGTTTAGTAATGGTTTTGAAATATTTTTTTTTAATGTTTTGGTAATAGCTTGTTAATTTTTTGGTAATGTGTTGATAATTGTTCAGTATTTGTTTGCCAACGGTTTGGAAAAAGTTTGTTAATGGTTTGGCAATAGTTTAGTTATGATTTAAAGTTTATATTAGTTTTACAATGGTTTTGTAAGGGTTTGGTAAGAGCTTGGTAATTTTTTTGTGCAATATTTTGATAATGTTTTGATAATAAATACAATGGCCTATCAATGGTTTAACAATAGTTTGGTAATGATTTAGTAATAGTTTGGTATTGGTTTGAAATAGTTTAGTTTTGGTTTGGCAATCGTATAGTAATAGTTTTGAAATGGTTTTCTAATGTTTTGGTAGTAGAATGGTTTGTGATAATAGTTTGATATTGGCTTGCAAGTAGGTGGGTAATGGTTTATCAATAGTTTTGTAATTGTTGGGTGATGATTTTGAAATGTTTTGTAATAGTTTGGCAATAATTTGCTAATTTTGTCGTAATGGTTGGTCAATAGTTTAGTAATGGTTTGGTAACAGTGTTTTAATGGTTTGGCAATGGTTTTGAAATAGTTTGATAAAGATTTTGAAATGGTTTGCTTGGTAATTTGTGTAAGCTATATCTATATGTTGAGAAAAACATTAAAAAATCTAAAAAAATCCAGAAAGTACGGAGTGATAGGGACAGCTAAATGGAAATAGTTGTCGTGGCAATATACATTAGTCGGTTGATTGCCACGACTACTGTATTTTAAATTTATAATTTTGTCGATTTTTTATCTATTTATCTTTTATCTAAGTATATCTAAAGACAGACTGGTTTGCACCACGTGAAAGGAAACGTGAATTATGAGACTAAACTGGATATGAAGCGCAAACCTATAAAATCAAAGTTTCGTATAAAATTAATACTTTTGATGTATATTAAGTTAAAAGATATGAAAACTGATACTTTCGATAAAACATGAAAGCATAATTATCGTGCAGAATTTCAGAAAAAAATGGTGTAGCCTTTATTTTTGTTTTTCGTGTCCAATTTTTGTAAACACACGTTTTTGAATTCAATTTCTCAGTACAGCAAATTGTTTTTTAAGTGATTTCAGTTCGCTTTCTTTTGACATGAACGATTTAAATTCGTTTGGAAAACAATTTTTTAAACCGTTTCTATTTTTGAAACAAGGACCGGAATCGGAACCGCTATTAAAAAAATATGTTGAACACGAATCGGAAGCGCTATTTTAAAAATTTAGGAAAAATTACCGGAACCGATATTTTAGTCCTTGTCAGGGACCGTAAAGTCCGTAATCAGAACTGTTCTGATTTTTTAAAAATATTGTGAAACTGGAATCGGAACACAAATATATATTTTTTTTTTGGGTGGAACCGGAATCGCTATTTTTAAAAAATCTTGAAACAATAACCAGAACCTATATTCCAAAGTGTTTTAGTCCGTGATTGAGATATTGAATTCAAAATAGGCTTTCTTATAATTTTTATATAAAATTCCATTGGAATTCGATTTTGTAAATATTTCACAAAAAAGTGTGTTGGGTTTAGCTTGAAAATGGCACCAAACAAATACCATACGAAACCATGCAGTGTTGCCATTGTATGCTTTAAATCTACTGTCCTTTGTAATAATACTTTTATTTTTTTTTGTTCTGGACCAACTTCAGTTTTTGTAATTTGTTATTATTGTTTTTGTTGTTTTAGTCTTTTTCCAACGCTTTATTGCTTTTGCAAAAATAGAATTTCGATTGGATTTTTCCAATATTCGAGAGGCTACAAGTGCGACTACGAGCCAGAATCTACTTTCCACATAGTAGGTATGTGTGGACTACTGCTGGCTCTTCGATTGGTAATTAGAAAATCCTATTTTATGACCAGGCAATAGCCTCTGTCTAGCTTTTGTTGTTGTCGTTCTTTTTATTGTATGTACTTCGAGTACGTTGTAGGCACAACATGTCGCCAGACCACATTGCGGATCCTCCTGTGTGTGTGTTTTTTTTGTTGTATGATATGCCTTTTTTGGGGTTTTTATTTAGGCTGGCTCTTTGCTCTTTGAAGGCCGCATCTCCGATGGCCAAAGATTTATGTGCGCTGTGTGCATTTGCTTGATTTACGTTTGCTGATTTTGTGTCTCGTATTTCATTTCATTGAGAAAAATGTTTCCTGTGTTTTAGGTGTTGATAGGCGATGTTTGCTTTTCAAGTTATTTTTTCTAAAAATTTAATTTTGC
This sequence comes from Dryomyza anilis, assembly GCA_951804985.1. NCBI lineage: Eukaryota > Metazoa > Arthropoda > Insecta > Diptera > Dryomyzidae > Dryomyza > Dryomyza anilis. The sequence goes on along the minus strand of OX638134.1, from coordinate 14,847,889 downwards.
ACTGATAACTAAAATTTTTTCAAAATATTAAATATTTCAATTTTTCACTAAAAACTCAATTTATCACTAAAAATTCAATTTTTCACTAAAAATTCAATTTTTCACTAATTATTAAAATTTTCAATATAAATTGAATTTTTCACTAAAAATTCGATTTTCACTAAAAATTCAGTTTTTCTCTAAAAATTCCATTTATCACTAGATATTAAATTTTTCACTAAATTCAATTTTTCACTAAAAATTCAGTTTTTCACTAAAAATTCAATTTTTTTCTAAAAATTCAAATTTTCTCTCAAAAAAATTCAATTTTTCAATAAAAATGCAATTTTTCACTAAAAATTCAATTTTCCACTAAAAGATAAATTTTTCACTAAAAATTTAATTTTTCACTAATAATTAAATTTTTCACTAAAAATTTCATTTTTCACTAAAAATTTCATTTTTCACTAAAAATTAAATTTTTCACTAAAAATTCAATTTTTCACTAAAAATTCAATTTTTCACTAAAAATTCAATTTTTCACTAAAAATTCAATTTTTCACTAAAAATTCAATTTTTCACTAAAAATTCAATTTTTCACTAAAAATTCAATTTTTCACTAAAAATTAAATATTTCACTAAAAATTAAATTTTTTACTAAAAAATAAATTTTTCACAAAAAATTCAATTTTTCACTCAAAATTCAATTTTTCACTAAAAAAAATTCAATATTTCAATAAAAAAAATTCAATTTTTCAATAGAAATGCAATTTTTCACTAAAAATTTCAATTTTCACTAAAAATTCAATTATTCACTAATAATTAAAATTTTCAATATAAATTGAATTTTTCACTAAAAATTCGATTTTCACTAAAAATTCAGTTTTTCTCTAAAAATTCAATTTATCACTAGAAATTCAATTTTTCACTAAAATTCAATTTTTCACTAAAAATTCAGTTTTTTACTTAAAATTCAGTTTTTTACTTAAAATTCAATTTTTCTCTAAAAATTAAATTTTTCACAAAAATTCGATTTTTCACTAAAAATTAAATTTTTTACTATAAATTAAATTTTTAACTAAAATTATGTTTTTACAAAAAATTAAAAATCTTTTTTTTTACTAAAAATTCAATTTTTCACTAAAAATTTTATTTTTCACTACAAATTCCACTTTTCACTAAAAATACAATTTTTCCCTAAAAATTACTTTTTTCATTAAAAATTCAATTTTTCACTAAAAATCAATTTTTCACTAAAAATTAAATTTTTACTATTAATTCAATTTTTTACTAAACTTTTAAGTTTTCACTTATAATTCAATTTTTCTTTATAAATTAAATTTATACCATAAATTAAATTTTTCTCTATTACATCAATTTTTCCTTAAAAATTAAATTTTTCCTTAAAAATTAAATTCATCATAATTTTTTTTTTTTTTCAAATATTTTATTAAAATATTTTTTTAACTTCTTGTTTTAATTTATAAATTTTGTTTTTATGTTCCATTATTCAAATTTCAATTCATCAAATTTCCATGCATATTTCAAAATTTTCACCGTCACCTTTAACACTAAAATTAATGCACATGCCAAACAGCAGCATGTAAAATGTTGCCCTTGACATGTTGCGTTTGCTGCTCACTCTCCAAGGATGTTTCGTGTTTAAACTTTGCATCCCCAGGGATGAGTTAGTAACACCATGGGCGGCACCAACAGCCCGCATAGCTCAAATGTCATTTTTCATGTCAGTCTCCACAGTGCCTACTACATACATTGCAAAAAAAATACCATAAAATTAATAGTTTTTTTTTACTATTAAAATAATAATATAAATTATTATTTTAATAGGTAAAAACTATTAAATAATATAGAATACTATTAATTTATGTTTGCGTGTGCATGAGGAGTTATAACTCAATTTGAAGGATTTTTTTTTCAGTGTAGAAAGCAAATCACTACTAAGATGCGCCCTGCTTCGAGAGTATTTATGCAGATGCACTTCGCCTGATCACTGCCGTTGTTAATATGTTGCTCAAATCACACCCCGGTGTCAGACGTTCGTTATAGTATCTGCCAAGATGTACAACATGTTGTCGTCGTCGTCTTCTTCGTCGTGTAGCTGATGGGCTCAAATGGGCCAAAGTCATACGTTGATTGTTTCGATGATGGTTTTTCGTGTTTACGGGAATTATTATTATTTCCCCATAGTGAGTATGCCGTGCAATGCACAGTGCTGATATTTGTAGTCATTTGTATTTATGAGCACTGTGGGGGCAGCATCATATAAGGGTGCAGTTGAGGCGGTAGTTGGTACCATAGCCAGGACTGAAGTTGAGATTGTAGTTGAGGGTATATTTTTGTACTTTTTACTATATGGTATTTTTCATCTGTCTTCTGAAACTTCTTGTTAGCAGCAAAAGTTAACAGCCGTTCGGAGACCAGCTTCTGTAGTTTGTATTTTATTTGGCGGTTATTTTGCAAACTTCCCTCATATTACATTTTCGGTTGGTGGTAGTTTTTCAGCATATTTCATGCGGTTATCTTGTAGTTTTATTATTGTAATATTTAGCTTTTTTTTGTTGTTGGGTGGTTTTAATAGCACTTTATATATACCAAGCTGCACTTGTTCTCTGCTTTCAATTTGTCGTGCTGTGGCATCTTCAAAAATATACCCTTCATAAATATTTGTTATTGCACATAAATCACTGTCAATTAGTAGTTCTGGGCGTACTACTTCTTGGAATTAATAATCAATATAATGTATATAAATTTTGCCAAGAATTCGGAAGGAAAATTTATTAATTCCAAGTATAACTTAAAATGGTGGTTGTTCATTTGCAAATTGATTTATTTAATAATTGCCTTTTAACATTCATTTTTTAAAATTTATGTGTTGATTTTAAAGGTAAAATTTTGCTCTTTAAAATAATATATCCAATTAAGAGTACTGCGTAATAACCCTAAAAACTTTCAAAATTGAAACTGAATAAACCTCATCGCCTTCTTAACCATTTTTTTTTTTTTTTTTACAAATTAACCAACGCTCAGGGGATGCCCCCTATTCGTGCAATGCACAGTGTTGATCGTAAGGAAGGATTATAGGTTAAAGGGAGGAGGAAAGATGGAGTAGTGTCGGTGGATGTTTGCTTTAAATTTCCCAATATTAAAAATGTCGGGAAAAACAGACGCAGGGAGATTGTTCCACAAACGTATCGTGCGAGTGAAGAACGAATTATCTCTGTAATGCGTGGTTCTGTTGAGAACCGAGTGAACTACGAAGGGGTGGGCTTGGTTCGATGCCCGAGTAGAACGAGAGAATACACGACCTGGTGGAATCAGGCCATGTATTTCCCTCGAACACTTACCATTGTAATACCTATAAAACAGGCTTACACACCCTACGGTCCTTCGGTGCTCAAGAGAACCAATAGAGGATGAAATATTTTCATCCCCTATTAAATATATTGCACGTTGTTGGATTCGATCCAGGAACTCCAAAGAAGATTTTGAAGCCCCAGCCCATATGTGCGAATTGTATTCCATCTCAGGCCGAATATAGGTGGTGTAGACAATGCGCAAGTCAGCGGGAGTGAACTATGTCTTACACCGTTTCAAAAAACCGAGGCACTTGGCCGCTTCTTTCGACACATCAAATATGTGATCACTCTAACGGAGGTCACATTGAATTGATATACCCAGAACGTCAAGAGCAGCTGACTGCGCAATATCCACAGAGTCCATATGGAGGGGAGGGAGGGGTGAATCCATTCTTTTGTGAGATAACAGACAACATTGGGTCTTGCTAGCATTAAAATCAACTCTATTTGCAAGACCCCACTCTTGATTGAAGATATTACTAAATATTTATTTGCAAATTGATGTCTATAATATTTTTTCCATTAAAAAGTTTGGTATTTTTTCCATTGATTTAACATCTAAATTGTGCTATTTTCAATAAATTGTACAATAAAAGTAACTAGAATTAAATAATAAAACTTACCAGACAATTTATAATGAAAGAAGCCTCATTAGTTTTCATACCACATTTCTTATGTACTTCATATGCAATATTACTCAATTTTTTAAATTATATATTCGTGTATTTTTTTTTTTTTTTGAATATCTACTAAGATCCACAGGACTCAGACAGACTATATCCATTGTACTGTGAAATATATTCCCTACAATTTTGTGGTTAATATCACCACGAGCTCCCATGCCCAAGCCGGGATTCGAACCCGAGACCTTCAGAATGCAAGTCCAGCGCGCGCTACCTCTGGACTGCTGAGGCCGGCTATATTCGGATATAGTTTCATAATAATATATTCCCAAATAAAATAACCAAAACCACCATTTTGATTGGGATTTATTCATTTTTATTTAAAAATCAGGGTTTCAAGTTTCACAATGGACGGTTTTTTTCCGAATTATGTTACACACAACAGAAAAAAAGAATTATATCAAAAAACTACTTTTTCCAAAGATAATTTATTCCTAGTAAATTGATCCCAGGACTATTCTTTCCATAAAGGCGTTTCGAGTAATAAAATATCTGATGAACTATAACGTGCTGGATTTGGGGATAACCAAGTTGGATAGAACCTGTGCTTGGACTACTTGCAACTACTTTTAAACTTTCCATCAGCTTTTAGGTCGCCTCCCCTAGTAGAAATGTTGGCAGGGCCATGATCATGAAGTGATCATGTCATTATTTGAGATGATCGGGATATGACGAGGCCCATAATGTCCTTGTAACGCAGTGTCCTGATCATGTACTGACCTCAGGCCATGATCATGTACTGATCGGGCAATTCCCTATTTTATTATTTACCCGACAATTGCCTTGTCAGAGCCCGAGCATAATAGGGTTTCTCTCATTAAAGCTCGATCATTGTCTGATGCTAATTTCGTTATGAGGAACAAATAATGTAGCTATGATCGGGAACATGGACTATTTAGATAATGTAAACACTAGTATGGTAAGCATGATAAGGGCATGCAAAGGCAATGATCATATTTTCTGTAATAGGGCTTACCCAACGAAAACCCGTTCATTTACCGATGGCGCATCGGTCAAATTTTTACTAGGGTCTGCACTCAATAACAGATGACACAACGAGACCAAATACAGATTCTCCAAGCGAATGCCACCGATGATAACCAAGAAATCGATCACTTTTCTACTTTAATTAAGTTGGTAGTAGGTGCAAAGTACTGACGGAACATCTAAATCGACACAACTCATGTGAAAAACACACGAACACAATCGGCCTCGCCGAAAGTGCCCTATGTTCTGCCTGGTACGAAGAAACTGGTACCACAGCGCAATACTTCTGTGACTGTCCAGCATATTCTAGAATTAGGAGGCTGATCTTTGACACAGATGTGATGAGTGAGGATCACTCTTTATCATCCAATAGCCTTGTCAGATTTAACATTAAATCTTAGAAATTTCATAAAAAACAAGAAAATTGAGTCACAGTACAATGTATATAACCCTGTCTGACTGCTATAGCTTTATTTTTATCCCACAAAAAAAAAAACACTTTTCCGGAGAATCTCCGATTCAATTCTCTTAGTAGAATTTTTTTTTTTTCAATAATATTTATTCCCCCAGACAATTTTTCCGGAAACCATTCTTTTTAATATTACATTTATAAAGAACATCGATGGTATTTAACATTCCCATTTTAAGGCACCTGAGTGGTAAGTTATGATGCTATGTGATGCTGTTTAATATAATAGCACCAGACCATAATCATTCCTAACACTGTATATTGAGGAAATTGGAACTGCAACCGCATCCCGGAGACAATGCAACCGCATCCCGGAGACAATACATATCGCCGTAAAGTTCATCATGAAATTTAAGCATTATGTATACATAAAGGGACGATCCGTTGAAACCGCCTTACATGTGGTAGTTAACAAAATTGAAAGGTCTATGGACCTAAAAGGACTCACTCTAGCAGCCTTCATAGATGTTGAGGGTGCTTTTAATAACGTTCACACTGACACACTGATCTCGTCACTTGCCTCCTTTGACGTAGACCCGGCTATTTTACACTGGGTACGTCATATGTTGTGCAACAGATCTATCACTTGTCAGCAGGGCAATATTACCCTAAGGGGTAGGGTGTTTCGCGGTACCTCACAGGGTGGCATTCTCTCACCGCTACTCTGGGTCGTCACCATAAACAGTCTCCTAAGAAGACTAACCGAGGCTGGTTTACATGCTGTCTGCTATGCAGACGACATCGCCATGCTTGCCTCGGGGACACATCCTCTTCTCCCTTGTAGACGAATCCAAGAAGCCTTGGATATCTCGGCTGAATGGTCATCACCTAGGGAATTAAATATAAACCCCCAAAAAACTGAAATCTGTCTCTTTACTAGGAAAAGGAAGCTACCTAGCTATCCTCTTCCACAGGTAAACGGAGAGATACTGGCACTTACTGGTCAAGTCAAGTACCTTGGAGTAATCCTGGATTCTAAACTTAACTGGAAGGCACAAATAGTTAGCAGAGCCACAAAAGCCGTTAGGGTTTGGGCAACCTGCAGAAGATGTATTGGTCCTACATGGGGACTTCGACCAAAGATGACCCACTGGATTTTCACCAGCGTTGTACGACCAATACTCACATATGCGTCACTTGTATGGTTGACAGCTTTGGGACGAAAATGTAAAATCAAACCACTCGAGAAAGTGCAACGGGCGTGTTGTCTCGGCATTTCAGGTGCGATGTCTACCACTTCGACCAAAGCAATTGAGACTATTCTAAACATACGCCCAATACAAATTCAAGTTAAATATGAGGCCGCGGTCGCAGCGGCTCGACTAAACATCCTTTTAGGATGGCTCAATTCCGAGACATTAACCAATCACCAAACCATAATTAACTCAATTCTTAATACTGTTTCTACAGGTAATTGGAACTGCGACCGCATCCCGGAGGAAACCAATCATACCGCCGCAAAGTTCGCTTTCCCGACTAGGGAGGAATGGGACAACGGTCAGGTACTGTCTAGCAATCCGGGGATCCACCTCTACACTGACGGATCAAATCTAAACGGTCACACTGGAGCGGGATTTTTCTGTGAAGCCTTTTCTGCAAAAGAAAGCCTTCGTCTGCATGACCACAACACCGTCTTTCAGTCGGAAGTAGTGGCTATAACAGAAGAGGCTAAATTTATACATAGCACTCACTGTGTAGTCAAGTGTTTTAAAATTTTCTCAGACAGCCAAGCTGCCATTAGAGCTTTATCCACAGACAAGGTGAAATCCAAAGTGGTTCTACAATGTAAAGAGGCCCTTGCTGATCTCTTACTTGTTAACACTGTGGACATTATCTGGGTCCCAGGACACTGTAGCATTGAGGGGAACGAAATAGCCGACGAATTGGCGAGAAATGGATAACAAATGGACACAATCTCAGTCATAACCGGCAGACCTTTCCAATTTCTAAAAAACGAGATGAGTTCATGGGCTTATCGACTTCACAAAAAATCATGGGAAGAATCGAGCGTGGGCCAAGCAACTAAATGGCTATGGGGCCCCCCGAACAAATCCGAAACAAACAAAATTCTAACGCTTAATAAAAAGGAGTTAAAACAATACACAGGCATCCTCACGGGCCATAATGAGCTAAGAGGTCATCTTTTCAAATTGGGAAGAGTCGACTCTTACTTCTGCAATTGACCAATTTTAATGGGATTTGATGACATTTTTTTTTCTGGGTGTAGGTATTATTTTGTAGTATTAATAGTTAATCATATTGACTAATTTCAATAGTAAAAACTATTAATTTATGGTATGTTTTTTCTGAGGGCATCTCAACATATACGGGTAAAAACTGTGCGCTCACACTGGGTCAGACTATTTTTTATTTAACTGTGAAAAATACCTTCGCCTGCATAACCATAACGCCGCTTTTTTCAGCCGGAAATAGTGTCCATGACAGAGGGGACTAAATATACACAAAGCACTAACTGTATGCCAAGTTTAGTCAAATTTTCTCCGACAGCCAAGCTGACCTCAAAGTGATATCCATAAACGAGGTGAATTCCAAGGTGGTCCTACAATGCAAAGAGGCTCTTGCGGATCTCTTACTTGTTAATACTTTTGAAATCATCTGGAATTCTGTACACTGCAACATTGAGTGAAATGAATGAGATTGTTCCACAAACGTATCGTATAACTGACAAACGAATTCTCTCTCTAATGCGTGGTTCTATAGAGTACCGAATAGTCTACGTAGTGATGACCATATTTGGGGCTTATTTTAAAACTTGCAATTTGTTTGATACAGAATAATATTGGATTCAAATTTAGACATAATTTAAATTTATTTATGCGTTTTTTCATTGGGATTAATTTAATTTTTGATTTTCTATTGTTTTATTACGTAATATTATAATATTGTTTGGTTTATTTTATTTTACTTTATTTTTAATTTATATTTTTTTAAACGCACGATAAATTTAATTATATATTGTGAAACTTGAGTTAATACAAGAAAATAAATCAAAAACCGAGTTTCGAAAAATTGTTTTCTTGATTGTTACATATTTGTTAAACAGTGTGCTTTATTTGAAACTTTAGAATTACATTTTTTCCATACAATAAATTATTTCTTACAAATTACAAGTGACTTTTCCCGTATTTGCTTCATTCATGGATAAAGATGCTCAACTACAAAAAATGCACTCTTTTTTTTGTATTCGCAAAGAAATCCCTTCATATTGCTATTTAAGTCATTGAAAACAATAAATTTTCATCAGCATGTCAGCTATTTGTATCTCATTTTCCACTCGAATTAATCATTTGAAGTTCACTACAAAACTGACTGACTATCGTCGCACCCTCCACACGCAGATACTTACTGAACAATAGCCAAGATTACAGAATGCAATGAATGAAGTAGAAGAACTTTTTAAGCAAAAAAACAAAAAAAAAGCGCATTGAGCCATCGCTGCACTAATACAATAGCAAATCGATGTTGTGTCTGTATTACGCGTATAAAGTCCCGGAATCCCGAATAAAAATAATCAAAAAAAAAAAACTCCATGAAAGATTTTCAAAATTTTACTGCAAAACATTTTTGCATTCTGTATGTCGGATTTTATATCTTCTCAAATTTCAATGCAGATTTCAACAAATTTGGAACCGTCACAAAAATCACAGAACCAGAACTGGAATAGAAACCACTCATTTTTTTTTAACTGGAACCGAAATTGGGAATGTCAATAAATAAGTTAAAAAACTGTTATATAAAACATCTCTAAATTTTGCCTACTTTCAAAGACAAAATGTTCTCTGTGCTTGAATTTTTTTGTTACGTCTTGTGAAGTTGAAATTAAAACAGAAACCAATATAAAGACCCGGCATTGAAAATTTAACTTTTTTCGGAACTGAAACGAGTAGTTTTTCGGATTTTTAACTTTTTGTTAGTGAAACTGGATGTGGAACTAAAGCACCACATGATTGGGAACTAAAGCAGACAATTTTTCAGAACTGGAACGATAAACTTGGTCGAAAACTGGAACCTCAGAGAATAGTATTTCGTTTACGAGGCTAATCACTTCATAATTCCCCACAAAAGCGTTCCTACGGGAAATTATGGTTAATCGGTCCTAGGTTTGTCCCTTTTCGCCCAACCGGTAACATGGCGTTGTCATAGAAAGAGGTGAATAACACCTCATGCGAAACTTTAGACCTATCATTGAATTGGTCTTCAACGTTATGCAAACCTTTAGACCGTCCTTCAAACCTTTAGACCTATGAATTGATCCTCACTTGAAGAACATGTTTCAGTTTAAAATTCTCCAAATGAAGAATAGTTCAATAATAGGTCTAAAGGTCTGTATGAGGTGTGAAATTACCCCTTCCTATGACAATGCCATGTAAAAATTTCCGGTTGGCTTCATATTAAAGGGATACACTAGAACCGATTCATAATATTTCCCGTAGGGCTATTATTATCTAGTATTTTCGCGTTCAGAACCCTTAATTTGTATTCCACTGTATTTCGTAGTGACTCCAACGTCAATTAAGTCATCATTGCCGCACAAAAACAGTCAATGCGCTAAAAACTGTAGACAACGCAGTAAAATCTCGTAAAAACAGACACCCTCCTTTGCCCCCTAGACACAAACTCTGCAGTCAGCAGCACTGTTGCAACGTCAAGTTTGGCTCGATGAATGTCTTTGGCGCGCATTGACGCGCAAGTGACATAATGAAATTCGCGCGCGCAAAGCCACGTGCACAAAAGCGAAACTGTCAGTGGAATAGTAGCAGAGAGAATAAGAAATATAGATGCAATTTTGTGCTATTTCCGCCTAAAGAAAAAAAAAATACATTAGAGTCGTTTAAACAAAAAAAAAACACCCAGAAACAGTTCGGGATCTAGGACTTGATGATGTGGGCGTTGATGTAGATGGTGTTGATATTGATCGCGTTCATGTTGTTGATGAGGTTGATGTTAATGTTGATGATGATGTTATAGGTGTTGATGATTTGATGGCGCTGCTGGTGGTGCCAACGTTGATGGCGCACAAATCACTCGACATTGAAGGTGTAATCGCGGAAAAGTGCAGTTTAAGGTGCTACGCAGAACGACTTCCGGGAATGAAAATGCAGCAGCAATGTAACGATTTGTTCAACCGAGTCGCTCAATCAGGTGTAAAAAACGAAAGGATTTGTAATGTTTTTGCTGTAAGAATTTAGATTTGGAAGTGACAGTAGAGTTGAACACAGTAAATAATGGGCGAATATTTTTATATTTTCAGTGAAAAATTTTAATTTTAATTTTAAGTGAAGAACACTGAAAAATAAATTTATTAAACAAAATTATTGATTTATTTTGTTTTTTTTTAGTGAAAAATTTAATTTTTAGTGAAAAATTGAATTTTTAGTGAAAAATTGAAATTTTAGTGAAAAATTGAATTTTTAGTGAAAAATTAAAATTTTAGTGAAAAATTGAATTTTTAGTGAAAATTTGAACTTTTAGTGAAAAATTGAATTTTTTTTTAGGGAAAATTGAATTTTTAGCGAAAAATTGAATTTTTAGTGAAAATTTTAATTTTAGTGAAAATTTTAATTTTTAGTGAAAAATTGAATTTTTAGTGGAAAATTGAAATTTTAGTGAACATTTTGAATTTTAAGTGAAAATTTGAATTTTTAGTGAAAATTTAAATTTTTAGTGAAAAATTGAAAAATTTAAATTTTTAGTGAAAATTTGAATTTTCAGTGAAAATTTGAATTTTTAGTGAAAATTTGAATTTTTAGTGAAAATTTAAATTTTTAGTGAAAAATTGAATTTATTGTGAAAAATTGAATTTTTAGTGAAAAATTGAATTTATAGTGAAAATTTGTATTTTTAGTGAAAAATTGAATTTATAGTGAAAATTTGAATTTTTAGTGAAAATTTGATTTTTTAGTAAAAATTTGAATTTTTAGTGAAAATTTGAATTTTTAGTGAAAATTTGAATTTTTAGTGAAAATTTGAATTTTTAGTGAAAATTTGAATTTTTAGTGAAAATTTGAATTTTTAGTGAAAATTTGAATTTTTAGTGAAAATTTGAATTTTTAGTGAAAATTTGAATTTTTTATGAAAATTTGAATTTTTAGTGAAAATTTGAATTTTTAGTGAAAATTTGAATTTTTAGTGAAAATTTGAATTTTTAGTGAAAATTTGAATTTTTAGTGAAAATTTGAATTTTTAGTGAAAATTTGAATTTTTTATGAAAATTTGAATTATTAGTGAAAATTTGAATTTTTAGTGAAAATTTGAATTTTTAGTGAAAATTTGAATTTTTAGTGAAAATTTTAATTTTAGTGAAAATTTTAATTTTTAGTGAAAAATTGAATTTTTAGTGGAAAATTGAAATTTTAGTGAACATTTTGAATTTTAAGTGAAAATTTGAATTTTTAGTGAAAATTTAAATTTTTAGTGAAAAATTGAAAAATTTAAATTTTTAGTGAAAATTTGAATTTTCAGTGAAAATTTGAATTTTTAGTGAAAATTTGAATTTTTAGTGAAAATTTAAATTTTTAGTGAAAAATTGAATTTATTGTGAAAAATTGAATTTTTAGTGAAAAATTGAATTTATAGTGAAAATTTGTATTTTTAGTGAAAAATTGAATTTATAGTGAAAATTTGAATTTTTAGTGAAAATTTGATTTTTTAGTAAAAATTTGAATTTTTAGTGAAAATTTGAATTTTTAGTGAAAATTTGAATTTTTAGTGAAAATTTGAATTTTTAGTGAAAATTTGAATTTTTAGTGAAAATTTGAATTTTTAGTGAAAATTTGAATTTTTAGTGAAAATTTGAATTTTTAGTGAAAATTTGAATTTTTAGTGAAAATTTGAATTTTTTATGAAAATTTGAATTTTTAGTGAAAATTTGAATTTTTAGTGAAAATTTGAATTTTTAGTGAAAATTTGAATTTTTAGTGAAAATTTGAATTTTTAGTGAAAATTTGAATTTTTAGTGAAAATTTGAATTTTTTATGAAAATTTGAATTATTAGTGAAAATTTGAATTTTTAGTGAAAATTTGAATTTTTAGTGAAAATTTGAATTTTTAGTGAAAATTTGAACTTTTAGTGAAAATTTGAATTTTTAGTGAAAATTTGAATTTTTAGTGAAAATTTGAATTTTTAGTGAAAATTTGAATTTTTTATGAAAATTTGAATTTTTAGTGAAAATTTGAATTTTTAAGTGAAAATTTGAAATTTTAGTGAGAAATTGAATTTTTAGTGAACATTTGAATTTTTAGTGAAAAGTTTTGTTTGTATTTTTAGTGAAAAATTGAATTTCTAGTTAAAATTTGAATTTTTAGTGAAAATTTGAATTTTTAGTGAAAATTTGAATTTTTAGTGAAAATTTGAATTTTTAGTGAAAATTTGAATTTTTAGTAAAAATTTGAATTTTTAGTGAAAATTTGAATTTTTAGTGAAAATTTGAATTTTTAGTGAAAATTTGAATTTTTAGTGAAAATTTGAATTTTTAGTGAAAATTTGAATTTTTAGTGAAAATTTGAATTTTTTATGAAAATTTGAATTATTAGTGAAAATTTGAATTTTTAGTGAAAATTTGAATTTTTAGTGAAAATTTGAATTTTTAGTGAAAATTTGAATTTTTAGTGAAAATTTGAATTTTTAGTGAAAATTTAAATTTTTAGTGAACATTTAAATTTTTAGTGAAAATTAAAATTTTTAGTGAAAATTTAAATTTTTATTGAAAAATTGAATTTTTAGTGAAAAATTGAATTTTTAGTGAAAAATTGAATTTTTAGTGAAAAATTGAATTTTTAGTGAAAAATTGAATTATTAGTGAAAAAATGGATTATTAGTGAAAAAATGGATTTTTATTGAAAATTTGAATTTTTAGTGAAAATTTGAATTTTTAGTGAAAATTTGAATTTTTAGTGAAAATTTGAATTTTTAGTGAAAATTTGAATTTTTAGTGAAAATTTGAATTTAGCGCATGATGATTATGAATACAAATTGCCAAAGATGTTATTTTTCAAATGTGCATCATTGCTAAAACAACGACCAATTAGTCTAACTTTCAAACATGCATGACAAAATGTCATATTAAAAACTTTAACATTAATGATTAAAGCACGCCTCATTAGTTAGAGCTTTCGCACGAAAGTTCAATTGAAATTATGAATTCGCCGTTTTGCAAACACCTTAATATAATTCTTATTTAGTTTACACTAAGGTCTGTTTAAGTAACGCTTGCTCTAATTCGCCGCTCAGTTTATTTAAAAATCGCGTACGCGTTCGGTTTTAAGTCGTGTCAACGGTCAAAGGAAGTGTTTGTGTTTTCTTTAATCGTGTCGGAAGCGGAAGTTTGAACGCGTTCGCCGTAAAGTTTTTCGCGAGTGCCTATCATCGTGAGTTGGATTACGGTTCGTCTCCCGCGTGCGCGAGTGCTTTTATCTCTCAATTTGTGACGCGCCGCTTCTCTTCGCTCTTAACATTTGGATTACGGTTCGTCTCCCGTGTTCGCGAGTGCTTTTTATCTCTCAATTTGTGCCGTGCCGCTCTTCGCTCTTAACATTTGGATTACGGTTCGTGTTCCGTGTGCGCGAGTGTCTTTTGTCTCTCAGTGTGTGCCGTGTTTTCTCTTCGCTTTGAATGCATTTTGCGAAAAAGTGTTTGTGAGATGCGCGCTTTTATTTCCTTGCGTAGAACCATTGAGAGACGCTTTAATTTCCGCTCGATATTTGCTCTCTGTTTGTGTTTTCCATAGTTGGCTCGGAAGCGGAAGTTTGTGCGGTTCGCCAAAAAGTCGTCTCGTGAGTGCCTGACTTCGTGAGTTGGTTTATGGTTCGTCTCTCGTGTACAGTGTGCGCAAGGGTCTTTAACCGCTTCTTCTCTTCGCTCCGAAAGTACGTCTAGTTTGTTAGTACTCTACCGTATCGTTGTATTGACATTAGCGCTTTTACGTATAAGTGCAAAAAGACTTCTCTATCAGAATAAACAATAATATTTTCGCTCGAAAAAGCTTTTGCTTGTTCGCTCTAACTGCGCCAACGGGTGATTGCTATGCGTCGTGCATCCTTCGACTGGGTATGTTATTTTGTTTATTTTTTACATACATTAGCTTTACTTTTTTTAATTTATTACTAAATTGAAATCATATGTTGAATTGTCATTTTAATAAAAAAAAATCCTACGTAATTTATATGAAAATATTATCTCTTCTGGAAGTGCGAAAATCGAATGCAGTCAAACGTGTTGAAAACGGAAGTTTGAGAGCTTTCGGTTTGATAAATGTTCGTTGCAACAAGTTTAGTGTTGTTTGAAATGACGTTCTCTTTATTCAGAAGCTTTATGTTCTCTATTTTTCTTCCTTTTCGTTCAATTTATAACAAAATCGCCGGAATTCAAAAACTTTGTGGTCTCTATTTGGTTAGCTATTCCGTTTATTTTCTTCTTAGCTGAATGTCAGCACAATATTAAAAATCGAACCAAGAGCTTACAGTTGGCTTCTTTCAATTTAGTTGGCTACGGTCGACTTCTTTTAATGAACATTGGTATTTAGGAATTACAAACTAAATAAAGAAGCTTTTATTGACAAATTTAAATTTTTTAAAAATTTTAGGGAATTTAGGGAATTTTAAATTTAATAAAAAAAAAATTATATAAATTTAAAAATAAAATTTATTTTTAATAAAAAATGAAATTGTTAACAAAAAATTGTAATTTGAAGAAAATTTAATTGTTAATTGAAGAATTTGAATTCAAAAAATTTTTTTTTTGAATAAAAACTTTAGTTTCTAATATAAAATTGAATTTTTAATAAAAAAATTTAATTTGAAAAAATTTAAATTCTTAAAAATGTTTGAATATAAAAAAAAATAATTTTTAATAATTAATGAATTTTTAATAAAAACTTTGAATTTTTAATAAAAAAATTGATTTTATATAAAAAAAATCAAATTAAAAAAAATTGTATTTTAATAAAAAAAAATAATTTTTAATAATAAATTAAGTTTTTAATAAAAGTTAAAATTTTTAATTTGAATTTTTAATAAAGAATTGAATTTTTAATAAAATTTTGAACTTTTAATAAAAATTTGAATTTTTTAATATAATGGAATTCTTAATCAAATTTTGAATTTTTAATAAAAATTTGAATTCTTAATAAAAATTTGAATTTTTAATAAACATTGTATTTTTAATAATAAATTAAGTTTTTAATAAAAGTTCAAATTTTTAATTTGAATTTTTAATAAAAAATTGAATTTTTTAATATAAATTGGAATTCTTAATCAAATTTTGAATTTTTAATAAAAATTTGAATTCTTAATAAAATTTTGAATTTTTAATAAAAATTTAAATTTCTAATAATAATTTGTATTTTTAATAAAAATTTGAATTTTTAATAAAAATTTGAACTTTTTATTATAAATTGGAATTCTTAATAAAAATATGAATTTTAAACATAAATAATAAATTTTTAATAACAAAATCAATTTTTAATATTAAATTGAATTATTATTAAAAAAAAATTTAAAAAGTCGAATTTAATAATGATGAAAAATTATAATTTTTTGTCTAAATTTAATTTTTAGTAATACTTTTACTAAATTTTCAAGTTATTTTGATTGCAAAATCAAAATTATTTTTGAAAAAATTTGAACTTTTACTACAAATAGTAAGTTTTTGTACTATTTTTAATTAAAGTAAATTTTTATTTAATTATTTTTTATTTTTTTATTATTATTATTTTTTATTATTATAATTAAATATTTACAAATAATAAATTTCATAATGATTTTATATAAATATATGTAATATTTTAGTTTTTAGTAAAATTTGTTATATTTTCATTATTTGTTTTAGTAAAAGGTACATTAAATTTAGTTTTCCGCTTTGAATTTTTAGTATAAATTTAAATTACACAGTGCAGCAAAAAGCATATTATTTTTTTTGGTGCCAGATTTGATAATTTTTTTACAATCTTTGAGAAACCTGGAGAAATTTCACTTAACAAGCTTATGTCCTATCACGTCAGGTTTACGAGATATCTGACCATAAAGGTCTAAAGTGACCGCAATATTACTGTTGATTTATTGAGAAAACTGCAGTAGTTATGGATTTCTTGTCTGAGAACCAAATGTAGACACTATCCTTCATATCTGTAGTACATATTAAATTTTGATCTCGTCCTTTTAATACTGTATTAATGATTTTCAAAGGATCAATGTACATAATCGACTAATTTCGTATTAAGAAGTTACAAATGTATCATATTGTCCATTGAAAAAATATTCAGTATACAAAAAAAATAAAAAGTGGCCAAATATATTAAATATTACCAACTATTATTTCTCAAATACTGAGCACTGCAAAGTATTTTTTTATTTTATATGGAACTGCAAATTACTGAAGTTTTTCGTTGCTTAAAATCGAATGATGCCAAGGATTTGGCTTTGTTTTTAATATCCTGAATGTGTCAAAAATTTTATAATACTAAATTGTAAAATTGTGTTCTATCACGTCAGGATTTCAAGGTATTGACCCCAAATATCTGCTAAAATCCTTAACTTTCATAATAACATTTCTTGAAAACGGTATTAGATATGAATTTCTTGATTGAAAACCAAATGAAGGCATTCACCTAAGAACTATTTTAATTTATAATACTATTTTAATTTTTAGTACTATTTTAATTTTTAGCACTATTTTTAATATTAATACAATTCTAAGTTACTAATATTTTTATTAAATATATTCGAAGTTTAATACTATTTTAATTTTTAGTACCATTTTTAATTTTAATATATTTTTAAGTTTCTAATATTTTTTTAATATATATACGCAGTTTATGAAAAACAAAAATTAAATTTTATTTTTGTTTATTTTACGACCTCTTCTAAATGTTAAGTTATTTGATTTACGAGCTCATAGTCCAATTGAATTTTCATTTTTCTTTTGTCCATAATTAGTCCATATTTTGCAAAATATTATAAAAAGAGTATTTTGAATTGGGCCTTGGCCAGTAAACGAATACATTTTTTTCTACGACACACAACCTGTTAATATTTTTGCATCGTTTAAAATACATTTTTCGACATAACTTCCACTTCCGGAGAACGCATTCATACTAAGCCTGCAGTAATCCACACTACATTTAATCCCAAACAGTTGTCGTTCGCCTAAGACCAACTATATAGGTAGCAACATGCTCAACAACAACATTGACAAATCTAATTGTCAACTATGGCGACTACTACTGCCTTTCAATTGTGCTGTTGTTGGACCTGGTCACATGGACGCTAA
Organism: Dryomyza anilis; assembly: GCA_951804985.1. Taxonomy (NCBI): domain Eukaryota; kingdom Metazoa; phylum Arthropoda; class Insecta; order Diptera; family Dryomyzidae; genus Dryomyza; species Dryomyza anilis. The sequence continues at coordinate 14,830,108 of OX638134.1, read as the reverse complement.
GCAGCCCTGTCAACAGGACAACAAACGTATCGGGTGCCAAATCGGATTTGAAATATTTTGCTACCGAATATGTGTTTCTTCTTTTTGTTGTTGTTGCTGCTGTTGTGCGGGTTAAATAGATTGAAAGGGAATTAGAAATGAAATTTTCGTAAAAATAATGAAAATACCTTGTAAGCGGATCAAGGTGCATTTGGGATCAACGCATAAAATATTTAGTGGCAACTCACAAAATGTACCTGCATGTGTTGAATGAAAGGTATTCTTGACTTGATGTCAATGCCAAGATATGAATAAATGTTCAATTAAATTAAAATAACAAATTTCTACTACAATAGAGATGCGGAAGTGTTTTAAAATAGTTTTGCAGAAGGTTTTTAGTTATTTTTAGCTTACTACAGAATAATAAATGGTGAATTTCTGTATTACTGAATGCATGTAACTACAGGTCAAAGTCAAGTATTTGCAAAATGTATTCAAAAATGAAAAACAGATTTTATGGATTTGATAAATTTAAGGATTTAAAAGTATTAAAAAAATATTTAATTTAAGAACATTTCGATAATTTTACCATGAACTTATTGTATTTATCAAACATTCTGTGTCATAAAGGTTTTAAAATTTCTATATGACTTCGAATGTTAAGTAATATTTAAATCAGGGATTGAAACCAAAATCGATATCGGTTTAAAATCGTTTCATTTTAAAAACTGAAATCGTAACCGAAACAATTATTCCAAGTACGGATATAAATTGATATCAAAAACCTCGATGGATTCGGGTATATACTTGAACTACAGTCAGATGGTAGTACGTAATACTAATTGAAAAATATATGTAATTGTAAATAATTATTTTAAAAATTTATATTTTTTATTGTTTTATGTATGATATGTATTAATCAAGTTTAAGATAATTGGTTTATGTTCCATATTTTGAATGTGTGTTCTAAAGACATTTTTAAAAATGGATTTGATCTTAGAGTAATATTTTAAAGGCTATCACCCTAGATATTTATTTGTCAAAAAGCTAATACTACCCGAGACAAAATATCTGTAATTTAAAAAAAAAATTAAATACACATTTATTTGTTGGAAATACTAATCAAAGTACTATATCAGTATTTGTTGAGAAATTTTTAATAAACGGAATATTTAAAAAGGTATTTTAATAAATTTCGTACCACCAAATACCGGGTGTGTATTTTTATAAACAGAAATTGTTTTACACATAAATGTAGGTGATGTTTTTTTTAAATTCTATGCGAAGTTCTATGTAATTCATGAGTAATGATTATGATTATTTTACTATAACCAATATGTTAGCCCGCGCAACTGCACATTCGGTTACCGTAACCTCATGATTGCAATCAAAATTTGTTACGACAACTAAGTACGTTATTGTATCAACAAAATAAATTACTATGGCAATCTCATGTCTATCAACCATTCGGTTGCCAATTTCTTGATAACTATTATGGATACATACAGAAATACGGAAACGTAAATATTTTTGAAATTGTGTGCGTGACCACAGTTTTCTATAATATTATATAATAATAGTTTGGCGCTACAGTCCTGTATAGAGCTTCGGCCGAGCTCTCTCACCATTTTGAGCTGTGCGTGTTATATTTGTACTTAAAGTGGTGGGACCTACAGTTTATTGCCGAATCCGAACGGCGGGTGAGAGCTTTTCATAGGCAATGTTTTACTCTCGTAGGTTTGCCATTTACTGACGAGAGGTAGCGCGGTATAGAAAAATGTTTCTATGAAAAGATGTTGTTAGCCCCAGTCCAGGCTTGAACCGGTGACCTTTCGGCACGCAGTCCAACGCACTAAGCACTGAGCTACCGCGGCTAGAGTTTTCTATACGCATCTAAAATACATATAGAAAACTGTTGTTATTTACAAATAAAATTTTGATTGAAGGATTCGATTCATTAAAGGCTTTGATGTTGAAACAACCACATGTTTGCTGACTAGGGGGTTGGGACAACCTCTTTCTTGATGACTAGGAGGTTGCTACAACCTCCTAGTAATGAGTTGCTGCAACCGTATAATACGGTAGTGCAATTTATTTAGTTGCCACAACAAATCAATTTTAAGTGTTTACGTTCATGTTAATGACATGAGGTTTCAACAAAAGTATTTCGGTTACAGCAATGAAACGTTGCACAGTGTGTCCAATCGCTCTTAAATCCGGTGAAATTCAGTATTGTCGGAACCACTCAACCGATTTAAAAAGTGTTGTACAGAGAGAACTTGAGAGAACTTAAGTTTTGAAATTGGAGTTTGTATCTTTAATAGTTATAGAGATAAAAATCAGTAAAGTTGAACATTTTTTCATGAAAAAATTTTCAAACATTGTAAAAAATCCAAAAGTTATCCAATTTTTAAAATTCCTTTGTTTATGGAAAGCTTACATTGAGATCAAAAAAAAATGTGCTTACATGAGAAAATATCTTGTTTAGTTTTAAAGATATACCCTTGAACATGATTTTTAAAAATTTTTGAAGACTTTACTTTTTATATTTTTACATAGATTGTACATTTTATCATGAAATTAAAATATGTGTATGGGACTTTTATCAACAATTAACACATAAATCAGAAACTAAAAACCGTTTTAAAATATCTCAAGTGGTTTAGTATACATAAAATTGTAAAGTCGACAATTTTTTTTATTTTTCATTTTTTTTTTTTTGAAAATTTGACTTTTACGGAAATCTCCGTAAGTATTTTTTCTCCTCGGTAGCATGTACTTTTGTTATATTTTTTTGATAGACAACATTACTGAAAATCTTTTAAATGATAAAAATTATCCAAAATATATTTAACCAATCTGGCGAATTGGTCAAAGTTCAATTGGTCAAAGTTCAAGTTTTAAAAAAAAAAAAATAATTTGACCCCCTGCAGAAAAGTTTTCAAAGTCGAAAGTCAAATTCTTAGGTCAAGTTTTAAGGACGAATTATTTCTACGTATTTTTTTACCCTTACTTATTTTTTGCCCGGCGAAGTATATGTGCAGGGCAGCATTTTTTCCAAAATACTTATTTTTTGAAGAGACTTATATTAAACCCGGTATATCTTACTTTATGATAAATATATTCCTAACAATGTTTTAATAAAGCATAAGTACATACAACTATTGTATATTAGGTAAAAGTTTCGTGATGATAAGGTTAATACTAATTTAGATATATTCAATCAAATTTTAATGTATTTTTTTTTAATTTTATTTTTTATTTTTCTTTTTTTCAAAAAAAAGTGTTCAGAAACTATATTCAGATTATCTTTATATTCTCCACATAGATTCCTTGAAATCTTTTCTTTTGAATGATACCAAACACTTATATATTTACCGTACATATGTGTGCAAAATGTCATATTAATTAACATCATGTTTCATTAAAATTTAGTATTTTTTCATTTTATTTTGATTTTGCACACCTTTCAAAGCTCAACGTAAAAATTGAGGTATGCAATTTGAAAGATAAATTAGTTCTAAACATTTTTTAACTTTACTTATTTTCTGCCCGTCGAAGTATTTGTGCAGACCAACATTATTTCTGGAAATATAATTTTTTTAAAAGGACTTGTCATAAAACCGTTATATCTTTCAGTAAAATGTATATATTACCAAATTTTTTTTATAAATTCGAAGTATATAAGGTTAGTATTTAATCGGCAAAAGTTTCATGATGATAGGGCGATTTAAGAGCGTTTGGGCACACTGTGCGTTGGTTCGATTAATATCACGCCAAAAGACGATTTTTATGTATGTAGTTTTGCAATGTATAGTAATTTCAATGTTTTGTTGTGTGTAGTTTTATTTTAATTTAACATTTTTATTAACTTAACAATAAATAAATTTTTTTGTTAGAATAGAAAATATAATTTCAAGAAAATAATTTATTATTTAGTTTTTGCAATAATATCTTTACATTTCACAATTAAACAAAGTTAAAACATTATTATTATAACCTAATTTCTCTAATGGTTATTTAACCAATGGCAAAATGCTAAATTACATAATATTGATTAATTTAATAACTTTTCTATGACCCAGATTCCATGTGTCTTTCTCTTTACTATACGCTGTTTACTATACGCTGTTTCCATTTATAATAATCATCACACAATCTGTTCAAATTTCCATGAAAATATTATTATACGAAAACCATACATTTTGAAATGGTTGAACTGTTATTGTATCGTATATTGTTTCAGGCATTAAAATCGAATCTATCGTTTTTGTTTGTCTAGTATTCATATCCTTGCTAACACAGTTAATGGAAAACAGCAGGTACCCTGGCAAATACAATATTTATACTTTTGACCAGTAACGAAATTCAACTGCTGTTACTATTTTCATTTCCAATGAATCTTGACCATAAGAATGACAAACCAAGTAAGTATAAAATAATACAATATGGCATATGGTCATAGAGGGATCGTGTTGCAAGAGGCGAATCCCTAAAGGTGTTGAATGAGTACACATTTTTGACAGTTGCAATTACAGGAAGAAATTATATGTCAGATTAAAATTATATTTTGTAAACAGAATTTGATATTGGAACATTGAAATTTGATATTAAATCAAAAACATAAAAACGGCACTTTTAGGGAGATGAGGTAGACTTTTTACTATATAATACTAAATAGTAATACTTAATACTTAATACTTAATACTTAATACTTAATACTTAATACTTAATACTTAATACTTAATACTTAATACTTAATACGTAATACTTAATACGTTCGGTTCGACTAGGATTTTTTTGTTTTTTAATAAGAGGATATTATTCACTATAGCTTGTGCTAGACTGTATTGGGTACCATATAATTTTGTTGAACTGTATGTTATAATAAGCAGACACTTTTATTCCTAATCCAACGATAAAAAAAAACAATCGGTGGTGTCTATATAAAAAGCAACTCTACGGGAGCCCACTTCATCCTTTTCCACAATATACAACACAGTAGGGAGTCTGTAGTATATAGGTAGTGGTACCTGTGGACAAAGCAATTGCCGACATTCATCACGTGACGCCATATGGCGCTACAATTAAGCACTTTTCTCCAACACTTTGTACAACTTGTCACGGCTATTGTAAGGTGTAACAAGAATTCTTTTTTGGACAGTGATTTTTTTTTAGACTCAGTGTGTTTTCTTTATTTTTATTTTCTTTTATATTATTATACTTTTTTTTATTATTTTATATTATGCAAACATCACTGTACTTGTTTTCCTTCGAGATTATTTGAATTGAGGTTCGACCTAATGTGCGCCGGCCCTTATAATTTATGAAGCTGCCATTCGCTATGAATGTTTGACATAATTAATTTCTCATGTCACTTGTTTTGCTAGCGCTTAATTTGTAATTTATTGCTGTGCGCTGTGATATGTCGTCGGAGACTGTTGAGGGGCACAGCAATGAGCTGCCAGTTGCATTAGGTTACCACTCAGGTGAGTTTAAATTTAATACAGAAAATTAGAAAATGCTATGGGTTTATTTGAAATCATTTTAAAATTGAATAGACATTTTATTTAGGAATTTAAATTTATTTTAAAAATAGTAAATAAATTATTAATGGTATTATGTTTGTGGTAAACATTTTATAATTAGCTCAAAAAAAATAATTTTATTGCTTTAAGTTCAAAAATCATAAAAATTAATTAAATCAATTCGAAATATTGAAATATTACATAATAAAATTTTGTTTGTCGTAAATTTTTATACTGAAAAAATGTTTGTTTACAAATTAATGTTTACAGTTTTTTTTTTAGATTTTGCACCCTTTTACTTAAGAGTTATATTTACAAATTTTAATACACCCAGAAAAAATTTCCCTCAAATCCCATTAAAATTGGTCAATAGGACAATTATTGATTTAATAGTATAGAAAAAATAAATCTTTTCATATAAACTCAATGGCATGGTATTTTAAATAACACATATGATCAAATGTTATATCGAATGAAAGTTAATTGTATATCGAATAAACCTTTCTTAGAACATTTTTAAATTGTTTCATTAGTTTAAGAAAACTCAAAAGGAGAACTTGAAAAAACATTATTCTTCAACAAAAATTTAAGAAAAAATTCATTTAAAAAAATGGAAAAAAATCGAGAAAGTAAGATTACACAAATTTTAATTTTTCAAAATTAGTTCACACTCTTTCGAAGAAATTGAGCTTTAAATGACAAAATTATATGTGTAACATACGAGGATAAAAAAAGTTATGTTAAAGCAATATAATTGAGTGCTATACAAATAGGCATAAAAATAATAAATAAAAAATGTGAGCGGATCACGATTATTTTTTGAGCACCTATTGATAGATGATTGCTTGTAATTAATTTTAAATTTTATAACTTTATCTTTAATACTTTACGAGATATGTGATCCTAAAAAGTAAACCCATATTTCGTAGTAGATGTAGTAGATTACGTTGACTAAATAGACTCATTTTCGAACTTCGAATTACTATTCTACTAAAATATATTGAAAATAAATTTCACATCATTCGGAATAGCAGTTTTAAAGTTATCGTGTATAGGCGGACAGACAGACGGTCATATCTAAATCGACTTGGAAAGTGATGTTGACCAAGAAAATATATACTTTTTCATACCAGTCACGCCTACTAAGAGGCGCTAAAAAATATCCTCACATATATTTTATAACTTGTAACCCATGGGTATTGGGTATAAACATATTATGCGATTTTTCTTAGTTAATACCCAATTTTAATGCTTTCACATGATTTTATCTGTTCTCAAAACGTGTCCAAAGATTCCTTTTATTTTTACACTATTTTCTTTAAAAATGTACAGGCTAATTTTGTAATATTACAAACTGTGCATCATCTTGCGTTTTGCATTTTTTAATAAAATTTTGGTCGACAAAATTTACATTTTTCGAGTTCTTCTATAGAGTTTTCTTAAACCAGTAAACCAATTCCAAAATATTGTAAGAAATGTTTATTGAATATTTAATTATCTTTCATTCGATTTAACAATTGAGTTGGGTTTTATTAAATGCGAGATATTTATAAATATATGTGACCACCTTTTTGAAAGCTCAGTACAAAAGATATTGCCCGAAATCTCGTAAACCTATCCGTAGAAAATTTTTTAATTCATATATTCAAATTTTGCGAGTCATTTCCAATAATACAAAAATAATGGAATTTACTGCGAACACTTTTTTTCTCATATTGTTGTGTAGTGTAATACTCGTGCATTTATACAAATTTTAATACTATGGTAATACGCATAATATGTTTTCTGTTAAACATTAGATTTTTGCCATAACTGATAATATGTTTGTGGTCGAAATTTTACAACGCCTACATTTTTAACGCTTTTATTTTTGTCATAAACAAATATGTTTATAATAAACATATTATGTTTTACGTAAATATATTATTATTATTATTATTGATATACTGAAAACTAATTGTGCATTAAAAAAAACTTTAATATTCTGCTAATACGCTTAATATATTTATGGTAAACATTTTATATTTGCCATAACTAAATATGTTTATAATTTGTTTGTGGTAATCATATTATCTAGATATATTTTTCTTGTATAAAATTTTTCAATGCTTTATTTATGGCATAATTGAATATTTTTATAATAAACGTATTATGTTTTCTGTAAATATATAATGTTTACTGAAAACATATTATTTAATTATTTTATTATTATTATTATTGCGTTTAACCCTTTCAGTAAATATCTTTTATTTTAAACCTTAAACATTCTAAAGGTTTTTTTTAATCATTTTAGCCCAATAATACAAATTCACTTTCAAGTTAAAAAAAAATGTTAATATTTTTGATGATTTTTTGAAATGTATATTTTTAATAAAAATGATAAAAATTGTATAATTTTTTAAATTTAAACAAATATTCAAATTAATCTATTCGACAGTGAATACACTATTATTTAAGAAAAATAAATAACAAGTATTAATTACCATATATTTTATATATAAGAAATATTAAAAATGGTTTCACAGCAGATTATACAATTCTTCTTATTTTGCCCAAAATAACACCTCACAGTTCATAAGAATATCTCTTTATTAACTAAAGAGTTTTTCAACAGGTACGCTACAAAAGTAGAGCGTCAGGAACAGCAAACGACGCCATATTTCTTGCCGCTCTTTTGACATTTCTCTTCAGTAAGGTTTGCCATTTCATAAATATATGAATTCGAATTTCGGTAGTAAATTTTTATAATTTGGACTCGTTGTTGGCTCGTATATCTTTTCATCATGAAATGGCAAACCTTACTGAAGAGAAATGTCAAAAGAGCGGCAAGAAATATGGCGTCGTTTGCTGTTCCTGTTGCTCTACTTTTATAGCGTCGCTGTTGAAAACCCTTGAAAAAACTTTTGTAGCGCTCTTATTGAAAAACCCTTTATGTTTACTTAGCCATACATAAGGACTGCGTCGAATAAAATTGTCCGCTACAAAAATGAAAAAATCTTGAAATCTAGAAATCGAATTTTTATAGAATACAATATTTTATTTTGCAAATTATTTTTAGATTTAAAAAAAATATAAAAAACCAGAAATTAATATTTTTTAATAAAAAGTTTTAATTTTTCGGGAACCCCTTTCATTAATGTTGTAATGGTAGTGTCCGACACCCTCACAGCTGCTGAAGACCACTTTATTTTAAAGTCTTGAAGGTCTTTGGCCACTTTTTTTGTTGTCTTCATCTCCCTTTTTACTAAAGCCCAGTATCTCTCAATCGGCCTGAGTTCTGGACAGTTTTGTGGATTGGCTTCTCTAGGCACCAAAATCACTGCATTTTGTTGGATCCACTCTAAGGCCGTTTTGCTGTAGTGACATGAAGCGAGGTCAGGCCAAAAAAATGTGGACACTTCATGTTGGCGTAAAAATGGAAGCAATCTCTTTTGCAAGCATTCCTTCACATATATTTCGCTATTAATTGTACCCGATGTCACGAATGAGCTGCTCCTTTTTCCACAACTGCTAATTGCCTGCCAAACAAGGAATTTCTTTGGGAAATTTGTCATTTTTTTTTATTTGAATTTTTCAGCGACATTTCCTCGAGAATCGGCTGTATAAAATTCCTGCCCAGGTAGCTGAGAAAAGTCCGCTAAAACATAAGTTTCGTCGTCCATTATGCAGCAATCGAATTTTTAAAAAAAATCTTGGTTCAGCCTTTTAGCTCGTTGTTTTGCGGTTTTGTTCTTGACGGCATTTCTTTGTGGAACTTTTTGGACCTTGTACGTCTTCAGCCCAGCTTCTTTCTTAGTCCTGCGCACGAAAGATTCTGAGCAATCCGCCTTTCTCGCCAATTTCCTTCCGGATATGCTTGGATCTTTCTTTAAAATATTCACAACCTTCTTCGACTTTTCACGATCATGTGGGCCTTTTTTTTAACCAGAACCGTTCTTCCGATCAATACTCAGGTCTTCCTTAAAGCGGTTGATAAGAGAGAAATGGTCTTAGGGTTAGCCCCTACCTCCTTGGCAATTTTTTTAAAAGACCAACTAGGTTGTTTTTGAAAAATTTTAATTATATTTTCTCGCACTTCCACTTCGTTTGCCATTTTCGCGTTAAATAAATTTTGTATTGACTATAACTGACACAAATTATTTTCTGCCATTTAATTCAGAGCTACTATGATCAAATTTTTTTAATTTGAATCTTGCAATAGCACATTATGCGAAGATATGTAACGGACAATTTTATTCGACGCAGTCCTTAATAGATATCATAAACTATCAGTTAACTTATTTCTATCGAAGTATTATACCAGAAAGTATTTAAAAAAAGTCTTTGAAAAGCTGTTACCATATCGTCACTTTCATTCCAAAGGGACGAATTTGCATTTTTAAAAATGTTGGGAAATCAAATTTTAAAGTTTGAAGTGTTTTAAAAATTTGTAAAATTTATATTTTTTAAAATTTTTTCTTTTATTTTGGTTTATTCGTCAATTATTATAATGTGTATAAAATAAGTTTATATTTAGACTATCTACTGAATTATAAATACGGATTTTGTGCGGCTATATTCTAATCAAAACGCAAATTTTTTTGTTTTTTATGCTATAATTTTTTATTAGCGCAAGATAAAATAGTAATGTAAAGGCATTAATTGTTTGTTTTTAAAGCACCTATCTATAGGCACCATTAATTAAAAAATTAATTTGTCATTTGATATTTGCAAGAAATTTTTGTTGGCAAAATATTTTTAAATAATGATGCCAATCGATAGCTGCTTTAAAAACAAACAATTAATACCTTGACACCACTACTTTATCTTGCACAAATAAAAAATTATAGAAAAAAACGAAGAAATTGGAAAAATTTAAAATCTTGTCATGCCAGAAGGGCGAATTTTTTAGTTTTTTTGCTATTACTCTTTAATGCTACGAGATAACATAGTGATGTAAAGGCATTTATTGTTTGTTTTGAAAGCACCTATCGATCTGCATCATTAATTAAAATAAGAAATGACAAATTAATGTTTTGCAAAATATTTTTAATTACTGATGCAGGTCGATAGGTGCTTTGAAAACAAACAATAAATGCCTTTACATCATTATTTTATCTTATACCAATAACAAGTTATGGCGAAAAATTGAATAGATTCGCCCTTTTGGCATGACAAGATTTTCAATTTTTTTTAATTTGTACTTTTGGTTTAGTCTTTTGCAGCTAGAAATATCCAACAAAATGGCACAGCATACTTTAGGATAAACTACATACAAAAATGTAAAAAAACGCAAATCTCAAAAATTGCACATTCACACCTTTGGCATGATAGTGACGATATGTTAACCAATTACTGAAATGGTTAATAATTATTCTGTTTTAAAAAAATAGATATAATATATTATTAATACGCGTGATACGTTATTTATTACACACTTAATTTTTGCAATTACTTAATATGTTTATAATATTCTTGTAGTAAGCATATTACCATTAAATATTTGTTTTTATTATTTTAAATGTACAACTCTTTTTTTCCATAATTGAATAAGTTTATAATAAACATATAATTTTGTTTGTACATTTTTTTTGAAAAATTCCCTTAAATGTTTTAATTTTTGCGATAACTAAATATGTTTAAATTATGTTTTTCTTAAACATATTATATACATATTTATTTTTTTTTCTTGCGCTTTAATTTTTGCCATAATTAAATATGTTTATAATATGTTTGTGGTAAACATATTATTTAATTTTTTTTTTTAACATTTTTAACGCTTTCCCTTTTTATACTAGGTATTATTTAAATTGCACTTACATTTTTTATTAACATCTGACGTTGCAAGAAACAAAAAAAAACTCCATCAGGCAACTGACAGCTATGCTGAAAGTAAAACTTTTAAATATTTATGCGTTTTTCTGCGAAAAGAAATATTTAGCTTTTTGCATTTTATGCGTTTGCCGTGCGCTGTTGCCACCTTTTTATGTAGCACACTTCCGCGCGTTGCTTGTAAATTATTTATAAATTTATTTATTTCATTCTTTCTTAACTGAGAATTTGCATATTTCGAAAGAGCAACTATACTACAAGAGGCGAATTGAAAAAAAAAACAGAAACTAAACAACAAAAAAAAGAAAATAACAACTCTGCGCGAACAACAACTCAATTTCTGGGAGGTGTGATTAATTGCGCATCGTCGAATATTTTTGCTGTTGAACGTAAGTAGTATCCTTGGCAGCGCAACGCAACGCAGGGCAGTCAGTTGGTTTGGACGATGCGATGCGACGCAACGCAAGCAACTGATAAATCAAGCGCTAAAGTTATGCGGCAAGGCGACGCACCTAAAAGTATGCAACAATATTTTTGCCTTTTGCCAAACATGCAAAACTTTTGTGGGGCGGCCACAAGAAACTTATGCTGCTGCCGCGCATTTGCATTTTTATCAGGTGCAACTTGAGCGTTGTGGCCAAAGCAACAGCAACAGCAACAACAACAATAATAATAACAGCTACAAGAACAACACAAAAAAATAACTCGTGCAACGCTCGTACATAACGTGACTAACGATGCAACGTTGACAGCCGCAGGATAAATCAACGAGATAACGAACGATAAACGGTCGAAGTAGCAGAAAGTGTCTAAAAAAAAGGATATACAATAAAAACACAGTTCTGCTACTACTACTACTTCTTTGATCCTGCAGCTTAGAAGTGGAGCGAAAAACTACTTTGCGTAGTTTATTTTTTTTCGTTTGAAGTCTACCAAAGGCGACGCAACTGCGGAAACGGAAGCGCCATGAGCAGCGCTCAGCAAAATAACAAAGTTTATCAGTTTTTTTTGGTGTTATTTTTTTTTGCATATAGTTAAGTTATATACGCAGTAAAAATGCATCATCGGACGCGAATTTATGTTGCGCAGCGCATAAATCGTTGCATGTTTATGCGAAACCCATGATGCGCGCGCTTCATTTATTTTGGAAGTTTTTACCGTTTGTTATAACTGCTAAATTATATAAGCCTCTTGTTGTATTTGATATTCAACAGTGTGTTGTAGATTAAAAGCAATTGCTTTATTTATATTTTAGTATTTCCTAATTTAATTAATATTCTTGCAAAATTTGTTACAAATATTAATAAAAGCAGGACTACGTGCTTCGCAAAGAAAATTTTTCCCAGAAATACACATCTCCAGATTATTCCTTCACGGTCTATTTTAGGCGTATAATTCTTCACTTAGAAAATGTGGCACTGAGTAATTATTTTCCGTACAATTCTTTTCCGTATAATTTTTCTTCGAGAAAGTGTTTTCCTCTTGATTTTTTATGCATCGTAGTGTTAATTTTTCTGTGATGAATTTTTTGAAATGGTGGGTTACACTGCGGTGAATATCGGAATGTTTAATATGATTGAGGTGAATTTATGTGTGGTGAGTTTAGGTGTGGTGAGTTTAGGTGTGGTGAGTTTAGGTGTGGTGAGTTTAGATGTGGTGAGTTTCGTTATGGTGAGTTTAGTTGTGGTGAGTTTCGTTATGGTGAATTTCGTTATGGTGAGTTGAAATATTCTATGGAAGGTTGACTACAGCCATGTGTGAAATATCTCAAAAAACAACTTTTTTCAAAGACTACTCTTCCCCGGACATTTCGTTGTGATAAGTTACGGTGTGGTGAATTTCAGTGTGGTGAATTTGAATTGGTGAATTTAAGTGTGGTGAGATTTGGTGTGGTGAGTTTCGGTGTGGTGAATTTCAGTGTAGTGAGTTTCGTTTTGGTGAGTTGAAATATTTTCGGGGTAGTTAACTACACCCATGTGTGAAATATCAATTATATCATTTATATCACTATTATGACTGTTGAAATATAGCATCTGAAAAATGTAATTTGCATGGGCTGTTGTCCAAGCTCGTCCACATTTGGTAACTCCGTTATAAATTGAGGTTTATTTTATTCATAATACTTATCATATTTACAACGTTATTGCGTTGTATGGGAGGTACCACTTCAAGTAGTCAAATCCGCCCACATTAAAAGATTGATCAAATTGGAGAAATATAGGAAGATTTCCGGGAGTATTGTTCATAGCAAGAATTGAAACCCAAACAAATAACGGTTTAGATTTGGAACCGCTTTTGTTTTAATATTTTATAACGAAACAGTTTTAGTAATCCGGTTTAAAGCTACCTACAGTATTGGTTTCAAAATTGGATTTTGTGTTATTTAATCGTGAATGTTCTAGTTTCCGAAATTTCAATTTGATTGAATTAATTTTTTTTGCTATTTTTAAAAACCTATTATTCTACACAAAAAAGTATGAATATTATGAATTATATTTTGAAAAATCTCCAACAATTCAAAGTTCTATAGAAATTGTGCATTTTAAACTTATGACAACTCCGACGTTTGATATTGACATTGTTTGTTAGCAAGTTTGCGCAATACTTGTATTTACTATTGGTATGTGCTTTTTTTGCGTACTTTTTCATTCCATTACATATTATGTGAGTTACTTGTCAGCACACGAGCATCTTGCAAACTTCAACAAGCAGTACTTCAGCCATGTCCAGAGCACAAAACAAGCCAATATTTGATGTAGTTTTCATCATATAAAAGAACGAAAAGTATATAAAAATAAAAACTAACAAAGTATTAAAATAACACAGCAGCAAAACAAAAGGGCTCTGTCGCTTTACGTTCGTGCACTTAAAAAATATGTTCTAAAAATTGTCCAAATGAATAAATGTTTATTAATTTAAAAAAATTGATTTATTTTACTTAGAACATGTTTTATATAGTATTTTTCAATAGAATCGCAATAGAATCTGCAAAGTCCGATTCTAGAAGTTTCCAGAACATTCTACATATCACCAGAATGAATTCGTATTATAAGATATCAAATCGTAGATACCCCTTATTCATTTTCACTCATGTGTAGTACATTCTAGAAGTTTTCGCAAGATTCTACATATCACCAGAATGAAATCGTATTTTAAGATATAGCATCGTAAATACCTCTAATTCAATAACACTCATATTTAGTGAATAGTTGGATGCCACAAAATCCTACATATCACCAGAATGAAATCGTATTGTAAGATATCGAATAGTAGATGCCTTTAATTCATTTACACTCGTGTCACCAGAATGAATTCGTATTCGTATCTTACAATACGAATTCATTCTGGTGACACGAGTGTAAATGAATTAGAGGCATCGAATCGTATATACCTCTAATTCATTTACACTAATGTGTAGTGCATTGCCCGATTCTGGGAGTTTCCCACAAAAATTAATTTTTTCGAATAAGTATTTATTATAAAATTAAAAAAAAGATTTATTATAAAATTATGGATTTTAAACGTTTCGTATTTCAAATACGAAACGTTTATATGTTCCAATATTTATATTTTCATCATAATTTCAACAGACAGATGGACGGACATCAATAATTCGATTCTGAAGGGGAACCTTTCAATACCGGCTACGTCTCGTTCGTCAAAGCTTGAAAATATATTATATTATTTTAAATATTAAATTTCTACACTTCGCGAGAATCCATCCGTAGAGCTCGTAAGTTTATTTTTACATTTAGACTTATCTCTAACTCATAGCTGTATTCTAGAAGTTCCATAATCTTCTATATTTCTAGAAAAATCAACCCGTGTTGTAAGTTATCATAAGATAATTGCATATCATTTGCACTCATGGCAACGCCCAGCCGAATTCGAGAAGTTTTCACAAACTTGTACACTTCGCGTGAGTCGACCCGTATTAGAAGACATTTCTATTTTGTACAACGCAATGCCCTATTCTAGAAATGTTCACAAAAATATCTACACCTGAAGATAATTCATTTGTGTTGCTCTTTAGTTATCTACTATTAATTTACACTCATCTTCAGTGCATTGCCTTATTCTAGAAGTTTCTACAAACTTCTAAAAGTACGTCATATCTTCCATCTCTTTCATACTCATGTGTCTTATTACTTTGCTCGTCCATTTATTTTTCGCTCACTGTGTTGATCGTTTGTCTTTTTTTAACTTATTGCCTCAGTATGTTGAATTATATTGGGTCTTATTTAATCCACAGTGAAACTATTTACAACTTATGGTAACAATATCAAAAAACTATTCTTTTTTGGTATTTTATTCCGAGTGTAGCTGCAGTTGACAAAAGCAAATATAAAATTATTGCTACTTTTATTTATATATTTTTTTTATTATATTCTTTAATTTTTTCCTTTTATTTTTATTTTATAAAACTTTTTTTAAATATAGTTTGTATTTATTAACCTTTTTTCTATCTGTTGAACTTTCTTTACTTTTTATTTGTATTTTACTTTCTTGACCGAGCACCATGCTAACTGGACAGCAGATAGACAGTCAGACGGACCTACAAAAGGACAATCATGCAAGCAGAAAGGATGTGTACAAGGACAACACAAGGTAAATCACTGAAGTGTATAACTTTGCAAGAGACAAATAAATACACGTCTAAATATAAACGACGACAAAATGGCAAAGGAGAAAATGTCAAATTTGTAAAATAAAATTCAGTTGTTGGCATGTTAAACATTTATAAAGTGTTGCGCTTGCTTCAAAATGGCAGGGGCAGCGGCAACCTGTGCCCACTATACTCTGCTGGCATGTCTGTCGAATGCTTGTTAAATAAGAAAAGATAAATAAAATGCTGCACTTGCAAAGAATTTGCAAACTGATACGTTTAAGTGAAATAGCAAACTGTCGAAAATTAAAATGGAAAAATAGAGAAAATAAAAAACCATAAAAAAAAATAAAAAAAAATAAAATGAAATAAAATAAAATAAAATAAAATTAAATAAAATAAAATGAAATAAAATAACATGAGAACAAAATAATAAAAAACCAAAAACAAAACACTGTATAATAGAAAAATTTAGAGTTGGACAGATAAACACAGAGTATAATCAATTTTTATTTGAGTCTTTTCACATAATTTTTTGTGTATTCAAATTTAAATATGTTTCATTATTTGTTGATTGGAATGTTTTTTAATTTTATCATATTTAAAAAATTGATTTATTTTATTAAGAATTTGATTTATTTAGTATTTTTCAATAGCATCGCCAATGCGACGCTTTTGTAACTGCAGAGCCGGATTCTAGAAGTTTCCACAACATTCTACATATCACCAGAATTATTTCGTATTGTGAGATATCGAAACGTAAATACCTCTAATTCTTTTACTCATGTGTAGTGCATAGACCAATTCTAGAAGCTTCCACAAAATTCCACATATCACCAGAATAGGTTCGTATTGTAAGATATTGATTCGTAGAGATACCTCTAATGCTTTTAAACTCATGTGTAGTGCTTAGCACTGTTCTAGAAGTTGCCTGAAAAAATCAATTTTGTTGCTATTACATTTCAAATAAATTTCAAATTGCTTTTGACCTATATTTTTTTCATTGATACCTCGAATTCTTTGCAAAAGTACGAACTAATTTCAGAGTATTTCAAATTGTGCATCATCGAGTTTGTTCGGTTTTTCCCAAATGCATTTTTGTTTTAAATTTTTGTCTAAAAAAATTCTAAAACTAGTAAAGAAATTTGAAAATGTTTTATATAGCACTTGAGTATATCTGTAAGATATAACGAGATTTTTGCAAATAAGTACTGTGCATGAAAAAATTGCCCATCACATTATTTATGATATCGTTTTTAGAAATCATAAAAAAAATTAAAATTGGTATGTAGAAGGCTTTGTCATGAATGTCAAAAAATCATATTTATAACTTCATAGAAGTGGACTCGTCCATAAACATCAAAATGGCAATCGAAGTGGATGTAAGAACATTAAATTTGAACATTTCACTGTATCACTTTATAATAATAATATAATAGTTTGGCACTGCATTCCTTTAAGAACTTCGGCAGAGCTCTCTCACCATTTTGAGCTGTGCGTGTTATATTTGTACTCAAAGCGGTGGGACCTACAGTTTATTGTCGAATCCGAACGGCGAGTGAGAGGCAATGTTTTACTCTCGTAGGTTTGCCATTTACTGCCGAGAGGTAGCGCGGTATAGAAAAATGTTTCTATGAAAAGATGTTGTGAGCTACCGCGGCTACGAACTTTAAAAAAAATTGGTAGGCACTAAAAATCAAACCAAACTGTATTTCGAAGGTAATAAATTAATATAAATAGGACCTGATCACTATACAGAAGGCAGGTTCTGAGAGAAATAATGGGGTTATGTGACACGAAAACATCAAAGAAGAAGTTTAAGAAAAATCATAATATTTCAGGCAGAAAAGTGGTCAAACAACTATATGGTTTGGAGTTCTTTGTTCGTCGGATCAAAAAAATATGGACTGAGGTTGTTGAAGGTTATAGAAATATCATGAATGAATGTGCTGAAGTACACTGGGGAAAAAAACTGTACCAAAAAATTAAAAAGTCTATTTTTTTTGAACAATTTAAGTGCTACATAATGAACGACGAAACGTGCGTCATAGTTGTCTTTCCGAAACCTCATGGACAGGAATTTTATACTGCAGATTCAAAAGTAAATGTGGATCAAAAATTTACGACCAAAAAACAATCGAATTTTCCTAGACAGACCCATATTTTGCGACCAATCTGCAGTTATTACAAAAGAAGTAAGACTTTTTTCAACACGGACACAATAAACTCCAATATCCGAGAGGCTCGTCCGTGTATCGTACGGACATGGTGACCGGCAGCAACAGTCCGGACTGTCCTGTGATTCAATTCAGCTACAGATTTAGTATCAGCAGCTGGTACATATTTAAGTGTATATTTATTTATTTAAATGGTCAAGTATTAATTGTTTTAAAATGTCAGTGGAGTCACATTGTAATATAAGATGATATAGGTTATTTAAGTCATTACAAATACAACGAAACGGATTGTTCTGTGAGAAGTTTGTATTGCATAAACATAGACGTAAAGACTTATAATGTCTAGACGTACGGGATGGAATGTTAAATGTCGTTGTATTTATTAAATATATAGAATGTATGTCACCGTTTATAAGTTTATGCAAAAATGTTACATTTAGCATTGTGCGTCTACTTTTTAAAGTTGGAAGGCGAATTAGTTTAAGTCTGCTCTCATACGATGGAAGGTTAATATTTGGATTCCAGTGGAGATTTCTAAGTGCGAATAGTAAAAATTGCTTTTGCACTGATTTAATCATATCTATATATACATTGTAATGGGGATTCCATACTACGGATGCAAGATCGTTAATGAAAAGAATAAAAAATAGTGGCCCTAGGTGGCTCCCTTGGGGGACTCCGGATGCGACAGTTATAAAATCAGAAAGAGTATCCTTAAAAAACACTCTCTGTCTTCTGCTTTTTAAATAAGAGTTGATCCATAATAGAAGAATAGATGGAAATCCTATAATATCAAGTTTTGCTAATAACAAATCATGATTTACAATATCAAATGCTTTACTGAAATCCGTATATATCACATCAGTTTGAAGTCCATTTGTAAAACCATGTATAACCTTTGATGTAAATTCAAGAAGATTTGTGCTGGTAGATTTGCCTTTTATGAAACCGTGTTGGGCTGATGATATTATCGGTTTAACACTGTGATAAAGTTGGTTTGCATTAATGAATTTACATTAATGAATTCTTGTGGAAGATATGACTCTCATTCTGGTATGAACATGAAGTGTCCACATAAACTTGGCTTAACCTAGTCTCCTGCCTAGCTCCCTCCACTACAGTAAAACGGCCTCAAGTGATACACAAGCAATAACGTCATATTGGACCTCGAATTGCAAATCTACCAATTTGTCTACAACTTAGGCCAATAGAAAGGTACTGGGCATTAGTAAAAAATAAAATGTAGATAACATAGTATCTCAAGGGAAAGGGTTGTGCAGCATCCAGGATGGTGTCCTAAACTATCAAAAAGTAATTACAAAGGCGGTGGCAGAAAAATAAATAAAACGTATAAAAATAAATACTAAATAAATATATGCAACTAATTTAAATAAAATATGCGTTATAAAAATGGTTTCACTATAAAATTCGAAACTCTGATTTTGAAGATTTTGGTTATGTTGTGATGGACATTGTTTTCGTATGCAGTCCTTATATGCCTTTTAAATTATCGGTAAAACGTTCATTGGCCGATATCTCGTAAACCTATCTATATTTTGTAATCATCATCTTTGGTATCAGCGAACCATTTTACATAATACAAAAGTAGTTCTAACTGTTGTGCATTTTTCTTCGTTTAATTTCGAAATAAAAATTTCAGAAACAAAATTAAAAAAAAAAAATAAAAAAATAAAAAAAAAATGAATTTAGTTTTCTTTTTATCCAAAATAAAAAAAAATCGAAAAAACTCAGAGAATTTTTTTTCAAAATTATAGACTAATGCGAAATATTTCGTGAACGTTGCACATATATTGCGTGTATTTTTTTTTTTTTTTTGAGAAAATTTGGATCTATTTCGTATTTTTAAGTAAAATACTAAAATTATATGAACAACTTAATTCTTTTTCACACAATAATTGAACGACTATAGAAATTTAAGGCAATAATATATAATAATGCTGACAAATCGGGAACGATCAGTCATTGGGACTAATTTAAACTGACAAATGATGTGATTTTTCATTATTTCACGCTTAACATTATTATTAGTTCGAAATGCTGTATAGAAATTTATACCCCTCAAATACAAAAGAAGAAACCAAATAAAAGTCGTGAAAAAAATATAATACATTGAGGAAAAAAAGAAATTAATAACATTTGAAGTGTGAAACATGAATTTTAAAAACATATCGCCAGGCAACAACAGGATTCAGATACAAGTAAAAGATACAGATACATGTGACTGTGAATGTTTTGTAGCGCAGCATAATGAAAATGACAAAGCAGTTAGGAAAACGCCGGAAATTTCAATTTATTTACAACACTCATCACAGCAATGCCTCAACGAGGATATGACGGTTGATGTGAATGCAACAGTCATCTGTGATATATCTGTGTGTGTGTGATTGAATCTTTAAGATACATTGTCAATATTTTATTTTTGACAAATCGATTTTTTGGTTCTTTGTGGAGGTTTCTTTTTGTTCTTTTGTAAAAACCACAAAATGAAACAGAAAATTGAAGTTGTCGCAGATGACTTCATCTGATGGTGCTGCTGCTTCATTCACTTCATCATCAATCCTTGAGGATTTCCTGCAATATTCTTGAGATACGTTCTGTACCTTGCACATCACATGACTTTACACTTTTTTTTTGCTTTTATTCACACTTTTGAAGGCTCCTCCACAGCCGTCGCAAGAATCTTCATCACTCGAGGATGTTTGCCTTGTCTTCAATTCATTTTTACGCTTTTCTTCAATCTTCTTTTTTTATTTTTTTTTTCATTGTGTTAGATTCAACTGATTCAATTGAATTCAAAATGTCAAAATCAAATATAAAATCTGACAGCAACGTTGTTGCAACCGCATAGTTATTCTGCAGCTTCGTCTTTTCGATTTTTTTTTGGTTGGTTATGCTGAGTTTCATCAGGGAATACAGCCGCAATCAATTGAGTTTTGTTTGTAATTTTTTTTTTGTATATTTCTTTATTTTTTTGTATGTTGATTGTATGAAAAGTGTAAAATTTTTATTGACTTACACAACTGCATAATTTGTCAGCATGAGTTGCATGTAAAATAAATAAAAAAACATCCAAACGACAAATTGCAGATATAAGAAGCAGCTGCTTTTTTTCATTTTTAATTAAAATTTGTCCAATAAAAATTCAATTTTTCACTAAAAATTTAAAATTTCAATAAAAATTCAAAATTTCAATAAAACTTAAATTTACACAAAAAATTAAAATGTTCACTATAAATTCAATATTTCACTAGAAAATCAATTTTTCATTAAAATTTAATTTTTCACTTAAAATAAAATTTTCACTAAAATTAAATTTTTCACATAAAATAAATTTTTCACTAAAAATTCAATTTATCACTAAAAATTTAATTTCTCACTAAAAATTCAATTTTTCACTAAAAATTCAATTTTTCACTAAAAATTCAAATTTTCAATAAAAATGCCATTATTACTAAAAATTCAATTTTTCACTAAAAATTCAATTTTTCACTAAAAATTCAATTTTTCACTAAATATTCAATTTTTCATTAAAAAATACAATTTTTGACTAAAAATTCAATTTTTCATTAAAAAATTCAATTTTTCACTAAAAATTCAATTTTTCACTATAAATTAAATTTTTCATTAAAAATTCAATTTTTCACTAAAAATTCAATTTTTCACTAAAAATTCAATTTTTCACTAAAAATTCAATTTTTCACTAAAAATTCAATTTTTCACTAAAAATTCAATTTTTCACTAAAAATTCAATTTTTCACTAAATATTCAATTTTTCATTAAAAAATACAATTTTTCACTAAAAATTCAATTTTTCACTAAAAATTCAATTTTTCACTAAAAATTCAATTTTTCACTAAAAATTCAATTTTTCACTAAAATTTAATTTTTCACAAAATTCAATTTTTCACTAAAAATTCAAATTTTCACTAAAAATTCAAATTTTCACTAAAAATTCAATTTTTCACTAAAAATTCAATTTTTCACTAAAAATTCAATTTTTCACTAAAAATTCAATTTATCTCTAAAAATTTAATTTCTCACTAAAAATTCAATTTTTCACTAAAAATTCAATTTTTCACTAAAAATTCAAATTTTCACTAAAAATTCCATTATTACTAAAAATTCAAATTTTCACTATTTTTTTACAATATTCGCTACTACTCTAGTCACTAATACCTCTATCATATTAAGTTTTATTAAATTTTGAAGGTATTTTTATTACAATTTGTTGGACAAATAATCAATAAATATAAACTAATATTCGCATCAAAATTGTAAATTTATACATATACCAACAACGCCAACATGTTGTGTGCAAGAAATGCATATAAAAAGCGCAAAATATTTATGGCAACACGTTGCACGATGCCAACACAAAAACTAATCACGTTAAACTTGATCAAAAACGTATCCAATCAATGGAAATTGAAGCAATGCGATAGATACAACGAATTACAATTTAAACCACAAAATATTGCAAGAGCAGGTGGTCAAAAGGATGCATGTATGGAGTATGTTGCCGAAAACTAAAAAAACAAACAAAAAATACTGATTTGTGTGACGTTATAAAACACATATATTAGATACACTGGGAGTGGTTTGAAAACCCCAAAAAAAAACAAAATCCCGAAATACAAAATACCGCTTTATAAAATCACGAAATACAAAATTTCAAAATTTCTATAAATCGCCAATTCTTAAAATTCACAATTCTTATACTATAAATTACCGATTTCACATTTCAAAATCCTCAAATATAAAATTTTGAAACACAGTCACAAGAATTTTTAGAAACACTAATATCTTCGGAATTTTACATACATTTCCAGTATGCTATTTGTTTCAATATCCTTGCAAGAACAATGCGTAAGAAGGAAATGTCCGATGCCACACGATATCGGACATTTTCTCGTAGGGATATCGAGTTTCAAATTGGACCTACGTAGACATCGATGTGAATACTTCATTCTCGGCCTGAGAAATTTTATGAAATCGGAACGATATCGAACAAAAAAATAGTGAAAGTTCGAGATTGATAAAAAAAATATTGAAATTTCGAGGCGCTAAATGCTTAAATATCATATCTTGGCAAAAAATGAACGCTACAAGATATATTAAAAATTAGAATTGATAAAACAAAGGGATCGAACCTTTTTAACGAAGCTTGGAGCTATCGGAGGTCCCCGAGACATGACAGACTGGGTTGGTTAAATTGCACTTAACCGGACGATGTCAACTGAAAAAAGAATTATATCCTTTATCCTTGGCCAAAATTGAGAATCCCGCTGACCTCGAAACATAAATACCAGTAAAAATATAAAAAACAGTAAAAAAAATTATATTCTACAAATTATGATCTTATTAAGCAATACTTAGTATTTCATGTCTGAATCAAGGATTATAACCAAACGAAAATGGTTTCGATTTTGATTTCGGTTTTCTTATTTGGTTCGGTTTCTCTTACGGTTTCGGTCTTAGGTTATACAGGGTGTTTGGATCATCGATGGCAATTTTTTAATTATTAGTGACATAACCTTGTCAAGAAAATTTGCTATAAAGTATAATCTATTGACAAATGTATGTGAATTTTTTATTCATGTTTTATACAATTACATTACCTTTATAATGGTGTATCATATATTCGAACCGCATGATTTCTTTCTTTTTTAAAATGTACGTAAAGTTGAAATTTACAAATATAAAAATAGAAATTTTGACTTTGTCATTGATTATCTCAAAATTTCGTTTCTGATTACCCCTTCTTTAAAAATTTATAATGATATACCAGTATATTTTCAGTATTTTAATACCAAACACACGGATTTAAACTTAGTATGAAATGCACCAGAAATAATTAAACAGTGGCGGATCTTGTAATTTTGTGGTTGCAATAAGAGAAAAATTTATTATGTTGCGAAATATGATAAGAAAATATGTACTGTGCGGTAATTAATATTGATTGTAATTTTAATAAATGTTGAAAATTATTTCTGGATTATTTTAATTTTTTTTTTTTAATTTCAACCACTGTTTAATTATTTTTGCAGCCTTTCTAACCACATACAAATCTTTGAGATTGATAAGAAAATACTGGAAATAAACTGGCCTATCATAATCCATTTTAAAAAATGTGGTGATTCTGTAGGAAATTTTGAGATAATCAATGACTAAATCAAAATTTGTATTTTTATTTTTGTAAATTTCAACTTCACGTTCATTTAAAAAAAATAATAAATCATACGATTCAAAAATGTGGTATACCAACAAAAAGGTAATTTAATTGTATAAAATAATAAAGAAAACTTGATATTCATTTATCAACATATCGTTGTTGTAGAACAAAAAGTCACCAAATACATTTTTATGAAAAACTTAAATTTCGAGTTTGTTGATTAATATTACAAAAAATAAATGGTGCATTTTTTAAGTTGAAAAATCAATTAATAGGTTTACATTTTCATATCATTTGGTAAAAAAAATAGTGAACATCGATTAGAAATTGACAGATTTATAAAGATTTTTGTAAATGAATATTTGTCTTTTTGAAAATGTATTTGGTGACTTTTCGTTCTACAAACCACGATATGTTTGTTAATAAATATAGTTTGCAGATAGTTCGTTCGTTCTACACCGACGATATTATACTTCATAATCAATTTTCTTGACTATGTTGGTCAGTAGTAATATGCATTTCTTAAACGCCCTGTTCTTAAATTGGGTGCAAAATTAGATATTTTTTATATTTTATTTTCTTATTTTTTTGAGTCATAGAATGATCACCCGAATTATTGACATCGATGAATCAAACACCCTGTATATCGATGCTTTAGGTATATCGGTTATATGTTTCAATTTTATTTTAATCAGATACAAAATTGAAATAGCTTATATCGGTTTATTTCAGATTTTCAATTAAAGGTTTCTGAAACGGTTTTAAACGGATAAAGGTTATGATTTCAATCCCTAATTTGAATATTGATTATTTAAGAATTCTAGCTTGGTTCTAATGAGTTTGGAAAATCTAGTGTTTGGGTATTTTAAATTGTGATATTTTGATATGGGAATATTATCCTTGACAATTTTGTGTTTGAGGGATTTAAAGCTCAACCCTCGATAAAGCTATATTATATATTGGCATGGACACATATGTGCATAAATTGAAATTTGTATCAACGTCATACATACAAAATAGCAAAACAGCAACAAAATTCGAACCAAACTCACAAACACACTGCCACATAAAAACGAGCTGTCAGATAAAATATTTCTATGCGACAAAAATGACAAAACATAAAGCATTATAACAACAAAACCAAGCACATGTCATATCTGACATATATATGCATAAATGCATCTGTATGCAGCATATAGTATATATGGATGTGTGTTTGTGTGTGTGTCGCTATACGAATTGATGGATTGATGCATGTGTGTGCTACGCGATTGCTCAGCGTATGATTTACAATATTGCAGCGCAACATTCGCATGCAAACTGCCATTGAAGTCATAATAAAATACGATTGAGTGAACGACATGACATGCGGCAGATATGGGTTAAATGCCGTTCGTTTGCAGCAAATACAAACAAAATGAAAACAATGAAAATATCATCAGCAGCAGCATGTGCGGCTGCTGCTGTGTTGACCCAGAAAATCAAAAATACAACAGCAGCAACGCAAATCGTAAATATTGCCGAAAGTACATGCAGAAAATATGCATAAAATGTTTGAAATAAAATTAGATATGTTTGTAGTAAACATAATATGTTAATAACTAATATAATAATATTTTTTATATTTTAATAGTTACTTGACATAATACTTTCATAGATTTTTATGTTTCTTGTAATCATATATAATCATATATATAATGATTATATATGATTAATCATATATTTAATGATTATATATGATTAATCATATATATAATGTTTCGTTTGTAGCGGACATATATGTTTGTAGCAAACATTTTATATAATTGTCATAATATAGTTAAGTCTTCTAAATCATTTATAATATATAGAATGTAATTGTAGTAATCATAATAATGATAATTTAATGGTTTTTATGTTTATTGTAACCACATATAATGGTTAACATAACATATTATAGATAAATAACTTTTTTATGTAGCAGTCCTATTAGCAGATCTTTGTAGCAAACATTTTATATAATTGTCATAATATAGCTATGTCTCCAAAATGATTTATAATATTTAGAATATAATTGTAGTAATCATAATTATGATTGATAAATATTGTAGAGTGGAAAAATATTTAGGCGTAAATTTTGTATACTAATCTAATATAGTCTGTATTTAATTTTCAACAGACGACAACTTCTTTGACAAAGATTAATTAAATACTTTAAGAACCTATCTTAAAAATATCACTATTTTCTTCACCGTTCCATTTTTTTCTCTCTGTGTTATACACAAAATAGTGTTGCGATTCCCATTGACATGCCAAGCTATACCAAACCACAATGTACGCCAATATTAGAGGGTGCCAGGATGGCAGGCAGGCAGACCTCAAACTGTCAGTACTGCCAAACGCAAAACTCGTACCACATACCGTGCAGTGCAGCTCGCACTATGCTTTGCATTCATATCTTCAAGTGAAACGAACGCATTCAATGAAAGTGGAAAAATTTGCAGCTTTTGACCAAACTGACCCAGTGCTTTTGAGGATATAAACCACATACAAACCAAAAAAAAAAAAAACGAAACGAAAAATGGAAAACTCCTGATGCAAACCTTTGCTGTGTGTTCTGCGATTTACGATTTGGAATTTAGATTTGAGTCAGCATGGTTACGGCTGAATGTTAGAACGTTTATCAATCGGACTGGAGAGATAAATGAAAAAAGTTGTTTGGTATTTGTTTGTTGTATTTTTAGCATCACACTTATGTGATACTAATAATTGAATAGCAAAGTGTGTAGACGAAGGTGTCTAAATTTAGGGAAATATATGATTTTTCTTTTATTGTTATGGTGTAGCATAATAAAAGTTAATTTATCTTGTACTATATTCTATTTTTTAATGTTTTAGTGAAAAATTGAATTTTTAGTGAAAAATTGAATTTTTAGTGAAAAATTGAATTTTTAGTGAAAAATTGAATTTTTAGTGAAAAATTGAATTTTTAGTGAAAAATTGAATTTTTAGTGAAAAATTGAATTTTTAGTGAAAAATTGAATTTTTAGTGAAAAATTGAATTTTTAGTGAAAATTTGAATTTTTAGTGAAAAATTTAATTTTTAGTGAAAATTTGAATTTTTAGTGAAAATTTTAATTTTTAGTGAAAAATTGAATTTTTAGTGAAAATTTGATTTTTTTTAGTGAAAAATTGAATTTTTATTGAAGAAGTGATTTTTTTTTTTTTAAATTGAATTTTTTAGTAAAAAATTGATTTTTTAGTGAAAAATTGATTTTTTAGTGAAAAATTGATTTTTTATTGAAAAATTGATTTTTTAGTGAAAAATTGAATTTTTAGTGAAAAATTGAATTTTTAGTGAAAAATTGAATTTTTAGTGAAAAATTGAATTTTTAGTGAAAAATTGAATTTTTAGTGAAAAATTGAATTTTTAGTGAAAAATTGAATTTTTAGTGAAAAATTGAATTTTTAGTGAAAAATTGAATTTTTAGTGAAAAATTGAATTTTTAGTGAAAAATTGAATTTTTAGTGAAAAATTGAATTTTTAGTGAAAAATTGAATTTTTAGTGAAAAATTGAATTTTTAGTGAAAAATTGAATTTTTATTGAAAAATTAAATTTTTAGTGAAAAATTGAATATTTAGTGAAAAATTGAATTTTAAGTGAAAAATTAAATTTAGAGTAAAAATTTAATTTTTAGTGAAAAATTAAATTTAGAGTGAAAATTTAAATTTTAGTGAAAAATTAAATTTAGAGTGAAAATTTAATTTTTAGTTAAATATTAAATTTTTAAAATTGTCATAAAGCAAATGTTGATTTTTAAAACGGCGAGTTTAAGTACGACTGACACTTCATTTCGAGAATTGATTCATCTGTCATCCGACAGAGTGCAGCACACACAGCATGAGCAAGACATTGATGGTGAGCAAAAGAAAAGGCTTCGCAAATACAATTTCGATGTGTGAGCGCATTTCTAAGCCATAGCTGCAAATATCAAATATTTGTTGACGACATTCTTGAACCTCAAAATAGAAAAGAAAATCTCACGGAACTATAGTCGGTCTTAAATGGCAAATAAGTGAATTAAAAAAATTAATCTGTTCTTTTAGTATCTTTATAAATTCTATATCATTTCAAATTTTTCACATTGTTATGCTACCATTTATAAATTGTTTGGCAAAAAAGTGGTGCACATTTGTAAATCAATTTATATATAAAGCTGTAATTGTTTTGATGGACAGTGTCAAATTGAACTCAATGTTATCTTGAAGTTAACTTAAAAACAATCTAAAGTCAACATATTTGTAAAATTTACTTAAACTTGTCTTTGAGTGTTTAAACTCCTCTAAAATCGTACTAAAAGTTAACCAAATGCATCGCTAAATAAAATAA
The DNA here is from genome assembly GCA_951804985.1 of Dryomyza anilis. Lineage (NCBI taxonomy): Eukaryota > Metazoa > Arthropoda > Insecta > Diptera > Dryomyzidae > Dryomyza > Dryomyza anilis. The sequence goes on along the minus strand of OX638134.1, from coordinate 14,801,444 downwards.
AAATCAAGTAATTTTAAATCCAACTTAAAGACAACATTTTTGGCAATATAAACACAGTATAGAAACATTTTTTGACATATTTCAAACATACAAAGGCGGAGTTCGTATCACAAGCGGTTTTTTTTCTGTCAGTTCCCGAAATATGACGTGAATCTGCCATCAAAATTCCTCCAAATTTTTCAACCTGCTATAGACTTCACAAAATGTTCAATTTTTCTCTGTGTTTGCCGGAAATATGCCGGAAATATTCCTGCAAAATGAAAAAAAAATGTGTCTCGGACTCTCGGTTTAAGACAACATTTTTGGCATGATCAAGGTAGTTTAGAAACATTTTTTCGACATATTTTAAACAGACAAAGACAGAGTTTGCATCACAAGTTGTCAATATTCTGCTCGATCCCAAAATATGCCGTGAATTTACCATTCGAATTCCATAAAGTTTCACAATCTGCAATACACTTCTTAAAATATTCTATTTATCTGTGTGTTTACTGGAAGTGTTTCTGAAAAATCCATTATTACATTTAAAATATAAAATATAGGTAAAATCAAAATTTTATCATATTAAAGTCAACTTAAAGTTACCGCAAACCTCACGTAGACTCTACTTTAAGGCAACATAAAGGTAACATAAGTCCTTTCAAATTTTGTACATACCCTAGTGACCAATTAGGCTAGACATAGATCTTGTATGATAAGGAAACGGGAAATTATCCCGAGCATGGACCTAGTATATTTTCTACCTGTGTAACTGTAAAGCAATTACAATAGAATATAAAGTTAACAAAGAGCAAACACTTTATTCTACAAAAATTATTAAAAGTGAAGATTATTATAACTGACGTTATGTTAACATAAGCCAAACATTAATTTAAAGTTAACTTAAATTTAAAAACTGCTCAAACTTAACTTTAATACAACTTAAATTAAATTTATGTTAGCGTAAAGTCAACTTTAATTAAACCTAATGCTAAAATAAAGTGTAACCGCGGTAGCTCAGTGGTTAGTGCGTTGGACTGCGAGCCGAAAGGTCCCCGGTTCAAGCCTAGACTGGGGCAAACAACATCTTTTCATAGAAACATTTTTCTATACCGCGCTACCTCTCGGCAGTAAATGGCAAACCTACGAGAGTAAAACATTGCCTATGAAAAGCTCTCACCCGCCGTTCGGATGCGGAAATAAACAGTAGGTCCCACCGCTTTGAGTACAAATATAAAACGCACAGCTCAAAATGGTGAGAGAGCTCGGCCGAAGTTCTTATAGGAGTGTAGTACCAAACTATTAGTATTATTAAATAAATTAATATTTTTATTAAAATAAACATTAACCTAACTCGAACCAATCATTCAGTATTTCTTAAAGTTAATTTAAACTATTCTCAAGTATGTCGGGTACAAACAAAAAGGAGTGCAATGCCTATATTTGTGAAGAACGTCTGAGTGTGTGTGTTGGCTCAAGCTGTTGTGCAAATAAATCATAAAGCAATCCATCAAAATCAAATATAAACGAACTACGGAAAAAGCGATGAAAACGCAAAAAAAGGATTTTTTAAATTATACTGCAGCCTCACTCAGTAGAAACGCTTTCACACGAACTATCGCGTTCACTCAGCGTGGCACAGTTCTGTTGAAATATTATTTCTCCAACAGTTTCTGTGTGTGTTTTTTTTCCTTTATATAGAACAGTTTTTTCCTCAGGCATTTTTGAATTTTCTCGCCCATTTGACTGAACTTTAGGGTTTACAGAACAAAAAGCAATAAATAAAAATATAGGAAGGTTTGGAAATTTCTGCGATAGCAGTACACGGAATACAAAATTTTTTTTTATTTTTTTTTGGGAAATATGAAAAAATTTGAGGCATTCCATGTCAGAACGGCCAACTAATTTTTTAAATATTGCGGATTTGGTTAAAATTTTGTTTGTGACTAGTACCCATCAGTTTTGTAATTTGTGCAAAATATTAAACATCTTGATGATCCGGTTACCGAGTATTAAGATCCAATAGGAACTGACTATTTCAAGTTAGTCACAATTGAACGATTTTTTATAAATTCCATGGTAACGCTAGCATCATCAAATTAGGTTTTATAGAGCATTTGACAAACTTTTCTAAGAAAAATAAATAATATTTAGTAGTAATTCATTTCATATTTATTTTTTTAATTTAAAATATACTAAATTCAACATTGACCACATGGAAGTTTCAATTTTATTTAGAGACTCCAAATGACCCATATATATTTTTTAATAATGGTAAATTCCCAAAGATGTTTTTTAAAATATTTCATTGAAATTCCTAATAGCTAAATTATGAATCAGAAAACACTTATATTTAGTTTAAAATTGTTTTATATGAAACTAAATTCTATAAAATTTTCAGAATAATTGAATTCATTAAATACTACATAAATAATAATTCAAAATTTTATAAAAATTCAAAATTCACCGTAGGGTATCTCAATTTATGTCTTTAAATATATTATTTAATTTTCTATTTTGGATCCTTCATATCTATAGCAATATGAAATATATAAAACTAGTATTTCGTAACAGGACTGCGCAACGAGAAATTTTATTTTTTTTACTTATTTTAAAAGATAGCTGTTGATTTTGTTTTTGTTTGTTTCGTTTTTTGATTATATTTTTATTTATGTTTTAACATTTTGTGTTTTAACATTTTTGACTTTGATATTCTTTAGGTTTTGATTTTCCTTTTTTGCATTTTTTTTTGTGTTTATTTTGTGAATTTTTTTTGTGTTTTCTTATTGTGTTTTAAATTTGTATTTTTGCGTTTTGATTTTGGTATTTTTGCCTTTTCGTTTTTGATTTTGTTTTTCCTTTTGAGTTTTTTTATTTTTTATTTTTGATTTTGTTTTTTGCTTTTGTTTTTTCGAATTTATTTCTGTTTTTGCTTTTAGATTTTTATTATACCCTACACCTATGAGGTACAGGGTATATTAACTTTGTGCATATATTGTAACGCCCCTTAGGAGGCGTGTCCGGTATGGAAAAGTATATATATTCTTGATCAGCATCACTACCCGAGTCCGTTTAGCCATGTCCGTCTGTCTGTCTGTCTGTCCGTCTTGCTGTCTTGCTGTCTTGCTGTCTTGCTGTCTTGCTGTCTTGCTGTCCGAATACAGAATAACTTGAGAAATACTGATCAGAATGCGATGAAATTTCGTCACAATATATTTTATCCAAAAGTAGGAACTGAGTTTGAAAATGAGCCAAATCGGTCAACGGACACGCCCACCTCCCATACAAGTCAATTTTATATAACTTTTTCGGAACTAATAACTCGAAAAGTATTCAAGGTAAAGTTATAAAATTAAAAACGTATTGTTAGAATTCACCTAAAAATATGTGGTCCAAAAATGGGCGTGATCCGCCCACTTTTTTTTTTCATTATTTCCCGGGTTTTCATAGTGGAAATTTGATCCGTAAATTATTAAATTCAAATCTATGAAATATTAGCCTTTCAAAATTTTAAATATAGGCGTGGTCCGCCCAATTACATTTTTTAAATTTATTTTTTTTAGTTTTTTACACTTTATATAATTTTTTTAATTTATGGGGATATAAGACGTATATTTCTGATATATGAATAATATTCTGAGGGTTAATATCCCCACCAAAGGTGTAGGGAATTCCATAGTCGGGCCCGACCGACTATAAAAATCCGCCCCATGTGACCGAACTTACCCATGTGACTTAACTTTCCCAACTCGTTTTTTTTTTTGGTTATGTGTTTTTCTGTTTTTTTGTTATACTTTATTCGTTTTTGGATTTTGTGTTTTGGTTTTTGAGCTTTACATTTGTTTTCTAAAATTTTGCTTTTGTTTTTCAATTTGATTTCTTTTTCCTTTTTGTGTTTGTCTCTTTTGTTTTTTTTTTGATATTTTGTTTATGTGTTTTTGGTTTTGTGTTTTTGCTTTAGTGTGTTTGTGTTTTTGCTTTATAATTTTTATTTTTGCTTTTGTGTTTGTCATTTTGATTTTGTGTTATTGCTTTTGTGTTCGTTTTGTGATTTTGCTTTTGTTTTTGTGTATTTGTCTTTGTTTCTGTATTGCTTTTGTTTACCCTTTATTTTTTGTGTCTTTGATTTTGCTGTTGTTTGTGTTTTTTGCTTTTGTGTTTTTGTTGTAGTATTTTATTTTATATTTATATTTGTGTTTTTGATTTTGTATTTTTGATTTGGTGTTTTTGCTTTTGCATTTTTTTTGTATTTGTGTTTTTTGTTTCATCTTCTTAGCTGGTCTAAGTGCCGAGTTATGTCGTTTTGAAAGTTAGGTAGTATGGGAGGTGCCACACCCCTTTGTCCAATCCCATTCCTATATAGCCTATGTCACCCTCCGGACTCCATAGTATCCTAGTGCAAAATTTCATTCAAATCGATTCATCGGTTTAGACGTGATGCTGGAACAAACAGACAGACTGAAAGACTGACAGACAGACGGACCAAGATTTTTATATATATAGGTAGATAGTTAAGGTATTTTTAAATGAAAAATTTCCGTTTGAATAATTAAATGAAAATACTAAAATTTTATAATAATTTTTATAACCAATTTACATAGGAGAATTCATACAATAGAACAAACATGAATTCATGCCTAAAATTGTTTTGCCCTCAAGAGGCTGTTCAGCTCAAGCCAGTCCATAAACTTGACCTTTTCTTATTTAGGGTTTAAAAACCAGCACAAAAATATTAAGTAAAAGAAATGCTGAAGTCTACATCTCATCAAAATCATAGACTGTATTTAATTCAATTGGTTTTAATTTGAGTTTAAAAAGTTTTGCATAAAAATTACATAAAAGGCTAAAAATATAAAAACGGAAAATCATAAAAACCCGAATTGCTCAAAATCAGCGATGAGTATTTTATTAGGCTTATTAGCGAATTATAAGATCAAGCAACATGCATTTGAGATTTTTATATTTTTTTATAATTTATTTGAAGTGCCTACAAATGTTGTTGAAAAAGTTGAAAAAAACCCCCCAAAAAAAAAGCCAAAAATGTGCCTCTTATTATTGCGCAATCTGTAAATTCATATTTGTTTGTGTTCTTTTCATATTTTATATTTTCTTTTATTTATTCTCCTCCTTTTTATTTGGTTTACCGTGAATTTTTTCTACTTTTGTTTAGCAGACAATAATACAACAGAAAGCAACCCAATTGCAGGCACTGCATTTAAAAAGAACTGCAAAGCAATATAAAAAAAATTAAGAACAATAGATGCGCAAAAAAAAGTGAAATTGAATGGCACTCGATTGAACCTTTTTATTGACAAGTCCTTGGCGAAATGAATGCATCACCCAGAGCTAGGTTTCTTTTTTTTATTGTGGATTTTATTTTTATTGATTTGTTAATTTCCACTTAACTTCTTTTGTCTTTGAAATGTAAGTAAAAGGTTGTATACATTATTGAAATTTCTATTATAAAGAAAGTGGAATGAAATGAATAAAATAAAAGTACATGTTTATCGAGAGTGTACTGCATAATATATAGTTACAATTGTGAAAAAAACACTCAAAAGTAAATGTCCCATTAAGTAAATAATACTGCGAATATTGATTTTATGGTTTATCTATTAAACGTTTTTTTTTTCATATTGATTCAAACGTTTTCTAATGTGTTTGATAGTTTTTTGAAAAATTTAGTACCATCAATTTAATATTTTTAATATTATTGAATATAAAGGTATACATACTATTGATTTAAAGCTTTTTCTACCATAATAATAAACGTCTCAGTATGTGGTATATAAAAACTTAATCACTAATAAAAATGTGTTTGCTTTTTGCGTCATTATGCGAGTTTACATTGAATATTCTCATGCATTTTTCTGATATACGAAAAATTAAAAATCTTGTCATGCCAAAAGGGCGAATCTTTTCGATTATTTGACATACATTTTTATTGGTATAAGCTAAAATAGTGGTGTAAAGGCATTAATTGTTTGTTTTGAAAGCACCTATCGATCATCATCATTATTTTAAAATATTTTTTTGAATTTTTATCTTTCGCAAGAAAAGTGTTTGGAAAATACTTTTTAAATAATGATATCAATTGATTGGTGCTTTAAAAACAAACAATTTATGCCTTTACGTTACTGTTTTATATTGCGCAAGTAAAAAGTAATAGCAAAAAAATAAAAATATTTGCGTTTTGGTCAGGATATAGTCACACAAAATCTGTATTTATAAATTCGCTAAAAATCATGAAATTCATCCGCGCATCTGGATGGACGAAAATGGAAACGCTTCGATAGTACACCATATAAAGGGGACACAATGGATCAACTCTGGTCTAAGTGGTCGACAACTCAACAATTGCCCACACCTCAAAACCTAACCTTACCTTTTTCCAAGAATCTTGAAAACTATATTTTGTTAGATTCAGTCAATTTTATATTTTTGCTTGTGCCTTCAATATGATTATAATACATATCTTTTTATTGTTTTGATTTATTATTTTTAATTATAATAAATCGTCTGAATATGGTACAATTTTTACGAGTAGAATTGGTTTGAAAAATTACTTCAACCTGCTCTTTTAATAACTTATTTAAATTCTTTGATATTCTTTGATATTCTTTGATATTCTTTGATATTCTTAGATATTCTTTGAAATTCTTTGATATTCTTTGATATTCTTTGATATTCTTTGATATTCTTTGATATTCTTTGATATTCTTTGATATTCTTTGATATTCTTTGATATTCTTTGATATTCTTTGATATTCTTTGATATTCTTTGATATTCTTTGATATTCTATGATATTCTTTTATATTCCTTGATATTCTTTGATATTCGTTGATATATTATTTGATATTCTTTGATATTATTTGATATTCTTTGATATTCTTTGATATTCTTTGATATTCTTTGATATTCTTTGATATTCTTTGATATTCTTTGATATTCTTTGATATTCTTTGATATTCTTTGATATTCTTTGATATTCTTTGATATTCTTTGATATTCTTTGATATTCTTTGATATTCTTTGATATTCTTTGATATTCTTTGATATTCTTTGATATTCTTTGATATTCTTTGATATTCTTTGATATTCTTTGATATTCTTTGATATTCTGTAATATTATTTGATATACTTTGATATTCTTTGATATTCTTTGATATTCTTTGATATTCTTTCATATTCTTTGATATTCTTTGATATTCTTTGATATTCTTTGATATTCTTTGATATTCTTTGATATTCTTTGATATTCTTTGATATTCTTTGATATTCTTTGATATTCTTTGATATTCTTTGATATTCTTTGATATTCTTTGATATTCTTTGATATTCTTTGATATTCTTTGATATTCTTTGATATTCTTTGATATTCTTTGATATTCTTTGATATTCTTTGATATTCTTTGATATTCTTTGATATTCTTTGATATTCTTTGATATTCTTTGATATTCTTTGATATTCTTTGATATTCTTTGATATTCTTTGATATTCTTTGATATTCTTTGATATTCTTTGATATTCTTTGATATTCTTTGATATTCTTTGATATTCTTTGATATTCTTTGATATTCTTTGATATTCTTTGATATTCTTTGATATTCTTTGATATTCTGTAATATTCTTTGATATACTTTGATATTCTTTGATATTCTTTGATATTCTTTCATATTCTTTCATATTCTTTGATATTCTTTGATATTCTTTGATATTCTTTGATATTCTTTGATATTCTTTGATATTCTTTGATATTCTTTGATATTCTTTGATATTCTTTGATATTCTTTGATATTCTTTGATATTCTTTGATATTCTTTGATATTCTTTGATATTCTTTGATACTCTTTGATATTCTTTGATATTCTTTGATATTCTTTGATATTCATTGATATTCTTTGATATTCTTTGATATTCTTTGATATTCTTTGATATTCTTTGATATTCTTTGATATTCTTTGATATTCTTTGATATTCTTTGATATTCTTTGATATTCTTTGATATTCTTTGATATTCTTTGATATTCTTTGATATTCTTTGATATTCTTTGATATTCTTTGATATTCTTTGATATTCTTTGATATTCTTTGATATTCTTTGATATTCTTTGATATTCTTTGATATTCTTTGATATTCTTTGATATTCTTTGATATTCTTTGATATTCTTTGATATTCTTTGATATTCTTTGATATTCTTTGATATTCTTTGATATTCTTTGATATTCTTTGATATTCTTTGATATTCTATGATATTCTTTTATATTCTTTGATATTCTTTGATATTCTTTGATATTCTTTGATATTCTTTGATATTCTTTGATATTCTTTGATATTCTTTGATATTCTTTGATATTCTTTGATATTCTTTGATATTCTTTGATATTCTTTGATATTCTTTGATATTCTTTGATATTCTATGATATTTTTTGATATTCTTTGATATTCTTTGATATTCTTCGATATTCTTTGATATTCTTTGATATTCTTTGATATTCTTTGATATTCTTTGATATTCTTTGATATTCTTTGATATTCTTTGATATTCTTTGATATTCTTTGATATTCTTTGATATTCTTTGATATTCTTTGATATTCTTTGATATTCTTTGATATTCTTTGATATTCTTTGATATTCTTTGATATTCTTTGATATTATTTGATATTCTTTGATATTCTTTGATATTCTTTGATATTCTTTGATATTCTTTGATATTCTTTGATATTCTTTGATATTCTTTGATATTCTTTGATATTCTTTGATATTCTTTGATATTCTTTGATATTCTTTGATATTCTTTGATATTCTTTGATATTCTTTGATATTCTTTAATATTCTTTGATATTCTTTGATATTCTTTGATATACTTTGATATTCTTTGATATTCATTGATATTCTTTAATATTCTTTGACATTCTTTGATATTCTTTGATATTCTTTGATATTCTTTGATATTCTTTGATATTCTTTGATATTCTTTGATATTCTTTGATATTCTTTGATATTCTTTGATATTCTTTGATATTCTTTGATATTCTTTGATATTCTTTGATATTCTTTAATATTCTTTGATATTCTTTGATATTCTTTGATATTCTTTGATATTCTTTGATATTCTTTGATATTCTTTGATATTCTTTGATATTCTTTGATATTCTTTGATATTCTTTGATATTCTTTAATATTCTTTGATATTCTTTGATATTCTTTGATATTCTTTGATATTCTTTAATATTCTTTGATATTTTTTGATATTCTTTGATATTCTTTGATATTCTTTGATATCATTTGATATTTTTAATTATAATAAATCGTCTGAATATGGTACAACTTTTACGAATAGAATTGGTTTGAAAAATTACTTCAACCTGCTCTTTTAGTAACTTATTTAAATGCAAATATTAATTATTAAAATACAACAAATTGAAATTATATTGGCGTAATATTAACATAGTAATCTGTATGAAAAAACGATAATATTTATATGGAAAAATATATTGCACAGTTCAGTTGATTCAATGTCTCAAGTGGCAATTTTTTTATCTTCATGTGACGTTGCGTTAATTTCAGTGCTTTTTTGACGTTTCCCACTTGGCCAAGGAGTCATAATTTATTATTACCATGGTCAGTATTCAAGTTAACACTGAGTGCGGGAATAATTTGTAAAAACAGGCCAGTATTTTGTGTAAATGTAAAAAAAGAAGATTTATGAAGTATACATAGAGTTACTAAATGGCATATAAAATATGTATTAATAAAGTATTAATGTATAGGTATATATTCTTTGACAAAGGCACGCAGAGAAAAAATTGTTTAGAGCAAACATAATATATTTACAATCATAAATTTATTGACTTTAGTTAGCTGTAACATTTATTTACAAATTTTTTAAATTGTTTTGTTGTTAATTTCATAATGTTTGATTATAAACGATGTTAAAATAAAAGTTTTAAAAATTTGTATATTCATTAAAGTTAGACGTAACATAATAATGTTTGCTGCAAAACATAATTTTCCTTGTGTCAGTGGTAGATATCATTTAATACTTTGTTATCCCATACTTTACGTTTTATTTTATTCTTGAAATAAGTTATCTTTGAATTTTGATATTTTTTAATTTAGAAGTATGTATTTTATTTTACAGTCATTTTCGAAAAACTTTTGAATAAAACATTATATTTTTTGTTAATTAATTGTGTGCCACTACATACATTTATTAATTTAATAGTATTGATAGTTGATTTAATAGTATTTATTTAATACTATATATTTTGATATAAACTCAAAAATAATGTCTAAATAGTTTGTAGTATTTAATAGTATTTAACGATTAAACTAATTACTTAACATATTGACTCATTTTAATAGTAAATAAACTATTAATTGTATGGTATATTTTTATAGGATTGCTCATCCATATAATTCAACGCAAAAAAGAAGGCTTTAAATTTAAAAATTCGCACTTTTTATCTAATGGTTTGTAGATTTTATAATGCAACACTTTAAACAAAACTTTTAAAAACATTAATCAAAAATCATTAATCTAAAAAAAGTGTATTTTTCTCTGTTTACAAAGAATTATGTTTTAATGTATGTGGATGCTGTTGGTTGTCCTGGTTACCCAGTAACTTCTAAGTAAGTACTAGTTTTTTTACAGAGGAATCTTTTCTTTTTTGTTGTCTATTGCGGTTGTGTTGGTTATTAAATGCCTTAACGCTACTTTTATTTGGTTGTTGTTTTTATAATTGTTGGTATTCTTTTTGTTGGTATTCATTTTGTTGGTATTTATGGTGTTTGGTGGTACTCGTGGTGTTGCCACCTACACACATGTCACATGGTGCTAAATTGCACACATGCTGCCCTCTGGGGATACTGTCTGTGAGTGTGGGGAATCTGTTTGTTGGGGTGTGTTTTATGCGTCTGCATGGTGGAGAATACAGCATAGGATCTAATACAACACTGTGCAATTATCAGAGGGAATAGTACTTGGTAGCACGAGTAACTGCCCCCTGGTTGTGTGTGCCAGTGTATATAGTGAATTTTAATTTATTAACTTTTACACTTTATTATCATAGATTTCTGTACAGAATGCGTAATGTTTGGCAATAGGCCTTTTGAATATAGAGATTGGTCCGGTGGGTTGGCGGCATGTCCACTAAAATGGTATATATTATATTCGGCACTTTTAATTTATTATGTTTCATTTAGTGTCGTTTAGAAATAAAAGTCACATTTTAGAAATTTCAAAATTAGGATTACAAAAATAATTAGATTTTCATTTGTCAACAAAAATTACATTTTTCACTAAAAATTCAATTTTTTAACTAAAAATTAATTTTTCACCAAAAATTCAATTTTTCACAATAAATTCAATTTTTCACTTCAAATTCAATTTTTCACTAAAAATTCAATTTTTCACTTAAAATTCAAATTTTTACTAGAAATTCAATTTTTCACTAAAAATTTAATTTTTCACTTAAAATTCAAATTTTCACTAAAAATTCAAATTTTCACTAAAAATTCAAATTTTCACTAAAATTCAAGTTTTCACTAAAAATTCAATTTTTCACTAAAAATTCTATTTTTTTACTAAAAATTAAATTTTTCACTACAAATTCAATTTTTCAATAAAATTTCCAATATTTAATAAAATTCAATTTATTACTAAAAATTCAATTTTTCACTAAAAATTAATTTTTCACTAAAAAATTTAAATTTTCACTTAAAATTTAATTTTGCATTAAAAATTAAAATTTTTACTATAATTTAATATTTCACTAATTTTTCTCTAAAATATAAAATATCCCAGTAACCATGGTAGGTTTTTCAAAAGTCGACATTAATACTTGATGTGTGTGGCTTTATTTACATTTTAGATTTTTCCGCCGCAGTTTTCTCCTAGTTTACCCCACTATAAAGTTACAAAATTTCTAAACTATGCAACAAGCACACGTTATAAATATTACAACGTCATAAATATGCGTCATAAATATACAATTTGATTGCATATTTTAATAATAAGCAAATAATTACAGAGCCACACAATTTTGCCAAAAACTGTCAACACAGCTGGGACGCCATTTTATTATTAACGCGCTGCAAATCCAATTAAATGGCTTTGAAAATTACAAAGTGCAGGTGCGTGGTAGGCATAAAATGAAATTGCTTACGCTTTGTTGATGCGCCTAAAAGCGCACATTAAAAATACGCTTTAGCTAAAGCGTTCATAAAATTCCAATAAGCCGCCATTTTATGCCACACACAAAAACAGACAACGTTTTTATGTCATCTTAATGACACACATACCAAAACACACATCGTATTACAGTGAAATACAGACAAAGGCGGCGGCTACTGCTGCTGCTATTGGCAGTAAGTTGGCCAAGAGCTGCTCTTCTTCTACTTCATCATCATCATCTTCTACTTCTTCTGGCTGAGATTTATAATATGTTGGCTATTAACATTTATAAGCATCCTCATCATCTGCAGCAGCGGAAACTTTACGATGCCATTAACTGCATTTCATGGTGGCAACACTGTTGGCCGCTTAACCAGGCCACTACGTGCGTGTGCGGCTCGTCATCAATATTGGCCAACATCTGACAAACACACACACATTTATACATATTCTGCCCTATTCCCTCCCAACATCAAATAAATATATATTGTGTTTATTTATGTTTATTGAGATCTTCAACCAGGTGAATTTTATTTCGCCGAAATGCTATCTGCTCTTAACCCTTATGTGCCTGTTGTAATTTTATTGTTTGTTAAATGTTGAATTAAAAGTAAAAAAATAATAATTGGTAATACAAATATTCAAATATAAATAAAAATATTTAGAAATTAAATCAAAATTTGTCCTTTAGATCAGATATTCAAATATCATATTTTCATTACCTATTTCTATTTTTAATTTCTTTTTCGATTTCAAAAACTGATACTGAAGTTTTGTTTGTAACAAAAATCCATAAAATAAACTTTTTATTTCACTTGACGAAAATAATACTACTAGAAATTATGTTAATCGGCCCAAGTTCTGCCATTTTTATATGAAACCAACCGGCAACTAATACATGGTAATGTTCTAGGAAGGGCTGAAGAATGAGGTTTAATACAGACCTTCAGACCTATCGCTGAAATGTCTTTCAATTACAGACTCAGATTATACTCTAAATTAATACCGATAAAAAAAAGAGGAAAATAAAGAAAAATACCTAGTAATGATGAAATTTTTATCTACTTTTGTGACTACCCATTTTTATACCCTACACTAAGAGTGAAAGGGTATATTCAGTTTGGTACGCCGTTTGTAACACCCAGAAGGAAGCATCTCCGGTATGGAAAAGTATATATATTCTTGATCAGCATGACCTCCTGAGTCGATTTAGCGATGTCCGTCTGTCCGTCTGTCTGTCCGTCTGTCTGTCTGTTGAAATCCCTACTACTTTTAAAATTGAAAAGCTAGATAAATGAAACTTATAACTTAGATTACTAATATACCTACGCTGTATGTGCGAAAAAATTGGTGAGATCGGTCCATTGTGACCTATGATCCGACCACTTATGTTCAAATACCTCATATAAAATGTACATATAAAGATCAATTTTTATCTATACGTGCTTAGGAAAACTTTTTTGGTCAAATATATATTGATATCATGCTCAAATACATGATAATAATGTTTTCCGACGAAAAGACTTGTGGTTCACAAAAAAAAAAATCGAAATTCGGTATACCTACCCATTTGTAAATATGGGTATCAAATGAAAGAAAAATCTTCAGGGATGGAAAGTTTGTAGTTATTTTCAGGATTCGTATACCATGGTGACCTATATATCACCACACATATGTGTAGGGTATTTATAGTCGGCTTAGACCGACTATAATTTTGATAATTCTAACTATCATAATTACACCTACTTTAAAATTTCCCATGTGATCTAACCTTCCCAACTGGTTTATCTTCTAACACTAAAATCATTTTTTAACTAATCGCACAAAATGTCGATGTGCTAGGGTTAGAATTCACCATCTGCGATTTCCATGAAATTTAGGCAACTGATACACATAAAAAGAAAAAATTCCATACGATGAAATAGGGTAGCCTGTGGTAAAGTGGGACACGTTTTCATTTTGCTCCAAAAAAAGTACATTTTAATAATTTATTAAATTGTTTTAAAGTATCTATTCCATAGACTGATTCATAACATAACTTTTAGCATTCTACAAAATACCATTTATATGCTTTTTAATTAATTTTTGAGCGATTTTTCAAAACATTGGGCTGTTCGGACCTCTTAAAAAAAACCTAGGGTAAAGTGGGAAACTTCAAAATTATTTACCAAAATGCTATTTTATTCTTACTTTTTAATGTTTTATTATTTTCACAACAAAATCGAATATAGTATGGATAAAAAACTTGTAATAAAACTTGCATGAATAAAATTAGAAGAAAAAACGTTAAATTCATAAGTATTTCAGTAGTTACGTTAAGAAAATATGGAAAAAAAATTGGTAAATTTAGACTTAGACAGAATATTCTGAGTGGCAATGGATACAGTTGTGGTCGTCAAGTACAAATTTCAAGTATACAGGCCATTTGCAGATATGGCAATTCACTAAATTGTTCAAATTAAAATTCTTCGGAATTTCATTCAAGCAAATGGTACAAAGTTTTCCTTTTAATAATCTGGAATAATCTTTAGTGCTGTAGTTTTTTTAGTTGTTGTTAATGGTTTAATATAATAATAGTTTGGCGCTACAGTCCTGTATAGAACTTCAGCCGAGCTCTCTCACCATTTTGAGCTGTGCGTGTTATATTTGGTACTCAAAGTGGTGGGACCTACAGTTTATTGCCGAATCCGAACGGCGGGTGAGAGCTTTTTCATAGGCAATGGTTTTACTATCGTAGGTTTGCCATTTACTGACGAGAGGTAGCGCGGTATAGAAAATGTTTCTATGAAAAGATGTTGTTAGCCCCAGTCCAGGCTTGAACCGGGGACCTTTCGGCTCGCAGTCCAACGCACTAACCACTGAGCTACCGCGGCTCTTCGGCTTTTTTCTGCTATGAAGATTTTATCTAAGGTGAAGTTAAAATTTAGCTTTTTATCGATTTGTGGCCAAGATTGGTGTTTTTTTTTTGGCTAAACCAACAAACATTGCTTAAATTACGTTTCCCACTTTACCCAAATATCGCTATTTCAACACAATTTAAAACCGTTTAAACAATGTTTAATTACTTACATTCTCCGATCATTTTAAACATACCTTCCTAATTAAAAACGACAAAAATTTACACTTTTTGACAGCAAACAACAGCACTCTAAAAAAACTTTCAACTTTTCTCAAAATGCAATAAAATGGTATTAATAATAATTTAATTACAACCATAAATAAAAAAATAATTGATGGCATTTTAAGATTCACTCGATATTTGTTTTTTTCTTTAAGTACAAAAACATGTCCACATATTGCAATTTCACACATTACCCTATGTCCCACCTTACCTCAGACTCGCCTATATAAAATTAAGAAAAATAGTTTTCAATTATAATGCCGTCAAAATATTATCTTGAAATTTGGTATAAATATTTATAATAATTCAACGAAAATTTGTTTTTTTTATTAATTTTAAAGACAGACCTTTTTTGGACAAAATAGAAGTTTTTTCGAACAATGCATAATAAATATAAAATAAAAATACATTAATCAACAAAGTACATCACGGGTTAAAACGGTGCATTCAATTTTGCCAAAAAGTAATAAAGCTATAAGTATAAATATGCTCTAACGAGTGGAGGTGCTAATAATGGCATATTTTGGGGTTACCGACATTAATGATTTTGACACAGTTTACTTAAAATTAATATACTATCAGTAGTATGCAATTGTTACTTGAAATAAAAGTGACTACTACAAATTGTACTAAAATGCATAACCATATTGTATTGATATTTGTCTCCTTATTAAAATCCTAGCTTATTGTATAGAATTTGCTTACTTTTTAATAATCTCCAAACAAATTTTGTAATCAATAGAATTCACATTAAATTTATAATCTGCCAGTAAATACAAAATAATATAATTTGCGTAATTTGTGCATTTGAATGTAAACATTATACACCTCATTTAACATATAATCCCATTGAATAAAAATGGTTATTTTATAAAGACAATTTTAGATACACAAAGAAGATTAAATTGTGATTCAGTGAGTGAAACTAAGAACGTGTGTAGTTAGATTAGTAATATAAAGTTCATAGCGCATAATCATAGACCATTTAAAGACAAATTTAAAATTAATATCATGATATTAATTTATATTTTAATTTTAAAGATAGACTTAAAATTGTCTATGAGTATTTATTATTCACTGATAATATTATTAGGAATAATAATTTGTTTTTTTTTGCAAATTTGAAATATTAGTAAAAATTATAATTTTAAATTAAAATTAAAATGTGTTATTTTTAACTTACAGTGATGTGCGAAAGAATAGGAACACCAATGCTATTATTTGATAAGTGATATTTTCTACTGGGTTTATTACAAAAACAAAGTTAACTAACTGTAGTCCAAACATTGATTATATGCAGAATCCTTCCTTCCTTAAATGGCCCTTACAACCGTGGGTCGGTTTTGGCCGCTGAGATGAAGCCGCGCCAGACGGATCTGCTTTGCGCGCGCTGACGCCAGTTAGAAATACCAAGCGTTGCCATGTTGTCTTTCCAACGCAGATTTGGACGCTCTCTTTTACGCTGTCCACCTTCGAGTTTCGATTCAAACACCTTCTTGGCTGGAGTGTTTTCATCCATTCGTTAGACATGAAGCCGCTGGATCTCGAAGCGCTTGACTATGTCAATGTCGTCGAATAACTCATACAGCTCGTGGTTCATTTATTAGCTCTTCGCCTCCGGTCTTAAACAATTCAGCAGGCAGGCCATCAGCATCTGCGGCTTTGTTGTTTTTCAGCCGAGCAATGGCTGTTCTGACTTCGTCATGGTCGGGTGGCGGAATCTCAACGTCGTCATCAAGTACTGGGGTTGCCGGGTTTACTTCTCTATCGGTGGAATTGCGGTCATCATCACCGGTCAGCAGTTTAGAGAAGTGATCCCTCCATATCTTCAGTGTGCTCTGGATATCTGTCACTAGATTCCCGTTCTCATCTTTACAAGAAGAGGCTCTGGGTTTTCTCGAAGAATTTTCGAGCCTCATTCCTGTCCCCATGCATCTCAATCTCCTCACACTCACGTCTTTCTGCCTCGCTTTTTTTACGCCTGAAAAGACGTCTCTCTTCCATCCTCTTCTCATTGTATCGCTCCTTCGCAGCTCGCGTACTACTGACTGCAGGGTGGATTTGTACGCAGCGTCTTTCTCTGCAGTGGCCGCGCGACTCTCTTTGTCATACCACTGAGGGGGCGTTGGAATCCAAGCACCTCTTCGGCAGCCGTACGCATAGACCAGGAGATATGGTTCCACTGCGCGTTTATATCATCGAGAGGAGGAGCAGGTGTGAGAGTCGAGTGGAAAAGGATTTGGATTGTCTGTTGAGATTGCAGCTTTCCGACGTCTAGCTTTCTCTGCGTTTGGTTCCGTACGTTCCTCGCAGCGCTTAAGCATGTGCGGACCTTGGCTGCTACAAGCTAATGATCCGAGTCCATATTGGCACCTCGGATAGTGCGTACGTCCATCACGCTCGAAGCGTGCCTTCCGTCAATCACAACGTGATCAATTTGATTTCGAGTTTTTTGATCGGGCGACAACCATGTGGCCTTGTGGATATCGAAATGTTGGAATCTAGTGCTACTAACTACCATGTTTCGTGCTGCGGCGAGGTCGATTAGCCTCGTTCCGTTATCGGAAGTGTTGGCATTAAGGCTAAATTTACGATTTTTCCAATTTCTTCGTTTTTTTGTAATAACTTTTTATTAGAGCAAAATAGAATAGTGATGTAAAGGCATTTCTTGTTTGATTTTAAAGTACCTATCGATTGGCATCATTATTCCAAAATATAAAAAATCCAAAAAATATTTTAAAATAATGATGATGATCGATAGTTGCTTTTAAAACAAACAACTAATGCCTTTACATTACTACTTTATCTTGCACTAATAAAGAGTTATAGCAAAAAAACGAAGAAATTGGAAAAATCGAAAATCTTGTCATGCCAAAAGGGCGAATCTTTTCGGGTTTTTGCTATAACTCTATATTTGTGAAAGATAAAATAGTGATGTAAAGGCATTATTTGTTTGATTTTAAAGCAGCTATCGATTATTATCAATATTTAAAAATAATTTTCCAAGCATTTTTCTTGCAAT
Source organism: Dryomyza anilis (assembly GCA_951804985.1). Taxonomy (NCBI): domain Eukaryota; kingdom Metazoa; phylum Arthropoda; class Insecta; order Diptera; family Dryomyzidae; genus Dryomyza; species Dryomyza anilis. Next base: position 14,783,139 of record OX638134.1, on the reverse strand, counting down.
AGATAAAAATTCAAAAATATTTTTTAAAATAATGAACCAAATTGATAGGTGCTCTAAAAACAAACAATTAATACCTTTACACAACTATTTTATCTTGTACCCATTAAAAGTTATGACAAAAAAACCAAAAGATTTGCCCTTTTGTTAAGAGAAGATTTTCAATGTTTTTAATTTGTTTTTTTTTATTTTTGATGCTAGAAATATGCAGCAAAATCACACACGATTTTGGCACAGTGTACTTGAGGAAAAAATACATTAAAAAATGTTAAAAAAAAACGTAAATGTCAAAAATTACACATTCGCCCCTTTGGACAGATAGATAGATGGGAAGATTTCTTGATATTTTCGAAATAATCAAGGTATACGAGTAGTAAGGCTATACAAGATGTCTTTTATTTTTCTCAATAAATGTAATTTTTTTATAAATTTGAAACATTTTTTTTTTCTTGTAATTTTTGACAAGTGATATTTATCTCAAAATGCATAACCGATAACTTCTTTTTTTTATTTTTGACCACATAGTTTGTAGATCTATTCAAATTTACCAACTGCCAAATTAATATAGAATTTAAATGCAAATTAATAAAAATTATTTTCTATAATTCATGGTTACTATAAAAAGAAATACTGTAACTCGCTGTTATTGAAGTGATTTCCGATTTTGAAGGCATTTTTAAAATGCATCAACATTCGCTGACATTAGCGATGTAACGACTGCACCCGACTGCACTGCGCGCATTACAAAATGGCGCCGCTTATATCCGGTCGCTATTCGTTGGCGTTGCAGCACTCTGTGCTTCATTATTATTTGATTTTGCTGCGCATTTCACAGATGCTTTTAGCTGCAAATGAAAAGTATTTTGAATATTTTATAGTTTTTTATTTTATTTTTTATTTTTATTCAACAACATTTTGAGTGGGTATGTGTCCAGGTTATTGCTGATGTTGATGCTGATGCCGACGAGGATGATGGGGAATTTCATATTGTTGGCGCTGACATTGCGTGCGATACAATGCGCTTACGTTTCAGCTGATTTTATTTATCATATGATTTTTTGTTATCTTTTTTTTTTTTATTTTGCCACCATTGTCGTGTTGATCAATTGAATTGAAATTCGGAAACGCATTTCACGATGGGTTTCCGATGCTCGGCAGCGACGAGTTGACGTGTAGCCAACAATGGCGTCTGATGCATAAATAATTTTAATAAATTATTTTCAGCGTATGTCGCGAAGTTTACAGTGGAATGTTATAGTTGTAAGGCGGATAAAAGGCAACTGAAAATGAAATATTTAATGTATTTAAAGCAAATTCAATTATTTTTTTATACACAACGTATTAAAGCTTTTTCTTAACTTAAAAAGGCAAAGAATTGAATTTTAATTTTTAGTGAAAATTTAAATTTTTAGTGAAAAATTGAATTTTCAATAAAAAATTGTATTTTAAGTGAAAATTTGAATTTTCAATGTAAAATTGTATTTAAAGTGAAAATTTTAATTTTTAGTGAAAAATTGAATTTTTAGTGAAAAATTGAATTTTTAGTGAAAAATTGAATTTTTAGTGAAAAATTGAATTTTTAGTGAAAAATTGAATTTTTAGTGAAAAATTGAATTTTTAGTGAAAAATTGAATTTTTAGTGAAAAATTGAATTTTTAGTGAAAATTTGAATTTTTAGTGAAAAATTGAATTTTTAGTGAAAATTTGAATTTTTAGTGAAAAATTGAATTTTTAGTGAAAATTTGAATTTTAAGTGAAAAATTGAATTTTTAGTGAAAATTTGAATTTTTAGTGAAAATTTGAATTTTTAGTGAAAATTTGAATTTTTAGTGAAAAATTGAATTTTTAGTGAAAATTTGAATTTTTAGTGAAAATTTGAATTTTTAGTGAAAATTTAAATTTTGAGTGAAAAATTGAATTTTTAGTGAAAAATTTAATTTTTAGTGAAAACTTAAATTTTTGTTAAAATAGAATTTTGAGGGAAAAATTGAATTTTTAGTGAAAATTTGAATTTTTGAATTTTTAGTGAAAAATTGAATTTTTTAGTGAAAATTGAATTAGTGAAAAATTGAATTTTTAGTGAAAAATTGAATTTTTAGTGGAAAATTGAATTTTAAGTGAAAATTTGAATTTTTAGAGATAAATGGAATTTTTAGTGAAAAATTGTTTTTTTAGTGAAAAATTGAATTTTTAGTGAAAAATTGAATTTTAAGTGAAAAATTGAATTTTGAGTGAAAAATTGAATTTTTTAGTGAAAAATTGAATTTTTTAGTGAAAAATTGAATTTTTAGTGAAAAATTGAATTTTTAGTGAAAAATTGAATTTTTAGTGAAAAATTGAATTTTTAGTGAAAAATTGAATTTTTAGTGAAAAATTGAATTTTGAGTGAAAAATTGAATTTTTAGTGAAAAATTGAATTTTTAGTGAAAAATTGAATTTTTAGTGAAAAATTAAATTTTTAGTGAAAAATTAAATTTTTAGTGAAAAATTAAATTTTTAATGAAAATTTGAATTTTTAGTGAAAATTTCAAGTTTAAGCGAAAATTTCAATTTTTAGTGAAAAATTGAATTTTTAGTGAAAAATTGAATTTTTTAGTGAAAAATTGAATTTTTAGTGAAAAATTGAATTTTTAGTGAAAAATTGAATTTTTAGTGAAAAATTGAATTTTTAGTGAAAAATTGAATTTTAAGTGAAAAATTGAATTTTTAGTGAAAAATTGAATTTTTAGTGAAAAATTGAATTTTTAGTGAAAAATTGAATTTTTAGTGAAAAATTGAATTTTTAGTGAAAAATTGAATTTTTAGTGAAAAATTGAATTTTTAGTGAAAAATTGAATTTTTAGTGAAAAATTGAATTTTTAGTGAAAAATTGAATTTTTAGTGAAAAATTGAATTTTTAGTGAAAATATGAATTTTTAGTAAAAAATTGAATTTTTAGTGAAAATTTGAATTTTTTTGTGGAAATTGAATTTAGCGCATGATGATTAAGAATACAAATTGCCAAAGATGTTATTTTTCAAATGTGCATCATTGCTAAAACAACGACCAATTAGTGAAACTTTCAAACATGCATGACAAAATGTCATATTAAAAACTTTAACATTAATGATTAAAGCACGCCTCATTAGTTAGAGCTTTCGCACGAAAGTTCAATTGAAATTATGAATTCGCCGTTTTGCAAACACCTTAATATAATTCTTATTTAGTTTATACTAAGGTCTGTTTAAGTAACGCTTGCACTAATTCGCCGCTCAGTTTATTTAAAAATCGCTTACGCGTTCGGTATTAAGTCGTGTCAACGGTCAACGGAAGTGTTTGTGTTTTCTTCAATCGTGTCGGAAGCGGAAGTTTGAGCGCGTTCGCCGTAAAGTTTTTCGCGAGTGCCTATCATCGTGAGTTGGATTACGGTTCGTCTCCCGCGTGCGCGAGTTCTTTTTATCTCTCAATTTGAGACGTGCCGCTTCTCTTCGCTCTTAACATTTGGATTACGGTTCGTCTCCCGTGTGCGCGAGTGCTTTTTATCTCTCAATTTGTGCCGTACCGCTCTTCGCTCTTAACATTTGGATTACGGTTCGTGTTCCATGTGCGCGAGTGTCTTTTGTCTCTCAATTTGTGCCATGTGGTCTCTTCGTTTTTAATGTGTATTTCGCTGTGTTTTTGTCAATCGTGTCGGAAGCGGAAGTTTGAAAGTGTACGACGAAAAGCTGTTATTTTTCCTATGTTCGATTGGATTACGGTTGATTGGTTTCCCATTCAATTTTTATAGTGTTTTCTCTTCGCTCTTAATTAACTTTTCGCGAACGTGTAAAATATTCTTGACTATTATGCGTTTGAATTTTTTTTGCGCAGCAATTGTGAGAGTTCAAAATATTCTCTTCGGCAATTCGTTTGCATGGTAGTCGCTCTAGTTCGTGAAAGCTTCCGTTTCGTTTTGCACTGCGTCATTAAAGAGTGCCACGTGTTCGTTTCGTTCATTGCTTTGAATGGATTTTTAAATCGCCGGAAATGCGCATGTTCGATTGACTGGTTGCACTTCACTCTTAGACTCTGACATTCGTTCTCTTGTCGATGGTGCAGCTTATGTGCACAACTGTATATTTTTATTTTTGCAGACGATAATATTAATTGTCGTAATGTTTGTCTGTCATTCAATCATAAAACGATTCTCTATCATCAAATAAATTATGTGATGTTCTTTTATTCGCTCCAGAAAAAGCTTCTGTGTTTTTATGCTATGAATCGTCGGATAAAAGCTATGCCTTAAAAGTCCAATAACAGGTAATTCTTATTAATTTTATTTATTTCAATATAAAAGTTGTGTGTAAAATAACTTCAACGATTTTTCCATTTATTAATCATTTCGAAAACGGAAACTGTTCATGCATTGAACGTTTTTTGTTTGTTTGATAATCGTTTTCATCGAATTCGCGTTTTTCTCTCTTAACCACCAATACAATGCATCTCTCTGAGTTACGTTGAGGTTTCTCTTTAGTTCAGCTTTTGTATTGAGTAATACGCGTTTGGTTCGATTGCGCTGTTGCTGGTTCGTGCCTTGTTTGATCGGATGTTCGACACACCACGGACTCTGAAAGAACACGGACTCTGTGCTTTAATTTTTAGTGATGGCTTTTTTTTTGGGTACTTGGTCAAATATCGATAGCAGTGAAATTCGCACTTACAAATCAAAATTATTATTATATGTACAAATGAAAAGAAGTCCATATGGATATTACTTGACTTCAAAGTTGCAAGTATTGAAAAAAAAGATTGCGGTTTATGCAAGAATATGAATTCATTTTATTTATTATAATTATTTGGAGTCATATTTTACTAAATTTACTGGAAATATACAATATAGTAGTTATCATTTTATAAGCACGTTATTTTAATTGGCAATCCTGGGATTTAATTGTGAAATTTCGATACTGATTTTCTCCGGGATTCCGGGATACCCAAATTTCGGGATCCCGGAATTGGAAGTCCTAGTATTCAGTAAACTTTTATCGTCAATAATACAAAAAATGTCTGAAAATGTTTGCAAACAAATTATAATCTATTTTTATTTTGTTTTTAAAACTTAACTATGATTTAAATTTGCTCTAAATAATTTAATTGGCCGTAAACATTTAAAATTTCTATAAAAAATAAATTTTTTCTGTAAAAATATAAATTTTATAAAAATTTTAATTTTCTACTACAAAAAGACAAATTTTAATTTTCTTTAAAAATATTTAATCTCATAAAAATATTTAAAAATATTGGTGTTTGTGTTCTTTTCTTTTTAATTTAATGAAAAATTAAATTTATAATTTTTATAGAAATTTAAATTTTTATAGAAAATTAAAATTTTTATAGAAAATTAAAATTTTTAGAGATCATTTATATTTTATATGCAAATTAAAAGAAACTTAATTTTAAAATGAAAAATTACAGTGAAAAATTAATTTTGAAAAAATATTAATTTATACTTAAACATTTAATTTTTTTGTTTGTTAAATTTTCAAGATTAAAATTTTTAAAGAAAATTTAAATTTTTATAGAATTTATATTTTTTGCAGAAAATTTGTATTTTTTATAAAAATGTATGGCCAATTAAAGTGTTTAGAGCAATTTTTTTTTCTAGAAAAGTTTAATTTTTAGTGAAAATTTAAATAAAACACAACTTATTTGAAATTGAAAAATAGTAGTGAATGTAATTTATTTAATTGACAAGTTCTTTTCTTATTTTTTGAAATATTATTATATATATTATTCTTGACAATACTTAAGAAAAAATAGTTTAACTATGTTTGCAATACATTAAGTTGAATATCGAAAATTTATCATAATTCTATCGAATTTAAAAATAAACTTCGCATTTTTAGTTGTTTTTAGTAAATAGTTTTACTGCCTCTTTCTGTGTTTCGAAACGAAAAAATATTAGACGAAAGTGACGTAATTTGCAATAAATTTCAATGTTTTAAAAGTCAAATAACGTGAAATCAAAATTTGTGTGAAGAAATTTTGACGTCAAATTTTCGTTTCGTCGTTCGTTTCGAGTTACAGAAAGTGGGTATTAATTAGTGAATATTTTAGTTTTTATTGAAAATACATATCGTCACTGTCATGCTAAAGGCATTGTTGGGAAATCCAATTTTAAAGTATGAAGTGCTTAAAAATGAGTGAAATTTATTTTTTTTTGCAATTTTTTTGTTTGTAATTATGGTTTATTCATCAATTATTATAACTTATATAAAATATATTTGGATTGATTTATAAATACGGATTTTCTGAGGAACCTATAAAGAGCTATAGCAAAAAAAAGAAAGAAATTGGAAAAATTTTCTCATGCCAAAAGGGTGAATATTTTTGTTTTTTGCTATAACTCTTTATAGGTGCAAGATAAAAAGATGATGTAAAGGCATTTATTGTTTGTTTTCAATGCACCTATCTATTGGCATCATTATTTAAAAATAATGTTCCAAATATTAATTTGTCATTTGTTATTTGCCAGAAAAATGTTTGACAAAAAAATTTAATTAATGATGCAGATCGATAATTGCTTTAAAAATAATTAATAAATACCTTTACAACACTATTTTATCTTATACCATTAAAAAGTTATAGCAAAAAAACGAAAAGATTCGCCCATTTAGCACATTTTTTGCTATAATTTTTTATTGGTGCAAGAAAAAATAGTGGTGTCAAAGTATTAGTTATTTGTTTTTAAAGCACCTATCGATTGGCAATATTGTTTAAAAATATTTTTCCAAACATTTTTTCCTGCAAATAACATATAGGCCATTCCACACCAAATCGACCAGCGGTTGGAACTCACCTTCTTCGATTTCAATTAAATTTTGGGATAAAGGATACTGAGACATGCACTAACCAATTTTTTTTTTATTTTTTCGAACCACTACTTTCAGAGATACAGTGGCTCAAAGTTGGAAAAAAGGGCCGAATATCACTTTTGTATGGTTGTTCATATTTAAATATCTTTTAGACTAGAAATGCTAAAAACTCCACTGATGGCTCGATTTGAAGCTAATAGAACAAGCTCGGAAAAACAAATAAAAAATAAAAAAAAGTGCATGTCTCGATACCCTTTATGAGTTGCCAAAATATCATTAATATCGAAACGGAAAAATCTCAAATTTGACTTTTTTTGGTCGATTTGTGTGGAATGGGCCCATATAGCAAATTAATGTTTGACAAAATATTTTCAATTAATGATGCCAATAGTTAGGTACTTTAAAATCAAACAATTAATGCCTTTACATTACTATTTTATCTTGCGCTAATTAAAAGTTATAGCATAAAAAACATAAATATTTGCATAATATAGTCTCACAAAATCCGTATTTCTAATTCAGTAGGTTGTTCAAATCAATAGATATTTTACATACGTTATAATAATTGACAAATAAACCAAAATAGCCGAAAAAATTGAAAAAAAAATATAAATTTTGCTAATTTTTAAAGCACTTCAAACTTTAAAATATGATTTCCCTACATTTTTAAAATTGCACATTCGCCCCTTTGGCACGACAGCGACGATATACATATATGAATTTTAATAAATATTAAAAAGTATAAAATATGAAATCTCAATGAATTACTGTTTGTAAGTTTAGATTCTTTATTTCCATTATCCAATAATTTTGTTACTTGGTGTAAGACTGTAATTTTACATTTTTTTAAGGAGTTCTCTCTCATTTGTCGCTCTGCTTTATACATTTTCTTGGTCATTGGCACTCGTCGCCGTGCAACATGTTTATCATACAATTTTTTGTGTGATGCGCATTAAGTTCGTCTGTACTGCGCCAGTCGAACTGCGCCAGTCCAAAGAGCTTTCAGCAGTCGGTTTGGCCAAAATTGTCACATTTGAATTCGTCAATATTAGCGGAAGCGTAAGTTTGACAGTATTCGACATTCTTTTCTATTGTCCGCAAGTTTCTCTTTATATTTCGATGAACCTATTGCCCTCTTCGTCATTCAAGGTTCGTTTATGCTGCCCAACTTTTCTTGAAGCTTTTGCGTGCTCATCGGTCAGAGCGCCTCCTACTCAATAATTTTTCTATGATTACCTTCTTTCATTTTTGTTTTCAATATTCAAATATAGATCATACACAGAAAAAACAAAATATTGTATTTAAGTATGAAAAAAAACTTAGAATAGCACCATCCCAAATTCGACTAACATTAAGTCTGCACAGACTTATATTAAGTACGTACGGACTTAATATAAGTCTGTGCGGACTTAACTTAAGTCTGTGCGGACTTAATATTAGTCGAATTTGTGATGGTGCTATTCTAAGTCTTCTTCATATTTAAATACAGTATTTTTTTTTCTCTGTGTACGTTTGTTGAATTAAAATTATCTTTGTTCTGTAATCTCAGCAAGTCATGTGCGCATGAGGGTGCTTCTTAACTATTCAATTGTTAAAGCTTTCATTGGAAGCGTACTCACACATTTGTGTTTAACAATCATATTACGTCACGTAGTACGAGCTTTTTACTTTACGTCAACTAGTTCTAAACGGAAGTCTGACTGAGTTCGGCAAAAATGTCTCGTTTTCTTCGCGTACTTTCGTACACTGTCTCTTTGACATTTGCTCTCTTCGCCATACCAAAGCATTTGTATGACGCGCTTCATTAGTATGATGCGTGTTTGGTTCGTTTGTACTGCGCAAACGAACATTGAAACTTGTTCGTATCGTTCGTTGATTTGTGCGGATGCTCGAAAAGTCGGATATCCTGTATTTGCGCGGTGTTCTTCTGTATCTGTTGGTCTTTCTCTATCTGGGTATTCTCTATCTGCGAACAGGTTCTGTGTGGAAATGTTGTAATAATTTTCTCAGAAAATCCGTCTCTGACATTTTTTTTTTATAATTTGTGCAGCTTTTTTCTTGAGCGTCGTTACCCTGAAGTGTTTAAGAAATTTCATTTTACTATTAAAATTTTAAATTAGCATTTTTGATTGTTTTTTAAAATGCCATATCGTCACTATCATAACAAAGGGGTGAATGTGCAATTTTTGACATTTGCGTTTTTTTTACATTTTTGAATGTAGTTCCTCTAGTATGCTGTGCGTGTCATTTTCTTGAATATATCTATCCACAAAAGACAAAATCAAAAGGGCGTATTTTAAAAATTGAAAAAATAATTATTGGTGCAAGATAAAACAGTGGTGTGAAGGCATTGTTTGTTTTTAAAGCACCTATAGTTTGGCAGTATTATTTAAAAATATGTTGCCAAACATTTTTCTGGCAAATAACAAATGGCAAATTAATGTTTGACAAAACATTTTTAATTAATGATGCTAATAGATATGTGCTTTAAAGGCAAACAATTAATACCTTTACATGACTATTTTATCTTGCGCCAATAAAAAGTTATAGCATAAACAACAAAAATATTTGCATTTTGATCAGGATATAGCCTCACAAAATCCGTATTTATAATTCAGTAGGTTGTCCAAATATAAAGATTTTTTTTATTCGTCATACTAATTGACGAATAAACCAAAATAACAGAAAAAATTGAAAAAAAATATAAATTTTGATAATTTTTAAAGCACTTCAAACTTTAAACTTTGATTTCCCAACATTTTTAAAAACGCACATTCGCCCCTTTGGCATGACAGTGACGATATTATTTATATTCCAATTTTTAATTTCCAATGCCTCAAATATTTTAACTATAAAAAATGTTTTTATAATTAAATTCATATTTACGAATATTTTCAGTCAAAAATTCTTATTTTAAGTTTTTATTAAAAACTTGTTGCTTTTTATATTCATAAAAAAATATATATAAAATGTAAAATATTTTTTTATAACATTAAAAAAATCTGTATTATAGTTTTCATGTCATTAAAAAAATTGTAACCATTTTTATTATTTTTAACAATGGCTATACTTCTGTTGCAATTTGCATAATTTATGATTTATACATTTTTAGTTTTTGCCATATTGAGAACTATAACAAATAAAAAACTTTTGCGCATTAATTGTGCGAAAATGTGGAATTTATGTGACCACAAATAATTTTGATTGTTGCAAAAAAAAAATGTGTATTCGATATATATTATATTTGGTTGTGTAAATTCTTTTTATTTCTATGGCAAATAATTTTTGCTCAACACATTACTGCGACATGCCGCGCCATATTGTCCAATGACATGGCGAACGGTTGACTGGCTGTCGACTGTAACAGCCTCAATTCATAGCAACGTCCTCCAGGACGATTTGTCCTAACTGACCATTGTCATTGATGTGTTTTGTGTGTGTATGTGCGTGCTTTGCAGATGTGGGTAAATTGTTGGCTACTTGCTGGTCATGTTGTTTCGCCAATCCGTAATGCGTAATTTTTGAAAAATAAAATTTATGCCTCAATAATTTTGCAATTGCGACGTGCGGCGGTTTGTTCGGTCCCGGTTCGGTTCGGTCGCTGCCATTGCCACACTCAATATTGCGGTATCATAACCGCAGTAAATTGCTTGTTTATATAACTATCTAGCGATATATTTACATATATTATTTTTGCTTCATAAAAAATTTATTATTTTCCGTTGTTTTTCACATTTTTTATTATTATTTATTTTCCAATTGGTTGCACGATTCTTTTATTATTAACACATTATTTTATATTTACAACATTTTTGTTAGAACCATTTTTTAGTAGTCATATAAATTGCTTATTTGAATTTCAAAGCATTTTTATTATATAAATGCTATGAAATCTAATATACAAAAGACTAAATTTTAAATTCTAAACATTTTAAATATACTTAAAACCCATTAAAACCTAAATTATGAACCTTTCTACAATTAATTCCATAACCTAAACGAAATATGTTCCGCTGCAGGTAACCTATTAATTTCGTTCCTGCTCAGTGCGCCATCTGAATTTTCATAAAGCCTAATTAGCACATAAATAAACTAAAATTAATAGAAACTATTTGCTCAATTAAAAAGTAATTTCGCGAGTCTTCCACTTCAGCAGTTGCTGTGCAGGTTACTCTTCCTCTTTTTGTTTGCTCCTTCGATAGCTTCAGATGCCTTTACCAGCAGGCAGCAATAGAATTCTGAAAATACTCAAATTTTATTAGGGTTTGTAAATATTAAATTAAAAAACCGGTTATTCGATACCGGGTACTTGTGAACCGGGTACTTAAAACCGATATTTTGTGAAGCGGTAATTGGATCAATTTTAAATAAAGAATATATATTTTTTGGTCAACATATATCATAGGTACTGGGATTTAGTACCGGGTATTATAGTAACGATTATTTGATTACCGGTAATTTAGGTACCGTTTATTAAAAAGACAGTAATAAAAGAACTTTCTATTCAATATAGTGATGTTTGCGAAATAAAGACATAAAAAAATAAAGAAATAAAGAAATAAAGAAATAAAGAAATAAAGAAATAGAGAAATAAAGAAATAAAGAAATAAAGAAATAAAGAAATAAAGAAATAAAGAAATAAAGAAATAAAGAAATAAAGAAATAAAGAAATAAAGAAATAAAGAAATAAAGAAATAAAGAAATAAAGAAATAAAGAAATAAATAAATAAATAAAGAAATAAAGAAATAAAGAAATAAAGAAATAAAGAAATAAAGAAATAAAGAAATAAAGAAATAAAGAAATAAAGAAATAAAGAAATAAAGAAATAAAGAAATAAAGAAATAAAGAAATAAAGAAATAAAGAAATAAAGAAATACAGAAATAAAGAAATAAAGAAATAAAGAAATAAAGAAATAAAGAAATAAAGAAATAAAGAAATAAAGAAATAAAGAAATAAAGAAATAAAGAAATAAAGAAATAAAGAAATAAAGAAATAAAGAAATAAAGAAATAAAGAAATAAATAAATAAAGAAATAAAGAAATAAAGAAATAAAGAAATAAAGAAATAAAGAAATAAAGAAATAAAGAAATAAAGAAATAAAGAAATAAAGAAATAAAGAAATAAAGAAATAAAGAAATAGAGAAATAAAGAAATAAAGAAATAAAGAAATAAAGAAATAAAGAAATAAAGAAATAAAGAAATAAAGAAATAAAGAAATAAAGAAATAAAGAAATAAAGAAATAAAGAAATAAAGAAATAAAGAAATAAAGAAATAAAGAAATAAAGAAATAAAGAAATAAAGAAATAAAGAAATAAAGAAATAAAGAAATAAAGAAATAAAGAAATAAAGAAATAAAGAAATAAAGAAATAAAGAAATAAAGAAATAAAGAAATAAAGAAATAAAGAAATAAAGAAATAAAGAAATAAAGAAATAAAGAAATAAAGAAATAAAGAAATAAAGAAATAAAGAAATAAAGAAATAAAGAAATAAAGAAATAAAGAAATAAAGAAATAAAGAAATAAAGAAATAAAGAAATAAAGAAATAAAGAAATAAAGAAATAAAGAAATAAAGAAATAAAGAAATAAAGAAATAAAGAAATAAAGAAATAAAGAAATAAAGAAATAAAGAAATGAAGAAATAAAGAAATAAAGAAATAAAGAAATAAAGAAATAAAGAAATGAAGAAATAAAGAAATAAAGAAATAAAGAAATAAAGAAATAAAGAAATAAAGAAATAAAGAAATAAAGAAATAAAGAAATAAAGAAATAAAGAAAAAAAGAAATAAAGACATAAAGAAATAAAGAAATAAAGAAATAAAGAAATAAAGAAATAAAGAAATAAAGAAATAAAGAAATAAAGAAATAAAGAAATAAAGAAATAAAGAAATAAAGAAATAAAGAAATAAAGAAATAAAGAAATAAAGAAATAAAGAAATAAAGAAATAAAGAAATAAAGAAATAAAGAAATAAAGAAATAAAGAAATAAAGAAATAAAGAAATAAAGAAATAAAGAAATAAAGAAATAAAGAAATAAAGAAATAAAGAAATAAAGAAATAAAGAAATAAAGAAATAAAGAAATAAAGAAATAAAGAAATAAAGAAATAAAGAAATAAAGAAATAAAGAAATAAAGAAATAAAGAAATAAAGAAATAAAGAAATAAAGAAATAAAGAAATAAAGAAATAAAGAAATAAAGAAATAAAGAAATAAAGAAATAAAGAAATAAAGAAATAAAGAAATAAAGAAATAAAGAAATGAAGAAATAAAGAAATAAAGAAATAAAGAAATAAAGAAATAAAGAAATAAAGAAATAAAGAAATAAAGAAATAAAGAAATAAAGAAATAAAGAAATAAAGAAATAAAAAAATAAAGAAATAAAGAAATAAAGAAATAAAGAAATAAAGAAATAAAGAAATAAAGAAATAAAGAAATAAAGACATAAAGAAATAAAGAAATAAAGAAATAAAGAAATAAAGAAATAAAGAAATAAAGAAATAAAGAAATAAAGAAATAAAGAAATAAAGAAATAAAGAAATAGAGAAATAAGGATATAAAGAAATAAAGAAATAAGGAAATGAAGTAATAAAATAGGTTAATCGATTTGAATGAAATAATTTTTGCAAACACTATAAAGCAATTTTATATATTCAGAATTCAGCGAATATTTAGCATTTGCTTTCGTAGCTTATTAATAAAGGCACATTAACTCATTCTTTATGACTAAGAGCTGCTGCCAAAATAGTCGTTATTTGCGCACAGGTCGCACTTTACTGAAGTGTATTTAATCATAATTTTGGCCAAAGGTCAGAGTGTATTTGTTCTTTGTTAGTTTTTATATTTGCCAATTTAATACATCTTCTAATTGCCTAAATAAATTCAATATTTTTGTTTTTATTAGATGAAGAGTGAATATTATTATTATTATTTTATGCTCTTTTAGGTAATAAAAAATATTCTAACAATTTTTACAAATAGTACAAATATACGTTAACATCAATCAAATATATATTTATATATTAACTAAGATGTTTTTTATGGGGAGTATATTTTTACTTACGTCATATTATGTATGTTAGAAACATTACTTTTTTATTGCACAAATTTTTGTTGATATTATTGAATACATCATTTAAAAAAATGATTTATTAAAAATAAACAAAAAAAAAAGGCTTTAATAGAAATAAATATATGTTCGATTTTGGTTTGATTTACAAAAGCAAGTGTATTTATTTTTACTGTATTACAAATAACTACATGATTTGACTGCTATATATGTTCAGTACATATTACTACAATCCTGCTACATTTTACTACATTATGCATTTTTGTAGCCGCGGTAGCCCAGTGCTTAGTGCGTTGGACCGCGAGCCGAAAGGTCCCCGGTTCAAGCCTGGACTGGGGCTAACAACATCTTTTCATAGAAACTTTTTTCTATACCGCACTACCTCTCGGCAGTAAATGGCAAACCTACGAGAGTAAAAACCATTGCCTATGAAAAGCTCTCACCCGCCGTTCCGATTCGGCAATAAACTGTAGGTCCCACCAATTTGAGTACAAATATAACACGCACAGCTCAAAATGGTGAGAGAGCTCGGCCGAAGTTCTATACAGGACTGTAGCGCCAAACTATTATTATATTATGCATTTTTTTGTTAATTTATATGTTCAGTACATATTACTACAATCCTGCTACATTTTACTACATTATGCATTTATTATACTTCAAGATAAAACTGCATTTGACATTAACCTTTAAATGCCCAAAAATCAAAAATTGGTTTAAAAAACTTTATTTAAACTAACCGCAGCGACTTTAAAAATGTATTTTGATCAAAGTGCCATCATTTACGCCAATCACCGCATGAAACCAATATCATTCGACAGCTCTCTACGGTTGTGAAATTTTGTAATTTCGAAAATTAATTTTTGTGGTAAATTATTTAAAATTGAAGCAGAAAAAATATGTCCATGGCCGTTATAATACCTAGAGCCTTTTTTAATTTTGTTTTTTTTTTTCAATTTTTAATACAGGGTCCCATGCGGTTCCACCAAACAATTCCGCAGTTTTTTTCACATGTTTCAATAAGGTATCACATATAAGCAAAGTCATGGAAAAAAGGTTATTCAGAATCGCACGCTTTAAAAATATATTTCTTTTCAGCTTAAAACAAAAAATTTTTCATTATGGGGTTTGATACCATATCAAGAATATTTGCGCTTGATTACTTTTCTCATATCTGATGCCTATGTATATCAAGAATAATTGCTGTTGTTTACATGTTTGATACCCAATACATTAAACTCTGCATATGAAGAATAACTTCTCTTGTTGACTTTTATGATTCCCAAGATATTAATCTCTGCATATCAAGAATAATTTGCCACGCTACTTTTTTTGCTACCAAAGAAATAAACTTCTGCATATCAAGAATAATGTATAGTGCTAATTTTTTAGATATCCAAGATTCAATGTATTCAATGCTCCATTTTATAATGTATATCATGTCGTTTTTCGATACCAAAGAAGAAAAACCTTGGTATATCAAGAATAATTGCACTTAGTTACTTTTAGTTATCTAAGAACATAATTTCTTATATATATTTTTTTGTTTACTTATTTCATTGCCAATATTGCCACAGCATACAAAAAATAATGTGTCTTCTTTATTTGTATGATTCCCAAGACATTAATCTCTGCATATCAAGAATAATTTGTCAGTCTACTTTTTTTCTTACCCAAGAAATAAACCTCCTCATTTTAAGAATAGTTTATAGTGATAATCTTTTGATATTCAAGGCACAATATTCTCATGTTATCAGCCGTTTTTTTGATAAAAAGAAAGAAGAAAAACCTCTGTATATCAAGAATTATTGCACCTAGTTACTTTTAGTAAGAACATAATACCCTCTGTATATCAAGAATAATTGCTATTGTTTACTTATTTGACACCTAATACATTAACCATTGCATTCAAAAAATATCGTCTCTTGTTTACTTTTATGATTTCCAAGATATTAATCTCTTCATATCAAGAATAATTTGTCATAATACTTTGTTTTTTATACAGAAGAAATAAACTTCCGTTTTTTAAGAATAATTTATAGTACTAATTTTTTGATATTCATATGTATGTTATTTTTTGATACCAAAGAAGAGAAACCTTGGTATATCAAAAATAATTGCACTTAGTTCATATTTTGAAACCGAAGAATATGATTTCTACCTATCACACATAATTGCTCTTTGTTACTTTCAACAGACAGTCGAACTACCAAGCACATGGTGACGACAGACGGACATCGCAATACAAAGCATACGAGCGAATATTACAGACAAAGCAAGATCGATGAAAACATCATCATGAACACGTATTCTCATTGCGAATAAAACATCAACAATTTTGCGTGTTAATTTTTGTTTTTAAAAGTTAATAAATTAATTTCTCAAAAACCGGGAGAATAAATTTGGTTTACTTTTTTGATAACTAAGTAATTTGCTTTCTTAATATTCAGATGATTATTTCTAGAATGTTTATAGTATTTTATTGATATTAGCAAAATTCTGCTAATTTTAATTCGAGCTGAATTTCTCTCTAGATTTAGAAGTTTATTTCCTTCCGTCCATGCCGGAACAATTGCTCTTTTCTTTTCATTTTTGATTTTGTAACAGGTTACTATGGAGTCCGGAGGGTGTCATAGGCTATATATGTGCGCAATTACACAAAGTGGAAACTCACCACACTAAAATTCACCACACTAAAACTCACCACAATAAAATTCAGCACACTAAAACTCACCACACTAAAACTCACCACACTTAAACTCACCACACTAAAACTTACCACACTAAAATTCACCTCATCTAAACTCACCACAATAAAATTCAGCACACTAAAACTCACCACACTAAAACTCACCACACTTAAACTCACCACACTAAAACTTACCACACTAAAATTCACCTCACCTAAACTCACCACACTGAAACTCTCTACATTAAAACTCACCACACTAAAATTTCTACTGTGAAAAACTCTACGGGAAAGAATTCTACAGGAAAGAATTCTACCGGGAACAATTCTACAGCGATGAATTCTACGGGAAGATTTCTTCCGGGAAGAATTCTACCGGGATGAGTTCGACGGGAATATTTCTACCGGGAAGGATTCTACGGGAAAGCGTTCCATGGGGAAGAATTTTACGGGGCAGTCTGAGAAAAAATTGTCCTTGAGAAAAGTAGTTTTGGCGGAGAATTATTTTTTGGCTACTACATTTATAAAACCAATAAAAAAAAACTTTCACAGCCAAGCACGGGCCCCTGAAATAAATAATAAAAATGTTTTTTATTTTTTTATATTAATAAAATCGCTACATATCTTTTAATTCACAAAATCTTGGCACGAGTCGTGCACGGGTCCAGCTAGTACTACACATATATTTAATACTAAACACACCGAGTGTCACTAATCATATTTTCTTCAATTCCCAAACTAAGTCACTACGATGTCGTGCATACTTTTACATCTACGTGTGTTAATCATGTTTTTCCAATCAAAAAGTTAAAACTGTTCAACTAGTAACAGCGTAAATAAAAACAAAAATAAACTTCATAAACTCCTTGGCACAAGTTTTAACGTAGAAAATTACTTGAGGTTTGTGTAGCAATGGCAAATAAAAGAAATCACGTGCTATATAATGTTGTTAGGGTTGTGAGAAAATCATAGAAGAGGGATATGAGTATGGTTGAGTGACCGTTGCAAAGATTACTTGAAGATTTTGTGTTATTTTTGACAGGTTAATAAGTTGTTTTTTTTTGCTGTTATTATGACATGCCATATAACTTTTTGCTATTTATTTTCGTTGATTTAACGTTGAAGCTTGTTGCATGCAATTTTATTTCATATGTTTTCGATTGGTTGCATGCAATATTTTCATTATATTAAGTTTAACTTTTATAAATTAGGTGCATTTATATATTTTTAAACATTTAATTAAAAATGTGTTTAAAAAGGTATTTTTATTTAAATTAGAAAAATGATTTATTTGAAATATGTACCATAGATGGAAACCCAAACGTATACGATATAAAAAAGTATATAAAACTTATAAATTAAAGAATTTCTAGTATTTTTTGAACTTAAAAAAGTACCACAAAATACCACTTTATGACATTACATGGGGTTATTATACTTAGAAAGAAGAAACATTTTTTTTTTATATTTTCAATAATATTAAAATTGGCGCATATGTTGTCGATGTTGGCACGAACTATGCACATGCATTTCTCTTAAGCTTTGTTTGCAAGACAAACAAAAAATAATCAAGCGAAAAGTCGAGGAAACATCCAAGGAAAACATAAAACGTACGCAAAATTGTTGTATGCAAGGCTTATGCAAAAGGGCTACATATTTTAAAATTTTATTTTTATAAAATTGCGGGAAATTTCCTATTTCAAGCAATAAGCCATAGCATAACAAGTTAATAAAAATGTACGTGAAAAAAAGTAGAAAAAAAGAGAGAACGAAATTACAATTTAAATAATATTAAATAGTAATAAAAAGTATTGTAAATATTGAATTAAAACAAGTAGAATAATGTGTAGAATAAAATAAAACCTAAGTTTAAATTTAAAATATTAGAAAAACAAGATCATCGTAATGAAACTGGTCGAATACTGAAAAGATAATATATTTATCAGTTGCCGATCAAGGTCCTAACACATTTTTTAGGTGTGTTTATGAGCAAACACTGACCATGGATCACTGATCATATTAGTTTGCCATAATCCGTCCAGTTACATAATCAGAGCAGATTTCTATACTTTATTATAAATTATACTAGAGCCATGATCATGAACTAGTTCATGTATTTATCTATCAACTCGCGACCAGTTACTTGACAAATAACATTTGGACATAGAGTAATTTGATACAGGGTAAGGAAAAATCTTCTCCGTACTAGTAATGATAGTGAATTGATCATTGAATTATTTCCTTGACCTAATCAGTTACTTGGCAAACATGATCTAGATTTGATTGTGTTTAATGTAATAGTTTAAATTTCTAGTAGAGCTGATGGAAAATGTGTTAGGGTTATGCACAATAAGTGATCATTGTATATTTTCCTTTTCAAAAAACGATCTGGTACAAGACCAACATGATCAGGGCATGATCTTAAATATGATAATTTGTAGTAAATATTCTACAATAATGAAAATTTGCATCACTAGAGAAGACTTGATCACGGCCAAATCATGTTTGATCATATTTTAAAACTGAGAACCGATAAAAAAAGTTAGTAATTTTCATCGTTAGCCTGAACTACGTATTACGTAACAAGAAAATATTTTCTTATTGATCATTTAAATAAAAAATGCTAAAAAACGTCCAAAAATAGTCTAAAAAAAAAATCACATTTTTCGTGTTTAGTTTCAAATATCATAAAAACCTATAGGAATAATAGTATTTATCAGTATATTGTAATTAGTCTTGACAATTCAAAGAAAAATTGCGTTTACAGTTTTTTGGAAAACTAGTTGTGTAATGTCCTATATTTCTTTAATTCAAAAAAGTAACTGAAAACGTCCTAAAATGTCGAGAGCAATTTTCTTAAAAACATTACGCAATAGAAAAAACCGAGTATGCAGTCAAAATCAGCAACCGCTAATTGTATAGAATTGATGTCTTGTGTGTCCATGACAAACATTTTTCTCGTTTTGTTGAGTAGTGTTATCAGTACCCGATCATAACCTTTGTATAACTTCTACTATGGTAGTACCATTCCCAGTAAAAATTGTGCTATGTTCACGATCGGGAACTGATCATGTATTTTTACCTTATAAAACTACTCGTAGTAGAGTACATACCCGAAAGCCATTACCACGAAGGTCATTTCGTCTAAGTCTTTTCCCCGAAATGTACACTACCCCGAATGGGCATTTTCCCGAATGAGCACTCTACCGAATAGACATTTTCCCAAAATGAAAACATCCCAAAATGGATAATTCTCCGAAGTGGATACTTCCCTGAATGGCCTTTTCCCCGAAATGGGTATATCCCCAAAATGAACATTTCCCCGAATCTGACGTTTTTCCCGAATTGAACATTCACAAAATGCCGGAATGGACATTTCCTCGAAAAAGATATTTCCCTGAATTGAACATTTACCCGAAATGGATATTTCCCTGAATCAGACGTTTTTCCCGAATTGGACATTTCCCAAAATGCCGGAATGGACATTTCCTCCAAAAAGATATTTCCCGGAATTGTAAATTTACCCAAAATGAACACTTCCACGAATGCACATTTCCCCGAATGACCACACCATCGAATAGACATTTTCCCAAATTGAAAACCTCCCAAAATGGATAATTTTCCGAAGTGGATACTTCCCTGAATGGCCTTTTCCCCGAAATGGGTATATCCCCAAAATGAACATTTCCCCGAAAAGGACATTTCTTCGAAAAAAATATTTCCCTGAATTGAACATTTACCCGAAATGGATATTTCCCTGAATCAGACGTTTTTCCCGAATAGGACATTTCCCAGAATGCCGGAATGGACATTTCCTCCAAAAAGATATTTCCCGGAATTGGACATTTACCCAAAATGAACACTTCCACGAATGCACATTTCCCCGAATGACCACAATAGACATTTTCCCAAAATAAAAACCTCCAAAAAATTGACAATTCTCCGAAATGAATACTTCCCTGAATGGCCTTTTCCCTGAAATTGATATTTCCCCAAAAAAAATATTTCCCCGAAAAGAACATTTCCCCGAATCAGACGTTTTTCCCGAATTGGACATTCCCAAAATGCCGGAATGGACATTTCCTCGAAATAGATATTTCCCTGAAATGAACATTCACCCGAAATGGATATTTCAACGAATGGCCACTTCCTTCGAATAGACATTTTACCAAAATGAAAATCTTCCCAAAATTGATAATTTTCCGAAATGGATATTTCCCTGAATGGCTTTTCCCCGAAATAGGTATATCCTCGAAATGAACATTTCCCCGAAAAGAACATTTCCCCGTATCAGACGTTTTCCCCTATTTGTATATTCACCAAAATGCCGGAATGGACATTTCCTCGAAAAAGATATTTCCCCGAATTGGACATTTACCCAAAATGGACAGTACCCCAAAATAGATATTTCCCAGAAATGAACATTTCTCCGAAATGAATGTTTCCCCGAAATGAATATTTCCCCGAAATGAAATTTCCCCGAAATGAATATTTCCCCGAAATGGACATTTCCCGAAATAGACATTTTACCGAAATAGACATTTTCCCGATATAGCAATATCCCCGAAATGGAAATTTCCCCAAAATGAACAATTCCCCGAAAAAAAAATGTTCCAGAAATGCACATATCTCCGAAATGGATATTTCCATGAAATTGGCGTATCCCGAAATTGACATTTCCCTGAAATGTATATTTCGTCAAAATGGACATCTCCCCGAAAAGGAAACCTCCCGTCTGTTTTCGCCTTTTAAACCGCCACATATGAAAAAAAAAAAATAATAAAACTTAATGACAATTTTTGTCATACTAAACACTTCAGAAATAGTTCAAATTTAGTTTATTTTAAAAAAGAATAAAAACAATTCAACCTACACTTAGTTTATTTGCCCATACAGTCACTGCATGTCACCAGCATAATTCAAACTTCCAAAATAACAGTGCACAAAAATTTGCAAAACTATTTAAGTTAAAAACTTTTTCAAACTATCAGCTCACTGACAAAAACTATAAAATGAAATTTATAAATTTATATAAAGCAGTAACCATGGTGCATAATGACTTATAAAACATTACACAGATTACGATTGCAATGTTAGTTATATTGGAATTTGTCACAAAACAGGAATAATAAACGCAAATCTATAAAAAAAAAGTTTTTATTCTATATATTCATTATAAACAACATGAAGATGGGTAGCTGTTCAATATGATAAAAGTTTAATTTACAGGTTCGTTCGTTCGATGTTGCAAATTGCAGTTGTAGTAAAAGTTTTTGGCGAACACCATGACAGCAGACGACGCCGATGATGAAAGAAATGACTTCAAACAATATTTGGCAAATTCTAAATAATTTTTTATGCAGGAATTTTATGAACTCTTTGAGAAAAATTGAATTTATAGAGAAAAATTCAATTTTTAGATAAAAATTTAATTAATAGTACAAAATTTAATTTTTAGAAAAAATATGAATTTTTAGTGAAAAATTATATATATTAATAAAAGGAATTTTTAGTGAAAAATTGAATGAAGTGAAAATTAGAATTATAGTGCAAATTTTAATTTTTAGTGAAAATTTAATTTTAAGTAAAAAATTTAATTTTTAGTGGAAAATTGAATTTTTATGGAAAATTGAATTTTAAGTAAAAAATTTAATTTTTAGTGAAAAATTGAATTTTTATTAAAAAAGTTGAATTTTTTTTTGAAAAAAATAATTTTTGGTAAAAAATTGAATTTTTTTTAGTGAAAAAATGAATTTTTAGTGAAAAATTTGATTTTTAGTGAAAAATTGAATTTTTAGTATAAAATTGAATTTTTAGTGATAAATTAAATTTTTAGTGAAAATTGAATTTTTCACTAAAAATGCAATTTTTCATTAAAAATTCAATTTTTCACTATAAATTCAATTTTTCATTTAAAATTCAATTTTTCATTAAAAATTCAATTTTTCACTAAAAATTCAATTTCTCACTCAAAGTTCAATTTTTTTCTAAAAATTTAATGTTTCATTAAGATGAATGTTTAGTGAAAATTTAATTTTAGTAAATTGACTTTTTAGTGAAAATTTGAATTTTTAGTGAAAAATTGAATTTTAAGTGAAAAATTGAATTTGAAGTGAACAATTGAAGTTTTAGTGAAAAATTAAATTTATAGTGATAAATTGCATTTTTAGTGAAAAAATTGAATTTTTAGTGAAAATTTAATTTGTAGTGAAAAATTTTATTTTTAGTGAAAAATTGAATTTTTAGTGAAAATTGAATTTTTAGTGATAAATTGAATTTTTAGTGAAAAAAAAATGAATTTTTAGTGAAAAATTGAATTTTTAGTGAAAGTTGAATTTTTAGTGAAAAATTGAATTTTTAGTGAAAAATTGAATTTTTAGTGAAAAATTGAATTTTTAGTGAAAAATTGAATTTCTTGTGAAAAATTGAATTTTTAGTGAAAAATTGAATTTTTAGTGAAAAATTGAATTTTTAGTGATAAATTGAATTTTTAGTGAAAAATTGAATTTTTAGTGAAAAATTGAATTTTTAGTGAAAAATTGAATTTTTAGTGAAAAATTGAATTTTTAGTGAAAAATTGAATTTTTAGTGAAAAATTGAATTTTTAGTGAATAATTGAATTTTTAGTGAAAAATTGTATTTTTAGTGTAAAATTGAATTTTTAGTGAAAAATTGAATTTTTAATGAAAAAATTTAATTTTTAGTGAAAAAATGAATTTTTAGTGATAAATTGAATTTTTAGTAAAAATTGCATTTTTAGTGGAAAAATTGAATTTTTAATGAAAAATTGAATTTTTAGTGAGAAATTGATTTTTAGTGTAAAATTGAATTTTTAGTGAAAAATTGAATTTTTAGTGAAAAATTGAATTTTTAATGAAAAATTGAATTTTTAGTGAAAAATTGAATTTTTAAAGAAAAATTGAATTTATAGTAAATTTACTTTTTTTTAGTGAAAAATTGAATTTCTATTGAAAAATTTAATTTTTAGTGAAAATTTGAATTTTTAATGAAAAATTGAATTTTTTAGTGAAAAATTGAATTTTTAATGAAAAATTGAATTTTTAATGAAAAATTGAATTTTTAATGAAAAATTGAATTTTTAGTGAAAAATTGAATTTTTAGTGAAAATTTGAATTTTTAATGAAAAATTGAATTATTAGTGAAAAATTCAATTTTTAATGAAAAATTGAATAATTAGTGAAAAATTGAATTTTTCACTAAAAATTGAAAAATTGAATTTTTTGTGAAAAATTGAATTTTAAGTGAACTATTGAAGTATTATTGAAAAATTGAATTTTCGGTGAAAAATTGAATTTTTAGTGAAAAACTGAATTTTTAGTGAAAAATTTGAATTTTTAAAGAAAAATTGAATTTTTAGTGAAAATTTAATTTTAGTAAATTGACTTTTTTAGTGAAAAATTGAATTTTAGGTGAACTATTGAAGTATTAGTGAAAAATTGAATTTTTAGTGACAAATTATATTTTTAGTGAAAATTTGAATTTTTAGTGCAAAATTTAATTTAATTTTCATGGAAAAACTTTTTTTATA
This sequence comes from Dryomyza anilis, assembly GCA_951804985.1. Taxonomy (NCBI): domain Eukaryota; kingdom Metazoa; phylum Arthropoda; class Insecta; order Diptera; family Dryomyzidae; genus Dryomyza; species Dryomyza anilis. The sequence continues at coordinate 14,759,004 of OX638134.1, read as the reverse complement.
TATATATTATTTTTATTGAAATTTGTATTGTAGTATTTAATGAAAAATTGATTTTTTCTCTAAAAGACAAATATTTGATTTAAAACAGTTTCATCGATGCTACATTTGCCCAAACAATTAACGGTCTGTCGCACCGAAACCTTTCCCCAACAACATTATCCTCATCATCATCGAAGTTAAATCTCAAATAATTAATGATTGCGACACCACTGACCGAACGATTCATTATGAAAACTACACCAATGCCGCCGTGCACTAAACATAATCCCAACAAAAACTTCAACCAGCATTCATTCGTCCTCGGCTAGGCCACAATAATAATTTACAATTTAAGCCAATTTTATATTAAAATGTAAAATATACCATTTCACAGTTAAATAAAAATTAATTACAGCAATTTATCGTCACTCAAACAAAAGCCCCATCGCGTCGAACGTACTCTCTGGTACCGCTCGGCGGTAATGCCCGGCGGTTATCCCCCAATGAAATGGCAATTTCGACGCAGCCGCTTAATCCCTATAATGTTGTTAGCTTTTGTTATACACACACACAGATAAATGGCACATGAGCCGATGGCAAATGTTATGCCAAAAATTTACGTTAAACCCTTTTTAAAGCCAAATAATTACATGACAATTAAAAAGAGCTACAACAACAACAAAAACAACAAAAAGCGAAAAGTTTTTCATAATGTTCTCTCTCGGTTCGACTCGACAAAAGTTAACTTTTGCCATTGGCCTAATGAAAAATGGCCAAGTCAATTTCACTTTCTAGCTAATTTACTCATTTGATGTGACTTTTTTGTTGGTTGTTTTTTTTTTTTTTTGTTTTGCTACATTGTAATGGTAACTTTTACTTTTTGTGTCAAAGTGCTTTATCATAATCAGCCTCGGGTACCAAAGGTATATAGTCCAACAATAGGAATATTTGTCGAGTTGCAAATGGGCTGCCAAGTTTGTGATTTTCTTTTTTTTTTTTTTTGTTATCAGGAATTTTAGTAAATTTTAAGTTGGTTAAGTATAAAAATGTTAAAAGTTAACCTTTTGTTTTTGAGGTTACATTTGCTAATTCAAATTGAAACATGAAAATGTTATTAGATTAATGGTGTGAACTTTTATAAAATAAGGTTTTTACCTTTTAGGATAAAAAGTGTTAACAAATAGTATTTCAGAATAACACATGTTACTCTGAGAGTAAAATATTATCTTAAAAAGAGTCTCATTCTATTGTAAAATTCGACTTTAAACGGTAGATCCCACCATTTCAGTACAAATATGTCACGCACAGCGAATGAGTACGGCTTAGTTTTTTCAGAGCTTTGTTGTGATACTAAAGAACAGAAATACAATAATCGATGTGTCTTTTCTCTACTCAATTTAGTTAAAAAACCTGCATTTGAATTTCTAAAATACTCGATAACAAAATTCGATTCATTCAAGAACACCTTCATCGAGATACATTTTGCAAATGGCGGCAATAGTCTGTTTTATTTTGATAATTTGGAAGACATGGAACACCGAACTTCTTAAGAACGTGCAATACCTACTCCTGAACCTCAAATAAATGTAAGATTTTCAGTCGCAATTTTTAACGTATTTCCATCATGAAATGGCAAACCTTACTGAAGAGCAATATCAAAAGAGCGGCAAGAAATATGGCGTCGTTTGCTGTCCCTGTCGCTCTACTTTTGTAGCGTCCCTGTTGAAAAACGCTTGAAAAAAACTTTTGTAGCGCTCTTATGGAAAAACCCCTTATATATTGTTACAAAAAGAGGTAATTTGCCACATAGTGCAAGCAATCAACAATTATAAGTCAAACGCAAGACAATTCAGCGCACTAAGCAATGTGTTAAAAAGAGACGGAAGATCATTAAGCACATTGGGGCAATGTGCTAGAAAGAAATAGAAGATCTGCGCATAAAAACACATGTGTGAGAATGAGATGCAAATATTATGCAGCATTCGCGAAAAGACTAGAAGATTCTCGACACATGTCGAAACTTGTCGAACTGATGCATGCAGTATATAAGGGCGCCGCATCTCAGGCGCAGCACTTGAGTAGTGATTGGAAATCTGGAACACCCAATGATTTATAGCGTGTTTTCAAAATTTAATTTAGAAAAGTTGGTACAACCGAATATTTAATTACAACTACCACAATTTAAAGCACAGAGCAAAAACATTAAATTATATTTACAGATAACACAGTGCGGCAAAATGACATCTTTTTTAATTGAACTGCGATTTTTTTTTTATATTGTGCTTCTATGTGGTCTACCGATGAAAAGTGTAGTATAAACTTATACCCCTACACGTCTGGGTAAGGCGCTATGTGGTTCTAAAGGGTTCAAAGGCTAACCAATATAGTTCGTCATTTTGTTGCGCAATGGTTCATAGTTCGTTTTTGATTTCGTTTTTGATTTATAGGGAACTTCCTATGGATGATTTCCATTGAACACTTTAAGTTTGTATCTTAACGATTTACCACTATTTTTAATGGTTTTATATTAACAATTTCGTTAAGGAGTTGTAACCAATAGAGAAGTCAGAAAACTATCATAATGTCTTTGGGGAAAATATTCGTCATTAAAATTGAGCTAGAGTATCTAAACAACTAAATGCTCTAACACGTACGATTTCTGAAATATAAGCCTACTAATAACGAATAATAGTTCTTACTTCAATTTTGAATAAAGTCGTAGAAATATATTATTACAATTATTTTAGTGCAGTGAAAATTGCATCAATTTTTAGTTAAAATTGTATCGCTGATTCCGACAATTACATCGGTTTTTTTTATATTGGCTCTACTTTTGAGATATAGCTCATTATAACCTACACTAAGTTTTGTATTCTCATAGTTCATCATTTTCTTCATTTTTCAAGTTGACGTGATTTAGAATAGACAGCAAATTTAGCAAATTAAAATTTAACAAGTAAAAAAATGCTGCCTTTTATTAAAAAAAATATTTCTTCACTGATACTACAAAACCGAATATCTACATTTTCGAATACCTCTTATAAAATAAATTTTACAGAAGAAATAAAACTATTTTCTGTCTCAATTCTGCACTTACTTCATACAAAATTAAGTATGTCATAACTTATAATGGAATTTATCTAATTTATGCGATAAACATATCATTAAAACCCGATTATAACAATTCAATTACGCGTAATTTTCACATTCAGTAAGGCGGTTTTGCAGTATCACCGACGATTTATAACTTTTCAACCACGAGCAAAAAATGAGAAATTGAAAAATGTGCTATATCTCAAAATCTAGAACCAATTTTCCAAACCGCTGCCATTTTCGAAATCAGCGCCCCATATGTATCCAATATTTCCAATAACTTTTATTGCACCATACCAAAATTTTAATTTTGTCGGGCAGTGTAATCTATTTATATTTAAGCCAAATATAATATAAATGTTCAACTATCCAAAAAAACTCTACGCTTATTATATGTGAATTTATCGCTTTGTCATTTCCCTCTATACAAACTAAATCCTTAGTTTGCATAATACTTTTCTGCGTTTCATACCACAATTTTTCTATACATACTAAATTCTGACTATACATACTACATTTTTACCATTCATACTACGTTTTCACTATAATTAAAAGCAATTCTTACTTAATAGATGAGGCTATTTGAAGGTAGGCGTAGCGTCCACTGCATAAATAGCCAACATGTCTATGGCTGACGGACATACGGACGCTGCTAAGAAGTCAATTCACTTCAAAAACTGCTGACTTTGTTGAGCCATTTGAGGATATTATATACTATATAAACAGCTTGTACGTTGGCTCGTCCACTCAGTAGCTTAGAACATAAAAATCAAAGGAGTGGAAAACGTCTAAACAGCATCGCTGTAGCGAGTGGGCAATAAACCCGAATCCCAAAAGCCTAATTAAGTTAAGCAAGTATACAAAGCACTCGGATATATAGAAATTTCATTTGGCAATTTACAGAAAAATAAAGAAATTAACATGTTAATTGAGTCGGAATGTTTCGAGGCACATTTGCCGAGGCGCATGGGCAAATTATTAAATGAAGTGATGGCTAATAAGAAAAAGGGGATAACATGTGTTTAATATAAATAAAATAAAAATAATAAAAAGAAACCTAATTGAAGGGTAAATGCTATTTTGTTTGTTTTTTAATAAAATTTTTAGTAAAATTTGAGTTTTTAGTAAAAAATTACACTTTTAGTGAAAAATTGAATTTTTAGTGAAACATTGAATTTTTAGTGAAAAATTCAATTTTTAGTGAAAATTTGAATTTTTAGTGAAAAATTGAATTTTTAGTGAAAAATTGAATTTTGAGTGAAAAATTGAATTTTTACTGAAAAAAGTAACTCTTAGTGAAAAATAGAATTTTTAGTGAAAATTTAATTTTAGTAAATTGACTTTTTTTGAAAAATTGAATTTCTAGTAAAAAATTGAATTTTTAGTGAAAAATTGAATTTTTAATGAAAAATTGAATTTTTAGTTAAAAATTGAATTTTTGGTGAAAATTTGGATTTTAAGTAAAAGATTGAATTTTTGGTGATAAATTGAATTTTTAGTGAAAAATTGAATTTTTAGTGAAAAATTTAATTTCTTGTGAAAAATTGAATTTTTAGTGAAAATTTGAATTTTTAGTAAAAAATTTAATTTTTAGTGAAAATTTTAATTTTTAGTGAAAAATTGAATTTTTAGTGAAAAATTGAATTTTTAGTGAAAAATTGAATTTTTAGTGAAAAATTGAATTTTTAGTGAAAAATTGAATTTTTAGTGAAAAATTGAATTTTTAGTGAAAAATTGATTTTTTAGTGAAAAATTGAATTTTTTAGTGAAAAATTGAATTTTTAGTGAAAAATTGAATTTTTAGTGAAAAATTGCATTTTTAGAGAAAAACTGAATTTTAAATGAAAATTTTAATTTTTAGAGAAAAATTTAATTTTTAGTGAAAATTTTAATTCATAGTGAAAAATTGAATTTTTAGTGAAAAATTGAAATTTTAGTGAAAAATTGAAATTGTAGTGAAAAATTGAATTTTAAGTGAAAAATTTAATTTTAAGTAAAATATTTAAATTTTTAGTGAAAAATTGAATTTTAAGTGAAAAATTGAAATTTTAGTGAAAAATTGAAATTTTAGTGAAAAATTGAATGTTAAGTGAAATATTTAATTTTAAGTGAAAAATTTAAATTTTTAGTGAAAAATTGAATTTTAAGTGAAAGATTGAATTTTAGGTGAAAGATTGAATTTTTGTGATAAATTGAATTTTTAGTAAAAAAATGATTTTTTTTAGTGAAAAATTGAATTTTTAGTGAAAAATTGAATTTTCAGTGAATAATTTAATTTTTAGAGAAAAATTTAATTTTTAGTTAAAAATTTAATTTTAGTGACAATTTGCATTTTTAGTGAAAAATTGAATTTTTAGTGAAAATTAGAATTTTAGGTGAAAAATTAAACTATTTTTTTAGTGGAAAATTTAACTTTTAGTGAAAAATTGAATTTCTTGTGAAAAATTGAATTTTTAGTGAAAAATTGAATTTTTAGTGAAAAATTGAATTTTTAGTGAAAAATTGAATTTATAGTGAAAAATTGAATTTTTAGTGAAAAATTGAATTTTTAGTGAAAAATTGAATTTTTAATGAAAAATTAACTTTTTAGTGAAAATTTAATTTTTAGTGCAAATTGTATTTTTAGTGAAAAATTGAATTTTTGTTGAAAATTGGAATTTTTAGTGAAATTTTAATTTTTAGTGCAAATTGAATTTTTAGCGAAAACCCTAATTTTTAGTAATAAATTGAATTTTTAGTGAAAAATGGAACTTTTAGTGCAAAATTTAATTTTAACTTTTAGTGAAAAATTGGGTTTTGTGAACATTGAATTTTTAGTAATAAAATTTTCTATTTTTTTGGTGTATGGTTGCCATAGTTTGCACCAAAGTCAAATTTTAAAATTGCCACCATCAAATGTTTAATCGAAAAAGTTTTGCAGACAGTGGCAATTATAATTGTTACACGTTCCAGCAGCCAGACACATTAGAATTAAAGAAATTAAAATATGTATATAATGTTGTGCGCATTTTCACACGTTTTGGTGGCACCTTTAAAATGGTCTAAACATTCAGTGGAAATATATAGAGAAAACCCAACCGCAACCAACATTAATTACACTTGTGCGTTTTGTGTAAAACCGCACAAAAATGTGTTATTTGGTAACAAAAATGTTACCCATATCATGATTTGACCCACAACAAACACACGGACACATATATAATTTATATAGACCAATGAAAATGGCAACAACCGCGGAGTTTTTAGCCCCCGAGCACCAACGTGTTTGAGTGTTCTTTGGGGGGGAGGGAGGGGTCTGGTGTGGACATTTATTCTGAATTCAACAGCAATTTAAATATCGTTGACATAACATAAATCAGTGTTGTCGTCGACATATACCGGGGGCCATATTTCTAAAGTGCGGAGGATATAAAACGAACGCTTTGCGGTTTCATACCGATTTTAAAACCAGTAGAATAACAAAAAAAATGCCACTGCAAATAAATTACCAGAACATGAAAATTTACAAGTTTATGCGTGTCACCAGAAAAACCAAAAATGGCGCGTGGTTCGCGCTTATTTTAATTTTAATGAAATTAGCGTGAACAGAAAAAATAATTAAATTAGAAGGTGTAAATGTGTAAATAGACGAAGGTACAAAAATGGTTTAAATATTTGCAAAACAAATTTTTTTCTTAGTTGGTTTTGCAAAAGTGAAATATTTAAGTATATAGCAAAAATAATATAGAAAATAACGTATAGGGCCATTCAACACCAAATCGACCAGCGATCCGATCTCACCTTCTTCGATTTCAATAAAAATTAGGCAACTGATAAAGGGTGTTGAGATATGCATTGACCATTTTTTTTTTATTTTTTACGACCTCTACTTCCAGAGATACAGTGCTTCAAAGTTACAAAAAATGGGCCAAAAATCCATTTTGTATTGTGGTTCATATTTCAATATGTCTTCAAGTCGAAATACTATATACATCGTTGATGGCTCGTTTTAAAGGTAATAGAATAGGATTTTAGAAAAATTAAGTTGTAAGTTCTGAACTTTAATATGTGGCCCGTTATCATTATCCTTGCACTTCAAAATTGAAGTGAAAGGACCCATTTTAAAATTCTGAAAAAATTAGTTCAATTTGTTTGATTTAATATAAATGTTCATACCAAAATTCAAGATGGTATTTTGATAGCATCCTATTTTAAAAATTAATTTTCTAAATTTTTACAATTTTTTTGTATTGAAAAAAAAAAAAATATTTTTTTAAAAGTAAAATATTCTATTGTTTTTATATGTATTTGTAACTCTGATTTCGAAAATTGCGTTAGTTTCATCAAATTGTTCCTAGTTTTTGAGATATACAGCATTATTCGAAAAATGTAAAAACTGTATCTCAAAATCAATATCTCAAAAACTGGAGTCAATATGATAAAACTGACGCCATTTTAGAAATCAGAGAAGAAATACATTCAAGAAACATTGCAACTTTTACAGTCGAAAAATTTTTTTTTTCTTTTCAATACAAAAATTAAATAAAAATTTAGAAAATTATTTTTTAAAATATGATGCAATCAAAATACCATCTTGAAATTTGGCATGAACATTTGTATTAAATCAACCAAAATTTGTGATTTTTTTCAGAATTTTAAAAAGGGTCTTTTTTAAGAAAATCAATTTTTAAGTGCTAGGATAATGACGACGGGCCACATTTTCAAGTTTAGAAATAACAACTTAATTTCTCTAAAAGCTTGTTCTATTAGCTTTAAAACGAGTCATCAATGGAGTTTCTAGTATATCTACTTTAAGAGATATTGAAATATGAAAAACCATACAAAAGTGATTTTTGGCCCATTTTTTGTATCTTTGAAGCACTGTATCTCTGGAAGTAGTGGTCGAAAAAAATAAAAAAAAATTGGTCAATGCATATCTCAATAAGCTATATCAGCTGCCTAAATTTCATTGAAATCGAAAAGGTAAAATCTCAAAATTTACTTTTTTTGGTCGATTTGGTGTGGAATGGCCCATACAAATTTTGCCATATTGTTGGGGATCCGTACGAAATATCGTAAAAAAATGTAGAAATTATAAAAGCCTTAAAACGCCGAAACAATATATGGCCGAATCAGAATATGTCGAAAAATATTTTAAAGCTAGAAAATGTCGAAAAATCTTTGAAACTATAAATACAAAAAAAAATTGTATGGGATCAAAAAAAGTCGAAAATTAAAATTCCGAAATATCAAAATGTTGAAATACAAATTTCAAATCCTATATGAGCAAGTTCACACCAAATCTTCCAAGATTTGCAACTGACCCTTTTCGATTTCAATGAAATTTTGGCAACTACACTAAGAGTGAAAGGGTATATTCAGTTTGGTACGCCGTTTGTAACACCCAGAAGGAAGTAGCTCCGGTATGGAAAAGTACATATATTCTTGATCAGCATGACCTCCTGAGTCGATTTAGCGATGTCCGTCTGTCTGTCTGTTGAAATCACGATTACAGAAAAACTAGAAGAGCTAAATAAATGATAATTTGGATTACTTATATATCTACACTGTCTGTCAGTGAAAATGGGCATAATCAGTCCATTCTGACCTGTGAACCGACTACTTATGTTCAAATTTATCATATAAAATACATCTACTGGTGAATTTTACTGTATACGTGTTCAGGTAATTTTTTTTTTAACTTTTATATTGACTTCATGCTCAAATACATGAAAATAATGTTCTCCCGCGAAACGACTAGTGGTTCCAAAAAAAAAATCGAAATTCGGTACACCTACCCATTTGTAAATATGGGTATCAGATGAATGGAAATTCTTCAGCGATTGAAAGTTTGTAGTTATTTTCAGGATTCGTTTATCCTGGTGACCTATATACAACTTTGAATGGTAAACACACATATGTGTAGGGTATTTATAGTCGGCTATACCGACTATAATTTTGATAATCCTTACTATAATAATAACACCTACTATAAAATGACCCTACTTTAAAAATTCCTATGTGATCTAACCTTCCCAACTGGTTTATTTTTCCAACCACTATTTCCAGAGATATAACTTTTTCCAGCAATACAGTTCAAAATTAAAAAATGGTCAAAGATAACTTTTTGTATGGTGATTCATATTGAAATATTTCTTGATACTAGAAACTTCGTTAAGGTTTCCTTTAAAATCTAATAAAAGCCTTTTGGGAAATTTCTTCTTAACATGAAGATATGGCCAATGGTCGTTGAACTTGAACTTCAAATTGCATTTCCTTAAAAAAGTATTAAAAAAAAAACAACATTTTTGATGATTTATTATAAGTGGTGAAGCTAAATTCCAAAATGATATTTTGCAGGCAGCATATTTAAAAATCTCTGCATGAATCCTAGAGTAGCTAAAATAATAATTCGTAGCGGAGATTCTGATTTTCTCTACAACGGGACTCAGAATTATGGTGTCTACATTGTTATTTAAATATATTTGCACTTTTTTTAATATCTTTACTTCGTGTTTTCGTGTTTACTTGAAGTATATATATTTTTTGTTACGTTGCAGTATTTTCGACATTTTCTATCATTTTTTCGGCAAAAAATGATTTTTTCATATTAAATTTCGACATTTTTAGTTTCGACATTTTTTTTGACATTTTAGTTTTCGACCTTTTAGTTTTCGACTTTTTCAGATTTCCAATTTTTTATTTTCTACATTTTTGTCTTCGGTATTTTTAGTTTCGATATTTTATATTTCGACTTATCGTACCAGACCCATTTTGTTGCCATTAAATAAATTTTATGAAAACTACCTTTCGAAAAAAATTCAATATAAAAACCAGTTGGAAAGGTTAGATCACATGGGAAATTTTAAAGTAGGTGTTATTATTATTGTTTGGATTATCAAAATTATAGTCGGTCTAAGCCGACTATAAATACCCTACACATATGTGTGGTTACCATTCAAAGTGGTATATAGGTCACCAGGGTATACGAATCCTGAAAATAACTACAAACTTTCTATCCTTGAAGAATTTTCTTTCATTTGGTACCCATATTTACAAATGGGTAGGTGTAATGAATTTCGATTTTTTTTTGGAACCACAAGTCGTTTCGTGGGAAAACATTATTTTCATGTATTTGAGCATAATGTCAATATATATTTGATCAAAAAAAAGTTTACCAAAGCACGTATACAGTAAAATTGATTTGTAGATGTTAATTTTATATGAGGTATTTGAACATAAGTGGTCGGTTCTCAGGTCACAATAGACCGATCATGCAAAATTTCTAATCTAAATCTAAAGTTTCATTGCTCTAGCTCTTCAGCTTTTTCTGTAATCGTAATTTCAACAGACAGACAGAAGAATAGACAGAAGGACAGACGGAAAGACAGACAGACAGACAGACAGACAGACAGACAGACAGACAGACAGACAGACAGACAGACAGACGGACAGACGGGCATCGCTTAATCGACTCAGGAGGTCATGCTGATCAAGAATATATATACTTTTCCATACCGGAGATGCTTTCTTCAGGTTGTTACAAAAGGCGTACCAAATATACCCTTTCACTCTTAGTGTAGGGTATAAAAAAAAACATATTTCTTAACATTAAATGCAAAATATCGTAACCAACCAAAAGCAAATTTTACAGAAGGCCTAAAAACCTTGCAAAATCGAGTACTTCAACATTATATTGATTTTTTTCGTAAAGTATTCTTTTAATGAGCTGACAATAACAAAAGAGTGCCTCAATTTCAAAAATATCCTTTACTTGCAGAAGTATTTGACAAAAAATGTTGTTACGATTTATTTCCAAAAATTTTTCAATTGTACTACGTACTTAAGAAGGTTTTTACACACAAATGGTTTGGTATTTCGATTATTGGTAAACGAAAACAGGGAATAACACGTGTATGCACATTTTGGCGCATGTTTAATAAAAATTGAGACTAATCAATGATCAATACATTACTTTGATGGCAAAATGATATGAAAGTACATAGTTAATTTAAATTTTATTATTTTTATTTAAAGATGGACAAATCCTCTAGAAATAACCATATTTATATTTTTTCTACAATTACCACAAAACGAGTTAAAAATCATTAGAGTAGTCACTATAAGAAATACTAAAATTATGTGGTCATTTTAATATGAATGCAGAAACATATGACATATGTCTTAAATATTGAGTTTATAGTTCAATCGCCTGCTATTGTTAATAAGCATTACACAATTGAATGAAAAAAAATTTAAATTTAATCGAAAACCAACATTTTTCAAAAAATAATTACGATAAGTGTTATTTGGGTTTATTTCAAATTTGGAATTCGAAGTTCATAAAAATAAACAAGCAGTGACATGCTATTCATAAAGAGGTTTCCAAAACTGCAATAAAAAAAAATCACAAAATGATGGTTGCGTAATATTTAAATTTCAGTGAACATTGTTCTGGATAACGAGAACATATTTACTAAATTATAAAAAAAAAAAATTTGAAAACCTTTATTTTGAATAATTATTAAAAAAAAAAAAATAAACAATTTTTTTTATTTTCAAAAAAAACAAATATTATTTGTATTTTTTTTAACATTTTTCTATTTTTGGAAAAGAAAAATTTATTAATTTTTTTTTTTAAATTTTATATATTTTTTATTTATTTTTTTTTTTATTGTAAAAAAAATCCTAAAATAATGTTTTTTTTTTCAATATAAAAAAAATTCTAAAAAAAAATTATTTTATTGTAAAAAAAATCCTAAAATAATGTTTTTTTTATATATAATAAATTCTAAAAAAATTGTAAAAAAACAAATTTTTATCCTAAAAAAATGTTTTTTTTTTCAATATATAAAAAATTCTAAAAAAAATATTAAAAAATTCAACAACAAATTTTTATTTCGGAAAGAAAATTGATAAAAAATAATTTTGATATTTTTTTTCGAAATATTTGTATAATTCAAAAATATAATTACATATTTGATGCAACATTTACATAATATATTCCTTATTCCTTCACGCATTACTGCAGATTATTATATTAAAAACACCATTTGGAATAACACGATTGTCTGCAGCTGTATGCACGGAATTTCGATTTAATTGGCGCACAAAAAAAAAATTATTATTTAAAAATTGGTTTTTGGTTTTAAATATTTTGCGCTTTACATGCCAATTAAGAGATTTACCAACAGCCAACTGAAACAAAATATTTCCCCCATGAATGTATGAATTTGTAAAACAAACAAATAAAATATATTTATAAATAAGGTAAAATAAAATAAATAAAAATAAAGATAAAATAAAAAAAGTAAAGGTATAATAAATAAAATAAAGGTAAAATAAATAACTGCATATATAAATTGCGCAGTTGGTTTGTGCGCCACAATTTATGGCTCAGTTGACATTTGATCCACGCTACCTCAAAAGAAATCGTTGAAAAGCAGCACGCATGTCGCTTCAATAATTCAGCCAATTTGTGTTATGAAATTGGTAAATATTTTATTTCACAAAGAAATCTTTCGATTAACGGTGTTGATCGAATTTATTTTTATTTTTTAAAAATTTCATTTAATTGTATGCTGCAGTTTATAATATTTTTTAAATTAATTATTAAATAATTAAAGTATTAAATGTTTATGTTATTAAATTTTGAAAATGTAAAATTTATAATTTAATATTTAATGTTTTGTATTTTTTGTTTTTAAATTATTTATATTTCTTTTTCTAAATTAAATAATAACTTTAATACATATATTATAAGTTGTGATTGTATATTTTATTTTAGTCTAAGTCAAATGGTACTTTTATTAGACTCAAAATAAATTTAAAAATTATTATTTAGCACCTGCTTACGAAACGCAAAATGGTATGAGGTGCTATAACGAACCAGCTGCACAGCAGGAATAGATCAGCGCACACTCACCACCTCGTCCACTTTATTGTGTGTTGTCCGTTGTTGCTCTTGTTTGGTATTCATTTAAATTAGTTTGCTGCAAACCTATAATTTACCTCTGGTCCGATCGGCACTTAAGTGGAACAGGCCGCAGACTGTTCTGATCTGGCGCCAGTCTGTATTGCTATTTATTTTTTTTTATTTATGTAATACGTATCTAACAAGGTGCCAACATCAATTATATTAAGGTGTTGGTATTTGAGAAGATTATTAATAGTGCTGAGAAAATAATTTATTAATGGTCATACAGCAAATGAATGCATGAATGGTTGTATTCATGAATGAAAAAGGAATTTAAAAATAAATATTAAATGATAAACGTATAAACGATTAAAAAAATAATTTAAAATTAAAGATTTAAATAAATAAATTAAAAAAATTACATATAGAATGAATTTTGAACAACAAATATAATGCAGTATCCTGGTCCATAAGCAAATGAACTGTCAATGAAGAACTTTGAAACAACAACAAGTTTTAATGATTGAATTGTGATTTAATGTAATAAAACTACTTAACACCAGAGAAGAACTATGGTTAGGGCAGGTTAAAATGCGTCAATCAAAGAAATTCATTGGGTCCTATGACTTAAGAAGATTTAAAGAATATATTAAACTATCGAAGAAAAACCTGAGAATTCTAACAGGACTTCTTACAGGTCATTGTCGGCTTGCTAAACATGGGATGGGTATACAAACGGACAGTACATGTTGATTCTGAAGATCCAGAACACATTTTAGAAACGTGTCCAGCGCTAATGCGTACAAGAAAGCAAATACTTGGGAATCCACAACCAAGTCCAAACGATATTAAAAAGATGAACCCTAACCATATAATCAGGTTTTTAACTGAGATAGGCTCGACAGACATCCTATAGAACTATTAAAACCAGAACCCCCTATCAATAGTATAGGGAGATGCCACAGCTGAGAATGCCTTCATTCATGGTATCAAGCAGGGCACAATAGATCTATTCAGGTCGCAGTGCATTACCCCGAAGCAATAATAATAATAAAAAATCGTCCTTGATAATGAAAAAGTACAGAAAAATTGCGTAATGGGAAAAGCACCAGACTTAAGGATTTTTTATTTTTCAAATCTATACCCGATAGAAATTGACCGTTAACAAATTTGTATTCAGCACACCTAAAAACATATATAAAAAATACATGTCAAAATAACCACCCGTGCTGATTTTAGAACGGTTTAAAAAAGTTTATGTGGATAGTAAAAAATAAAAATATGGATTTAGAGTGTTTTTTAACTTTATCGGAAATGCGCGAACATAGGACATTATTTTTTTCCACTCAAATTATTTGTGGTAAATTCTAGCATCATTAGGTAAATTTTAAGTCCTATTACATTTTGATATAATGTAATAGGGCCGCCCTACTGGTTCGATTGGTTTCGCATTCGCTCTGCTGTGAATGCAGTATAAATCATACTTAGGAAGTATCCTACAATCACTCTCTAGACATCAAAAATGCACAATGGACCATTTCGCAACAAATTGGCGAAATGTAATGATTATCCTTTAAAACATTTCAGACCTCATCCCTAGTGGAAATTTGCCCGATGCGCCATCGGGAAATGATCGGGGTTTCGTCAGATAACCCCTATTAGAGCAAATATGATCATTGCCTTGTCATGCCCTTATCATGGTCACCATAGCAGGGTTTACATTATCTAAACAGCCAATGGTCCCGATCAAAGCTACATTAGTTGTTCCTCATAAAGAAATTTTCATCGGGCAATGATCAGGTTTCAATGAGGTATGATATTTTATTTCATCGGGTATTTGTAGTGCTTTCGTATGCTCATGTTTTAACAAGGAAATGGTCAGATAAATAATGATATGGGGAATTACCCGATCAGTACATGATCATTGCCTGTGGTGAGTACATGATCAGGACACTGCGTTACAAGGACATTATGGGCCTCATCATATCCAGATCATCTCAAATAATGACATGATCACTTCATGACCATGGCCCTACCAAAATGTCTACTAGGTATAGCGCTTAACCCAGACGTATCACAGTGTGCCCCAATGCTCTTAAATTGGGTGAAATTTAGTATTGTCGGAACCACTCAACCGATTTTAAAAATTTAAAAATTTTTGTTCAGAGAGAACTTGAGCAAACTTAAGTTATGAAATTGGAGTTTGTATCTTTAACAGTTATGGAGATAAAAATCAGTAAAGTTGAAATTTTTTTCATGAAAAATATTTCAAAAATTGTAAAAAATCCAAAAATTATCCGATTTAAATTTCTTTAAAATTCTTTTCTTTGTGGAAAACTTAGTTTGAGATCTATAAAAAATGTGCTTACATAAGAAAATATCTTGTTTAGTTTTAAAGATATAGACATGAACTTGATTTTTTATTTAAATTTTTGAAGACTTTACTTTACATGTTTTTACATAGATTGTACATTTTATCATGAAATCAAAATATGTGTAAGGGCCTTTTATAAACAAGTAACACACAAATGATAAACTGAAAACCGTTTTAAAAGATCTCAAGTGGTTTAGTAAATATAAAATTGTAAATTCGAATTTTTTTTTAATTTCCCATTTTTTTTTTTGGAAAATTGGACTTTTACGGAAATCTCCGTAAGTATTTTTTTTTTCAGTAACATGTACTTTTGTTATATTTTTTAGATAGATAACATTACTGAGAATCTTTTAAATGATAAAACTTATCTAAAATATATTTAACCAAGCTGGCAAAACTGGTCAAATATCAAGTTTTTTAATTTTTTTTATTTTGACCACCTGCAGAAAAGTTTTAAAAGTTTTCAAATTTTATGTAAGCAGTTTTAAGGACGAGTTATTTCTACGTATTTTTGCATAATTTTCCATACGCAATACAAAATTATCTACTTCAGAATCCAATTTTGAATATATTTAGTATAATGTGAGATATACCGGTTTTAATCTAAGTCCCTTCAAAAAATGAGTATTTTTGGAAAAAATGCTGCCCTGCACATATACTTCGCCGGGCAAAAAATAAGTAAGGGTCAAAAATACGTAGAAATAATTTTTCCTTAAAACTGGTTACATAAAATTTGACTTTCGACTTTGAAAACTTTTTAGCAGGGAGTCAAAGTAAAAAAAAAATTAAAAAACATGAACTTTGACCAGTGTTGCCAGATTCGTTAAATATATTTTGGATAAGTTTTATCATTTAAAAGATTCTCAGTAATGTTATCTATCAAAAAAATATAACAAAAGTACAACGAACCTAAATCAATCGAAACATTCAATTATATCAAGTCTACCATAAAATTAACTAACACAAAAATATTTATAGTTCTAATGGAAATCAACATTTTCTAAGTCAATTTTTGAAAAAAAAATTAGTTAAACACGTATACGTTGCCTCGAGCCAGACACATAAAACAGCACAAAGAATACAAGATAAAATTTTCAGTACTATTCATTTCTAATTCTTATTTCGACCAAAACTTAACACCTTGTTCTCTTAATAAAGGTACCTACTTGTTAAAAACTTAACAATTTTGCAAATTAGTTCGCACCCTCCTACAGAAAACCAACGCCAGACATTTGATTAAAATTTGGTTTTGCACGCTTAACACCTTTGCCTTGTTACAGCATACAGCATTCATTATTTCACCATTAGTAGGCAGTGTCTTAAGCAGTCAACGAAATACCTCAACACATCATCGATATTAGGAGGCATGGACAACAGCACCCCTAACAGCAGCAGCTGTCGTCAGCAGAATAAACCGAAACAAATACTTCAAACTATATAAAACACCTTTAAATAAAAACAAAAGCAACAATTGGAAAAACCCTCTTCCGCTGCAAACCCAATTAACAGAAAAAAATTTTAAATTTCAGAAATGAAATATAAAATTCTAGGTTGCGCACAAATTTAATGACATACCAAGTAAAAATTCGATTTTATTGCGTGGTAGTCGACATTAGAAAGTGTTCTTTAAACTGTAGCATTTTTTTTTGTTTTTGTATTTCTATTTCCATTCTAGAACTACCTAAATAGTAATTATAAAACCATCAACAAAATATTTAAGATCATTAATCAATCCAAAAAGAAGCACATTTCAAGTGGTATTTTTGTAGTGCGAGTTGGTCAAAAAGAAAATAGCATCAATTTAAATTAAATATTTTAAATTACAATTTCATAATTTGGTTGATTCTAGGAATACAATTAAATATAAAGTAAACGTATATAAATTAGGAATAAGAAAAAATACTAGGATTAGTGATTTTTTGCTGCGTTGATAATATTTTCAATGAATAATATAATCATTACGCGTTCATTTAATTCATCCTGGTTTTTTTTTTTGTATTGAATTTTTAGAGAAAAATTGAATTTATAGTGAAAAATGGATTTATGTGAAAAATTAAATCTAAAGTTTGCTGACATTGAATTTTTAGTGTTAATTCAATTTTGTATTTTTATTAAAAATTGAAATTTTGTGAAAATTCAATTTTTTTTGTGAAAAATAAGATATTTAGTGAACAATAATATCTTTTGTAATATCTTCATTTTTAGTGACAAATTTATTTTTAATGAAAATTTTAAGGTTATTGAAAATTTTAATTTTTGGTAAAAATTTTAATTTTTAGTGAAAAATTGAATTTTTAGTGAAAAATTTGATTTTTAGTAAAAAAAATAGTTTTTAGTTAAAAATTCAACTTAAAGTAAAGTACTTAAATTCTGTGAAAAATTTAATTATTAGGGAAAATTTAATTTTTAGTGAAAATTTTAATTTTAAGTGAAACTTTTAATTTTTATTAAAAATTTTAAATTTATTGAAAAATTTATTTTTTTAGAGAAAAATTTATTGTTTTAAGTGAAAATTATTTTTTCAATATATATTGAATTTTTAGTGAAAAATTGAATTTTTAATCAACAATTAAATTTATAGTGAAAAATTAAATTTTTAGTGAAAAAATTAATTTTTAGTGAAAAATTGAATTTTTAGTTAAAATTTTAATTTTTAGTGAACATTCGAATTTTTAGTGAAAATTTGAATTTTTAGTGAAAAATTGAATTTTTAGTGAAAATTTGAATTTTTAGTGAAAATTTGAATTTTTAGTGAAAATTTGAATTTTTAGTGAAAATTTGAATTTTTAGTGAAAATTTGAATTTATAGTGAAAATTTGAATTATTAGTGAAAATTTGAATTTTTAGTGAAAAATTGAATTTTTAGTGAAAAATTGAATTTTTAGTGAAAAATTGAATTTTTAGTGAAAAATTGAATTTTTAGTGAAAAATTGAATTTTTAGTGAAAAATTGAATTTTTAGTGAAAAATTGAATTTTTAGTGAAAAATTGAATTTTTAGTGAAAAATTGAATTTTTAGTGAACAATTTAGTGAAAAATTGAATTTTTAGTGAACAATTTAGTGAAAAATTGAATTTTTAGTGAAAAATTGAATTTTTAGTGAAAAATTGAATTTTTAGTGAACAATTTAATTTTTAGTGAAAAATTTAATTTTTAGTGAAAAATTGAATTTTTAGTGTAAAATTTAATTTTTAGTGAAAAATTTAATTTTTAGTGAAAATTTGAATTTTTAGTGAAAAATTTAAAAATTAGTGATAAAATTAATTTTTATTTAAAATTTGAATTTTTAGTGAAAAATTTAATGTTTAGTGAAAATTGGAATTTTTAGTGAAAAATTAATGTTTTAATGAAAAATTTAATTTCCAGTGAAAAATTTAATTTTTAGTAAAAACTTAATTTTTAGTGAGGAATTTAATTATATTGAAAAATTACATTTGAAGAGAAAAATTTTATTTTCAGTGAAAATTTTATTTGGAGTGAAAAATTGAATTTTAGTGAAAATTTTAATTTTTAGTGAAAAATTTTAATTTGTAGTGAAAAATTTAAATTTTAGTGTAAAATTTAATTTTTAGTAAATATGTATTTTTTAATTTAATTTTGAGTGAAAAAATTTATTTATATTGAAAAATTTTATTTTTTGTGAAAAATTGAATTTGATTAAAAAATGGAATTTTTAGTGAAAAATTATATTTTTTAGTGAAAAATTGATTTTTTAGTGAAAAATTGATTTTTTAGTGAAAAATTGAATTTTTAGTGAAAAAGTTTATTTCTGTGACTACACTCAAAAAATTTTGACTGATAAATTTTTAACACGGCTCGTGTTAAATACACATCATAAATTTTTCTACAGAAAACAAAAACAATTTTGAAAATTAACAAGATATTTTTTACATGGTTCATATTGTTAAAGTAACACTGGGTGAATTCCGCATGATAACATGATCACAGTGTTTAATTTACGCGTACAAGTGTAAAATTAATACGATATATTGTTATACGTATATCAATGACATTTGAAAATTTCAAATAAATATTTTATTGGTTGACCGTTATTCAACAATTCTTTGGTAAGCAAATTAATTTAATTAATTTTATTTAATTTTACATTTATATACATATACTAGAGACTGATGATGGATATTGATATTGAGATGGGAAATGACCCCGCCTGGACATCATAGTTCACATCAAAATAGACAATTTCAAAGTTTAAAGTCTTCCAAAGGCAATAAACTTCAAAAGTGGATAAAAATGCAGATATAATGTGTATTATCTCCATTATTTACATCTAATACATCGTCATTTTGCAGCGAAATGATTCACTGTGCGCAGGAGCAAATTTTCTGAGGACGATTTCCACTGAACACTGTAAGTTTGTAATCTAACGTTTTACCACCATCCTGTATGGATTTCTCATAAATAATACCGGTAATAAGAAAATATTTGTCACCAAAGAATTAAATTTCCCAAAAAGTACCATTTGTACTTCTGTACTATTTTTAATATTACAACCAATGAAAAGCAAACAATATTTGTTCTGCATTAGATATGAAGAGCTTTTCGATATAATAAAAAAATTTGATTTGCAAAAAAAGCTAAAGAAAATTTAAACTTTACAAAAAATTAAATTGGCCAATAAATGGTTGATTCAAAATGGTAAAATGTTATGCATTTTTGTCCCTGTATCTTGGCCATGTATCTTCGTTTAATGAAATGGTTAAAAAATGGTTTAAACAAGTCAAAATGTTTATTTTTTTCATATAACATTTTAAATAAAATACATAGTGCTGCACAAAAATGCATAAACATTATTTTCACAAAGTAAAATATTTTGTATTAACAAAATGTGTTAATATATATATCTCACCAAAAAAAAAAAATATTTCGCATAATATCAAATTTTATATTAATTCAAATACAGCTCACTTCGGCCAGTATATGAGGTATTAGCATAAGTAGAGGGGTCATAGGTCACAATGCCCGATCACGCATAAACTAGATCCAATATCAAAATACCAATCAGCTCTATAATTCTAATCAAGATTTGCTATAATATACACTGCACCAAAATTATTGTAAATATATTTCCAAGAAGACTCAATTCAAAATTTATGTAAGGACTAATATTGGTTATTATTAGGCCTACACTTCAGAAACGGTACGTGTTCTGGAATTTTATTGTTTTTAGAGACGAATATTTTCTCCAAAGATATTATGATAGATTTCTGACTTCTTCTACTTGTTAAAACTCCTTTTTAATATGAGAAATCCATTAAAAATGATGGTAATATTTTATGATACAAACTCACAATATTCTGCCCACAATCACCTCTTAGACGTCAGAAATGCACAACGAACCACCCCGCTATAAAATGAGGAAATAAATTGGAAAAATGTAAAACAAAGCGATCATGTCAAATTAACATTTTGCAATTTTAATTTAACAAGATATCGAGTTATTCTAACAAGTTATATTTATAAAACTGTTACATTAAAAATATAGCATGGTGAATCAAACCGATAATTCATGTTCAGTTAACAGTTTGTACTGTTAATAATCAACATTATTAAATTATGTTAAATTCCTGTATCTTGTTAAAAATTAACACTATGAATCTGTTTCAAAAAAACAACATGAAATCTGTTTAATTTCTGTTTAAATTTACATGATTTTTTCCCTGAGTGTATGTTATCATTTTCATGTGGAATGCCCTATATGTATTTTATATATATCCAAAGACAAATGTATTTATATTTTTACTACATTATGTAATTGTTTTTGTATGGAAAACTACTGTTTTAAAATGTACATCATTTCTTCACCGAGTTTTACGAAATTTGAATCGAAAATAATTTATTTAAAAGTTCAGTAATATGTGGATACAGTTTACTCTATTTCTACTACATTCTGAAGTAATTTTAATATAAATCTTAATAATAAATGTATAAAAAAATTACATCTGAATTTATTTTGAATTTATAAAAAAAAATATTTATTTGATCAAGTAAAACTGAAAAGTGTGAACAAAAGAGTCCATAAAATTCTGTTTATATTTGCTATATGATGGATATATGTTATGTATTTTATATAAATACATAAATACATTTATAACCATATTTCTTTGTACATATATACTGTAAAACAATCAAACAAGCAGAAACACGAGCCCAAGACATACAAATATGCATTACAACCTGCCTCAAGGCATTTCCGAATGACACACTAACATGAAAACCAACTCCTGCCCACCCAAACCGAAGAGAATACAAAATTTTAATGGAAACCAACCAAACCAAAACGCGCACAGACCGTGGGAATCAGCGAATCTGGAAACTGCGAAGCAAAACAATGTTTTCAAAAATTCGAATGTTTGTTTAATATTGTTACGCACAAAAACACTAATATATTTGAGTGTATATTTTGAGAATGTATATGTGGAATATGTGTGTGAATATGTGCATATATGTGCGTGTGCGTAAAGTAGAAAATAAACAATTTAAATGCAAATATAATTCCAAGTAATACAAAAACAAACATCGTTCTACATTCACTATGTCTCTAATGTAAAATGAATGTTAAAACAGCGAATATTAATCAATCATTAATGAAAATACACAAAATTATGTGCTTGTGGTTATAAAGTTTTTTTTTTTTTTAATTTAAAACAGGAATAATATTTATGCAATCTGTTGAAAAGTTAATGTTAATATTTGGGAACTAGGAAATATATTTTTTTATTTTTTTATACCATACACTTGAAGTAAAAGGTTATATTTAATTTAAGTTTTTATTTGAAATAGTTATCAGCTGACGTGAACGTTATGAAAAATATTTATACTTGTTCAAGGTCCTAAGTCGATATGCAATATCAAAAAGGCAAAAATGCAAAAACAAAAGCACAAAAAAACACATAAAATACAAAATAAAAAACAGAATCAAAAGCAAAAACACAAACAATATAAAAGAAAACACACAAAAACAAAAGCGAAAGAACAAATAAAAACAACAAAATTTTAAAAACAAAAACAAATCAAAAAAATACGAAGACAAAAAACTTAAGAACAAAAGCAATTACACAAATTCAAAACCAGAATCTCAAAAACCACAACAAAAAAAAAATAAAAGCAAAAAGACAAAACAAAATTCAAACGCAAAAACAAAAGCAAAAACAAAAGCAAAAACACAAAACAAATTAAAAAAATAAAACCAAAAAAAAACATAAGCAAAAAAAAGCCAAAACACAAAAACAAAATTCAAAAATGGCAAAAGCAAAAACACAAGAACATGAGCAAAAACACAACATATTCAAAAAAATAAAAGCAGAAAAAAAACAGTAATCAGAAACACAAAAATATCAAATATGCGCAAACAAACGCAAAAACACAAAAACAAAATATAAAACAAAACCTCAAAACCAATTAAAAAAAAAACAAAAACAAAATAAAAACACAAAAACAAAATTAAAAACAACACACAATCAAAAACACAACAAAAAAAAACGAAAACTCCAAAACAAAAGCAAAAACACAAAAACAAAAACTTAAATGCAATAAAAAAAACAATAACAAAAGTACAACAAAAAAAATAAAAGATAAACTCAAAGTCAAAGTCAATCTCAAAACCAAAAGCAAAAACAATCAGATAACAAAAGAAAAAAAATAGGAACAACATAAAAGGCTAAAACATAAATAAAAAGAAAAGCCAAAACATAGTTAAACATAAAAATAAAAGCAAAATGAGCCCAAAAAAAAAATATGAATCAAAAGTAAAATAAAAACCAATGAATAAAAAAAACACTGAAAATATTATAATTTAAGTAGTTTTTTTTATAAAGAGTTTTTCAACAGGGACGCTACAAAAGTAGAGCGACAGGGACAGCAAACGACGCCATATTTCTTGCCGCTCTTTTGACATTTATCTTCAGTAAGGTTTGCCATTTCATGATGGAAAGATATACGAATTCGAATTTCGGTAGTAAATTTTAATAATTTCGACTCGTTGTTGGCTCGTATATCTTTCCATCATGAAATGGCAAACCTTACTGATATCATTTCAAATATAAATGAATTATTATTCAATTGCACTTATCAACAAAAGGAAAAAAACCCTAAGAAATCACATATACTAAATTATATAGCTCGTGGGTAATGAATTTAACTGCATAATCGGCGTATAAAGCAATTCAGCAATTTTTAGAATAAAACCTAATACACCTAATTTTCCAAAAATCTGTAAATGCAAATTTTCTTTTTATTGTCAAAACTAATTATATTATTTAATTAAATGAAAATAATATTTTTTTTAATATTTGAATCTAAACTCAAATATTTCTGATTTTTTTTGGACAATATTTTGACGATTTTTAAGAATTTCAGATCCAATGATAAACAAGAAACTGATTCATGGTTCTGCAGAGCATAGTCCATACTAACGTGCAAAATTACTTACTTTTTCATATCGATTCTAATTTTTAAATTAGGCCCTGCCAACACAAATTAAAAATGCAGCACCTATATTTCATATGCAAACTATTGAACGAGGGTACAAGTGTCAGAGAAGGTACATTAACTATAATCAAAATTAATTATTTAAACATTAATAGCAGATCATAAGTGTTTAAGTTTATATTTGAGATTTCAAAATATTTATTTAAAGTACCAATTTTTCATTGTTCTGTTGGCGCCAAAATCACTTAGGACAATTAAAAATTGCACGTACCACATTCTCTGTTTTCCCATTTTCAATTCCAACTAACATTTACTCAACGTCATACATGTGACACATTTCAGAGACGTTGACATTTTTCCATTGAGTTGTTGAGGCGGTACAAAAACAAAGTAACAAAAAAAAAATGAAATGCAAAATTTTCTCACTATGCCCTCGGTTATATCAAGCGAAATATGAACTTGTGGGAACGTAACGTAAAGTTTTCATGCACAAGTTAAAATGAATGAATGACTCCATGGATGGATGATGGGTAGGATTCATGGCGTTGTTATGGTCCGCTGCATTTTGCATTGTCTTCAGAACTTAAACACAGGCTGCACTCGGAAATCACAGTCAGTCAACATAATGCTTGGAGTGTCCTTTCGGGGCTAAAATACCTTACTTAACCTGGAGTGACACTTGCTGCGCACAGCACTGACTTTTGAACCCAAAGTGCAAAAATCAGGAAGAGCAGAGCATAGCAAAAATGAAGCACTTTGAAGTACACCAGAAAAATGAATGCATCACTATACAAGGTGGTGGGCGCACAAAAGCAAGAAATATATGACATTTATTATTATTTTTTGAAAATATTTAAATACATAAAATATTAGAGGCTTTTATTAATTCATTAGAAAATGTTTCGTTATACAACAAAAGCGTAACTAAAGCGCCGGAGAAAACTGAAATCAAAATCGTGAGATTTTGAATAGTTTGAAATTTGGATTTAAATTCATTATACATAATAATTAAATCCAATACAATTCAATATTATTTAAATTCTAAATCAAACACCATCCAATCCCTTCGGGAAAAGCAATTAGAAAAAAATAAAAGCCGAACAAATAAAAACAAAAACAAATTTTTCTTTTCGACATTGTTATTGGAGAATATTGTTTTTGTCATCCAAAAAAACTTTTTAACTAAATTTTTTTTTTCGAAATTTTTCGAACATTGCTGTTTTTGTCCATTCATTTTTTTTTTCAAATGGTGATTTCGACCATTATTGTCGTCCAAAATTTTTTATCGAAACTTTTCGAACATTGTTGTTTTTCTCGAATATTTTTTTGTAACTGGTCATTTCGACCATTGTGGTCGAGCAACATTTTGTAATAATTTTTGTTTTCGAAATTTTTCGAACATTGTTGTTTTTCTCGATTTTTTTTTTTGTAAAATGGTGATTTTGACCATCGCGTTCTATTTGTCGTCCAAATTTTTTTTAACCAAATTTTGTTAACTGACCACATTAAAACTCACCACAATGAAACTCACCACACCAAAATTAACCACTTTTTAATTCACCACGCTAAAATTCACCACACTAAAACTCACCACAATATAATTCACACGTAAAAACACAACACACTAAAACTCACCACACTAAAACACACCACACTAAAACACACCACACCACACCAAAAGTCACTAAACCTAAACTCACCACACCTAAACTTACCACACCGAAACTCACCATACTAAAACTCACCCTACTAAAACTTCTAGTTTGAAAAACTCTACGGCGAAGAATTCTACGGAAAAGAATTCCACAGAATTCTACGGGAAAGCGTTCAATGGGGAAGAATTTTACGAGGAAGATTTCTACTGGGAGGAAGTCTATGAGAAAAGTTGTTTTAGCGGAGATTCCAACATCCAATACCATCCAATACCATCCAATACCATCCAATACCATCCAATACCATCCAATACCATCCAATACCATCCAATACCATCCAATACCATCCAATTCCATCCAATACCATCCAATACCATCCAATACAATACAACATAATCCAACACAATCCAATACAATTCAATACAATCCAACACAATCCAATACAATTCAATACAATCCAATGCAATCCAATGCAATCCAATCCAATATATAGTCAATGCAATACAATCCAACACAGTCCAATATAATACAATCTAAAAAAAATCCAATAAAATCTATGCAGTTCCATATAATCTAATACTTTAAAAAAAATATATAATAAATGAAAAAAATATATAAAAATGCAGTATAATCTAATGAAATACAATACAATCCATTACAATAAAATCCAATACAGTTCAATAAAAAAATAAAATAATCAAATTCATTCCAATACAAAAAGAAATATAATCTAATACAATCCAATGCCATAATATCTATATATATAAAATACAATCTAATCCAATGCAATCCAATACAATACAATCAAATCCAATGCAATAAAATATATTTAGTGCAATGCAATCCAAAACAATCCAATATAATCTAATACAATCCAATGAAATTCAATACATTCCAATGCAATCCAACACAATTCAATACCATCCAATACAATATAATCCTACACATTCCAATACAACATAATCCAACACATTCCAATCCAATGCAATCCAATACAATCCAATGCAATCCAATACAATCCAATGCAATCCAATGCAATCCAATGCAATCCAATGCAATCCAATTCAATGCAATACAATCCAACACAATCCAGTTCCATAAAATGTAACACAATCCAATGCAATTAAATCCAATGTAATCCAAATATATGAAATACAATATAATCCAATGCAATCCAATACAATAAAATCCAATGCAATAAAATATATTTAGTGCAATGCAATCCAAAACAATCCAATATAATCTAATACAATCCAATGAAATTCAATACATTCCAATGCAATCCAACACAATTCAATACCATCCAATACAATATAATCCAACACATTCCAATACAACATAATCCAACACATTCCAATCCAATGCAATCCAATACAATCCAATGCAATCCAATGCAATCCAATTCAATGCAATACAATCCAACACAATCCAGTTCCATAAAATGTAACACAATCCAATGCAATTAAATCCAATGTAATCCAAATATATGAAATACAATATAATCCAATGCAATCCAATACAATCAAATACAATGCGATAAAATATATTTAGTGCAATGCAATCCAATATAATCTAATACAATCCAATGAAATTTACTACAATCCAATACAAACTATTCCAATGCAATACAACATAATAAACATATATAATAAATATAAAATTAGGAAACCAAAATTTCAATATATAAAAAATAAAAATAAATAAAAATTTGTGCAGGATATATGAAATATTTTAATCAGTTATGCGTCTATGTGCATTCTATATAAAATTATAAATAATTCTAATTTTACTATAAAACACACAAAGATCCACTCCAACACACAAAACAATTAAATATTCGATGCAGTGACACACTGGCACAGTGTAGCTGTTTGTACAGGAAATCCAAAGATACAGCGCATACAGACTTCGGTACTACGTAGTGGTTATAAATTGAAACTAAAAGCATGTCAAATGACCTGCAAAATTTTACTTACGATTAGTTTGTGGTCAGCACACACTGTACAGCGGATGCACTATGGTGCAATGAGCACAATGTTGCTGCTGTTGTTGCTGCTGTTGTTGTCCTTTAGTTGGTGTTGCCATTGTTGTCAGGATATCCCATGTTGTAGTAGTCGGTCTTTGGTTGTCTGTTGTTTGTTGTTTTTGATTTTATCACATGTACGCATTTGATTCAAAGCAGTTCTAACTGTGTAACGGAGCTGTGTACAGCATTTACAGGATATGCCGCAAACCCAGGATATGGCTTAGAATAAGTTGCAATTATCGTTACACGAGCAACAACATTATGAGCATCATCATCAACATTAACACTGCCGCCAGCAACATTAAAGAAAATTTAAGCTTTCTATCTGTCTTTCGTATTAAATGTTGACTTATTTTAATTGCTCTTTGTTGTTCAAATCACGTAACCCAGGCATTTCCTATAATAACAAAAACATCTACTGCCATACAAAATACTACTGCTATTTTCCAACTGACCTAAATATAGAGAAAATTATATTTGCATCCACATATATTATGTTTTTGTGTGGTTTTATGTAATTGTCAAATTTTGCTCATTATTTTCTGTAAAATTTGTTATGCAGCTTCATATGTATTTTGCTTCATTCTGTTACTACTTACCCATAATGTGCATTATCATATCTGTAATTGCTTTGAGGTCATCCTATTATATAGCACTTTAATTAACCGCATTGCAATTATTAGTTGCAATTTATTGTAGCAGATATTAATTGCTATTTGTCTGATAGAAAATACAGAATTATGTAACACTTGAATTTTATATTTTTATATTTTTCTATTTTTATATTTTTTATATTTTTATATTTTTATATTTTTATATTTTTATATTTTTATATTTTTATATTTTTATATTTTTATATTTTTATATTTTTATATTTTTATATTTTTATATTTTTATATTTTTATATTTTTATATTTTTATATTTTTATATTTTTATATATTTATATTTTTATATTTTTATATTTTTATATTTTTATATTTTTATATATTTATATTTTTATATTTTTATATTTTTATATTTTTATATTTTTATATTTTTATATTTTTATATTTTTATATTTTTATATTTTTATATTTTTATATTTTTATATTTTTATATTTTTATTTTTTTATATTTTTAGTATTTTATATTTTTATATTTTTATATTTTTATATTTTTATATTTTTATATTTTTATATTTTTATATTTTTATATTTTTATATTTTTATATTTTTATTTTTTTATATTTTTAGTATTTTATATTTTTATATTTTTATATTTTTATATTTTTATATTTTTATATTTTTATATTTTTATATTTTTATATTTTTATATTTTTATATTTTTATATTTTTATATTTTTTATTTTATTTATATCTTTTATTTATTTTTATATTTTTATATTATTTCTGTATAAAAAGAAATCATTAAAATTATAATTTAATATGCTCGATGTGCTCCGCATTTAAATTTCCATAACTTTTAAAATATTTCTTTGAGTTTTCACTTGAACTCTGAAGCTTTGAAGACAACATTCATCGGATGTTTGTCTGTCTATCTATCTAACAGGCGGTCGGGCAATGCGGTCTAGTGTAAAATAGAAAAAAACTTGCACAAAAAGACGTCTAAGGATAATAATATCCTAAAAGGAAATTTGAACATAACCAAGAAACCGACCAACTACACCTTGCCATAAACATAAAACTAAATATTAAATGCAGGATCATCAGCTACTCCACCGCATGAAGATGTGGCGCTGCAATCGGCATTTTGGTCTGTCTGCCTGTCTCACTATTTGTCTAGCTATCTGGCTGTATGTCCGTCTATCTAGCTGTCTTCGCGTTTTATGCTACTCCGTCCATTTGTGCAACTGTCGACGGTTTAAGTTGATGCTTTTCCAACTGTCCGTTCGTCTGTCCGACAGTCTGTCAGTTGTCTGTCTGTCTTATATCCGTATTTATATCTGGCCATCCAAGAATATCTGCTCTTTGCCATGGCATGCCATGAATGCTTGTCTATCATGACTAAAGAACCTATTTAATGCATTTTTATTATTTTAAACTTTTTGCTATGTGGCATTTTTGCCATTTTGTTTTAAGTTATTTTTTGTATTTTTATCTTTTTTTTTTGTTTTATGCTACTTGTATAGTTTTCTGCAGGTTTTAATAGCAGAATATTTGCTTTTTGTCTCACAATCAGTCAAGAGTGAAGCAACTACTTCAACCTAATGAATAAGCAACCAAAGTTTTTCGTGTCGCCCTACTCTAGCTTTCTTGCTTGGCTTGCTGCAGTGCCGCCGGTGGAAATTGAGGTTTTTATTATTTTTAGTTGAAAAGTAGCTAAAGTTATTGCTAAGAAATGCATTTTATAAAAACGAAGTTAAGTGCCAAAGATCTTAGAGTAGATATTTTGAAAATGTATTCATCTAAATGAGAACTAAATACTGCAGAATGTATTCATTATGCTGATTGCTAATGGCGAAAGGTAATGGTTTTAAAGTTATTTTTTTATATGAAATGTTGACTTTGGTATTATGGTATAACTTCCAAGGGCCAATGAATACCAATATTTTCTTTTCTGTTTATGATACTTCAAATCATTCCAATTAAGTACTCTATATAAACTATACCCGCCACTTACCGCCGAAATCGATTTTTTTTTAATAGAAAATTTTAATTTTAAATTATCCATGTCTGCGCGACACCATGTCGCATGAATGTCGCGTGAATGTCGCGTGAATGTCGCATTGAAGTCGCGTCAAAAAATATATATTTTTTATTTATTATCATTAAATTTGTTGTTTTAAAAAAAATATATACGTGTAATACAATTTTTGTCCAAAATAAAAAATGACTCTGGAAAAATAAATTTTGTGGTATTCACTTTTTAAAACTCAAAATTAAAAAGGTTTAAAATATGTTAAGGTATTTTTTTCATTGATGTGTTTTGTGTTTGTTCATCTTCTTTCAGAAACTGATATTTTTATGATAATTGCTCATTCCGATCAAAAGTTACAGATTTTTGACCATCAGATGCCATTCTCAGACCACTGTGCGCCATACAATTCGAATTTTCCTACATGAGATTGTATATTAAGTTCTAAGTTCTGAAGTTGGTATTGTAAAGAATATCACAATTTGTTGTAGGTCACAAATATAATTTTATTTAAGTTTGTAATATTTGGTATTTCTCGACTAGCACTAAATTTCGAACAGTCTGCATTTCAAATTAATCAAAAATAGATTTTTCAATTGAACGAATTTTGGGAACATATCGCCGCCGTTTAGCAAAAAGTCACTAAGTCAAAAAAATGTGTATTGGACAAAGTACATGTCGATATTGGAGTATTTGCTAAATAAAATTAAAAAAAAAAATTGCACTTTCAAGCAGGAAGTGTATGAAAGATCTACATTATTAAATATGATTTAATCCAAAAATCGTTTAAATTTGAGCATTTTCATGAGGAGCATCATAAATTAACCCGTAAAAAATCATTTGACAGAAAATCCACCTTTTAACAAAATTCGGAATTCTAAAAATCCACCTGTACAAAATCCACCCGAACAAAATCAAATTTAATGGTACAAAATCAAATGGTATAAAATACACATTTTGGTAAAAAATTCACCTTTTATTTTGTGCAACATAAGGGCAAAATTAAAGTCCTATACGAATTTCATATTCATTTAAGTTTGAATTTCTACCATTCTGAATTATGGGTTCATTCCAACGAAACTTTGAATGGGTAGAGAAAGATTATTCTAGAAACAATATCTGAATTCAAAATTTTGTACGAGTCCTCTTGTTGTACAAAATCCACCACACCAGTACAAAATCTATCAGATGATTGGATTTTCAAAAGGGAATTTTTTCTGTTGGATTTTTTATGGGTGGAATTTGAACTGGTGAATTTTGTGTTGGTCGATTTTGTATGTTGTATTTTGTATGGTGGATTCCATACCCAACCCTTTTCTAAAGGTATTTTTGTGCTGTTGGATTTTGTATAGATGGAATTAGAACTGGTGAATTTTGTGCGGGTCGATTTAGTATCGGTGAAATTTGTATGTTGGATTTTGCATGGTTGATTCCATACCCAACCATTTTCAAAAGGTTGTTTTTGTACTATTAGATTTTGAACAGGTCTAAAACTGCTAGAACAAGATCTACATACCGAAGCACATGCACATGAATAAGAACGACCATGCAAGAATAAGATTGCCTTACATTTTTCTTGTTCTTGGCAAAAAATCCTCATTCAAAACCCTGCACGTGTGTGCCAACTGCAAATAACCTCCACAATGTCCCATTCATAAAATAGAGTTAGCCAAGGTCAGGGAGAATGAATGTCAGTTGATGCCCAACAATGGCTCAACTTCCATCTCATGTTTCTGACTATAGGCCTGAGGTTCTCTCTGTCCCACCTTTCCCTCATGCTAACATTCCTTCCCAACTTCTCATCCATTGGGTGCTAGGAATCTAACCTGGAGTTGCACTCGCTAACGGAGGTAGCGCAATGTTCAACCAATAGATTTGATCAACAAACAACTCTTAATAAAATATGTTTTAAGGATAATCTGTAATTCAAGTGATATACCAAACTTTTTTGTGGTATATCAAATACTAATAGTAAAATATTGAAATCAATTTAAATTTAATAGTATCGAAAGTATAAAAATAATAGTAAAAATAGCATTAACTAATTTTAATTAACTTTAAAATGCATTTAAATTTAATGGTATCGAAAGTATAAAAATAATAGTAAAAATAATATTAACTAATTTTAATTAACTTTAAAATGCATTTAAATTTAATGGTATCGAAAGTATAAAAATAATATTAAAAATAAAAATACCATTAACCAATTTTAATTAACTAATTTAAAATATCAAAAATTGCATTAACAAAATTTAAAAGTAATAAATCTTTATATACTTAATAATCCTACTGCTTTTATAGTTTTTCCTGAGTGTACCTACACTTCTCTTAAAATTATCCACAATATAGAAATTAGCAAAACAGCTTCATTAGAACTAAAATCTACTAAAACTCAGAAAATGTTTAAAATTAACTTAAATTTAATGGTATCGAAAGTACAAAAATAATAATATAAATACCATTAACTAATTTTAATTAACTTTAAAATTCATTTAAATTTAATGGTAACGAAATTATAAAAATAATAGTAAAAATACCATTAAATAATTTTCCTTAATATAAATTAGCAAAAATAGCATACACAAATTTTAAAAGAAATGAATCTTTATATACTTAATAATTCCTATTGCTTTTATAGTTTTTTCAGAGTGTATCTACACTTATATTAAAATTATCTAAAATATAGAAATTAGCAAAATCACTTCATTAGAATTAAAATCTACTAAAACACTTTAGCCTCTAGCATAATGGTTATGTTGATTAATAAATGCGCGTGTTTTTATGAATCCTTTCGCATATTCAACGCCCAACATGTGACAATCGTAAAATTTAATCCTTAACACTTGCTTAAATTCAACGTGTTTAGGAGACGACGATGCTGCTGCTGCTGTTGATGATACTTCTGCAAATGATAGAGCTGATGATTATGTTGTCTGAGTAGATAATTCGCAGCTGATTTTCACATACGGCAAAAATGTTTGAAGGCATGATTATTTTTTATGAACTTTTTAAAAGAAGCTATGTTGTCTTTGCAGTGCACTAAAATAATAAGATCAAAGATCAGCTGTCTCTACGGTAATAGTATTAAATGCACTGAAGTGTAACCACTTCTTTAAAGATCTACGTTGTGGAGTGATTTAAGAAAATTTTACCTTTTTTTTTGTACCCTTTTTGATTTACAACGTATTTTCTAAGTTAATCACGTGATTATGCGGTTCATTTGCAACCAGTTGAGTGGAAACTCAGATATATATGAAGATCAGGTAAGAAATTCCAATAATAGAAAACAGAAAATGCTCCCAAGTAAACATTGAATTTTTTTAAGCTGCTCCGATTTATTTTGGGTGCCGCAATTGATCTATTGATTGAC
Organism: Dryomyza anilis; assembly: GCA_951804985.1. Lineage (NCBI taxonomy): Eukaryota > Metazoa > Arthropoda > Insecta > Diptera > Dryomyzidae > Dryomyza > Dryomyza anilis. The sequence continues at coordinate 14,725,533 of OX638134.1, read as the reverse complement.
TGTCAATTTCACTTTTATTAATTTGATTTGTATTTAAGGGTTGCTAACGATCCTTTCTTTTGTCTCGACATAGACATACTTTATTCTTAGATATTTTTAAAGGTCTTTAAATCATTTTTTTCTTGTATGTTTTTAATTTTTGAAATATTTGAAAGATATTCGTTTTGCTTTTGTCATTTTAAGCGTCTTGGTTTGTTAGATCAAAGGATTAAATTGTTTGTTCCTGTTGAAAATTTCGAATTAAATAGTTTAGGTTCTTTTCTAATAAAAAAAAGTACATAAAATAACGTACAGCTGCATCATTTTGTATATTGCCTATTGTAACTAAAATTTATTCTTTAATGCATTTTTTAAAATGAAAAGTGAAAATAATAATGAAGAAATTGTATTTTTATTGTCAAACCCAAATTTTAAGCGATAAATTAGATTTTTAGTGAAATGAATTAGTTTATGTAAAAATTGACTTTATATTAAAATATTTTTTAAAATTAATTTTAATTTAATGGTATCAAAAATATAAAAATAATAGTAAAAATACCATTAATAATTTTAGATAACTTTAAAGTAATTTAAATTTAATGGTATCGAAAATATAAAAATAATAATATTAATACCATTAAATAATTTTAAATAACTTCAAACTTAATTTAAATTTAATGGTATCGAAAGTATAAAAATAATAGTTAAAAATACCATTAACTAAATTTAAATAACTTTAAAATTCATTTAAATTTTATGGTATTGAAAGTATAAAAATTATAGTAAAAATACCATTAACTAATTTTAAATAACTTTAAAATTCATTTAAATTTAATGGTATCGAAAGTATAAAAATAATAGTAAAAATACCATTAAATAATTTTAAATAACTTCAAAATTAATTTAAATTTAATAGTATCGAAAGTATAAAAATAATAGTTAAAAATACCATTAACTAAATTTAAATAACTTTAAAATTCATTTAAATTTAATGGTATCGAAAGTATAAAAATTATAGTAAAAATACTATTAACTAATTTTAAATAACTTAAAAATTCATTCAAATTTAATAGTATAGAAAGTATAAAAATAATAGTAAAAATACCATTAAATAATTTTAAATTACTTTAAAATTCATTTAAATTTAATGGTATCGAAAGTATAAAAATAATAGTAAAAATACCCCTAACTAATTTTAAATAACTAATTTAAATTAGTAAAAATAGCATTAACAAGTTTTAAAATTAATAAATCTTTAAATTCATAATAATTTCTACTGCTTTATAGTTTTTTTCTAATTTGTATTAAAATTATCTAAACTTTAGAAAATAACAAAATTGCTTCATTAGAATTTAAAACCACTAAAATATTTTAGCCTCTAGCATAATGGTTATGGTGAATAATAAATGTTTTTGTAAATCCAATTCTATTTTTGAAAAATTTAAATTTTGAGTAAACTTTAAAACTTTTCTTTCATTACAAAATTGTGAAATACTAATATGTAATATATTTATTCTTCTTTCCAAAATAATATTCCTTAAAATAAGAATACAATAGCGTCAACTGCAGCAATGTGTAGTACGTTGTTTTATACTATCCATCTATTTATTCATAGACATAAAGTGAATGAACGCCCTCTATTATGCATACAAATTACATTGTCTCGTCGTTGAATATATTCCAAATTAAATTGATAAGGACAATGAGACGGCGATGAGACAATGACTAAGTAGATTTGGTGCCAATTTAAATGTCACACCAAATTACAATGCATTTTTGTTATAATTTCCAACGAAAAAACAAAAAATGTACAAAGAAAATTAGTATAATATAAACTGAATGGTATTAATATTATTTAAAAATGTTATACAGAATATGAAACTTAAAAGCAAACATTTTCTTTATTACAGAGTATAACATTTTCTATTTTTATAACATATTTAAATAATTTTCACAAAATTAATTATTAAAAATTATATATTTTTTAAAATTCAGTTTAAAATTGCATATATTAAACTACATTCAATATAAAAAGTCAGTAACAGTAGCAAAAAAGGTTGCTAAAATAGCAAATATGTTTGCTGAAAAGAGAAAAGCGCCGGATTTTTCTAAAACAACACAACAAAATTTGTTGTTTTGAATAAATTTTCCTATGCTATTATAGCAGACAATTTTAGCTAATTGTTTATTCATACAAAATACATAAAAAAAAAACTTATTTTTGTATTTAATTTTTTTTTCATTACTTTTATATATTTATTTTTACTTTTTTATATATTTTAATTTTTCTTTATTTTACTTTTCAATTATAAATTATATTTTATTTCACTAACTTGCATACACTCAGAAAAAATACTAATAAATCAATAGTTAATCAATAGTTTTTGCTATTAAAAATAGGTCAATAGAAGAACTTATTATTTTAATGGGTTAATACCATTAAATACTACAAAATACTATTAAATACTATTAATTTTTTTTGTGTTTATATGAAAATATTTATTTTGTGTATACTATTTAATCATCAACTGTATGAGTGTATGTTCTTTATTATTACGTAGAAGAAGTAATGGTTTTAAATCAATTTTTTTCAAAGGTTTTTTGAGCAATGTTTTTAAGTGAATTTTAATTTTATACAAATATATATTATGTGATACCATTTTGAAAAGGTATAATATTCAGCTTTCCAGCAATGTTTTTAGAATTGTTATCGTATGCTTATTAAAAATTAAAGAGTAGGTTTTGAATTCTAAAATTTCTACTTTGGTTTGGTTAAACCATTTAATGGTTATTAATAAAAACTGAAGAAGATAGTGCGCATATTTGCCACAGCCCATAATGTAAGACGAGTCAAAAAATTTGATTTTTGGCAAAAAAAAAATATTTCCAACGTGAAAGGGTTAACTAAATATAGTTTGTGATAATACTTACGTCCTGACAAACATTTCAATAAAATTTCATAAAAATTGGTCGAGCCGTTCAGAATTTATAGCGATTCTAATAAAAAAAATATTATAACCTCGAAAATATGCGATTAATACCCTTCATTCTAATATTTATAATATATAGACATACACTGACATTAATACAAATAATTTGATAAAATCATCAAAATCAGTTATTTCTTTCATGTTTTATTACGTTTTTCCTTAATGGACGATATGCAAGAAATGCGATTTTACTACAGCTGTTATTCTGGGAACGGAGCTTGATATTTGAAAAATTTCACTTCCGCTTGTCCGATTCTTTCTATTTTTGGAACATAGTAAGATACTAGCAATATCTAATTAAATACAAAAATTCACTCTTTTATCTAACGTAATACAAAAGTTACAGATAAATATGAGGCAAAAATTAACATTTTTCAAAAATATTGAACTTTAAAATATGAAATGTGCCACTCCCTGATTTCCAATTCCGCTCATTTTTGGAGTAGTATAAGGTGCATCCATAATAATTAAATACAAAGTGTTTAAAAGTTTATCTCTTAAAAGAAAAAAGTTACAGGTAAATAAGGGTTATAAAAACACTTTTTTCAATTTTAATATACGAAAATTTCCACTCCCCCTTTTCAGATTTTTTCAATTTTCCTCACTAATAACTATACGAATCCAAAATTTCATTCATTTATCTCTGTTAACAATGCCAGGGTTATATATTGTTACGAAAAGAGGTAATTTGCCCCACTGTGCAAGCAATCAACAATAATATATGAGACGCAAGACAATTCAGCGCACTAAGCAATGTGTTAGAAAGAGAGGGAAGATCATTCAGCGTACTAAGCAATGTGCGAGAAAGAGAAGTAAGATCTACACATTAAAACACATGAGTGCGAATGAGATGCCACTAGCATGCGTCATTCACGAAACGAGTAGAAGGTTCTCGAAACAAGTCGAAGCTTGTCGAAACGTGTCAAACTGATGCATGCAGTATATAAGGGAGCCGCATCTGAGGTACAGCACTTCAGTAGTGATTGTAAAGTGGTCGAGGTCATCTCGTGTGATAATTGTCAAGTTAAATTGTGGACATGCAGCAGTTGTTAGAATTTGTTATTAGTAAAGTTGTTTATTAAAGTGAATTAATAAAGTTAATTGTTATAATTTAAACCAAACATTAGAGTGTTTTTATTTTGTACACAATCCAGCGATACGAACTCGTAGAACAGTTTTCCGTAGACTGAATTTTCGTAACAATATTAAACTTTTACATATGAAACTGACACTCCCCATTTTTCCAATTCCGCCCATTTTTATAAAAAGATAATGTACCATAATGTAACTAAGTTTAAAGTTTTATTGAGTTATATCGTAAAATTCAAAAGTTATCGGCTAATAAGTGCAAATATTATTTGTACGACATACAGATATAATAGTGCAACGCCCTTTCTGATTCCGCCCTTTCTGATTCCACCAAGATTTTCTATCGCAAGATACAAACATAGAGTAAATATATCCAAAGTTTCATCTATTTATCTCTTCAAATACATAAGTTATAGGCATATATAATATCATTCAATTTCGTTTGTAAAAAGTGCCACTCCCCCTTTTACAACACCGCCCAATTTTTAACAATAGCAAGATACATCTATTAACTAACTGTATCCAAATGTTGTCCATTTATCTCTTGTACAACAAAAGTTGCAATTTTATGAGACGCAAAAGTGCCTTCTGACCCACTGTGCGTCGTAGAGAGGTCAAACTTTGCACTTTTTATCACATAATAATTTTACGACATTAAGATGAAGATTTCGTCATTACGATCAGAATCGCAATTCATTAATATATCGAATAACACTTTTCAGAATATTACTTAAATTAAGATATAATGACAAAATATATTTAGAAAAATTTTATAAAATTTAAAATTAAAAATGTTATATTTACATTTAAAAGCCTCATTGTAGAGCCTAATCATATGCATAACATCTTTAAGTAAAAAAATCACGTTTCCCATATATTTATTCAAATTCGTTTGTGACACAAAACCTCTTATTCCACACACCATCACATTAAAAGCCATGGCCAAGCATGACATGGCATGCAATGGTGTCGCATCAATCTATGCAAAAATCTCCTGGGATTTTTCACAACAAACATTGGACATTGGATGGTAGGATAAGCGAACTAAAAAGAGGCTGTCTAAAAGAAGCAACGCCATGCACAAAAGCTCAACAACCATTGGACATTGGTACTATTAATGACATTTGGCGAGACTTACTTGAGGCCACTTGACAATTCCTCACACGTTTCTGGCAAGGAATTTATGCGAATTCGAAGGACATGCAAAGGACTTTGTGTTGCGAGTGATGTTGTTGTTGTCGGACGGCGTATGTGGACACAATTTAAATTCAAAGTTGAACACAAATAAACGTATTTGTGCAAAATAATGTTGGGCATATATTAAGCAGGATTTTTTCTATATTATATACATTTTTTTTGTAAATTTTACAATAGACAGCAACTCCCAGTAGGTTAGCTGACGGTTTGCTGTACCGTACATGTACCTCATGCACAATTGAGTTCAATTTATCAAAGTGTCAGATTACACGTCATTCATAGTCGCGTTCGTGTCAGTTGATGTCAATTGACGCCTTAACTGTCAGATTCTGCACTTTGACAGGCTGTAGTTCATAGGCAGCCCCGCACTGCTCTAAATGAGGGTTGCCAATGTTTCAAACATCATTTTTATTTACAGCCAATTTCGCGCTGTATTTCTGCTGACTTTCGAATGGTAACTTAAAAATAAATTTCATTCATAATATTTACATTCTTTGGCGTTAGTGTGCACAGCATGTAATTGGATCGGTGCGCAATGAAAAACAAGAGTAACATGAGCGTTAATACAAATGAAATGATTTTATCGGTATTGCTTTGTTTCTCTAATTCTACGTCTACGGCATTTCCACAACACGGTGCGCCGGAAAAATTGCTTCCGTTCTATTATTTCAGACGTATTCTCTTTTTTCGTTATTGTAGTCCACATGCCTTGCCTTATTCCTCATCCTAAACTCTGTCACTCAAAGTTTCTACTTTAAGCATCTCTCAGAGGCTTAGTGCCAAACAATACAATCGACTGGCTAATCGGATTTATTTTCACTGACAAGTCGTACGATCTCTTCTTACATTGATTAAATTAGTAGCTAAATTAGTACGTAAATAGTAGGTATAGAAATGTTTTTTTTAAAGGATGCCGAATATAAAAAAATTTATTGTGAAATTTGATATTAAAGTAATTCGTAAAATTTAAATATTACGCCTTATAATCTATTAAAAAATTTAATTGGTTACGGCAAATATGTGTTGATTGCAACAAATAGAAAACTGATTTGGTACCATTATACCGAATCTTTTACCTCGGAAAACTTCAAATCAAAACTGTAAAGAAAGCAAAATCCAAAATATAAATTGACTCTGTAATTCGTTAGGATTTTAATTCGTTGGTTGCAAATTTATTAATATATAGCTGCGTTTTTATAATTTTTTGTTTCGGCTCAAAGAAATTATGAAAAAAAGGATGTGGTAAATAATACACAAACCATTCTTCTTTATATATGAAAGGTTTGTGTCTTTGGAATGACATAGATAAAATAGTGACGTAAAGATATTAATTGTTGGTTTTTAAAGCACCTATCGATCTGCATCATTATTAAAAATATTTTGCCAAACAATTTTTCCTTCAAATAACAAATGGCAAATTAATGTTTGGAAAACTATTTATAATCAATGATGCAGATCGATAGGTGCTTTGAAAATAAACAATAATTGCCTTTACAGCACTATAATATCTTGTTCAATTAAAGAGTTATAGCTAAAAAACGAAAAGATTCGCCCTTTTGGCATGACAAGATTTTCAATTTTTGCAATTTCTTCGTTTTTTTGCTATAATTTTTTATTGATGCAAGATAAAATAGTAGTGTAAAGGTATTAATTGTTTGTTTTTAAATCACCTATCGATTGGCATCATTATTTAAAAATATTTTGCCAAACTTTTTTTCCTGCAAATAACAAATGGCAAAGTAATGTTTGACAAAATATTTTTAATTAATGATGCAGATCGATAGGTGCTTAAAAACCAAACAATTAGTGCCTTCACATTACTATTTTATCTTGCGCTAATAAAATGTTATAACATAAAAAACAAAAATATATTCGTTTTGATTAAGATATCGCCTCACATAATTCGTATTTATAATTCAGTAGGTTGTCCAAATCTAAAGATATTTTATATACGTGATAATAATTGACGAGTAAACCAAAATAACAGAAAAAAATTGAAAAAAAAAAAAATGCTAATTTTTAAAGCTTTTCAAACTTTAAAATTTGATTTCCCAACATTTTTAAAAATGCACATTTGCCCCTTTGGCATGACAGTGACGATATAACAATTGTTTCACCACAAAATTATATTATGAAAATTAAATATTAACAATAAAATAAAAAATAAAATCACTAAAATGTGATTAACATTTAAAACTAAAAAAAATACAAAAAAAAGTATTTGTCAAATGAAATTAAAATTTTATATATAAACCAGTTGGGAAGTTTAAATCTCATGGGATATTTTAAAGTAGATCTATTTTATAGTAGATGTTCAGAATGGTGTAGTGCACGCGCAAGCCAGTAACCTACTTCTGTTAGTAGCCATAGCCTCTCCTACACAATTCCTAGTATCACCTTTGCGTTGGTGAACCCCGGTAACCCGAGCAACCAGCTGAAGATCGGGTTTCAAACCCGGTGGGAGGTCTCGTCGGGGACAAACGAGACAGGGATATTGGCCCTCCAAAATGGGTGTTGTGCGTTGGGCTTGTGATCCGCCATATAAAAAAGCTGATTCAACGAAAACAGAAAAAATGCCTCGGATATCGACCCGAAAACACGATGACAACCTACGCAAACGTATAAAGGACCATGATTTACGGATATGCACCTGGAATGTCCGAACTCTTTATGGGGAAGGTGCCACTATCCAGCTGGTTGATGTCCTCGAAAGATACAAGGCTGACATCACCGCAATCCATGAAATGCAATGGACAGGACAGAGCCGCTCTAAACAGGCATCCTGTGACATTTACTACAGCTGCCATGCGGAGAGGCATGAGTTTGGGTGTGGATTTGTAGTCGGCAAGAGACACCGCCACCTTGTCTCTAGGTTCACACCCGTGAACGAACGACTAGCAACAATCCGCATCAAGGCTAAATACTTCTACATCAGCCTAATTTGTGCGAAGGACGATGACACTAAAGAGACTTTCTATGAGCGCTGCCCCCGTCACGACATCAAAATTGTGATTGGCGACTTTAATGCCAAAGTGGGTTATGAGGGTATCTTTGGTTCAACGGTTGGACAATTCAGCCTCCACGCTCAATGCGTACTGCTGCCGAAGAGGTGCTTGGATTCCAACGCCCCCTGAGGACTCAGTGGTATGACCAAGAGTGTCGCGCGGTCACTGCAGAGAAAGACGCTGCGTACAAATCCACCCTGCAGTCAGTAGCTACGCGAGCTTCGAAGGAGCGATACAAAGAGAAGAGGAGGGAAGAGGGACGTCTTTTCAGGCGTAAAAAAAGCGAGGCAGAAAGACGTGAGTGTGAGGAGATTGAGATGCATGGGGACAGGAATGAGGCTCGAAAATTCTTCGAGACGCCTAGCCGGAGGTTCAAAATCCGGAGCCTCTTCTTGTAAAGATGAGAACGGGAATCTAGTGACAGATATCCAGAGCACACTAAAAGTATGGAGGGATCACTTCTCTAAACTGCTGACCGGTGATGATGACCGCAATTCCACCGATAGAGAAGTAAACCCGGCAACCCCAGTACTTGATGACGAAGTTGAGATTCCGCCACCCGACCATGACGAAGTCGGCCATCGCTCCGGCCCGGCCATCGCTCGGCTGAAAAACAACAAAGCCGCAGGATCGGATGGTCTGCCTGCAGAGTTGTTTAAGACCGGAGGCGATGAGCTCATAACGAGCATGCACCAGCTCATCAGCAGAATATGGTCAGAAGAAAGCATGCCTAGCGAATGGAATCTTAGTATACTCTGCCCAATCTTTAAGAAGGGGGAACCCACAATACGCGCCAACTACCGTGGGATAAGTCTTCTCAACATCGCGTATAAAGTTCTAACGAGCGTATTATGTGAAAGACTGAAGCCCATCGTCAACAGACTGATTGGATCTTATCAGTGCGGCTTCAGATCTGGCAAGGCCACCATAGAACCGATTTTCACTTTGAGCCAAATCCTGGAAAAGACCAAAGAGAGGCAGATCGACACCCACCACATCTTCGTCGACTACAAAGCTGCCTTCGACAGTCCGATAAGAAGTCGCCTATACGACAGCATGTCTGAGTTCGGTTACCTGCGAAACTTATAAGGCTTTGCAGGATGACCCTGAGCGACACACGTTGCTCAGTGAGAATTGGGAACAACCTCACCGATACGTTTAATAACAAACGAGGTTTCAGACAAGGCGATTCCCTGGAGAAAATTGTAAGAGCTGCACAACTCCATCACAATGGCACTATCTTCAACAAGAGTTCCATGCCGCTCGGTTACGCTGATGATACCGACTTCATTGGGCAGAGCGTACGAGCAGTCAGTGCAGCATTCTCCAGTTTAGAGAGGGAATCGCGTCGAATGGGTCTTACGGTGAAAAGGACAAGACGAAGTACCTAGTGTCAACAAACAAAGAGTTCCGGCGTCTTGGACAACACGTCACTATTGACAACCACAACTTCGAAGTTGTGAAGGACTTCGTATACCTAGGAACCAGCATCAACAAGGAAAACAATGTCAGCCTGTAGATTAGCCGAAGAATAACTCTTGCCATTGGGCTCAGTAGGCAATTGAGGAGCAGAGCCCTCTCTCGACGGACAAAATGTACGCTCTATAAGTCGCTCATCATGCCAGTCCTCCTCTACGGCGCTGAGGCATGGACGCTTGCCAACACCGATGAGCGAGCTTTAGGAGCGTTCGAGAGAAAGATTCTTTGGAAAATGGACCGATATGCGTTGAAAACGAGTACAGAATCAGATGGAACGACGAGCTGTATGAGCTCTACGTCGACGTTGACATAGTCAGGCGCATTAAGATGCAGCGCCTACGCTGGCTTGGACATTCAGTGGCGTATGGATGAAAGCGCTCCAGCAAAAAAGGTGTTCAATTCTGTATCCAGTGGTGGTCAACGTAGGAGAGGGCGTCCGAATCTCCGGTGGAGCGACCAAGTGCGAGACAACCTGACAACACTTGGAGTGCAAAACTGGCGCCAGCGCGCGAAATGCAGAAGCGACTGGCGAGAGGTGATTGCTGCGGCCGAAACCCATCATGGGTTGTAATGGCCAAATCAAAAATCAAAATTATAGTCGGTCTACCCTACACATATGTGTGGTTACCATTCAAAGTGGTACATAGGTCACCAGGGTATACGACTTCTGAAAATAACTACGAACTTCCAATCGCTGAAGAATTTTTATTCATTTGATACCCAAAAATATAAAAATTTGATACCCATAGGTATAAAAATGTGTATTAAAAAAAGATTTGTACCAATAAAATTTTTTTGAAAATTGAAATTTTGTTCGAAAATAAAAACTTTTCACACAAAAATTTCAATGTTTACCTAAAGTTCCAAATACTAAAATAAAATGTTTATTAAAAATTTATTTAAAATTTATATTTTACTAAAAATATATGAAAGGAATTAAAAATTAATTTTTATTGATGAATTTGTATATTATTTTTTATTTATTACATATTTTTTATACTTTTTTCACTTGTTTTTATTTATTTATTTATTTTTTTATTATACATAACTAGTTAATATATGATACTGTTATTTAGAAGAATTGTAAATATTTTGTATAATCTTAAATTATAAAAATATTGCTCTAAAAATATAAAAATACTAAATTCCTTATATTTAATACAATTATATTACATTTCGATTTTATTTAAATTCAAATTTAACGTTTGCTGAATTAACGGCGTCTCTGCGACATGCAATTCACTCCCACGCTCTTTTACTCACCTCTTTTGCGCGCATAATGCGATGCACTTGCTTTACACGCGCTCTCTCTCGCGCACTAAGACTCTGAGCATGACTCTGACTAAGATTAACAACAGCCTCCACTAAGAACAAGCATGCATAAATGTTTTTTTTTTTATTTCTTTTTTGACACTCACTTGTTGTTTTTGTTTTTCTAATTGTTTTCACTTTCGCCAATTAGTTGATCGCGAGCACGCGTAGTGCGTGGATCACCTGTCGTTTTATTGGTGGTGCGGTTTTTAATTGTCGCGTACGGAAAAAGTAAATCAAATAAATTAGTGCAAGAAAAAGTGCTTAGTAACAAGAAATTGTATTATTCTGTGTACCACTTTGATTAAATTACAATAACATCTTCATTTTAAAAAAAAATATATACTATGCTTCAAAAAAATACATAATTTATGATAGCATTGCAAAAATATCTTACTGTTTTAATAGATTTTGAAATGTGTGTTGTTTTTTCTTTTAGGCATCTCTGGATTGAACATTTGTATTTGGATTATTACATTCAACGATTTCAAAATGATAAATATAATGTGAAAAATTTGAAGAAAAGTTTAAAAAATACAATACAAGCAAAGTGAATAAAGTCAAAAAAGTATAAACAGTCTTTAAAAGAACAACGACATAAATACGTTTTATAAAAAGTTGAAAATAAGTGTTAAATTTAAAGTAATAAATCTAAAAATAATAATATATATAAAAAATTAAAAGGAAAAATTTAACAAATTGATATTTTTATAAAAGTACACTTTTTAACATTTTAAATTCGTCGTGTTCATCGGTTGTTCGCGTGATATCTGCCCAAGCAGAAACTCTCGTTCGTAGAATTCGTCTGAAGTTCGTGTGTTTAAACAGCAGTTCGTGTGTCTTGGAGAGTTCGTGTGTGTATTCGTGCCCCTTATACCACGGATGATTTTTGGTTTTATAAAAAAAATGCCAGCTGATATTCATGATTTCACCAATGTGTTTTAAGGTAGGTAAATTTTAAATTATACATGTAGTTAGAAGTTATTTCAATTTGTGTGACTGCAGTTTATCAGCCACCTCACCAAGAATAAACAAATTTCACACCAATTTAAAAAAAAAAATAGTTATATCGCAAACTTTGCTCCATTGAAAACTGAAAAAATTGAAAAAGATTGGACTAGAAGGAGAGGTTTTTTTAATTGTATTTAAAAGCTGATAAAAATGTGCTTCACACGTGTGAAACAATAGCTCGCACGGTAACATTCTATATAAAATTTAAAAAATCACTCCTTTGAATATCTTACGATTAAATTTTCCTTTATATGGCCACTCGAAATTAAAGTTAACATGATCTTGGGAGAGTGACGAAAATATATTGGACGCTCGGCCCGATTGAAAATCACCAAAATTTGAAAAACGATAAAGGGAACAGTTAGTTTTAGGATAATTATGATATATGCGGGGCAAAAGTAGGGAAAAGCCGAAATATTAGAAAAAGAACCAGTAAGGAAAGTTAGTTCACTTGGAAAATTTCAAAGGAATTGTGTTAGTAAGAATTATTATAGTTAAAGTCGGTCTAAGCCGACTAAAAATATCCTAAACGGAATCCGTACGCTATGTCGAAAAATAAAATGTCGAAACCTAAAAATGTCGAAATTTTAAAAGTCTTAAAATGCCGAAACCATTTTTGGTCGAAACAAAAAATGTCGAAAAAATATTTTAAAGCTAGAAAAAGTTGAAAATAAATATGCACACATTTTTTTATAGGACCAAAAAATGTCGAAAATTAAAATATCAAAATGTTGAAATACAAATTTCAAATCTTATTTGACCTTTTGGGTTTCGCGATATGCATTATTTCCAGAGATACTGTTATTTTTTATAGTTAGAAAAATCACTTTTTGTATGGTTGTTCATATGCATCATCTGTTGATGCTAGTAACTCCGTTAAGGTGGCTAATGATCATTATCCCTGCACTTCTGATTTCAAGTACTTAATTCAAAATTTTTCTTGATTTATTATAAATAATCGTGCCAAATTTCAAGATGGTTTTTTGATGACATAATATTTAAAAATGACGACTTCAAATTATATTAGAATTTGATAATAGTTTTATAGTTTTAAATTGATATTTGCAGCTTATGGTATATTTCGGTTAACATTTTTTCGGTTAACATTTTTTCTGTTAACATTTTTTCGGTTAACATTTTTTCGGTTAAAAATGATTTCGGCATTTTAAATTTCGACATTTTAAATTTTCGACATTTTATTTTTCAACATTTTAGTTTTCAACATGTTTGTTTTCGACATTTTTGTTTTCGACATTTTTGTTTTCGACATTTTTAGGTTTCGGCATTTTTATTTTCTACATTTTTGTCTTCGGTATTTTTAGTTTCGATATTTTAAATTTCGACTTATCGTACTAGACCCACCCTAAACATATGCGATAATTTGTGCGGTTAACATTTAAAGTGGAGCATAAGTCACCATGGTTTGAACATAGAGGTCACAATTGACCATTCATGCCAATTTTTTATTCATACAGAGTAGGTGTTATAAGTAATCTAAATTATGAGTTTTATTTCTCTAGCTCTTTTAGTTTTTCTATAACCGTGATTTCAACCGACAGACAGACAGACGGACGTATAGACAAAGAGACACACATAAGGACATCGCTAAATCGACTTAGGAGGTCATGCTGATCAAGAATATATTTTCTCTTCCATACAGGATATGTTTGCTTCTGCGTACCAAACTGAATATCCCCTTTCACTCTTAGTGTAGGGTATAAAAACGGATGCTCAAGTTTACGTGGTACCTCAAAAAAAAACTTTTCTATAGTTTTTGCACTCTCCGTCCTTTTTCGGGGGTAAGCATTTAAATTTAAATTTTATTTCTAAAATCGCTAAACTGAATACAATTTTGGAACCGCCTAAAATCAAAAATGAGGGAGAGTTTAATCAGGGCTTTCCAGTGTATTTCCTAGATCATGGGTTTAAAAACCATAAGGAATGGGAGCATCATTTTCCATCAAGAAATCACCACAGTCAACGACCATCCCGAAATAATTCAAATCTCATTTTTTAGAACACCGTCTTTTTGAAAAATGAGTACACAATGGGTATATAATGGGTATATATATGGGTATATATATGGGTATATATATGGGTATATATATGGGTATATATATGGGTATAAATATGGGTATATATATGGGTATATATATGGGTATATATATGGGTATATATATGGGTATATATATGGGTATATATTTGGGTATATATATGGGTATATATATGGGTATATATATGGGTATATATATGGGTATATATATGGGTATATATATGGGTATATATATGGGTATATATATGGGTATATATATGGGTATATATATGGTATATATATGGGTATATATATGGGTATATTTATGGGTATATATATGGGTATATATATGGGTATATATATGGGTATATATATGGGTATATATATGGGTATATGTATGGGTATATATATGGGTATATTTATGGGTATATATATGGGTATATATATGGGTATATATATGGGTATATATATGGGTATATATATGGGAATATATATGGGTATATATATGGGTATATAATGGGTATATATATGGGTATATATATGGGTATATATATGGATATATATGGGTATATAATGGGTATATAAAAAAATCATACCACACTCTCTTTTATATCATTGGACAGATTGTATGCAAAAATGATACTAGTAAATTTTTCTGGAGTTATCAGGGTACCGATGGTCAATTTTATTTTAGGCTCCGCCCATACCTTCCTTCCGTTATTATACAAATATTGCTATAATTAAATTCCGAATAAAAATCCTAAATAATTCAAAAAGCCTTTATCTCTACAACCCTCCATACTATAGGTCATTGTCCAAAAATATTTAAGCGGATAGGTATAACAAATTTTGTATCCATACCCGTTCTACATGAAGGAATTGTATAAAAAAAACCTTAAAATATTTAAAGAATTTCTTAAACCCTTCGAAAAAAAATGAATCCATTTAGAAGGCACAATTAAAAATTCAACAAGTACGATGGGAAAATTTCACTTTCAACCAATTATCAGATTCAGATGAATCAAAAAGACTGAAACAAAGAAGAACTACAACAAGGATTAGTCAAATTTCAATGGGAAATACTTGCAGAAAGCAGCGGCCCATTGCATAGCAATCGAAACGGTCGTAAAATGCGAATATTTCAAATATAGGTGGAAATGTCAAATTTGAAACCAAGTGGAAGGACGAAGCAAGCTAACATTAAAGTGGGTTGAGTCAGTGTGGTGGTGATGCGAAATACAAGAACACTTTCGCTTGAAGAGTGACACAGAAAAGAAACAAGAGCAGCAGCGGATTATGCAGATTTCATTAGAGCTACTTTTGATGTAGTTGTTGTCGGGAATTTTTTATATTGTTGTTGCAGCTGCCATTGTCCTGCTGCCATGATGACTGACGTTCAGAAAAACAACATAAAAATCGATGGAATTTAATTTTCTGAAACACAATTTGCTGTAAAATGCACAAAATAAAAACCGTAAAAGAAGCGAATAATGAAAACTGCAAAAATGGGGTTTAAAGATTTTTTTTTCTTTTACTCTTGTTCGACACTCAAGAAATTGACCTAGTTTTATTAAAAGCAGGATAAAACTGACGGACAAGTGGATTGAGACTGAGCGTCGAGCACAAAAGCAATGACAGTGGCTTAAAGAAAACTCAGTAGAATGCATTTTTTTAATAATTTTTATTTTTAAGTTTACTATATATATTAAGTATGTTGGCTAAAGGCTGGCCTGCGGTATTTAAAGAAGTTTTATTAAATGTAAATCGCTGGCGAAAATGTTTACGCAAGTGTAATCTTTTTTTATTCCTTGACCATATCACATCATATCCTGGCACATATCCTTGCCGTTGCTTAAATGCGGCATTTTTCATTAATTATCTTTTGCGAGCCAGCGATAAGCAATGGTTTTACTATATGTAACGTAAGTGTACCAGCTTCGTCACCTGAAATTAATACTGTTATATCATGTTTTTTTTTTTTTAATTTGGATGAGAACCACGTATCAAATGGGATTTAATTTTCAACAAAAAAAATATGTATCAAAAATTCTATGATCGAAAAAAAAAAGTGTCAACAATTTTTTTTTTTTATTGTAACCAAAAAAAAATAGAATAAAACCGTTTATCGAAAAAAAAATATTATCAAAAAAAACAATAAAAAAAAATCAAAAAAATATTAATAAAAAAATTAATAAAAAATATTAATAAAAAATTGTAAAAAAAAATTGTTTTTAAAATATATATTAAATATTTTAAAACTAGTAAAAACCATATACAATTTATTATACTGTTGGCGTGATATTGATTTAATTAAGGGTTTTTCAACAGGGACGCTACAAAAGTAGAGCGACAGAGACAGCAAACGACGCTATATTTCTTGCCGCTCTTTCGTCAATTCTCTTTAGCAAGGTTTGCCATTTCATGATGGAAAGATATACGAGCCAACAACGAGTCGAAATTATTAAAATTTACTACCGAAATTCGAAGTCAATGGCCTCAACGTTAAGAACGCTACGTCCAATTTATGGTCGTCATAATCGTCCTAGCAGATCAACAATTGTTAGAATACAAACAAAAAAAATATACATATATTTTCAAATAAACTCAAAAATGGTTACCTATTTAAATAATAATTTATTAGTAAAAAAAACTATTAATTTAAAAGTATGATTTTCTGAATAAACCATATAAATATTTATTTTATTCTTTTACTAGGATTTTGTACCCATCTGCTATTGTTTTTTTTTTGTGATTAAGCCTTTAAACTTTAGTTTTTACTATTAATTTCAAGTTTTTGCATTTATTTTTGCTATTAAGTTTTTCATCCAATTTTTGTATGTTGGTTTTTAAATTTCCATTTTTCTTCTGTATTTTTGCTTTTAATGTCGTGTTCTTGATTTTATTTTATGTTTTTGCTTTTATTTTTGTGTCTTAGACTATATTTGTGTATGTGACTTTTGTGATTTTGTTTCGATATATATTTTAATTTTGGTTTTATTTTTGCTTTTGAATTGCCTTTGTTATTTTTGATTTTGTTTCTTTTGATTTGGTGTCTATGTTTTATTTTTGCTTTTGATTTTTGTTGCGATTTATTTTGTTTTTTATCTTTTTTGTGTTTTTCTATATTATGTTTTTATTTTTGTAATTGCTTTAGTTTGTGCTTTTTTATTTAGTGTTTTGATTTTGTTTTTTTTTTTGCTTTCGTTATTTTTGCTTTTGTTTCTTTTGATTTTGTGTCTTTGGTTTTATTTTTGCTTTTTATTTTTGTTGCGATTGATTTTGTTTTTGCTCTCCTTTTGAATTTTTCTATATTATGTTTTTATTGCTTTAGTTTGTGCTTTTTTATTCTGTGTTTTGATTTTGTTTTTTTTTTGCTCTTTTTTTTGTGATTTAGCATTTGTTAATTTGATTTAATTTTGTGTGTGTTTTTTTTTTTTCTTTTGGTTCGGTTTTGTCTTTGTTTTTGGTTTGTTATTTGGTTTTTAAATTTGCATTTTGCTTATGTATTTTTCTGTATCTTTGCTTTTAATGTCGTGTTCTTGATTTTATTTTGTGCTTTTGCTTTTATTTTTGTGTTTTTGTTTATATTTGTGTATTTGACTTTTGTGATTTTGTTTCCAAATATATTTTGATTTTGGTTTTATTTTTGCTTTTGATTTTGTGTCTTTGGTTTTATTTTTGCTTTTGATTTGTGTTGCGATTGATTTTGTTTTTTTTTCTATTTTTGTTTTTTTCTATATTGCGTTTTTATTTTTGTATTTGGTTTAGTTTGTGTTTTTTTTTTATTTTGTATTTTGATTTTGTTTTTTTTTTTGCTCTTCTTTTTGTGTTTTAGCGTTTGTTAATTTGAAACAATTTTGTGTTTTTTTCTTTTGATTCGGTTTTGCCTTTATTTTTGGTTTGTTTTTGTGCTTTTCTTTTAGTATATTTGTTTTTGCTCTTTTATGGGTTTTCTTTTGTTTAGGTGTATTGCTGTTGTATTTTTGCTTGTGTTTTAGTGTTTATATGTTTTTGCATTCTTTCTTTGGTTTTTGCTTTATTTTTGTATTTTTCTGATTTTTTTTTTGTGTTTTTATCTTTGTTTTTGTGTTTTTTTCCTTTGTATTTGTCCTTTTGTTTTTTATTTTTCGTGTTTGATTTTGAATAGTGTTTTGTTTTTGCGTTTTTCCATTATTGTGTTTTTGCTTCTGGTTTAGTATTTTTGCTTTTGCTTTAGTGTATTTTATTTAGTTTCAGTTTTTTCTTTTTGTTTTCCTTTTGTTTTGAATTTTTGGTTTTGTTTTTGTTTTTGTTTTTGTATTTGTTTTTTTTGCTTTTGTTATTGCTCTTGTTTTTGTGTATTGATTTTGTTGTTGCAAAATGCACAAATTGTTGTGTTTTTGCTTCTTTTTAATTATTTGTTTTTACTTTGGTTTTTGATTTTGCTGTTGTATTTGTGTGTTTTGTTTTGTGCTTTTGTATTTGTGTTTTGCTTTTGTTTTTTTGGTTTTTGCTTTAGCTCTTGTAATTTTTTTTTTTTTTGTATTTGGGTTTTTATTTCACCTTCTTATGTAAGTGCCGAGTTATATCGTTTTAAAAGTTTAGTATATAAGGGATGTGCTACGTCTCTTTGTCCAATTCCGCCCCTACATAACCTAAGTTACCCTTCGAACTCTATAGTACGCTCGAAAATTTCAAACATTCCTTCAAATCGGTTCAGCGGTTTAAACGTGACAGTTAGGTAGATTCAGATAGATTTTAAAACTATTCAGTTTTTAATTAATTAACAGCAATAAGTTAAAACTATTTCCGGCTAATGCAGATGACGAACTTTAAAACCAATTGCGGTATTACGTACATATTATAATTTTTGAGGTTGTCGATTATTTTATTTTTTTCCTAATTATGAACTTAAATTTCAATAAAAATATTTAATGATCATACAAAGTAGAACTTTCCCTAGAGTGTCGGAATTAGGTGCAATTACGTTATTGGTACTTTTAATTTTTTTATTAATTTTTTTGTCGCCATTTTTTTTATATCGCTTGTATCCTTTTTCTCACTTACATCTTTTATTTTTTTTTTGCTTGAATATTTTCTTTTTTCTTAATTTCATTTTATAGCCTGCATCCTTTTATATTGCCTGCATTCTTCTCATTATTATTGTTTTTTTACAGTTTTTTTTTGTAATATTGTTTCCCGCATGTTCTTTCATGCTTTTCTCCATGTACGCAATAAATACCAATGTAATCGTCTTTTCCGATTTCTCTTTAACACAATTCCTTGCCATTGCTGCCAGTAATAAGTGCATCAGAACTCCGCATAAATGATTCAATAAAACGAAAGTGGAAAAATGCTGAAAATTACTACATGCTGATGCTGCTGCTGTCCGCACGGAAGTGACCAACAAAGCACCAAAAGAGGTGGCACTGCATGTCGCATAAAAATAAATCTGTTTTAATCCTTTTCATAAAATAAATGCATTTACAAGTGGAAGATATGAAAATATGAAAATATGAAAATTTGAAAATTTGAAAATCTGAAAATATGAAAATATGAATATATGAAAACATGAAAATATAAAAATATGAAAATTTGAAAATATGAAAATATGAAAATATGAAAATATGAAAATATGAAAATATGAAAATATGAAAATATGAAAATATGAATATATGAATATATGAAAATATGAAAATATGAAAATATGAAAATATGAAAATATGAAAATATGAAAATATGAAAATATGAAAATATGAAAATATGAAAATATGAAAATATGAAAATATGAAAATATGAAAATATGAAAATATGAAAATATGAAAATATGAAAATATGAAAATATGAAAATATGAAAATATGAAAATATGAAAATATGAAAATATGAAAATATGAAAATATGAAAATATGAAAATATGAAAATATGAAAATATGAAAATATGAAAATATGAAAATATGAAAATATGAAAATATGAAAATATGAAAATATGAAAATATGAAAATATGAAAATATGAAAATATGAAAATATGAAAATATGAAAATATGAAAATATGAAAATTTGAAAATATGAAAATATGAAAATATGAAAATATGAAAATATGAAAATATGAAAATATGAAAATATGAAAATATGAAAATATGAAAATATGAAAATATGAAAATATGAAAATATGAAAATATGAAAATATGAAAATATGAAAATATAAAAATATAAAAATATGAAAATATGAAAATATGAAAATATGAAAATATGAAAATATGAAAATACGAAAATATGAAAATATGAAAATATGAAAATATGAAAATATGAAAATATGAAAATATGAAAATATGAAAATATGAAAATATGAAAATATGAAAATATGAAAATATGAAAATATGAAAATATGAAAATATGAAAATATGAAAATATGAAAATATGAAAATATGAAAATATGAAAATATGAAAATATGAAAATATGAAAATATGAAAATATGAAAATATGAAAATATGAAAATATGAAAAAATAGTAAAATATAAAAATATGAAAGTATGAAAATATGATATTTTGAAATTTTGATATTTTGATATTTTGATATTTTGATATTTTGATATTTTGATATTTTGATATTTTGATATTTTGATATTTTGATATTTTGATATTTTGATATTTTCATATTTTCATATTTTCATATTTTCATATTTTCAAATTTTCATATTTTCATATTTTCATATTTTCATATTTTCATATTTTCATATTTTCATATTTTCATATTTTCATATTTTCATATTTTCATATTTTCATATTTTCATATTTTCATATTTTCATATTTTGATATTTTCATATTTTCATATTTTCATATTTTCATATTTTCATATTTTCATATTTTGATACTTTGATACTTTGATATTTTGATACTTTGATATTTTCATATTTTGATATTTTGTTATTTTGATATTTTGATATTTTGATATTTGATATTTTGATATTTTGATATTTTGATATTTTGATATTTTGATATTTTGATATTTTGATATTTTGATATTTTGATATTTTGATATTTTGATATTTTGATATTTTGATATTTTGATATTTTGATATTTTGATATTTTGATATTTTGATATTTTGATATTTTGATATTTTGATATTTTGATATTTTGATATTTTGATATTTTGATATTTTGATATTTTGATATTTTGATATTTTGATATTTTGATATTTTGATATTTTGATATTTTGATATTTTGATATTTTGATATTTTGATATTTTGATATTTTGATATTTTGATATTTTGATATTTTGATATTTTGATATTTTGATATTTTGATACTTTGATATTTTGATACTTTGATATTTTGATATTTTGATATTTTGATATTTTGATATTTTGATATTTTGATATTTTGATATTTTGATATTTTGATATTTTGATATTTTGATATTTTGATATTTTGATATTTTGATACTTTGATATTTTGATACTTTGATATTTTGACATTTTGATATTTTGATATTTTGATATTTTGATATTTTGATATTTTGATATTTTGATATTTTGATATTTTGATACTTTGATATTTTGATACTTTGATATTTTGATATTTTGATATTTTGATATTTTGATATTTTGATATTTTGATATTTTGATATTTTGATATTTTGATATTTTGATATTTTGATATTTTGATATTTTGATATTTTGATATTTTGATATTTTGATATTTTGATATTTTGATACTTTGATATTTTGATATTTTGATATTTTGATATTTTGATATTTTGATATTTTGATATTTTGATATTTTGATATTTTGATATTTTGATATTTTGATATTTTGATATTTTGATATTTCGATACTTTGATATTTTGATACTTTGATATTTTGATATTTTGATATTTTGATATTTTGATATTTTGATATTTTGATATTTTGATATTTTGATATTTTGATATTTTGATATTTTGATATTTTGATATTTTGATATTTCGATACTTTGATATTTTGATACTTTGATATTTTGATATTTTGATATTTTGATATTTTGATATTTTGATATTTTGATATTTTGATATTTTGATATTTTGATATTTTGATATTTTGATATTTTGATATTTTGATATTTTGATATTTTGATATTTTGATATTTTGATACTTTGATACTTTGATATTTTGATACTTTGATATTTTGATATTTTGATACTTTGATATTTTGATATTTTGATATTTTGATATTTTGATATTTTGATATTTTGATATTTTGATATTTTGATATTTTGATATTTTGATATTTTGATATTTTGATATTTTGATATTTTGATATTTTGATATTTTGATATTTTGATATTTTGATATTTTGATATTTTGATATTTTGATATTTTGATATTTTGATATTTTGATATTTTGATATTTTGATATTTTGATATTTTGATATTTTGATATTTTGATATTTTGATATTTTGATATTTTGATATTTTGATACTTTGATATTTTGATACTTTGATATTTTGATATTTTGATATTTTGATATTTTGATATTTTGATATTTTGATATTTTGATATTTTATTGCAATATTTAAAATAGGTATTCGATAAAATAAATATCGCTTTGTTAAGTGTTCAATTGCATTCAAATGTTTTGTTAGTATCTAAATAAAGCTGCCTCTCTGATTGAAGCTTTCGATTGAAGGTCAAGCCAAATTCTGAATTCGCCGGTTTGCAACGACGGTCATATAATTCTTCTTTAGTTTATACTAAAGTAAGCGTAAATAAAGCTTGCCAATTTTCGCAGCGCAGTTTACTTATTAATTCGTGTGCGCGTTCGGTGTAAAGTCGTCTCATCGGTTAACGGAAGTGTTCGTGTTTTCTTCAATCGTGTCGGAAGCGGAAGTTTGAACGCGTTCGTCAAAAAGTGCCTCGTGTGTGTCTCAGTTGGTTGGATTACGGTTCGTGTTTCGGTGCGCGAGTGTCTTCCGTCTTCGCAAATTGTCTCTTCGCTTTTAATATGTTTTTCGCCGTCGGAAGTTCGAACGTCTTCGTTTCTCTATGTTCGATTGTTGGATTACGGTTCGTGTCCCGGTGCGCGAGTGTCTCTTTCATTGTGTAATTTGCGCTGTGATTTCTTTTCGCTCTTAATACGTTCGTTGGTTGGATTACGGTTCGGTCTCCCGGTGCGCGAGCGTCTTCTGTTGCTCAAATTGTTCTGCATGTTCTCTGTGCTCTTAATAAGTTTTGCGCAATGTTTGTGTCAATCATGTCGGAAGTTTTAACGTGTTCGCCGAAAAGTGGTTCGATTTATATGTTCGATTGCTGGATTACGGTTCGTGTTCCGTGTGTGCGTATGTCTTTCATCGCCCGATTTGTGCTGTGTTTTCTCTTCGCTCTTAATTTGTTTTGCGCAGTGTTTGTGAGTGATGCGCATTTGGTATTTTGACGCAGCGGTAGTGCGAAAAAAAGCTCTTGTTATTTACTCTCACATAATTCGTTTACACTTTCGTCTCTCTAGTATGTGAACTTCCGTCTCGTTCGTTTCGTTCGTTGTTGTGAATGGATTTTTAAATCGCCGGAAGTGCGTCGTACATTTATTTTATTGATTTCGCTTCAGTCTAAGACTTTGACATTAATTCTCTGGATGATGGTGCAGCTTTTGCGCACAACTGCGCTTTTTTAGCAATTGACTTTTCTGACTTAATTTTGAGAACGAAGCTCTCTCTTTTTTAAACAATATTTATGCGATTATAAACATCGAGTATAAACTGTGTGCTAACAGGTATTTCTTTTTATTTCTATATTTTATAAAATTGTGCTTGAAAAGAAAAGAAAAAAAAATGTTTATGGTTCATGCTCAAGTTTGTTTTTGGATATCGTGCTCACAGCGGTCGCGTTTGGCGCTCTCTATCGCTGAAGCACACTCTTTGGTAGAGTCGTGCTTTGTGTGTTGCCCGTTTTGTTCATTTGGTTCGATTGTGTGAGTTTGAGCGGATGCGCGTTTGGTTCGATTGCGCTGTTGCTTGGTTGTGCCATGTTCGATCGGAAGTTCCTCTGGCCGGCAGTTCGATTCTTCGGCTGTTCGAGAGCTGCGTTACTCTTTCATACGTACTCACTTCAGCACTCTCTTTGGTAGAGCTTTAGATTTGTGTGATGCTCATTTGGTTCGATTGTGCTGTGTTTGACAGGAAGTTCGACTGGTCGGTAGTTCGATTCGCCGGAAATTCTATGCACCGGAAGTTCGAGGGCTTTATTACTCTTAAATGCGTCATTTCTTGAGTACTCTCTTTGGTAGAACTTTAGCATTGCTTGGTTGCTATATTCGTTTGGAAGTATGAGTGGTCAGTAGTTCGATTCGCCGGAAAGTCGATGCGACGGAAGTTCAAATGCTTTGTCACTCTTTCATCCGTACTCTTCTTGGTAAATCTTTATCATTATGTGATGAGCGTTTGGTTCGATTGCACTGCTGCTTGGTTGTGACATGTTTGATCGTACGTTCGTGTGGCCGGGAGTTCGATTCGCCGGATGTTCGAGAGTAGTGTTACTTTTTCATACGTACTTCAGCACTCTCTTTTGTAGAGCTTTAGCGTGATGTGCGTTTGGTTCGATTGTGTTTAGTCACTCGCGTACATTGTTACTCCTCCATGCGTACTCTCATCAGAACACTCTTTGGTAGAGCTTTAGCATTATGTCATGCGCGTTTGGTTCGATTGCGCTATTGCTTGATTGCAAACAATTCGCAAACGAATATTCTCGAAAATTCAAAAATCTCGCGTTTTTATAATTTAAAAGCATGCTTCCATCATTCTCTCGATTCGCCTTCTTTCTCTGTTTTAACAAATACAATTAATCTCTCACAGTGCTTTTGATTTTATATTTTTTTTCTTTTGGCAGAGATTTGGCATTGTTAATTACTGATGCTCGGTTCTGCAGAAAGTTGTTAATTTACTCAAAATGTATGCAATCATTTTAAAAACCTCTCATGATTTTGGTTTTTTTTTTTAAGTTTGCAACATTAGTTAAGAAAAACTCTAGTAAAGCAAATTTTCATTAAATTTTTCAGTTTAAATTAATATTTTAGTAATAATAAAAAAATGTAGTAATAATAATGAAATTTAATTTTTTATAAAATTTTAACCGAAAATTCAAAATTTTGTAAAAATTTAAATTCTTCTAAATTATTAAAAATAATAATTTGTATAGAAGATTTCCATTTTTTAATTATTTAATATTTATATAAATAAATAATTTTATTTATTTTTCAAATTATTAATAATAATTGTTTGGCGCTACAGTCCTGTATAGAACTTCGGCCGAGCTCTCTCACCATTTGAGCTGTGCGTGTTATATTTGTACTCAGATTGGTGGGATCTACAGTTTATTGCCGAATTCGAACGGCGGGTGAGAGCTTTGCATAGGCAATGTTTTACTCTCGTAGGTTTGCCATTTACTGACGAGAGGTAGCGTCGCATAGAAAAATGTTTTCTATGAAAAAGATGTTGGCAGTCGCTGGGGATCGAACCGCGAAACTTTCGGTTCGTAGTCGAACGCACCAGCGACTTTTCGCTCGTAGTCCAACGCACTAACCAGACGAGCTACCGACGCTACATAAATTATTAGTAAAAATAGATATTTTAAATTTATAAATACTTTAAAAAAAATTTATAAAAATCTTTATTTGAAAGTTCGAACGTTCTTGAATTCAAATATTCAAGTTTTTTGAATGCTGTATGTCCGTAATTTAAAATTTTTAAAATGTGTTAATTAATTTTATATGTAGAACACTCTCTCATATTAATGATACAAATCGTATGTTGGTTCGGTAAGTGTTAATTTTGTAGTAATTTCAAATATTTATAATTTATAATATTTATTCGTTTTGTTTCAACCGGAGCGGAAGCTAAAAATTTCCTTCGATCATTTCTTCTCTATGTGGCATTTCTGCACTTCCGCTGTCTGTTTGACATATGCTACATCAAAGCTTTATCTCTGTTCGCGTGGCTAAAGCTTTTTTTTAAACAACTTCGTGTGCTGCGCATTTAATTCGTTTGTTTGCGCGAAGGACTAATGCAACTTGTTCGTATCGTTCGTCAATTTGAGCGAAGATATTAAACGAGCGATGTTATTACTCTCTCTTTTGCAATATAATTACTCTCACTTGGCTCCCTTCGCTCTGCCACAGCTTTTGCGTACAACTGCTCTCTTGTATGATGCGCATATGGCTCGTAAATTTGAACGAAAGTTGTATTATTTTCTCTTTTCTAAGACAATCAAATTGGTTCTCTTCGCTCTGCCACAGCTTAGCATTGCTCATTTGTATGATGCGCGTTTGGTTCGTTTGTCCCGACCCCCAACAAACAATGCTTTGTTCGTTTCGTATGTTGATTTTGAGCGGAAGTTCGAAACACCAGAAAACTAAATCCTGCGCTGTGTTCTACGGATAATGACCCTACTGAGTTTTAAATTAAATAGTATTCTGTTTTTAATTAAGAGGTTTTTATATTTATTACAAAAGTTTCACATTTAAATATTTTTTTAAATTGTTAAATAGGATTTTTTTTTAGATATAGAAATGGATAGAGAAACTGAAATTTAGAATTATTAAATTAAATAATTTTTAATAAAAAAAAATTCTCACACTATTCTCGACTTACTTATTCAGACTGTAAATTTCGTGCTTTTGTTGAAGTGTGTTTGCCAACAAACAAATCTCTCTTTTCTTCAACTTTTTGTCTGGGTCTGTCTATTTTTATTATGTCTGTCTCACTGCTGTCTATCCATTCGGTCGTATTTGCATTTTGCAATTTTTATGATTAACAGAAGGACGAGTAACCCGACAACGAACGACGTCAACACACTGCACAGTCTTTGACAGATTGTTTGACATTTGCTTGAGTGGAACTTTATTCAATTTGCAGCTCTTAGCATGGTCTGCAATTTGATTCGCACTTTGCACACAGCCACTTTCTCACAGCATTTTCTCTCTCTCTCTCGCTGCATTCGCTGTTGCACATTTTAAACTATGTCCGACGCTTATTTTCTTTCTTTATTTTTAGTGCCTTCTCTATCTGGCATGCATGCAAATTTGTTTTTGGTCAAAGAAATTTCTTTCTGCTGTTCTTCCACTTGTTGTTGACATCGCTGTTGACATTTCAGCCATGTTGTCTGTTTAACATTTTGCTGTTGTTGCTGCTGTTGTTGTCGCTTTTTCTACTTCTTTTAATTCTTTTTGACGTCCTTTTTTGACAGCGTCATTTGCCTTGAAGCGCCAACAAGATGCACTCAAGTGTCAAGCGTCCGCGTTACGGCTGCCATATTTGCACTGCTTCATTATTGTTGTTGCTGTTGCTATTTCTACGCTGTCAGCAACAATATATTTGTTGTTGTAGACGCGTCAGCAAGCAAATGTCAGTTGCAAATAAATTGCGGTGTTTTGAATGTCACTTCTTTTGACATTTGTCATGCACGTGTCTAAATTGCATGTAAATATCAACGGACAAAGAAAATTATATTATGTGGTGCTGACCATTTATAATAGAAAATGTGAGGTATATTTGTTCATGCAAAATGCTAACAATGGTCTAAAAAATGTTATGGCCAACTATGTGATCTACAATTTGTATCAAAATGGGCATTAATTAAATTTATGAATATTTTTGCATTTCAACACAGTAAAATCTTCATGCCAAAGGTTGGTAGAAAATTTGTTAAAACAAAATGTCAACACATTTTTTAGTGGATCTGCTATAGACGTAATTCATATTGTCACAAATCAAATTTTATAAAAATCTTTTTTCAGAAAATAAATACTTTTTAATTTTTGAATAAATGCAGAAAGTAGTAAATTTTATAGCATCTGACACCCCAAAAGTAAAAAAGAACCTATATTTTTTTTTTTGAAATACAAAAAAATATATTTATGTTGAAATCAAAATTGGGAAAAATCGAGTGATCAATGTAAAAAGAAGAATAAATAAATGTGAAAACTAAAAATAAATAAAATAAAGTTTGAGCTAAAATGATTTTTGTCATAAATTCCATTTAATATTTTTTTGTTTTAATTTGTATAAATTATTAAATTTAATTTTTTAATAATTTGCTATTAATTAAAAGTTATAGTACTTAATCAAAAAAAAAAAAAAAAAAAAAAAATGTTGTTTTCAAATAAAGATAAATAACAAACGAAAAAATTTTAAAATAATATTATTTTTAGAAAAAAACAAAAAAAGTATTCAAATATACGTTTTTGATCAGAATATCTATAAATTGTTTGACTTTGAGTGCTTTCGGAAATATTTTTTTAATTTATTATTTAAATAATATTTAAATATTTTTTGTTTAAATTATATTTAAATAAATATTTTTTTTCGTAAAATTTGTTTATTCAAAAATATTTTTTTTTTTTTTTTAATTATTCGATAAAAAGATTTTTTTTTTAAAATGAATTATTTTTTTTTTTTTAATTTTTTTTTCGAAAAGATCATTTTTAGAATTTTTTTTGTGTTTTTCTTGAATTTAAAAAAAATTCAAAAAAAATGTCTTTTCAAATAAAAATAAAAAACAAACAAAAAAATTTTCACAATAATTTTATTTTTAGAAAAAAAAAAAATTTAAATTTTTAATGTCGTTTTTGATCTGAATATCTATAAATTATATTAATATTTTTTTTTTAATTTTTTTTCCAAAAAGAACATTTTTTGATTTTTTTTTTGGGTTTTTCTTGAATTAAAAAAAAAATTAAAAAAAATTCTTTTCAAATAAAAATAAAAAACAAACAAAAAATTTTCACAATAATTTTATTTTTCGAAAAAAAAATATTCAAAATTTTAAATGTCGTTTTTGATCTGAATATCTATAAATTGTTTGCATTTGTGTACTTTCAGAAATAATTCTTGAATTTATTATTTAAATAATATTTAAATATTTTTTTTGTCGTAAAATTTATTTATTCAAAAATATTTAAAAAAAAAAATTTATTCGATAAAAAAGATTTTTTTCGAAAAAGGAATTATATTAATATTTATACCCTACACCTATGAGGTACAGGGTATATTAACTTTGTGCATATAATGTAACGCCCCTTAGGAGGCGTGTCTGGTATGGAATAGTATATATATTCTTGATCAGCATCACTACCCGAGTCCGTTTAGCCATTTTCGTCTGTCTGTCCGTCTTGCTGTCTTGCTGTCCGAATACAGAATAACTTGAGAAATACTGACCAGAATGCGATAAAATTTCCTCTCAATATATTTTAGCCAAAAGTAGGAATTGAGTTTGAAAATGAGCCAAATCGGTCAACGGACACGCCCACCTCCCATACAAGTCACTTTTATATAACTCTTTCGGAACTAATAACTCGAAAAGTATTCAAGGTATAGTTATAAAATTTAAAAGGTATTGTTAGAATTCACCTATAAATATGTGGTCCAAAAATGGGCGTGATCAGCACACTTTTTTTTTCATTATTTCCCGGGTTTTCATAGTGGAAATTTGAACCGTAAATTATTAAAATCAAATCTATGAATTATAAGCCTTTCAAAATTTTAAATATAGACGTTGTCCGCCCAATTATATGTTTCTGTTTTTTTTATTAGTTTGTTATACTTTTATATAAATTTTTTAATTTATGGGGATGTAAGACGTAAATTTCTGATATGTGAATAATATTCTGAGGGTGGGGAGGTTCAGCATACTTAATTAAAATCTTTAAAATTAAGGTATGCAATTAAATATCCCACATTAATATCCCCACCAAAGGTGTAGGGTATTCCATAGTCGGGCCCGACCGACTATAAAAATCCGCCCCCATGTGACCGAACTTACCCATGTGACCTAACTTTCCCAACTCGTTTTTTTTTACATTTTTTTTTTCAAAACATTTTTTTTTTGATTTTTTTTTGTGTTTTTCATGAATTTAATTAAAATGTAAAAAATGTTCTTTTCAAATAAAAATAAAAAACAAACGAACATTATTTAAAATAATTTTATTTTTCGAAAAAAAAATTATTTAAATTTTTTAATGTCGTTTTTGATCTGAATATCTATAAATTGTTTGAATTAGAGTGCTTTCGGAAATAATTCTTTAATTTTTTATTTAAATATTTGTTTTTCGTAAATTTTATATATTCAAAAATAGATTTTTTTTAAATGTTATTCGACAAAAAAGATTTTTTTTTTAAAAGAATTAATTACATTTTTTTTTTGATTTTTTTTTTAACATTTTTTTTTCTTAAAGAACATTTTTTGAAATTTCTTTTGTGTTTTTCTTGAATTTATGAACAAAAACATTTTTATAAGAAAATAAAAAATAGATTTTAAAAAAATTGTTGCCAAACAATAATTTTTTCGTGATTTTGTTTTATAATTTTCGCTCTGAACAATTTTTATAAATTTTTTGTTCAAACAAAATGTATAAACTACTTTTTATTTTAGCGAGTCTATAAATGTTACTATAAATACAGAATGTAGTAAAAATAAAGGTATTAATTTATATGCAAATTTCAGGACACATAAATATACAAAATGTAGTTATTTTCAATACATTTTTATGTAGTACAATTTAGGAATAGAAATGCAGTAAATTTAAGCAGTTGTTTACCATACAAAAATAAAAACAACAATGTAGTAAAATAAATATATTTGCTTTTGGATGCAAATCAAATACAATTTTAAAAATTTTTTGTTCAAAAAAAATGTATAAACTACTTTTTATTTTAGCGAGTCCATAAATGTTACTACAAATACAGAATGTAGTAAAAATAAAGGTATTAATTTATATGCAAATTTCAGGACACATAAATATACAAAATGTAGATATTTTCAATACATTTTTATGTAGTACAATTTAGGAATAGAAATGCAGTAAATTTAAGCAGTTGTTTACCATACAAAAATAAAAACAACAATGTAGTAAAATAAATATATTTGCTTTTGTATGCAAATCAAATACATTTGGATTTATTTTAAAGATCTTTATATTACTTTTTAATAATTTATTTTAATGTTTAAATCAAGGATTGAAACCGTAACCGAAACCGAAACCGATATCCATTTAAAACCGTTTCATTTTTAAAACCGAAACCGTAACCGAAACCGTATACGAAAATCAGAAATAAACCGATATCCGAAACCGATATAAACGGTTTCGGTTTTATACCGGTTTAAAACGGTTTTTAAAAAAGTATAAAAAGAAACAGAAAAACATATTTTATTTTATATAGAAGATCTTAAGTACAGGTCATGTTTAAATGTCATTTAATAAAATTTGGAGTTCCCAAAATAAAAATGTTTAGTTGTACAAAAATTGTTTTTTGTACAACAACGTTGTTTTTTGAGAAACGATATTTCCAAAAACAACGGTATTTGGTCTAAAATTTGTTCTTTTGTTTCATTAATCGAATTAACAACAAAACACCTGCAACTCCAAGCAAAATTTTTACGTTAAAAAATGATTCAAATTTTAATAATATTGGTTTTTTCATTATTTTATTAGTAATATATATAGAGGAGCTTGGGGTAAGTGGGACAAGTTTTGAAAAGTTAATTTGAATATTTTTTATATTCTTTTAAAGGATCTATTCAATAGAATACTATTTATAAGTCTTTTAATGAATTTTTGACTGATGTTTCAAAACAGCTCAATTTCATACATAAACAAAACAATGGTAATGCAAGAAAAAATGTAAAAAAAGTTTCAAATTATTAACATCTCAGTAACTATTTAAGGAAATCGAAAAATGAAGTGCAAGTTCGACAAGTTTAAACATTTCAAGTATAAGGCGGATATTTATTTCCATTAGTGAGAATTAAAAATTTCATGTTCATGCATTTTTTTGAACGAGAACAAGATCGAGATTTTGCAAAAAAAAAAAGAACAAGAGCAAGTGCAAGCCTAAGACTGCAAGAAAAGGATGACTCTTGCGTTTTTTAATGATTTTAATGTATTTATTATGTTTTTAAAGTAACAATGATATTCAAAATAATTAATGATATTACTAAATATTGAACAACAAGTAACAATGGAAAGCGTGCAAAATATTTATGAACGTGAACATTAATGAAGATTTGTGTTTTTTTTTTGTTTTTGTCAATTCTAAAGAATATAAGCATCTTAAAAATAAGGCCTGTGAAGTACTTTTGAAGCGGTAAATAGCTTTAAAAGTGCTTCATAAGTCGCTTCAAAAAGATAAAACAGACAAAACAATGTTTTTCTCTTTTCTTCGCTACGCTAGTTCGTACATCGATTGTGCATATGCACTGTGCTATGCACATTTTTATTTTACTTTTATATATACTTTTTTTGTTAATTGTAAAATCATGAAGTAATAAAAAATCCGCTGATTCGTGCAACAGCAACAAAAATGCGTATAAAGCAGCATCCAAGCTTTTGATAGAATTTTTGGCGGGAAATTTTTTGTACCACAAAGAGAACTCGTTGTTGTTGCCAACTAGAGAGCTGTACTAGATACATACATGTAGTTTGGTGCCATGCGTCTGTCCGTTGCCATGCGTCTGTCTGTGTCATGCGTCTCTCCGTTGTCATGCGTCTGTCTGTTTGTCATGCGTCTGTTTGTTGCCATGCGATGATAAAGGATAGCAACGAAGAGTTGTCGTTGTGAAAGTGTGTGTATAAGAATCGTTATATTCTCTTCTTTCTGTTAGTATTCGCTTTGTAGCATTTGAGTTTGTGTTCGCATGGTGTTCGCAAAGAAAAATGTTACTATGCAAGATATTATTTGAGTTCTATTTACATACGGATTTTTTAATCTGTGACGAAAACAGAAATATGCCTATACGAAATAATCCTTATATTTATTGTATATGTATATCGTATAATGTATATCGTCGTTGTAGAACGAAAAGTCACCAAACACATTTTAATGAAAAACTTAATTTTCGAGTTTGTTGATTAATATTATAAAAAGTAATTGATGCATTTTTAAAGGTGAAATATCAACTAATAGATTTACATTTTCTTATCAATTGACAGATACATAAAGAAGTTTGTAAAAAATATTTTGCATTTTGAAAATGTATTTGGTGACTTATCGTTCATTTTATTATGGCCTTGAGATTTTGAATTGTCTCGTCAACATCACTTGATTTATACAATTATTTTTTATTAGTTAATTCTTGTTAAAATATAATTCAAATTTTTATGTTATTGGTTTTTTTTGTTGTTAGTAAAATGTTGAAGAAATTGAAAATAAGTACAATTATTACAATTATTGTTCATATTCTATTCGTTTTCATAATTAATATGCAGTTTAAGATACTTGTCTTCGATCTTTTATTTAAAAGATTAAGATTACCATTTCTTGTCTTGCTCTTGCAAATGATCATCACTAGTTTACATATATTGCAGTTTACAGAATTGTTGAAATTTAATTTCTTTGGCTTTTATGGATGAAAATTGTACAAAATTCTTCTTCTTTGCAATTCAGATCATATCTCAGGTGAAGTCAAAATGTTGCTTTTCATTGGTTTGTGGTCACGAAATTTTAAATTAAATTTTTTTCTTGGCGTAATCAATTAAATAATTCATATAACACAATATTTTTACTAAAATAACAACAAACATTGTTTAAATTACGTTTCCCACTTTACCCCAGTATCATAATTTGAACATAATTTAGCACCATACAAAAAATGTAAAATTATATGAAAAATATGGAAATAAAGAAAATTTATACAAAAACCGAAATCAAAACCGAAACCGTAACATGGAACCGGTATACCGAAACCGTTTCGTTATATAAACTTAAAACCGAAACCGTAACCGAAACCGAAACGCGGAAAAAACCGAAACCGAAATCGAAACCGTTATTCGTTTAGGTTTCAATCCTTGGTTTAAATGATATGAAATGTGAAATGGACTGAAAAATCGAATAGACTAAAATTCTGAAAAACTAAAATATATTAAAAATGTGCATTGTAAAGTAATGCAAAATTACACAATGAAAATACAAAATATTTAGAATGCTTTTCAATGGACGGAAGCACATCACATCCACTAGAGCTGCCAGAGGAACCGTTTTGTGCGCACTTGAAACTGTCAAAGCATATGTTAAAAAAAAATTCTTTAAAGAATTTCCACACACACACACATGCATATATCTATGGATCTGTGAGTATTAGTGTGTGTGTGTTTAATTTGCACTTGTGTCACTTGCTTAAATCATTTCGCAGGAAACTTGCTTTCGGCAAATAATTTAAAAAGTGCAACGAAAATTTGATTTTCAACTCAACTCAACTCAAACATACTTTGCGCTGACAATTTCAATGTGGTTGTTGTTATAGTTTTTGTTGTTGTTGTTCTTTTTATAGTTGTCAACATGAGCAGGAGCAGCTGCTGTTGCTGCTTTTGCTTCATGTTTTTACGTTTTCAATGCCAAACAGTTTCAATAGGTTGCAGCAAACACACATATGATTGAAATGTCCTTTTGGATACTTTGGCGAGCTACGCAGAAGGACACAAGCACTAGCATCAGCACGTTGGCAACAATAAAGTCGGAGAAAATTCCGACAACAACAACGTCAACCAACCAATGACAACAACATCGTAGTAGTCGTCAGCAAACTACAAGAACGTCATCAACTATAAGAACGTCTTCGTCCTGCTTCTATTCATCATCTACAGCATGCACCGTGAAAATTAATTTAGTAAAATTTACTACATTTCTGCATTTGTTTTAAAATGTAGTAATTCTATTTTTGTGTAATTTTTAAATACATTTGTATTCATTTTAATTTATTTTACTACACAATGTATTGGAAATTGTTTTTCTACATACTGCATTAGTTTTCTACATACTTCATTCGTTTTCTACATACTGCATTAGTTTTCTACTTATTTCATTTGTTTTCTACATACTGTATTAGTTTTCCACATACTTCATTAATTTACTACATATTGCATTAGTTTTATATCCCGTCCTATAATTGGCAATAAAAATAAATACAGATGTAGCATTTTTTACATTTTTAAATTTAACGATTGTAGTAAAAATTAAAATATATATATAGTATTTAATCTACATAATTCAAAATATTACAAAATGTGGTTATAAAAGTTGTAAAATTTATTACAAAAATGCAGTAAATGTATGTAGTAGTCTCTCATACTAAAATAATTACATGCTTATAGTACAAATAAATACATTTGCTTTTTAACGTAAATCAAATACATATGTATTTATTTTAAATACACTTTTTTCTTTTAAAAATATGGAGTATTATTATCGGTGTATAATACATAATTTTCTATGCAGCAGTAGAAACGTAAATTTCATAAGTCTTCGTCTCCAAGGACTCAAGGACACAGTATTTACTCATCCGCTGCATGAGCTGCTGCCAATGCTGCCGAAGCTGCTGCTGCTATTGCTATTTCTTCTCTGCCATAAGACATCGCCAGTGACTGCTCTACGGAAATCCTGTTTGGTTATTTCTATATGATTTTCTTATTTGCTGCAGTTTTTCACATGATTTCTATCGACTACAGCAGCAACGATACCACCATCCAACTTCGGCATTTGCACTTGAACAGCATTTGTAGTTGCTTCGATTTTGATTTTCTTTCTTGCATCCATTCACTTTCCTCACAATATTTTACTATTTTTCTTCACCATAAGGATGTGTTATCCTTTTATGCATTTAAAGATTCATACGCAACGAAGTTATGCGCCAAGTTTATGCTCTCATCTGTTTATGACACTCGACAATCGTATTGAAAATA
The DNA here is from genome assembly GCA_951804985.1 of Dryomyza anilis. Lineage (NCBI taxonomy): Eukaryota > Metazoa > Arthropoda > Insecta > Diptera > Dryomyzidae > Dryomyza > Dryomyza anilis. The sequence continues at coordinate 14,689,755 of OX638134.1, read as the reverse complement.
AAATTTCCATAAAATTTTGTTTTGCTGTAGATATTTCTCTTTGGTATTATAAATTGTAGGAAATTCATTGTTTATTAAAATGGTTGCAAATTGTCTGGAAAAAGTGAAATGTTGGCAGTATTGTTTTGTATAACTTAATTTTATCTCTCACAATAGCACAAACTAAATTCAATTTTTCATTAAAAATTCAATTTTTCACTAAAAATTCAATTTTTCACTAAAAATTAAATTTTACACTAAAAATTTAATTTTTCAGTAAAAATTCAGTTTTTCACCAAAAATTCAATTTTTCACTAAAAATTCAATTTTTCACTAAAAATTCAATTTTTCACTAAAAATTCAATTTTTCACTAAAAATTCAATTTTTCACTAAAAATTAAATTTTTCACTAAAAATTAAATTTTTCACTAAAAATTCAATTTTTCACTAAAAATTCAATTTTTCACTAAAAATTCAATTTTTCACTAAAAATTCAATTTTTCACTAAAAATTCAATTTTTCACTAAAAATTCAATTTTTCACTAAAAATTTAATTTTTCACTAAAAATTTAATTTTTCACTAAAAATTCAATTTTTCACTAAAAATTCAATTTTTCACTAAAAAATTCAATTTTTCACTAAAAATTCAATTTTTCATTAAAAAATTCAATTTTTCACTAAAAATTCAATTTTTCACTAAAAATTTAATTTTTCACTAAAAATTCAATTTTTCACTAAAAATTCAAATTTTCACTAAAAATTCAATTTTTCACTAAAAATTCAATTTTTCACTAAAAATTCAATTTTTCACTAAAAATTCAATTTTTCACTAAAAATTCAATTTTTCACTAAAAATTCAATTTTTCACTAAAAATTCAATTTTTCACTAAAAATTCAATTTTTCACTAAAAATTAAATTTTTCACTAAAAATTCAATTTTTCAATAAAAATTCAATTTTTCAATAAAAATTCAATTTTTCAAAAATAAATCAAATTTTCACTAGAAATTCAATTTTTCAGTAAAAATTCAATTTTCACTGTAAATTCAATTTTTCACTAAAAATTCAATTTTTCCCTAAAAATTCAATTTTTCACTAAAAATTCAATTTTTCACTAAAAATTAAATTTTTCACTAAAAATTCAATTTTTCACTAAAAAATCAATTTTTCACTAAAAATTCAATTTTTCACTAAAAATTCAATTTTTCACTAAAAATTCAATTTTTCACTAAAAATTCAATTTTTCACTAAAAATTCAATTTTTCAGATATAATAATATTTTTCACTAGAAATTAAATTTTTTAGTAAAAATTAAATTTTCACTATAAATTCAATTTTTTACTAAAAATTCAATTTTTCACTAAAAATTCAATTTTGCATTAGTTTGCTGTTATATTTTAAATTTATCCCAAAGTGCTTATCATAGAGTCACAAAATCACTCAGTATCTACCATGTCAAAATATGTCAAATTTACGTTCCATTAACGAACGAAAAGTTATAAAAGAAAATTGCTCATAATTATGAGACGTGCCTCCACCACCCCTGCCCCCTTTAAACACCTGCCAGAAACGCATAGAGCCACACACAACAAAAACACATCAATATGGGCAGCCCTAAAGATGGCAGCACTTGTCATATTATTTATAATATATTATGTTTGATCATACAGCGAACGCAGGAAGCTGTTAATGCGTGTCGTCTCATCAGGACACGAAATCAAGGATAATCGCACATTAGGGAGCACTATTAACGTGTGCGTCGAACGCGCGTCGAACATTATTTAAAATAAAGACACCGTCATCTTCTAGAGAAACCAACAGCCGAAGACGCACTGGCGCTGACTGAATGGTAGATAGAAACGGAAATGGTATGTGGTACGGGGTATGCAGGGTACGTGAATTATGTGGGGGGGTAATAACGGTAGCAGACAACCGGCCTCCGTTGACTTCACTTGTGTCAAAACAGTCGCTGTGTCATTAAATATATTTTTATGTCAAAACATAATCGTATATTCTTGTTGCTGTCTTTTTATGGTTGCCAACACATGAAAGGAATTATTTTGCTAATAATGTTTTGAAGCGTTGGGATGTTGAGAGAGATGTGTGTTGTGCCCCTTGTGCCATAATGACGTTGATGAAATGCTAATTAAATTCATTGAGAGTGATGTTTAATAATTTCAATTAAAGCACAAGCGACTACTGAAAATGGTTTGGCATTATTTTTTATTGAAATTATAATTACAAGAATTATTTTCGGAAATATTACACGAGTATAGTATAAAATATGGAATGTCACATTGGCAAAAATGATCTGAATTAGAAAACGGGGTGTGGCACCTCCTATACGAAATAAACATTTAAAACGAGATATATAACTCGGCATTTAAAATAGCTTTGAATTTATAACAAAAAATCTAAAAAAAGCAAAGACAAAAACAAAAACAAAAACACAAAAGCAAATCAAAAACAAATACAAAAAATCGAAAAATAAAAATCTCAAAATTTTAGTAAAAATAAAAGCAAAAACTTGAACTCAAGTCAAACAAAATCAACTATTAAAATATAAGCAAAAATACAAAATCAAATAAGGAAGTAATATCAAAAATAAAAGCGAAAATACAAAATCAAAAGAAAAATTTAAAATTAAAAACAAAAATTGAAAAACAAAAATTAAAAAAAAAAAAAATTAAAAGCACAAAAAATAATATAGAAAAAAAAAGAAAAAAAAAAAACACAAAATCGAAAGAAAAATTTAATTTATGAAATAAAAACAAAAAATTAGACAAAAAAAAAATAAAATAAAAACAAAATAAAAAATTAAAACAAAAACCCAAAAAATCTAAAACAAAAACATACCAAATTAATTAAAAATAAAAGCAAAAACACAAACACTAGTCAAACGCATAACAAAAACACAAAAACATAAGCAAAAATAAAAATAAAAGCAAAAGACAAAATTAAAATCAAAAGAAAAACGTAATAAAAAAATTAAAAGCAAAAACCAAAAATAGAAATAAAGTGTGCAAACAAAGTTAAAATTATAAACACAAATTTAAACACAAAAACAAAAAAGGAAAAAAAAAGAAAAATGAAAATGAAAAGGAAAAAGAAAAATGGAAAAAGAGAAAAGAAAACGAAAAATGCAAAAAGAAAACGAAAATGAAAAGGAAAATAAAAATAAAAAGGAACAGGAAAAGAAAAGAAAAGGAAAAATGAAAAAAAAAAAAAAAAAAGAAAAAGTAAAAGGAAAAAAGAAAAATAAAAATACATACAAAATCATAAATTCAAATGCAAAAACAGAAAAAGCAAAAAAAAAAAAAGCCAAAACAAAAGCAAAACAAAATGAATTAAAAATAAAAGAAAAAACATAAACACAAATCAAACGAAAACTGAAACTGTAACACAGGAACATAAGGAAAAATTAACGCAAAAGAAAAAACTCAAAATAAAAATCAGAAGAAATATATAATTAAAAAAATACTATTAAAAGCCAAAACAAAAATAATAAAAAAAATCAAAACAAATAGAAAAATTCAAACAAAATTAAATTAAAAATAAAAACTCAATGTTAAAAACTAAATCAGGACCAAAACACAAAAAACAAACAAGAAAAAATATCAAAATAAAAATAAAAAAATAAAAAAAAAAACGAAAAAGAAAAATAATAAGAAAAAGAAAGTGAAAGAGAAAAAGAAAAGAAAAAAGAAAGAAAGAAAAAAGAAAAGGAAAAGGAAAAGGAAAGGGAAAAGGAAAAGCAAAAGGAAAAGGAAAAGGAAAAGGAAAAGGAAAAGGAAAAGGAAAAGGAAAAGGAAAAGGAAAAGGAAAAGGAAAAGGAAAAGGAAAAGGAAAAGGAAAAGGAAAAGGAAAAGGAAAAGGAAAAGGAAAAGGAAAAGGAAAAGAAAAAGAAAAATAAAATATAATCACAAATTCAAATGCAAATGCAAAAACAGAAGAAGAAAAACACAATATAAAAAGAAAACACAAAAAAAAAACAAAAATCGAAAACACAAAATCAAATACAAAATTAAAAAAAAAAACAAAAAAAATGTATAGCTAAAATAAAAGCAAAAGCACAAAAAAGACAGAAGAAAATCATCAAATAAAAAAATAATCTTATATGTATTTTGATTAAGAACATTTCAACTTTTTATAATTCATATAATTTTTTATTACACTTTTCTAAAGTTTATTACGTGGTCAAACATGAACAGACATAATTATAGCAAAAGAAGTAAAAAAAAATCACAAAAAACCCCTGTTGTACAATAATTGTAAACATATTTTTTTATCGGGATCTAATTTGTGGAATTTACTGACATATTTGGGGGAAATTTTCGATCATCATATATAAATGAAAATTGTAGGATTCATATATATGTCAAATACTGTGTTATTGTAAAGTTAAATTCACGGCATAAATCGAGATGTATAAAATAGACATTTCATGATACGATACAAACTCCATCTTACTCAAAACTCTTTTCTCGAGATATTACATCTATGTTAAATGGATTATTTAAAAAAATATCAAGCGAATGTTCTTTCAACAAAAATAGGCCAGTCTTAACATATGCCACACACATTGACCAAATAAAATATCATCTGCTTTAAACATCTCAATTTCCCGTCAATAGGTGGTCAAAATAATCAATTCACTTCCTCGAAAAAATTGACCTACTTCCGCTCATTAGTTTCATAATAATGTGTTTACGTATACTCTCAACAAATGTCACAAAACCACAAAGCATCTAAATAATGAAAAAAGAACTCCTAACACTAGGTGTTCTTAACGTTCAATAAATAGTATTGCTTTGATTGCATTTTAAGTCCTTTTATTTATTTACCAATCCATTTCAATTGTCTTTTACTTCCGCTTGTTCTATTATTTGTTTTATTTTCTGCAATATTTTCATTTAACAAATGATGACATTGCGTGTGCTCTCTGTGCCATTTATGAGTTATGCCGGAATTGATTTGTCAAATACACACGAGTTTCACACGATGCTGACACGTAATTTTCTTTTCTACTTCGACTTTTGCACATTTTTATTTATCTGCAGAATATGTTTTGATTTGATCATCACAGGGAATCCCTGTTGTTTTTGGTCAAAGTGATTGACTTTGTAATGATGACAAATGTTTACCAAGGAGCTGACCGACCACCAAGGCAGGTGATACTTGTCAAACGGTTGAGCACTAGGTAGGTTAAATAAATAATAAAATCAGTAGATTTATTTGTGCTGAGCTGACAGTGCAAAAACAAATTAATTCATTTTTAAAGTAGTCAATTTAAAATAATTTTTATAAACAAGAAAAATTAAATGCATACTCGATGTATCTTTACAAAAAGTGCAGTAATATCCTATAAAATTTGAAGACATTACTTCCTTCTTGCAAAGGCACAGTTTCAGAATATTTATCTACCTGAGATAAGGCAAAACAGTAAAAGAAACTAAAGAAAATAGCGGATGCACTGAAAGAGGTACAAAAGTGAGAGTTGCTGCACTGGGTCGATCGTACAAGTGATTTATGGAAAACGGAAATTCTCATAGTAGTTGCATGACAAGAAATTCAATGCGGAAGTCTAATAGTTGAAGGTGCAATAAATTCAATTTCCGTGTGGTCCTTCTGTTAATTTTACAGTATTAAATAGGGATATTATAGTTTTTTCAAAGAGAACACGTTCACAGAATAAAGACTACTATTAGGGAAACATATTGACCGAAGTGAAATGCATATTAATCAAAAAGGATTTGTGTGATGATGATAAAAATCTTGTCTGTATTTTAAGAGGATATCATTAGAAAACAGATGTTATCAAAATGCGGTGATGAAAAGAAATTTATTTAAGTATTAATTTTAAATGGATAAAAGTAGTAATAATTGAAAGAATTTTTCATTTCGAACGTGTATACACCTAGAAAATAAATGTAGTTAATTTACTACTTGTAGCCGCGGTAGCTCAGTGGTTAGAGCGTTGGACTGCGAGCCGAAAGGTCCCCGGTTCAAGCCTGGACTGGGGCTAACAACATCTTTTCATAGAAACATTTTTCTATACCGCGCTACCTCTCGGCAGTAAATGGCAAACCTACGAGAGTAAAACATTGCCTATGAAAAGCTCTCGCCCGCCGTTCGGATTTGGTAATAAACTGTAGGTCCCACCACTTTGAGTACAAATATAACACGCACAGCTCAAAATGGTGAGAGAGCTCGGCCTAAGTCCTTATAGGACTGTAGTGCCAAACTATTATTATTATTATAATTTACTACTTGTAATAATTTTGTTTGGAAAAAATTCAGTACTTTTCATTTTAAAAATTTTTTAAATACATTTGTATTTATTTAACTGGATATTATTACACAATATGCTAGAAATGCTTGTGGTACGGAATCAAAAAATCAATCACTATAAATTCGTTTTCTAAATAATGCAGAAAATGTAGATGAATTTCTGTATATTAAACAAAAATAAAAACACGAAAAAGCAGAAACACAAAATAAAACCTCAAAAACAAAATAAAATAAATCAATGACGCAAAAACAAAGAAAAATGCAAAAACACAAAAACAAAACTAAAAATGTAAAAACAAAAATAAAAATAAAATAAAAACCAGAAGCACAACAAAAATGACAATCTCAAAAAAAAATCTAAGTAGAAACAGAAACAAAAACGCAAAAATTGAAAAATGTGCAAAACCAAAGCCAAACACGGGAAAAGGCACAAAAGGCTTGAACAAAAATAAAAGTAAAAACCAAAACAATCAAAAACGAGTTGCGAAGGTTAGATCACATGAGTAAGTTCGGTCACATGGGATGGACTTTTATAGTAGGTCGTGCCCGACTATGGAATACACTACAGTTTGGTGGGGATATTAATATAGGAAATTTAAATGTTCCGAAAAGAACAACTCCTAGAACTATATTTATTTGTAATGCAAAGATAAAAAGTCGTTCCACGTTCGCTTCTAGTGAAATCAATTTAGGAATAACTTTATATTCGAGAGTTATAAAGAGTACACACATTTAAATTTATCGGTTGAATATGGAAATATGATGATAATTTAACCAAGTTCTGTATCTCCATCCAATTCTATAGCAAGTTATTCTAGAATAACTTCTCTATTGGTACTGACGGCACAGCAAGAAGAACAACTTCACATTTGGTTCCGATGAAAAGTCGTTCCACGTTCGCTTCTAGCGGAACGTATACGAGAAGCGAATACAGTTTTTGAGCATCTAATGAGAGCGTAGAAGTAAATGGAGATATGTTTCTTTATCCAATTCTACAACAACTGGTTCTAGAATAACTTTCCTCTTGGTACTGACGGCACACCAACGAGAACAACTTCGCATTGGGTTCCGTATCGTACCTCTTAGGTTACATATCAAACCTCTTTGAAATATTTTATTTAAAAAAAATAAAGTTAGCTGCGTATTCTAAATCAACAATTCAATTAAAAACATGTGTGTCATAGGACATAAAACATATTTAGTAAGTACTCTTTTTTTTTAAATTAAAAATATAATTTAACATGTTAATACTACAGGTAGTGTCGATGGCTCAGATGGTTGGTGCGCAGGAAGTCCATATAATAGCTGGAGCATATCAACCTCAAAAATATAATAAGTTCAGGAGCAAAAATGTCCATGAAAAATATTTAATTTGTTAATATACCTTAAAGTTTAAATATTTCTGATTATATTAGTTTTATAAAAATTAAATGAACAATTTTATTTATTGTATTTGTATTCTATGGAAACAGTATGTGGAAGATATTCCAAAAGGCATTGCATGGGAACCATTTTAAGAAGTAGTTCCAAAAGTCATTCCATGGGAACCATTTAAAGAAGTAGTTCCAAAAGTCATTCCATGGGAACTATTTTAAGAAGTAGTTCCAAAAGTATTTCCGTGGGAACCATTTTAAGAAGTAGTTCCAAAAGTCATTCCATGGGAACTATTTTAAGAAGTAGTTCCAAAAGTCATTCCATGAGAAACATTTTAAGAAGTAGTTCCAATAATCATTCCATGGGAACCATTTTAAGAAGTAGATCCAAAAGTCATTCCATCGGACGTTATTCCATAACTACGTCTTTTGGAACCGGGAGAGAAGTTGTTCAACCAGTAAAGAGAGAAATTTAAAAAGAGTACTTAAAGTGGTTCCACAACACATTGCAACACATTGCAGTTCGCTTCTCTTAGAAGCTGACGGAAAAGTACTTGCTCATGTAGACATCGCCTGCGAAAACATCGACTTCTGGAACCATTTTTGGAGCGACTCCCTTAATACATTATAAATTGCCTAAGTGGTTGCAAAGTGCTTCTAAAATCTGCTGGGTACCTTTTAAAGTTCTTAATTATGATGATCACCCTCAGGAAATTATTTACATATTAGAAGTTTACATCGTATATCCACATAATTAAAAAAATCGATATAAAAGTAAAAAAAAAAAATAATCATAAAATGCTGAAAAATAAATGTGGTCGGATCACGCCCAATTGTTAAACATATGTAGAGATTTAAGGCAAATATTTCATAAATTTGTTTTCAATAATTTGCGAATAATTTGTCCACTATAAAAAAGCGGATAAGAATAAAAAAAATCAAATGTAGGCGTATCACGCCCATTTTTGGAACACATATTTCTAGGTGAATTATAAAAATATGTTTTAAATTTTATAAGAATTTCTTGAATACTTTTCGAATTATTGATTCCTAAAGTGTCCGTTCACCGATTTGGTTCATTTTCATTGACAGAACTAACTTTTGGCTAAAAAGTATTGAAACGAATTTTCATCGCATCTGAGAAGTATTTCGCAAGTTACTACGTTTTCGGACAGACAGACAGACAGACAGACAGACAGACAGAAGGACATAGCTAAACGGACTCGGGTGGTGATGCTGATCAAGAATATATATATACTTTTCCTTACCGGTCATGCGTCCTAAGGGGCGTTACAATATCTGCACAAAGTTAATATACCCTGTACCTCATAGGTGTAGGGTATAATAAAAGACGAAAATCAAACAAAATTAGCAAAAACACTAACAAAAATAAAAATATGAAACAAAAGTAAAAACACGAAAAAAAACACTGAAAATAAAAATTAAGAAAATCCAAAAACAAAAAAAAACTAAAACCAAGCCTCATTTCGTTTAAGAATAGCATGCATTTTATAATTATTTTTTTTTATAATTCACAAAGTATATTTGTTTCTACACTTTTCCTCAATATATAGTAGAAAATGAACAGCTGTGCTTAAAAAATACAAAATAAAAACCTCGATACACAACTCGGGTACAAAATATTAGTTTTCGTGAAGAAAATAGAATACTAATTACATTACACAACAAAATGAGAAAAAAAGTTTGCGCAGTAAATTCCATTATTTTTGTATTATTGGAAATGACTCGCAGAATTTGAATATATGAATTAAAAAAAAATGAATATATGAATAAAAAAAAATTTCTACGGATAGGTTTACGAGATTTCGGGCAATATCTTTTGTACTGAGCTTTCAAAAAGGTGGTCACATATATTTATAAATATCTCGCGTTTAATAAAACCCATACACTTAATTGTTATATCGAACGAAAGATAATTAAATATTCAATAAACATTTCTTACAATATTTTGGAATTGGTTTACTGGTTTAAGAAAACTCTATAGAAGAACTCGAAAAATGTAAATTTTCACGTCCAAAATTTTATTAAAAAATGCATTTAAAAAATGGCGAATAATTAAAAACGCAAGATGATGCACAGTTTGTAATATTGCAAAATTAGCCTGTACATTTTTAAAGAAAAATATGGATACGTTTTGAGAACAGAAAAAATCATGTGAAAGCATTACAATTGGGTATTAACTAAAAAAAAAATCGCATAATATGTTTATACCCTATACCCATAGGTTACAAGTTATAAAATATATGTGAGGATATTTTAGAGCCTCTTAGTAGGCGTGACTGTTACGAAAAAGTATATATCGTCACTATCATGCCAAAGGGGCGAATGTGCAATTTTTGACATTTGCGTTTTTTTACATTTTTGAATGTAGTTTTTCCTCAAGTATACTGTGCTAAAATCGCGTGTCGTTTTGTTGGATATATCTAGCCACAAAAGTCAAAACCAAAAGGGCGAATTTGAAAAATTGAAAATCTTGTCATGCCAAAAGGGCGAATCTTTCCTTTTTCGCCATAACTATTTATTGGTACGAGATAAAATAGTAGTGTGAAGGCATTTATTGTTTGTTTTTAAAGCACCTATCGAACTGCATCATTACTAAAAAATATTTTGCCAAACATTTTTTCCTGCAAATAACAAATGGCAAATTAATGTTTGACAATTAATGATGCAGATCGATAGGTGCTTTAAAAACAAACAATAAATGCCTTCACACTACTATTTTATCTCGTACCAATAAATAGTTATGGCGAAAAAGGAAAGATTCGCCCTTTTGACATGACAAGATTTTCAATTTTTCCAATTTCTTCGTTTTTTTGCTATAGCTTTTTATTCGTGCAAGATGAAATAGTAGTTTAAAGGTATTAGTTGTCTGTTTTTAAAGCACCTATCGATTGGCATCATTATTTAAATTTGCCAAAAAAAATGTTCCTTCAAATAAAAAATGGCAAATTAATGTTTGGCAAAATATTTTTAAATAATGACGCCAATAGATAGGTGATTTAAAAATAAACAATTAATTCCTTTACATCACTATTTTATTTTGAGCTAATAAAAAGTTATAGCATAAAAAACAAAAATATTTGCGTTTTGGTCAAGATATATTCGTATTTATAACTCAGTAAATTGTCTGAATCCAAAGATATTTCATATACGTTATAATAATTCATGAATAAACCAAAATAACAAAAAAAATTGAAAAAAAAACTAAAATTTTCTAATTTTTAAAGCATTTCAAACTTTAAAATTTGATTTCCCAACATTTTTAAAAATGCAACATCACTTTCCGAGTCGATTTAGATATGACCGTCTGTCTGTCCTCCTATACACGATAACTTTAAAACTGCTATTCCGAATGATGTAAAATTTATTTTCAATATATTTTAGTATAATATTAATTCGAAGTTCGAAAATGAGTCGATTTAGTCAACGTAATCTACTACATCCACTACGAAATATCGGTTTACTTTTTAGGATCACATATCTCGTTAAGTATTAAAGATAATGTTATAAAATTTAAAATTAATTACAAGCAATCATCTATCAATAGGTGCTCAAAAAATAATCGTGATCCGCTCACATTTTTTATTTTTATACCCTACACTAAGAGTGAAAGGGTATATTCAGTTTGGTACGCCGTTTGTAACACCCAGAAGGAAGCATCTCCGGTATGGAAAATTATATATATTCTTGATCAGCATGACCTCCTGAGTCTATTTAGCGATGTCCGTCTGTCCGTATGTCTGTCCGTCTGTCTGTCCGTCTGTCTGTCCGTCTGTCTGTCTGTCTGTTGAAATCCCTACTACTTTTAAAATTGAAGAGCTAGATAAATAAAACTTATAACTTAGATTACTAATATACCTACGCTGTATGTGCGAAAAAATTGAGATCGGTCCATTGTGACCTATGATCCGACCACTTATGTTCAAATACCTCATATAAAATGGTACATATATAGATCAATTTTTATGTATACGTGCTTAGGTAAACTTTTTTGGTCAAATATATATTGACATCATGCTCAAAGACATGATAATAATGTTTTCCCGCGAAAAGACTTCTGGTTCAAAAAAACAAAATCGAAAATCGGTACACCTACCCATTTGTAAATATGGGTATGAAATGATTGGAAATTCTTCAGCGATGGAAAGTTTGTAGTTATTTTCAGGATTCGTATACCCTGGTGACCTATATACCAATTTGAATGGTAACCACACATATGTGTAGGGTATTTATAGTCGGCTTAGAACGACTATAATTTTGAAAATCCTAACTATCATAATTACACCTACTTTAAAATTTCCCATGTGATCTAACCTTCCCAACTGGTTTATTTTTATGCCTATTTGTATAGCACTCAATTATGTTGCTTTCGCATTACTTTTTTTATCCTTAAATGTTGCCCATATATTTTTATCATTTATAGCTCAATTTCTTCGAGAGAGTGTGAACTAATTTTGAAAAATTAAAATTTGTGTATCATCTCGATTTTTTTCCATTTTTTTAAATGAATTTTTTCTTAAATTTTTGTTGAAAAAAAAAGTTTTTTCAAGTTCTCCTTTCGAGTTCTCTTAAAGTCATGAACCAATTTAAAAATGTTCTAAGAAATGTTTATTCGATATTCAATTAACTTTCATTCGATATAACATTTGATCATACGCGTTATTTAAAACGCGAGATATTTGCAAATATATGTGACCACCTTTATGAAAGCTCGGTCCAAAAGTTATTGGCCCATATTTTGTAAACCTATCCAATGAAACATTATTAAATCATATTTTGGAAATAAGGGCGCCATTTTACATAATACAAAAATAATCTTGACTGCTGCGCAGAATGGCTGTTGTGTAGTGTTATTTTCTAAAAAAACATTTTATTCTAAACACTTTTTATTCCCATTTTTTTTTAAATGTTTTACGAAAAAAAAAAAAATTTTGTATAATATTTTTTTAAATATATTTTTATTAAAATTTTTTTTGAAATGAAGAGAACCTTTTGTTTGAAAATTTTAACATGAAAACATTCAAAATTACGATTTTATTTCAATGATTATAATTTTCATATGATGATTCTGTTAGGGGATGAACAAATTCGCAATATTGATGAATAATATATTGAAGATTATTTATTTTTGTGTATTTAATTTTAATAAATGCAAATTTAATAATTTATCTGCAAATTTCTATGCGTCTAAACAAATACAAAATATATAGATAATTTTAATACAAATGTAGTAACATTTTGTACAGAAATGCAATGTTAAAAACATATAGTAAAAACAATTATATGTGTTTTTGAACATAAATCAAATTCAACTTACTTTAGACATTTTTTTTAGTTTTTAACACTACATATTTTCTAAATAAATTAAATACACACTGTACGTGATTATAATTTTCGATTATAATACTCTTTTTATTTTTATTTTTTTATATTAACTATTCAAATTTGTATTAATGAAAATGTATTAATTGTTAATTTTTCCAACTCATGCGATCTAAAGCACGCTTAACACATCAATAACTCTGTTGCCTATTTTTTTATTTTATTTTTTTTAATGTCGTTGCTCAAAATTCTACTGGCGCCCATAAACATGCATTAGTTTTATGTTTTGTAGCTGGTTCTTCGAACAAATTAATTGAATTTCACTAAACATTTATTGAAGCATAATACTAGGCGTCTATATATGTTGCAAAATCATGCAACCGATTCAAAAGAAAACTAGTCATCTTTATAAAGTTAAGTTCTAACATAGTTCTGACAATTGCTTTCATCCTGCCTTCCACTGAATACTGCGCTGCTGAAAAATGTTGCTCAATCACACAGGCAACACAAAAGGATACCATACAGAAACTTCGTGAAGGTTCTATGACGAAAAATGCAACTCATCGATAACATATCCTGCCACTTGCACGCACTCTTAGACTCACACACATTGGATCAATGACTATGCAAATAGATGGACGTGTCCGTTATTTAAACGAATCACTGCACAATTTAATAGAAATACAACAGTATCATCGACATCATGACAACAGAACATGAATACTTGATATTTCCGTTTGATTAGTTTAGAGGTTTTTTTCAGTTTCAATAACTTGGAAAAAACTATTTTATAAGTTGTCTTTAATAACTTGATATCTTTAAACAATCCAAATCGATATGATTATGATCGAATAATTGAATTTATTTGACTTCTTGTATTTTAAATAAGTTTTGACTTTTCTATGATACTTAGAAAATTATTCGACGAATCACTGAAGCTGGTCAATTCTTCCCCAATACAATTCATGTTCAAAACTGCTCTTCCAGACCAGTATATTTCGGGACAATAAATTTCCGATACTAAAATCAAATTTTTCTCCAGACAATTTTTTCTGGAGACAATTCATCCCTAAATATCTCATCTGAGAATGTTGATGAATTGTCTTGGGTAAGAATTGTCTCGAGGAAGAGTAATCTTGAGGAGTAATTGCATTGGAATGATTTGTCAAAGCAGAATTTTATATGGGAACAATTCTTTCCAAGAAAATTCATCAGACAAATTTGGAAAATAATTGTCTCGGGAAGGAGTTTTCTTGGGCAAGAGTTGTTTCAGAATGGATTTGTCTCGGAGAGTAGTCTCGTGGAAGAATTTTATTTGGGAAAGAATTGTCTTGGCTAAGTATTGTCTCGAAAAAAAGTTGTCCCTTTGATGAATTGTCTCGGGGAAGAGTTGTCTTGTGGAAGAGTTGTGACGGGGAAAAGTTGCCTCGGAACGAGTTGTCTCGGGGAAGAGATGTCACGGATGACAATACTTCTCCAAGACAGTTCATGAGAAAGTATTGTCTCGAGGAACGGTTGTCACGGGGAAAAGTTGTCTCGGGGAAGAGTTGTGTCGTGAAAGAGTTGTCTCGGGGAAGAGTTGTCTTGTGGAAGAGTTGTCTTGTGGAAGAGTTGTGACTGGGAAAAGTTGCCTCGGAACGAGATGTCCCGGGAAAGAGTTCTCTCAGGGAAGAGTTGTGTCGTGAAAGTGTTGTCTTGGGGAAGAGTTGTCTTGTGGAAGAGTTGTGACGGGGAAAAGTTGCCTCGGGACGAGTTGTCCCGTGGAAGAGTTCTCTCGGGGAAGAGTTGTTTAGGTGAAGAATTGTATCGGGAATGTAGTTTTACGATGTAGAATTCTTTCTGAAAACAATTCTTTCGTAGATTTTTTGGGGCAGTATTGTTGCAGTATTTCAGTATTGTTGAGAAAGAGTTGTCTTGTGGAAGAGTTGACGGCGAAAAGTTGCCTAGGAACGAGTTGTCTCGGAGAAGAGTTGTGTCAGATGACAATACTTCCCAAAGCAGTTCATGTGAAAGTATTGTCTCGAGGAAGGGTTGTCTCTTGGATGAGTTGTCTCAGGGAAGAGTTGTCTTGCTGAAGAGTTGTGTAAGCGTAATGATGCCTCGGGACGGTTATCTTTGAGAAGAATTGTCTTGTGAAATAGTTGTGTCGGGGAAAAGTTGCCTCGGAACGAGTTGTTTCGGGGACGAGTTGTCTCGGGAAAGAGTTGTCTCGGTAAAGAATTGTATCGGGAATATAGTGCCCCGATGTAGAATTATTACTGAAAACAATTCTGTCCTAGCTTTTCTTACCCCAGTATTGTCTTGAGGAAGAGTTGTCTCAGTGAGGAGTAGTCTCGGGAGGTGTTGTCTCGAGAAGATTTGTTTCGGGAAGAGTGGCCTCGCCTGGATTCTTCACAAGATAACTTCTCAGACACTTTTTGAAAACAACTGTCTTTGGAAAGTATTGTCACGAACGGAATTGTCTCTCGAATGAGTTGACTCGGAATGAAGTTGTTCCGAAAAGTACTCTAGGAGAGTAGTATCGGGATATAATTTTCTCTGGGAATTGTTGTCTCATTAAACAAATGTCTCGGACAAGAATTGTATAGGCAATGAACTGTCCCGATGAAGAATTATCTCTGAGAACAATCCTTCCCCATAAAACATTGAGCGAATGAATTGTCTTAGAGAAATGCTATCTCGAAAAAGAGTTATCTCGAGGAAGAGTTGTCTAGAAAATTAGTTGTCTTGGGGATGAGATGCCTAGGGGAAGAGTTATCTCGGGGTGGGTTTTTCTAGGGAAAGAATTGCCTCGACGAAGAACTGCGTTGGAGAAGTGTTGTCTGTGGAAAGAGATGCCTCGGGAAATAGTTGTCCCAGTGAAGAGTTGTCTGGAGTTCTAAGAAGGAATTGTGTTAGGATGGTTGCATCGTGAAGGATTTATCTCTGGAAAGGGTTGTATTGGCGAAGAATTAATTTTTAGGGAAAGAATTTCCTCGGTGAAGGGTTGTCTGGAATGGTGTGGAGGAGTTGTGAGGAGATTTTCCTGGGGAAGAGTTGGCTCGTGGAGGATTTGTCTCGGGAAAGGGTTGTCTCGGCGATGAGTTATCTCAGCGAACTGTTATCTCGGCGAAGAGTTACCTCGGAGAAGTGTTGTCTCTCGGAAAACTTGTCGCGGGAAACTATAACAAACTGTTACAAACCGTTAAACCAATAAATAAAGTTTAGTATAAAAAAGACCAAGTACCAAAAATACTTAGGCAAACAAAGGAAAGGTTTCCCGATTTCCCAAGTCACTAAAACAAACAAATTTAATTTGTTTTTATTAACTATTTGGCAATAAATTTAAATCTTCAATTCAATGACATTGATAAATTAAATTGCTAAACTTGTGTTTCAATTAGTGGTACCTTCTATTTTCTTTTTTTATTTCTTTTTCCAACATTTTGAATAGAATTTCATGCGATAATTAGCAAAGTAAAAAGGACAATGCAGTGGCAATGCCTTCGCTGACTGCCAAAGTGTCAATTTTCATTAGTTGTATGGATTTTTTACGTCCGACATTGATTGCAATTGATCCTTAATACATATTATTTGCACAAATAAACTGAGTTTGAAGTAAAGTAAAAAATGCGACAATTTAAAAGTTTACTCTATAAAAAGAATCGGCAAATTAATTGATTTAATTAATTTATGTTCAGTGGATTTCTTTAATAGCTTGCTGAGACAGGGAATAAAGTCAATGAAACTAATTTACCTTTTTTATTTTGAATTTGGGTATTGGAGAAAAATACGAAAAGAATTTTTATTTGAAACCGATTTATTTTTGTATGCAATTTAATACACCGAGCAAATAAATATAGTACATTTATGTATTTGTTTTGAAAGAACTTTGTTCTACTACAATTTTCCAATTTTTAAATGTATTTGTATTTATTTTACTTGTTTATACTACATACTGTTTTAAAATTTCAATATTTACAAATTCCAGAAACTTTAGCATTTTTTTACTACATTTTTTAATTATTTGAATATTTTTTGATATATTTAAATCAATACAGAATGTATTAAAAACAAATGCAGAACAAATACCTTATTATACTAGAGATTATTTTAGAATTTCCATATTTATAAATATCAGAGACTTTAGCATGAAGTGTATTTGTTTACTGCGTTTATTAATTATTTGAATATTTTTTGATATATTTAAATAAATACAGAATGTATTAAAAATAGAACAAATACTTGATTATGCTACATACTGTTTTAGAATTTAAATATTTATAAATTCCAGAGACTTTAGCGTGTAGTATATTTATTTACTGCATTTATAAAATTTTTGAAGTTTTTTTTAATTTTAATAAATACTGAGTGTTTTAAAAACAAATGCAGATATGTATTATTTATTTATTTTTTGTTAATGTTTATAAATAAATTCAGACTACTGTGAAAATAAATTCAGATATGTAGTATTTTTTCTGTATAATTAATGTAGTTCAAAAAAATACATAATGTAGTACAAAAATAAATGCAGATGTAGTCTTATCTTAACGTATTTTAGAATGTATAAATAAATATAAAATTTAGTTATTTTCATGTTTTACCATTTATAGAATAAAGAAAAGTATTTCATTTATTTAGTTAATTTCCATTTAAAATCAGTACATCAGTGTAGTAAAAACAAATACATTTTCTTTAGAACATACATAAATTAAAACATTTTAATAAATATTTTTTTTTCCTTTTTAAGACATTATATTTTTTCTTGTGTGTAGAAAAAAATTAATCAAAAGCACAGCGACAAAAAGGATCCATTGGCAGTTGTAATGAATAGTACTACATTTGGAACCAAAGCATTTGATTTTTTCTGAAAATCTATATAAAGTAACCATTCAATTAATTCATATCCCCTGCCTAAGTTTACTGTATGGTTGACTAACCCGCCTAATATTTGTTTTTCTTTGTTTATTTTCGGCATATCCTAAGGAAAATTCTTCTCCTTCGGCATATTTCGCTCCTCCTCTCCCTTTCACCTCCTATCAATAAACTTTATTTTAATTGTCACACAGTCAGCTTCATTCAGTCTTCAACGCGCAAAGAGCCAAGAAGGCTTTGAATTGCAAATGGCCAATTTGTGCAGTAGCCGCGATTTCAACTTGGTCCGAAATTAATATGCAAATTAATTTTGTCAACCAATTAGATGGAGTTGGGTGGCTCAACAGCAAGTAAACCTAAATTCATATTGACAACCCCGCCAGCCATGAAGATAAACGACCGAACCTCCGACAGACCATTGCGTTGCGTTGGTTGAGATTTTGAAACCAAAAACTGAAACTAT
Organism: Dryomyza anilis; assembly: GCA_951804985.1. NCBI lineage: Eukaryota > Metazoa > Arthropoda > Insecta > Diptera > Dryomyzidae > Dryomyza > Dryomyza anilis. Next base: position 14,671,453 of record OX638134.1, on the reverse strand, counting down.
TTTGATTATGCGTTGCTATCCATCACCCCTCCCCAACACACATAATGAACTCGTGGTATTATCAAGACCCGCGTCTCTGCGTCAATGCGTGTCGCCAAAAACATGGGGCCGGTTCGTCGCCGCAAATTTGCGTAATTTCTAATTTGAGACTGATTGTCTTTGTCAACATTGTCTACGCAGTAGTAGTGGATGAGGGTTTTTTTCTGGAAGGAGAATTGGATTGTGCTTTCAAAATGCTCTGGCACTGTTTAATGTCTTTTAGGTTATTTCTCCTCGCCATAACCACAATATTCACGCAGTATCCATATACTATGTTTATTAAAACTGTGCAAATGTTGCTTTTGTCTCTACTCCCACCAAAGACGTTCTATTTACTTTAGCAAGTTTTGTTAATTTTCCTCTTCTACTACTTCCCTGTTATAACTCACCAGATTTTGCTATACTTTGTGTCTTCTGCTACTAATAGTTTGTGTTGATATTTTATAGTTTTGCTTAGAACGTTTATGGCATTTGTGCTTTCAGAATTTTTGATGTTAATTTGGGTTTACAAATGCCAATTAAATAGTTCTTTGAGTGTTTTATTTGTATTTTTAGTAACTTGATACTTATTAAGTTTTACTTGGAAAATGATATAATGCAATGTGTAGTTGCTAATTTAATTTCAAGTCCGAACTCTTAGGCATTAAACCGTAAATGAACTACTTTAATTAAAAGTCTTCAAATTGGAAAAGATTTTGAAGATATTGATTTAATTAATAAAAATATTTACAAGGTAAATTAATCAATTCTACAATTTACGGATTTAATTCAAAGAGGTTTAAGGAAAAAATATCAATATGACTATTCTTAATTGAACTTATTCGTTCACGTATACATTTTTAAAGGTGTAAAATTCAGTATATTTTATAGCTGAATTTGTCATATTAAATTTTTCAACTTCAGTTCTCTTAAAAACGTCATATCTCGGCAATGGAGCGTAGTAGAGGTGTCAAAGTAAGCTTATTTCATAGGTGAATTTAAGAAAACATAAGTTTTTTAAAATCTGAAATTAGGGTCAGAGATGGGTTAATGTTGGCATATTTTATAGATGAATTTTAAAATATTTTAGTTTGTTAAAATCGTCATATATCCGATAAGGATCGTCGTAGATGGGTTAACATGTTGACATGTTTTATATATGAATTAGTAAAAAGGTAAAGATTCTGTGAATCATCATATTTTACAAATGGAAAGTCGAAGATGGGTTAAAGTTAGGGTATTTTAATAATGAATTTTAAAATTATATTATTTTTATATTTTTTACAAGGTTAAATTTAAATTAATACAGAATGTAGTAAAATTAAATACATATCGTCACTATCATACCAAAGGGGCGAATGTGCAATTTTTGACATTTGCGTTTTTTACATTTTTGAATGTAGTTTTTTCTCAAGTATACTGTGCTAAAATCGCGTGTCGTTTTGTTGGATATATCTAGCCACAAAAGTCAAAACCAACAGGGCGAATTTGAAAAATTCAAAATCCTGTCATGCCAAAAGGGCGAATCTTTCCCTTTTCGCCATAACTATTTATTGGTACGAGATAAAATAGTAGTGTGAAGGCATTTAATGTTTGTTTTTAAAGCACCTATCGATCTGCATCATTAATTAAAAATATTTTGTCAAAGTTTAATTTGCCAATTGTTATTTGCAGGAAAAAATGTTTGGCAAAATAATGATGCAGTTCGATAGGTGCTTTAAAAGCAAACAATAAATGCCTCCACACTACAATTTTCTCTCGTACCAATAAATAGTTATGGCGAAAAAGGAAAGATTCGCCCTTTTGGCATGACAAGATTTTTCAATTTTTCCAATTTCTTCGTTTTTTTGCTATAACTTTTTAATCGTGCAAGATAAAATAGTAGTTTCAAGGTATTAATTGTCTGTTTTTAAAGCACCTATCGATTGGCATCATTATTTAAATTAAATTTTTTAAATTTTTTTTAAATTAAGAATTTTCCTTCAAATAACAAATGGCAAATTAATGTTTGGCAAAATATTTTTAAATAATGATGCAAATAGATAGGTGCTTTAAAAACAAACAATTAATTCCTTTACATCACTAATTTATTTTGAGCTAATAAAAAGTTATAGCCTAAAAAACAAAAATATTTGCGTTTTGGTCAGGATATAGCCTCACAAAATTCGTATTTATAATTCAGTTAATTGTCCAAATCCAAAGATATTTTATATACGTTATAATAATTCATGAATAAACTAAAAAAACAGAAAAAATTTAAAAAAAATAAATTTTTCTAATTTTTAAAGCACTTCAAACTTTAAAATTTGATTTTCCAACATTTTTAAAAATGCACATTCACCCCTTTGGCATGACAGTGACGATATGTAGTTATCAACATACTAGTATGTAGACAAATATCTTAAACTAAATATTAATTATGAAAAGAAATGAAATTTGAACATTATTAAGATTACTTTTTCTTCCATATTTTAAATGTCCCAACAAATAACAAACATATTTTTTACTAGCACGTATTATGTGTGTTATATCATCAATTCTTTTGAATTTCATTAAAAAAATTTATTTTATGATTTTTTTTTTTTTGTTTTTCCTGTTTCATTTTCTTGAATTTCATTTGCAGCGTTTTTATACTTTTGATTTTGTATTTTTACTTTTGTGTTTCCAGATTTATATTTTAATGTTTGTTTTTTTTTTATTTATATTTTTGCTTTTATTTTTGATTTATCATTTTTTTTTTTGGTTTTGTTTTTAGAATCGTCTCTTTGCTCGTGTGTTTTTCTCCTAATTTTTTGGTTTTCTTCTTGTTTTTTTCCTTTGATTATTTTTTTCTTCTATTTAGTTCGTGTTTTTGCTTTTCCTACGATTTTGTGTTTATGCTTTTGTTTTCAATTGTATGCTGTTCTTAATCGAAATGAGGATTTGTTTTACTTTTCACATTTTTTTTTTATTATGATTTTTTTAAGTTTTTGCTTTTGGATTTTATTGAATTTGGTTTGCAGAATTTTTATCATTTTGATTTAGTTGGTATACTTTTGATTCCATATTTATTTGGTAACGCTTTTGTTTTTTTTTCTTTTGTTTTGGTCTGTTATTTTTTTGTTTTGTTTTTTTTTTAATATTTTTTTCTTACTGTTAATTTATTTTTTTTGTTTTTTGCGTTTTTGCTTTTGTTTTTACTTTTGTGAAACGATAAAAATTCAATTTTTCACTAAAAATGCAATTTTTCGCTAAAAAGTCAATTTTTCACTCAAAATTCAATTTTCACTAAAAATTAAATTTTTCACTAAAAAATAAATGTTTCACTAAAAATTCAATTTTCCACTAAAAATGAAATTTTTCACTAAAAATTCAATTTTCCACTAAAAATGAAATTTTTCACTAAAAATTCAATTTTTCATTAAAAATTCAATTTTTCACTAGAAATTAAAATTTTCATTAAAATTCAATTTTTCACTAAAAATTCAATTTTTCACTAAAAATTCAATTTTACACTAAAAATTCAATTTTTCACTAAAAATTCAATTTTTCACTAAAAATTCAATTTTTCACTAAAAATTCAATTTTTCACTAAAAATTCAATTTTTCACTAAAAATTCAATTTTTCACTAAAAATTCAATTTTTCACTAAAAATTCAATTTTTCACTAAAAATTCAATTTTTCACTAAAAATTCAATTTTTCACTAAAAATTCAATTTTTCACACAAATTCAATTTCTCACTAAAAATTAAATTTTTCACTAAAAATTCAATTTTTCACTAAATATTTAATTTTTCACTAAAAATTCAATTTTTCACTAGAAATTAAATTTTTCACTGAAAATTCAATTTTTCACTAAACTTTCAATTTTTCAATAAAAATTCAAATGTTCATTAAAAATTCAATTTTTCACTAAAAATTCAATTTTTCACTAATATTCAATTTTTCACTATAAATTCAATTTTTCACTAATATTCAATTTTTCACTAAAAATTCAATTTTTCACTAAAAATTCAATTTTTCACTAAAAATTCAATTTTTCACTAACTTTCAATTTTTCACTAAAAATTCAAATTTTTACTTTTGTGTTTTTTTATTGTTTTTGATATTAACATCGTGTTTTTGTCCTAATTTTTGGTTTCTTGTTTTTTCTTTCTGCTTATAATTTTGTGTTTTTGCTTTTTACTACTTTGTTTCTGTGTTTATGCATTTGCTTTAGACTTTGAAAAAATGTAATATTTTTTTTCGTTTGTTTCAATTTTTCTTTTTATTTCCGCTTTTATTTTTGTCTTAATTCTCTATTTTATTTTTTTTGTCTTTGACTTTGCGATTTTACTTTAATGTTTTTTCTTGTATTTTTGGGTTTTTATTTTTTCTTAAGTTTTTGCTGTAGTTTTCGCCTTGTGTTATTTTTTTTATTTAAATATCGTGTTTTTGCTCTTCTGTTTTTCTTATAGTTTTCCTTTTGATTTTTTATTCCTTTGGTTATTTTTAATTTGTTGCTTTTCCTTTTTTTTTACTGTTTTTGCTTTTCTTTTAATTTTTTGTTTATTCTTTTGTTTTTGCGTTTGTCTATGCGTTTTTGCTTCTGATTTTGGGGTTTTGTATTTTTTTGCGTTTGCTTTAAATTATTGTAATTACTTTTGTTTTTCTTTTTAATTTATATTTGAGCATTTGATTTTTGTAATTTATTTTGTGTAATTCATTTTGAGTTTTTTTTCATGTTCGTAGCTGTTATTAATGCCGGTTTATATGGTTTTAAAATTTTTAAAGTCACTTATCATCCTTTTTAATAAAATCATTTTTCCGTGTACGAAATATTTTATTAAATATTTTATTAACTAAAATGAATTTTTATAAAATAACTCAAACTGTTTTCTTTAAGATATTCAACTAAACTATATCAACTAAACTAAACTTCTTACATATTACCAATTCAAATCCCATTTTGGCTTCACTGTTCCCCAATGTATTTTGGAACAAAACTTACAATAAACAAAAATTAAATTCTTTAAACTAAAATATACATCTTACCAGAATATTTTCCATTAACTTTTCCATTAGTAGTTATTAGCGAATAATACAATGTTACATATGAGTGTAAATATTACACATAATCCTGCAGGACCTTGTCGTGGTTCTATTCAATTAACTTTTCATAGACAGACATACACAAATACACAAAGACTATATATATTTATGCACAAACATACGTATAATTTACGCAACATTTATGCAACATGAATGTTAGTGAACCCTAATGTATTTAAACCGCACTTCAACTCTACTCGAATCGTGGCTGATACCCTGACATGACAACGCTTTTAGACAAAGCCAGTGACTAGAGAGAACCCGTTCGAGAACCACGAGCGCATCCATTCATTTCTGTAGTAGTTGTGCCACCTAAAAAATGTTATGATCCTAAAATTGTTTTGGTTTTAATATACTAGAAGAGGGGTTTAGGGACGTGGAATTGTTTTGGTATTTGTCGAACATGATTTTACGCATGTTTCAAGGAGCCAATAAATGTTTTGTTGGTGTTGTAAACAGGATATGAATGCGTTTGCTAAGAGCTTTAGGGTTAATGTGAAATGCTTTTAAGGGGCACTACTAAATATAGCGAAGAGTTTAAGTTTAAATTGAACAAAAGCGTAGGTATGGGGAATTAAAGTAGTTTAAAGGAAATATAAACTCAAAAATAATCCATAGTATTTAGTAGTATTTAATGGTATTTACCGATTGAAATAATAATTTACATATTCACTATTTTTAATAGTTGAAAAACTATTCATTTTATGTTATTTTATTGTGAGTGTCCCATACAACGAAATGTTAGGCCCTTCTCAGCCACCGTTTAGTATAAAAAAATATTACGCTTTCGAAAAACAAATTTCGAAAAAACTTTAAACGCAACATTCATTTTACATATCAGGACTAATTTTAATATATTAATATATTATATTATACTTATACGCTTTTAAGATATTTGAATCTAAACACGGACATTTTTGATTTTTACTTTAGACATTTTTTTAGCTATTTTTTTCGCATTTAGAGTCTAATGATAAATATGAAAATTATTTATGGTTATCTAGAGCATAGTTCAAAGTGACTATCAAAATTACTATAATTTGTCTATATGCTCTATTTTTTAAAATATGCCCTATTAACCTAATTTTGGCACTCCTTTATAATCAATTTTCCATAAAAAAATACTAATGTCCCTGAATCTGAAAATATAACTACTTCATATCTAAAGTATGGTTATTCTTATTGCACAGTTTATTTACTATTACGTAGAGTTTTTGAGAAAAAAATTGGAGTAAAACTGCTATTTATTAGGAATTTGTATGTAAAATATACAAGCATTTTAAATGTTCACAGTTTTTGACGGAATCTATGTTGATAGAGCATATTTTAAAAAAGAGGACCGATGCAAAAATGTTGGTAATTTCCATCATTAGTTTGAACTATGCTCTAAATAAGGGTAAATCATTTTCTTATTTATCATTAGATTCATAATGTTAAAAAAATCATCCAATAATAGTCTAAAAAAAACAATATTTTTTGAGATTAGATTCAAATATATTAAAAACCTATCGGAATAATAGTATTTATCTATATACTGTAATTAGGCTTGACAGTTTTTGGAAAACTAGTTGTGTAATTGACTGTATTTGTTTAATTCTAAAAAGGTTAATAAGGTTACGTTACAGAAAAAAATGAGTGAGCTGTCAAAATCAGCAACCGCGAATCATATAGAATTGATGTATGTGATGTCCATGGCAAACATATCTTTCTCCTTTTGTTGAGTAGAGTTATTTAATTTTTCATTAAAAATTCAATTTTAAATATAAATTCAATTTTTCACTGTAAATTAAAGTTTAGACTATTCAATTTCAATTCAATTTTCCATTAAAAATTCAATTTTTTACTTAAAATTCAATTTTTCATTAAAAATTCAATTTTTTCAATAAAAAGTGAATTTTTCACTAAAAATTCAATTTTTCACTAAAAATTCAATTTTTCACTAAAAATTCAATTTTTCACTAAAATTTCAATTTTTTACTAAAAATTCCATTTCTCACTAAAAATTCACTTTTTCACTAAAAATTCAATTTTTCACTAAAAATTCAATTTTTCACTAGAAATTCAATTTTTCACTAAAAATTCAATTTTTCACTAAAAATTCAATTTTTCACTAAAAATTCAATTTTTCACTAAAAATTCAATTTTTCACTAAAAATTCAAATTTTCACTAAAAATTCAAATTTTCACTAAAAATTTAATTTTTCACTAAAAATTCAATTTTTCACTAAAAATTCAAATTTTCACTAAAAATTCAATTTTTCTACTAAAAATTCAATTTTTCACTAAAAGTTCAATTTTTCACTAAAAATTAAATTTTTCACTAAAAATTAAATTTTTCACTAAAATTCATTTTTTTACTAAAAATTCAATTTTCGCTAAAAATTAAATTTTTCCCAAAAAATTCAATTTTTCACTAAAAATTATATTTTTTACCAAAAATTCAATTTTTCACTAAAAATTCAATTTTTTACTAAAATTTCAATTTTTCACTAAACTTTCAATTTTTCACTAAAAATTCAATTTTTCACTAAAAATTCAAATTTTCACTAAAAATTCAATTTTTCACTAAAAATTCAAATTTTCACTAAAAATTCAATTTTTCACTAAAAATTCAATTTTTCACTAAAAATTCAATTTTTCACTAAAAATTCAATTTTTCACTAAAAATTCAATTTTTCACTAAAAATTCAATTTTTCACTAAAAATTCAATTTTTCACTAAAAATTCAATTTTTCACTAAAATTTAAATTTTTCACTAAAAATTAAATTTTTCACTAAAAAATTCAATTTTAGACTAAAAATTAAATTTGTCACCAAAAATTCAATTTTTCACTAAAAATTCAATGTTTCACTAAAAATTCAATTTTTCACTAAGAATTTCAATTTTCCCTAAAAATTCAATTTTTCACTAAAAATTTAATTTTTCAATAAACATTAAATTTTACACTCGTTTATTGAATAGAGTAATTATGCCTATTTACAATTAAAAAAAAAAAAAAAACAAGAACTATTAAAATATCATCAAAACTATTAATTTTATAGGAAACTGTTTAAGTTTATGCCCAATCAGCTTATTCGGTTCGCTTAACTGTTGTGCCGGTACTTAGAGAGAAAATTTAAAGGGCTATTTTTTGGACTGCAATCAATTTAAAACAAGATTTGAACAATTTGATTAGTGTATAACAAAGTTAAAGAACAAAACGAATACAGCAGTTCCATCAACCAAATTGTACAATTTTCGTTTTCACCGAATAATGTTGGTTATTGCAACTAACATTTTTAACCATAATTTTATATATTTAAAAAAAAAACTTTTAATCAATGAATTCAACTGAGTTTACCACAACGAAATATACATTCGTATCAAGCACAGTATATATACCTTTCATTGAATAAATTCAATAATATATATTTTTTTTGTTTTATTGTTCGAAAAATTTCAATTCGATGACTATGCAAAATACTCTAAATACACAAATTCGCAAAACAACTGCCGTCATTTCTTAATTTTTATTCTTGTTTTTTTTTGGCAACAGAAGATAGTCAGTCTATTGAAAATAACAAATCTATTGAAAAATCTGTACAAATTCTGAACTTGACCACAAAACAAACTCTTGTAGAGCAACGTATGTTGCTGGTTAGAACAACGAATACCTTACTTTGCACAAAACAACTCAAGCACACATACTACAACTTTAGATTTAGATTACAAATTGTTGCCAACTGTTGTAGTTGTTATTACTATTAAGAATACACTGAACAAAATATGAAGATAACACAGAAATTTTGATGTAATCAAAAATTTAATGTTGTGCTTAATTGTGATACACTTATTCTAAAACTCAACTTGTGCTATTGTGTGCTATAAATTGAAAAATAATTTTAAATATTGAGCAACTGAAAAATAGTTTTGTTGTTTAAATTTAGCACAGTAATTTTTTAAATTATCTTTATTTTTGTTTGTAGCATATTTTGTGCTATTGTGTTTGTACAAATGTGATGTGTCTTGCTTAATATGTGCTATTATGCCGTGTTGTGCTTTACTAGTGCTATAAAATAAATAATAATATTAAATATAGAGCAAATGAAAATCAATCTAATTTTCTTTGAAAGTTACAAAGCACAGTTATTTTTTTCGTTTTGTACTTGTGCTGGGTTGTGTTAGACTTTGTGTTCATTGTACTAAGTACTACAAAAAAAATAATATTGATCGAATTAAAAAGCACAAATTAAACAATTATAACAAAATGATAGTTCAAAATCACAGTGATTACTCTCATATTTTGAATATCTTCTACACAAAATCTGAATTTGATATAGTATTTTTTTGTCAATTTACAGCACAAGTTGAGCACAACCTTAAAAACGTAAATTATGAAATCTTGAATATCTTCTACACAAAATCTGAATTTGATGTGGTATTTTTTTGTCAATTTATAGCACAAGTTGAGCACAAAGTTAAAAATGTAAATTATGAAATCACCGATTTTACATACAATATGAAATTGTGATTTAGAGCACATGCAGCACAATCTGTGCACAAATGTGCACCATTTTTGTTTTTCTATTTTCGATTAAACAAATTGACTTTAAAATTATTGTGCTAAATTTCAATCGATTTGTATGCCGATTAATTTCAAAATAAGTATTCATAAGTATTCATTCATTTTAAATAAGTATATTAAAGATTTGTGCTGGTTAGGCACAAATAGCTCAAACTGAGCACAAAATATTTGAATAAACAGATTTACTATAAACATTTTTGTATTGATAGTTTTATTTTTACTTATATAAGTAAAGTTAGTTAAAAAAACAGTGTTGCTGTTTGTGCACAAGCAGCACACACTGAGCACAACTGTGTTAAATTGAAGTTTTTGATTAAACAGATTTATTATAAAATGACTGTGTCTCAATATTTGGCACTATCTTTCCATTAAAAACAGCACAAAGTGAGCACACTCATAGCACAACCTTCTATAATATACGTTTTTAGTAGTTATATTATAGTCAAATTTTTTAAAGGCTTGTGCTGAGTTGTGCTATTTGTGCACAAGCAGCACAAATTGAGCACAATTGTGTAAAACATAAGTTATTGATGTTTGATTAAACAGATTTACTATAAAATGACTGTGTCTCAATATTTGGGACTATCTTTATATTAAACATATCACAACTCAATATAATATATATAGTGATAACTTTCACTATTTAATAATGATGATTTTTTTTCTTATTTAAATAATTTTTTTTTTCTGTGTAGTTGTTGTTGTTGATTTTTTTTTTTTTGTAGTACTTCTGCTGTCAAAGGTTTTGGCCTGCTGCAGTTGCTCTAACACAAGCACTTTACCCCATTTGCATGTAACTAAAAATTGTCAAAATGTTTACCGAAGCCTGTTCGATCAATCAAGGAATGCAATTCGATGCACGTTGATTTCAGGTGATGCTGATGATGATGACGATGTAGCACCTACAACTCCTGCTGTGTTTGAACCATACTTTGGTTGACCAACGACAAGTGCGTGTTGCACAGATGGTGATGATGGCGATGGTGATGATGATGATGATGCCAACTACTGCTGCTGTTGCTCTGCACAAATTTTGGTTGTTGTTTTAAGAGCCATCTCTCGACGCAATTTTTGACATGTTGTTGTAACCACAAATGTTGCTGTGTTGTTGTTATTTTGCTGTTGACTTTGTTATTTTATGCAACATTGCTGCTGCTGCTTCGTCTTCTTATACTCTGTTTTTTTGTTGATGTTGCTGCTGCTGAGGACATTGACAAAATGTTGCCAACATGTTTGTTTGTTTGTCTTTTACTTCTGTGCATTTGTTGCAATCAATTTTTGTTCTTCTTCTACTGCTTGTAGTTGTTGTTGTTTATGGTTTATCATAAGTGTCCTCAATTTTAGGTTCAACATTTTTGAAATTTGAATTTTAAAGCAATACTGTTGAGTATGAAAATATTTTGCAAAAACTGAAACTGTTTTCATGCATTCAATGTGATAATAATGCAGAAATTTAGTAATTTTCTGATTGGAAATTAAACATGTCATTGCCAAACGATAAAATCATATTCTTCCGAACCATTTATTGTAACTTTAAGATTAAATTTTTTTCTAAATAACAATAAGAATATCACTAATAATTGATTGAAGTGTGGTATATTGTTTAAATGGACATTTTCTTGCTACATTTAATGTGTGATTTATATGTGATTTATATAGATTTATATAAATTTATAAATGATGAAAAGAATTATGATATATTTACAATTTTCATAATATAAAAAATTTTAAATATTAAAATAAAATAGTAGCTATTAGAGATAGGCACGTGAGTGAGTTTTGACTCACACTCACTCACGCTCACGAAAGAATATTTCTAATCACGCACACCCACTCACGGCCTTTTTTGCTCTACTCACACTCACTCACAATCACGTGAGTAAAATTAAGATTCAATCACAATCATGCGTGAATCACGCTGAATATGACCATCTCTACTAGCTATTATTAATTTTTAATATTACCCATCAAAACTTTTAATTTCAATGTAGTAATTGTGGTACAACCGCTGCTACTGTAAAATCTGTTAGTTGTCTCTGTAACTACACAAAAAAAAGTGTTCAATGTTCTGATTTTATACATTAATATGATGAATTTGTTAAGCAACTACCAGATGCATCATTTGGAAAATTTCAGTCATTGAATTTAAATTAAATGTTTTTTATGTTCAGATTTACAAACAAAAATTTGTCTCCAATTACACATTTATGTAATTATAATTCTTATAATTGTTAACTAGCGAAAAAAATCATCAATATGATAAATTTATTCATAAATATTATGAATTTTTTCTCCAACTACCATATTCATCGTATTGATACCACCGTTCTTTAAATGACATATTGATGAATGCATTCATTATATATAAGAACGTATTGATACTATTAAACAACGAAATATATAATACAATGAATTTTAATCGTCATATTTAGGAATATATATTTTTTTTTTTAATTTTTCAAAAATAATTTTTTTTTGTTTTTTTTCCTTCGAAAAATAAATTTCACAACAACAAAAAATCGATAAAATTTTGTTTTTCGAAAAGAATTATACAAAAAAAAAGGTTTTTTTCGAAAAAAAAAAATAAAATAATAAAAAAATCCATTAATTTTTTAAATATATTTTTCATAATTTCAACTTTTTATTTATAAACTAGCTGGACCCGTACACGACTCGTGCAAATATTATGTGAATGCAAGGTTATTGAGCATTTTATTAATATAACAACATTTCTATTATTTATATCATTGACCCGTGCTTCGCTGTGGACGTTTTTTATTGGTTTTATAAACGTAGTAACCAAGACCATACTAATTATCCGATAAACCAACTTCTCTCAGACTGTGCTTCCCCGTAGAATTCTTCCCGTAGAGTTTTAGTGTGGTTAGTTTTAGCGTGGTGAGTTTTAGTGTGGTGAGTTTTAGTGTGGTGAATTTTAGTGTGGTGAGTTTAAGTGTAGTTTTGTGCTTTTACTTTTGATTTTGTATTTGATTTTTGCTTTTGTTTTTGTGTTTTTGCTTTTGTATTTTTTTTTTGTATTTGAGTTTTTTGTTTCATCTTCTTTGCTTGTGTATGTGCCGAGTTATGTCGTTTTGAAAGTTTAGGTTGTATGGGAGGTGCCACGCTCCTTTGTCCAATCCCGCCTATATATAGCATATGACACCCTCCGGACTCCATAGTATCCTGGTGTAAAATTTCAGTTTAATCGGTTCAGCGGTTTAGACGTGATGCTGGAACAAACAGACAGACAGACTGACAGACGGACCAAGAGTTTTATATATATATAGATATATTAAAAAAGTATAAATAAATATATTAAAAAACATTTTACTAATTTACGCATATCGAGCAAACATTATATAAAAAATAACATACAAGAATGAACGAAAAAATGAACGAAAAATAAATATTTTGATTGAAATTCGGTTTGATGAACAGCATTCATCAATATGATGTACACATATGTTGTATTTCATGTTTTTATTCATTAATATGATGAAACGTATTCTTCAGTCTATTTTACAATTTATCATATTGAAGAACACTTTTTCGACAGTTACCAAGCGTTAATCATATTTGAGATCGCATTCATAACTTGATGTCCGTTAGTAATTAATATTATGAATTGTTCTCCAATACAATGAATCATGGTTTGATGAACGGAATTCATCAATATGATGTATATTTTTTCTGTGTTTATTTATAAATTATTTTTTTTATAAACTGAAAATTCTTTTGTTTTATTATTTTTTTTTCAAAATTTTCAAAAAAATTAAGTATTTGATATTAAAAAAAATAAAAATAAAAATCACGAAAAATACATTTTTTTCAAATTTATTTTTTCGCAAATAAAAAAAATTTACGAAAGAAATTGCCCCAAAACATGTTTTTTCGATAATTTTTTTTTTCAACTGTTTTCTAACTTTATTACGACTGCAGTAACACTACATTCGAGAATATGCGCCACAGTGACGTCCTTTCGAAAAAAAACTTTCAAGAATAACCTTCGAGAAATGATAATCAATTAGTTTGTTATTGTTTACACTTTTTTCAAAATAAATTTAAATATTAAAGAATCGTCGTATTTATGAATCTAAAAATTGAAATAAAATAGACTTAACGGCCATGTACATATATTTCATAATTTTGGAAGAGCTTCCCTAGTAGAAATTTGCCCGATGCGCCATCGGGAAATGATCGGCATTTCCTTGGGTAAGCCCTATTAGAGAAAATATGATCATTGCCTTTGAATGCCCTTATCATGCTTACCATACCAGGGTTTACATTATCTAAATAGTCAATGTTCCCGATCATTGCTGCATTATTTGTTCCTCATATCGAAAGTAGCATCAGGCAATGATCGAGATTAATGAGAGAAACCCTATTATGCTCGGGCTCAGACAAGGCAATTGTCGGGTAAATATTAAAATGGGGAATTGCCCGATCAGTACATGATCATGTCCTGAGGTTAATACATGATCATGGCCTGAGGTTAATACATGATCAGGACAATGCGTTACAAGTACATTATGGGCCTGGTCATATCCCGATCATCTCAAATAATGACATGATCACTTCATGACCATGGCCCTACCAAAATTTCTACTAGGGTTGTGCTTCTGTAGGGTTTGTATATGCACTTAAGTGCTTTGAGAACAAACTAAAACAAAGAGAATGAATGCTGAACTTTTTGCAAACGAGTAAAAACATGTATATAATTCGTTGTGTCTTTTTCGATAACATGAAGATATATAAATAAGATTTAATGTTTAAATAATAATTCGATTATATTTCCACATAGAAACGAGAAAACAGGTGCATTTGGGCCTAGTTCATGCATAATTATAAAAATTATGAAAATTATGAAAATTATGAAAATATAATAAAAATGGAAATTTCAGCATCTTAAATTGAGTTATAGAACATATATCGACCTTACCATTTAATGAGTAAATGAGTAAATAAATGAATTTAGCAGGAAATGCCTTTTTGTAATTAACTTGAGTCCTTAAAACAGATTCATATGATGTGTCTCTTCACTGGAAATTTTTGACAACATTTTAATGAACAGAATTTAAATTTTAATTAATGCAAAACATTATTTTAATGGAAACTTTATTTTAAATATGTAATTGTTTTAATTAACTTTTAAAAATTACGTAATATTTTCGACTTAAAATTATTAACATTAATTCAAAAACACTTTGAAAACCCCTAAGTTGTTTGAAAAGCACTTAATCAAAATGTATTTACAAATTGCTGACTAAAAAATCAAATTTATTCAAAGTTATTGAATTACGCAGAATTTAAAAATTTGAAATTTATTTATTTTATTTAAAAAACCACTTAGCAGTTTAGCAACATTGTACACATACTTCGTACATTCCTTTCAGCCAAGTATTTGCGAACATCAAACGTCTTTACAGCCATTTAATATGCGCTCATGTGTGGCATATAATTAGGCGTCGTAATGCGTTTCAGCTGTCAGCTTGATTTTCTCTAATCACAAGATAAAAGTCGCATTCAAAAGCATTTGTTGGCAAATAAATAATATACAACATTTTTGCGTAAATTCTTGTTTGTTTTGCGGTCTCAAATGCATAAGCGGTTGGTTTAATTTTAAGACATAGTTTTTTTTTTTCAAAAAATAAAATGTACTTAATGTTGGTAAAAGTTAATTAAGGATTTTGTATTTAATAAATAGGCTTTTAATCAATTAAGGAACATTAAATTAGACAGTATGGTTTTGGTGTGTAATGGGTTTTGTTGCTGTAAAGGATATAGAATTTAATATTTTTCAATAAATATATAAACTCTTTTATTTTTTATACACAGATGTTAGTTAATGTTATTAACAGATTTAATAAATTAAATATATTTGTAGGAAATAAGAAAAATTTATAGTAAATAATTGACTAATTGCCGAAACATATTTCAAATACTCTTTTTTCTGATATTTTACTATTTTTTACATGAGCTTGGAAGAAGAAAAAGTTATTTGTAACAACCAATTACATTCGTTTAAAAATAAAAATCATCACCAAATTGTTTTAATATGCACAAAAAAAAAATCATAAATTTTATGAATTTATTCATAATTATTATGAAATTTTTCTCCAACTTCCAGATTCATCGTTCATTAAATTACATATTGATGAATGCGTTAATTAGATATATGAACTTTTTAATACTATCGAACATTACTGTGAAGAACGAAATATTCAATACAATGTATTTGAATCGACATATTGAGGAATATAATCATAATATCTATGAATAAATTTAAAAAATTTTGTAAATTGTTCATAATATTTATGAATATAACATTTTGAATATGATGAATATTTTTGAACAACTATTTTTTTTAAATACATTAATTGATTGAATTTTTTTTATGAATTTTTCAAAAAACAAAAATTGATTTAAAAAAATAATTCGAAAAAATATACTTTAAAAAATTAGAAAAAAAAATGTTTGTAAAATATATTAAAAAAATGTTTTTCGAAAAAGAAAATTGTCTGAAAAAAAATTGTCAAAAAAAAAAAAATTAAAAAATATATTGTTTAAAAAAAAAAATTAAAAAAAAAAATGTCCGTAAAAAAATGTAAAAAAAAACAATAATGTCAAAAAATGTATTTTAAAACATTTTTTTTTTAATATATTTATTTTTATTATCCGAAACAAAATTTTTCGGTCATAAAAAAAATTCTAAAAAATTTGTCAAAAATAAAATTTTTTCGAAAAAAAAAATTTTTGGACAAAAACAAAGTTTTTTCGAAAAAAAAATTTTTAAATAAAAAATTAAAAAAAAAAATTAATAAAAAAAATTAGTTTGAAAAAATATTTTTTTCGAAAAAAAAAATTGGTTCGAAATTTTTTTTTTTTTTTTTAATATATATTTTTTATAAATATAACTTTTTATTAATAAAAAGTTGTAATTATAATAAATATATTATAAAACATTTTACTAATTTATGCATATCGAGCAAGCATTATTAAAGGGAAAAAATTATCCGAACCAAAATTTTTCGGTAAAAAAAAAAAAAATTCTAAAAAATTTGTCAAAAATAAATTTTTTTTCCAAAAAAAAAAAATTTTTTGGACAAAAAAGTTTTTTCGACAAAAAAAATTGTTTGAATGAAAAATTAAAAAAAAAAAAATTTAATAAAAAAAAAATTTTGAATAAAAAATTAAAAAAAAAACTTTGTTTGAAAAAATATTTTTTTCGAAACAAAAATTGGTTCGACATTTTTTTTTTTTTTTTAAATATATATTTTTTATAAATATAACTTTTTATTAATAAAAAGTTGTAATTATAATATATATATTATAAAACATTCTACTAATTTATGCATGTCGAGCAAGCATTATATAAGATATATCATACAAGAACTACTTGAGAACTGAGAAGTACGGCAAAAAATGAATGAAAAATTAATATTTTGATAGAAATTTGGTTTAATGAACAGCGTTCTTCAATATGATGAACATATATGTTGTATTTTATATTTTGGTTCATTAATATGATGAAACGTATTCTTCACATACAGTTCATCATATTGAAGAACACTTTTTTGACAGTTACCAAGCGTTCTTCATATTTATGATAGCATTCATAACAATAATGGAGTTAGTCATTATTATTAGAGATGGGCGCGTGCCTGTTTTTGATGGCACGAACACGCACGGACACGCACGGACACGCCGATAGGTGACAAGCACGACGAGCACGGGCCCGACGAGTAAATTTACAGACACGTACGAGAAGCACGATAAAACACGGTATTTTAAAAGACGCGAAGAAACACGGAAAAACACGACAAAACACGAGAAAAGCACGGAAAAACACGAAAAAAGCACGAAAAACATGAAAAAGCAAGCGAAACGTGAAAAATAATACCGAAACCGTTTAGCTTTTTGGAACCCGAATCGTTATTAAAAATGTGTTGAACCGGAACTGGAATCGGAACATATATATTTTTTTCTGGTTGGAATCGGTACCGCTATTTTAAAAATATCGGAACCAGAACCAGAACAGATATTATAGTCCCTGTCAGGGAACGCAAAGAACCGGAATCGGAACCGTTATTAAACATATATGGAACCGGAATCGAAACCCATTTAATTTGTTGGTTGAAACCGGAATCGGAACCGGAACCACAATTTTAAAAATCTTGGAACCGGAACTGATATTCCAATAGGTTTTAGTCCCTGTAATTTTAAAAATATCGGAACCAGAACCGATACTATATAGTCCCTGTCAGGGAACGCAAAGAACCGGAATCGGAACCATTATTAAAAATATATGAAACCGGAATCAAAACCCATTTAATTTGTTGGTTGAAACAGGAATCGGAACCGGAACCACAATTTTAAAAATCTTGGAACCGGAACTGATATTCCAATAGGTTTTATTCCCTGTAATAAATAATTCAAAAATTAAGTTTGATACTGTTTTATTCTTTTAAATCCATAAGTAAAACTAAAACAACAGATTTTTAAGATAAGGTTAAAATACCACGAAATTTTTATTTTCTGAAGCAGTAAGTAAGAGTTTTTTTTTTTAATTAGGGTAGAAACTATAAAAAAAACTTTAATGTGCGCGTGCCTGATTTTGGAGACACGGGCACGACAGCAACTAGTACGCACGGAGATTTGAACGCACGAACTCAGATTTTCGGGCGTGACACGAAAAAAGCACGGCATGCGCCCATCTCTAATTAATATTATGAATGGATCTTCAGTACAATGAATCATAGTTTGAAGAACGAAATTCATCAATATGATGTACATATTTTTTTTCTGTGTTTAAGTAAATAGTTTAAAAGTTCATACATTTTTTCATAATTATTATGAATGCGTTCATCAATATTATGAACTTTTCCATTACGGTTTTATGAACGATTCATAAATATAATGAATTTGGTGATTGGTTGAGTCGTAATGACAAATTAATAACATTGATGAACAAATTCATTAATAGTATGAACTTTTTTATCTGTGCAATAGTTCACCGCAAATCTCCAAAGATTTTAATTATTTTTATTAGTTTTAACTATTTTATTTTTAATTTAAATACTACACAATATAGACTTGTTAAAGAATTTGTAATTAAACAAATTCTCAGATTTTTTTTTTACTTTACGTTGTTTATTATTATTTTTAATTCATTACTTAAGCGTTTTATTATAGCCATCCTTTCAAACTACTTCACTTTAAACTTAATAGTGCTTTTTATTAATCATAGAACTCATCCTCTTTGACTAAGCTAATCTTAGCAGGATTCCCATTAGCTTAATGTACAATTAAGTGAGTGTTTTTCACAATAATCAAGTGCTCATAATGCTCAACGTCAAATTGCAGATAATCACCATATGATGTCGCACAACAACTTGCTAAGAACTTTGCAGATGCGAACGAAATAAACTTTATAACTTCTTGCAAGAAATCCAAATCTGTGTTTGGAAAATTTTGCACTGTAATGTATTTAAAAGTTATGCCTTCCTTGGCTGCAAAACAACATAGTAGTTGCTGCAACATTGCGCTAAAGCAAACTTTTGACACCAACAACGAGTCAGAGAGCTCATAATGAAAATTGCATTTTTGTGGTGACAACCAAGCAACTAACGAACGAACGAAGAA
Organism: Dryomyza anilis; assembly: GCA_951804985.1. Lineage (NCBI taxonomy): Eukaryota > Metazoa > Arthropoda > Insecta > Diptera > Dryomyzidae > Dryomyza > Dryomyza anilis. The sequence goes on along the minus strand of OX638134.1, from coordinate 14,652,157 downwards.
TATGTTTTTTCTCAAATGTCAAAATGTTTTCATAATATTTTGACATCAACAAATTAACGCACTCGACTAACGCGCAACACTCTGTCTCTGAAATAACTGAAAGACTGACTGTTTAACTAACTGACTGACGGAATGCCTGACTAACTGCCTGACTAACAAACTGAAAAACAGTCTTAATAACTGACTTACTGAAAGGATTTCTGTGTAATTACATTTTAGAACAATGCTACAGTTAAAAGTATTAAGTTAAATATGTTGTTCGGGTTTCTTGAATATTGCAAAGTCATGTAAGAATGCATTAGAATTAAGTAGTTGATTAAGAAGCACCAGATGTTCTAAATGCAATTTAAATAATTAAAAATGAAAATATTAGTAAATGTCGTTTCGGTGGTATGCTGTATTTATGAATTTAATTAAAAGCTGCATACTGTGACCAAACACAGGCACTATTTATGCAATTAATTTAAAAGTTAATTTCAATTTTACTCCTTCCTTGTCTTCTATTCTCTTTTCGAATGGTATGTGTATTTGCTAAGGCCAATAACCCATTTTATTAACTGCCAGCATCTACCAACATTACTGATTATACGTGTTTTATAAAATTGTATACCTCAAAGAGTCTGGGAATTATATGACAAGGTGACATCGAACACAAAGTTTCCATTTAACCGGTAAATGCTGCCCCTAAATGTAGGTATGTCTTTCACATTTATTCAACATACCCTTAAATGATGCATACCTTCCGGGGCATAAACGCTCGATTTCAAAACAAATGTAATTAAATTGAAAATAATTTGGTTTAAATTGAAAACAATTTTGTTTAATTTTGAAACATTGTGTCTAATTTCAGTTTTGAACATTTGTTCTTAATTTTAAAATACATTTTTTAGCTCAGTGCAGTAATGAAATAAAATGTCACTACGAACAGAAGCATAACTTTAAAATTCTTACGAATAAAAACACATTAATACTTTCTCTACGATTAAAAGCACATTTTTAATTGTGCCACGAATAACAGCATATATGTATTTTCGATACAAATATACCAACACACAGTTTTATGGCATAAGAAATCACAATATATTAAAATCAAATTTATTTATTTTTCATTAACGAAATGATATTCCAGAATATTTTTGCATGACACTGCATCCATGGGCATAGATTTACATCCAGGTGCGTCATTGCACATTTTATTGGTACAATGGGATTTGATCCTTGGGATTTGACCATAGCCCAACTGTGTCATTGAACATTTTCTTTGGAAAAATGTGTTCCATTGAGATTTGACCAATACCCAAATGCGTTAAATCTTGAATGCAAATGGCGCTTGCCAGACGTCAGTGCACTGTTCAGACCTGCATATCAGAATTTGATTCATCGGGCGATCTAATTGATACAACTTATTACGAAATCCTTTAAAAATTAATAACAACGAGATCATATTTTTTTGATATTTTTGTAATTATTTTTTTTTTTAATAATTTTATTTTTTAATAATTTTAATTTTTTAATAATTTTAATTTTTTTAATAATTTTTTTTTATTATATAATTATTGCTAAAATTGTAAAAATGCAAATCTGTAACACCCTATGCGAACACCCAAAAGCATGCTATAATTTAGAACATTTAAATGCACGCAATAATTTTGTAGTAAATATTTAGGCATGTTCTTAAAATCTCTTTTCTTGCTCGCATGAAAGTATGCAATGTTTTATGGAGGATATTTGTATAAGCCACTGTTGCCAGAGAAATTCTCACACGAAATACATTTTTCCCCATGCAATTAACAGAATATCCCATAGAGAAAAATTCAAATTTCCTACACTTCTCAAAAATTCCTACTGCATTTTATTCGCGTTGAAAATTTTTGGCGTGGCATAATTTGTTTACCAGACTTGGGAAATATCCCTCTGGTGACAATTTTTTATCTGTCAAGGATATAAAATTCCCATTGGCTGTATTTCTTCTGCAAAACTGACAACTATGAATCGAGCACTTGATATTAGTCATTGGTAAAACTTATATACATTTTAGAGTATACTGAGCGAACGCATGAAATAAAAATTGCGCCAAAATTATTTGAATTTCATGCTTTTTGATGTAAAAAAATTACAATAGCTTAAATTTTAAAACGACCTCACTTTCATCTAATAGTCTTTCGTGTCGAATTACAAGAAGTGGGTTTCAGAATTCACATATTTAGAAATATTAAATTTACTAAATTTTAGCAAAATTTCTAATTTTTCTTATAAAGTTTTTATTATGGCTATTGTTTCAATTTTGAGGAATACAAAAAACCATAAATTGTAAAATTTTTGTTAAACAGTGAGTCATAAAGTATTTTTTAAAGCAAACCTGCATTTTCTGAACAACTCTTATTTAATTGCAGAATTTTCAATGCTAATGGTGAATTCAACGTTTATATTAAATACTAGAAGAAATGTCAATACCGAGATCCCGGAATATGAGTCAAATCAATCCCGAAAAACTAATCCCAGGAACTTAGTTATACCATGGGATGTTTAGAATTTTAAAATTGTTAGTAGATATATAGTCTATTCAAAAGTCTTTCAATGTTCTTATACACATTTCACGTAAAATTAATGAAAAGAACTTTAATCTTTTAGAAACAATTATAAAAATTGTTTTGAAGTCAATTCAAAGATTTGATTTTAACTTAGCTGACGAATAAAAATAATAATAGTTTGGCACTACAGTTTTGTTTAGAACTTCGGCCGAGCTCTCTCAGCATTTTGAGCAGTGCGTGTTATATTTGTACTCAAATTGGTGGAACCTACAGTTTATTGCCGAATCCGAACGGCGGGTGAGAGCTTTTCATAGGCAATGTTTTACTCTCGTAGGTTTGCCATTTACTGCCGAGAGGTAGCGCGGTATAGAAAAATGTTTCTATGAAAGATGTTGTTAGCCCCAGTCCAGGCTAGAACCGGGGACCTTTCGGCTAGCAGGCCAACGCACTAACCATTGAGCTACTGCGACGAATAAACCTTTATTAATAACCAAATACATATAAAATATTATTGAAAACCAGAATCATTTTTTATTATTAAGAAATTGAATCTTTAACTTCGGAGAATTTTTAAATACAAATTCTTTTTACTAATATCAAATTGTGAGTACCAATGAGTACCACAAAATACAATTACAAAAAATATATTTGATCTAGAATAGAGCTTTTTCCAAACAAATGAACAATTAAGTTTACATAAGTAATTTCACGCTCTTCGATGATTTTAAAAATTATTATCAATAAAAAATCACATAATATTAAAAAAAAATGTATCCACTAAAAACACAATTTGCCAAAATTCTAAAACAAATTAATACTTTTACTACATATAATGTTATTTTTAAATCTATTTTCAAGTAATATCCAATTATATGTATCTTTTCTCTAAAATTAAATAAAACATAAAAAAAAACACAAAAATATATAGCAGATTTTGGATGACATACCCATTGTTTTTGAATACATGAGTTTTGGTTGACATATAAGCATTATAATTTTTTATTAATCAAACAAAAATATGGTTTTTTATTGTTTTCTTATTATTTTTATGAATCCCGGGATTAAAATGTTTCTGTCCCGAATTTTCGTGATTAAAAAATGGGCCGGGATTGACATCCCTAATACCTACCAATTTCAAATTTTAGAACACAGCAAATGTTTTTTTCACAAAAAAATGCATAATGATTTGCTTTAAGATTTGGGCATAGTCGATTTTTATTATTATGATCTAGTTTTTTTTATATTACACCCAGAAAAAAATACTATATAAGTAATAGTTTTTTACTATTAAAAATAGTCAATAGGACAAATTATTATTTTAATTGGAAAATACTATTAAATACTAGAAAATACCATGACATTGCCATTGAGTTTGTATGAAAATATTTATTTTTTGTACACTATTAAATCAATAATTGTCTTATTGATCAATTTTAATGGGATTTGAGCGAATTTTTTTCTGCGTGTAAAAAGAAAATTGCGAAATATGCAGTCATCAAATCACCCTGTATTTAGCAACTTAAATGCAGTCACCAAATCACCCTGTATCCAGCAACTTAAACTATGCAACTAATTTTGTTTTTTTGAAAATCTAATAATATTTTCATTGCATAATTTTAGGCATGTTTAATATACTATTTTTATGTACGCATAAAAGTATGCTTTAAATTATGATTAAGATAACTAAAAATTTGCTATTGTCCAATTGGGAAAATCTAATTGGAATGAAGTAAGTAAAAACTTTTTGGTAACAGAAATAATTATAGTTTATTTAAACATACTACAAAGTCTAATAGGAAAACACAAAAAATTCTAATTGCTGCAATATCTTTATTTAGACCTTTAGACCTTATTTATTCACTTCCCGATAAGATTTAATATCATAGAATAAAATGTAACATTTTTCAATGCATTCGACCTCGCGAATTATTAATCTTAATCTCCTATAATCAATATGTTACTAACAATTATTATTTAATTATACATATAAGTGAGTGATCTAAAGTTTTTGTATTAAAACATTCAATTATTTGTAAAACATGTATTACAAATAATAATAGAATGTTTTAATGATATGACATAGATTAAATGAGTTACGACATTTAAACTATAAACACCGAGAAAATAAATTTAGTCAACAAAATTTTCAAAGTATTTATAACAATAATTTTTGAGTGAATGTTAAAAATATTAATAGCATCTGTAGTACCTATTTATTTTTACATTTTTTTAATAAAATTTAAAAGAAAAACTAGCATTTTGTAAAAATAACTACATATGTAGTATTTTTTTTGTAAATTTGTTTTTAAATGCAATAAATACAAAATGTATTAAAAATAAATGCCGATGTTGAACTTTCTCCATATATTTTAGCAAATATAAATTCAAAATGTAGTTATTTTTAATACAAATGTAGTAAAAATTTATATAGAAAAGTCGTATATTTTTGTAGTTGTTTTTCACAGAAAAACAAACACATCAATATAGTAAAAACAAGTACATTTGCTTATTAATATAAATCAAATACATATCGTCGTTGTAAAACGAAAAGTCACAAAATACATTTTCAAAATGCCAAATATTCATTTACAAAAATCTTTATATATCTGTCAATTTTTAATCTATAATCTCAATTTCTTTACCACATGATATGAAAATGTAAATCTATCAATTGATATTTTAACTTTAAAAATGCATCATTTACTTTTTAAATTATCAATCAACAAACTCGAAATTTAAGTTTTTCATAAAAATGTATTTGGTTACTTTTCGTTCTACATCGTCGTTGTTTATAGACATTTTATAGACATTTTTTTTTGTCAGTGTATCTGCAGTCAATTAAGTATTATTTGCTTGCTTTAAATCAACTAAGTAATTAAGCTATATATTTATGACAATAACAATTAATGTATACCATACAAATTAGTTTTATGCATACCAATTAAACAAAAAAATTAAAAATATTGCAAATATTACAGCACGTCCTACAATATAAAGGCATGTTGTACATTTTAATTAGTACCGTCAATAATAATTACAAAGTATCAACATAAAAAATCAATATAAAATTAAAATCAAGTTATATAATGACAAAAACATGTTTTATTCATTTTTTATAATTTCTTATATAATTTCAACATATTCTTTTCTCATTCTTGAACTTATTAACGCCGATTAATATTCCATTTATTCATATTCTAACTATCTCAATTCTATCCTTATTCATGCATTCCAAATTTAGTCTTTACGCATTCCCAACTCATTATGAATTGATTTCAATTCATTCTCAACTTATTATCAATTGTTTCTCCATTCTTTTTCAATGCATTCTATTCTTATTTTCAACCCAGTCTCAACTCATTATCAACTATTTATCACCTTATTCTCAATACAGTATCAATTGCTTCTCCACACATTCTTTACAAATTATCCTCTAATGCTCAACTCTTTCTCTAGCAATACTCAACTTATTATCAACTTATTCTCTAGATATTCTCAAGTAATTCTCAAGTTAAACAAAACTTATTCTCAACAGATTTTAAACTTATTCTAAATTTATTCTAAACTTATTCTCAACCTATTCTCAATTTATTCCCAACCTTTTCTCAACTCATTCTCAGCAATTTTTCAACTTTTTTCTTATTCATTCTCAACATACTCTAATCCTCGGCATCCAATACATCAGCAATGAAATAATTAGCCGGCACATTGTTGAAAATACGCTGAAAATGTTTGAAAAGCACTTTACTAATTTCCTTCTCAATTTCCGGTTGTATAAGATCGTAGAATGTACGCCAATTCTCATTGAAGACGGCATTTGTATTTTCGTTGAGCGCCTTATCTCTGAATAGATTTGCAAAATTAAGCCGTACATTCTGGATGGACTTTAAATTAAATTTCAGCGCTTGCAAATCGAAGAATTTGTTGCCATCACGGGCGAGCAGTTTATTTTTGACGGCAATGGTATAGACGCCGTTTACTGTAGAATAATATAAAATTAATGAAAATATTAAATTTTGTTTTTTTTTTGATAAAGGATTACCGACCAATTTCCATAAACATTTTGCCTTTGCTATCTATTCTGAGCAACAGTATCTGTCCGAGCGCACTGTAATCACCATCCAAACGCGTTAGAGGCACACTGTAGGTTAATTTGAAATTGTAATCCTTCTCGTTGATGCTGTTGTGGAGAAAAAGATCAAAATATAAGTTACTATAACTTTGGACTTTATTTCCCTGGACTTCTCTTTCCCGAGACAATTTTTCCCTGAGAAAATTCTACCCCGATTCAATTCGTCCCAAAATTTCACATGTTCACATCCAAAAATCTTAAAAACGTATCAGATTCTTAGCATTTATTCGGATATTAAAACTATACTCTATAACTTAAAGAATAATTGCGTTTGGAAAAACTAGTTTTGGGAACAAATATATTTTATTTATTCTAATAAATGGCTGAGGAGGGCTAACATTTTCTGTTTAAATTATATTAAAAACGGTACGTAATAAGGACTAAAACGAAGTACGCAGTCAAAATCAGCATCCGAAAATTAAATTTAATTGATATGACGTTCATCTAAGTAGTGTAGTTTATGAGAAAGAATTGTTTAAAGAAGAATTATCGGTGAAAATAGACTGTGGAATTGTCCAGGAAATAATTTTCAAAGAAATATTTTTTTTAGAAAATACATATTTTCAACAAACGTTAAATTATGAGAAAAAGTTGTCTGAGATAAAATTATCTTAGGAAGAATTATATTGGGAATATCTGTCTGTTGAAAAATTGTCTCTGGAACAATTAGACTCTGGGAAATAGTTCATGGCAAAATTGTCCTGGAAAGAATAATTCATGGAGGAATTTCATAGTAGAAGAATTACGTAGTCGATGAATTGTAGGGGGTGTTACATCCGACTGCCGACCTATTTCTGTAAAAGATATTTTGGGAATATGGATGGGGATGACTAATCTAGGAAAAAATAATTGATGGAAAAAAAAGTCGCTGGGAAAAACGACTCTGGGAAAAACGACTCTGGAAAAATAATCTCTGAGTTGAATTGTCTCGGTGAAGAATTGTCCATGAAAGAATTTTTCAGAATAGAATTTTATATGTGAAGAATTGTAGGCTAAGAAATATCCGACGCCCGACCCAAATTACGTACAAAATAGTTTCCATAAAACAAATGAAATTTAAAAAATAATATTAATTTTATATTATGATAGAATAAATCTCACCTCACATTATTGACTTTAGCCTTATTTAATCCCTTTACAGTAATATTAGTCATTTTAACCGAAATCGGCAATTTATTTTCACTATCCTCGATTACGTTGAATTTATCCACAAACATTGGATCGAGCGGCACAATATCTTCGACACCAGGAATACCTACAAAAATATATATTGGACAATATTTTATCGATGAGATTTATACAGGCAACAATAATTATTATTCACAACCCAAAAAAAAATGTACATCATATTGATGAATTCCGTTCTTCGAACCATGATTTCTTAAACCAAATTTCTATAAAAATATTTTTTTTCGTTCATTTTCTGCCGTACTTCTCAGTTCTCAAGTAGTTCTTGTGTGTTATTTCTTATATAATGCTTGCTTGACATGCATAAATTACAAAATATTATTATTATTTATATAAAAAAAAAAAATTTTTGAAAAATTTTTTATTTAGTTTGAGTAAAATTAAAAAATATATTTTTTTTAAATAAATTTTTATTTTGAAAAATATTTTTTTTCAGACAATTTTTTTTTAAAACTTTTTTTTCATATTTTTTTTTCTTCGAAAAAAAATTTATCGGATTATTTTTTTAGATTTTTTTTTACAGTTTTTTAAACAATTTATAAATATTATGATTATATTCATCAATATGATGATTCAAATTCATTGTATTGAATATTTTGTTCTTCACTATGATGTTCGATAGTATGAATAACTTTGTATATAAAGGGTTTTTCAACAGGGACGCTACAAAAGTAGAGCGACAGGGACAGCAAACGACGCCATATTTCTTGCCGCTCTTTTGACATTTCTCTTCAGTAAGGTTTACCATTTCGTGATAGAAAGATATACGAATTCGAATTTCGGTAGTAAATTTTAATAATTTCGACTCGTTGTTGGCTCGTATATCTTTCCATCATATAATGGCAAACCTTACTGAAGAGAAATGTCAAAAGAGCGGCAAGAAATATGACGTCGTCGGCTGTCCCTGTCGCTCTACTTTTGTAGCGTCCCTGTTGGAAAACCTTTAAAAAAAATTTTGTAGCGCTCTTATTGAAAACCCCTTTATAATGAATGCATTCCTTAATATGTCATTTAATGAACGATGGTATCAATATGATGAATCTGGTAGTTGGTGAAAAAATTCATAATATTTATAAATAAATTCATCATATTGAAGAATTTTTTATTTTAAATGCAAAATTTTGATTGATTAATATTCAAGTCTGAACAGTTTTAGTCAAGTTTTTATGTTTAAATAATAATAATAATTAATAATTTAGGGATCAATTCGGACTTCAAACATATGAAAGCATTATTTAGGCCTTACATGGCTTTTCTGCCCTAAATTCAGGCCTGAAAGTAGTTGATATTATCTGCTGGAATCCACTCAGAAAATTGTTTACTGATGATTTATGAATAAGACGTTCGTAAAACATATTTTTTCTAAATTCTTATTTATGAATTATATTCATGAATTATAATTAAGTATAATAATTATTTATAATACTAAAAAAATTGAAATTTTCATATATTAAAAACTTTTAATCACTAAGTATTTGTTATGAATAGGATTCATAAATTTTACAAATTTTATCAATAATCATAACAGGCGAATTTATGGATATTTATACATCACTTGTGTTTCAAATTGCATATTATTTTCTTAATTCACGACAGATGTGAAAAATCAAATCGTAGCTGCAGTCTAAAGATAATTTAAGTGTGTGAATAAAGTGAAAAATGTGTCATTTGAAAATAAATGTGAGATATAACAGACAAATAAGTTGAAGTGATATTTTTTTCCATATTTTTTTAAAGTTACTTTCCTTTCAATATGTACCTTTTCAATTGACATATTATATTTTCAAATGCGATAGTTTTCACTGTGTTCCGCATAATATAGATGTGTTTTGTCATCTGCAGCCTACGGCTATTTGGCACATTGTATATCATTTTATCATGAATTATGAATAATAAATCATAAAATGTATTCCAGAACCTATTCGAATTACTTATGACTTATGAATATATTATACATAAAACATGAGTAATGTTTACTTTTTTTATTCAATTAATTATAATAATTGATTTTAAAGCTAATCATATATTATGAATAAAAATCAAATTATTGTGATTATTTATTCATGGCTGGATATCATTATTAATTTAAAAGTAGTTTTTTGCACAAAAAATTAAATACATATTTTTTTTAAAATCAAAATACTCACCATCTTTCCACTCAGTAAAAATATGCTGCAATCCTTTGGCGAAACACACACGAAAATCTGCATTCTTGCGTTCGCAAGTACGAAGAAAATCCGCTAAATATAAAAATAATCCTTTTAAGGTTTCTATTTTCAAAACATCGAAATTATGTTTTTTTTTTTTAATTTTCACATTTTCTTTTTAATATTACTTTAACCGATTCTTTAAAGAACAGTTTTTTCTTACGTTTTTCCTTCAGGAATTGTCCTGCATTACTAAGAGCACAGCAATATAACGCGAAAATAAAATAATATAAAATTTTACCAGACATATTTTTTAGCACTTGTTTTCACTGCGACTCGATAGCGCATACTGATTTGAAAGTGATAATGTTACAACACCCTGATTGGTCTTGAAACAATTAATTTATAAATTCTAATAATATATACGTGTTATATTGTGCTAACTGTTAATTTATGCAATTTTCACAAATTTTATAGTAGTCACTATAAGTTGTACAAACAAATGCGATCGTTTCAGCTTAACTCAAAAATTCGTAACCTACTCTCGTGATGAATGCGTTTTTGTTTAAACACTAAGGAACCAAATTAACACTAAATGTACTAAATTTTGCAAAAATATACAATTGTGGTTGTGGTAATCATATCTTAATGGCTTCATATTATGATAAGGTTTAAAATAGTAATCCGTAGTAGACATTTTTTTCTTATTATGGTAGACATGATTATGCCTTGAATAGGTTCTTCATGTATCTAGTCGGGTTATTACAAGGAAAAAATTCAATGATCAGTTCTATATCATGACGTTTTTATAATACTATACTCTTTGAATATATTATGAATATGGAATGAATACATTATGAATATATTATGATTATATTATGAATATATTATGAATATATTATGAATATATTATGAATATATTATGAATATAGAATGAATACATTATGAATATATTATGATTATATTATGAATATATTATGAATATATTAAGAATATATTATGAATATATTATGAATATATTATGAATATATTATGAATATATTATGAATATATTAAGAATATATTATGAATATATTATGAATATATTATGAATATATTATGAATATATTATGAATATATTATGAATATATTATGAATATATTATGAGTATATTATGAATATATTATGAATATATTATGAATATATTATGAATATATTATGAATATATTATGAATATATTTAAATATATTATGAATATATTATGAATATATTATGAATATATTATAAATATATTATGAATATATTATTAATATATTATTAATATATTATTAATATATTATTAATATATTATTAATATATTATTAATATATTATTAATATATTATTATAGGGCCATTCCACACCAAATCGACCAGCGGTTGGAACTCATCTTCTTCGATTTCAATGAAATTGGGGCAGCTGATAAAGCTTATTGAGATATGCATTGACCAATTTATTTTTTATTTTTTTCGACCTCTAGTTCCAGAGATATAGTGCTTCAAATTTTAAAAAAATGGCCAAAAATCACTTTTTTATGGTTGTTTATATTTCAATATCTCTTAAAGTAGAAAATCTAGATACTTCGTTGATGGCTCGTTTTAAAGGTAATAGAACAGGAAAATCAATTTTTAAAATATAATACAATCAAAATACCATCTTGAAATTTGGCCCGAACATTTGTATTAAATCAACCAAATTACACGATTTTTTTCATAATTTTAAAAAGGGTAATTTTTAAGGACATCAATTTTGAAGTGCTAGGATAATGACGACGGGCCTCATTTTCAAGTTTAGAAATAACAACTTAATTTCTATAAAAGACTGTTCTATTAGCTTTAAAATAAGCCATCAATGGAGTTTCTAGCATATCTACTTTAAGAGATATTGAAATATGAACAACCATAGAAAAGTGATTTTTGGCCCCTTTTTTGTAACTTTGAAGCACTGTAGCTCTGGAAGTAGAGGTCGAAAAAAACAAAAAAAAAATGGTCAATGCATATCTCAATAAGTTTTATCAGCTGCCAAAATTTCATTGAAATCGAAAAGATAAAATCTCACAAATTTACTTTTTTTTGGTCGATGACCCTAATATATTATGAATATATTATAGACAATAATGTAAACCTCACTGACAATAATATGATTTACTTCTATATTATAAAAACAAAAGTAGTAATTTAATTAGCATTAATAATGGTAATTTAGTAACATGATCTTTGCAACCATATCTGTTATATTTAAAAGGGTTAACTTCAAAGTACTTATATTTATTTAAGTGTATACTGCACTCTACAGGGTTAATTTATATATATTGAATTCATACTGTTTGACGCCTTAATTGTAATAATATAAATTGAAATTCAACAAACGTTTGAATTGCATGATTTTTTTAACGTATTATGCAATTACAATTAACGTATAATACAATCATATCTAAACTAGTTTATATTGAGAGCTGATTAAATTCAAGTAATTAATATATTTAATATATTATGTGAGTATTTGTTTTAGTTAAAATGAAGATTCTATTAATTAATTTGGGATTTAACTACACTGAATAAATATTGTATTAAAAAAAAAAAAAAAACTTTAACAGAAATATATAATACAATTTTACTGCATTTCTATAAAAAATATTTCTACATTTGGATGGAAAATAAAAACAATTTGAATTTAATTTATACGTTATGAAAAATATTGCTAAATTATTACATCGGCATTTGTTTTTACTACATTCTGTATTTATTCAACTTCAAAAGAAATGTTAACATTTTACAAACATTTTATTTATTTTTACTACATTCTATATATTTTTCAAAAGAAATGTTAACATTTTACAAACATTTTATTTATTTTTACTACATTCTATATATTTTTTTTAACTGCAGGAAAATTATAAAACTTTTACGCATTCATTTTTCTTTTCTATATTCTGTATTTATTTAAATGTAAAAAAATATTTACTCAATTAAAAAAATATTCTTATATAAACTTGCAAAAGTATATAAAAAATATCTACGACAATATGAAATAAAAGCATAAGTCTATTTTTCACCTTATCAGGAGAGCATTTTTAAATTTTACAATTTATTCCGAAAATTATCTTAAAAACTATTTCAAAAATTATTTGTCCAAATTTAAGAAAAATTTAAATAAAATAAATGTCTGCAAAATGTTTCTGTTTGGATTTTTTTTGAAAGTTTTTTTATAATAAAAATAAATATTTAATAACATGTTGATATGATTTTAAGTTTATTTCTTCAGAACAACAACATTTTTGATACCTAAAAAATTAATAACTGAATTCAAGACTTATTCTACTTAGTTACTTTTTTGATACCTAAGAAATTAATAACTGAATCCAAGAATAATTCTACTTAGTTACTTTTTTGATACCTAAGAACTTAATGTCTGAATATCTAGAAAAATTTGGCTTAGTTACTTTCAACAGGCAGACTAACAAACATATGGCGACCTCGCAAAACAAAGCATAAAGACAGAGCAATATCGATGAAACAACAACAATACATGAACACGTGTTCTTTTTACGATGAATACAGCAACAATTTTGCGTGTTCTTTTTGGTTTTTAATAATCACTAAATTAACTTCTGAAAATCCAGTTGAATAAAGTTTGTTTACTTTTTTGACAACTAAGTAATTTGCTTTCTTGATATCCAGATGACAAATTCTTGAATTTTAGTACTATTTTATTGATATTAGTCAAATTCTACTATTTTTCTTTCTAACCGAATTCTTCTCGAGTTTTAGAATTTTATTTCCCTCCGTGTACAAGGTAATTAGAAATCACTAGATCAATGAAGCGTCTAATTCAGATTACTTATACAGGGTAATCCACATTGGGGTTCAAATATTTGATGGAATTATTTATTTCTGGACTTTATTTTATTTCATGAAAAATATTGCTCTAGAGTTTGGCTTTATTTAGAACACCCTACGAAATACAGAGTTTTTTTTTCAAAATTTACTTTAGAAAAGTTGATACAAAAATATATTTAATTATAACTTCTACAATAATTATCCCAGAGAAGAAATTGTTAAATTCAAATAATAAAAAAATAAACAAAACACTAGATACAAATTTGGAGAAAAACTGAGTTTTATAAAAAAATGTAATGAGATAAATGAGATAAATATCCTAGCGCTCCAAATAAAATGCCAATGTTTAAACTTTTCCTGAAAACTGTGTTCGATTATCTGTAAAATAAATGCAATTTTTTGCTTAAAATTGTAGAAGTTATAATTAAATATACGTTTGTATAAACTATTCTAAAGTTAATTTTGAAATCACCAAGTATAGCATAGGGTGTTCCCAAACTCTAGAAACATTTTTTTCATGAAATGAGCCAAGGAATCAGTTCCTAAAATATGTGCACTCCAAAGCGGACCACCCTGTATACCTGCTGTCTAATTTTAGAAAATGGTTTTGATCGGTCCATTGTGAAAAAATATTAAGTGCAATTTAAGTGCATTCCAATTTTTTCCAATTTTTGAAGATCCAATCGTAAGACCACTGACTTCATGTTGTCTCTTGTTAAAATAAACAATTAAATCCATTTGTTATGCTTAATTTTATTTTTTGTGCTTAGGTAGATCGGACAGGAAGCGTAATAGATATTTCGTGTAACGTAACAAACACAACATTTTTGCTAATATGGAACTAAAAAAAAAAAAAATTCGACATAATTAAAATATGTTACTTATATTCTAGCGCTTAGAAATTATGCACTTCATGTTAAAAATAGTCCACCAGAAGAGCAGACTTTTAAGACAATGTAAGGCCACTTTAAAACCTACTTCCAAAATAATGAAACGTAGCAAACAATTTTAAACGTTAATAACTCCTAAATAACAAGGCATGCAAAAAATTTTATATACATAGAAAATCTTACCACTGAAGTGTACTTTTAGATACATTTAAAAAAAATATTAAAAGTATTTAATTTCATATGTTTTCGGAGCAATATATGTTGAAAAATGCGTATAAATGTCAAGTGATAGTCTGCGTTTTGGGCCATATATATAAAAAAAATATTGAAAAAAGGTTTTTTTTTGAAAAATTTAAAAAAATAAATATTTTTTTTGAAAAAATTAAAAAACATTTTTTTTGAAAAAATTAAAAAGCATTTTTTTAAATTAAATTTAAAGAAAAAAAATTTTGAACCAAAAATTTTTTTTCGAAAAATATTTTTTTTAAAGACAATTTTATTTTAAACCCATATTTTTGATAATATTCTTTTTTTCGAACAAAAAAATGTACCGGATTATTTTTTTTTCAATTTTTTAAACAATTCATAGATATTATGATTATATTCATTAATGTTATGATTTTTTTATATATTTCAATATGACGATTCAAATTCATTGTATTGAATATTTCGTTCTTCACCATGATGTTCGATAGTATGAATAAGATCATACATATATATAATGAATGCATTCATGAATATGTCATTTAATGAACGGTGGTATCAATATGACGATTCTGGTAATTTGCGAAAAAATTCATAATATTTATGAATAAATTCATAATATTTATGATTTTTTTGTATCTGTGTATAATTTTTATATTTTTAAATGGTAACTAAGTTGAAAGGGTATATTTTAAAAAGTAGACCATACTGATATTGTAAATCTCACATATATATTATAGATCAACATAACGTTTATTGAAGTCTATTGTACACAATATCTAATTAGAATAAAATATTTTATAACTTCAAAACTAAAATAATTGAAAAACTAAAATAATTGAAAACTCGAATTAATTTTTTAAGTGTACCGTTTATAAATGATTTATGTACAGACGCAAAACTTGATGACATTGCTATAGTGATGAATCATCCAAATCGCAGTTGTTCGTTAAATATTTCATCAATACCGCGATAATGGAGCACTTCAAATCGTACACCGTACACCTTTTAACCGCAACGAATTGCAGAGCAAGTGCACCAAATACCAGTCAGTGCCTGTCAAAAATGTGGTTTGACAAAAGTTCTTCGTATTGCCGTGTTTGATAAATGGATAGACGATGCATTGCTGATGATGATGATGAAGAATGAATGTTTGAATTTACTGCGAACGAACTAATTTGCCATTTGCTACTGTTCTATGGCAATAACATCGATGATTTGTGATGCAATTTCAACATTTTTTTTTATTTTTTAATTGCATTATTAACTGCTACGAACTTGTATTGTGTATCATGTCAGCAAACGAATGATGATGCACCGAAGGTACGTTGTTATAATTGTTGAAAATATTTTTCGAAATTTGCAACTCATTTTTCAATGCTAACCGATTGACTGACAGCA
The DNA here is from genome assembly GCA_951804985.1 of Dryomyza anilis. Classification (NCBI taxonomy): domain Eukaryota; kingdom Metazoa; phylum Arthropoda; class Insecta; order Diptera; family Dryomyzidae; genus Dryomyza; species Dryomyza anilis. The sequence goes on along the minus strand of OX638134.1, from coordinate 14,635,808 downwards.
GGACAGACAGACAGATAATAAAACGGATAGATAGATGAACTGATTGGTTTGTTGGGTGGCTTTTGTGTCAGATACGTTGATTGGCTGGTTGAATGTTGTCGGTTGGTTGACTTGGTTGTTGGCATGACTGTTGTTGTTGTTGTTGCTGTTACTGATGAGTGTTGAGTGTTGTGTTGATGACTTCATTACGAAACGAATTGTGGCTTCCATCGCATGATATTTTTAGTTAGCAACTCTTTAAGCCCTAAGCAATGCACTGCGATTCAAAAATAATTCATCATCAATGAAAATTGTTGGTGGTGTGATGATGGTTATGGTAACAGTGATGGTGGTCGATGTTGATGATGTTTGTGTTATAGATCCGTGTTAATTAATGGTTTTGTAGTGGCGAAGTTTGGCATTTGGCTGATATGGAAAGTAGTTTCTTTTGATACACGGAATTCTAAATTCAAATTTGAATATTAAAAAATGTCGACTAAAAATTTAATTTTTCACTAAAAAATCAACTTTCAAAAAAAAAATTTTTTTTTTTAGTTTTCAAATGTTCACTAAAATACAATTTTTCACTAAAACTTCAATTTTTCACTAAAAATTCAATTCTTCACTAAAAATTAAATTTTTCACTAAAAATTAAATTTTTCACTAAAAATTAAATTTTTCACTAAAAATTAAATTTTTCACTAAAAATTAAATTTTTCACTAAAAATTAAATTTTTCACTAAAAATTAAATTTTTCACTAAAAATTAAATTTTTCACTAAAAATTAAATTTTTCACTAAAAATTAAATTTTTCACTAAAAATTAAATTTTTCACTAAAAATTAAATTTTTCACTAAAAATTAAATTTTTCACTAAAAATTAAATTTTTCACTAAAAATTAAATTTTTCACTAAAAATTAAATTTTTCACTAAAAATTCAATTTTTCACTAAAAATTCAATTCTTCACTAAAAATTCAATTTTTCACTAAAAATTAAATTTTTCACTAAAAATTAACTTTTTCACTAAAAATTAAATTTTTCACTAAAAATTAAATTTTTCACTAAAAATGAAAATTTTCACATAAATTCAATTTTTCACTAAAAATTAAATTTTTCACTAAAAATTAAATTTTTCACTAAAAACTAAATTTTCACCTAAAATTCAATTTTACACTAAAAATTCAATTTTTCACTAAAAAATCAATTTTTCACTAAAAATCAATTTTTCACTAAAAATTCAATTTTTCACTAAAACTTCAATTTTTCACTAAAAATTCAATTTTTCACTAAAAATTCAATTTTTCACTAAAAATTCAATTTTTCACTAAAAATTCAATTTTTCACTAAAAATTATATTTTTCACTAAAAATTCAAATTTTTCACTAAAAATTCAATTTTTCACTAAAAATTCAATTTTTCACTAAAAATTCAATTTTTCACTAAAAATTCAATTTTTCACTAAAAATTCAATTTTTCACTAAAAATTCAATTTTTCACTAAAAATTCAATTTTTCACTAAAAATTAAATTTTTCACTAAAAATTCAATTTTTCACTAAAAATTCAATTTTTCACTAAAAATTCAAATTTTCACTAAAAATTCAATTTTTCACTAAAATTTCAAATTTTCACTAAAATTCAATTTTTCACTAAAAATTCAATTTTTCACTAAAAATTAAATTTTTCACTAAAAATTAAATTTTTCACTAAAAATTCAATTTTTCACTAAAAATTCAATTTTTCACTAAAAATTCAATTTTTCACTAAAAATTCAATTTTTCACTAAAAATTCAATTTTTCACTAAAAATTCAATTTTTCACTAAAAATTCAATTTTTCACTATAAATTCAATTTTTCACTAAAAATTCAATTTTTCACTAAAAATTCAATTTTTCACTAAAAATTCAATTTTTCACTAAAAATTCAATTTTTCACTAAAAATTCAATTTTTCACTAAAAATTCAATTTTTCACTAAAAATTCAATTTTTCACTAAAAATTCAATTTTTCACTAAAAATTCAATTTTTCACTAAAAATTCAATTTTTCACTAAAAATTCAATTTTTCACTAAAAATTCAATTTTTCACTAAAAATTCAATTTTTCACTAAAAATTCAAATTTTCACTAAAAATTCAATTTTTCACTAAAATTTCAAATTTTCACTAAAATTCAATTTTTCACTAAAAATTCAATTTTTCACTAAAAATTAAATTTTTCACTAAAAATTCAATTTTTCACTAAAAATTCAATTTTTCACTAAAATTTCAAATTTTCACTAAAATTCAATTTTTCACTAAAAATTCAATTTTTCACTAAAAATTAAATTTTTCACTAAAAATTCAATTTTTCACTAAAAATTCAATTTTTCACTAAAATTTCAAATTTTCACTAAAAATTCCATTTTCCACTAAAAATTCAAATTTTCACTAAAAATTCAATTTTTCACTAAAATTCAATTTTTCACTAAAAATTCAATTTTTCACTAAAAATTCAATTTTTCACTAAAAATTAAATTTTTCACTAAAAATTCAATTTTTCACTAAAAATTCAAATTTTCACTAAAAATTCAAATTTACACTAAAAAGTCCATATTTCACTAAAAATCCAATTTTTCACTAAAAATCCAATTCATTTTTCAATTAAAAATTCAACTTTTCACTAGAAAAATGTAATTTCGAATTTCCATTAAAAATCATTTAGACGCCGTTTAAGAATTTCTGTCTCCACTTACAACAAAATTCTGCCGAAGTCTACACAGCAGAAACTAGTGACACGCAACGCGCCATTCATCAATCCAATTATAATTAAACTCTTCATCCACAAATTAGATGCGCGCTTTAGATCTTCAAAACCATGTGATCCATGTGCATTCACACGACTATCCATGCAGTCTACATACACGATCCATGTTGTAATTGAAAACTTACAAAATAAAAAGAAAAAAAAAAATGATAAAAACCAAACCCCACAACACAAAACAAATCCCCCCATCAGGCATTGTCATTGAACAGCACTGAGCTGATAAATTCAAAGGATTTGTTGTCGAATTTGTCAACCATAAAATAAATAAATGGCGCTGGCGGCTGGTTGCTCTGAAATGAAATAAAGATCATCTCCCATTCATTTGTTGGATCGTGTGTGGATGTCATTGAAATTACATTTTTAATATGGCGGTAGGGGGATACTGCTATTTGGCCCTAAAAATAAATGTGCGTTGAGTGAGTGAGTAAATGCCTTGCAATGTCAAAGGCACCAAATGATTTATGCAATTGACGAACGCATCTTCTAGTGCTGCTCGCGTGTAGAACATGCTATATGTCGCATGTAGTGATGTAAAATGCTAAACATTGTTTTTCAGTTTCATAATTGGAGTTTAAGAAATTATAGAAATTCCTTAAAACTTAGTTTACCTAAGTGTACAAACACTTTGTGTGTTTGTGGTAAAATATAAATAGTCTTTAAATATGTGGAAAAATGTTGTGCCGTACGTATTTATGCCGTAGAAATGCACAGAAGCGTGGAAAACAAATTTGAAGTGAGTTTAGGAATCAGGCGGCAAACGATTTACGCTTTGCGGCAGAAAAAATAAATTTCAAATGACAAAAATTCGAATTAATTCAAACATGTGTGGAGAAATAAGAAATTAATATTGAAATTTGTAAATTTTACAAAATTGTATATATTACAAATAATTAAATTACAAAAATCTAATATTAGTTTTTATTGAGAAAGTTCTAGAGATGACAGTTTAAACAGAGTACAACATTAAATATGCCATAGACTAATATTTGGTTTAATATTAGCTTATTTGACTAGACGTATTTGTTTATACAATTAATTCGGAAGGGGCAAGATAATTTAGTCATGTTTATGCTCCTGCTCTTGATCGTGCTCCTTATCCTTATCCTGATCTTGCTCCTGCTCTTGCTCGCGATGTTGCTCCTTCTGTTGCTCCTGCTCTTGATCCTGCTCCTTATCCTGATCTTGCTCCTGCTCTTGCTCGTGATGTTGCTCCTTCTTTTGCTCCTGTTCTTGATCCTGCTCCTTATCCTGATCTTGCTCCTGCTCTTGCTCGTGATGTTGCTCCTTCTTTTGCTCCTGTTCTTGATCCTGCTCCTTATCCGGATCTTGCTCCTGCTCTTGCTCGTGATGTTGCTTCTTCTTTTGCTTCTGCTCTTGATCCTGCTCCTTATCCTTATCCTGATCTTGCTCCTGCTTTTGCTTGTGATCTTGCTCCTTCTTTTGCTCCTGCTCTTGATCCTGCTACTTATCCTGATCTTGCTTCTGCTTTTGCTCTTGCTCCTGCTTTTGCTCTTGCTCCTGTACTTGCATGGTTGGTTGTCGTTCTTGCATTTCTTGCATTTTTGCAAAAATTGAAACGGTCTTATGAACTTATTTCACTGAAAAAATTTTATATAAAATTTATTTGAAAATTTAAGTATTTATGATTGCATATATCTAGCAAGGTATATCAGTCTTGTTCGTGCCACTGCAGGATAGGTTTTGTTCTTTATCATTGTGGAGACACACTCAACAATTCACTGGTCGGTGGGTCTTGTTCTTGCATAAACTACAAAAACAAGAATTTTGCATTTTTATATTTCATTAAATATTAATTTATATAATTAATTCTAAAACTGCAAAAACTATTTCGAAAGGCTCATTTTTTTGTTGATCTAATGCAAGAACAAGACTTGGTAGTCTTGTTCTTGCATCGGCAAGTAAATCTTGGTCTTGTTCTTGCAGAGTCGGTTTTGTTCTGCATTTTTTGATTATCACTGCCCATATTGAATTCAGCAATATATCTCAACGGGAATTGACAACGTTAAGAATTTCGTCATTGATGACTATGTTAAACTTATGAATTTTATTGAAGATGTCGACACCTAAATAAAAAATGTTTTTGTTTTGTACTTCTCGCAGTGTACGTCAACAACCAGACAGCCAAATATAAAATTTCAGCCACACGTATGGACAGACATTACACATTGCTTTGCACAAAGTCAAGCGACATCAACAGCGAAAATTTATGACGTAAATTTCATTGACAATTGTCACTGCATGTTATGCGCAACATCGTGTAGGGCGCACCAAAGTGTAGGGTAACTTTGTGGTCTGTGGGGGCAACAACAGAGTGCGGGAAAATATTTCATACAGCTGTTGCCTTTGATGCTAAGAAAAAAAAACTTTACCCTAAGACTCATGTAGTTTGTTAGGAAGAAAAGTTTTAAAACAACTTTAATTCGAATCATCATCAGCATCATTCGCAGTCGTCAGCAGACATTAAGCGCAACACTTTGTCAATGCGCTAAGGATGCGCGTTGCCAGGCCCATGTATTAAATAAATAAAAAAAAAAATCAGTTTTTTTTTTATTCCTCATTTCATTGCAAGTGTCATTTATAGAAGACGAAGAAACCAAAAAATACACACCGACCGGATGTTATGCGCCAAGAAATTAGAGCTCATTAAAGAGACGAGTGATTTTGCAAATGACATTTAGCGCAACAAAAAAACAACAAATATTTTATAAAAGCAAAAATTTAATGAGTATATATTATGCATACAACATTTAATTTCTGTATAAAATAAATTAAAAATAAGAACAATTAAAAAACACATAAAAAATATATCAAAAATTGAGTCACTCGGTGACAATGCGATGGTGGCTTTCTAAATCACCCTGAATTTCATACGAAAACAAATAAAAGTCTCAAAGAACAAAAGTATTTTATAAAAAAAAAATCAGAATATACAGCAAACAGATTTACTCATAAATTAGTCCTGACAGTTTGACGACAAATTCAAGATACAGAAAAATTCGTTATTTTAACAAGATAAGTTGAATAAGTTGTTTTTACAATCGGAAATGTAGATATATATTTTTTTCATACCATTTTATATCTTATTTATTTTAAAATTTTATTTTATTTTTAATGAAAAATTTAATTTTTTAGTAATAAAAATTTAATTTTTAGTAATAAAAATTTAATTTTTATTTAAAACTAGCTGGACCCGTTCACAGCTTCGCCCGTGCTAAGTTTTTGTAATTGTAAAACTATATCGTTTATAAAGCGTGGATACATTTACGCCCATTTTTCCCTTGATCATAGTTCCATGCCCCTTTTTCCAATCTCGATCACATTCCACGTGGCTATTAAAATTTTTGAATATTTTTCGAATTATAACTTAGGAAATATATTTGTGGTTTTCAGGGTACAATTTATGTTTTGAAAATTTAAGGATTTATTATAAACCACCATGGATTTAATTCAAGTCTATTCTATGACAATTTTTAAAGCGGTAGATATTGATTGAATCTAATAGGTTCTGAAGAGTTGCGTGTTATAAAGAAGACATTCAAAATAGATTTGATCACGCACTTACGCCGTTTCATTTTCTCGACCATATGACTAATTCAGTATATAGAAGAAAACGGCTTCCAGATCCAAGACGGTCAATTTTTTCCACAAAGTATCCGGATTTTTTTTTCCAGCCCTGGTTCTACGTGTCCATTAAAACGTTTAATATAATCCTTTGTTTCGATTTTTTTTAACTCTGCTCTTAGTAGGTAAAGAATAATAGCAATTTTAAGGTTTTTTTTGTATGGGAGGTGCCACGCCCCTTTGTCCTATCCCGTCTATATTCTACGTGATGATCGGAGTTTTAAATATGAACATTTGACTTGATTTTTATAAATCAACCCTTAGTATGTCAGGAGTTATAGCATGCCCCTTTATACAATCCTGACCACATTCTACGTGACGATTCTACTTTTTAATTTGAACCTTTGTTTCAATTTTCATAACTCTGGTCAGGAGTTATAGTATTTTTAAAGTTATGGTTATATGGAATGTGACACGCCCCTTCATCAAATTCTGCTCACATTTAGCAAAAATATAAACAACAACAAAATAAATTACTGAGCCCAATTTCATGACGCCCATTTTTGTACCTTAGGAAGCAAATTTCAAAAAACCCTTCGTAGTGCGCTCTCACGTCGGGAAATCAATGCCGTGTTCAAGGTCCTAGGGTCCAAATTTCAAGGTCCTAGGGTCAAATTTATATTTTTTCGATTTTCCGACTTTTCCTTTAGGTTTTTCCGACTTTTCATTTTTCCTAAACCACTCTTGCATTGAAACGAACAAAATACAAAAAGAATCAGGCAAATCCGTCGGTTCGTTCTCCCGTGATGCTCTGGCACACACAGGACATTTCATTTTTATATAGATATAGATTTTATATGTTATAATTTAAAAGTATTTTGATTATATCTGAAAATTATTATAAATCAAATTAATTGTGGAAAACTGATTTGTTTGTGATACTTTCGGATTTTTGAAATATTTCCAAATGAAATAGCATCCAATTCGTTGGGTTTTATTTCATTGGGGTTTATGATTTATCCTCAAATATGAAATACCAATCAATATTGTATGGATTGTGGTTTATTTAATTTCGCCGATTTTTTTTTGTATAAAATATGTAGTATATAGTTTTTATAAACCATTTCTTAAGCATATATGTACATTTTCTACATTATACCGAAGAAAAGAAAAGTGTATTAACAAAAATATTTTGAGAATTATTAAAAAAAAAAAATGTATACTGTTCTTAATCGAAATGTGACTTGATATTGGTTTTTGTTCGATTTCACTAAATTTTATTTTCTATATTTTTATTTTTTGTGTTTTTGTGTGAGATTTTTACCTTTGTTTCATATTTTTTTGTTACTGTTTTTCTAATTTTATTTCATTATACCCTACACTAAGAGTGAAAGGGTATATTCAGTTTGGTACGCCGTTTGTAACACCCAGAAGTAAGCATCTCCGGTATGGAAAAGTATATATATTCTTGATCAGCATGACCTTTTTTTTTAGCGATGTCCGTCTGTCCGTCTGTCTGTCTATCCGTCTGTCCGTCTGTCTGTCCGTCTGTCTGTTGAAATCCCTACTACTTTTAAAATTGAAAAGCTAGATAAATGAAACTTATAACTTAGATTACTAATATACCTACGCTGTATGTGCGAAATTGGCGCGATCGGCCCATTGTGACCTATGATCCGACCACTTATGTTCAAATACCTCATATAATATGTACATATAAAAATCATTTTTAATGTATACGTGCTTAGGTAAACTTTTTTGGTCAAATATATATTGACATCATGCTCAAATACATGATAATAATGTTTTCCGGCGAAAAGACTTGTGGTTCACAAAAAAAAAATCGATATTCGGTACACCTACTCATTTGCAAATATGGGTATCAAATGAATGGAAATTCTTCAGCGATTGAATGTTTGTAGTTATTTTCAGGATTCGTATACCCTGGTGACCTATATATCACTTTGAATGGTAACCACACATATGTGTAGGGTATTTATAGTCGGCTTAGACCGACTATAATTTTGATAATCCCAACTATCATAATTACACCTACTTTAAAATTTCCCATGTGATCTAACCTTCCCAACTGTTCTGTTTTCCATCTGTTTTTTCCAATTTTATTTTATTTTATTTTATTTTGCTTTTGTTATTTTATTTGTTTTACTTTTTGAATTTATTGAATTTTTATTTTTTATTGATGTTTTAGCCTTCTATGTTTTTTCTGCATTTGTTTTGCTTTTGTTACTACTATTCCTTTGATTTCATTTTTTCCTTTTTTGCATTGAAAACATTTTGTTTATTTTGTTCTTTCTTTTAATTTTGTTACTTAGATTGAATTTGTGTTTTTGTTTTGATTTATTTTTAAATATGAAATATCAATCTACATTGTATGACTTTGTGTTTTTACTTTTTTTCTTTTGCTTTGTGTTTTTAATTTTTTAAATTTATTGACTTTGTGTTTTTGCATTTGTTTTTAGTTTTTGAATTTTTTTTTTTTTTTGCTCTAGTTATGTCTTTCGTTTTGGCATTTTTCCTTGTTTTTGCGCTTTAGATTTTTTGTTTCTGAGTTTTTGGTTTTGTTTTTAAGTTTTTGCTTTTATATTTGTGTTTCTGCTTTCATTTTTGTGTTTTTGATTTTGTTTTTGCATTTAAGTTTTATTTCGTTATTTGTGATTTATTTTCAAATATAAAATATCAATCAACGTTGTATGACTTTGTGTTTTTACTTTTGTTTTTACTTTCTTTCTTTTGCTTTATGTTTTTAATTTTTAAAAATTTCTTTTGCATTTGTTTTGGCTTTCGTTTTGGCTTTTGTTTTAGCATTTTTCCTTGTTTTTGCGTTTTTGATTTTTTGCTTTTATTTCTGGTTTTGTTTTTGAGTATTTGCTTTTATATATGTATTTTTGCTTTAATTTGTGTGTGTTTGGTTTTGTTTTTGCATTTTTGATCTCATTTATGTATGTTTGCTTTCATGTTTGTGTTTAAGTTTTATATCGTTGGGGTTTAGGATTTATCTTCAAATATGAAATATCAATCAAATTGTATGATTTTGTGTTTTTGATTGTGTTTTTACTTTTTTTTCTTTTGCTTAGTGTTTTTGCATTTTGTTTTTGATTTATCCTTTTGTTTTAGGTTTTTGATTTTGCTTTTACTTTTGTTTTTGCTTTTGTGTTTTTGCTTTTATATTTGCGTTTTTGCTCTTATTTTGGTGTTTTGCATTTTTGCATTTTGTTGGTGCGTTTTTTATTTTGATTATTTTTGTGTTTTTGCTTTTGTATTTGTATTTTTGCTTATATTTTTATATTTTAGCAATTGTTTTTGTATTTTTAATTTTGTTTCTGCATTTTTGCCTTTGTAATGCTTTTATTGTGAGTTTTTGATTTTGGTATAATTTTTGCATTTGTTTTGTGCTTCTTTTTTTGTTTTTGTTTTCATTTTGGTTTTTATTTTTTTATTTTTTTTTTGTATTTGAATTTCTATTATCTTCGTAGCGCCGAGTTATATCGTTTTTAAAGATTATGTTGTATGGCAACTGCCACGCCCCTTTCTCCAATACTATCCAATACTCCAATACTATCCCTCCGAACTCTCCGTATTTACGTGTAATATTACATTCAAATCGTGATGCTGGAACAGACCGACGAATATATAAATAGAATATATAAATAGAATATATAAATAGAATATATAAATAGATTTTCAAATTTAAATTTAAATCTCCTATTAATCTATTTAAAAAAAACTTCAAATATTTTGAATTATAAAAATCAATTCAAATGCTTAATAACTTCCCTGCTTTATTGCGCACTCATTCAAAATGAATTTCCAACAACTGCGTGAAAATTGAATTTAATGAACTTTTATTGATTGCTCATCATATTGGTAACCAAATGTAGAACAAAGCGCCCCGAAATTTCAACTATGAGCATATAAATAAATTCTGATAAAGCATTGCGTGGAGTTTGAAACTTAACAAACATCGAATATCTAATTTAAAATCAATATTTTAAAATAAAACAACGACTGTTGCATGCACGTTCAATGAAATCTACCCTTTCTCCAAAAAAATATCTTCAAAATGCGGGTACAATTATGCGGTTTTAAATTTCATCAATCATTTAATAATTGTTCTTATGAATTATTGCTGCTGAACTGAATTCTTTCAGATTTATTTCATTTTAATTGAAGTGTTTTTAATTTTTTTTCGTAATATATCAAAAGTGTCAAGTTGTATATTTTTGCATACTAAATTTTTATAAAATTTGGTGTTTGAGGATTTTAATATATATTATTTTCGTTTCCTTTATTAAAACAAATGTTGGCAAATATTATTGCGATTCTGTGGTCTGAAGAAATACGCGCAATGTTAAAATCAAATAAAAATATATTTATTTTTGTTTGTGTGTAATTTGAATTCCATCAAACATACACTCAAAAGAAATAGATAGTACGTCCACTTATTTTATGGTTCATGTATTACCTTTATTTCATATTGATTCAAACGTTTTCTAATGAATTTGATAGTATTTGAAATATTCAGTACCATTAATTTAATAATTTCAATAATATTTATATAACACTATAAATACTATAGTTTTAGTATTTTGTCTTCTATAATAATAAAAGTCTCATGACAACGAATAAATAATAGGTACACCTTAAAATCAATATTTTTGTGTTTGACTGGTCATTTGTTCGGTCATATTAATTAGAATTTCATGTAGTTTATTTCAAAATATTAGCTGAAGTATTCTCAATGGAATACAAAAGAAATGTGATCGAAAACTCAAATTTGTAAAAAGTAAGAGACCAAAATATGCAGAAAAACGCGACAATTGCCATATATTTGTTTTACTCAAAAACTTGAGGCAATCTGAAGAAACTGCGTATGAGATAGTGTTTAGACGTACATAAGAAAATCATACTTAGATCACAGATATTTTTTTTTGTTGTGCTGTGTTATTAGGAAAATGTAAATCGACTTTACCATAAAACTAATAATACCTATCAATAAATATTTATGGGTCTTGCTATTGTAATTGAAAGATTATATTATAAAATTTATGGTACCACAACATATTGAATTAACAGTTTGAATATTATTGAATTAATGGTATGCATCCAATTGACCAAATTTAATAGTATTATTATTTATTTTTCTATGTTTTCTTTTGGGCGTATAAATCGATATACTCTATCGACTTAAATCGTATTATCTACGATATAAAATATTGTTTGGAATCATTTTATAAAGTAACAAGTCTTTTGTAACAAGTCTTTTGCTGGTTTATTTAAAGTACTTTCCAGCTACTTAATTTACTCCTGCCTCATTTAATAGCCACGAGAGTGCACACAAATCATGCTTCTAGTCCTCTTCAAACCTTCTACGAAACTAGTACCACTTACACTTTGGATTTTTTTCAAATTGGCGCAAAAATATTATCACGCCTTATTTATTTTCTATAGCATGCCACCAGATTTTATTACACAACAACAACAACAATAACATCTTTGAATGGCACCGCAAAATGAGTAAAAGCTGCAGCTTTAGCCATTAATTTTACGCAGCATGGAAATTCATTGCCATCAAATGTTTAAATGATTGCCTGCAACAACGCGCACCAAATGAGTTTTGCGATAAGAACTTTGGAGCTGCTGCCAGGACTACTACGAATGATGATGCCAATGGTGACGGTAATGTGGTGGGGGTGATGTTAGAACGAGCGGTGTAGACTCTTCATAATCCAGCAACCTACATTCGCAATCGATTCGCAAAACGATATTGAATTGGAATTCAATTCAATTGGCGCACAGACTACACTACACTATTGACTCCAATCGACTGTGTCGCAACCTTGTGCGTTACCGCAACGCGTTGCCTTTTGCCATTGACGTCGTGCCTTCCGTCGCGGCGTCATCGAACAGACGTCTCGACGCCACGTAATGTTGCCGTAAATTGCGATAAAATTGAATGGGAAATGGTTGGCGTTTTTATGGCCGCCTCTACAACAATGTTAGCGCACGCGTCGCGGCTGCGTTACTTCTTATCAATTGCATTTAATTAAAATCCACTTTATTTGATGCCACATCAATGCGGGACACGCAAGCTGTTTGGCTCAGTTTGCAATATTGATGCCAGTTCGAAAATTTGGAAGTTCATCTGATGGTCTTTTAAAGAGATGCGTTGCGATAAACGTATCATAAACGGTGAGGCAAAATTTAAAATTTTTATATTCGAATATAAAATTGTTTAAAATCGACAAATATACGATATTTTCGAGTAGCCAGCCGATCTTTGAAAAGCAGTTATATCGATTTTGGATGCGTTGACTTAAATAATTTGATGTCGGAAATAATGTCGAAAATGTCGAAGAAAATTAGCCCGTTAAAACCTAAATAGTTTATTGAAAATACTCCAAGTAATTACTCCCAATAGTCCAAGTAGCCGAGGTAGCTCAGTGGTTAGTGCGTTGGACTGCGAGCCGAAATGTGCCCGGTTCAAGCCTGGACTGGGACTAACAAAACAACAGCTTTTCATAGAAACATTTTTCTATACCGCGCTACCTCTCGAGTAATTGGCAAACCTACGAGAGTAAAACCATTGCCTATGAAAAGCTCTCACCCGCCGTTCGGATTCGGCAATAAATTGTAGGTCCCATCACTTTGAGTACAAATATAACACGCACGGAGAGATCGGCCTAAGTTCTTATAGGACTGTAGTGCCAAATTATTATTATTAGTCGAAGTGATTCTAAGTGATTCCAGAGAATCCCAACATTTCAAGGAATCTCAATATTCCAAGAATTTATAAAATCCAAATATTCCAGTAAATCTCAATATTCCAAGAATTCTATAATTACAAAAAATCTCAATATTCCAATACTCCAAAAAATACAAATATTCCAATGAATTCGAATATTTCAAAGAATCCCAATATTCAGAGTGATCCCAATACCTCAAGGAATCCCAATATTTCAAGGAATAATAATACTGCAAGGAATTTCAATATTTTGAGGATTGCAATACTCAAAGAATACGAATTTTCCAATGAACCGTAGTAGAAATTTGCCCGATGCGCCATCGGGAAATGATCGGATTTTCGTTGGGTAAGCCCTATTAGAGAAAATATGATCATTGCCTTTGCATGCCCTTATCATGCTTTTTTACATTATCTAAACAGTCAATGTTCCCGATCATAGCTACATTATTTGTTCCTCATAACGAAATTAGTATCAGGCAATGATCGAGATTAATGAGAGAAACTCTATTATGCTCGGGCTCAGACAAGGCAATTGTCGGGTAAATATTAAAATGGGGAATTGCCCGATCAGTACATGATCATGGCCTGAGGTCAGTACATGATCAGGACACTGCGTTACAAGGACATTATGGGCCTCGTCATATCCCGATCACCTCAAATAATGACATGATCACTTCATGACCATGGCCCTACCAAAATTTCTACTAGGGAATGCGAATTTGTTAGGGAATCCTAATATTCCAGATACTCGTATACGAAAATTCTAATGAATGCGAATATTTCAAAGAATCCCAATATTTTAATAAATCCCAATATTCTAATGAATCCCAATATTGTAAGAAATACTAATATTCAAAGGAATTCAATATTCAAAGTATTTCCAATATTTGAGAAATCCCAATATTCCAAGGAATATCAACATTTGAAGGAATTCCATTATTCCATGAATTATCAATGTTTCAAGAAATTCAAATATTCCAGAGAATCTAATATTCTAATTTATTTCAAGATTTTGTATCTAAACATTATGGGTTTTTTTATACTTTTTTGGTTTAATGACAAAAAAAAACATTGTATGTAATGGTCAGGATTATTACTAGGTGACCTATATTTCTATTTTCTTCATTTTCAATGAAACCATGTGCATCGTTTATGCAGTAACCATAAGTATATTTTTTTGATGCATTTGCAAATTTAATTTTTTTTTCAAAAGTGTTTTTTAAATGTGGCATTTTTCTTTCTAGTTTAGATTTTTTGAAAAACGAAAATACGAATAGTACAATTTTCTGTAAATATTTTTTTTGCAAACAAATTATTTGTTGTTGCTATTTTTTTTTTTGTTTTGATGAATATGTTTTTTTTTTTCGAACATACAATTTCTTAACAATTTTTTTTTTGTTAAATTATTTTTTGTTGGAAATTTTATGTACCGAACTTTATATTCGAAAAAATGTAAAAAAAAACTTTTTTTCGAACGTTTGTTTAAAATATTTTTTTTTTACAAAAATATGATTTTTTTTATGTGTTTGCTTTTGTTTTGTGTGTTTTATATTATTTTTGTTTTTATTTTTGCTTTTTCTTTTGTTTTTTTTTTGTGTTTGATTTTTTCTTGTGTTTTTGCTTTTGTTTTTGCGTTTTTGTTTCTGTGTTTATGTTTTGTGATTTTGCTCTTGTGTTTCTATTTTTTCTTTCATTTTGCATTTCTGTTTTTATTTTTATTTTAGTTTTTGTTTTTATTTTATTTTATTTTTGTTTTTATTTTATTTTTGTTTTTATTTTATTTTTGTTTTAATTTTGTTTTTGTTTTTATTTTATTGTTTTTTTTATTTTATTTTTGTTTTTATTTTACTTTTGTTTTTATTTTATTCTTATTTTTGTTTTTATTTTATTTTTGTTTTTATTTTATTTTTGTTTTTATTTTTGTTTTAATTTTAGTTTTGTTTTTTTTTTTTTTTTTTTTTTTTTAAAAAAAAGCTTGTCTTTTTTCCATTGAGCTATTTTTTTCCATTGATTTTTAATTTGAGCAATCGATATCCCGTTTTACTGTTTTGTATTTCTTCTTTTGTTGGGGTGTGATATGCTTTTCTTTGTGCTATATTTATTTAAATGCCATAAAAAAATGTAAAAATACTACATTTATTTTTAATTTTACTACATGCTGCAATAATTTACTACTTGAAAAAGTGTATAACAAATATATTTGTCTCTACAAAAATAGTGGTTCAACTAAATAGACTCCCTAAGACATTTAAAAATCTCTAAATTGAGTAAAACTAATATTGTTTAAAACAAAAAATTTAAAACGATTTTTCCTCAGATAATTTTTGTCATATAAATTGTCGGGTTATGACAAGAAAAAAAAACAAGGAAGGGAACTTTTCTACCAGGTTCTTGCAATATTGGCAAGACTCTTAATATTATCGTCTATAAATAAAAATACTACAAAATTTAGTTAAACCCCGTCTACCAGAGATCAGGAGCACGAGAATTCACACGATATCGGAACTTTACCGCAGCAATATCGAGCGTCAAATTGGATTTACTTGGTAGGAGTCAGAGTTTTCTCGGTACGAAACATTTTTCGAAATCGAACTGTCAACGAGACCAGTCAAACTGAGAATTCAACGTTATTTTTAATATTAAATGTGTCTTTTATATCATCATACGCAACCCTAAATAAAAATAGTTTTTATTATTTAATAGTTCAGTAAATTAGTTGCGTGTTTTTTAACACAAATTAATTAACACAATTTTTACGAAACTTATCCTTAGCGATAACATTATTATTTACGCTACATAATAAAGCTGGTCATAAAATTGAAGGCAACATTATAACTCAATTAGCAGCTCGTTAAATTTGAGGCTAGAGATAACGTTGTTATGGCTGTTCGGAGTGATATATATTGAGCGTAAATTTACGAAACAAAATGTTGTTATTATTTTGAAACTAAACTAAATACTTGTTCCTTTTTTTAGATTCGATAATGCTATTATATCGAATATTTTCATTATAATGCGCAGGAAGCGCACGAAATGGCGTGTTTTACACTCATTTTTGATGGTTGGGTGTTCAAAAGTCATAAATTAAAAACGTGCTTTTGGGACGAAATTAGTGAGGCAGCTGTTTTATTAGAAATGTGGTATATGTGACTTAAAAATTATTATTTTTCTTTAATTTATTTACAATAAAAATTAGACTTTAAATCGAACTTATCAAATTGCTTTAAATTACATAAATTATAGATGTGTTTTATTTGATATTTTATAATTTTTCTACTAGATAGTATTAATAAAAAGTATATTTCATACAAGAATATTTCAAACTTAATACCAGAAACTAGTCTTGAATAGTAGTTTTTTTTTATAATATTTGAAACGATTTTTTTTTTTTTTTTTGGAATATCTACTAAGATCCACAGCACTCAGACAGACTATATCCCTTGTACTGTGAAATCTATTTCCTACAATTTTGTGGTTAATATCACCACGAGCGGCCATGCCCAAGCCGGGATTCGAACCCAAGACCTTCAGAATGCAAGTCCAGCGCGCTACCACTGGACTGCTGAGGCCGGCATTTGAAACGATTACTTTTGCATAATAAAAAAAAAAAAATAATACAAGAAAATAAAAAAAATTAAATATTTGTAAATAGTTTAAAAGTTCATAAATACCATGATTTTTTTCATAAATATTATGAATGCGTTCATCAATATTATGAACGTTTTCATTACGGTTTTATGAACGATTCATAAATGGGATGAATTTGGTGATTGGTTGAATCGTAATGAGAAATTCATAACTTTGATGAACAAATTCATTAATAGTATGAACTTTTTTTCTGTGCGCGTACACAGAAAAAAAATCTTCTCATATTGATGAATTTTGTTCTTTAAACTATGTTTCATTGTTTTGAAGAACAATAAATAATGTCATTGTATTTAAAACATCAGTGTTATGAATACATCGTCAATTTGAAGAACATTTCTTCAAAGTAATGAACAAATACATAAGACATAAAATTCATTTTGGTCGCATTTATAGAGAATTTTTTGTAGTTGCAAAAATAGGAGAAATATAAAAAATGTTTGATGGAATATGTTGTTTTCGAACTGTTGTTTTTATCGCCCAACATATGTTAACATTTTTTTTTGAAAATTTTTCGATGTTGTTTCTTTTGTCTAAAATTGTTTTTTTTTAATTTTATATGTTGTTTTCGAACATTGCTTTATTTTCATCGCCCAACATTTTTTTCAACAATTTTTTTTATGAAATTTTTCGAATATTGTTTTTATCGAATAACAGTTTTTGTTGGAATAGGTTGTTTTCGAACAATGCGTTGTTTTTATCTTCCAACATTTCTTAACAATTTTTTTTCGAAATTTTTCGATTGTTGTTTTTTTGTGTCGAATATTTTTTTGTTTGAATATATTTTTTTCGAACATTGTTTGTTTTTGTTGCTTAAATTTATTTTTTCAAAATTTTTCGATGTTTTGTTTTTTTCGTCGAAAATTGTTTTTTTTTTAATTTTATATGTTGTTTTCGAACATTGCTTTATTTTCATCGGCCAAAATTTTATTCAACAATTTTTTTTATGAAATTTTTCGAATATTGTTTTTTTGTCGAATAAAAGTTTTTGTTGGAATAGGTTGTTTTCGAACAATGCGTTGTTTTTATCTTCCAACATTTCTTAATAATTTTTTTTCGAAAATTTTCGATTGTTGTTTTTTTGTGTCGAATATTTTTTTGCTTCAAAATTTAATTTTAGTCAATTTTAATTTTTCGAAATTTGTCGAACAAGGTTATTTTTTCGATTTTTGTCTGTTTTCGAACATTGCGTTGATTTTAGCGCCCAAACATTTAAACATTTTTTTTCAAATTTTTCAAACATAGTTTTTTTTTTTTAAATGAATTAAAATTTTTTAACACTTTTTTAATATTTTTTTTTTCGATATTTTTTGAATATTGTTTTTTTTTTTACCAAACATGTTCAAGTTCCGATTTCCCTTGTCGAATGCAATGAGTAATTTCCAGATTTATTTATTTTCGAAGAAAATACTTTTTTGGACAATTTTTTTTGTTGTGATTCTTTAAAAAAGAAGTTATGAAAATGGATGAGTTTTATAATATTTTTTTATTTTTGCGATCAATTAATTAATATACCTATCCATTTTTTTTAATAAAAAGAAAAACTATTTTTTTCTAAATAAACGAAGAAATATTTCAAATTATACTAAAAAAATATTTTTTTAAATAACGCAAGAAGTATTTAAATAATTAAATTACATAAACCTTATAAGAATTAAAAATACACACATGATAGAGATTGGTTGCGCCAACCAACTTATTCGGTTCTCTCAACCGCTTAGTCGGTTGTTATTGTCAACATAAAAAGAGTTCTAGTTTGTACTTCAACCAATTTCGAACTGTTTTAGAACAATTTAGTACATATTTAGAACCATTAAGAATTGAATAATATTTGATGTGTATAGTCTAAAAAGTTAGTTCCGCCAGCAAATTTGTAAACCATTCGATTTAATCGAATGAAGTTAGTTGGTACAACTAACTTTTTCATTCTTCGAACCTCATGGAAACAAAATTTGTGCTTTTAAATTTGACATATTGAACATGAAAATCATTAAAAAATATGTTTTTAATTCAATAAATAAAATTTTCCATATTATGAATTTGAAAGTAATTGAAAAATTCATAATATTGATGAATTAAAATATTATTGATGTTTTTTTTTCTGTATTTGACAGTCCGTCATTTAATTTATCATTTTATTTTTTTTTTTTGAAATATACACAAAAAATATAATCGACGTAAATATAGCAACCTATATTAATTGCATGCATTAATGAAAACTATTGCTATTCGATGTTAAATCAGTTTATTTACGTCGATTATTTTTGTCTGTGTATTATTTATATTTTTAAACAATCTTACCTAATATACAAAAAGGTATTCAAATTTGTAAGACGAATTTATATAAAAAAAAAATTAGAAAAATTATTACATTACATCAATAAATCCTTTATTATGTCTTAAAAATAATAACTAAGACTTCCTAAACTACTTACAAACCTTACACAAAAATTAAGCTTAATACGAATTTTATTTTTCATAATTTCAACATGATTCTGAGTCTGACAAGCAGTAAGTAGTACTTCCTACCCAATACCGACCATACCTACCAGTGACAATAAATGTTCTACCTCTGACCAACGACAATGCTGCCTAATTTCTTGTAATTCAAAACTGCAGGAGGGTGAACGAACAAAAGCTGCCACCAAATGCAACGAAAGAGATTTCATTAAAATTTATTCGCACATAAATTCTGATTAATAAAATTTATACATGTTTTGCCAGAGGAGGAGTTAGTAGAATAGAGGTTGAATGCGACGAATAACGCGGAACAGCGCGATGGAGCTCTTGCGACAATTGCAGTGATTCTTTATTATATATCATTTTTTTAGTTTATTTTTACGTGATATCTTCCGCCAAATAACTTGGCGTTGGCATGTGCCTGGGCCGCATAACCCCATGGTTAATCGTGTTGTCCATTTGTAGTGAAATCCGCAACGTGCAACACACATAAAATGCAGCCTGTTGCTGCTGCTGCTGCTGTTGCTTTGTCGTTGGTAATTTTCGCCGATATTTATGTGCTTATGAATAATATTTTAGAGCAAATGTCGCCAGACGTTGTTACCACCGGAGTGCGTTCTTCACAGGCATTTCGTTCCATACTCATACAATTTACGCGAGGTTCCACGCTGATCAAGACGAACAGCCACTGAATGGTTATGGTCGATCAGCATTATACTTAGTACACGTGTAGGTGAAAATATGTACCCACTTGAGTAGTATTTTTTGGAATTTTTTTACCCTACATATTTAATTTGGTCTTCCGTTTGTAATACCCAGACGAAGGCGTGATCGGTATGTTAAAGATCTTTGTCCGTCTCTATTGTACTCACGATTACACGTAAACCAGAAGCTCGAACTCAATGAAACTTATAATTTAGATTACTTGTACTACAAGACGGTCGCGTATTGAATATGGACGTAATGGGTAGATTATGTCCTGATTATTTCCTATTTTAGTAAACGGTCCCAACTCTAGACTATCAAAGAGAGTTGCGAATTTTATGAAATTGATTTACAATTTAATCTATTCACAGCTATTTATTTTTTTTAGTTAATATAATATATTCTTCTTTAATATACCTTTTTAATATTTTTGTAAACCAAAAAGTCACCATTCAGCATTATCCTCATCATCATTGACATCGCCGCCTCCACACATCTATTTCAAATTGCAGCCAACTTTGCTTTGATCATTCGCATTTTCTCTCATTGTGTGTCGATCGTTTGGTCGGTCGGTTAGTACTCCTCCTCAGTTGCGGTCATGGTTTGTTTGGTCAATTGCTGTGCCGCACCTGTAGCGAATTTGTTGTTTTGTTTCGTGTGTTTTCATTGCGCGACTGTAGGTGATCACGGCGAAATTATTGTCTGCCTCTGCAGTGATTCTATTGTTATGCCTGTAACTAATCGCGTATGGCGTAGGAATTACATTGAGTTCCATGCAGGCAGACAGACAGACATAAATACCGACGAACTTCTTTATTGTTAGGCCCGAAAGTCATTGTATTTTGATTTATTGACTTCACACAGTTGGTCACAATCACAGTTGATTTGCTGCTGCTGCTGTTTCGGTAAAATTGCACTGATTCATCTGGAGCAGCGCATTAGTGTCAGTCCAGGGTGGCTCATCCGGAGTAGCCAAAGCTGATCATTAACAGTTTCTGTCTTTTGACAACTCGACATCATGGCTTTCATAGAATACATATTAAATTTAATATATAACTTATCAGAAATGAACAAATAATGTAAAGGATCGGTGGAGTTACAATATAATATAATTGGAAATGGGTTAGGATAAGAAAGGAAAGGAATATCAAAAATAGGGTAGAAACGATAATCTAGTAACATGTAACATATTGAAGTAATTGTCCTGGGTTTATGTATTCTAAAATGTTACAGAAAACATGGAATCTTGAGACCACGGATTACATTTGAGTACCACCATTAAAGTATGGGTAGTTGTTGCGAATTTCGATTTTATAAGTACTGTAGTTTTTACACAGAAAAATAATCTATGTAAATATAGCAACCGATATTAATTGCATTCATTAATCAATACGGCAATGACATTCACTAATTTAATGAAAGCATTTGCTCTTCTTCATTAAATCAGCAATTCCGTTTGCTAAAATGAATATTTGTATGTCAATGCAGTAAAAAATTTAGTCGGCGCAGTTTTATAATTGCTGAAACTGCGTCGACTAATTAATTTGCAACATTGACGTACAAATATTCATATTAGCAAACGGAATTGCTGATTTAACGAAGAATAGCAAATGTGAATTTCATTTCTGGATTGATTAATGAATGCAATTAATATCGGTTGCTATATTTACGTCGATTATTTTTTTCTGTGAGGGATTTTTTGAAATCGAGCTTTTGCAACTAGATCCATGTGATACCAATCTTCGCATTAGAGAAAATCCCTTACCACATATGATTTTGGTACATCACGATTGATCCAGTACTTGAAGAAGTCATTAAAGGTTCCTTACTTTATATTTCGTGTATTGAGTTATAAGTAGTTATGTTAACCAGACAATAAGGAGTCATGTTGTAGGCAAATGTGCTGGTATTCCAAGTGAGTCATGTTCCGCATTTTTTACGAGTTGATCTGCTTTTTGGTTTCCATCTCTGTCGCACTGGCAGGGAACCCAAATCTTCTTCTATGTCGAAGGAAAATTTTCGAACTCGGGCAGTAAGAAATGTCCTACCGATTAACAAATCCTCCGAATCATATGGTTATCTTGCTTGTTCATTATGAAACCTTTTTAACACCTCATATCGGACAAGGAGTTTTTACATCTTGTTGAAAGTTCGCGCAAGACATCATTTTTTGCGAGTTGATCTGCTTTTTGGTTTCCATCTCTGTCGCACTGGCAGATAAGCCAAATCTTCTTCCATGCCGAAGGTAGATTTTCAAACTCAGGCAGTAAGAAGTATTACCGAACCTTAAAATTAACAAATTCTCCGCGTCATATGGTTACCTTACTTGTTCATTGCGAAACCTTTTTAACACCTCATATAGAATAAGGAGTTTTTTCGTCTTGCTGAAAGTTTTCCAATGTTTAGACAGTTCCGAAAAAGGTACGACCTTATGAAATATGCTCTGTTCTCTCGAACGCAATAAACTTCGACCTTGTCAATTATAAGGAGTTCAACCAATTACGCCATGATCGACTTTATAGTTTCCGTCCACTGATGACATATTTTTGGTTCTCGCCGAAAGGTGGAATTATTTTTATTTAAATTTTTGGTGAGAATAAGGTTATTGCTTTACATATTTCAAAGGCATTGAATCGAGAGTGACAGAAAGTCCTAGTATCAAACCTAATTATATATGATTTCAGTAGTTTTTTACTCCATTGATATCGAATTTTCTTCTGGGTCATTTAAGTTTCGATAGATGATATTCTCTCGGAACAGCATTTTCCGTCCCAGCTTTTCCCGTCCCTATCATAAGTGATATCATTAAGATTCTGCTATTAGCCTAAAACTCAGTCCATTCCTTTGTAGATAACATTAACATTTGTCATTCATAACATTTGCCATTCCATGATGGCACACTGCATGGATTATTTTCTTTCCCCCCTCTATTTGGAATCTGGGAATATTGCACAGTGAGCTGCTCTCGATATTCGGGACATATGTATCTATTCAATATGACCTTCATTGGAACGATCATATTTTTGATATGTCGAAAGAAGCGTCTAAAATGGTGTAGGACATATTTCATTCCTATTGACTTCCGCACTTTCTACTTTACTACCTATATCACCGTCCGGCAAAAAGTGATATATTACGTTACAAATGCACCAAATGAAATAGGTCTGAAACTAGACTCCAAATGGAATTAAACAGCTTTTAAGGTTTTTTTTATTTTGTAATCCCATTTTCTTTTAAAAGAACTTCAAACTTTCAAAGGATAATAATTTTCGAAAAATTTATTTAAATACTTCTACATGCCATAATTGGTGTCAAATGATAGCGGAGAATCTCGGTAATTTTACATATTATTTTATTTAATCCTGTCAGAACGAAGTAATGTTTATAATGCCTTTTAAAACTTTTATCCTTCAATATCCTTTGAAAATGCTAATGAATAATTCCGAAAAAAAATATGTTAAGGAGTGATATATGTAAAGGGACGCTACAAAAGTAGATCGACAGAGACAGCAAACGACGCCATATTTCTTGCCACTCTTTTGACATTTCTCTTCAGTAAGGTTTGCCATTTCATGATGGAAAGATATACGAGCCAACAACGAGTCGAAATCATTAAAATTTACTATCGAAATTCGGTAGTAAAAATTCGAAAAATCATCTTCAGCAATGAGGCTCATTTCTGGCTGAATGGCTTCGTAAATAAACAAAATATGCGTTATTGGTCAGACAGCAATCCACACGTATTCCATGAGTTATCATTGAATTGCGAAAACATTACGGTTTGGTGCGGTTTATGGGCCGGCGGCGTCATTGGGCCGTACTTCTTCCGTGATGATCAAGACCGGCACGTTACTGTGAATGAGAATCGCTACCGTTCAATGATAACCGAATATTTTTGGCCCCAACTGGATGATATGGACTTGGAGGACATGTGGTTCTAACAGGACGGAGCCACACGCCACACAGCGAATGCCACATTCAATTTATTGGAAACCAAGTTTGGACAACGTGCCTCTGTCGTGCGATTTGACGCCGTTAGACTATTTCCTGTGGGGTTACGTCAAGTCTATGGTCTATGCCAACAAGCCAGCGACGATTGATGAACTTCGTACGAATATCGAACGTGAAATTGCAGCAGTATCGGCCGATTTATGTGTTCAGCGTCTGGACTTCTGCAAGCGTGCCCCCGTGTTGGCCATGCAAAAGTATTCGAGTTCCATACATAATGGCATCGAACGTACTTTTACAACAAGTGTTTTACTTGTATGGATTACTACAATTTAAAAACTTTTGTAGCGGCTCTTATTGAAAAACCCTTTAGTATCATTTATCCAAATTTCATCCCTTTAGTTTTCATAGTTAACAAATAAAAAAAATAAGAATTTTTTTCTTCAACAACAATTGAATGTATTACCCATCATCTAAGATGGAACGGAATTCTCATATTTGGACAGGGTCTTCAAAATCTTCATTGGAGTTCCTACACCGAGTACAATAACAAGCAATAAATATTTCTTCCGTTCTTGGTTATCTTGAGCATCGAAAGACCGTTGGGTATGTAGGACTGTTTTATAGGTATAACAACGGTAAGTGTTTGAGGGAAATGCAGGACCTGATTCTATCAGGTAGTAATTCTATCAGGTCTTGTTCTACTCAGGCATCGAACGAAGTCCACCACATAGTAGTTTACTCAGCTGTCAACAGAACTACGCATTACAGAAAGATTTTGTTCTTTGATCGTATGATACGTTTGTGGAACAATCTGTATCAATCTATTTTTCTCTACATTTTTGATATAGACAAATTAAAGGAAAAACCTACACCAAAACAAATCCATATCTTCACTCTCCTTTTAACTCCTCATCAACACCTCATCATTGATTCAATTTACTGTTAACGTTACCACCGACCGAGAAGATTAAAATAGCCAACACAGACGATATAAATACGCCAAAATCTGCACTTTTGCTCTATATGCATTCCCAAACAACTAATCATCGCATATGGCTTGTTATACACGAAATTGACATACTTCCCTTAGGGCAATTCTGGTAACACAAAGTTTGCCCACGACTTGTGTCCACTGAATTTACCATGAAGATTATTGGTTTATGTGTAACCATAAATTAATACAGCAATTGGTTAAACTCAATCAATATGAGTTTTTTTTTCTACTCCTTTTGCCAAATAAATATCACAAAGAGTAACACACTTTTCTTGGTCTTTGTGCCAACGATTATCAACAACTTGATGCATATTGTTAATGGAATATAGCGCCGCAAGGAAATGCTTTTGTATTTTCTATATTTATATTTTTTGTCCATTCCTGATGTAGACTTCAAAGTGTTTGCTCAGTCAGTGATGTACGCATGTTTTCCCACGCGTAAATTCCATGTCAAATTTATAACAATTTTCATATTGTGATTTTTATGCATAAATAACTAACAAAGATAGCTAGCATCTTAATTCATTTCACTTAAAGTCAATATCTTTATCAACGTTGCATTTTCGATTGCCTCACCGTCCATCGTCGT
Source organism: Dryomyza anilis (assembly GCA_951804985.1). Lineage (NCBI taxonomy): Eukaryota > Metazoa > Arthropoda > Insecta > Diptera > Dryomyzidae > Dryomyza > Dryomyza anilis. The sequence goes on along the minus strand of OX638134.1, from coordinate 14,610,339 downwards.
TGACTTGCAATTATGTTTGCAAACACCGTTCAATGTATTGCCCGGTTCGGTTCTACCACTTGTTGTCCATAAAATATTGTATTATATGCATTTTTGAAATTCCCATTTGGCACACTAGCAGCCAACGCGTTAAATTGTTAACTAGTTGCACCACGTTGCAATTGTTACCGATCGTCGTCGATCGTGCAAATTCATTACTTTGCGGGGGCGCGCATGAAGTGCTGCTCGTCGACGACGTCCTTGCTTCATCTGTCCATGGCGCAAGATCGCACGCCTCGGAAGCGCATCGAAATACAATTGTTTGTCCAGCGGTTCTGCACATGTGGGGAAAAATAAATGGAAAGCGTCATTCGCAATTAATTGGATATCGCGTCGTATAGCGAGTGGAAGAGCGAAAAAAATAACAAAACAAGATAAATAAAAAATATGACTTGCTTCAAAGGCTGATTTATACTGGAATATATTAAGTTGTCAGCAAAGATTTATGCAATAATGCATAATTTTGGTATGTATGTGTTTTTTTATTCGTTTTTCTAAACAGCACATGATTATAACATTTCAATTTGAGAAAAACTTAATTTAGAAAAAATGTGTTTAAAAAGTTTTCTTCATTTCTTATAACAAAATCAAAGCCTAATAAATGGAAATGGCAACTTCACTGATAACACATAAGATAAATAATAAATGTAAGAATAGAATATCATTGGATAAGATAGGATAAGAAAGGATAAGATAGGATAAGATAGGATAAGATAGGATAAGATAGGATAAGATAGGATAAGATAGGATAAGATAGGATAAGATAGGATAAGATAGGATAAGATAGGATAAGATAGGATAAGATAGGATAAGATAGGATAATATAGGATAATATAGGATAAGATAGGAAAAGATAGGATAAGATAGGATAAGATAGGATTAGATAGGATAAGATAGGATAAGATAGGATAAGATAGGATAAGATAGGATAAGATAGGATAAGATTGGATAAGATAGGATAAGATAGAATAAGATAGAATAAGATAGGATAAGATAGGATAAGATTGGATAAGATAGGATAAGATAGGATAAGATAGGATAAGATAGGATAAGATAGGATAAGATAGGATAAGATAGGATAAGATAGGATAAGATAGGATAAGATAGGATAAGATAGGATAAGATAGGATACGATAGGATACGATAGGATAAGATAGGATAAGATAGGATGAGATAAGATAGGATAAGATAGGATAAGATAGGATAAGATAGGATAAGATAGGATAAGATAGGATAAGATAGGATAAGATAGGATAAGATAGGATAAGATAGGATAAGATAGGATAAGATAGGATAAGATAGCTTAAGATAGGATAAGATAGGATAAGATAGGATAAGATAGGATAAGATAGGATAAGATAGGATAAGATAGGATAAGATAGGATAAGATAGGATAAGATAGGATAAGATAGGATAAGATAGAATAAGATAGGATAAGATAGGATAAGATAGGATAAGATAGGATAAGATAGGATAAGATAGGATAAGATAGGATAAGATAGGATAAGATAGGATAAGATAGGATAAGATAGGATAAGATAGAATAAGATAGGATAAGATAGGATAAGATAGGATAAGATAGGATAAGACAGGATAAGATAGGATAAGATAGGATAAGATAGGATAAGATAGGATAATATAGGATAAGATAGGATAAGATAGGATAAGATAGGATAAGATAGGATAAGATAGGATAAGATAGGATAAGATAGGATAAGGTAGGATAAGATAGGATAAGATAGGATAAGAGAGGATAAGATAGGATAAGATAGGATAAGATAGGATAAGATAGGATAAGATAGGATAAGATAGGATAAGATAGGATTAGATAGGATAAGATAGGATAAGATAGGATAAGATAGGATAAGATAGGATAAGATAGGATAAGATAGGATAAGATAGGATAAGATAGAATAAGATAGAATAAGATAGGATAAGATAGGATAAGATAGGATAATATAGGATAATATAGGATAAGGTAGGATAAGATAGGATAAGATAGGATAAGAGAGGATAAGATAGGATAAGATAGGATAAGATAGGATAAGATAGGATAAGATAGGATAAGATAGGATAAGATAGGATAAGATAGGATAATATAGGATAATATAGGATAAGATAGGAAAAGATAGGATAAGATAGGATAAGATAGGATTAGATAGGATAAGATAGGATAAGATAGGATAAGATAGGATAAGATAGGATAAGATAGGATAAGATAGGATAAGATAGGATAAGATAGAATAAGATAGAATAAGATAGAATAAGATAGGATAAGATAGGATAAGATTGGATAAGATAGGATAAGATAGGATAAGATAGGATAAGATAGGATAAGATAGGATAAGATAGGATAAGATAGGATAAGATAGGATAAGATAGGATAAGATAGGATAAGATAGGATAAGATAGGATAAGATAGGATAAGATAGGATAAGATAGGATAATATAGGATAAGATAGGAAAAGATAGGATAAGATAGGATAAGATAGGATAAGAGAGGATAAGATAGGATAAGATAGGATAAGATAGGATAAGATAGGATAAGATAGGATAAGATAGGATAAGATAGGATAAGATAGGATAATATAGGATAATATAGGATAAGATAGGAAAAGATAGGATAAGATAGGATAAGATAGGATTAGATAGGATAAGATAGGATAAGATAGGATAAGATAGGATAAGATAGGATAAGATAGGATAAGATAGAATTAGATAGAATAAGATAGGATAAGATAGGATAAGATTGGATAAGATAGGATAAGATAGGATAAGATAGGATAAGATAGGATAAGATAGGATAAGATAGGATAAGATAGGATAAGATAGGATAAGATAGGATAAGATAGAATAAGATAGGATAAGATAGGATAAGATAGGATAAGATAGGATAAGATAGGATAAGATAGGATAAGATAGAATAAGATAGGATAAGATAGGATAAGATAGAATAAGATAGGATAAGATAGGATAAGATATGATAAGATAGGATAAGATAGGATAAGATAGGATGAGATAGGATAGGATAAGTTAGGATAAGATAGGATAAGATAGGATAAGATAGGATAAGATAGGATAAGATAGGATAAGATAGGATAAGATAGGATAAGATAGGATAAGATAGAATAAGATAGAATAAGATAGGATAAGATTGGATAAGATAGGATAAGATAGGATAAGATAGGATAAGATAGGATAAGATAGGATAAGATAGGATAAGATAGGATAAGATAGGATAAGATAGGATAAGATAGGATAAGATAGGATAAGATAGGATAAGATAGGATAATATAGGATAAGGTAGGATAAGATAGGATAAGATAGGATAAGAGAGGATAAGATAGGATAAGATAGGATAAGATAGGATAAGATAGGATAAGATAGGATAAGATAGGATAATATAGGATAATATAGGATAAGATAGGAAAAGATAGGATAAGATAGGATAAGATAGGATTAGATAGGATAAGATAGGATAAGATAGGATAAGATAGGATAAGATAGGATAAGATAGGATAAGATAGGATAAGATAGGATAAGATAGAATAAGATAGAATAAGATAGGATAAGATAGGATAAGATTGGATAAGATAGGATAAGATAGGATAAGATAGGATAAGATAGGATAAGATAGGATAAGATAGGATAAGATAGGATAAGATAGGATAAGATAGGATAAGATAGAATAAGATAGGATAAGATAGGATAAGATAGGATAAGATAGGATAAGATAGGATAAGATAGGATAAGATAGAATAAGATAGGATAAGATAGGATAAGATAGAATAAGATAGGATAAGATAGGATAAGATATGATAAGATAGGATAAGATAGGATAAGATAGGATGAGATAGGATAGGATAAGTTAGGATAAGATAGGATAAGATAGGATAAGATAGGATAAGATAGGATAAGATAGGATAAGATAGGATAAGATAGGATAAGATAGGATAAGATAGGATAAGACAGGATAAGATAGGATAAGATAGGATAAGATAGGATAAGATAGGATAAGATAGGATAAGATAGGATAAGATAGGATAAGATAGGATAAGATAGGATAAGATAGGATAAGATAGGATAAGATAAGATAGGATAAGATAGGAAATATAGGAAATATAGGATAAGATAGGATAAGATAGGATAGGATAAGACAGGATAAGATAGGATAAGATATGATAAGATATGATAAGATAGGATAGGATAAGATAAGATAAGTTAGGATAAGATAGGATAAGATAGGATAAGATAGGATACGATAGGATAAGATAGGATAAGATAGGATAAGATAGGATGAGATAAGATAGGATAAGATAGGATAAGATAGGATAAGATAGGATAAGATAGGATAAGATAGGATAAGATAGGATAAGATAGGATAAGATAGGATAAGATAGGATAAGATAGGATAAGATAGGATAAGATAGGATAAGATAGGATAAGATAGGATAAGATAGGATAAGATAGGATAAGATAGGATAAGATAGGATAAGATAGGATAAGATAGCTTAAGATAGGATAAGATAGGATAAGATAGGATAATATAGGATAATATAAGATAATATAGTATAATATAGGATAAGAAAAAATGAGATAGTATAAGATAGGATAATAAAGGATAACATAGGAAAGATAGGATTATATACGATTAAATAGGATAAGATAGAATAAGAGAGAGTGAGATAGGGTTCATAGTTTGGATAGATATGATGATATAGAATGGGATAAGAGAAAAAACAAGCGATAACAGCATAGTAGAAGAGATAACAAACAGAAGGAAATGTTATGCTCTGGTACAATACGATTTTTTATGACGTAAATGAAATGGTGGAATATATTGTGGCAAGAATATATCTCATCTTATAATAGATGATGACAAAATCATATACGCCTTAAAAATAAGCAATCGGTAAAAATACAAAAGAGAATATTCAATACATTGTCATTATTAATGAAGTACTAAAATATATAGTTAAATTTCATATTGACTTCAAACATTTAGAGACTATTTATAATGTCTTCATAAAAATAATATACAATTCACATTCGTTCAAATACCCCATAATAAGAAACGTACTATTAGTACCGGTACACCGAGCAATTACCAGGCAATTAACGCAAATGCATTTCCACAGACGATGGATGGCGCACGTAAACAGCAGGGTGTCACCATGACCACCGACAAAAAAAAAGTCAGGCACGTTTTTGACTGCCTTGCTGCAGTCATTGCACAATTTTTGGTAAAATGTTACGAATTTCTCTAATTACCCGCGTGATCATCTCGTGCGATCTGTAATTATTTAAAGGAAAAAAGAAAACATTTTGCGTTTTAGTGAATTTTGGTTTTAACTGCTATCGTAATTATAAGGGTGCCATACGAAGCAATACGAATAGAATAACCAACTAGGATATATAGTGGTGGTAGAGGTGGTTATGGTGATGTTGCTCACAATGACGACGATGATGGCGGTGGTGGTGGTGCGGTTGTTGATGGTGTTACTGTTGATGATGGCATTGGTGGTACTAAATAAAATAGCTCATTGCTGACTCGTTGGACTTGTCGTAATTAACCTTTTTCTGCTGTTGTTGTCCAGTTCGCTTAATTAAGCGATTTTGTGTCACTCGTTGTGCGCATCACGTGCAAAGCGTGAGCCATACCATTTCCATTGAGCGACAGCAAAATAGATAAATTAACGTGGCTTTTCAATTAGCTAAATATTGGGGATGTGTCCTCCTAATGGTGGCATAGAAAGCAGCATGCGTAAAATTATAAAGTTTAGTAAAATAATTTCAAAACGTATTCTTCAAAGCAATGCGAAACGTGTTTGAACTTAAAATGTGAATTTTTTGCTCTTACTACAACGGAAGGGTTGAAATGGACGTTCAGGATACAGTTAAGATGTAGTATTTCGATTTGTAGAGAAATAATTAGGACGAACTAAATTTTTCAGTTCCGTTCTGAAGTTTCCTTATCACAAATTGAACTTTTGCACTACTTTTTATAGCCTACATTTTAAGTGAAAGGGGTAAATAACACCCCAAATAAGGTGTCACCTAAAAGACTGGTAATGTTCGGTGGTTTTGTGATCCGTGTCAGCATCTGATGTCGACGTAATTATTACCGTCCTTCTGTAATTCTTACCGTTTGTCACACTATATGTCTGTATGTCTCTCTGACTATCTGTTCATTCAAATCATGATTACTTGAAAATCAGTAGAGATAAATCAAAAAAACTGCATAACTTAGGTTAATCGTATAACAACGTCGTCTGATATTGAAAATGTCGATTATTGCGCGACTTTTGACCTATGTTCCACCAATTTTTGTACATATCAATCATAAAGCACTACAATCTTTGGCTGGTTTTTACATGACGTTGTGAATTTTGTTTTAAAAAACCCTTCATGCTAAAATATATAAAAAAAATAAGATTTCTCACTCGATCTAGAGAAAATCAAATATCGTTACACCCATTCGGTAACTGAAAAATATTGTCTCATGAAAGTTAACTCTATTGAACTCTGCACCACTTTAAACGGTATTCGCGATTAATTTTCAATACTTCATATTTTACTATATCAACTATAACTAACATAAATCTTACTACTGAAAAATATCATCTTTCGATTTGATAACGGTCTCTGGAGTCGATGATCTCAAATCTGAAGTGTGTTTCATTACCTCTGGGTTCCTCACAATTTGGTGTTAAATATGAAAAATTATTCTGCTTAATGTGTGGATCCAGGACATTTTTTTTTATTTGGTCCCCCACCTCATTTTTTATGGGGAACATCTTTGCTCAAGGTAGTGAGACAGTTTTCTAAAGTGATCACACGTTATATCAAAATTTATAATAATAGTATTATTTAATTAATGATGAAAATTGATAAGTGCTATAAAAACGAACAATAAATGCCTTTATACTGATTTGTACCACTAAAAAGTTATGGCAAAAAATTAAAAGATTCGCATATTTGACATGACAAGATTTTCAGTGTTTCGAATTTTTGTTATTCGCAAGAAAATATTTTTAAATAATGACGCAAAACGATAGGTGCTTTGAAAACAAACAATAAATGTCTTAACAGCACCATTTTATCTCGTATCAATGAAAAGTTATAAGGAAAAAACGAAAAGATTCGCCCTTTTGGCATGACAAGATTTTCAATTTTTCAAATTCGTCATTTTGGTTTTGTCTTTTGTGGCTAGAAATATCCAACAAAACGACACACGATTTTGGCACAGTATACTTGAGGAAAAACTACATTCAAAAATGTAAAAAATCGCAAATGTCAAAAATAGTGACGATATAGTATATAGAAAAGCGTTAAGATGATAATGTCATGATTGAAAACATTTTGGAAGACACAAAATCTTTAATTTTTAAATAAAAACCGTTTCTGTACTGTTGTTTGTATTTTTCATATTTGATCTGAGGAACCCAGAAGTGATGAAGCAAAACGGACATCAGATATAAGATAAGGGGTCACTTGAAACAATAAAATCGTTATCAAATCGGAAGATGGGAGAACAAGTATTCGTTGCACGGAAAACACATAAGTACCTTCTTTAAATGTCCCTATTTTCTCAAAAAAAAACCTCTAATGCTGCTGATTTTTAAAAATATAAAAATTACAAATTGGAACATATAAGTGTGCCAAAAACAGTTGATCTTCTAACCGATTTTACGTTTTACCGATTACCACTGCCACGAATCCAATTTCCAATGCAATTAAGCAAACAGCATCGCCCCCAGTCTCGTTGGCTTTGGTACACGTAACGTTTGGAGAGGGCCATTTAAAAACTGTCATAACGCATTGCCAACAAAAATATTATAATTCGCAGCAACAGCGGGTATGTGATGTGGCAGCCAACCAACTGTCAACGGCAACTAACGAGGCGATCGAGTAGATTAAAAGAATTCAAAAGAAGAACAAAAAAAAATGATCTGGAAGAAAAATAATATTTGAATGAAGAGAAGTGTATGTGATATGTAACTGGAAGTAGAAATGTATTTGGAAAATGGGGATCGGTGAGAGAAAATCAGAATCTCGGGAAGAGATGTTAGTATGACCCAAAGTACTGCTGTTTTCGATAAATAAAATAATTTTTGAACTTTAAAAATACTATTGAGCGAAAAACATGGTATTTGTTTTCTTTTAAAGTAATATTTCACGTTTTCTATTAAAAATATTCTATAATAAGGGTTTAGATTATTCTGATTCCTTATCATAAACAGAAAAAGATCAACATTATCGCGTTATAATCAGGGACCGCAAAGAAACGGAAAACCGGAACCATTTTGATCCGAAATCATAACCGTTACTAAAAAAAATGTGTGGTATCGGAATCGAAACTCACATAATTTCTTTGGTTGGAGACGGAATCGGTTAGAACCGAATCTTGCAACCAGAACCGATATTTGAAAGGGTTTTAGTTCTTGACAGGGACCACAAAGAACCGAAATCGGAACAGTTTCGATATTTGATCTGAATCGGTTAGAACCGTATTTTGGAACCAGAACCGATATTTGAAAGGGTTTTAGTTCTTGACAGGGACCACAAAGAACCGGAATCGGAACAGTTTCGATGTTTGATCTGGAATCGAACCATTACAAAAAAAATTATTTGAAATCGGGACCGGAATCGGAAACCATAACTTTTTTTTGTTGGAACCGGTACCACTTTTTTATAAATCATGCAACCGTAACCGAAAGCGATATTTCAAAGGGTTTTAGACCCTGTCACAGATCGCAAACAACCGGATAGGGATCCATTCCGGTTTTTGGAATCGGTATCGGAACATTTATTAAAAAAAATGTGTGGAACCGGTATAGGAATCGGAACACATATAATTTTTTGTTGGTTGGAATCGGAATAGCTATTTTTAAAATCTTTTTGGAACCGAAATCGAAACTGTTATTAAAAAAATGTGTTAACCCGTAATCGGAACGCATATAATTTTTTGGTTGGAATCGGAACAGTTTCGATTTTTGGATCCGGAATCGGAACCGTTATTAAACAAAAAAAATTGTGGAACTGTTACCGGAATCGGAACCCATAAACATTTTTTTCATGTGGAACCGGATTCAGAACCGCTACTTTAAAAGTCTTTGAACCAAAACCGGAATCGTTATTTCAAAGGGTTAAAGTCGCTTTCAAGGCCCGCAAAGAACCGTAATCGGATCCGTTTCAGTTTTTGGAACCGGCATCGGAACCGTTATTTAAAAAAATGTGTGGATCCGGTACCGGAACAAATATAATTTTGGTTAAAATCAGAATGGCTATTTTAAAAATCTTATAACCAAAACTGGAACCGATATTTCAAAGGATTGTAGTCCCTGTCAGGCAAAAAAAGCGAATCGAAACCGGAACCTTTTAGATTTTCGGAACCAAAATCGAATCTTTAATTAAAATATATGTGGAATCAGTACCGGAACCCATATAGTGTTATTGGTTGGAACTGTAATCGAAACTGGAATCGGAATTCATTATTTTAAAATTGTGGGAACCGGAACCGATATTCCAAAGGATTTCAGTTCCTGGTTATAATCATTATAGTATACTCTAATAGGATAAATTTCTACTATGTTTGATCTGCTACGAATCTGTGCAACTTTTTAGTATAGCAATGAATCAAGTATATGTCCACCGTAGTGTTGGAAAACGTAATGAGTTCATGACGGAGGGAGTTATCAGAAAAGTCGAAATGGATCAAAGAGTGCCAGCGGCACTACGACCATCTAAAGTCGTTAATCAAAATAAATTGAGTTTCAGTTAAAAATATAAAAAAAATTAAATAAAAATAATTACAAAGAATTGAACTACAAATTAAATAATGAAAAACATGAAATATATAACAGAAAAAGAACAATAATGTAAAATATAAACATTTTAAATAAAAATGGTTAAGGGTAAAAAATTAAACTCAACTTTAGTACTAATAATAACAACAGGTTGTTATTTATTTTTAACTCACTGCAATTTATGTGCTTCGCGTTATCGTTTTAAGTATTTTATCTTGTAATTGATAAAAATTAAACCTTTTTTTTCGAATTTTATGTTTTACCAAAATCTCAATAAAGATCTACAGACAATCGTTATTATTCCGTTATCCTTTTTCTGTTCACTTGAGCCCTACAAATCAAGAGCTAGTAATGGTCAACAACAACAAAAAAAATGTATAAAAAAATATAAAAACGCATTACATAAATCTTGATAAATTGTCACCTTAACTGTTTCTTGGCAACGGATTACAACAACAATAACAAAAATTAAAGACCCTGCTCTACTTTGTCCCTCTTTAAGATGATTTTTTATTGCTCTGCTTTTTGGCATTTGATGCGTATTTTGCTGGTACTGCTGCAGCTTCTAGGAAATACCTCGAGCTACTCTAGAGTTAAACACTATTTTTTTTCCAATATACTTTATACAAGATTATTATAGGCCTCCTTTAAACGAGTCTCTCTCACTGACTGCCTCACAGTTTGGCCTACAGCTACGTGAACAGCGACACCACGTAGTACTCACTTTTTATGTCTTTGCGCACCTATAAAAATTTATTTACCTGCAGCATTCTTCTTCTTATTCAGTGTTTTTCTTCATAGGCTTTTGCAAAGTCGTCGCATCGTGTCGCATCTTTCGAAAATCTCGCTGTTTGTGCGCACTCGTTGAAATTGTCCTTATTTTACATGACGCCATAAATCTTTGAGGAAATTAAATGGGAATGACATTCAATGATTGTGGAACGAATCGATTTTAAATGAATTTGCAAAAAAATAACTAAAAAACAATAAAAACAAAAACCTGTAGAGCGGTATATTTTTGTTTGGCCGTTAGGCAATGTACGAAAAAATACTAAAAATTTACATGTTTTATGAGTTTTAAAACATTTCTCCACTTTATTAATATTAGCATATTAACATTTATATGTTTACGACAATTATTATTGTAAATTTGGCATAATCATTCAGATCTTAGGCATTCAAAACGTCCAATAATTGGTATAATCATTTCACATTCTTTATTTATTCTAATAAATTTGGGACAATTCATATGACTGTGCATTGGCAATGTTGGTTTAACATTACTTTAGAAATATTAATATGTTTACTCCAATCATCATTGTTTACCACTATTGTGTAGTCATCTTTATTTTTGTAACTAAAATGCTTAGATTGGAACGGTTCATATAGTTGCACATTCTAAAAATTAGATTCATACTCCACTGGTAACATTTAGTCGTTTACTGCAATCATTATTGTGTGGTACGATTATGTAAATCAAGTATATTATTTATAACTTGAATGTTTATAATTAAAATGTTCATTTTTAAAAGTTGGGTCTATTTATATGGCTGGTCATTTACAAGCTTGGTTTTATGCTATTTTAGAAACATTTATATAATTACTACAACCAACATTTTATATCATAATTGTATATATCGAATATTTGGAATAATAATTGATATGTTTTTAAATAAAATATTCCTTCTTACAAAGTTGGCATAATTAAAATGGCTGGACATTCACAAGATGATATTACTACTACTTTACAATTATTTATTTGATTACTACAATCATTATTGTTTACCACTAATGTGTAAATTATGATAATCATTAATATGCTTTATCTATTATTACAAAGTTGGGACAATTTATGTCGCTAAGCATTCACAAAGGTATGTTAATACTGCTTTAGAAATATTTATTTGTTTACTGCAATCATCATTGTTTTCCACTATTGTGTAAATCTAATATTTGTGTTAAGTATTCACATGTTTTTAATTAAAACGTTTAGGTTTTGACAATTCACATCTATAGGCATTTACAAAGATAGATTAATATTACTTAAGAAATTATTATATATTAACTGGAATCATATATGTTTATCACAATTTCGTTAATCGAATATTTTTGGTATAATAATTCGCATGTTTTAATTAAAATGATAATTTTTACAAAGTTGGGACAATGAATTTGGGTGGACATTCACAAGGTTTGTTTAATACTAATTGAGATTTATTTATTGGTTTAATGCAATCATTTTTGTTTCTCACAATTGTGTAAATCGAAAATTTGGGACAATCACATATATATTTATAATTGAAAGGTTCATTTGTATAAATTCAAAAGAGTGCACATTTAAGAGATTTATTTAATACTACTTTACATACGTTTGTTTTATTATTGTCACAATTGTGTGATATGAATTGACTATTTGGGACAATCATTTATATGTTTGTAATTAAAATATGCATTATTATCAATTGGAACAATTCACAATGTCTATAATACTTGAACAATATGTCAATACTTTAACAATATTTGTTTACTGCAAGCATAATTGTTTGTTCCAATTACATAAAACAAAAATGTGGATAAGCATTCAAATGTTTGTAATTAAAATGTTAATTTAAAAAAAATGACAATTCATTTGGCTTGTTATTTACAAATTTGGATTATTACTTCTTTTGAAATATTTAATTGTTTACTGCAATCAATAATGTTTATCAAAATTGGTTATACACATCGCAAGATTAAACATTAACAAGATAAAATTAATACAACTTTGGATCATTTATTCGATTGAAATAATTTTATTAAAACAATATTAAAAACAAATTTGCCAAAAGAAAGTATCTTGTATTGCAACAATTATATTTTCGTTTGCTGCTATATATCTTTGTTCTCAGCATACTTTTTTTATAATATAAATAATATGACAAATTCTGCCGCTAAATACGTATGCAAATAAAATTAAATAAATGTCTTCCTTTAAAATTTAATTTAGACCATCTTCTTCACATGCTTCCCTTTCTACCTGTTCGTCCTTAACCATCCTCCAGCGCCAAACATACCTGAATTGAATTGAATGCGCCTGTCCCGAGGCTATTGACTCGTTTATTATTTGCAGTGCGTTTCGGCGCAACTGTCAAGGCTCGTTGCATTGTAACAAACTGAAAATTTATGGACGTGCGCACAAATTTCCGAAATGACACCTTAAATGCGTTTTTCGCACCCACATGCGGTGGCGTTCCAATGCAATACTCGTGTCCATCTTAATCGAAGCAATAAATTTACTAAATAAATTTACAAAAATTTGCACATTAACCTGAAGAAAAAAAAATATATAAGAAAATATATAAAAATAAACAAAATAAAAATAATAAAAGTCTTAAAAAGGTTCAACAATGACAACGATAAAAAAACACCAACAGCAGCAACGACAACAGCTACACAACCAACTGTTGAGAAATTGAGCGAAAAAAAGTAATAAAAACAAATTCGTTTATACTTGAATTGTTCACAAAAATGTCTAAAAAAGATGCACACTTAGAAGCAGAAGGATGTGAAGGTTACAAATAAAAAATGGTTGGTTCAAAAAGTATATAAAATAAACACAGAGTTGTAAATGATGACGAACAAGAGTTAAAAAATACGTAAAAATATATCAAAAAAATTTGGCATTATTGCACAAAATTTATGATGCGCAATCAAATAAAAATAAATATTAAAATTTTATTGCAATTTCGAGTTGATTATTTGGTGTTAAGTTTAAGTTTATAAAAGCTGGAGAAGTGCACTAGAAAAAGTGATTACATTTAAAGTAGTAGGTACAGTTGGAAAAAAATTAGTAATTTTATAGTTAATTTGAACTATATTCTTGATAACCTTTAATCATTTTAATGTTTATAAACAGTTTGTAAATAGTTCAAAAAAAAAACAAAAAGTAGTCAAGAAATGTAAAATTTTTCTGAATTTAGATTAAAATTTTTTGAAAACCTATTGGAATATTAGCATTTAATGGTATACTCAAATTTGACTTCGCGATTAAAAGAAAACTTGCGTTTAAAGTTTTTTGGTCAACTAGTTTTCTACAGAACAGTATTTGTTTTTATTCAATGAAGTTGCTGGAATGGATTTTCAATTTCGAAATCAATTTTCTTTAAAATCGAAAAATTCAAAATGCTCAAATCTTTGAAGTAACGATGGATTTTGAATTTTAAATATGTGAATCTAAATAGCTGAAAAGAAAATTCTATTCCGTTAACGATAACTTATATATAAAATTACTCATAAAGTTACGTTACTATACAATTTTTAAATATACCATTTGGAATGTACTTTGAGTAACCAAATTAAATAGTTTGAAAGTATTACAGATACAAAATATTATTTTCAGTTTTTTCATACAACCTTAATTAATATTTCTAAAGCTGAAAAATAAGCATTGAAATTAAAATTAGGGACATATTTTAATTTTTGTATAAGGGTGTCCTATTGTCACGTACGTAACCAAAAAGTTGCATTTATTATCATATTAAACTAACAACATTTTTAAAGAGTTGAATGCTGTGTTACCAAAGAAAAATTACTTCGGCATTTTCAAAAATGTAAACATCGATTTCCTAGTTATTCTAGAACATTTTTGACAGCTAATTGAAATGTCTCACGTCCGAAACTTTGAGTAAAAAAGTGTAAAAAAAATATAAACAAAAAAATTTCACAAAAAATGACAAAAAATAAAAACCTTAAAAAAATCTGGAAATTCAAATCACACATCATTTTTTATTTCGTATTTTATTTTATATTTTGTCAGATATAAAATTATTTTTAGCAAAAAATCGTTCTGCAATTTCTCATACCAAACGTCCGGTATTATTCGGCTATTTATTACAAAAAAACTATAAACTTTAGGAACAAGGTGTATATATACAAAAATAAAGTAAATTGTCTCAGCTATGTTCTGAGATAATGCAAAAAAATATATATTGTACGCAAAAGTATTTTTAGAAAAATAATCATGTGATATGTTCTACACAGAACTTTTTGACCCATCCGGTATTCTGTGATTTATTATGAAAAAACTATAAACTTTGGAAACAATGTGTAAATATACAAATAAAGCACATGATTTCAGCTATTTTTTAAAATAATTCAAAAAATAATTTTTACGCAATATTTCCATACGGAACGTCCGGAATTATTCTGCGATTTATTACGAAATAACTATAAACTTTAGTAACAAAGTGTATATAAACAAAAATAAAGTAAATTGTCTCAGCTATGTTCAGAGATAATGCAAAAAATAGATATTGTACGCAAAAAGTATTTTTAAAATAAAAATCGTACTGATAATTTCTATATGGAATTTTTTGTCCCGTACGGAATTTTTCTGTGATTTATTATGAAAAAACTATATATTTTAGGAAAAAACTGTAATTTTATAAAGAAAGCACATGATTTCAGCTATTTTTTAAAATAATAAAAAAAAATAATTTGTATGCCAAACTCGCTGACTTCTTGGAATTTCCATATGAACCTCGACATGCACTTATGTTTTTGTCCCGTCCGGAACGACAACGATTTGATTTACATCTTTTGATTTACCGTATAGAATTCTCTAATTTTTGCAGACATTTTGTCTTATTTAAATACTACTTGCACAAAAATCAAGTCAATTCATTAATTTTCTTTGGAGATATTAAAGTTCCAAGCGTGAGAATGTCCCGTCCGGAACCCCAGGAAATGCCCATGTACGTATTTAAATTTCCTATAAGGTTTCTGTTATTTAATTGTTAAATACTGCAAAAACTATTTTTTTGTTTCATAATAAATTATTTTATTTATTTTTTTTACGAATTAAAAAAAAAAGAAAGTGTTTCACTAAAATAATATTTGATAAAAAAATTTGTCCAACAAAAAAATATTGGTAATTTTTTTCAAAAAAAAAAAAATAATAATTATCCGAAAAAAAATTTTTTTTTTCATTAAAAAATGTTTTTTGAAAAAAAAAAATTAAAAAAAAAATTTTTGGTGTTTTTTTCAAAAAAAAAATGTATCCGAAAAAAAAAATGAAAAATATTTTTTTTGAAAAAAAAAATAGTCTCAAATAAAAAATTTGTCCCTCAAAAAAATATTGTTTTTTTTTTTAATATTTCTTTTTTCAAAAAAAAAAAAAATAAATAATTATCCGAAAAAAAAAATTTTTTTTCATTAAAAAATGTTTTTTGAGAAAAAAAAAAATTTTTTTGGTGTTTTTTTCCAAAAAAAAAAAAATTTTTTTGGAAAAAAAAAATTTATCCAAAAAAAATTATTTTTTCGATAAAAAAAATAGAAAAATATTTTTTTTTGAAAAAAAAAAATATTCTCAAATAAAAAATTTGTCCCTCAAAAAAATATTGTTTTTTTTTTAAATATATCTCTAAAAAAAAATTTTTTTGTTTTATAAAAAAATTGAAAATTAGATTTTTGAAAAAAAAAAAAATCTATAAAACAAATTTTTAGAAATTTTTTTGTATATTTTTTTTTTTAATATTCTTTTTATACATATAATTTTTTATTAATAAAATACGTTGTAAGACGCCTTAGAAGATATTTACCCTATTAGGTTAGATATCGTCACTATCATGCCAAAGGGGCGAATGTGCAATTTTTGACATTTGCGTTTTTTTTACATTTTTGAATGTAATTTTTCCTCAAGTATTCTGTGCTAAAATCGCGTGTCGATTTGTTGGATATTTCTAGCCAAAAAAAGTCAAAACCAAAAGGGCGAATTTGAAAAATTGAAAATTTTGTCATGCCAAATGGGCGAATCTTTCCTTTTTCGCCATAACTATTTATTGGTATGAGATAAAATAGTAGTGTGAAGGCATTTATTGTTTGTTTTTAAAGCACCTATCGATCTGCATCATTACTTAAAAATATTTTCTTGCAAATAATAAAAATTCGAAAAATTGAAAATCTTGTCATGCCAAAAGGGCGAATCTTTCCTTTTTCGCCATAACTATTTATTGGTATGAGATAAAATAGTAGTGTAAAGACATTTATTATTTTTTTTAAAGCACCTATCGATTGGCATCATTATTTTAAATTATTTTGCCAAACATTTTTCCTGCAAATAACATATGGCAAATTATTTTTTGGCAAAATAATGATGCCAATCGATAGGTGCTTTAAAAACAGACAATTAATTCCTTTACATGACTATTTTATTTTGCTCTAAGAAAAAGTTATAGCATAAAAAAGAAAAATATTTGCGTTTTGGTCAGGATATAGCCTCACAAAATCCGTATTTATAATTCAGTAAGTTGTCCAAAATCCAAAGATATTTTATATACGTTATAAGAATTCATGAGTAAACCAAAATAACAGAAAAAATTGAAAAAAATCTAAATGTTACTAATGTTTAAAGTACTTCAAACTTTAAAATTTGATTTCCCAACATTTTTAAAAATGCACATTCGCCCCTTTGGCATGACAGTGACGATATGATCATGACAAGAATATGTTTTTAGAATTGTGACAAGAAAAATAATCACAAATATTACCTTAGAACAATTTATACTACAATCAGAAAGAAATACTATAAAATCAATAGTTTTTGTTGCCATTAAAATTAGTCAATAGGATAAATTAGTATTTTAAGCGGTAAATACCACTAAATATAACAAAAAAAACTGCAATTTCTTTTGGATTTATATGAAAATATATATTTTTCGTATACTATTATTTTAATAATTATCGTATTGAACAATTTTAATATGATTTTATGGCATTTTTCAATAAGTTAAAACCTAGATTAAAACTGTAACAAAAACGAAACACAATTTCCTAACTATCTTTTGTTTGTTAATAGTTATGTATTTGATTTTCCTAAATTTTACATTATATGCAAATATCTTTTAAAACTCCTAAATAAATTTCCTGCACATTGAACTCTTTATGAGAACCTTTCCTCGAATCGCACATTTGCATGACTTTATATATTTGGAAATTCGTTTTTTGTTTAGGACAATGGTCCTACCAAATACCAGTGGAACATAAATTTCCGTACGAAAAATGACACTCTACAATACAGTGTCAAAGGATTAGTGGTGAAAATTTATAGCATTGACTGAATGTCTGCCTGGTTGGTTGACTCGACTCGCTTCGACCACAGACAAAATTCTCTTGTATATTTTCTGAATTTATTGAGTACCTACAGTAAATTATAACTGGATTTGGTAAATTTTTAATTAAAATGTCGTTGTGTGTGTGTATGAGTTTTTGTATTCATGCTATGCAGACGCTCCAATTTGCCAAAAGAAAGTCCATATGCAGTCCTTTGTATTACAGCCTCCTCCATCCACTGCTGTAGTTGGCTTTCGTCTCGACACCACACACCACGACAAATGCCTGGTAACTTTTGGTTGCATGTCATATGTATTTCTACGTCCAAGTGCAGCCAGCAGTGGCCACAGTGCTCAGTCAGGTCAAGTAGTTCAAAAGGATGAAATGGAATAAATTTAAAAGCGAAAAATTGCCAGTGACCCATGAATTGGCAGTGTCTGTAGTGTGTTGAGAAAGCAGTTGAGGGGTAATAATTAATGTGCGGTTGCGTGTATATTAATAATACATTACGTATAATATTGTTGATTTTGTTCAAATTGTATGTAGTAATATAAATACACAGAAAAAAAATATGATGTTAAAATAAATACTCAGAAAAAATGTGGTATTAGTTGGTTAATTTTTATATTTTTATAATAATACAAACTAATTTAATTTTAATTTATTATTCAGTATTTTTAATAGTATTTTATAGTATTAAATGGTAAAATAATCAATTTATTTAATATATGATTTTTTAGCAAATAGTAAGGAATCACCTGGATGATTTAGAGGTTTGGGATGACGTATGAAGGAATTCAAAAAATGTTCACGACTATTTCAGCCATACATACAGATAAATCGAATATTTTGGGAAGTGTGTAGCAGGTTGTAAAATTTTGTGAGTTTTAATGGCAGATTAACCTAAAGCCTTGAAAACGGGCAGAAAACAGACAGCTTGTGATACAAAGTCCGCCTTTGTCTATTTAAAATATGGCGAACAAATTTTCAAAACTGCTTCGACGCTGACAAACATTTTTTCTGAGGATGTTTTATAATATACTAGCTGGACCCGTTCACAGCTTCGCCCGTGCAAAGTTTTTGTAATTGTAAAACTATATCGTTCATAAAGTGTGGATACATTTACGCCCCTTTTTAGTGCATGTCTACGTCGCCTTTTCCCGCCCATATTGATCATAGTGCCATGCCTCTATTTCCAATCTTGATCACATTCCACGTGACTATTAACATTTTTAAAAATGATCCTTTGTTTCGACTTGTACAACTCTGCTCTTATTAAGTCAGGAGTTTTAGCATTTTTAAAATTTTTGTTATATGGGAGGTGTCTCGTCCCATTGTCCAATTCCGTCCAAATCTACGCAGGGCTCTCCACTCCCAAAAAATCGATTCGTTTTTTTTGGATTTCATCCACTTAAAAATTCCAAGATTTTTGGATTTTTTTTATGTTTGAACATTTTTCGAATTATAACTAAGGAAATATATTTGTGGTTTTCAGGGTACAATTTATGTTTTGAAAATTTAAGAATTTGATATAAATCACCAAATCGAAAATAATTATTTGAACCACTGCTGGATAAAATCTCTGGTGATGATGGTAATGAAATGATTCATATATTATATTAGCCAACATTCATATTACCCAACATAGGCCTTTATGTAGATCCAAATAATTTAATGATGTAGTCGCCGAAACCATGGATTTAAATCAAGTCAATTCTATGACAATTTTTGAAGCGGTAGATATTGATTGAATCTAATAGGATCTGAAGAAAACGGCTTCCAGATCCAAGACGGTGAATTTTTTTTCACAAAGTATCCGGATTTTTTTCCAGCCCTGATTCTATGTGACAATTACAATGTTTAATATAATCTTTTGTTTCGATTTTTTAAACTCTGCACTTAGTAGGTAAAGAGTAATAGCAAAATTTTTTTTTTTTTAGTATTGGAGGTGCCACGACCCATTGTCCAATCCCGTCCATATTCGACGTGATGATCGGAGTTTTAAATATGAACATTTGATTTGATTTTTATAACTCTACTTTTAGTATGTCAGGATGTGCCACGCCCCTTTTGTATAAAGATACCACGCCCCTTTATACAATCCCGCCCACATTCTACGTGACTATTTTACTTTTTATACCCTACACCTATGAGGTACAGGGTATATTAACTTTGTGCATATATTGTAACGCCCCTTAGGAGGCGTGTCCGGTATGGAAAAGTATATATATTCTTGATCAGCATCACTACCCAAGTCCGTTTAGCCATGTCCGTCTGTCTGTCTGTCCGTCTTGCTGTCTTGCTGTCCGAATACAGAATAACTTGAGAAATACTGATCAGAATGCGATGAAATTTCGTCACAATATATTTTAGCCAAAAGTAAGAACTGAGTTTGAAAATGAGCAAAATCGGTCAACGTACACGCCCACCTCCCATACAAGTCACTTTTATATATCTCTTTCGGAAATAATAACTCGAAAAGTATTCAAGGTATAGTTATAAAATTTAAAAAGGTATTGTTAGAATTCACCTATAAATATGTGGTCCAAAAATGGGCGTGATCAGCCCACTTTTTTTTTTCATTATTTCCCGGGTTTTCGTAGTGGAAATTTGATCCGTAAATTATTAAAATCAAATCTATGAAATATTCGCCATTCAAAATTTTAAATATAGGCGTGGTCCGCCCAATTATATTTTTTAATTTTTTTTTTTATTTGTTTATACTTTATATAAATTTTTTAATTTATGGGGATATAAGACGTAAATTTCTGATATATGAATAATATTCTGAGGGTGAGGAGGTTCAGCATAATTAAAAACTTTAAAATTAAGGTATGCAATTAAATATCCTACATTAATATCCCCACCAAAGGTGTAGGGTATTCCATAGTCTGGCCCGACCGACTATAAAAATCCGCCCCATGTGACCGAACTTACCCATGTGACCTAACTTTCCCAACTCGTTTTTTTATGTATTATTATTATTTTTATTTATTATTTTATATATTATTATTTTTTATAATAATAATAATAATTTTTTTCTTATTTATTTAAACTTTTTTTTGTTTTTCCATATGTGTCTTGTCTGTCGTTCGGTCATCATCTTCTTGGAATCTTCTTCTTCATCTTCTTCTTTATCTTCTTATTGTTCCTCACCAATAAATAAACCGTTCCTGCAAACAGCCATGAGCTACCAACATTACTATCTTTTATTATTAGGCTTTAATACAAAAATGTTTATGAAAAAGAACCTGAAGATTATATTCCTAGCATTCGTTTCAGTGTTACAGTTTTAAATATTTGAAACAACAGTTTGAGAATTTTGCTCAAGGAATCTTATAGTTTGAAAATGCCTGAAAATTGCTCCCAAAAGTATGCAACGTGAGAAGTGAGAGAATTTAATTTTTTTTTTAAGAAGAAAAAAAAAACAAAAAACAAAAGAATTTTTGGTTTATATTGAGGGAAGCGAATTTTCGTTCGGAATAAATATATATTTTTTTTACAGTAAACATGTAAACTGTTGAGATCAAAGTTGGTGCACAGTACAAAAGAAATTGTTTTGCCGCAAACGATCTGTGTGTGTTGTCTAATAAAACTTGTCTCTAAACGCAAAAATATATTTTTGTAAATTTTGTTTTTAAATTTTGAAACATTTTAAAAGGGAAGATTTTATATATTTTGCAATTTTTAGCATACATCAGATTGTCTACCATATGCTTCTGTTTTCTACCTTACATTTCCTGTATATTTTTCTGTCATTATTCTACTAGTTTTGTTAGAAAAAAAGGCATGTTTTGTGTCAGTACATACACAGAAAAAAAAATTCAGCAATATCATGAATTTATTCATATATATTATGATTTTTTCCACCAACTACCAGATTCATCATTTTGATACAGCCGTTCATTAAATGACATATTGGTAAATACATTCATTATATAAATGAAATTATATTCAATACAATGAATTGGAATTTGTTCATAATACTTATCAAAAAAAAAAAAATTTTTTTAGAAAATATCTAAAAAAGTGTTGTTGTAAAAAGGTTATTTCAAAAATAACCGAAAACAAATCGAAAAAAAAAATTGTTACAAAAAAAATTAGCAAAAAAAAAAATTTGAAAAAAAAAGTTTTTCTAAAAATTTTTTTTTTTTAATTAAATTTTTATTTTAAATATATTTTTTATAAATATAACTTTTTATTAATAACAAGTTGAAATTACGAAATAAATATATTATAAAACATTTTAATAATTTATGCATATAAGAAATATAAGAAATAACAAAAATATAGCAATTATTAAGATGTTTAAAAATTTATTTGGTGTGTGTTGACTTCAATAAAATTTGTATCTTGATTTTGAGCATTATTTTTATATTTCTCAATGGCTTTTGTTAAATTGTTTCATAATGATCAATATGCAAAACTTTGAAAAAAAATAGTCTTTGAACACTACATAGAAATCCCATACCAAAACCAGCACATGCTGTGAATTTAAGTGCATTAATATTAAACGAGCAACCAGCAATAATTTAAATTGTAAACACTTCCCATATATCTTTGCAAATTTCTAGTTGAAATAGAATACAAAAAAAAACGTTACAAAAATTGACCACCACGATAGGAATTTAACACTCGTGAACATTAAATTTAAATGCAAATCTATTTGAAACAATTACTTACTTATGCCGATGTAACCAAATGCGTACCGGTGCCAAAATTTATGATCACAACGTTGGCAAAAGCAGTTAGTTACATGATGCGACAATCACGACAGAATCCTGTTCAACGATTAATAGATTTATTTGGACATCGAACCAGGTATAGCTGGCTATAGGTACCACGGATGTTCTTTATACCGTGGTGATGGCGATGATGATTATAATGATAATGTTGATGGCGCAATAAACGAGCAAATGAAAGACTGACGCATGCATGAAGTGCGGAAACACATGCCAGCATAATAAAGTGACACCAGCCAGCAGTGGACAGATCGCTAGACGGACGCATAGTCTGAGGACGCGACAATTTATATTGGTTACAGGCAACAGCTGAATTGCGACTGCACCCTGCTGCTGCTGTCCTCGTGCTAGCGCGGCTTTTGTTGCATGTTGCGCTGTGCCATGCAAATGCGACGAGGCGACTGTCGCGCGAATTCCAGGCGACTGTTGTTGTTTGGTTTCTGTTTTTTTTTTATATTATATATAAATGTGTGGAAATTAGGACGGTATTAATTGGCTTGACACGAAGCTGTTGTAAATTGTTGTTGCAATAAAAATGTGTTGTTTGTTGCAATTGCGAAAGTTTTGAGGCGACAATTTTATGTCTGCGTTACAGAAGAAAGCATGAAATTTTAAAATTTAAATTTTATATTTTGATTTTTAAATTTATACAAAAAGTGCTGTAAATTTTCAATATTATTTTGAAATTAAAAATTTTAAAGACGAAATTGAACGAATTTTTTTTGTCAAAATTTGATATTATGCGAATTATTTTAAACACGAACAGGGTCTGATAATGTTGGTCATTTAATGCATGAAGGAAAATGTAGATGTCTCTGGTAACATCTTTTATCGCATTATGTGTCGTACCATGTATATCTTCACGTATCGCATTATGTAACGCTTCAGTAATCGCATCATATAAAGCATTATGTATCGCATTATATAACGAATTATGTACCGCATCATGTATCGCATCAGGTATCGGTACATTAATAGCATCAAATGTCGCATTATGTATCGCAGCATGTATGGCATCATATATCGCATTATAATTTGCATCATGTATCGCTTTATGTATCGCATCATTTATCACATCATTTACCGCATCAAGTTTCGCATTATACATCGATTCAGTTATCGCATCATATATCACATTATGTATCGCAACATATATCGCATTATGTTTAGGATGTATCGCTTTTTGTATCGCATCATTTATCGCATCATTTATCGCACCATTTATCTCATCATTTATCACATCATATATCGCATTATATATCACATCTTATATCTCATCATATATCGCATCAAATACTGCATGAAGGAAAAGGTAGAGTCTCTGGAAACATCTTTTATCGCATTATGTGTCGTATCATGCATATCTTCACATATCGCATTATGTAACGCTTCAGTAATCGCATCATATAAAGCATTATGTATCGCATTATATAATGCTTCAATTATCGCTTCATGTGCATCGTATATCGCATAATTTATCGTATCATATATCGCATACTATATCGCATATGTATCGCATCATATATCGCATAATGTATGATTATGTATCGGATTATATATCGCATCATGTAATGCATCATATATCGCATAATTTATAGAATTTTTTATCGCATGATGTACGCAGAATGTATCGCATAATGTATGATTATGTATCAGATTATATATCGCAACATGTATTACGTCATGTATCGCATCATGCATCTCATCATTTATCGCATCATATATCGCATCAAGTATCGCCAATATCGCATCATGTAACGCTTCATTATGCATCGCATTTTGTATCTCATCATGTGATGCATCATGTATCGTACCATGTATTGCATAATCTATCGGATTATATATCGCATCATATATCGTACGATATATAATATCATGTAGCGCATCATGTATCGCATTATGTATCGCACGATATATGGCATCATGTATCACATTATTAATCGCACGATATATAATATCATGTATCGCATTATGTATCGCACGATATATGGCATCATGTTCCGCAAAAAATATCGAAGTATGTTTTGCATCATGTTTCGCGTCATGTATCGAATTATGTCGCACCATGTATCGCATAATATATCACATCATGTATTGCATCATGTATCGCATCATGTATCGCATCATTTATCGAATCATTTAAATAAACATTTATCGCATCATATATCGCATTATATATCGCATCATATATCGCATCATATTTCGCATCATGTTTCGCATCATGTATCGCATTATGTATCGCATCGTTTATCGCATCATTTATAGACTTATTTATATAAACATTTATCGCATCATATTTCGCATCATATATCGCATCATGTTTCGCATCATGTATCGCATTATGTATCGCATCATGTATCGCATCATGTATTGCATCATTTATCGAATCATTTATATAAACATTTATCGCATCATATTTCGCATCATGTAGCGCATCATGTATCGCATTATGTATCGCACGATATATGGCATCATGTATCACATTATTAATCGCACGATATATAATATCATGTATCGCATTATGTATCGCACGATATATGGCATCAAGTTCCGCAAAAAATATCGAGGTATGTTTTGCATCATGTTTCGCGTCATGTATCGAATTATGTCGCACCATGTATCGCATAATATATCGCATCATGTATTGCATCATGTATCGCATCATGTATCGCATCATTTATCGAATCATTTAAATAAACACTTATCGCATCATATATCGCATTATATATCGCATCATATATCGCATCATATTTCGCATCATGTTTCGCATCATGTATCGCATTATGTATCGCATCGTTTATCGCATCATTTATCGACTCATTTATATAAACATTTTTCGCATCATATTTCGCATCATGTTTCGCATCATGTATCGCATTATGTATCGCATCATGTATCGCATCATGTATCGCATCATGTATCGCATCATTTATCGAATCATTTATATAAACATTTATCGCATCATATTTCGCATCATGTTTCGCATCATGTATCGCATTATGTATCGCATCATGTATCGCATTATGTATCGCATCATTTATCGCATCATTTATCGCATCATATATCGCATCAATTATCGCATCATTTATCGTATAATGTATCGCTATATTCATCGCTATATTCATCGCGACATATATCACAACACTGACCTTTCACATGTGAAATTTTAACATTTGCTATTTGAAGGAAACAGTAAGACGATGTTTTTGTGTGTTCAAGAAGAAAAGCTATATATCTGCAATTTCTTTGTACAATTTAATTGTATTTTTATACGATTTTATTGTCTGCACTCTTTAAATGGGCACGACCTGCATTTTGTCGAAGGTGTCGTGTTTCGCACGCTGATTTTGTCAACGAGGCGCGCGACATCGTTGTCATTTCCGTCGTTCGTCTGTTCACACATGTGTTTGTCACAAATATCCCTAAGGCTAAGACTATGCAAAAAAAAAGCAAAAAACATATTCAAAGCTATGTGAGTGTCTGGAAATTCTCAATCAATTTCGTGCTCAACATGTTGTCGTCTAACATGCACGCGGCAATCGGCGGCACAACAGTCGCATTGAATCGCGTTATATCTGACTTTCTTGTTTCTGTGACTGTCTGTCCGTCTGTCCATCTGTCTCACTGCTGGTCCGTCTGCACAAATGATACCAAGCAGCGTGCTCAACGAACGGCATTTAAATAAAATGATTATAAATTTTCGCCCCCTTATAATAGGAGTGACACGCGGAGCTGTTGTCCGGTGTCAGAAGTAATTCATGCGACCGAGACGACACGACGGACGGACTGGCCGGCCGGTTACCAACCGATGATACCTACCTTTGCAATCGTCACATGAGGATTTTATTGGCGGTTATTTGCATTTGAAATATGTGGCTGCATATTAAGGCTTTTAATAGATGTTCGCATCATTGGTGAGGCAACGGCATAAAATGGTGGCACTTCCGGCAACTTTTTAGTTGACTAAATTTTACTTCTTTTTATAATTAAATTTTTTTATATCATAAAATTTTTCACTAAAAATAAAATTTTCATTCAAAATTAATTGTTCACTAAAAATTATATTTTTCACTTAAAATTCAAATTTTCACTAAAAATTAAATTTTTCACTAAAAAATTAAATTTTTCACTAAAAATTAAATTTAACAATAAAAATTCAATTTTTCTCTAAAAATTCAATTTTTCTCTAAAAATAACATTTTTCACTAAAAATTCAATTTTTCACTAAAAATTTAATTTTGCGCTAAAAATTAAATTTTTATTTTACATTAAAAATTCAATTAATTTTGCACTAAAAACTAAATTTTTCACTCGAAATTCAATTCTTCACTAAAAATTAAATTTTTCACTAAAAATTAAATTTTTCACTCAAAATTAAATTTTTCACTCAAAAATCAATTTATCACTAAAAATTTAATTTTGCGCTAAAAATTAAATTTTTATTTTACATTAAAATTCAATTAATTTTGCACTAAAAATTAAATTTTTCACTATAAATTAAATTTTCACTCTAAATTCAAATTTTCACTCACAATTCATTTTTTCACTAAAAATTAAAATTTTCACTAAAAATTAAAATTTTCACGAAATTCAATTTTGCACTAAATTCAATTTTTTATTCAAAATTGAATTTTTCACTCAAAATAGAATTTTTAAAAATTGAATTTTTCACTAAAAATTACATTTTTCACTAAAAATTAAATTTTTCACTCGAAATTCAATTTTTCACTAAAAATTTAATTTTGCGCTGAAAATTAAATTTTTATTTTACATTAAAAATTCAATTAATTTTGCACTAAAAATTAAATTTTTCACTATAAATTAAATTTTCACTCTAAATTCAAATTTTCACTCACAATTCATTTTTTCACTAAAAATTAAAATGTTCACTAAAAATTAAATTTTTCACTAAATTCAATTTTGCACTAAATTCAATTTTTTATTCAAAATTAAATTTTTCACTCAAAATTGAATTTTTAAAAATTGAATTTTATACTAAAAATTACATTTTTCACTAAAAATTCAATTTTTCACTCGAAATTCAATTCTTCACTAAAAATTAAAATTTTCACTAAAATTCAATTTTTCACTAAAAATTAAAATTTTCACTAAAAATTAAATTTTTCACTAAAAATTTAATTTTTCACTAAAAATTCAATTTTTCACTAAAAATTCAATTTTTCACTAAAAATTCAATTTTACACTAAAAATTAAAATTTTCACTAAAAATTCAATTTTTCACTAAAAATTAAATTTTTCACTAAAAATTAATTTTTTAACTAAAAATTAAATTTTTCACTAAAAATTAAATTTTTCACTAAAAATTAAGTTTTTCACTAAAAATTAAATTTTTCACTAAAAATTACATTTTTCACTAAAAATTTAATTTTGCGCTAAAAATTAAATTTTTATTTTACATTAAAAATTCAATTAATTTTGCACTAAAAATTAAATTTTTCACTATAAATTAAATTTTCACTCTAAATTCAATTTTTCACTCAAAATTCATTTTTTCACTCAAAATTCGATTTTTCACTAAAAAAATCAATTTTTCACTAAAAATTCAATTTTTCACTCGAATTTCAATTCTTCACTAAAAATTAAATTTTTCACTCGAAATTCAATTCTTCACTAAAAATTAAAATTTTCACTAAAAATTAAATTTTTCACTAAAAATTAAATTTTTCACTCAAAAATCAATTTTCAGTAAAAATTCAAATTTTTACTAAAAATTCAATTTTTCACTAAAAATTCAATTTTTCACTAAAAAATTCAATTTTTCACTAAAAATTCAAATTTTTCACTAAAAATTGAATTTTTCAATAAAAATTGAATTTTGTACTAAAAATTAAAATTTTCACTCAAAATTGAATTTTTCACTCAAAAATCATAAAATTTTTCATTAAAAATTCAAATTTTTCACTTCAAATTAAATTTAACAATAAAAATTAAATTTTTCACTAACAATTCAATTTTTCACTAAAAATTCAATTTTTCATTAAAAATTTAAATTTTCACAAACATTTAAATTATTCTTAATTTTCCTCAATTTTCGCTTCAAATTCAGTTTTTTCACTTAAACTAATTTCAAAATGTTGTTGCCATCGCTGCTAAAACTTAGTAGCAAAAACAGCGAAAGCAGCATTAGTAACAACAACAGCAGCAGCAACCGCACAACCACCAACAAGTATTAAATACTTCGAAGGCCACAGCCACACTTCAGCAAATATCCTGCAGGCATTGTGAAAAATTGCTGCTTACGTTGTTGTTGCCAACAGAATAATGTTGTTGCTGCTGCTGCTATTTTTATTTGTTCAATTGCTCCACTAACCAGTTCATCAATTTTTATGAATAACATATTTTAAGTAAACAACGTTGTGGTCAAGTGTATCGGAGGCAGCGCCCTCGAAAAACAAATTAATGCAAACCAACCAGACAGACGGGGACAGACAAGACAGTGAGATAGATAGATATCCAGATGGACAAGACGGACGGAAGATATGTAGAGACAGACGCACGGACAGCACAACAGACACATTTGACACGGCAACATGTTAGCTGCTTGTTGCTCCGATTGCAGTCGGAACATTGCGAAAACATGTCAATTGCAGTTGTTGCTATTTCTGCTATTGCTTCTGTTGCTGTTGGTGCTGCTGCATCTGTTGCTGCTGCCAGCGATGATGAAGTGGTCGGTGGACAAATGTGTGGCGCCCACCATGATTCTACTAATGCTGTTGATGTTGCTGCTATTGCCTGTTGCTGGTGCCATGAAATGGCGCTCAACCAACATGTTTGCAATTTAATTGGTTCGAACGCAGAGCGACAACTAATTGCCAAACTAATGTTGCTGATAATTAAGCAGCTATAAATCATGGAGCGATCTGTTAAGAAAAATGTATATTTGTTACATTTATTGAATGACGGTGCTATAATGAGAGAGAGAACGAGCGAAAATTGATCGTTAGCTATTTATTTTGATTTATATTTATTGTCAGTTATTGATCGTTTGAATGTTGATGGTGTTTTCGATAAGGAAAAGTGTTTAGATTTTGTTATTGTAAACATTTAATCATGATGATCGTTCGATCAAAAATTCAATTTTAAATCAAAATGATCGTAAGATTAAGATAATCATCAGATTGAGATCAGATTTATGTGTTTTAACATGATTAGATTTATATGAAATGGTTGATTGTTTCATTACATGATTCTTTGACAATATTCTGATCGGTTATGGATCAAAGTGATCATTGAATCAAGATTATTTGGTAGATATTAATAAATGTTTCATCAAGCTGATCGTCAATGTAATTTTTATTGTAATGTTTATCATTAGATCGGGATAAGCTTTTAGATTAGTTATATCGTTTTATTTCATGTTACTTTGATCATGATCAGGATGACAGTTGGAAAAAATTGTTCGATCGAAATGATCATTAAATCAAGAGTATTATTATACTAAGATAAATATTTCAACAAGATGAAAGCAAATGTTAAATTGATCGTAAAGTTTATTATTAGATCAGTATAAGATTTATATGAATTCAAATGTTCACACAAAAAAAAATCTACCAACAACCAGTATTCATCATATTTATGAATTCATTCACTGAATTAAAATTGAATTTTTTAAATATTTTTTATTTTCAGTATTTTTTTTCAACATCAAAGTTTAAACTAAAATATGTCTCTATTTACACATTTGTGTATTTATAATACTTATAAGTTTTATATTTTTTAATTTCTTGTTATGCCAAGGCTCCATTTCATCATATTAATGAACATGTGTACATCATATTGATGAATTTTATTCATCAAACCATATTTATTAATGTATCAATAATTTTATCAGAATTATAAATACATAAATGTTTAAATGTAGACGAATTTTAGTTTGAAATTTGTTGTTATAAAAAATATTGAAAATTAATAATATTGAAAAAATACGTATAGTTCAATGTATGAAATCATCAATATAATGAATATTGGTTGTTGGTAGAATTTTTTTTTTATGTGTGTTAGATTTATATAAACAGAATGAACGTTTTGTTGCATGATTCCTTGAATAAGATCAGTATGAGACCTCAAAAAAGTTTATCGATCATGACGATAAATGAATCAAATATTTTATTAGATGAAGAGGAACGTTTCAGCATGATGATCGTAAATATAAAGTTGATCGTAAAGTTTATCATTAGATCTGAATTCTATTTATATTTATGTATAATGCTTAATTCATCTTTTCATGACATGATTATTTGATCATGTTTAGAGTGACAGTTGCAACAATATATTTGAACAAAATGATCACTGAATCAAGAATATTATAAGCTTAAGATGAGCATTTCATCATGATGATATTCATAGATTTTATATAACTAGAATAAACACTTAAAAAAAAGTACATCATATGGATGAATTCCATACTTAAAGGCATGCTTCGTTGTACTGTATAACCATTCATAATATTAATAACTAAAGACATCAATGTTATGAATGCGCTCATAAATATGATGAACACTTGGTAACTGTCGAAAAAGTGTTTTTCAATATGATGAACAGTATGTGAAGAATACGTTTCATCATATTAATGAACAAATACATAAAATACACCATATAATTACATCACATTGATGAATGTTGTTCATAAAACTAAATTTCAAACAACATATTTATTTTTCGTTTATTTCTTGCCGTACTTCTCAATTCTCAAGTATATCTTGCTCGACATTCATAAATTAGCAAAATGTTTTGTAATATATTTATTTATAAATACATTTTATTTTTTTTTTAATTTTTTTTTCGAGTTTTTTTTACATTTTTTTTACATTTTTTTTTAAATTAAAAAAATTGGTGTTTCGAAAAAAAATGTTGTCTTTTATTTTTTAAAATAAAATTTACAAACAATTTTACTTGGAATTATTTTCAAAAATTTTTTTTTTGAAAATTCGTAAAAAAATATTATATTCATAAATATTATAAACAAATTCATCAATATGACGATTCAAATTCATTGTATTGAATACTTCGTTCTTCATGATTGATGTTTGATAGTACGAATAATTTCATATATATATTATGAATGTATTCATCAATATGTCATTTAATGAACGGTGGTATAAATATGATGAATCTGGTAGTTGGTGAAAAAATTCATGTTATTTATGAATAAATTCATCATATTGATGATTTTTTTGTCTGTGTATAATGCTTGTTCGACATGCATAAATTTGCTAATGTTTTGTAATATATTTATTAATACTCTTTTTATTAATAAAAAGTTTTTTTACAATTTTTTTTTTTATTTTTTGAATATTTTTTTTACAAACAACAAAATATTTTTTGAAATATTATTTTGTTTTTTTTTAAATATATTTTTTTTTTAATTTTTTTTTTCAAAATAAATTTTTTTTTTTTGTACTTATATTTTTTCGTAAAAAAATGTTATCGAATTTTTTTGAATAACTTTTCTTTCCAACTACATTTTTTTTAATAATTTAAAAAAAAATCAAATTTATTATTTTTTGGAGAATTTTTTTTTTTGAAAAATTAAAAAAAATATATATTCATAAATATGCCGATTCAAATTCATTGCATTAAATATTTTATTCTTCAATAGTATGAAGACGTTCATATATAAAATGAATGCATTCTTCAGTATGTCATTATTTAATCAATTAATATGATAAATCGGGTAATTGGAGAAAAAATTCATAATATTAATGTTATTCAGATTAAGAGGATTCTTTGATCGTAAAAATCAATATGATCACTAAACGGAATTTACTTTAGATCTAAATAATATAACTGTCATGTTTATTTTTTGATCATGCCATTCATTTGATCAAAATGACCAAAATATCACCAGATAAAAATAATCACTTTATCGTATATTTTGAATTTATATATTTTAATATTTACCTACGTGTCTCCGATCATGCTTGTCGCATGGGGAGTGTCACCAAGTAACAATCTAAATTTTAATGAACGTTATAAACAACCACGCAACGCATTTGCACCATATACGCAGTGTACCACAAATATTTTAACGATCTAGCGCTGGCGATCCTCATCATTATCATCATCGTCGTTGTCCGCAACATGTTGTCAACCAACTAAAAATTTATTTGCCAAGTAGCAGCAAATGCTAATCGTTGCAAGCAGCAACATATGCTATATCGTTGCCGGCGATCAAATTGAAAGTTAGCACGATCAGCCGGCCGGGCCAAGATGCACAAAAAACCACATTGACGATCGATCGAATCGAATCGAAAGAGGAAGATCGCGCGCATAGATTGCAACGACTGATTGCATTGAAATTTTTGCCAGACTATATAACGTGTATTCAAAAAGAATAACAAACGAAAAAAAAATATATCAAGTTAAAATCGAGTACCTTGATCTGCAATGCGTAATATCAGTTGGCAATGATCTTGTTCGGTTTGATGGCAGATGCCTATCTGTGATGTATTCAAATTGATGATCGGCACGTTGAGTAAATATTATGTCTGCGAAGTAAGAAGCTTCTTGGAAAATATCTACCACACAATAATTGGTTGGGTTGGGTTGGGTTGAATTGAGTGGAGTTGAGTGGAGTTTTACATGTGATCAGCATTTTCTTACATTCCTCAGATGTTCATAATTAAATTGGCATTGGTATGTTTTCCGAAGAATTTTTATGAACTTGCTATAAAAAAATTTAAAGCTCATAAACTATTTTATAATTAGTTAATATTGCATATTTTTTGTGTAATAAAATTTTATATTAAAATGATATCAAAACGTTATAAGTGATCTTTAAAGTCAATGAATATTTTTTATTTTCATTTTATAGCATTTTTTCATGAAATTCATTGTCGGTCTACTGATCATATTATCCCAAAAGAGTGTAGATTTCTTCTGATATGTAAATCAGACTTAAAATAAGGACAAACTATGTTCATGTTTACTCTAATGGGATTTATCCTGAGAAAACTCTAAAATTTCCCAATAGACTACGTTTTACCGATGGTTTACTTTTGAATTTTGTGTGTCAATTGTGTCAAAAAGAAGTATAATATTCATCTTTTTTTTTAATACTTCTTCGGCTTGTAATTAACCTCGTGCATATCGTCGACATGGAATTATAATGTCGTACATTAATATCATACCAGATAGCGTCGATATGTCTAGAAATTCTCCCGCAATTATATCCTCGAAGTTATTAAATTCAAGAAATATTCTTCCAAATGTTCATAGATCAATTTTCCATGAACATTTTTGCCGATAGAGATTGACAAAGATTTTTTCTTGAGGACGCTCTATACAAAATATTCAGAAGGTATCTGGCGGAATAACGGTATATTTCTGCCAAAAGCGCATGTAGTTTGTATTTTATCAAAAAATGCCTGCCTTCCTACAGCAGGTTTCACGCAGGTAATCGGTATATTCAAAAATTTTAAAATGCTACGGCAGATTTATGGAATGTTTTCGGAGCAGATTGTTGATTGTAACAGATTTTCGGCAGAGTAACACATTCACTTTCTGTGTTACACTTTCAGTCAATATTTTTTTATTTTTAACATTAAACATAATTTTTCGACGTCATGACAATTTTAGTCAAAAAACTTCCTATAACCTGCCGTTATGTTGCCGTGCAGATTTTCATACAAACTCCTATGTCTGCTGTGTTGACTGGCTGTTATTTTCGTATATTTTGTCTTGTGCCCCTATGTCTGCCGGAAACCTGCCGAACATCTACTGATTTCCATATTGAAAGCTGCTGTATTGCCTTCTCGTTGTCTGTCGTATAATTTGTCTGGGGAAATGTCGTGAAAATATTCTCGTGAACAGTTTTACTCAGAGAAAAAAAATGTGTTAAGAAGATTTATCAAATAACAATTCTTAATTTTCCAAATAGACATCATTCTTTAAAGATATATTTCATACCATTGCTTCCAGATCTACATATTATACAAAGGTTCGTATTAATTGTTTTATTCAGATGCATAATTTTGCAGATACGGTCTCATCAGAGATATAGTTTTATTCGCAAATATACTCCATGAAGAATTACAATACTCATTACTATTTTTCCTAAGACATTCAATAGGGGGCACACTGCATCGACCAAAAAAGTCAAATGTGCGTTTTTACCTCTTCAATTTCAATGTGTAATTTTGAACATCTGTGTCTCTAGAAGTATTGGCCTGAAAAAATTGCCAATACCCTTTACCAATTTCATAAATTTTGCTGAAACTGAAGAGGTTGAGGTGACTTTCACCTACGATCGATTTGGTGTGGAATGGCGCATATTACTTACTAAATACTCTCTTAAAAATAAAACAGCTGGAACAAAGTTAGTAATTTTGATCGTTACTTTGGACTATACTATTTATAATTTTCTTGTTTATCTTTAGATCATCAATGCTATAAAAAAATATAAAAAGTAAAAAATGTTTTAGTTTAACTACATAACTACAATACATTAATGTTATGAATTCATTATCAATTTGATGAATGACACAAAAAGTATTATTCAATATGATGAAGTGTATGTAAAGAATACTTTTCATCATATTTATGAACAAATATATAAAATTAAACAGATATGTACATTAAGGCCTGCGTCGAATAAAAATGTCCGTTACACATCTTCCCATAATGTGCTTCTGCAAGATTCAAATTAAAAAAAATTTGTTCATAGTAGCTCTGATTTAAATGGCAGAAAATAATTTGTGTCAGTTATAGTCAATACAAAATTTATTTAACGCGAAAATGGCAAACGAAGTGGAAATGAGAGAAAATATAATTAAAATTTTTCAAAAACAACCTAGTTGGTCTTTTAAAAAAATTGCCAGGGAGGTAGGGGCTAACCCTAAGACCATTTCTCGCGTTATCAACCGCTTTAAGGAAGACCTGAGTATTGATCGGAAGAAAGGTTCTGGTAAAAAAAGGCCCACATGATCGTGAAAAGTCGAAGAAGTTTGTGAATATTTTAAAGAAAGATCCAAGCATATCCGGAAGGAAATTGCTCAGAATCTTTCGTGCGCAAGACTAAGAAAGAAGCTGGGCTGAAGACGTACAAGGTCCAAAAAGTTCCGGATAGAAATGCCGTCAAGAATGAAACCGCAAAACAACGAGCTAAAAAGCTGAACCAAGATTTTTTCAAAAATTCGTTTGCTGCATAATGGACGAAGAAACTTATGTTTTAGTGGACTTTTCTCTGATACCTGTGCAGGAATTTTATAAGCCGATTCTCGAGGAAATGTCGCTGAAAAATTCAAATCAAAAAAATGACAAAATTCCCAAAGAAAGTCCTTGTTTGGCAGGCAATTTGCAGTTGTGGAAAAAGGAGCAGCTCATTCGTGACATCGGGTACAATTAATAGCGAAATATATGTGAAGGAATGCTTGCAAAGGAAATTGCTTCTATTTTTACGCCAACATGAAGTGTCCACATTTTTTTGGCCTGACCTCGCTTCATGTCACTACAGCAAAACGACCTTAGAGTGGATCCAACAAAATGCAGTGATTTTGGTGCCTAGAGAAGCCAATCACCAAACTGTCGAGAACTCAGGCCGATTGAGAGATACTGGGCTTTAGTAAAAAGGGAGATGAAGACAACAAAAAAAGTGGCCAAAGACCTTCAAGACTTTAAAAGAAAGTGGTCTTCAGCAGCTGTGAGAGTGTCGGACACTACCATTACAACATTAATGGAAGGGGTTCCGGAAAAATTAAAACTTTTTATTAAAAAATATTAATTTCTGGTTTTTTATATATTTTTTTTTTAATCTAAAAATAATTTGCAAAATAAAATATTTTATTCTATAAAAATTCGATTACTAGATTTCTAGATTTTTTCATTTTTGTAGCGGACAATTTTATTCGACGCAGTCCATATATTGAAGAATGCTATTCACCAAACCAAATTTTAACCAAAACATTTTTTTTCGGTCAAACATTTTTTTTGGACAATATTTTTGTATTTTTTGGATTTTTTTTTTTTCAATAAAATTTTTTTTTTCCGGAAATATTTAAGTTTTGAGATTTCTTTTTCGAACTTTATTTACGAAAAATATATATATATTTTTCTTGTTGAAAAAATCTTTAAAAAAATGTTCCATCAATTAATTATTTTGAAAAATCAAATAATCAGTATTTAACAATTAAATAACATAAACCATATAGAAATTATAAAAACAAATATGTGTAAAAGAAGACACATTTTTGTCTGTAAAATTGATGTTATTTTTATTTAATGTTTTGACATTAAAAATATTAAATATCAATTTAACGAATGAAATCTTTCGTATGATGTATCTGATAGTTGGTAAAAAATTCATAACATTTATGAATATAATCATGATAATGAAAAAAAAGAAATCTGTGTCGGGGACTTTATTTTTTGGAATATATGAAGTGGCTAAAATGGTCCTAAACCTTCAATAGCAATTTGATTAAAACTTTAACGTATATAAAAAAAACTGTGTATGTATGCAAAATCATTACACTTAGGTTATAGAGTTTTACTTAAGGCATATGCTTAAGAAAAACTTTACCTCGTTTTGTAGAGTAGTGTTTTCAGAGAAATATTAACTATTATCTCTAAAAATAGTTCGACTTGATATTCATAAACCCAAATCGTTGAACTTTGTTCCCTAACTTTGGTTAAGCACTTTCATTAACTTCTTCAAAATACAAAATACAGAAATATATATGTCAAGCACCACAACTCACACTAATCAATCACAAAACTAAAATTTTTCGAAAATTAATATTTCATTAAAGAAACTATCACACGTTAGATGTGTTCGTTATTAAAGAACCCCCCGCACGAAAAAGACATCGAGCTCGGTGATTGAGTGCGTAACAAAATGATGAGGGTACTTTGATGGAATAATTGACTGACTAATTGAGATGTTTGTCAGTGCGACTGTGCGATTGTGTGACAGTATGACAGTCATGCAGACAATGTGTGTTTGACAGTTTCGTATGACAGGCATCTAATTAGATGTTAATGAAAGCGAGGCAGCAACTGTAGAACTACGAGGAGCAGTAGAAAGAGTCGAAGAATGCCAAGTCTTAATAAGAGTAGTAAGTAGTTATTGCATGGTGAAGCTGTCACATTATGCAACGATGATGGATGACTGAGAATGGATTTGTAAGACTGAATTTGGCTGGCTGGCTGGCTGGAATTCAATTCAATACAAATGGCGAGTTAATCGACTGCAAATGTTAGTAGTTACTAAAACTTTAAACTCCCTCACAAAGAGGGCGCATCGCCACATTCAACAATGTTTCCTTATTATGTTGCTGCAGCTACTACTACCGGCTACAGCATTGATTTATGATCCCGCTGCACATGGCTACGGCAACAGCATAAATCGATGCAATTTTGGCCACAGCAATGAAAGGCGACCAACAATTTTCAACGACGACAACAACAACGATGACGTCTACTACATTTAGTGGCTGCCACCGTTGGTATTGGCCACAAGATACAGACAATGGTGCATTTTTGCGATATTTTCACCCTTTTAAGGATGTCATTGTTGCATAAGAGTTTTGCACCAACACACACATACTAAAACTCACTCACAGTTATATGCACACACAATGGCTGTTGTAATTGTCTGTGAGTTGGCCATTGTCTCGACGGCACAGTGAGCAGCGCTTAAATGGGTTAGACGTACAACCTGCCGCCTGCACGCACGCCCTCTTACGGCGACTTTCTTTTGAACGCCAATCTTTTGCAGTCCAAATTTCAATTTCTATGCAGTCGTTTGTTCTATGCTTTGCTACATAGACACAGAGCGAAAATTTAGTTAAGTTTTTCCGTAGATGTTAGTGTTATATGAGGCATTTGAACATAAGTGGTCAGGTCACAGACACGCATTGACCGTTCACGCCCATTTTCAATACTAGAAAGTGCAGATACATAAGAAACCTAACTTAGGAGTTTCATAGATCTACCAGCACTTGTTTTCCTGTAATCGTGATAACAACAGACAGACGGACGAAATTTGCTAAATCGATTGAGGTGTTCACGCATGAAGATTCTCCAGAGAGGTTTACGAATCTTTACGAATTTGATTGCCCATTTGAACTTAAGGGTAGGAACACCAAATTTTAATTTTTTTGTGAAACCATCATCTGTTTTTATATATTACACCATATTGTTCCCATTACATGTTCCCATTGTTCCCACCACATGTTCCCATCGTTCGGTGTAATGCTCTCTTAGATTAAAGTACTATATGAAGATTTTGAACAAAAGCGGGTGGACCATAGGTCGAACATAGACCGATCACGCTCAATTTAAATACCAAACATTGTAAGTATACCAGAAATCTAAATTCTGAATTTCATTTGTTTTCCTCCATTTCTTTTCGTATAATCGTGGTTTTAATATACATACAGTTCATACCTACAGACAGAATGACATCGCTAATCCACTTAAGAGGCCTGCCAAAAATGTTGTCTGGTATCCGGAGACTAAATTTATGGCATTTTTCAGGAATATTACCGGCAAACACACACT
Source organism: Dryomyza anilis (assembly GCA_951804985.1). NCBI lineage: Eukaryota > Metazoa > Arthropoda > Insecta > Diptera > Dryomyzidae > Dryomyza > Dryomyza anilis. Next base: position 14,571,140 of record OX638134.1, on the reverse strand, counting down.
GATAAATGAGAGTTTGACCATGGTAGATTACCAAATTTAATGACATTTGAAAAGCAGATACCCGACATATATTGGAAACAGACTGCTTTTAACGCAAACCCGTCTTTTTCTGCTTAAAACCTTTCGAAAATATTTTTCTAAACTCTCTTGAGCCTGTCACAAATGTTGGGTAGTATCCGTATACAAAATATCGGCATATATCTCGAATATTTTTAACATATTTTCGGCCGACACACAGATAAATGGAAGATTGTGGGAAGCGAATGGTAGAGTGACACATTTCATGGAATTTTGAAGGCAGATACCCGAAATACTTTCGATTCGGACAGAAATTGATACAAACTCCGCTTTTGCCTGCTTAAAATCTTTCGAAATCATGTTTCTAATCTGTCTTTGTAGTGCACCCAAGAAAAAATTTCTGAAAATATTTCCGGCAAAAACACAGATAAATGGAATAGTTTGGGAATAGTATGTCAGATTATCCAATTTAAGGAATTTCAAAGGCATATTCCCGACATATATTGGCAACAAACAGAAAGCAGACAGATTTTGATGCAAACACGCCTTTTTTTTTGCATAAAGACTTTCGAAAATATGTTTCTAACTGTCTTGAAACTGCCAAAAATGGGATCCCGACACAAAATATCTGGCAATATCTAGTTTTTTTTTTTTTTTTTGGAATATTTACTAAGATTCACAGCACTCAGACAGACTATATCCATTGTACTGTGAAATCTATTCCCTACAATTTTGTGGTTAATATCACCACGAGCGCCCATGCCCAAGCCGGGATTCGAACCCGAGACCTTCAGAATGCAAGTCCAGCGCGCTACCTCTGGACTGCTGAGGCCGGCTAGTATATCTAGTATAGTTTAAACATATTTTCGCAAGTACACGCAGATTATCAAATATCATGGAATTTTGAAGGCATATATCCGGAATACTTTGGGTTTGGGCAGAAAATAGACAGTTTTTTGATACAAACTCCATTTCTAAACTGCCCGCCAAAAAGTTTTTCTCTCCGAGTCCTAATTTTTGGCATTTCTGAGGAATATTTCGGGCATATTTCCGGCAAATTCACAGATAAATGGAATATTTTGGGAAGTGTATAGCAGGTTGTTAAATTTTGTGGAATTTTATTGGCAGATTCACGGCATTTTTTAGGTATGAACAGAAAACAGACAGCTTTTGATACAGACTCCGCCTTGTCTGTTTTAAATATTTCGAAAAAATGTTTCTAAACTGCCTCGACCCTGTCAAAAATTTTGTCTGGGGTAGCTAAGCTTTCACAGTCTGCCATTCGTTTCGATATTGATGCGAGAACGATACGATATGTCGAAGAAATCGTACGATATCGAATCTGATTTCGGTCTATTATCGTATGCCAAAACGTACTAAATTGCACGCATAGATCGTTTTGACATATCGCAGTATTTTCGAAACGAGAATAAAAAGAATTCTGATTCGATATCGCATTGAATAGTGCAATGATATCGAGATTTTCACCTTGACATTATTGACATAAATAAGTGCGTCATCAATATATGACATTTGCACTGACGAAATAAAACAAAACTAAAAAAAAACTATTTTACCAAGCATCTTTAACTACTAACTTCCCTCACTCATCATCCCCTCATCAGTCCTTCTTCTGAATTCGATTGCATCGACAAAACTCCGAACAACCTCCTTTTCAGTATTAGTATCAGCTGTCATTTGCTTCTACTGTTAACTGGACATTTACTGTATATTGAAATGTTTAAATTTTATATAAACAAAAACTTGGCATCAGTCGGTCAGTTCTCGCTGAGTTTTGAAATGGTTTTAACCGTGAATACGTCCGTCAAACCTGGTACATAGATAGATGCAGTCAAGTCCAATAGTGTTGTTAGACAGACTTCACTCTTTTTGACTTACGCATTGTCTATACCACTTACGCATTGTCTATACCACATTGTCTATACCACAATTTGCTCGATTTCTTAGGGGATAAAAATCCTATTTTGAGCTACATACCTTCCTAAACTAGCGCCCCAGTTTGCCATTTCTCGGAGGCCTTCAATGTCTCAAAGCTATCTGGAACGAACTTCGATTACAAAGTTCAAACTCGAAACTTTATTGATTCTAACTAATTTTCGAAATTAATCGTACATTCAAATTGAAGGACAACATGCGATATGTAAACATTTATCACATTGATATCGCAATATTATTCGAAGTAATCTCGAATTTTGACTAGTTTTCTTCGATATCATTCTGATCTCGAAAAATTTGTCGTCCCGACAAAATTCGACAGAACGCATCGATATCTACCTACCATGTAGGTCGAATCTGAAACCTAATATCGTTGCAAGATCGGGTCCGAATCGGGTCCGATTTTTCCATATTGAAATCATTGAAATCGTAACGATGTCGAAACAAATGACATGACGGGGATATATGAAATAGGGTACAACAATACTTAATTCTCTATTTCTTCCCTTGAGTACGGAAGAATCGTAGACTGACGAATCGTAGTAAGACTATTTTATAGGTATGCAAACGGTAAGTGTTTGAGAAAAACAAATACCTGATTCCACCAAGTCATATTTTCTCTACATTTTCTCTTACCTAAGCATCGAACTAAACCCATATTTTCAAGTCCAATAGTGTTGTTAGACAGACTTCACTCTTTTTGACTTACGCATTGTCTATGCCACTTATATTTCGGCTTAATATAGAATACAATTTGCTCATTTTCTTAGGGGATAAAAATCCTATTTTGAGCTACATACCTTCCTAAACTAGCGCCCCAGTTTGCCATTTCTCGGAGGCCTTCAATGTCTCAAAGCTATCTGGAACGAACTTCGATTACAAAGTTCAAACTCGAAACTTTATTGATTCTAACTAATTTTCGAAATTAATCGTACATTCAAATTGAAGGACAACATGCGATATGTAAACATTTATCACATTGATATCGCAATATTATTCGAAGTAATCTCGAATTTTGACTAGTTTTCTTCGATATCATTCTGATCTCGAAAAATTTGTCGTCCCGACAAAATTCGACAGAACGCATCGATATCTACCTACCATGTAGGTCGAATCTGAAACCTAATATCGTTGCAAGATCGGGTTCGATTTTTCCATATTGAAATCATTGAAATCGTAATGATATCGAAACAAATGACATGACGGGGATATATGAAATAGGGTACAACAATACTTAATTCTCTATTTCTTCCCTTGAGTACGGAAGAATCGTTGACTGAAGAATCGTAGTAAGACTATTTTATAGGTATGCAAACGGTAAGTGTTTGAGAAAAACAAATACCTGATTCCACCAAGTCATATTTTCTCTAAATTTACCTAAGCATCGAACTAAACATATCTTTTCATTGTTTAATTGACTGTCAACAGCATCAAGCATTACAGCGATAATTGGTTTCTTAGTCGCACGTTATGTTTGTGAACCCAGGTCGTGTTTTCTCTAGTTCCAATCGGACATCGAACCAAGCCCAACCATTTGAAGTCCACTCGACTCTCAACAGAACCAAGCAATACAGAGATAATTCGTTCTTCAGTCGCACGATACATTTATGGAACAATCTCCTTGCGTCTGTTTTTCCCGACAGTTTTGATATTTGAAAGTTCAAAACAAACATCTACCGACACTACTCTATCTATCCTCCCTCCTATAGCCTATATTCCTTTTCTAGGTCAACACTGTCCATTGCATGAATAGTGCGCATCCCCTAAGTTAATATGTAAAAAAAAACCTTACTACGATCAACACTGTGTTTTTTATGGGATGCCCCAAGCACTCATATTCTGGAAATGTTATATCTCTTTTCTCGGATTCCATGATAAAGGGTTTTTCAACAGATACGCTACAAAAGTAAAGCGACAGGGACAGCAAACGACGCCATATTTCTTGCCGCTTTTTTGACATTTCTCTCCAGTAAGGTTTGCCATTTCATGATGGAAAGATATACGAATTCGAATTTCGGTAGTAAATTTTAATAATATCGACTCGTTGTTGACTCGTATGTCTTTCCATCATGAAATGGCACACCTTACTGAAGAAAAATGTCAAAAGAGCGGCAAGAAATATGGCGTCGTTTGCTGTCCCTGTCGCTCTACTTTTGTAGCGTCCCTGTTGAAAAACCCTTGAAAAAAACTTTTGTAGCGCTCTTATTGAAAAACCCTTCATATGCAATAACTCTAGAAATATATTTATATTTTCATGTCAATAATAAGAAAATATCTTCTTTAATTCAAGATAAATTTTACTAACTTAAGCAAACAAATTTATAATTTTTTCAAAGATAATTTCATACTTTATTTCGCACCATGTAATAGATTTGCGCCTGCTCATTCTCATCATCGACCACTTTGGTATGTAACTCCTCATCCTTGGCTATTACCCAAAACATAACCACCTATTTAATACAACGTTCCTGTAAAACATCAACCAAGAAGGTTTCTTCTTGCTTCCGTACATCGTGTCGTAATGAATTAAATTGTTCACTTCTTTTTGGCCAACACTGCAATAGCAACAGCAATGGCATTGCATTCAACAGCAGCAACAGCATATCTTATTTTCGCATTGTTGTTGTTGTTGTTAACCATTGTTGGCGCTTTTCTTGGCCACGCTCAACACAGAAGCCCCACAAAATGATTTGATTTTACCGACTCCCACACTCTGTTCTCTGTTCTCGGGATCTCGGTAGGGTACAAATTTCATTGTTCATTGCTAGACATAGTAGTAGCATCTAGGTTCTTGTATGTGGTAGTTGCTGTAGCAGTTCTTGTTGTTGTTGTAGTATTCTTGACAACATTTTGCATGTAGTTGGCAATTTATTGTTGGCAACATCTTCATCATTGCATAATTAGGCTGATGACCTTTATTTTTTTTTGGAGTACTGTTTTTTTTTTTCAAGTCAATTTTGGTCACATAACTTTGGCGGTATTTATGGATGAGCGCATTCCAAAATGGGCTGATATTCTTTTGAATTGGTTTGCCATGAAAGTTGAAAATGAAGGAGAGGGAATATTAAAGACGGAATATTATTTCTATGACTACTTTGTTGATTTTATAAAGGGTTTTTGAATTATTTTTTATCACTTACAATTTACCTCAAATTATGGATTACTTTATTTAGCAAAAATATAATGGGAATCATTCATCCCAATAACACTGTTCTGATTGTGCCATAATTGGAAACTGTTCATAGTATTTTTGTGTTGTCACAACCTGCTCAATTACATTTTAAACATGAATTATGTCTATCATAATATGAAACAATTTCAATTGGGTATAGAAATATAATATTTGTATTATTTAAAAGTAGTAATTATAACTTCTAACTATTAATTTTAATAAATACAATTATAAATGCTATATTATCCAAACAACTAATCCTTTTAATTTGTTCTATTTTTATTTTCAGAGGTAAGAAAAATTTCATCTATTTGACGTTGTCCCCCCCAGTAGTTGTAAGTCTTGCAAATAAGTCACAGGGTCTTGTATGATGGTGAGTTTATATATTTTTCCAAATATTGAATTTTATTTATAGAGATTTTTAATGATTATACAATACACAAAAAACTAAATCTTAATAGAATTAGTACACTTGACTTTAATCCCAGGACTTGAAGAGTGATTTTGAAAAACATAGCAAGAGGAATCATAGAATTATGCACAGAACACAAAATTCATCAATATGATGAATGTATTCTTAAATATTATGAATTTTTCTACCAACTACCACATTCATCATACTGATACCACCGTTTATTAATTGACATATTCAATATATATATGAACTTATTCTTGCTATCGAACATCATAGTGAAGGACGAAATATTAAATACAATGAATTTGAATCGTCATATTGATGAATAAAATCATAATATATATGCATAATTTAAAATTTATTTTTTTACGAATTTAAAAAAAAAAATTAGAAAATAATTGGAAATGTGCTTAAAAATGTTGTCGGAAAAAAATTTTATTAAAAAAAAAATCCAAAAAATTATTTATCGAAAAAAAATTGTTTACAAAAAAAATTTTTTTTTTTAGAAAATAATTGGAAAAAAAATATCCTTAAAAAATTTTGTTAGAAAAAAAATTTATAAAAAAATGCAAACAATTATTTTTTCGAATTAAAATATGTTTCCGAAAAAAAAATTTTGATTCCAAAAAAAAAATTTGGTCCGAAAAAATAAATAAATTAAAACTACTTTTTTTTAAATATATTTTATATAAATATAACTTTTTTTTAATAAAAAGTTGTAATTAAAAATAAATAAATATATACGAAAATATTTTAATAATTTATGCATGTCGAGCAAGCATTATATAAGAAACTAGCTGGAACCCGTGTACGACTCGTTCCAAGATTTTGTGAATTAAAAGATATGGAGCGATTTTATTAATATAAAAAACAGTTTTATTATTTATATCAGGGGCCCGTGCTTGGCTGTGAAAGTTTTTTATATAGGTTTTAGAAATGTAGTAGCCAAATAATAATTCTCCGCCAAAACAACTTTTCTCAAAGACAATTTTTTCTCAGACTGCCCCGTAAAATTCTTACCCCTAGAACGCTTTCCCGTAGAATTCTTCCCGGTAGAAATCTTCCAGTAGAACTCATCCCGGTAGAATTCTTCCCGGAAGAAATCTTCCCGTAGTACTCATCCCGGTAGAATTGTTCCCGGAAGATTTCTTTCCCGTAGAATTCTTCGCCGTAGAGTTTTTCACGGTAAAAATTTTAGTGTGGTGAGTTTTAATGTGGTGGGTTTCAGTGTGGTGAGTTTAGGTGAGGTGAATTTTGGTGTGGTGAGTTTTAGTGTGGTAAGTTTTAGTGTGGTGAGTTTTAGTGTGGTGAGTTTTAGTGTGGTGAATTTTAGTGTGGTGAATTTTATTGTGGTTAGTTTCAAAGTGGTGAATTTTATTGAGGTGAGTTTTAGTGTGGTGAGTTTTAGTGTGGTGAATTTTGGTGTGGTGAATTTTAGTGTGCCGAATTTCATTGTGGTGAGTTTTAATGTGGTGTGGTTGCTTTTGTATATTTTTTTTTGTATTTGAGTTTTTTTGTTTCATCTTCTTAGCTTCTGTATGTGCCGAGTTATGTCGTTTTGAAAGTTTAAGTTGTATGGGAAGTGCCATGCCCCTTTGTCCAATCCAGCCCATATATAGCCTATGACACCCTCCCGACTCCATAGTATCCTGGTGAAAAATTTCAGTTAAATCGGTTTAGACGTGATGCTGGAACAAACAGACAGACCGATATACTGACAGACGGACCAAGAGTTTTATATAAATACAATACATACAAGAACTACTTGAGAACTGAGAAGAACGAAAAAAATAAACTAACAAAAACAATATGTTGATTGAAATTTGGTTTAATGAACAGAATTCATCAATATGAATTACATATATGTAGTATTTTATGTTTTTGTTCATTAATATGATGAAACGTATTCTTCACATACAATTCAACATTTTTTCGACAGTTACCCAGTGTCCACTCTATTTAGAATTCATTACATTGATGTCGTTAGTCATTAATATTATGAACGGTTCTTCAATACAATGAATCATGGTTTGAAGAACGGAATTCATCAATATGAAGTACATTTTTTTCTTTCTAGATCAATGTTAATAATATCGTCACTATCATGCCAAAGGGGCAAATGTGTAATTTGGTCATTTGCGTTTTTTTACATTTTTGAATGTTGTTTTTCTCCAGTATACTGTGCCGTGTGATTTCGTTGAATATTTCTAGCCACAAAAGACAAAACCAAAAGGGCGAATTTGAAAAATTGAAATTCTTGTCATGCCAAAATAATATTTTCGTTTTTTTGCTATAACTGTAAAAAACTGGTACAACATAAAATATTGGTGTAAAGGCATGAATTGTTTATTTTTAAGCACCTATCGGTTGCCCTCATTAGTTAAAAATATTACAAAATTGAAATCCTTGGAAAATCATACTAAGAACATGACGTTTGTCACGATCATATATATGTTTATTCATGTCAAATATTTCTCAGCTTTTATTAGAAATGTTATTAAAAAGGTGTTATGTTAAAAACACCCTACATTTACGACATTTTGTGTTATGCATTAAACATTAATTATATTTAAAACAAACATATCGTCGTTGTAAAACAAAAAGTCAGCAAATACATTTTCTAAATTCCAAATATTCATTTACAAAAATTTTTATATATTTGTTAATTTTTAATCGATGATCTCAATTTTTTTAACACATGGTAAGAAAATGTAAATCTATCAACTGATATTTTAACTTTAAAAATGCATCAATTACTTTTTATAACTGTTTCTTCTCGACTCCAATGCAGATATTTGTGAAAACTTTTAAAGAGTTTGAGATATCTTAAGAACTACACGGATTCTCGTGAAGTGAAGAAGTTTATGGTAACTTCTAGAATTCTGCTCCGTTTTTTATTTGATTTTTCAATACAATTATTCAACAAACTATTTCTTCTCGACTCCAATGCAGAAATTGGTGGAAACTATTAAATAGTTGGAGATATCTTAAGAACTATACGGATTCTCGTGAAGTGTGGAAGTTTATGGAAACTTCTAGAATCCTGCTCCGTTTTTTATTTGATTTTTCAATACAATTATTCAACAAACCATTTCTTCTCGACTCCAATGCAGAAATTGGTGGAAACTATTAAATAGTTGGAGATATCTTAAGAACTATACGGATTCTCGTGAAGTGTGGAAGTTTATGGAAACTTCTAGAAACCTGCTCCGTTTTTTATTTGATTTTTCAATACAATTATTCAATAAACTGTTTCTTCTCGACTCCAATGCAGATATTTGTGGAAACTTTTAAAGAGTTTGAGATATCTTAAGAACTACACGGATTCTCGTGAAGTGTTGAAGTTTATGGAAACTTCTAGAATCCTGCTCCGTTTTTATTTGATTTTTCAATACAATTATTCAACAAACTATTTCTTCTCGACTTCAATGCAAAAATTGGTGGAAACTATTAAATAGTTGGAGATATCTTAAGAACTATACGGATTCTTGAGAAGTGTAGAAGTTTATGGAAACTTCTAGAAATCCCCTCCATTTATTAATTGATTTTTCTATACAATTATTCATTCAAATATTTCTTCTCGACGCCAATGCAGAAATTTGTGGAAACTTTTAATGAGTTGGAGATATCTTAAGAAGTATATGGATTCTCGTGAAGTGTCGAAGTTTATGGAAATTTCTAGAATCCTGCACCGTTTATAACTTAATTTCGAAATGTAATTACAACAAATATTTACTAAACTACATCTGCTTGTCTAAATACTAAAATTTTGATGCACACATATATCATAAATCAAATAATTTCAGCTCTATAAAAAAATATTTTTTAAGTGTTTTAAATTTGCTAAATAAAAAAATAACTTACTACAACAACTTAAATGTATAAAACAGCAGCTGCGGCAACATTAAGCGACCATTGCTAAATTTAGTGTTAATTTGAGCAGCTTTTCAGCGCATAACCACATCACAACTTAACAACACATTCGAAAAACATTTGCATTTACATTTTGCGATTATGAGCGGTCACGCGCGAGGACCAAAGGATGCGACCGAACAGGCGGACATTCCGACAGACAGCTAGAACTACAACTACAAAAACACTTTAAACGCGCAGCTCTGCCCTTTTCGGCAAGTGCTTAGAAGCTGTTGCTACTTGTGGCAGACAGACATGAACATGCTGATCATTGCGCACAAACATGGCTCTGCAAACGTGTCTGCCATTTTTAATAAACCATAATTATGCGTCGTGACGATTCCGTAGTAGTTGTCGTTGTGTTTTTTGTACCGTCGCCTCCGCAACTCCTCTGGACTATTGCTGACCATGGCCCACATTAGAGGATGGCACAGACGACGGCGCATATGCTAAAGTATAATTTAACTAACGTCAAGGATGCGTTTATACCTTTTCTTTTATCATAAGCCTATGTAAACACATTACACGCAGAGAATTAAAAATAATTATATATATATGTTTACCACAAACATATTATTAATTATACAAATATAATAAGATTTCGAAATATTGAGAAGATTTTTAGATTTAATTGGAATAATGGTATTTTATAAAATATAATTATGATTAACACAATTAATAAATAATTAAAATTTATTATAAAAATTATAACATAATATTTTATAACAAACATAATATGCTATTTTTAATCATTATTAATTTAGAAATAATGTATTGCTGTTTGACACAATTGGATTATTATTTATATTATAATTACTACAAACATATAATAACTAAATAATGTTTTTAAGCATACATTAAGTTATTTACACGCAGGTAATAAGAAAATACGTTTATCAAAAATATTCTTATTTTTAATACATTAACTAATTCTTTTAGTAATCATAATTTTACTTGAAAATATAGAGATGATTGTTATTATCATTTTTAATGTTTGATTGATAATTAAAATATAGTTAAATTTTAAAAATAACATTATTTTGCTTTGATAATATATTAAAAACATCATAATTAACACGAAAAGCTAATAATGAAAATTGATTTCAGAATTCTCTATACAAAATTTTGTTGTCAAGCATAATTTGACATTTTTAAGTTTAAAATATATTATTATTATTTACGAAATGCTTCTTTCCACATAATAGTTGTCACAATCATTTAATAATTATATTAAAACAATTAATTTATATATAACTTTTATATAAATAATATTGTTTAAATATGTTTATCATATATTTCATTAACATTGATACAAAGCAATATTTTATTATTCAGAAATATAAAAAATATAAAATAAATATATTTTCATTTAAATAATGTATGTTTAGTTCATTTATATTTAGCCAAAACATATTTGCAATTAATTTTGTTATGTTTAGGACAAATGAAAAATAATTTAATTATTATGAATAACACAATTAACGAATAAACTCAATTGATATCAGTTGATTTCAGTAATATAAATTTGAAAAATCTTTGTAACAAAAATATTGTAATTATATTATGATTATCACAAACATATAATATTTTTAATTATAATGTTAATTATAATAATTATAATAATAATTATAATAAAAATATTATTTATTTATAATAAAAATATAATTATTAATTATTTTAAATTATTAATTATTTTCATTAATGCATTTTAAACATGATTAACATATATTTTATTAACATAAATACAATGTAATATTTTATGTTGGAAAATTTATGGGTTTATTCTAAACATATATTTTTTTCACTGCCTGTTTTACCTTATGCTGCCACGTCTATGCCGCATGTGGAGGCGCCATAAAACATCTCTGCGTACAGCCTCTAATGAGCTTTGCACGTAATTGTGTTGTATGTTGTAGTCAGCGCATGGAAGGTTGGATTTTTAAAAAGGTGCCCATGCTCCTGACCATCTTCCTGGCCACCTTTTCGGAGCAAACATTAACGAGCAGCATCGTCGATTCAGCAACATCAGCCGCAGCGGCAACAGCAACAGCAACATCCGCAGCATCCAACAAACGCTTAATGTGTTTGCGCAACGCGTCAGCATGTTGCTGCTTTTCTACAACAACATGATCAGGATACATGTTGTAGATGAGGCCCAAGTCAAAGCCGCAACGCACCTTGGTCATGTTGCATGTTTCCCTTAACTGCAACTGTACTTAGTGCACGCCTGTTTGCAAAAAGCGTTTATAATGCGTTGTAAAGATACAGAAAGTGCTTCTTATCGAGAGAGCATTAAACGGCGAATTCCATGGCAGAGATTTTCGAAAGGTTGTAATTCATTTAAAAAAAACCCTTACTATTCCTTTGAAAATAAACAAATTTTGTATAAATAAAAGTTCTATAATTCATAGGGCATATTTTTGATGTGTATATACTTAAAATTCAGATTTTTTAATTGATTATGGTACTATAATATGGTTTCTTAAATAAAAATATGTTTATTATTTGCTTTAGAAATTTATAATCACATTAAAATAATTGTATACTTTATAATAACATAAATTAATTAGTATGAAACGTTAATATATTTTTAATTTAATAATTTTTTTATTATTAAATATAAAGTTGTGTGTCAGAATCATATAAGCATCATATTAATCTTATTTTTATGTTTCTGATATATTAACAATTTATAAACACATTAAAAATAAATTATTTATTATAAAATTAATTAGAAAAGTTATATTCAAATTAACAAGTATGAATATGATAAATATAATACATTTTCAATTTAATTATTTTTTATTATTAAATATAAAGTTGTTTTTGAGAAGCACATAAGCATCAAATTAAACATATTTGTATGTTTCTGATATATTAGAAATTTATAAACACATTAAAAATATTATATTTACTATAAAAGTTATTAAAAAATAATAATTATGATAACTATAATTTTGTAAGTTAATATATGTTGTTATGATAAACATATAAACATCATATAAATAATATTTTAATGTTTGTGATATACTAGTAATTTATAATCACAAAAAAATATTGTAGTTATTATAAATTTTAATTTAAGAAAATATGATTACGATAAATATATAATTATTTTACATAAGTTGTTTGTGATAAGCATATTTGAAATGGGGATATAAATCTGAGGATATAAATTTTTTAATTTTTTTTTTATAATAAAGTTAAAATTATGATAAGCATTTTTAGTCTTTTCGTAGGTAATACTTGTGAACATTTATAATTACAACACGTATAGATATATATTATTATTATTAATTTAAAATACTAATATGAAAATGTATTTAATTTGATTATAGTTTTATTTAATTTATCAACTGGTCTCATTTGTGCAACAATTTAAAATAATAATATGACTATTACGATATGAATATTTTGCGATCATGTGATAATTAAAGTAATCTATAAAATATAATCTCGGCAATCATATTGTTGTTCCAATTGAATAATATTATTTAAATTTAATTGATATTATTATAATAATATAGAATACTTATAAATTTAACATTAATTGTGCTAATCATAATAATGTTAATCAGAATAATTATAAAATTAATATTGGTTGTGATAATCATAATAGTGTTAATCAGAATACAATGTATACTATTATAAAGCAAATAATTCATTCTTAATTATTGCAAACATATAATTTTTATTTATTTTTTTATGTTATTTTATTTTATTTTATTGTATTTTTATTTTTTTTTTTTTCAAAATCAATTATATAACAATAGAAATATAGCTGCAGTAATAAAAGTATTATCCTTGAATATTCAAACATAATATAAATTAAGAAAAATATGTTTAATTTAATTTACGTTTTATTTTATTTTTTTTTTTTTTTGCTAAATTTTATAACTAATTTCCCAAAAATAATAGCACTCTTTATATATATAGATATCCTTTTTTTTAATTAGCAGCCAACACAAAATCAACAACAGCCAACATGTTGAAATAATAAAATACATATTTTATGCTAGAAATATTTATTTTTTTGTACATATAAACGCGGTGCATTTTTAATTTGAATGGCTCATAAAAATGGAAAGTTTCTCTAATTGTGCGGTCAGGCACACGGAAAAACTAATTAAATTAAATGATGCTCCAAAAGCAGCTGCAGCAGCCGAGGCCACCACAATGAAGTGAATGGAAAATGTTGTATTTTTTAATTTCCTTTTTTTTTTATTATTATTTCCCAGTTTTAATTGCAATGCAATGAAAGTAGAAAAATACAATAAAAAAGGAATAAATATAAAAAATAAAATTAAAAGCATAAAAATATAAAATAACAGAATTTTAATAAAATAAAAATTATCATATTTATATATACAAAATACAAAATTATTTTAATATTTAAGACAGTTTTAATAAAACGCAAAAAGGATTTGCAGAAGAGCAAATCCTTTGAGCAAAATATAGTACTAAAAATCAAATGACAGACCGAGTTACACAGTATACTGTATAGAAGAACGTTTTAAAACATGCACTGTATAATCAAAAATTCATTGCAACCTAACTTTTTTAATTACAATTTAGTGTTTTACTACATTTTTGGTATTTTAATAAATTACTACATTTATATTCTATTTTATAAATTTATACTATATTTTTAACACTTTATAACATATTTTTAAAAAAAGATGTAAAGTAAGATGTTAAATAAGAGTAAATGAGACGCAAGATATTTCAGTGAACCGATGAAATTTTATTAAAGACGTGAAAAATTATTCAGCGCACTGAAACAGTGAAAGAAAGTGATAGCAAATCTTTATTTTTATTATTCAGAGCACTGAAACAGTGAAAGAAAGTAATAGCAAATCTTTATTTTACATATTAGTGTGAAAGAGATAGATATAGCGTTAAAACATCACGGATTCTCGTTAAGTGTGGAAGTTTGTGTAAACTTATAGAATTCAACAATGCGCTGCACTTGATAGTAAGAAAAATTGAAATATCTTCTCGTGAAGAATGTGAAAACGTCTAGAAACCGACTGTGCTCTGCATACAATTTTAAAAGGGATAGATATATCTTCTCGTGAAGAACTGAAGTTTGCGGAAATTTCTAGACTCTGCAAATATTTAGAGTCCTGAAACAGTGAAAGAAAGAGATGGAAATACCTTATTGTACACATTAGTGTAAAGGGTTAGAAAAGCGTTAAAATATCACGGATACTTGTTAAGTGTGGAGGTTTGTGGAAACTTCTTGAAACCAACAAGAAGTGCTGCACTTGATTGTTAAATAAATAGTGATATTTTTTCGTGATGTGTAGAAGTTTGTGAACACTTCTAGAAACCGACTATGCTCTGCACATAATAGCTGCCAACTTTGTCAGATAAATCTACTTTGTCAGATTTTTTATTGCCTTTAGATAAAAGATATTTGATCAGATTTTTTAATTCCGTGTAAGATTTTTCTTACAGAAAGGTTTTATTATTCTCATACAGATTTTTTGATGTTTTTTTTTATATTTCTTTATTTGATTTTTGAAATGCTATCGAATTTTAAATATTATATTTCAAGAAAAATGTGATGAATTTTAATATTATTATTTTAATATTATTTTTAGTACAGAAAACACTACATTTTTCGCGTTTTTATCTATTTCAGATTTTTTAATGCATGAGTGATTTTTTGTGAGATTTTTGTATTGTATGTATGACTTTGTAACTTTTTTTGAGAATTACAGATTTTTGGTAGATTTTTTAATGCATGAGAGATTTTTTATCAGATTTTTGAATGGCTGTAGGATTTTTTGATTGCAAAAATTGTCAATAGATTTTTTAATTATCGCTGTAAGAAAAGCAGATTTTTTGTCAGAATTTACGTTGGCAGCTATGCTGCACATATTTGTAAAAGAGATGACGATATCGATAACTTTTCATAAATTGTAGAAGTTTATGGAAACTTCTAGATTCCAACTGTACGCTGCACATGGGTACAAAAGAGATGGAGATATTGACAAACAATACGAATTCTCGTGATGTGTAGAAGTTTGTGAAAACTTCTAAAATTCAACACTGCAGGTGCCGTTTTAGAGGAGCATCACTTTAGTTGTGATTTGAAGGAGACGTAGCCAGTAACGAAAAGTACATATATTCTTATTCCGAGTACCGTCTGCGTGAAATTACTGATGTCCTTCAGTATGTCTGTCAGTTGAATTCATGATGAAAAAATATATACAGAAAAGTGATATAAAAAAATTTAAAATAATTGGCGCATATTCCATTTTAAAGTCAACTTTAAAATTAGACACAGCTTTTTTGACAATTTTCACATAGAACAAAATGTCAAAAAGCTGATTTTAATGTTCAAGTCGACTTTAAATTGTCTATGAATATGCGCCATTACTTTTAAAAACTTTTTCAATATACAAACATTTTACTTAATCTCGTTAAAAAAATGTTATTACTGAAAATAATATTTTAAATATAAAAAAATATTTTTCCAAAACATTTCTAAATCTCTTTAGAAAATAGTACCAACAAAATTAATTTTTTCGCCTTCACACTATTTTTATATAGTCTTAGATAAATAACAAAACAGTAAACTACATATTAGCCAAAAAAAAAAAAACAAAAGCCAATAAAAATAAAACCAAATAAACTACTCGAATTTATAAGGTGGCAATCGCACGTGATTTCATTCTGCAAATTGTTTGGAAAATTACAATACATAAATAGAAAAAAAAAACATTGCAACAGAATGCAAAAATCGAAAATAGCATGAAAGACATGCCAAAATTCGATATTTACCTGTATAATATATGTATGTTGTACATAGGTATTTTTCAGGGTTCATAAACAAATTTTCTGGTGGTTTAGAAATTCATAAGGAAAAAAATTCATAAACACAAATATCGATATACAAAATAAAATTGGTAGCTATATAACAAAATTAATAAATATTCACATTTCTTAAAATATAAAGATAAATTAATATTATTTATATTTATTAATATATTCCTTGGTATATTTAAATTCGTATATCACATTTCGTTTACGTGCACTTAGAAAATAGTTTCCAAATACTAAGAAAAATGTACAGCATCAAAATTGATACGATTTCAATGGCAAGCAAAATTGTTTTGCTATGTTTAAGAAACTTTTTTACGTAAAACAAGAAACATGTTCTCATTATGGGAAAACATTAACCTTAGCGCTTTCTTATACAGTTTCCTTACATTCAGAAAAATTAGCTATATCCTAATTGACACTATTTGAACATCAAGTTAAATTTTACTTATTCTAAAGAAACTATTTTTCTTAAAATGACACAATTTTCATTGCTTAAGAAATATTTTCCCTTAAAACAAGAACATTTTTCTTATTATAACAAATGTTTTTCCTTAACGCATTTTCACGTTTAGTTTCTCCTCTATTTTCTGAATTTTTCGAAAATCCCAAAAATCTCTACGGACTGTAACCCTTAGTGAGTCCATTGAATTCCATGCACAATGTATTCCTGTATATTTGAGCAGCATTCAAACTATTCGCTTGAGCCTATAACAAATTGGATGCTCTTTTTTATGATTATTAAAAACACTATAGTGATTTCAGCCAACACGTACTTGTGGTTTTAATTAGATATATTTTATATTAGTTAATGCTTTTGTATTAACGTCATGCATATATAATTTGGTAAGTTGTTTGTTTGTTTGTTTCGTTGTTTGTTTTAACATTCGAAACTATATCGAAACAAAACTAATTATTACAAAATGAAAAAGTTCATAGAAATTTATTTTTTGATTAGTTTGTAATGGAAGTCCATAAAAACTAAATATTTATTATGTTTTAGATAACAACTTAGAAGAATATCAAAGACATGATATATGCACGATGTACGGAAAAACGACATGACGAACCGAATAAGCATCACGCGTTGCAATGAACCAACGAAAAATACGATCTGTACAACAGTACCTGTAATACTGTGTAGTGAATTTAAAACTGTGTAGTGAATTTAAAACTGTGTAGTGAATTTAAAACTGTATAATGAATTTAAAACTTTGTAGTGACTGTAAAACTGTCGGTGGGTGTATGTGCTATATGTACATTTATATATTTTAGCAAATACACAAACTCATGAAGGATTTTAAATAATTCGTATATCCATTTTTTGTGTACGAAATGAAAATGGAACATATTAAAATTGATATAAACTGATATAAACTATGAAAAATTGTTAAAACCAAGAATACAAATTTATTAACAAACTACGAAAAACATGAACATTTAAAAATGAGCTAAATATAAATCACAAAAAATAAATGTTAACACCTTGCTAAATCGTACGTCAGGCCAAGGCAACTCTGTAATCAGCCTTGAGATTAACACCTTCTGCCTGATGTCGTCGTCATCGTCATTGTTGTGTTGTGGTCGCCTGATGATCGGTCTGCGACTGGTTTGAGGTAATTTAAATTTTGTGCCAAGTTAATAATAAGCTTAGCCACCGACCAATGTCTGTTTGTCTGAGGTCTGGCGCAATATACGATCAGAGACGACGACGACTTAAGTGTTGAAGGTGCGAAAAATTCGATTTTGTTGCCTATAAATTCATCGCTTATTTACTTCTGATGTTTTTTTTTTCGTTTCATATATTTTTTATACTCCTCAATGCAATTTTAACATACGCTGCTGCTACATCTTAGTTGATTTTTGTTGACCTTTCGCGGCTTTTACCAGCAAATCCACTTGATATTTGCATTTCTGCCATTTTTACAACAGGCTGTGGCTGGCTGCAGTAATTCTGCACAATGAGGCTAATTTTGTTTTTTTTTTTTTGTTTGTATAGATTGGCGGCTTTTGTTGCGGTTACTGTGCACGCTTTGATTTGATTCGGTGTTTTTTTTTTTAATTTTTATTTTTAAAGCAGATTTTTTTTCGACACCAAACTCTGCACAGCGATTTTGTATGCAAATTTTTCTGAATTGTTGGTTCTATAAACACAATTTCGCAAGCAATTCACTGAAACTATGCATTTTTAATTTTTGAATTTATTTTTGTGTTTGTTTGCAGTAGGTATCAACAAAAAAAGAAATAAATTAAAAATTCGACGAGGTTATCAATTTGTTTTGCAGGTATTTGCATAAAATTTGGAAATCAGCTAAGTTAATTTAAGGGTTTGTTTCAAACAAGAATGTAAGCTGTAGACCATTTTTATTATTATTATTATTTTTTTAATTTTGGAAGTATAGAATTGTATTACTTAATTTCAATTTTTATTAAATTTTTTTATTATCCATTTTTCAAAAATAAATTCTTAGTTTTTTATAGTTGATCGAATATAAAAAAGATCATCCAAAAATTTTACTTCCTTTTTCTTCTGTTTTTTCCATTATTATTGTTTTAATGAATCAAAATGTAAAATTTGTATACTTTTTTTATTTTAAACCTTCTGCACAAACAGTTAATTAATTAATTTCCTCCCAAATTGCGTGCAGAATGCGCAGTGTACACTACCGTGTTCCATTTAAGTATTTTGACTTTATGTTCATCGCTGTTGTTGTTACAAATAACAGCAAAACTTATGACGACAGCTTGATCCGCCCCAAGCTGACATAAATTCCATAAATGACACAACCCATTCAAGCATTTCGTGGAATTAATTTCCGACGTTATTTATTTGGTTTATAACGATCTCACCTGGAAGCAACACAAAAATAAAAAAAATAAAGAAAATTAATAAACTTTAAAAATAAAATAAAACAAGAGCTAAAACAGTGCACTAAAAGCTGTTTATATTGATTTTGTGGCACATGATTCAATATTAATAAAAAAAAAATTGGCACAAGGTTTAAATTTAGTAAAAATGGCTTTAAATAATTATTTAAAAGTGGATCTTTTTTTTTTAATTGTGAATAATTATTATAAATTAATTAGAAATCATTCCGTTTCAAATCGAAATCACTCAACACTCGAAATTCAATTTTCAATAAAAACGAGTTGGGAAAGTTAGGTCACATGGGTAAGTTCGGTCACATGGGGCGGATTTTTATTGTCGGTCGGGCCCGACTATGAAATACCCTACACCTTTGGTGGGGATATTTATGTGGGATATTTAATTGCATACCTTAATTTTAAAGTTTTTAATTATGCTGAACCACCCCACCCTCAGAATATTATTCACATATCAGAAATTTACGTCTTATATCCCCATAAATTAAAAAATGTATGTAAAAGTATAAAAAAACTAATTAAAAAATTTGAAAAATATAATTGGGCGGATCACGCCTATATTTAAAATTTTGAAAGGCTAATATTTCATAGATTTGATTTTAATAATTTACGGATCAAATTTCCACTATGAAAACTCGGGAAATAATGAAAAAAAAAGTGAGCGGATCACGCCCACATATTTTTAGGTGAATTCTAATAATACGTTTTAAATTTTATAACTATACCTTGAATACTTTTCGATTTATTAGTTTCGAAAGAGTTGTATAAAAGTGACTTGTATGGGAGGTGGGCGTGTCCGTTGACCGATTTGGCTCATTTTCAAACTCAGTTCCTGCTTTTGGCTAAAATATATTGAGACGAAATTTCATCGCATTCTGATCAGTATTTCTCAAATTATTCTGTATTCGGACAGCAAGACAGCAAGACGGACAGACAGACCGACGGACATGGCTAAACGGACTCGGGTAGTGATGCTGATCAAGAATATATATACTTTTCCGTACCGGACACGCCTTTTAAGGGGCGTTACAATATATGCACAAAGTTAATATACCCTGTACCTCATAGGTGTAGGGTATAAAAAGGTACAGACAAGAAAATTCGTAATGCACGAGTAACACAAAATACTTTGTTCACATTTTTAATTCAGTTAACTATAATATAAATTATAATCAAGGAACATTGCTTCATATGTAGCAATAAAATTAAAAAAACTTATTTCTATTAAACATTTTGCTAGATTAATAAAACTTTTTTTTGTATCAGCAAAAGTAAATTGTTATATTAAATATTGAATATTTTAGTATAATAAAAATTAAATTTTTTGTTATATTTATAATATCAACATATGTTCTGGTTGTGTTTACAAATTTTGTAGGCTGATTCCAATTATTTTTGCAAGCTGATTCATATTTAACAAATTACGCTTTATTATTTGTATTGTTATATTAAACAGTTTGTTAGATTAACAAAAATGTTTGTTGTATCAGCAAAATAATTTGTTATATGAAGTATTGATTATTTTAGCATAATCAAATTTTTATACATATTTGTAATATCAACCAATGTACTTGTTGTATTTACAAATTTTATAGAATGAGAGCAATTGACTTTGTTGATTCATATTTAACAAATTACGCTTTATTATTTGTATTGCGAACTAGTAAAATATCTATATTTGTTATTTTAAGTGGGAGGTTTGTATTCCTAACAAATGTTCTTACTGTATTAACGGATAACATTAATCGATAGCAGAAAGATAGATAGATTTAACAAAATCGGTTCTATTAAATATTTGTCTGAGTTAAGAAAACTTTTGCTCTATCAGCAAAATAATTTGTTATATTTACAAATTTGAATTGTGGACAAATCAAGTTTCTGTTATTATAATTTTTTGATATATTGGCATTGTTATATTAAACTTTTTGTTAGATTAACAAAACTTTTTGTTGTATCAGCAATAGAATTTGTAATATAAAGTATAAATATTTTAGTATAATAAAATTTCAATTTTTGTTATATTTGTAATATCAGCAAAGGTACTTATTGTGTTTATAGATTTTATAGGCTGATAGCAATTAATTTTGCAAGCTGATCCATATGTAAGAACTTTCGCTTTACCTACAAATTATTTTTTTATATTATCATATTAACGGAATAACAAAATATCTATATTTGTTATATTAAGAGGGAGGTATGTATTTCTAACAAATACACTTACTCTATTAACGAATAATTCTAATAAATAGCAGATAGATAGATTTGACAAAATCGTTTTTATTAAATATTTTGCTAAGTTAAATAAACTTTTGCTGTATCAGCGAAATAATTTATTGTATTAACAAATTTGAATTTGGGACTAATGAAGTTTCTGTTATAATTATTTTCCGAAATGCGGTTTGTATTATCAACATTATATTATCAACTTATTTTCAACTTCTATAATTAATAAAAATATTATTTTGAAAAACATTTGGCTAAAATAACAAGAGTTTGTGCCATATTCACAAAGTAATGGGTGTAAACGAAAAAAAAACTTAACATGGTCAAAGAAAAAATTATATCACAAATGTAGACAAAAAAGTAAAATATTTATATAAAATATAAAATATAGTAAAATATTTATATTTCTTTATGAGATATAATGAATTTCCGTATTTAATCTTCCAGCACACCATCAGCCATTGCACACCATTTCTTTTAACTTTTTCGATAGGGCTTTCAATACCTCTTATTTGATTTCAGTTTTACAAAACTTCAATATTTCTCGAAGAATTGATTTTATGTACTAAAAAAAAAATTTTAAATCTGGACCTATCTTACGGCAATTTGGAGAGTTACATCCCTTTGGAAAAATTGTATCATATGGTTCTATAAGGGTTTCAACAGTTCCTCGCTCATTTATTTGAATTTTTAATCGTTGTATTCGATTTTATTTGGAGCTTGAAATGATCTTAATTTAAATCTTTATTTTTTAAAATATATTAAATATTTTTGCCACATCTCTTATTGATTGTTGGGCTTATATCTAACACTCTAATTTCGTCGCAAATTTAGGACTCATAAATCCTGATTTTCAACCTGATTCACATTTACTATTTAAGAAGATGAATTCTCGAAACCGAATTGTAATATTTCTAGCAGTTTACCAGGATACACATGCTATACTTGCAATAAGTGCATGCAAGGTAGAACGGTTAACTACACAAATTGTCCACAATTTGTTTTCCCATTTTTTCGATTTTTTTTTTCTTGACAACACGATCGATCACTTATATCTGAAAACTTGTTAATTTTTTTGTTTGTCATAAATCAGATAATTTTTGAATTTACGGGATTTGGTTTTGCATAATTTGCTTTGATCACAATATTTGCATTTGAAGTTATAAAAATAATTTCGTTTACACCCTTTTATTTGTAATTAACAAATTTTATTGCTAAATAATCATTTTTTTATTATTTTAATTTACGAAATGAAGTTTGTAATATTAAAGAATGTATTTGTGGTATAAACCAAATTACAATTATTTGGGCTTACACATCTCTATTTAATAAATGTCTAAAATAACAAAATTTTGTGCTGTTTTAACAAATAAATTTATTTAATTTATATTTTACGAAATTTGGTTAGTAATACTAATTAATTTATTTGTTGTTTTAACGGATTGCAATTATTTTGTCAACAGAGTTATACAGGGTGTTTGATTCATCGATGTCAATAATTCAGGGGATCATTATATAAATCAAAAAAAAATAAGAAAATGTAAAATAAAATTATGTCCTATTTTGCACCCTCTTTGAGATACAGGGTGTTTAGTAAATGCAAATTATTGGCATAACCTAGTCAAGAAATTTGATTATAAAGTATAGTAATTTGATAAATAATTAATATTAACATTAGAAAATTAAATTACCTTTCAAATGGTATATCACATCTTCGACCCCCTTGATTTTTTCCTTTAAAACGTACGTAAAGCTGAAATTTACAAAAACAAATATTCAAATTTTTACTTTGTCATTGATTTTATCAAAATTTTGTTATCGGTTATATTTTTTTATAATTTATAATGAGAGCCCTGTTCATTACCATTGAATTTTTATTTTTGTAAATTTCAAATTTACGTACATTTTAGAGAATGAAGAAATCATGGGGTTAAATTTTCTGATATATCGTTTGAAAGGTTGTTTAATTTTCTAAAACATGAATTAAACATTGTTATTCATTAATCAACATATTATACCAATTTTATAGACTAGTTTATTGACTAGGTTATGTCATGTATCTCAATTGGACATCATTTTATTTTACATTTTCTTATTTTTTTGAGTCATAGAATAATTCCCTGAATTATGGACATCGATGAACCAAACACCATGTATTAAAGATTTAGCTGTAATAACAAAATTTGATGCTGTGTTAACACCGTATTTTGTAATATTAACAAATGTGTATGGCAAAAAACTAAAATATCTATTTTTGTTATTTTGAGAAAGGCAGTTTGTATTATTAACGAATTTACACTAAGTAAAAAAAATTTCTAAAATCCATAAAAAATTCAAGAAGTATACGGAGTGATATACATACAGCCAAACGGAAACATTCGAAATTTTAAGAAACATATCTACTTAGTAGTCAAAAAAGTAACTAAGAGCAATTATTCTTGATAATGCAGAGCTAAATATGTTAGATATTAAAAAAATGTTGTTGCCATTTTCTTTGTAGAATTTAAAAAGCGCGATCTTTCTTTGTCTGTAATATTCGCAATTGTGCTATTGTTTTGCGTTATCCGTTTGTCATCGCCAGCTGTTGGTTAGTATGTTGTCTGTCGATATGTTGAAAGTGACTAAGTGCAATTATTCTTGACATGCACACAGAAAAAAAAAATTCTTCAATATGATGAATTTATTCATAAATATTATGAATTTTTTCACCAACTACCAGATTCATCATATTGATACCACCGTTCATTAAATGACATATTAATGAATTTATTCATTATATATATGAACAAAATATTCAATACAATGAATTTGAATAGTCATATTGATGAATTTGTTCATAATATTTTTTCAAACAAAAAATTTTTTTTATAATATAATTTGAAAATAAGTGTAAACATTTTATTTAAAAAAAAAAGTAAAATAATTATCCCAAAAAAAAATTTTGAACAAAAAAAATTGTTCCAAAAAAAAAAAAAAAATCGAAAAAAAAATGTTCGAAAAAAAAAATTTCCCAAAAAAAATTTGTTCGAAAAAAACATTTGTTCGGAAAAAATTTTTGTTTGAAAAAATTTTTTTTTTTCAAAAATATATTTTTTATAAATATGACTTTTTATTAAAAAAATGTTGTAATTAATTATATTATAAAACATTTTACTAATTTATACATGTCGAGCAAGCTAAGAGCAATATAAGAAATAACACACAAGAACTACTTGAGAATTGAGAAGTACGGCAAAACATAAACGAAAAAAAATATGTTCATAGAAATTTGGTTTAATGAACAGCATTCTTCAATATAAAGAACATATATTGAAGAACACCTTTTCGACAGTTACCAAGCGTTCATCATATTTATGATAGCATTCATAACATTGATGGCGTTAGTCATTAATATTATGAATGGCTCTTCTATACAATGAATCCTGCTTTGAAGAACGGAATTAATCAATATGATGTACATTTTTCTGTGTAGCTATTATGCAGTTTTAGAAGTTTTTTCACGCCGTGTTTATATTAAAAGATTGCAAATATTTTTACATTTTGTTTTTGTTAGAGTTCGATTACTTTCAAAATAATTTTCTTACTAAATATGTACTACATAACAAAACCTATTATACACGTAATACTAAATGGTCCCAAAAAAAAAAATCACTATACATGCATCCTACTTTCTACTGTCTCAAAGAGAAAAAAAGTTTGTAAAACTTTCCCTGCGGCTTAAATAAAACCAATCATTGGCGACCCTACGAAAACACGTCGCCACGCGCAAATTTTCGGTTCCAATTTATTTCATTTTTTTTGTGTGCACATTTTGGGTGAAAAACAAACGATCGCCCGCAGTACAGTGTCTGAGGAATGAAGTGAATTGATTGTGACTGGACACGCAGTGAAGTAGTAGTAGACACAGCGGAGAGACGAAGATTCGGCGATTCGAACTCAAAAGCCTCAAATATGCCGTAAATAAATTATGCAAAAACTGGAGCAGTTGTACTAAATAAAAAAAAGAATCAGCCATTTTTTTTAATATATTTTTGTTTTTTTTTTAATTTAAAATTGCCTAAAAACACTGCGATCGTTTCTCACATAAACAAATTGTTTGCTGATCGGCGATCAACGACGTTACAAACGTCAACAGCAACTGCCAGACCGCGTAAATAAATCTGTGTGAATAGATTTGGCAGCGGTGGTGTTGAAAACTGCACTGCAATTGTTTGCGGAAAACTGCAATTTATAGCCATGGTCTGAGTGCACTTTACTTTATTTCACGTTGTCTTTGGTTTCGAGCCAATACTTAATGTGATCGTCGTGTTTTTCGACGGCTAAATTTTTAGTTATTGACGGAAGTCTTATTTTTAAAACTGATTTTCTTTATTTTTTTATATTTTTTTAATATTTGTTCGTTGGTAGCAATGGCGCCTTATGCAAATTTAAATTGTTTTGATTGAGATCGTTCAGAAATGATGCCAATTTAATGCGTTTTTTTTTATTATGTCTTCAAATTGGCATCAGCTATAGCGTGCTTTTGCTTGCAGCATTTTAACAGTTTGTTATGACACAGGTTTGTCAGTTATAGCATAAAATGTTAAAACTAATCGGGATTTTGAATTTTTCGTCTGAAAAATAGAAAAAATTATGTAAAAAGTTTTAAATAATATTATCGGATTCTTTGTTTTTTTTAAAGAATTTACGACTAAATGCCGAAAATTTAAAATTTTGTATAAATAAATTTAATAATGTTATATTATATATTTTTTATACTTTTAAAATCACGGTTTTATGCCGGTATAAAACCAAAACCAATGAAATCGGTTTTGGTTGTCGGTGTATTTCCTGGTTTCATTTTTGATTTAAAAAATTCAATGTGTATCGGTTTTAATATTAATGTCTTTTCTCACATCAAATCTTATTTATTATTTTCAAAATTAAAAAAAAAATGTTCACATTAATTCGACTTAATAAACTGATAAATAAAACCTTTTGTGAAACTTAATTTCATTGAGGTGAATTTGGGTATTATATTTGTTGTTCTCCTTTTATATTTAGTAAGGAACACTATGATTAAGTGGGAAACGTTTTAATCTGCTTTAGAAAAAAATACTTTTAAATATTTATTCAAAAGTTTGTTAATAGGTCTATTAAATAGTGTTGTTCATGATCTATCCTTTTCATTAACAGCATACAATTTATATTATTTTAAATTGATTTTTATGCGACTCTTTGAAAATAGTTCATTTTTCGATCACTTGAAAAATCCTTGGGTAAAGTGGGAAATGTTAATAATTTTACAAATAATTTTTTTCTTCATTTTTGCAATTTTATTTACAACATAAACAATATAAATACATTCCGAATATAAAGGGTTTTTCAATAAGAGCGCTACAAAAGTTTTTTTCAAGGGTTTTTCAACAGAACGCTTCAAAAGTAGAGCGACAGGGACAGCAAACGACGTCATATTTCTTGCCGCTTTTTTGACATTTCTCTTCAGTAAGGTTTGTCATTTCATCGTAAAAAGATACACGAGCCAACAACGAGTCGAAATTATTAAAATTTACTCCCGAAATTCGAATTCGTATATCATTCCACCATGAAATGGCAAACCTTACTGAAGAGAAATGTGAAAAAAGCGACAAGAAATATGGCGGCGTTTGCTGTCCCTGTCGCTCTACTTTTGTAGCGTCCCTGTTGAAAGACCCTATATATAAAAAATATTAATGTAATGAACAAAAAATATGATGATAATGGAAATGATAAACGAGTTGGGAAAGTTAGGTCACATGGGTAAGTTCGGTCACATGGGGCGGATTTTGATAGTCAGTCGGGCCCGACTATGGAATACCATACACCTTTGGTGTGGATATTAATGTGGGATATTTAATTGCATACCTTAATTTTAAAGATTTTAATTAATTATGTACGTCTTATATCCCCATAAATTAAAAAATGTAATTGAGCGGACCAGGCCTATATTTAAAATTTTGAAAGGCTAATATTTAATAGATTTGATTTTAATAATTTACGGATCAAATTTCCACTATGAAAACCCGGGAAATAATGAAAAAAAAAAGTGGGCGGATCACGCCCATTTTTTGGACACATATTTATTGGTAAATTCTAACAATACCTTTTAAATTTTATAACTATACCTTGAATACTTTTCGAGTTATTAGTTCCGAAAGAGTTATATAAAAGTGACTTGTATGGGAGGTGGGCGTGTCCGTTGACCGATTTGGCTCATTTTCAAACTCAGTTCCTACTTTTGGCTAAAATATATTGAGACGAAATTTCATCTCATTCTGATCGGTATTTCTCAAGTTATTCTGTATTCGGACAGCAAGAAGCAAGACGGACAGACAGACAGACAGACAAACAGACGGACATGGCTAAACGGACTCGGGTAGTGATGCTGATCAAGAATATATATACTTTTCCATACCGGACACGCCTCCTAAGGTGCGTTACAATATATGCACAAAGTTAATATACCCTGTACCTCATAGGTGTAGGGAATAATAAGAAGAAAAAATAGTGAATCTTTATAAATATTTACCAGAAATAATATATTAAAATTCAAAAATTGTGCAATTACAATTCTTTCGTTAGAATTGCTTAATTAACACTTTGACCTATACCGAAAAAATAGTTTCCACATTACCCCAACGAATATCGCAATTTCTATTTGGCTTAGTACCAATCTAATTAATTAATTAATCTAATTAATTAATTAATCTAATTAATCAACGTTAAATTATTTGGAAAACTCCTTTTGTATTTTCAAAGAGATACAATATACGTTTATTTTAAATATTCTTAGTTAATTGAAATCTTCCATATTACCACTTTCTTAAAGAAACACCATCACTTTAGAAATTTTTTTCACTTGTTCTCTAGAAGCAATAAGAATCGACAAATTTCATTAAAATCGTGAATGAAAAAGTGGATTAAGTACTACATTTGCCGGTCTCAGTAGTCCAGAGCTAGCGCGCTGGAATTGCATTCTGAATCTCGGGTTCGAATCCCGGCTTGATCATGGGCGCTCGTGGTGATATTAACCACAAAATTGTAGGGAATAGATTTCACAGTACAATGGATATAGTACTACATTTGCTAAAATATTTGAAAAAAAAACATTTTTCCCACATAACCCTCACTTACGAATTTACCCCAGGTTCCCCTCTTTTTATTACGTATTTTTCTTAATTCTGTTATTATAATTTTATTTCATTTTTTAACAATTTTGCTATTTTATGTTTCTTGCTTTTGTTTTTCTGTTTTTATTCTGATCTTTGTTTTTTTGCTTCAGTTTTTATTTTGATTTCGAGTTTATTTTGCATTATTTTTGGTATTGTATCTTTCTATAGATTTTTTGCTATTATTTTTCACTTTGTATTTTATTTTACATTTGTTTTTACTTTTATATCTGATATTATAATTTTTTTTTTTTATTATGTTCGATTTAAAATAATTATTAATGTTACCTGAAAAAACAGAGAATAATATTTTGTAACTGTATGTCTTCAAAGTTAATTAATTTTGTTACTCAAAATACATGTAAAATGGGTATATTTATATATTGCATAGTAACGTAACTATACGGGTATTTTTTTATACGTTACACGGAGGGAAATATAATTCTAAAACTGGAGAAGAATTCGGTTAGAAAGAAAAATAGTAGAATTTTACTAATATCAGTAAAATACTACTAAAATTCAAGAATTTGTCATCTGGATATCAAGAAAGCAAATTACTTAGTTGTTAACAAAGTAAACAAACTTTATTCAACTGGATTTTCAGAAGTTAATTTATTGATTATGAAAAACCAAAAAGAACACGCAAAGAACACGTGTTCATGTATTGTTGTTGTTTTCATCGATATTGCTCTGTCTGTAATATTAGCTCGTCTGTTATGTTTTGCGAGGTCGCCATCTGTTTGTTAGTTGGTACGAAAACAACAACAACATTTTTGATACCTGAGAAATTAATAATTGAATGCAAGAATAATTCTACTTAGTTACTTTTTTGATATCTAAGAAATTAATAACTGAATCCAAAAATTATTCTACTTAGTTACAGTTTTGACAACTAAGAAAATCCATTTCTTGAAATTAAGAATTTTCGGTTTAACTGTATATCACTCCGTATACTTCTTGATTCCTTCTGTATTTTAGACCTTTTTTCCCTCCGTTTACCGTTTAAGGAATAGAAATTTCTTTTCAGATATTTAGATTCACATATTTAAGATTTTGAATCTATCGTAGTTTCAAAGATTTGAGCATTTTGAATTTTTGTTTTTCTTTTACTTTTTCTTTGATTTTGGAGTTTTTATTTTTACTTTTGTTTTCGCTTTGATTTTGTGTGTCTTCATTTTGAGTTTCTCTTGATTTTGTGTTTTTTCTTTTGATTTGAGTTTTAATATTTGTTTGTTGTTTATGTTTATGTATTTTTGATTTTGTTTTTTTTTTTTCATTTAAAATTTTTGATTTCATGTTTCATATTCGTAACTGTTTCAAATGCATAGTATAACGTTTTCAAAGCTTAGGTTGTATATGAGGTGCAAAACCCCAGTTTCCAATACTGCTTATATATAGCCTATGTTACTCTCCATACTCCATAGTATTCTCGGCTAAAATATCGTTCAAATCAGTACAGCGGTTTATATAATATATGTTTTATATAATAGATTGGGCAAATTAAATTAGCAAAACTTCCAACTTAATGTAATAAAATTATTGCACAGTATTTTTGCCATTCCACGGGCTAAATAGCAAAATAATGATATTAAAAACGAACCGAATGCATTTAAGCCAGAAACCACTTGTGGCGCATTTTGTGCGCTCAATCCACACTGAGTCATGAGCGCATTTATTCCCGTTTTAAACTTCTGCATCGACTTTATTAGCCGCTAATAAAAATGCTAAAACCCCCTAAAACGCCAACTCAATTGAAACGATAAAACGACGAACATAAAAATCCCGGGAAGATGTAGCTGGACAAAAAAAAAAAAAAAACAAACGAAAAATCCAAGTGAAGCCAAGAAGCAACATAGCGCAGCGAAACTATGCGGTTGAACGAATGTGAAACATATAAAAAAAGTACAAAGAAATCTAAAAATAAAAAGAAATAAATACCAAAAAAAAAAAAAGAAAAAATAGAAATAAAATAGCAAAACATAAAATGTTCTCTATTTTAAAACAGCGACTAACCAAAAATTTATGACCAACGAATTCCAAGAAATCCCGCCGTAGTTGTACATTGTACGTTCTACGATGAGCAACAAAAACTTGGCAGGTAAACGAATGAAAGAGGGCGAGGTGTAGAGCGAACGAGAGGTACATAGTACGCGTGCGAGTTTCAAATGCAACACTGGCGGCATGGCGCTGACTGCATAGAACTCACGTTTTTGGCCAAGTCCTTTGGCAAATGGCTCACATCTATTACCAAAATAACTATTTTACACGCGCACGTTTCGTTTCGTTTGGTTTCGTCGACGGCAAGAACGGATGGACGGACAGACAGACGTAATACGACGAACGACGACGTCAAAAAGTCGCTCCACACACTCGCGCAGCGTTCAACTCAATTTGCCTGAACTTTCCGAAAGACTTGAGTGCTGTTGGAATCTTTTTAAAAACCAGGTAAACATATAAAAAAAGTGAAAAAATAAAAATAAAATAAAGAAAATTGAAACGTAGTTTTTTGGTTTTTTGGTAGGTAATCCTGGAGTAAGCAAATGATAGATATCGCTACTCATATGCAGCACTCACACACACCCGTGTACCACACACACGAATGGTTTTTTGTGCACGTGACCGGCATTTCAATTAAAACTTACTATAGTACCTACTACCTTTCTTTAAAAAGAAACAAATACGAAGAATCTCAAAAGTAGAAGATTTACATCAAAGGCATTGCCTTTATAATTTATTGAATTATACTTCGTAGAATGTTTTTCTCTGCCGTAATGTAGCCACTAAGTTGCAACAAATGCTCGGCAGGACTTTTGAAAAATGAAAAGGACTTTGGGGGCGCAACAAAAATTTATTAGTTAATCGTGCTGAGTTATTGAGGTAACCACTTTAGGATTTACATTGATGACTAGCGGTGATAGAATATGTGATTCAAAATAGACTGAGGAAAACATAGTGAATTTGAAATGAATGGGCACTTCAAAAATAGTAAAAACTTTTTAGAAAACTGCATAAATATTACATTATCTAGTACTTGAAATTGAAATCAGTATCGCTTTGAAGCCGTTTCATTTTTAAAACTATAAATCCAAAAATCAGAAAAAAGCATCATCAAAGAAATGTTTGCCAAACATTTTCCATTTGTTTAAAGACTTAATAAAGATTGTTATAATAACCTCTGATAGTATATATCAAATATACTATCCATCGATCTTAATCCTACAGACGACTTTATATTAGTTAATACATTGTGTAGTAAAATTAAGTACAATAAGTAAAAATACCTTAAAAAAAAAAATTAAATGTAGTTCAGATTCCACTTAATGACAAATGCAAAAATAAACTGAAGGAAATAATTTAGAAAATCTAGTTTTTTTTTTAGTGAAAAATTTAATTTTTAGTAAAAAATTTAATTTTTTAGTGAAAAATTGAATTTTTAGTGAAAAATTGAATTTTTAGTGAAAAATTGAATTTTTAGTGAAAAATTGAATTTTTAGTGAAAAATTGAATTTTTAGTGAAAAATTGAATTTTTAGTGAAAAATTGAATTTTTAGTGAAAAATTGAATTTTTAGTGAAAATTTGAATTTTTAGTGAAAATTTGAATTTTTAGTGAAAATTTGAAGTTGCAGTGAAATATTGAATTTTTAATGAAAAATTGAATTTGACTGAAAAATTTAATTTTTAGTGAATAATTGAATTTTTAGTGAAAATTTGAATTTTAGTGAAAAATTGAATTTTTAGTGAAAATTGAATTTTTAGTGAAAAATTGATTTTTTAGTGAAAAATTGAATTTTTAGTGAAAAATTGAATTTTTAGTGAAAAATTGAATTTATAGTGATAAATTGAATTTTTAGTGAAAAATTGAATTTTTAGTGAAAAATTGAATTTTTAGTGAAAACTTGAATTTTTAGTGAAAAATTGAATTTTTAGTGAAAAATTTAATTTTTAGTGAAAATTTGAATTCATAGTGAAAAATTGAATTTATAGTGAAAAATTTAATTTTTAGTGAAAAATTTAATTTTTAGTGAAAAATTGAATTTTTAGTGAAAAATTGAATTTTTAGTGAAAAATTGAATTTTTAGTGAAAAATTGAATTTTTAGTGAAAAATTGAATTTTTAGTGAAAAATTGAATTTTTAGTGAAAAATTGAATTTTTAGTGAAAAATTGAATTTTTAGTGAAAAATTGAATTTTTAGTGAAAAATTGAATTTTTAGTGAAAAATTGAATTTTTAGTGAAAAATTGAATTTTTAGTGAAAAATTGAATTTTTAGTGAAAAATTGAATTTTTAGTGAAAAATTGAATTTTTAGTGAAAAATTGAATTTTTAGTGAAAAATTGAATTTTTAGTGAAAAATTGAATTTTTAGTGAAAAATTGAATTTTTAGTGAAAAATTGAATTTTTAGTGAAAAATTGAATTTTTAGTGAAAATTTGAATTTGTAATGAAAAATTTAATTTTTTGTGAAAAATTGAATTTTTTGTGAAAAATTGAATTTTTTGTGAAAAATTGAATTTTTAGTGAAAAATTGAATTTTTAGTGAAAAATTGAATTTTTAGTGAAAAATATAATTTTTAGTGAAAAATTGAATTTTTAGTGAAAAATTGAATTTTTAGTGAAAAATTGATTTTTTAGTGAAAAATTGAATTTTTTAGTGAAAAATGGATTTTTCAGTGAAAAATTGAATTTTTAATGAAAAATTGAATTTTAGTGAAAAATTGAATTTTTTGGTTGTGGGAAATTTGAATTTGTAATGAAAAATTGAATTTTTTGTGAAAAATTGAATTTTTTGTGAAAAATTGAATTTTTTGTGAAAAATTGAATTTTTAGTGAAAATTTAAACTTTTAGTGATAATTTAAATTTGAGTGAAAAATTGAATTTGTAGATAAAAAATAAATTTTTAGAGAAAAATGTAATTTTTATTGAACCTGCAAATTATATCAAAATGCTGTATGGAATGCTCAGAAAATTGTGGTTAACTGTGGTTTCAAGAAAAAATTATTTTAGATAAAAATTGTATTGGTTTTAATACCAAAAAAAAAAGAAAGTGAGGAATGCATAGCAAAACAATTTCTTTTAAAGTTTAAAAAGAAATGTAATAAATTTTTTGGATATCCGGCATTATAAAATTTTAGTTTAAAGCAAATATTTAATAAAGTAATTACTTTGAAAACCGATTTAACAAATCAACTGCAATTTCCAACAAATAGAACAAGAAATGTTTAAACATATTTCAAATATAATTATCAAGTATTAAACAAATGAAGTAAGAAAATAACTATGCCAAACATAATAATGAGTAACACATGTGCGTCGTTCAGCGTCTGGTTAAATTCAGGAAACAATTATCGCAAAATACTAAAAACCACAATCATATATTCTATGGTATAGGTAACACGAGTTACTTGTTACGTTGTTATATTTCTGCCCCCAATAATGCAGCAGTACCACGCTGATGGTGGCCCCAGACATATCCCAAATAAGTATGTCTACAGGGGCGGCTACGAAATTAACTGCGTCCGCCATAAACTAACGAGCTGAACGACGACGGCAGTGACGACGATGACGGTAACAGCAGCCGCCAAATGAGAACAAAAACGGTTTCAGTTCATTTTTAAGTGGTTCGTTCGTGCAACATTCTTATAACAATTTAATTTTTTTCGAATACGTTATAGTAAATATATCATGAAATGTCTTGATATCATGTGGAAAATAATATAACCAAAAAAAAAAAAAAATAACATAAAACAGTCGAAACGCGATCGATAATTGATTGATTGCAGCAGGCAAATTGAAAATTGTAGGCTATAATACAACCATTTATGTTGTTGTTATAAACGAAAAATTATTAATAGAGATACATGTATGCTGCTTTATGGTAGACATTTAAAAATCGTTGCTAATTACAGATTTGAAAGCCTCGAAAAAGCAGACTTTGCAGACTGTTTCGCTGTTTTAATTTAGTGGTAAATCAAAATTATCTGTTTTTTCTTATTTTACAAATTTTTAAATTTCAAAAAAAAAATGTTTTATTTTTTAAAGAAGATGATTTTCTTTAATATTATATACAATATACGTGTCCGCTGGTTACTGAATTTAAGTACAGCACCTCAGTTGAGGCGTTCTTATATACAAATAGCAGACTCGAATTTTAAAAGTTTTCAGAAACTTCTACACAGTTTTCAAAAATTTCTAGACATCACGAGAATCATCAATGCATGTAACTATCTCCATCTCTTTTACACTCATGTGTAATGCATAGCCAGATTCTTGAAGTTTCCACAAAATTCTACATTTTACGAGAATCATCATGGTTTGCAACAAAATTAAAAAAATAGAGATGAATGTACATATATTTAGATTGTACAGCTTTTTATCGTAGACATTTATAAATCGTTGCTCATTACAGTTTTGAAAGCCTCGAAGGAGCACTCTTATGGACCGTTTGTCTGTATGCAAACTTCTTGGAAGTTGTTTTAATTTACTGGTAGATCAAAATTGTTTGTTTTCCTAATTTTCCAAATTTTTAAATTTCAATAAAAAATGTTTTATTTCTTTAATGAACTGTTTCAAGATAATTTTTCTTTAAGACTAGTTGTTTACTGAACATGAATACTGCACATCAGGCGCGTTATTCTTTCATACAGCAGACTCGTATTTTAGAAGTTTCCACAAACTTCTACACTTCACGAAGATCAATGCATGTACACTATCTCCATCTCTTTTACACTCATGTGTATTTTTAGTGAAGATTGGGATTTTTAGAAATATTTGAATTTTTTAGTCAAAAATTGTATTTTGTGGAAAATTAAATATTTAGTGAAAATTTAAATTTTTAGTGAAAAATTGAATTTTTAATGAAAAATTAAATTTTTAGTGAACATTTTAATTTTAAGTGAAATATTGAATTTTTAGTGAAAAATTTAATTTTTAGTGAAAAATATAATTTTAAGTGAAAAATTGAATTTTTAGTGAAATATTGAATTTTTAGTGAAAAATTGAATTTGTAGTGAAAAATTGAATTTTTAGTGAAAAATTGAATTTTTAGTGAAAAATTGAATTTTTAGTGAAATATTGAATTTTTAGTGAAAAATTGAATTTTTAGTGAAATATTGAATTTTTACTGCAAAATTAAATTTTTAGTAAAAAATTAATTTTTAGTGAAAAATTAAATTTTTAGTAAAAAATTCAATTTTTAGTGAAAAATTAAACTTTTAGTGAAAAATTGAACTTTTAGTGAAAAATTAAATTTTTAGTGAAAATTTTAATTTTTAGTGCAAAATTTAATTTTTAGTAAAAAATTTACTTCTGTCGTGAAGTGTAGAAGTTTCCACAAACTTCTACGTTCCACGAGTATCATCAATGATTGTACATTATCTCCATCTCTTTTACACTCATGTATAGTGCAGATTCTAGAAGTTTTCACAAAATTCTACATTTCACGAGAATCATCATTGCTTGCAAGCCATCTCCATCTCTTTTCACACTCATCTGTTTTATTGCTATGACCATTTAGCTCTTTCTCAGTCACCGTTGCAGTAAAATAACTTTGAAATTCTTAATAAATTTTTGTAACTATTTTTCACAATGCAAAATATTCTTATTATGTTATTTGTTAAATTATAAAAGACTAAAGATTATAAAAGATTAAATTATTAAAGTATTAAAAAATGTTTCACAGCATTGCAGTGAATAAATGAATAATAAAATTTGAAAATTTGAGAATAATATTAACATTTTTTTTGAAAACCAAGTGCATGATTTGATTGAAACAACTTTATTAATTAATACGCGGAAGTAAATAAAAAAAAAAATGTTTTTCAAAGTAGATAAAAAATTTGTTTTTCAAAGTAGATAAAAAATTTCACGCGTGAATGCAAAAACATATGCAAAAGCGTGTAGCAGCTCCCCAACAGAGCCGCCGTTAGTATTTGTGATGCAAAGTGGTTTCAAGTGCAGACGCTGCAGATGAATGTGCGTCGTGTCACGTCACGATGAGCCGGTACACGGGCGACTAAAATGTTATTTGCTGCTGCATAACAAAGCGCATACGTAAAACAACATGTCAGATGAAAAAATAATAACAGACCAAAATACAAAATACAAAAAAAAATAATAATAAACACTGACTGAATGAAGTGAAAGAATAATTAATTTTTATGCGCATAAAATTGAAATAGTGCGGAATAAATTATCACCTGACAGCTTAAATTTTGTATAAAATAAATTTTACGCTTTAAAGCAGTGAGCGTACAGAGGGTAAAGGATGTAGTGAGTAGACATAGTAGTACTAATGGTGTTGCAAGTTGGAGGGGTGTCTAGGCTAGCGAAAACGAGAAAAATACATGGCTTAGAACCATTAGTTGGCAGTGTTTTTACTATGTTTTTATTTTTTTTTTTGTTTTCTTATAGTGACGCTGCTGATAATTAAATCGTCAAAGATCAAAGTGCAGTGTATGCGCTCCCTACTCCAACGCAACTTTACAAGTTTTAACCCTTTTTGTATTTTATGGTACAACATACTTGGACAATGCCAGTTGCTTTTGTAGTAGCTCACACTAATTTATTAACTATTTCAATTGTCTATTCTAGCGCGCAGGCAGGCAACACACCCGTCTCACTAGTATTTTATTTAATTTGCATTTGAATGCCCGTCCGTCCGTCGAGTGTTCTATACGCACCTGCACACCTGTTTCTGTTTTCCTTTTTTTGTAACTTTTCTTTTTTGTTTTACGTAAATTGAAAAACCTGCAACCACTTGAGTTTTATAGTTGTTGACAGTTAATATAGTATGTTCGAGCATTTGAGAAATTTTCACAACGCATTTGTTACAGAAAAAAAATTAAAGAAAGAATGAATTCATTTATCAGGCTTAATTTTAAAGTAATCATGGCTTAAATTTAATCCCTTTGATATACATCATGTACTGCATACTACAGACAGAGCACACTACGAGCTGACAATGAAAAGTAGGTGTAAATATTTTTGATTATAAATCTTGATGATTGCCCCAATTAACAAGTCATTAAATTATTAATAAGAATTGATGATTTCGTTAATCCAGAAAGTGGTTTTGCGTCAGCGTTAAGTATATGCAACTTATTTGAAAGTACACTTGAAGAAAAATATGTTTGTAGCAGCTTAAAAACGGTTCAATAATTTTTAAAAGAAATTTAATGTCAGAATTATTTTCTAATGTATTAAATAATTTTTACTTTAAAAATTTATTTTATAACATCATAGCATATATTGTGAAATCATAATATGTTCTGTGTAAACGTAATATGCTTTTATAAAACATAATATGCTCTGTGTCAACATAATATGCTTTGATAAAACATAATATGATTAGGGCAAATATAAAAATGCTCTATTTAAGAACATTTATTATTTTTAAAAACTTAATATAATCATAAAGTACATGTGAAATCGTAATATGTATGATGTGTGAAATTATAATGTAATTTATGCAATCATAATATGATAATAAATTTTATGTTAAACCATAATATGCTTTAAAAAACTTTCATACTTATAAATGTATTAGAACTTTATTTGAGTAAGTCGAAAACATATACTTAAGGGTTGTTTGACAAATGTAATTCATATTTCAATGATTTCCATAAATCTGAAATAATTATGATGTATTTGAATGAAGTCACCACATTTGAATAATATAATGTTTGGCTATATTATATTCACATTTAGAAATATTTTATTTAAGAGATGTGTAACAGAAGTAATTCATATTTTGATAATGCAATACTTGGCTGAATTTCATTTATATTTGCTAAGTATTTAATGATGTTTAGCAGAATAATTTTTATTCGAAAATGTTTGGTTAAATAATTTCTATGGTATAGAAATATTTTTCAATGTTTGATTAAATGATTTCCATGGTAGTGGAAATATTTCAGAGATGTTTGCCAGATATAATTTATAATTGTTTCATATTTTTAAGGTTTGCCTGAATTATATTTATATTTGGAAATATTTAAAAGATGTTTAGCAGAACTTTTTTTTATTGGGAAATGTTAGAAAATATTTTTTCAATGTTTGGTTAATTGATTTCCGTGTTTGTGAAATATATAAGAGAATATTTTATGTTACTTCATCAAACATATTATGATTTTAAGAAACATATCTTCGGCTCACAATTATAATTTTTGTATGTTCAAAGAATGTCTTCAGGATGTATGACATTATAATTGCGAGTCGACCATATGTTTCTTAAAATCATAATGTGATGTATGGTAAAGTAATTATATCGTCGGTGATACTGTAATACCGTCTAACTAAATGTGAAAAATATTTTTTATATGTTTATATTATTCTAAACATTTAAAATCAATATACTTAAATAATTTGGTTTCTGGTTAAAATTAATGTATGTTTTTATCTGCCTGTAATTTTCTTAATATTTATAATATTTTTAATTAAATTAATACCTATATTTATTGTTACAATTTATAAAAGTTTACTGCAAATATATTTGTCTCTAGTCTTTTCTTAATATCTTAAATAAAAGGTTTTTCAATAAGAGCGCT
The DNA here is from genome assembly GCA_951804985.1 of Dryomyza anilis. NCBI lineage: Eukaryota > Metazoa > Arthropoda > Insecta > Diptera > Dryomyzidae > Dryomyza > Dryomyza anilis. The sequence goes on along the minus strand of OX638134.1, from coordinate 14,531,999 downwards.
ACAAAAGTTTTTTTAAATAAAACAAAAACGGTTTTGAATATCAATGAAATTCTTTATTCCTGTAAAAGTACGTTCGATGCCATTATGTATGCATGGCCACCACGGGCACGCTTGCAGAAGTCCAGACGCTGAATCCAATTTTCGACGGTTTTCAAGCATAAATCGGCCGATACTGCTGCAATTTCACGTTCGATATTCGTACGAAGTTCATCAATCGTCGCTGGCTTGTTGGCATAGACCATAGACTTGACGTAGCCTCACAGGAAATAGTCTAACGGCGTCAAATCGCACGACCGAGGCGGCCAATCGACTGGACCATTTCGTGAGATAACACGTTCTCCAAACTTGATTTCCAATAAATTGATTGTGGCATTCGCTGTGTGGCTTGTGGCGTTGTCCTGTTGGAACCACATGTCCTCCAAGTCCATATCAGCCAATTGGGGCCAAAAATATTCGGTTATCATTGAACGGTAGCGATTCCATTTACAGTAACGTTCCGGTCTTGATCATCACGGAAGAAGTACCTCCCAATGACGCCGCCGGCCCATAAACCGAACCAAACCGTAATTTTTTCGGGATGCAATGATGACTCATGGAGTACGTGTGGATTGTTGTCTGACCAATAACGCATATTTTGTTTATTGACGAAGCCATTCAGCCAGAAATGAGCCTCATCGCTGAAGATGATTTTTCGATGAAAATCCGAATCATTTTCAAGTTGTTGCTCAGCCCAATTCACGAACATACGTAGTTTCTGGTGGTCAAGCGGCTTCAGTTCTTGCGTCAATTTGATTTTGTAAGGATGAAGGCCAATATCTTTTCGCAAAATTCGCCACAAGGACGTCACAGAGATACCCAACGCTAGAGAACGACGTGTGAGAGACACATTTGGACTTTCTTCAACTGAAGCCTCAGAAATAGCAATATTCTCGACACTACGGGCACTTCTTTGTCTCACTGGCACGGGAACATTTTGTACTGTGCCTGTGGATTCAAATTTTTCCACTAGACGCTCAATTGTTGATCTGCTAGGACGATTATGACGACCATAAATTGGACGTAGCGCTCTTAACGTTGAGGCCACTGACTCCGAATTTCGGTAATAAATTTTAATAATTTGGACTCGTTGTTGGCTCGTATATCTTTCCATCATGAAATGGTGAAACTTATTGTCAAAATGTCAAAAGAGCGGCAAGAAATATGGCGTCGATTGCTGTCCCTATCGCTCTACTTTTGTAGCGTCCCATTTGAAAAACCCTGTATTAATATCAGATATTTTCAGTTTTAGTTGCAATGTTGATCTGATTGCGGCAAACATATTTTTTATCTATATGTATTATTTTTCTTAATATCTATAATATTTTAATGAAATTATTTAGTTTTTAAAACAATTTAGCTATGTTTGTTGTAATCATATTTTCTCTCATTTATTTGAAACAACTAAAATTGTTTATTAAATCGTTCAGTTTATGGTTACAATTTTCTTATATTTGCAGAAAACATGTTATTTCTCGTTTCGTTTTATTTCAAACATTTAAAACACATCGAATTAAATTATTCCGTTTCAAGTTACAATTTTAATATGTTTGCTGCAAATATATTTTTCATTAATATCTGAAATGATGCAAATTAAATCATGCATTTTTAGGGAACTTTGTTTTCTTTAACTGTATTTTTAATTTGCATTAACATTTAAAATGTTTCTAATTTGATAATTCAGTTATTATTTACAATATTGCTATATTTGCTGCAAACATCTTGTCATATATTATTTCAAATAACTAAAATTTTTATGATTAAATTATTCAGTTTCTGATTGCAATTTAAATAACGTTTGATGCAAATATATGTATTATTTGCATTAACAACTAAAATAATTCAAATTAAATCATGCAGTTTTTGGTTATTTTGTTTTCCGCAAATATATTTTTAAATGCATTAACAACTTAAATTATTCAAATTCAACCATTAAGTTGTTGTTTATTATATTGCTTATTTGCTGCAAACATTTTATTTTTTGTCACGTTTTATTACAAACATCTAAAATCCCACTAATTAAATTGTTCAGTTTCTGCTCACAATTTCAACATATGTTTGCTGCAAATATTTGTCAATAACTGCTAAAATGCTTCAAATTAAATTATGCAATTTTTGGACATTTTGTTTTCTGCAAAAATATTTTTTAAATGCATTAACATCTAAAATTTTTCATATTTTATAATTCATGTTTTTTATAATTTTTTTTATATTTGCCGCAAACATATTATTCTCTGCATGTACTATTTTTAATATCTAAAACGTTTCTAATTAAATCATTCAGTTTTCAATGGGCGTTTGTCATTTCTTCCATACTACCTATAATTAGCGCTGATTTTATGGTTTTATAATGAAGTCGGCTTTATTTATAAACAACTTCTGATTAGTAGCTAATTTTATGAGCAGATTTAAAGAATTATTATGCATATAATCCTATGTCCGTAATAAATCCTATCCCTATGTAATAAATTTGATTTATTTTATTATTTTTCCTTAATTCGTTTTTATTATTTTCTCAAATTATTTTTCTTATTTTGATTTTTATTATACTCTTTCTGTATATTTTTAAAATTTTTTATTTGACATTTATTTTTGTTATTTTAATTTCCTTATTTTGTATACTTTTTAAATTATTTCCATTATTTTAATTTTTCTTTTTTAATATATTTATACAGTTTTTGATTTTGACTGCATTTGTATTAAACCGTTTTCATTTCATTTTTATTTGACACGTTTTAACACATTAGCATTGTGTTTAAAATATTTTTTTGTATATTTTTTAGTGCGCAATGAATTGCGTTTTATTCATTAAATCAGAAATAAAATTTATTTATTGCATATAACAAAAGCAGCATTTTTTTATTAAAACAAAAAAGGTGATATATTAAAAAATTAGTTTTTCCACGCATAGCACTATGTAACAAAATGAAAATATTATATTTTTATAATAAATTAAATTTTCTAGATAAGCCATACAAATTGGCTTCAAGTTGGAACCATTTGGCACCAAATTGGCACCTTTTGGCACCAAATTGGCACCTTTTGGCACCAAATTGGTATCTTTTGGCACCAAATTGGCACCTTTTGGCACCAAAATGGGACCTTTTGACACCAAATTGGCACCGTTTGACACCAAGTTTAGTTTTAAAATGATATGGTTCAAAAATTATGCCAAATTAGTTTTATTCTATGTTCTTCTTGATCTCTATTTCAATTATATCACATCTTTTACACACTTCAAATTATTTTATTAATTTAAATTATAAGAATCTGTAACTCAATACCATAGTATTTTAAAATTTATTGCGTAGTGTTCGTTGTTGTACAATTTTTTAAACAATTAGTACTGATAGCCAAACATTTGTTCAAAGTACAGCCAGACGGTAAATAAATAAAAAATTACACACACATATCATAAAAATAAAATAAAATACAAATAATTGCATAAAAATGCAATATTTCACAATTTTGCTTGATTTTTATGTTTTAATGGATGCCACAAATTTTGTGAAAATAACCATAAAGCACTCTCTGCATAGAGTTATGAGCAAATAAATTAGTTTAGTTTTTATTTAAAAACGCTTCACTTTATTATTATATTTTTGTATTATATTTGTTAATTTATTTGCAATACATTTATTTACTGACTATATAAATTTATTATGTTAAAAAGAAATATTTATTTAAAATTACAATTTTGTTTTTTTTTAGATGTTTGGTTAAATGATTTTCATGTTTGTGAAATATTTAAGAGATCATTGATAAAAGATATTTTAATTTTCATTATATAATGTGTAGCTGAATTATATTTATATTTGGAAAATATTTATTTGATGGTTAAATAATTTTAATTTTATTGAAATATGTAAGACATGTTGGCTTTTTATATTTGCATAATTTAATGTTTATCTTAATTATATTTATATTTGGAAAATGTTTATTTGATGCTTAGCAGGATTGTTTTTTATTGGAAAATTTAAGTAAATTTTTTTTAAAATTAGTTTCAATAATTTCCATTTTTCTGAAATATTGAAGAGATCTTTTACAGAACAATGTAGTCAACATTGCAATAATATAATGTTTGGCTGAATTATATTTACATTTAGAAATATATTATTTAAGAGATGTCTAACAGAAGTAATTCATATTTGGATAATATTTTCCAAATATAAATATAATTAAGATAAACATTAAATTATTCAAATATAAAAAGCCAACATGTCTCAAATATTTCATTAACATTAAAATTATTTAACCATCAAATAAATATTTTCCAAATATAAATATAATTCAGCTACACATTATATAATCAAAATTAAAATAACTTATATCAATGATATACTTGGCAAAATTATATTTATATTTAGAAAATATTAATTTGATGTAAAGTAGAAAAATATTTGTTTAACTTTTGGTTTAATGATTTGCTTGTTAGTAAAATATTTAAGCGATGTTTGAGAAAAGTTATACATATTTATTTAATATAATGTTTGATTGAATTATATTTATATTTGGAAAATATTTATTTAATGCTAACAGAAATATGTTATCAAAATATTTAAGAATATATAAAATTTATATTTAGTTTAATGATTTAGTAGTTGGTGAAATATTTATGACGTGTTTAGGAAAAGTTATTTATATTTTGATCATTTTATGTTTTGGTGAAATAAATTTATATTTTCAAAATATTTATTTGATGTTTAGGAGAATAATTTTTATTGTAAAATATTTATTTGATATTTGGTAAAACTATTCCTTGTTAGTTTCTATTCAAAAGACGTTCGAGAAAAGATATTCGTATTTAGATTATATAATGTTTGGCTGAATAATATTTATATTTGAAAAATAGTTATTTGATCATAAGCAACATTTTTTTTTTATAAAATTTTATATATACTTTATTTGATTTCTATATCAGAGAAATATTTAAGAGATGATTGGTAAAAGTAATTCATATATACATATTATAATATAGGGTTAAAATATATTTATATTTGATAAATAGGATGGATGGAATGGATAATATGATAATACGACTCATTATATTTATATTTTGACAATATTTATATGATGTTTAGTAGAATACTTTTTATTGTAAAATATTTATGTGATGTTTGGTAAACCCATTCCATGTTAGTGTACTATTTAAGAAATGTTTCGCTGTATTATATTTATATTTGGAAAATATCTATATGATGTTAAGCAGTATAATTTTTTTCTGGACAAATATTTTTTGATGTAAATTAGAATTATTTTCTTATCTATATAAAACTCTTGGTCCGTCTGTCAGTCTGTCGGTCTGTCGGTCTGTCTGTCTGTCTGTCTGTCTGTCTGTCTGTCTGTCTGTCTGTCTGTCTGTCTGTCTGTCTGTCTGTCTGTCTGTCTGTCTGTTTGTTCCAGCATCACGACTAAACCGCTGAACCGATTTAACCACCAGGATACTATGGAGTCCGGAGGGTGTCATATGCTATATATGGGCGGGATTGGAAAAAGGGGCGTGGCACGTCCCATACAAGATAAACTTTCAAAACGACATAACTCGGCACATACACAAGCTAAGAAGATGAAACAAAAAACACAAATACAAAAAAAAAATATACAAAAGCAACCACACTACATTAAAACTCACTACAATCAAACTCACCACACTAAAATACACCACACTAAAATTCACCACACTAAAATTCACCACACTAAAACTCACCACACTAAAACTTACCACACTAAAACTCACCACACTAAAATTCACCTCACCTAAACTCACCACACTGAAACTCACCACATTAAAACTCACCACACTAAAATTTCTACTATGAAAAACTCTACGGGGAAGAATTCTACGGGAAATAATTCTACCGGGAACAATTCTACCGGGCTGAGTTCTACGAGAAGATTTTTTCCGGGAAGAATTCTACCGGGATGAGTTCGACGGGAAGATTTCTACGGGGAAGAATCGTACGGGAAAGCGTTCTATGGGGAAAAATATGTATTTGGATTACCTTAACATTGTTTATACAAAACATTAAATTATATCCTTAAAAATATTAAAAAATTATCTAAAATATTTTCAATATTTTTTTATTTTTTGTTAACATATTTTATCACATAAAATAGTCAAACTTTGCACATTTTCAGAGGTCAATATATTCAAAATTTTGACAACATTATTTGTTTAAACGTGTTTTTAATTAAATTTTAATACATGCTGTTTTTAAACATAATTACTTATTTTACACAGACATGTACAATAGAATAAATATAATTGTGATTTTGATAAAATGTGCACTTTTCAAAACGCCTACAACAGACTCGAATTATGGCCACATGGCGTTGAATATTTTGTTGACACCTCAGAAAAAGCAACATGACTATAATACAAAAAAAAAATTAGAATAGCAACAGAAAAACAAGGGCTTTTCAATGAAAATCCATTAAAACACATAAAATAAAATCCGACAAAAAAAATGTTCAATTCATAAACGAGCTTAGTTCATAAAATAACCATAGAATGAATTGCATTGTGTACAGTAGTTCTGTTGACTAATGAAGCGCATAAATATACAAATGTGGATCCCTTTGATGGGTGTCTGATGTAACTGCTAAATACTGACTGTGTGTGTGTTGTTTATGGCAATATGAAATTCTATTCATTGCATAGAATTCATTCACCTGTCTGCTGTTGTGAAGGAGTTGGAAGAGGATGTGGTCTGACCAACCAACCATGTTATCATGGAAATGGGTAGCAACCAGAATTACTAGATGTGGCGACAAAAATTGCATTGAAAATAGTTGGAAAATGCATTAATAACTTTTCATTCTTATATGCATTTGAAAATGATTTTTCCAATTATAAAATAATTTTTTCAGCATGTTATAAATAATAACATAACAATGAATTGATAATGAATTATGAATATCACTATATTTCGTTGTAATGATTATATATTTGTTCTGAATACGTCTAATGCAGATATGTGTGCTGCCAAATCAAAAACGTTCAAATTAATGTTTACAGCAAACATTTTTTGATTGCACGGATTGTAATACATGATTTAAAGCTGTTGATTTTTTGTATGCTTTTTCAAACAATTTACGATTAAGGCGTTTATTAAATATATTATAAAACATATTGGTTAGTAACAAACATTTTATTGTTGCTGTGAAAATATTTTTATCACAATACGTTTACCACTAACATATTATGTTTGAAATTATATATTCTTAGTAAGGTATATTACATAACGTCACTGTCATGCCAAAAGGGCGAATGTGCATTTTTAAAATAAAAAATCAAATTTTAAAGTTTGAAATCTATTCAAAATTAGTAAAAATTATTTTTTTTTTAATTTTTTTTTTTTTATTTTTGGTTTATTCATTAATTATCATAACGTATATAAAATATCTTTGAATTAGGAAAACTTACTAAATTATAAATACGGATTTTGTGTGGCTATATCCTGACTAAAACGCAAATATTTTTATTTTTTTGTTATAACTATTTATTTGCGCATGATAAAATAGTTATGTAAAGGCAATAATTGTTTGGTTTTAAAAGACCTATCGATTAGCATCATTATTCAAAAATAATTTGCCAAACATTAATTTGCCATTTGTTATTTTCAAGAAAAATGTTTAGCAAAATATTTTTAAATAATGATGCCAATCGATAGGTGCTTTAAAAGCAAACAATTAATGCGTTTGCACAATTACGTTATCTTATACCAATAAAGAGTTATAGCAATAAATTTGAAAAATTAAAAATCTTTTAATGTCATCGTTTTTTTTGCTATAACACTTAATTGGTGCAAGATAAAATAAGGTTGTTAATGCATTAATTGTTTGTTTTCAAAGCATCTATCGATTGGCATCATTACTTAAAAATAATTTGCCAAACATTTTTCTTACAAGTAATAAAAATTCAAAAAAAATTAAAAAAAATAAATTAAAATAATGATGCCAATCGATAGATGCAAACAATACATGCCTTTACACCACTATTCTATCTTATGCCAATAAAAAGTTATAGCAAAATAACGAAAATATTCGCCCTTTTGGCATGTCAAGATTTTCAATTTTTCGAATTTGCCCTTTTGGTAATGTCTTTTGTGGTTAGAAATATCCACCAAAATCATACACAATTTTGGGACAGTATACTTGAGAAGAAAATACATTCAAAATTGTAAAAAAAAACAAAATAACAAAAAATTACACATTTTGACGATATTATCTACACCATTTCCAAATATATTTCAGAAAAGATCAATTGAAATTCAATAAATATCAATGTAAACAGAAATTCCATTTGAAATTCAAACCATGACAATTTTAACTCAGACATAGCATTTGAAATTCTTAATATGTCAGTTGTACTTCAAAATTACCATGTGAAACACATCAAAACACATCAATTGTAATTCAAGAAATACCATTTGAATTTAAGAATATATCAATTGATATTCATAACCTTTCATTTTTAATTTAGAAAATATTAATAGACATTCATACCTTCAGAAAATAACAACTGAAAATTTTCTGTATACCATGGAAAGTTATCAATGTCAATTGATATTTTCTTAATTTCAAATAAAAAAATATTAATACATCTGAATTTCAAATGGAAAGTTATGAATATTGAATGCTGTATTATGAATAGAGTACGGATTTATATTCCAAAAATATGCAAAATTTATGCAATTTGTATGCATATTATATGCAAAATATGCAAAAAATATGCACGCATTTTATATAATTTAAAAATAAAACACGTTTTTCTTTAACGTTCAACATATATTATGAATGAAAAAGAACATTTTCCCAATAAAATAAAAATTATTTGTTTTTACAGTCATAATCAATGTATTTTAAAAATTTTTGACTGTAAACCATTGTCTTCTATCACTTAATATGAATTTATGTGCATTCGTTTTGATATCAGAACGAAAATATGACGAAATGCCGAAGAATTTATTCGATATATATTTATGCGTCTATACAAAACACTTGTAAGATTTATGCAAAAAATATGCCACAAATATGCAAAATATATGCAAATTAAATGCAAATATGCAATATGCAAAAAATATGCAAAATATGCAAAAAATATGCAAAATATTCAAAATATGCAAAATATGCTAAACAGATTGACCATAATTCAAATTAGTTTTTAACGATAATTAATTCTGCTTTTGTACGACTTTAATTTGAGGCTTCGTTAAAATATGCATTTGTATATAAATCCGCTCCATAATTATGAATAACAAATACAATTTATTAATAACTAATTAATAACTAAATTACTTTTCGAATTTTGAATTTCAAATAGAATTTCTAAATTACATTGATGTGTTATAAATTTCAAATGGAATTTCTGTAATTCAATTGATCTTTTCTGAATTACATTTGTAAAGCATATAGAATTCAGAACGGTGCAGCATATAAATATATAAAAAAGTGAGATATTTAACATGCAATACGGATTCTCGAGAAGTGTAGAAGTTTGTGGAAACTTCTAGAACACGGCTCTGTAGTAAATAAGAGTCTCAGCAACTCAGTCATGGTTCATTTTATACAAGCTTAATTTTCTTGGCATTATGTCGTTAACAATCATTAAATGATTATCTAGAAAAAAAAAAAAAACAAAAAAAATTATTTGACTAGGAGTTAGGAAATATTTAATTGTTTTTGCAAACATTTTATGATTCGTAATAGCATCTATATAAATAAAACTCTTGGTCCGTCTGTCAGTCTGTCGGTATGTCTGTCTGTCTGTCTGTTTGTTCCAGCATCACGTCTAAACCGCTGAACCGATTTAACTGAAATTTTGCACCAGGAATCTATGGAGTCCGGAGGGTGTCATAGGCTATTAATGGGCTGGATTGAACAAAGGGGCGTGGCACTTCCCATACAACCTAAACTTTCAAAACGACATAACTCGGCACATACACAAGCAAAGAAGATGAAACCAAAAACTCAAATACAAAAAAAAAAAATACAAAAGCAAAAACACAAAAACAAAAACAAAAGCAAAAACACAAAAATAAAAACAAAAATCAAACACAAAAACAAAAGCAAAACATGAAATTTAACAACGGGGTAACAACCATCCTAAATTCTTTAAACTCGCCACACCGAAATTTACCACAAAGAAATTCACTACATTAAAACTCACCACAATGAAACTCACCACACCAAAATTCACCACACTAAAATTCACCACACTAAAACTCACCACAATAAAATTCACCACACTAAAAATCACCACACTAAAATTCACCACACTAAAATTCACCACACTAAAACTCACCATACTAAGATTAACTACACTAAAACTCACCACACTAAGATTTACTACACTAAAACTCACCACACTAAAATTCATCATACTAAGACTTACCACATTAAAACTCACCACACCAAAATTCACCTCACCCCTAACCTAAACTCACCACACCGAAACTCACCACATTAAAACTCACCACACTAAAACTTCTACTGGGAACCACTCTGCGGGGAAGTATTCTACGGAAACTAATTCTACCGGGAAAAATTCTACCGGAATGAGTTCTACGGGAAGAATTCTACCGGGAAGAATTCTACCGGGAAGAATTCTACCGGGAAGAATTCTACGGGAAAGCGTTCAATGGGGAAGAATTTTACGGGAAAGATTTCTACTGGGAAGAATTCTAAGGTGAAATATTCTACGGGGAAGCGCAGTCTGAGAAGAATTTGAGAAAAGTTGTTTTGGCGGAGAATTATTATTTGGTTACTACATTTATAAAACCAACTTCCTCAGCAAAGCACGGGTCTGTGATATAAATAATAAAAATGTTTTTTATATTAATAAAATCGCTACATATCCTTTCATCCACAAATCTTGGCACGAGTCGTGCACGGGTCCAGCTAGTTTTATAATATATTGCAATGTAAATAAAGTCAATTTTCATCATTTTTCATAATCACAACATATTTGCTGTAAACATTTTTATAATATTACATAAAAATAATTAACATTTTTAACATAAGCTAATCAGTAATATGTTTTTTTGTGCCAACGAACCCTCTACAAAAAACCAATTAACTTTTCCAATAATAAAAATATTTCAAATTTCTATGCATTTTACATAGGTTGTCTGCCGTCGCTATAGTTTGGTGTTAATGTTCGATGCTGCTGTTGCAGTTGCTGCTGCTGCAGCAGCAGTTGCTGACGCCGATGATGCTGATGACGTTGATGACCCCTGTTGGCAACCCTTTTTTTGTGGGTTGCCAACAGCGCTATTAAGCGCTTCTATTACATTTCTACGTCATACATACAGTCATTTCATGCCTATTAAAAACGGCCTTTTTGTACCCTTCGCATTCATTTGCCACATTTAACTGCTAAACACCGTTTGTTGTTGTTGCTTTTTTTAATAGTTATTTTTGTATTTTTCATGCCCAAATGTGTAACATTTTATTAACAATAATATTCTCTCAGCCCCATAGATGTAGACAATAAAAATATTTAATGATGTCACAGTTGAAATGGACTGAAGAGAAAATAAAAACATGAAATGCAATAAAATGTCAAAATTATTGAATATTTTTCCCTATGTTTAAAATTTAACGTTACACTAATATATGCACCTGAAAGTCATCTTTTTGTTGTAAGTGTTGGATGTTTTTTCACTTTTTTTTTTGTTCTTTTGTGGGAATGTTTTTTATACAGGTTGTTCAAGTGCCATGAAATCGTAAAATTGTTTTTGACACAAATACTTTTTGTAGAGCATAAAATGGACATTTGTTTAGAATATTAGGCCCCTGGTTTTGTAAAACATTTAAAATTGTATTTTAAATTTTATTGGCGCATACGCTCGATTGGTTTCCATTGTTTCGAGCATTATTTGATTCATCGATTTAGCTGATTTTGGGGGATATGTTGAAAATTGAGTTAGAAATGGTGGCTTCATCGACAAATCTATATTAAATTAAAACAATTTGACTAAAACAATAATTTCATTGAGAGAAAAATATATTTCAGTACGTGACTAGCTACAACATATTCATTTAATTAAGTTATAAACAGCAGAAAATGTTGAAATATGTATGAAATATATTAGGTACCTATATAATAAGAAGAAACATAATAATATTTTTTTCAAAAATATATATACTTGTAAAAATGGCAATTACAATGTGTCGGTAATTAGGTGCATCGAATTTTACATTGAATGTAATTCCGACACCATATATTGCTTGATTTAATTCAAGATATATTTTATATATAAAAACTACGGTTTTTATATAATTAAAAAACCGTATTCAAAAATATCGGGTGTCGGAATTACGTTCATGGGGTGACGGAATTACGTTAGAAGCAGTTTTTTGTGTCGGAATTAGGTAAAATTTGATGCTTTTGAGAGTAGGCTATTATTTCATTGCCCCTTGGTGAAAATAAAATAAACAAATGACCAAATTCAAGAAATCACGGCTTTTATATAATTAAAAACCCGTATTCAGTAATATCAAGTGACGGAATTATGTTCATGGGGGTGACGGAATTACGTTAAAAGCAGTTTTTTGTATCGGAATTAGGAAAACTTTGATGCTTTACAGAGTCGGCGATTATTTAATTGCATCTTGGTGAAAAAATAATTATCAAGTGATCAAAATTTAAATTTATAATTATTTAATTTGAATTAATAATTATTTAATTTAAATTTATAATAATAAAAATTTAATTTAAAATTATTTAATTTAAATTTATAATTATTTAATTTGAATTTATAAATATTTACAATAATTTTTTTCGTTACAAACTTAAACTTTTTTTTGGGGTTTCGGAAAAATAAAAAAATTACATTTACAAAGTGTCGGTAATTAGGTGCATGGAAATTGACATTGTATGTAATTCCGACAACAACATTAATATTATATAAAATCGCAGTTTTTAAATGCAGAAGAATAACAGAAGTCAAAAATACCGAATGACGGAATTATGTGCATGGAGTGACGGAATTACGTTGAGAGCGGTTTTCTTGAGCCGAAATTGCGAAAAATTGATGCTTTTGAGAGTATTCGATTATTAAATTGAATCTTTATAAATGAAAAATAAATAAAATGATAATAATTGTTTACTTTCGTTATAGAATTGAACAATAAAACGTGTTTACGAATAAAAATTATTGAATATATTTAAAATTCTTCTATTTTTGGTTCAATTTTGAACTTTTCTTAGAGTGTCGAAAAATGACAAAAGCCAATTACAAAGTATCGGTAATTAGATGCATGGAAATTTACAGTGAATATAATTCCGACAGCATTTGATTTACTTCAACAGTATTTTAATATTTTCCATAAAAAAAAACTGTTTTTTTTTATAATCAAAAAACCGAAGACAAAAATGTCGGGTGTCGGTATTATGTGCATGAAGTGACGGAATTACGTTTAAAGCTGTTTTCAGTGTCGGAATTACAAAAACTTTATGTTTTTGAGAGCAGACGATAATTAAATTGAACCTTGATTAATAAAAAATTAAATAAAAGTTAACTAATTTCAATAAGGAATCGAACAATAAATCTTTTTCATGTAATAAAAATTTTGAAAAATATATTTCAGGTTCAAAGCAAAGCATTTCTTTGGCTATATCGATTCATAAATTTTAAATATATTTCAAAAAATTTAAATTACAAACAATTAAGCATAAAGATTTCCAATTATAATATTGTTTATAAATTATTTAAAAAAACTGTCAACACACAATGTGCCGCGTGCGCTTTTGTTGTATTCTTTCACGTCAACAACCTTTTGTACCGCCAAAAGCACCTTATAACTAGCTGCTGCTGCTGCAGCTACTCTCATCGTAATGGCCAACGTTAATTTGGCTCTACCATCATTCATCAAAGTCGCAGCATTGTCATCACATTCCTTGGTGCGCAATGACAATAAATTCGCTTATTCAATTGTCATTAGTCAATTTACATTTTCAATTCATTTGTCTTCAGCCTGGCAATAATGTTAATCATCATCATCATCATCATTAGCATTATCATTATCATCATCAACATCCACAAGTCAGCCAGTTTCATAATAAATGAAGGCACCACCACGTTTGGCATAAATGGAATTTTGGTTAAAAGTAGCTTAAGAAGCTGTAAAAAGAAAATAACAACAATAATAAAAAAAATATCCAGACGTACCGCTGACATGATTCGCAGTATATGCACTGAAAAAATTACAATCTAATATATTTGTCACAAGAATATATGTTATTTTTCACATTAAATTTCTGTTATTATTTAATTCATATTTTTTTGCTTGCAAACATAATATTATAATTTACAGAAACTTTAGTATTATCTCAATCATTCACTGATTGACACGATAATTATATAGTTGTTATTATCATTCTATTATATAAATTTATAATAATAAATATAAAACAATAATATACTTAATATTAATTTTAGAATGCTAAAATTATTTTAACGACGTGCATTTGTTTGTCAGAAATGCAAAGAAAAATAATTTTACATTTTATGATCACCACAAGAATTGTATGATTGACACAAACATTTACGTTTGCTGAAATTTTAAAAGAATCACAATATAATTGATTATTTTCTTTTAAATTCGTGACAAAATCAATGCAAAATCATACTTTGCTATATATAAAAGATTACAACAGTAGTATTATCAATTGTCACAAATATATTATGATTAAAAAAAAAATAAAAATATAATGACACAAAAATAATAATATTTTTATGAAATCATTTTCTCATTTATGATGATAATTCTATGGTTATCATTATCTTATTTACAGTAAATAATAAAACAAGTATATAATATTATGAATGTGAATTTAATCACCACAAACATTGCTTCGCTATGCTAAAATCATCTGCAGTATGAGCTTATGTAACAATGATATAAAAGAACAATGATATAAATGTTATTTCTATATATATTTGCAAAAATCATTGCTATATCAAACATTATTACTATTAGTCTGCAAACGATCATCGCAGAGATATCTTGAATTGACACAACCATAATATGCTTAAAAAAACAATATTAAAATCATATAATTATGCAATTATAAATAATTGTAACATTAAATAATATTTAACATATTATATATTGCTATATATATTGCTATATCAAACATTATTACTATTAGTCTGCAAACGATCATCGCAGAGATATCTTGAATTGACACAACCATAATATGCTTAAAAAAACAATATTAAAATCATATAATTATGCAATTATAAATAATTGTAACATTAAATAATATTTAACATATTATATATTGCTATATATATTGCTATATCAAACATTATTACTATTAGTCTGCAAACGATCATCGCAGAGATATCTTTAATTGACACAACCATAGTATGCTTAAAAAAACAATATTAAAATCATATAATTATGCAATTATAATTAATTGTAACATTAAATAATATTTAACATATTTACAGAAAATAATAAAATAAGTATATAATATTATGAACGTAGTTTTAATTGCCCCAAACAGATATGCATCATTACGCACTATGATTTTTTGTTTGTCATAAAAAACATACATATAGTATGATGACACTCTAATAAAAATAAATATTACGTTTCTGATTACCACAAGAATTTTATGATTGACACAAACAATTTATAACTTCTGCAACAGTAAAGTAACCATAAAATAGTTGTTAATCTAAATGTAGACATTTTCTAAAATTATTGCTATATAAAATATTGTTACTGAGGCTGTACAAATGATCGTCACAATTATTTTATCGATTGACACAAACATATTATGCTTAAAACCCAATTAATACAATTATTTTTAACATTAAATAATATATACCAAATATCAAATTATTTGTCACAAGTATTTTAGTAATGGTAGTAACTATAAATTCTTAAAATGTTTACAGTAAACATTTATATTTTCTCTGCGTGTATAACGCTATAGCAAATGCCCACTGTGGTGCCCCCTGTCAAAATCACCAAAAACATCAGTGTCTCTTCATTCGCAACCAATCCAAATTGTCGAACCAAATAACCATATTTGGTGTATGCTTCCGTGCATCCGTGTCATTTGCCAATGTGCGATGGACGAACGATTGCATCCTCGTTGTGATACCATTTATGGCCCCCCAAAAAAAAAATAAAATAAAAAAAAAGATAAATATGCTTGTGGATGAATCTCAGTAAATATTGTTAAATTAAATTTCATTACAGTTGAAAAAGACTGCTCAAAAAAGTGTAAACAAAAAAATCACGACAAGATTTGCAAGGATTTGGTATTTTGTTGCTTTGTTCAATATTGTGGTGTCGCTCGCAGGAATTCATTTCTTTTGTCTGTGTGTCAAGTTTGTTTTTTTCGCTTTCTTAATCAAAATTCACAACAACTTTTTGCTCTTATTATTGTTATTGTTTTTGTCGGCACACAAATGTCAACGACTTTGACACGAACATGGGCGCATGCGCTGTGTCGAATACCGCCAATTCTGATCAACGGCAAATCAACGGTATTGAGTTGATTTATTGTGTTATTGGAATTTTTTTTCTATGTATTCAATATGAGTAACTGTTAAGGTACGGTAATTTATAAATATTTTATTTTTTCTTTTTTAAAAGATTTCCATTTTTTTTTTCGATTTTTAAAAAAGATTATTTTATTTTAAATTTGTTCATTAAATATCAAAAAAAAAAATGATACACAGCAGAGAAATTTGTTGCGCCAACCAATTCATTGCTATAAAAACATATTCGATTTTGGCAACTGTTAAGTCTGTTCTTATAACCAAAACTAAGAGGTTATTAGACTACGACTATTGAATTACAACTGATTAAGATTGGTTTTATGTCAACTCGTTTATGAAAATATTTCAAACAATAACCGAATATGGCAGTTCCTTCAAGATTGTAGCAGAAATTTCTAATGATATTGGTTGTTACAACTAACCTTTTTGTGCATCTAACTAAAAGAATTGTTTTTTAATTTGTATGTATTACAAAGTCTTAATTCTTGCCATTTTTAATCCACCATTTTGAAGAAATTTCGAATGTAGTTAGTTATTAAAACTAAATATGTTGTTCTTTGAACTAAAAATGGATTTTACTCTATATTTGCTTTTGAATGTAATTAGTTGTTACAACTAACTTTTTTGGTCGTCCGACTAAAGAGAATTTTGCTTTTGCCAAATCGTAATTCTTGACATTCGTCATTAACTATTTTGTATAAATTTCGAATGTAGTTGGTTTGTACAACTATTTTTCTGTCTATAAGCTTTGGACAATCTTAATTCTTGGCATTCTTCATTAAACAAGTAGTATAAATTTCTAAATGTTTTTGGTAGTTTGAACAAAATATATTGTTCTTCCCACTGATGGAGGATTTCACACAATTTTTTTTTAAATATTTTAATTCATGGCATTCCCCATCAATAATTTTGTAAAAATTTCGAATATAGTTGGTTGTTACAACTAACTTTTTTGTTTATATACATTGCCAAATCTTAATTCTTGGCATTCTTCATAAAGTAGTTCGTAGAAATTTCGAATGTAGTTGGTTGTTACAACTAAATCCTTTGTTCTTCCAACTAAAAACAGATTTTTCTGTCAACATGCTTTACTTAATCTTAATTCATGGCATTCTTCATGTACCATTTTGTAGAAAATTCAAATGCAGCTGGTTGTTACAACTAAATTCTTTGTTCTTCCAACTAAAAGAACATTTTTATACTTGTCTATATACTTGGCCATATTTTCATTCTTGGTATTTTTTTATCAAGCATTCCGAATAAATTTAGTTGGTTGTCACAACTAAATTTTTTGTTCTTCCAACTAAAAGAGGATTTTATCTCATAACGTTTGAGAAAACTTAAATTGTGACATTCACCATAAACTAGTTTGCAGAACGTTCAAATGCAGTTGGTTGTTACAACTAAATTATTGGCTCTTCCAACTAAAAGAGTATTTGTCCGTTAATTTGCTTTGCCAGTTTTCAATTCTCCATTCTCATCTAAGAGTTTGTAGAAATTACGAATATTGTTGGTTGTCACAACAACATTTTTGCTTTTCCAACCAAATGAGGAATTTGCTTTTGTGATGCTTTCGTCGAATCCTAATCCGAATGCAATGAAATTATTTCTAAAAATTCCAAATTAAAAAAATATTAAAATCCTACATCCGACTATTTCTTCAATTCAATACACCCCACCATTGATCCTCAAATTGCACTTTAAATTTATGAATGAATTAATACACAATCATGGTATAACGTACGATTCAATGCGATTGCATTTTCAGTATCATATAACACTGTGGCCACGTAGTTAAATCGAGAAAATTTTGAATGGTACAACTTATGATCATTCCATCGCAATTGTGGCAGCCTGCAGGCTGAGCAAAGTACCTAGACGTTGAAGAATTTTCACTTGCAAACAATTCCAGCAAACTCTAGCAACCATGATAAGTATGAAAAATAAAAATAAATTAAATTTAAATGTACAAAGAACAGCATACTATATACATTGAAGGTCAGAGGAAGTAGTTATTATCAGATAGTTATTGTGGTTATAATAATGATGCTCGTTGTTATTATCATTGTCTTGTCTTGGCATGGTGGTGGTGGTATTGAAAATGAGATCTCAATTTATTTTATGTATGTAATTTATTTTGCAATCAAGTATGTTCGATATATCTATAGAAAAGGCACGCACAACATCGATCGAATATGTGTAAATCATAAAATGTATGCTTGTAAAATGGTTTATGGAAATTAAAGGCGATAAAGTAGTTGTGAACTTTGAAAAACTTGAAATAATATCAAATTAAGGTAATTTTTAAAAGTGAAAATAGCATGAGAATTATTGATTTCATTTTTATAAAATACTTAAATATCTAAGGTATACCAAAAATCATTTATACTATTAAAATTGGTAAATAGGACGCATACCTTTAGTTCAATAGTTTTCAAATTGTTAATACAATATGTTTTTGTAGCATACATTTTATAATGTAGTATTTTAATGTACTTCTCGTTACAAAAGGTTATAACACATTTAATATTCGCATCATTTTCCAGTAATTGATTCTAATACTTGAGTCTGCAATCCTTTTTAAGCCCGTTGCCATAATAGAAAGAAGTTCGATGTATTATAAATTTTCTATAATAATTAAAAAGGGATTTAATATAATGAATTTACATTAAATACGATATAGAGTTTAATAATGTAAATTGTTTGAAAAAAGAATGCGGCCCATTTTGTTTAAACTCGCAGAATGACGCACAGAGCGAACCTGTTTCTATTCGTGATTAAATTTATACATAAAGGGTTTTTCAATAAGAGCGCTACAAAATTTTTTTTCAAGGATTTTTCAACAGGTACGCTACAAAAGTAGAGCGACAGGGACAGCAAACGACGCCATATTTCTTGCCGCTCTTTTGACATTTCTCTTTAATAAGGTTTGCCATTTCATGATGGAAAGATATACGAGCCAATAACGAGTCAAAATTATTAAAATTTACTACCGAAATTCGAATTCGTATATCTTTCCATCATGAAATGACAAACCTTTTTCAAATGGGACGCTACAAAAGTAAAGCGACAGGGACAGCAAACAACGCCATATTTCTTGCCGCTTTTTTGACATTTCTCTTCAGTAAGGTTTGCCATTTCATGATGGAAAGATATACGAGCCAATAACGAGTCTATATTATTAAAATTTACTACCGAAATTCGGAGTCAGTTGCCTCAATTGACTGTCTAGTGGAAAATTTTGGATCTACAAGCACAGTACAAAATCAAAATGTTCCCGTGCCAGTGAGACAAAGAAGTGCCCGTAGTGTCGGTAATATTGCTACCGCTGAGGCTTCAGTTGAAGAAAGCCCAAATGTGTCTCTCACACGTCGTTCTCAAGCGTTGGGCATCTCTGTGACGTCCTTGTGGCGAATTTTGCAAAAAGATCTTGGCCTTCATGCTTACAAAATCAAATTGACGCAAGTACTGAAGCCGCTTGACCACCAGAAGCGTCGTATGTTCATGAATTGGGCTGAGCAACAACTTGAAAATGATTCGGATTTTCATCGAAAAATCATCTTCAGCGATAAGGCTCATTTCTGGCTGAATGGCTTCGTCAATAAACAATATATGCGTTATTGGTCAGACAGCAATCCACACGTACTCCATGAGTCATCATTGCATCCCGAAAAAATTACGTTTTGCTGCGGTTTATGGGCCGGCGGCGTCATTGGGCCGTATTTATTTCGTGATGATCAAGACCGGCACGTTACTGTGAATAGGAATCGCTACCGTTCAATGATAACCGAATATTTTTGGCCCCAATTGGATGATATGGACATGTGGTTCCAACAGGACGGCGCCACAAGCCACACAGCGAATACCACAATTAATTTATTGGAAACCAAGTTTGGAGAACGTGTTCTCTCACGAAATGGTCCAGTCGATTGGCCGCCTCGGTCGTACGATTTGACGCCGTTAGACTATTTCCTGTGAGGCTACGTCAAGTCTATGGTCTATGCCAACAAGCCAGCGACGATTGATGAACTTCGTACGAATATCGAACGTGAAATTGCAGCAGTATCGGCCGATTTATGTTTGAAAACCGTCGAAAATTGGGTTCAGCGTCTGGACTTCTGCAAGCGTGCCCGTGGTGGTCATGCAAAAGAAATCGAGTTCCATACATAATGGCATCGAACGTACTTTTACAGGAATGAAGAATTTCATTGATATCCAAAACCGTTTTTGTTTTATATAATCTTCAATTTCAAAACTTAAGTTCTCTGAAGAATTCTCTTTACAATACTTTTCAAATTTTAAAATTAGGCTCTGTGGTGTCCAAAATAATGATTATTGACATTTTTTAGAGCGTTTGGGCACACTTTGTGTTGTGGGGTTTGAAACCGCGATTTTTAATCTGGCAGTCAAACGGTTGGGTCCGTCGATGCCACAATTTTATATAATTTGAGATTTTAATAGTTCTATTTGAAAATAATGTATAATCTATGTAATGTGAGCACACCTTACTTAGATCTTAAGGTAAGCTTTTCAAAAACAAAAGAATTTTTAAAAATGGGATAACTTTTGGCTTTTTGATATTTTTTTGAAAATTTGTTAATGAAACCGGTCAACTTTACTGATTTTTAACTCCATAACCATTAAAGATATAATCTTCAATTTCAAAACTTAA
Organism: Dryomyza anilis; assembly: GCA_951804985.1. Lineage (NCBI taxonomy): Eukaryota > Metazoa > Arthropoda > Insecta > Diptera > Dryomyzidae > Dryomyza > Dryomyza anilis. The sequence goes on along the minus strand of OX638134.1, from coordinate 14,510,762 downwards.
GTTCTTTAAAGAATTCGCTTTACAATACTTTTCAAATTATAAAAATTGGATCAGATGTTCCTAAAATAATAAATTTGCCACTTTTGGTCACACTTTGTGGGGTTTGAAACAGGGACCTTTTACTTCACACTGAGTCAACGATGTTCCAAATTGATATAATTTATTGACATCAGAGTCTTTAATAGTTTCTTTTGAAAATAATATGGTATTCATTATATAGAGCACGCGTACTTTCAAATATATTGTTCAACAGTAAACATAATACAATCGGAAAATAACTTGTACGATCCATGGTTCTATTATATTTTTTATATTTCTCCAATTCATATCTAAAATTCCTTTTCTACCATGACCTTTAACTATCTGTTATAGATAGTAGAGCCAGTTCTGTAACACTTATACCTTTCCTTTGTTGGCATCAAATAATGTTACAAAAACTGACACAAATTCTAAAATATACGATATAAACATCCTTTTGTGCACCCATAGCAATCAACGCGCGACACTTTGTCTGCTCAAGAATAAAATTTTAAGTCATGTCTTTTTTTATGCATTTTTTTATATATTTTTATTTTAAATTCTAAAGTTTCCTTTACACTTTTTGTATTATTTGGTTTAGATGCATTTAAAGTCTGAGAAATTCTCCAAGACTCCAACGCGTCTACTATTCAAATAAAACCACTTCATGTTCTATTCTTTTTATTATTCTTTTTTTTTACTCGAGACACCTGATGTTTATGTGACATTTTAATGCAGCCTTTTAAAAAAATTCCAATAAATAGCATGATTTTATTTTTGTTTATCTTAGTTAATATGTAGCCGGTTCAATTAAAATGCGACCAACTGTGCGCCGCAGCACAACTGTTCGATGATCGTGAGTGCGTGCTTGAATGCGTCCGTCCGTCCGTCCGTCGACGTCCAATCGATGAGCGGCATTTCTATATTGCTTTGTGCTGGACCACCTATTGTGTTGTCCCTAGAGTTGTGATTGCTAGAAACTCTTTTAATTTTCATATTTCAAGTTTTCATCACCCGAAATGCTTATCATGTGTCACGATCGTAACGAGCCGATCTTTTGATGATCTGGACATTTGCGTTCGCGTGTTTGTCACAATAATTTCAGAATAAATTAAAAAAAAAAACAACAAGTTAAATTTAAATTTGATCAGTGTTGTACTATCTGCTTTTAATGCGATATCTTTTTATATTGGCTAATTTATGATAGTGTGGGAGATTTATATCAGTCTCATTAAATTGTAATTTATGCCTTAATGTATGTAGTCGATGAGATTTTATTTGTTTTTTTTTTATTTGCTAATATATTTTATAATCACAGTATTATGTTAATAAATAAAATAATAAAAATCTTGGCTTGCTGTTGTTATGTTCACCACATTCTTATATATGATTGTCATTTTTAAATTATAAATGATACAGTCGTTTGCATGATTAATAAATGATTGCTGTAATCAGTATGATGTTTTTTGCAATCATTAATTATTATTCATGTTCACAGAAATAATGGAATTGTTAATGTCAATCATAATGATTTTTCGAATAACCATAAATTACTTTTAATACTTATCCAGTATTTTAATCATGGAATTTAATCATATAATAAATCATATAATTAAACATATAAATAAACATAAACATTTTAAATTATAAATGATACTAAATGCATGATTAATAAATGATTGCTGTAATCAGTATGATGTTTTTCGCAATCATTAATTATAATTCATGTTCACAGAAATAATGGAATAGTTAATGTCAATCATAATGTTTTTTTAGAATAACCATAAATTACTTTTAATACTTATCCATTATTTTAATCATAAAATTTATTCATATAATAAATACATTAAACATATAATTTATATGATAAAAATATTTAAGGGGATATTTGTCGCAAACATTTGATTTATATCATATCAAATATTATCTATATAAATAATATATTATCATGTCGTTTATAGTCAGAATCTTACAATTTCCAAAAGAGTTGTTTGTCGCAACCATTAATTATATCTCATGTTTGAAGAATTCGTGATAGTTAGTATTAATCACTACGTTTTCCTAAATAACCATAAAATATTTTTATTATTTAGTTTTCAAGTATACTAATTATAAAATTAAATCATATAATAAATATATTAATCATGTAATTTATATATCGATGAGTAAAAATTTTAAAAGAGTTGTTTATCGCAATCATTAAGTATATTCTCATGTTTGCAAAAATCATGGAATAATTTATATCAATCTTAACGTTTTTCTGAATCTACTATATCGTCGATGATACTGCAAAACCGCCTAACTGCATGTTAAAATTACGCCTAATTTTGTGTTATAATCCGGTTTTAAATGATATGTTGATCGGATAAATTAGATAAATGCCATTATAAGTATTGACACACTTAATTTTGTATGAAGTAAGTGCAGAATTGAGACTAAAAATAGTTTTTTTTCTTCTGTAATATTAATTTTGTAAGTGGTATTCGAAATATATTTGTGAATCTAAATATGTATGTTCCGAATAGACGTCAAAACGGCTGAACCGAATTAAATAAAATATTGACACAATATGTATATTGGGTCCGGGCAGAGTATAGGCTATATATCGATGAGATTGGTGGAATGGTCGTGGTACCTCCCATATAACCCAAAAATTAAAAACACATTGTATCAGAAATTCGGATAGCAAAACCCAAAAATTAAAAACACATTATATCAGCATTTCGGATAGCAAATTTAATGACATTTTGGTCAACGTTATATTCTAAACAGTCTCGCCGAATGTGTGCGGGATTGGAAAACTGGGCCCTATAGAAGATGAATTTTCAAGACGGTGTACGTTTTACACAATACAGTGATATCAAAATATATTTCAACCCAAATTCTTAAAACTCACCACACCGAAATTTACCACAACGAAATTCACCACATCGTAATTCATCGCACCGAAACTCACCATACTAAAACTCATCATAATAAAACTCACACTCAAAACTCAAACTCACTCACACTCACCATACTAAAACTATTCACACTAAAACTTCTACTGGGACTAACTCCATGTGAAAGAATTCTACCAGTAAAAATTCTACGGGAAATCATATTTTGGGGAAGAATTTTACGTGCAAGAATTCTACGGAGGAAAAACAGTCCGAGGAAAAGTTATTTTTCCATAGAATTATTTTTGTTTTGGTTACTACATTTACAACATCAATAAAAAAAAGTCCACAGTGAAGCACGGGTCCCTGCTAGTAAATATAAAATACGTGTAAGATATTTATCAATTTATAGGGGATATAAAGGGATATAAATTGATGAAAAAAATGTCCATCATGAGCGAAATTTTTTTTTCTTCATTGATGAGAAAAATTCATCGCTCAATGATCGAAATTAATTTTCATCTTAAATGTGCTCAGCACTGATGATGAAAATAATTTGTATCTTCAATTTTTCTCATCATTGAATTATGAGAAAAAGCAGAACGTAGCGAATTCTCATCATATGACGATGAAAATAAATGATGAGAAAAGAATAGAAAAATTATGAGAAAAAAGATAAGAAAAGATGAGAAAAATGATGAGAACAATGATATGAAAAATGATGAGAAAAATGATGATAAAAATGATGAGAAAAATGATGAGAAAAATATGAGGACAAATAAGAGAATGGACACATCCTATTGCTGCTGAATGATATGTAAGCAATGGTTTCGAAATGTCCATTGAAAGATGAGGTGCTCCTGGACATCTCCATGATGACCTTGGACAATTTTTTTTTTTATTATTTTTTGTAATGTTATAAAAATCATTTTGGACATGTCCACTGGAGGATGAGGTGCTGCTGGACATGTCCATGATAACCTTGAAAATTTGTTTTTCTTATCATTAAAATACAATTGATTAGAGGGCAGATTCTAGATCTTCGTTATCGTGAAGTTATAATGATATTTCTCACTTACCTTTTCATTGAAGATATGAATAAATAAAAAATCTTTTCGATGTTTTTTTTGTCGAAAATTTTTATTTCGGACAATTTTTTTTTTTTTTTTGGAAATTTTTTTTTTGTCCGAAATTTTTTTTTTAATAAAATTTTTACAACACTTTTTTTCGAATTATTTTATAATTTTTTTTTTAAATATTATGAACAAATTCATCAATATGACAATTCAAATTCATTGTATTGAATATTTTGTTCATACACCCAGAAAAAAATTCCCTCAAATCCCATTAAAATTGGTCAATAGGACAATTATTGATTTAATAGTATACAAAAAATAAATCTTTTCATATAAACTCAATGGCTATGTCCATGGTATTTTCTAGTATTTAATGGTATTTTCCGATTAAAATAATAATTTATTACTTACTTACTTAAATGGCCCTTACAACCGTGGGTCGGTTTTGGCCGCTGAGATGAAGCCGCGCCAGTCAGATCTGCTTTGCGCGCGCTGTCGCCAGTTAGAAATACCAAGCGTTGCCAGGTTGTCCTCAACTTGGTCTTTCCAACGCAGATATGGACGCCCTCTTCTACGCTGTCCACCTTCGAGTTTCGATTCAAGCACCTTCTTGGCTGGAGTGTTTTCATCCATTCGTTCGACATGACCTAGCCAGCGAAGCCGCTGGATCTTGATGCGCTTGACTATGTCAATGTCGTCGAATATCTCAAACAGCTCGTGGTTCATCCTGATTCGATACTCGTTAGCAAAGCAGATAGGGCCAAAGATTTTACGGAGAATCTTTCTCTCGAACGCTCCCAGTACTCTCTCATCGGTGGTGGCCAGCGTCCATGTTTCTGCACCATAAAGTAGGACGGGCATGATGAGTGACTTGTAGAGCGTTATTTTTGTCCGGCGAGAGAGGGCTCTGCTTCTCAATTGCCTACTGAGCCCAAAGTAGCACCTGTTGGCAAGAGTTATTCTCCGTTTGATCTCCAGGCTGACGTCGTTGTTGCTGTTTACGCTGGATCCCAGATAGACGAAGTCCTTCACAATGTCGAACTTGTGGGTGTCAAAATCAGTTTTTTGTGCTTGTTGACACAAGAAACTTCGTCTTGTCCTCGTTCACCGCTAGACCCATTCGACGCGACTCTTTCTCCAATCTGGAGAATGCTGCGCTGACTGCTCGTGTGCTCCTGCCAATGATATCAATATCGTCGGCATATGCGAGCAGCATGACACTTTTGTTGAGGATAGTGCCGCTTTGACGGAGTTCGGCAGCTCGAACTATTTTCTTCATCAATAAGTTAAAAAAGTCGCACGAGTCTCACTGAGCAACGTGTGTTGCTCAGGGTCATTCAGCAAAGCCTTAGAAGTTTCGCAGGTATACCGAACTCAGACATTGCGGCGTATAATCGTTCCCTTATCGGAGTGTCGAAGGCGGCTTTATAGTCGACTAATAGGTGGTAGGTGTCGATTTGTTTTTCTAGGGTCTTTTCCTGGATTAGGCGCAATGTGAAAATCTGGTCTATGGTGGACTTTCCAGGTCTGAAGCCGCACTGATAAGGTCCAATCAGTCTGTTGACGATGGGCTTCAGTCTTTCACATAATACACTCGATAGAACCTTGTATGCGATATTGAGTAGGCTGATCCCACGGTAGTTGGCGCAGATAGTGGGATCCCCTTTCTTAAGGATTGGGCAGAGTACACTGAGGTTCCAGTCACTTGGCATGCTTTCATCCGACCATATTCTGCTTACGAGCTCGTGCATGCTCTCTATTAGCTCTTCGCCTCCGGTCTTAAACAATTCAGCAGGCAGGCCATCAGCACCTGCGGCTTTGTTGTTTTTCAGCCGAGCAATGGCTGTTCTGACCTCGTCATGGTGGGGTGGCGGAATCTCAACGTCGTCATCAAGTACTGGGGTTGCCGGGTTTGCTTCTCTATCGGTGGAATTGAGGTCATCATCACCGGTCAGCAGTTTAGAGAAGTGATCCCTCCATATTTTCAGTGTGCTCTGGATATCTGTCACTAGATTTCCGTTCTCATCTTTACAGGAAGAGGCTCCGGATTTCGAACCTCCGGCTAGGCGTCTTATTTTCTCGAAGAATTTTCGAGCCTCATTCCTGTCCCCATGCATCTTAATCTCCTCACACTCACGTAGTAATAATTTATACTATTGACTATTTTTAATAGTAAAAAACTATTATTTATATATTATTTTTTTCTGGGTGTATATATAATGAATGCATTCATTCATATGTCCTTTAATGAACGGTAATATCAATATGATGAATCTGGTAGTTGGTGAAAAAATTCATAATATTTATGAATAAATTCATTGTATTGATGAATTTTTCCTGTGCACTTCACAGCACAATTAGAATCACAAATGTGCTGAGTTGATGAAAAACTTTTCAGTTCACGAGAACGCAGATCCAGAATCTGCCCCCAGGAAATATATTTAAAAATGCGTCACGTTAGATATCAGTTACTGATTATATAATACCTGATCCCAACCTGATTAATTTTCCGGATTTCATGAACTTGTACTTTTCTTATGCTGAACAAAATTTCCACTCGGTTGAAATCACCCAAATATGTTCATTAAATAATTTAAGAAAATAATGAGTAAAATTCATTTGCATTAAAATATATTTAATGTATTAAAAAATGAAATGTATTATCCCTTGCAACAGCTGCACTGAATACAATCTGAGCAAAGTATCATTTGTTTTATAAAGAATTCATATTAATGCATAATTAAAATAGAAAAAAACCAAATCTGAAAATCTTTCTCAAGTCAAAGAAAAACCGAGACCCAATTTAAAAGCAAAAAACAGCAGCGCCTTGAAGTGAGACCAAAGCATTTGTCGCTAAGACAAAAAATACCCTTTAATTAATTTATGAATGCCGCTTATAACAAAGGCAACCAAAGGCAGCACGAAAAAGAGAACCTTAACTTATTATCTTTTTTGAGAACTCATTTAAAAAATACTACAAGAAATGCATTTTTTTTTTCATTAATATTTCTTTTTTTTTCATTTTCATTTTCATTTGCATTGTGTGTGAATTGCGACTGCGTATTGTGTATTTTTGTTAATTAATATGCCAGGCATTATTTTGTTAAATATTTAATTAAGTTCTATAATATATAAGAAAAACATTGCACCAAAAAATAGTTAATTATTTAAAAATTTCAAAAAAATAATACAACGCGGTCATGCTGCGTCAGCGGCACGGGTACCGCCCAGTGCGACGTTCAAGTGTGAAAGTCAAATGGAGTGTCAATGGTATGAAGTACAAAAGAAAAATTTCTATTAAATAGGGGGAAAACTATTCAAATTGTATGATTTAAGAAACTATGCAAAACAAAAATTGACCAGACGGTGTTTTTTATCTGTATAAAGCATCTTTGTAATGTGTGTTGGGTAACTTGTGTATAGGAAAAAAAAACATAGACCCCAGCAGCAGCAAGTCAAAACCTAGTCAAAGAATTTAAAACAGTTCCAAGTCGTTGAACGCCAACGCGGGAAAACGTTTTCCTCTTAAATGAGCTACTAAATCGTCAACTACCCTCAAACCATAGATACGGTTCAAATAAATTTTGTCTTTTAGTATTTTTTATTTTCTTTTTTTTTGCGTCTAACAAAGCATGACGCATGCGCTTCGACCATTCAAACGCATTTTCCCAATGCGTTTAATGCGTTGGAATTTTTAAAAACTAAAAAGAGTATAAAAAAATATATTCGCCTTATCACATTATCATGTATTTCGTTAGGTTCACTAATAAATTCACCTGTAAATTACGAGCATGAACAGCAGAAATTTTTATTTCAATTTAAAACAGTTTTTGTTTTTACTTTTTTTCCCTTTTAATAAAATTTTTATATCCATATCATTTGTGTCATTTTCATTGTCGCATAACTCATTCGCATGTCAGACGTCTGACTCTTAATTATTTTAATTTATTAGCATATATTGTAATTTATAGAATAAGCATTGCATATTTGACAAATGGCATTATGTGCGCCACCACTGTATGTAGTATGGGTGTCAAAATTAATTAGTATTTCTTTTGCCAACCACACAAAAATGCATAAAATATGTAGGTGTATTTAATGCGTGAATTCGAAATTCTAATTTGAATATAATTAATTTAATGTTTAGACAATAAATCAATTTTATAGTAAATTTTGTCAAATTAGTTTTTAAGATTTTAATGACTTTCTTATAATGCAATTAGTTAAATGTTCAACAAAAAAAAAGTTGAAGGGTTCTTAAAAAATAAAAAAACCCACTGTTTTTTTGTAATATAGTTTTTAATTAGTTTTATGTAGTCGATCAAAACATTTTATAATTTAATATTTATGAGAAAAGAGACAATTTTATAAAATACAAAAAAAACAGTAAGGAAAGTGAGGGCACATGTGAAATTTCAAAGTTGGCATATTATGATGGTTGATGTAATGAAATATCACAGCACTATGTAACGAAAAGATGTAATTTTTTCACTATGCAAGCAATAAATAATAGTAAATGAGACGCGAGATATTTCAACGAACTGAGACGAACTGTGTTAGAAAGAAACAGAAGTTGAATGCAATGAGCGAGAAGGATATGAAAGATCAGTCCAATAAAATAAATTAGTATATAATAAATTGTATAACGGATTCTCATTATGTGTAGAAGTTTTGGGAAATTTCCAGGAGTAATTATACTAGCAATACGGATTTTTGTGAAATATGGAAGTTTGTGGAAACTTCTAGAATCTGAGTCTGCAGTATATAAGAACGTCGCATCTGAAGTTTAGTATATGAGTTGCTATATGTTAAAAACCAAAAATACACCAAAAAATTATTAAATATTGAGACAATGTGTTAGAAAGAAACAGAAGTTGAATGCAATGAGCGAGAAGGATATGAAATATCAGTCCAATAAAATAAATTAGTATATAATAAATTGTACAACGGATTCTCATTATGTGTAGAAGTTTTGGGAAATTTCCAGTAGTAATCATACTAGCAATACGGATTTTTGTGAAATATGGAAGTTTGTGGAAACTTCTAGAATCTGAGTCTGCAGTATATAAGAACGTCGCATCTGAAGTTTAGTATTTGAGTTGCTATATGTTAAAAACCAAAAATACACCAAAAATATTATTAAATACATTATATATTTTATATATTTAATTAAAGTAAAATTACGCCACAGACAATTAGTGTTTTAAGTAAACACAAATTTGTTTTATTCAAAGAAAATATCATTGATTTGAAGAAAATCTTCGCTGACTAAAATAAAAGTGGCTATGGTTTACAGAAATATTTACTGTATCGTTTCCATATCGTATATACATGAAATAGCTTAGTTCTTTTTTTTTTTTGATGAATGCATATTTTTATTTTGTACACAATCCAGAAATTCGAACTTGTGTAAGAGTTTTCTATATTTTCTAATAATATAATGCTGTAATAAAATTAATTTTAATAATTTATTTAGTTTGGTATATTAAGCTTGACTTATGTTCTAATAAATTAAAAATAAAAACCCCATAGTAGTGAAGCCGCTTTTTTCTTGTCGGACACATCCCTCTACTAGATTCTGTTTCATCGTCAAAGTCAACAGTGATTTTAACCATTGACACACTGTCTGCTGTACTGGAAAATTTGTACCAATCGTCCAGCCATTAGTAATGCTTTTTATTTCACCTCACAGTCTGCAAATACCAATCATTAATAATAAACAGAGTTTCAGGCAATATTTACTGAACAATTGGTTGGTAGTTGATGAACACTACATATTGAAACATTGCAATTTGCCTGAATGATGGTGTAGTAAATCTAGATCAATATTTGGGGTAAAGGGAAACTGTTGGCTAGTTGTTTACTTAGTGGGTGATATGTGTCCATTCATATCGAATATTGGTTTACGTATGGATGCAGTATAATATGGAAAATAATTTATGAATAATTTAGGAATAAATTATGAATATTTTATGAATAATTTATGAATAATTTTGATTAATTTATGAATAATTTATGAAAAATTTATGAATTATTTATGAATAATTTATGAATAATTTATGAATAATTTATGAACAATTTATGAATAATTTATGAACAATTTATGAATAATTTATGAATAATTTTTGAATACTTTATGAATAATTTATGAATAATTTATGAATAATTTATGAATAATTTATGAATAATTTTTGAATAATTTATGAATAATTATTGATTAATTTATGAATAATTTATGAATAATTTATAAATAATTTATGAATAATTTATGAAAAATTTATGAACAATTTATGAATAATTTATGAATAATTTTAGAATAATTTATAAATAATTTATGAATAATTTATGAATAATTTATGAATAATTTTTGAACAATTTATGATTAATTTATGAATAATTTATAAATAAGTAATGAATAATTTATGAATAATTGAAAAATAATTTATGTTTAATTTATGAACAATTTATGAATAATTTATGAATAATTTTTGAATAATTTATGAATAATTTATGAATAATTTATGAAAAATTTATGAATAATTTATGAATAATTTATGAATAATTTATGAATAACTTATGAATAATTTATGAATAATTTATGAATAATTTATGAATAATTTATGAATAATTTATGAATAATTTATGAATAATTTATGAATAATTTATGAATAATTTTTGAATAATTTATGAATAATTATTGAATAATTTTTGAATAATTTATGAATAATTTATGAATAATTTTTGAATAATTTATGAATAATTTATGAATAATTTATGAATAATTTATGAATAATTTATGAATAATTTTTGAATAATTTATGAATAACTATTGAATAATTTATGAATAATTTATGATTAATTTATGAATAATTTATAAATAAGTTATGAATAATTTATAAATAATTTCTGAATAATTTCTGAATAATTTCTGAATAATTTATGAATAATTGAAGAATAATTGAAGAATAATTTTTGAATAATTTTTGAATAATTTATGAATAATTATTGAATAATTTATGAATAATTTATGATTAATTTATGAATAATTTATAAATAAGTTATGTTAATTTATAAATAATTTCTAATTAATTTCTGAATAATTTATGAATAATTTATGAATAATTTATGAATAATTTTTGAATAATTTATGAATAATTTATGAATAATTTATGAATAATTTATGAATAATTTATGAATAATTTATGAATAATTTTTGAATAATTTATGAATAATTATTGAATAATTTATGAATAATTTATGATTAATTTATGAATAATTTATGAATAATTTTTGAATAATTTATGAATAATTTATGAATAATTTATGAATAATTTATGAATAATTTATGAATAATTTTTGAATAATTTATGAATAATTTATGAATAATTTTTGAATAATTTATGAATAATTATTGAATAATTTATGAATAATTTATGATTAATTTATGAATAATTTATAAATAAGTTATGTTAATTTATGAATAATTCCTAATTAATTTCTGAATAATTTATGAATAATTGAAGAATAATTTATGAATAATTTATGTTTAATTTATGAATAATTTATGAATAATTTTTGCATAATTACTGAATAATTATTGAATAATTTATGATTAATTTATGAATAATTTATGATTAATTTATGAATAATTTATGAATAATTTATGAATAATTTATGAATAATTTATGAATAATTGAAGAATAATTTATGAATAATTTATGAATAAAAATTCAAAGTCAATTTTAATTTGAATCTAATGTTTAATGATTTCTTATATTTAGTTGTTTCAAAAATTTTATTTGTAGTATATACGAGAATATCAGTGGATTTCGTTATTATTTATATTCATTGAAATATTAACATTAAAATGTTTCGATATAACTTTGATTTGTCGGTTCGATATCTCTATAGAACTTTTCATATTACATCACTGATATATTTTAAAAAGATATATAAGACTAATATATTTTAAACCGATAGAAAAAATATAATAATTTTGATTATTACTTTAGACTATGGTTTCGATAAACATAAATCATTTTCTTTAAATGACTTGAAAAGAACAGCAACAAATTAAAAGCATTACACAGGCAATGATTATACGGACCGTTTCGGATACAGCGAAGTATCCTCATCAGTGAACTTTGTGTGATGACGTTGTGATAACATCATTAAATTTTTATCGTTAGATTCAAAATGTTAAATAAATATTTAAAAAATGTCTAAAAAGAAAATATAAAATGTTTGTGATTAGAACCAAATAACATAAAAATGATATAGCAATATTAAAATTCATTGCTATATTAAAATTATTCTTGACAATTGAAAGAAAAATTACGTTTAAAGTTATATTGAAAACTCATTGTGCGGGGAGGAATCAAGTAATCACGGCCCGACTGTTGGAACAAACTTTTGTAGCATATGTCTACCTCTTAAATTACCTGTAATACCAGCATTGCAAATCAGTGTTCTTTTGTTCCAAAGTGGTGCTTAGAAATTTGTTTGGAACATGCGCAATAATAAGTTACAATGCTGTGATATATAAGTCACACATTGTGCTAATGGAACATATACAATAATAAGCGGGCTTTACTTTGTTGCAATTAGGTGGCAAAATAGTGGCAAATTATTAAATGAATTATGTTCCAAATAAGTTGCAATTATAGAATGATGAACCTTATAGGAACATGTTTATAAATAATATAACAAATTAACTTTTTTACGAGACTTTGAAGTATACATAAATTTTTAGTCGATTTTTTTGTATCCTTGTATATACTATTTTATGATTATAAACATGTTTGTATATGTGGCAACTATATAAATGATATTTAAATATTTGAAGTAGTTAACAATGATATTTGGTAAAACTTATTTATAAAACGGAAAGCAATAGTAAAATTTATTGTCTCAAGAATATTTAATTACACACAAAGCATATGGTTGTAATTGCTCTAAGCATATAAACAATTGTGAGACACACGTTTATTATAGTCATCAATGTTAAAGAATACAAAATATTGTAGTGATAGTCCGGAAAATAAATTTATTCCTTACATAAAAATTTACAATTTTACCAACAATAAAATACAAATAATCACCACTTAAATGTTCCTGACAAACAAATACAAATGCATGTAATGTTCACTGCTAACATATTTTTTTATTTGCAATGTATAACATAATTTGTTCACTCCATTTTAACACAACAGACACCTTCTCCGCAATGATTTTTCACTGCACTTCAACTCCGTTCAATGGGATTTTTCACCATAGCCAGCATCTCCATTGCTGATTCATGCAAAGTGTGTTCGTATTGCCAATTCAATTTTTCACAATCCATTTTAATGGCGAAAAAATGCACCAAACTGATTGCCTAACATTAATTCTCGCCTGAGTATGTGGCGAACGTAATTTACAGTCGATCGCAGCGTGCGGCGGCTCGGTGTCCGTCGATCGACGTCCAAGACCTATGTTCCTGATGTTGGTGTTGTTGTTGCTGGTGGCGGTTGTATTGGCCACAGTCGGTGTCCCTTCGGCGTGCAATGTAATTTAATTTTTATTTATTTATTGTATTTGTACGGAATTTGAAATAGAAAATTGTTGTTAAATCGTATAGATTTAAAAGCAAATATCTAGAGAGAGAGAGAGATAGATAGATAGATAGATAGATAGATAGATAGGGCAATAAAGGGAGCGAATTTTTCGATGGTATAGTGTGGTAATAATTATGTGATCAATTATCGTGGCAAGAGCAACAACAAAAACGAGCTACTGTGGATTTTGAATTGGAATTTTATGGTTTCGTTGTTAATACCTAATGAATTACATAGAAAGAGCTTAACTGATTAAAGTTAAAATTTATATTTCAACTTCAATTTTTCAGTATAAATTCAATTTTTACTAATAATTCAAATTTTCACTAAAATTCAATTTTTCACTAAAAATTCAATTTTTCACTAAAAATTCAATTTTTCTCTAAAAATTTAATTTTTCACTAAAAATTAAAATGTTCACTAAAAATTCAAATTTTCACTAAAAATTCAAATTTTCAGTTCAAATTAAAATTTTCACTAGAAATTAAATTTTTGACTAAAATTAAAATTTTCACTAGAAATTAAATTTTTGACTAAAATTTAAATTTTCACATAAAATTTAATTTTTCACTAAAAATTCAATTTTTCACTAAAAATTCAATTTTTCACTAAAAATTCAATTTTTCACTAAAAATTAAAATTTTTTCTTAAAATTCAATTTTTTACTAAAAATTCAATTTTCACTAAAAATTAAATTTTCACTAAAAATTAAATTTTTCACTAAAAATTAAAATTTTCACTAAAAATTAAATTTTTCAATAAAAATTCAATTTTTCACTAAAAATTTAAATTTTCAATTTAAGAAAAAATTTAAATTTTCACTTTCAATAAATATTCAAATTTTCACTAAAACTTCAATTTTTCACTAAAAATTCAAATTTTCACTGAAAATTCAATTTTTCACTAAAAATTCAAATTTTCACTAAAAATTCAATTTTTCACTAAAAATTCAATTTTTCACTAAAAATTCAATTTTTCACTAAAAATTAAATTTTTCACTAAAAATTCAATTTTTCACTAAAAATTCAATTTTCACTAAAAATTAAAATTTTCACTAAAAATTAAAATTTTCACTAAAAATTCAATTTTTCACTAAAAATTCAATTTTTCACTAAAAATTCAAATTTTCACTGAAAATTCAATTTTTCACTAAAAATTCAAATTTTCACTAAAAATTCAAATTTTCACTAAAATTTTAATTTTTCACTAAAAATTCAATTCATAACTAATAATTTAGTTATTCACTAAAAATTCAAATTTTCACTAAAAATTATATTTTAAATATTTTAGTATTTAATCTCCTAAAAACCTACTGAAATATTTTGATTTTTATCATAAAAAAATACTTAACAATGACTTCATTTAAATATATTCAAAACTGTTGTGAAAAAACTAACCAAATAAAAACCCACATAGTTTTTACACGATCTTCACACACTTCTGCAGAATGTCATAAAATAAATCAAAATATTTGTCCGTTCACTACTACCAGGCAGGCATTCATTCCTCTATGAACCTTTGAGCTCAATTAATAATTGGGCCAAATGTAAACAAATTTTTGAACCCGTATTTATTTGCAACGACGTCCAGTATTCTCGGCTGCCACGATCACTTCTGGATAATTTATGAATGCACTTGTGCCTGTTGCTGGCTGGACAGCAATAGAAAACATGCTGTTCTCGCGGGAAGCTCCACGATCACCAAGCAACCAAACTACCAGGTTATGATTCTCTAAATCTGTGACCAATAAAATAGCCCCTATAATGTGGTGTCTTTTCTACGATTTTATTTTCGAATTTATTTTTTTTATTATTATTTTTCATCTTCTGCTGCACTGGATCGCGGAATAAGTTGAGCACTCGCCAAGTTCCAACTGCTGTCAACGCGGTTACAAAAGCGACTTCTGATAAATGATGCTCATGCGCGATGATCATCGTTTTACTATTTACTTTCTTGGGCATATGTAGTAGATGTGGTAAAAGGGGTCTCTATTTTTTGCTGCTAAGCGCCAACTGGAGTCGGTGGCAAGTGGAGACAGGCTATTAAGGTTAGCAGGAAACAGAAATCAACGATTTATTGCTTTGTTAGAATGTCGTCGTCTGTGCGATTTGCATTTGCGATAATTTTGTTGTTGAGTTTTCAGCTACCACATGTGTAAAAATTAGCAGAACGAACGGTCAGTTAATGCCGGCGATATAATACTGAAAAATTGGTATTTTAGTGAAAATTTGAATTTATAGTGAAAAATTGAATTTTTAGTGAAAAATTGAATTTTTAGTGAAAAATTGAATTTTTTAGTGAAAAATTGAATTTTTAGTGAAAAATTGAATTTTTAGTGAAAAATTGAATTTTTAGTGAAAAATTGAATTTTTAGTGAAAAATTGAATTTTTAGTGAAAAATTGAATTTTTAGTGAAAAATTGAATTTTTAGTGAAAAATTGAATTTTTAGTGAAAAATTGAATTTTTAGTGAAAGATAGAATTTTATAGTAACAAATTAAATATTTAGTGAAAAGTTGAATTTTCAAAGAAAAATTGAATTTTTGTCAAAAATTAAATTTTTTATTGAGAGAGAAAATTTAATTATTAAATTATAGATTTTTTTAATTTATATTAAAATGTAATAATATTTTAATTAATAGAGAAAATTGAAATATTAGTTAAAATTTGAATTTTTAGTGATAAATTGAATTTTTATTGCAAAGTAAAATTGTATAATTTGAACCTTACTTTGTATTCCCCGATTAAAATGAAAATTATTATGGATTTTATGTATATTTACGAGCTGCTAAATAAACGCCTCTGATAGAGCGCAACCTGTGGTTTTAACGCAGCTTAAATTTAATGCAACTCCAACGAATGCACCAACATAAAAAAATAAGAAAAACCTTTAGTTTTTAGGTGTTTCGTTGAATTTTTTATTGTTTTGCTGGACGCCAACAATGTTGCGCACAGCAACATTTTATTGATGAGCGTCATTTATGAAAATTAGTTTTGCAATTTTTAAATGAGCCACATAAAATAGCAGGGAAGCTATTAAATGTTTTTTGAATTTACTTGAAAAGAGCGGGAGGGTTGCCAACGTCATTAAATGTTGCAGATTATGTATAAGTAGTAAATTGTTTTTATTTAAGTACACATTGAAATATTTTTGATACTGGAAAAATAGAGAATATTCTGTATTTCAATGTTTGAAGTATTGATAAATAAATTAGTGCTGAAAAGAGCCATACTGAGTATTTTAGTACTTACTCAGTTTTATGAAAAGGTATTTTCCATATTAAATCGTTTGACAATTAAACCTACCTTCATTACATCTTACAGCAAAACTTAATAATTCATGTGCACATTATGAGAAAAATTAATATAAAAGGAAACCCAGTCAATGGTATAAGGAGCAAACTAATTCTCAGTTGACGATCTGCTACCATTTTTACAACTAATCAAATTGGTAGCCTCCAGCCTCCTTTTCCTACTACCCTATACATGATGGGACACTACATACAGCAGGCAAGTTATTTGAAAGGATACTGTGAAACCTACTGGAAGTAGCCATTGAGACCTGTCTTCCCACCAATATGGCTACATGAAGGGGAGATCTACAATAGATGCTATAGGGGACAGTTGTACACATAGCGGGTAAAGCCATAGGAAGTGGTGTGCAAATACCTTCTGTTTTGTCATAACTCTTGATAGTTTGAACGCTTTCAACTCTGCAAATTGGGATCATATACTGGAGTCCATCGATACGGGACCATTTCAGGCACATCATCCTGATGTACGACCCCGACAGCGAAGTGGAAGATAACGAAATCACAGGAGTAGTATTACAGAGATCTGTCCTGGTACACATCATATGAATGTCATGTAAGACGAATTTCCCGACTGCAAATATCGGATGAAGCTAAGATTATTGGATTTGTGCTAATCGTGACAGGAGAAGTGGAATGCAAAGGTGAAATGGTTGCAAGTATTATAAATAAGCCCCAGCCTACGGAGAGACAATGAAAAGAGCCTCTTAGACGAGCTGTCTGATGATAGACACAACCTACACCCGTGGTGTTGTAAATTATATAACGAAATTTAGACTCGGACCTGACTCGTTTCTACCACCATAGTCCACATAAGATAACATATTTTTACCTACAGAGAACGTTGGACTGGGACTTCGCTCGTCTCAGCCACCAATATGCTCAGAAGACACTCACTGAGCATATGTTTTACAAAATAATGAATTAGTACTTCGCGTTCTATCATTATATTTGATGCTGCTAAAGTTGATATATCCCCGTGAAGTAATGCCTTACGATATTCCCACGAGTGAAAAAGAAACGAGCCTGAGCTTTCTGATGATAGAACCCGCCTCGCGAATTGCACCTCTTGCTGGTCCCGCGGGGTTAGAGATTACTTGATGGGACTACCGTAAGATATTACTTCGCGATGATGGATCAACTTGAGCTGCAACAAATATATTATTAGGATGCGAACATATGCTCAGTGAGTGTAAATTTCTTTTTCCCTAAAAGCCATCCAAATGTATATAGTATATATAAAGGGTTTTTCAATAAGAGCGCTACTAAAGTTTTTTTCAAGGGTTTTTCAACAGGGACGCTACAAAAGTAGAGCGACAGGGACAGCAAACGACGCCATATTTCCTGCTGTTCTTTTGACATTTCTCTTCAGTAAGGTTTGCCATTTCATGATGGCAAGATATATGAGCCAACAACGAATCGAAATTATTAAAATTTACTACCGAAATTCGAATTCGTATATCATGAAATGGCAAACCTTACTGAAGAGAAATGTCAAAAGAGCGGCAAGAAATATGGCGTCGTTTGCTGTCCCTGTCGCTCTACTTTTGTAGCGTCCCTGTTGAAAAACCCTTTATATACATTTGGAAGGCTTTTATGGAAAAAGAAATTTACACTCACTGAGCATATGTTCGCATCCTAATAATATATTTGTTGCAGCTCAAGTTGATCCATTATCGCGAAGTAATATCTTAAGGTAGTCCCAACAGGTTATGGATAAAGAGGTTTTAGTCGGTAGACTGACTACGTTCGACATAATGGGACAAAAATCCTTTTGAATATCGGTTCTGGTTCCAAGATTTTTATAACAGCTATTCCGGTTCAGATTCCGTTTTCAAAAAACGTAATGGTTCCGATACCGGTTCTTTGCGATCACTGGCAGGAACTAAAACCCTTTGAAATAAATGTTCTAGTTATGGTTCAAAATTTTTAAAATAACGGTTCCGATTCTGGTTTAGCCAAAAAACTTTCGTTTTCGATTCCGGTTTCACACACTTTCTTAAAAAAAATTCCAATTCCGGTTCCAGAAATCGAATTTTGATTCAATGCGGACGCTGGCCACTAATATCAGGTTATATTGAAGAAGATTTGCACCTCCCTTATTAAAAAAAGGCTACATCTTCAACCAACTATTTACCTAATGTTATACATAAAACTTAAATATTTCCTAACTAAAAAAAATGTGCATCTTCAAATAAAACTTGAAGATATCTTCAAGAAGGTTCCCATATTTCTAATCAAAAGAAAGTCTACATCTTCAACCAACTATGAAACTAATGTCATACCTTAAACTTGAAGAAGATTTGCACCTTCCTAAATAAAAAAAGTCTACGTCTTCAACCAACTGCAGACCTAATACCATACCTAAAATTGAAGAAGCCTATATTATATCTTATTATACATAACAATCATCCTTATACCTTATGTTAACCGACAACTTATACAAGATCTCATCTCATACCATCATTACACTTAAAGTACCCTTAATCTTTCATAATACTTTACCACCTTTTGAAATTACCATCATATGCATCTAATTCAATCCATTGCACATAATTACACTTGAATCACCGTTTATCATGAATTATATTACATCATTGGTCGTAATAATTTTCACACTGTTCTTAAATCAAATTCCATCATATACATTCCACTTTCCAACTCCTTTTAACATACCATACTTCTTAACATTCGCACACCTCATGACATCCTTACATTTATGCCTTAAACTATATCACTTCTTTAGCCATTCTACATCTTCAACCATTTTTATACTCAACACCGTTCTTACAATAAAGATCCCAATTCTCCTCATCACCCTACCTAACATCTTACACATTATACCATCCTATATCACCTACCACTCTTACATCTTATACCATCTTCCGACCAAACCAATCACATTATATATCACTACATCTCAAACCGCTCTAAAACTCTGTTCATCTACACCAATTGTAATCTATACTCTCTTCTACCAATTACCTTGATCCTTCCTAGAATTTATACCATTCTACATCTGCTATCATTCCACCACCACACATCTCTAACCATTCTTACCATTCAAATGCTATCTTCTGCCTACTACCATCCTACTTATCTACCTACACCACCCGAAATTGATTCTACGTTTAACCTGCTGGAAAACTTGTGTCTGCCAAAAACAAATTTCCAAACTAGTCGCATATCTTTTCATTGGTATTGACGCTGATTGTTCGATACGAAATGCTTCGTGTTTCTTTTTTATTTTGCCGTTTCTTCTTTTTTTCTGTTACTAAATACACTGCCACATCCTATGTTTGCTTTTATTGAATTATCATGTGCGCGAATCTCGAACACGCGTGCGCAACTTTTGAACTTGGAACATGCGTTAGATGCTTGGCCTCTGATACCCACCAACCAATACAATGGGTGCAAAATTTGCATCCAATTTTGCAATTTCGTTTGGACGATTAGATTTTATTTTATAGCATGTCGCATGTGTTTTTCGCGACGATTGTTGTTTTCTTTTCGTATTGGATAATGACAGAGTCCTATTGCTAATGACAATAAATTGTTTTATTTAATTGTAATTTAGTGCGATGGTTACATGGCTAATTTATACAATTGTAAGTGCATAAAATGATTTCGGTGTAAACGATATTGTTGAAGATTATTATCTTTGTTTGGTGGTGATCACGATGGATAAGTAATTGTAACAAAAATCGGTGAGAATTTTCATGGTGACTTTGGTATAGTTAAGAATGTGATTGCTTCTTAATTAGCATGTGAAAAATATGAAGAAATTTCATTCAAATTGCAGTGTATAGAAAGAAATTAAATTCTAAATCTGACTAGGGAATTTTTGCTAATGGAAATAGTCATAAATAGTAATGAGCAATATCAATAAAATGTTACTAAATTATAAGAATTAATCTTCTTAATATTAAGAAAAGAAAACTTTTTAGTTATTAAAACAATGTAATAACTTCTGAAACTAATATGGAATTCGTTTCGTATGAAAAATATCATAATTTTATTAATATCAATGAAATCTAACTAAAATTGTATATACTGGATATTAAGAAAGTAAATTTCTTAATTACTAAAACCAAAAAAAAATGCTTGATTCACAGATATTATTTTATGAATGATATTACTATTTATGCAAAAGCTTTGAAAGTACAACTACATCTCAATAACAATGTTCTTGTTTACATTTTTATGGAACTATTCTCTGCATATCTAGAATAATTGATCCTGTTGGTTTTTATTTAATAGTCAAGATATTAATCTATGCATATGAAGAATTATTGTTCTTGTTTACTTTTTGCTAATCAAGTAGCGCTGTTACTTAAAATCGAGAAACTGCATATGTATAATAATTAATATTGTTTCTTGTTTTTCTTTTGAATACTCAAGACATTAACCTCTGCATATCATGAATTATTGCTGCTAAATTTATAGAATTTATCTTCTTAGTATTAAGAAAACTAACTTTTTAGTTATTGAAATTAAATAATAACTTCTGAAACCAAAAAGGAATTGTTCAAGTATGCAAAATAAAATAATATCAATGAAGTGTTACTAAAATTGCATAAACTCAATATTAAGAAAGTAAAATTCTTAGTTACTAATACAAAAAATATCTGCTTGATTCACAGATATTATTTTATTTATATACTATTTATGTAAATGCTTCGAGAGTGCATGTAGATCTCAAAAACAATGTTTTTGTAATTTTTTAAGGAATTATCCACTGCATATCCAGAATAATTGATCTTGTTTACTTTTTTTTAATACTCAAGATAGTAAGCTCTGCATATGAAAAACTATTGCTCTTATTTACTTTTTGCTAATCAAATAGCGCTGTTTTTTAAATCAAGTAGCTGCATATGTAGAATAATTCATGTTGTTTTCTTTTTTTATACCCACCACATTAAGCATATCAAGAATTATTGCTCTTGTTTAATTTTTGATAATCAAGTGACACTGTGTCTTAAATTCAAGAAGTTTTCCGTTTAACTGTACATCACTCTATATCGTCGTTGTAGAACGAAAAGTCAGCAAATACATTTTTATAAAAAAAATAAATTTCGAGTTTGTTGATTAATATTATAAAAAGTAATTTATGCATTTTTAATGTTGAAATATCCATTGATAGATTTACATTTTCTTATCATGTGGTAAAAAGAATTGAGATCATCGATTAAAAATTGAAAAATATATAAAGATTTTTGTAAATGAATATTTGGTGACTTTTCGTTCTACAACGACGATATATTTCTAGATTCTTTATGAATATTAGACGTTTTTTTTATCTCTGAAAACGTTTTTCCTCATTGAAACTTTTCTCTCAAGGTCGCCGGATTACGTATTCAAATATGCTGCACAAAACTCTTTTTTCAGTTACCCTAGAAAATATTTAAAAATAAATAAAATCAAAAACTCCTCCCCAAAGGGTCATAAAGTGAAACATTGTAATAAAATGAACTGCTTTCAAATTATTTTCTCATACATATGATCAAAATGTGTTAGTAAGTTGTTGCAAAGCAATCGCTTTTAAATTAATTGAAATTCAATATGAAAAGCATTACGTGAATTACATTAAAATACAAAAAATATATAGTAATAAAAAAATATATTTATGAGTATCTTACTGCACAAGGTGGAATCTGAGAAACATTCAAATGCATATTAAATGATTTTCGGAACGTAAAGGTTTTTCATGACCCACACGGACTTCATGGAAGAATGTTATGCATGAGCTGTAACTGGGGCTCTGTTAGTGTTTGAACCCTAACGATGTAGGTAATGATGTTGGCGGTATAGTTTAGATAATGTTACTTCTGGCAAAATATGGAAATAATCAGTGTAATGTTGATGATAATGTTGTTGGTGGTGCATCAAAGCTAACTGACTGCATCTTCAGTTCAATGTGTGGCCAATAGAAAGTGCTTCTATGGGGCGCCTTAAAATATGCAACAAAATTAATAGCCCAAGCAAGAGTACCTCGTGAGTACTTAAAATAATTGAATTACTCACATAAGATGGTTACTTTAGATTTTTATGTTGCCTACATTTTTACAACGTGAGAAAAATAAAATATAAAATCCAGATGATATCTAGATGTATTTTGAGTGATAAACAGTCAAATGTAAAACATCTTGGTTTAAAGAAAAAGAGCTATTTTGTTTTAAAAAGTAAGTAAGAGCACTTATTCTTGAAGTGAAAACTTAACAAGAGCAGTTATTCTTAATATACAGAATTTTAAAATTATTAAAAAGAGTGCAATATTTCTTGATGTGCGGAGGTTAATTTCTTGGGTACTAAAAAGGTATTAAAGAAAAATATTTCTTGATATGAAGAAGTAAATTTCTTGGGTATCTGAAAAGTAAACAATATAAATATATTTAGAGTTTTATTTCTAGGTTATTTAATAAATTAACAAGTTTAATATTTCGGAGGTTGTTTTCTTGTGTATCAAAAAGTTAAAAAATATAAATATTTCTTGATATGAAGAAGTCTTTTCTTAGGTCTCAGAGAAGAAAGAGAAAGAGCTCAGAAAGACAAATATTACTCGATATGAAGTTCTTAATTTCTTGGGTATTAGAAAAATGAAAAAGAGAAAAATTGCTGAGTTTCGTTTCTTGGAAAGAAAGAATAACAACAATATTTCTTGATGTGCTGAGGTGTAAAAAGATAAGAAAAAGAAACATTTCTTGATATGAAGAAGTTAATTTCTTGGGTATCAGAAATGTAAAGAAGAGCAATTGTTCTTAAAAGAAACTATTGCAATTATTCTTAATTTGGAGAGCTTAAATTCTTGGATATTAAAAAAAGTAAACAAGAGCAATATTACTTGATGTACTGACCTTACTTAAATGTAGGAACTAAAAATATTTCTTGAATGATGAGGTTAATTTTCTCGTTATTAAGAAAATAAGCAATAGCATTTTGTGATGTGCAGGTTAATTTCTTGAGAATTTTAAAAGAAAGAGATATAAATATTTCTTGATATAAAGAGATTAATTTCTTGGGTATCAAAAATGTAAACGAGATCAATTATTCTTTATTTGAAAAGTTTTTTCTGGTTATTACAAAAAATACACTAGAGCAATTATTCTTAATTTGGAGAATTTGATTTCGTGGATATAAAAAAATAAACAATAGTAATATTACTTGATGCGCTGAGCTTCATTTCTTTGGTAATAAAAAGGTAGGAACTAAAAATATTTCTTCATATGATTAGGATAATTTTTCCGTTAGTAAGAATGTAAGCAATAACATTATTTTTGATATGCTGAGATGCCTTTATTGGGAATTAAAAAGGTAAGAATATTTCTTGATATGCATATTTCTTAATATAAAGAGTATAATTTCTTGGGTATACGAAATGTAAACAAAAGCAATAATTCTTGATGTGCTTGGGTATTAAAAAGAATAAAAAGAAATATTTATTGATATAAAAATGTTAATTTCTTGGATATCAAAAAATTAAACAAGAACATCATTCTTGAGATGTGCCTTTAAAGCTATTAAAAATATCTTAATAGCAAGAAGATAAATTCTAGAACTTAAATAGCCAATTATTGAAATTAATGAAATTATATTATTATGCATTCAATACAAATTCCTCTTCAATATTAGAACTTTTATTCCGTCCGTGTATTAGCGGCAATTACTAAACTTACTTAATACATTTGAAATTCATGTCTTTCCTATGCTATTTATTACACTTTTTACACTATTTGAATTTGTGTTTTAATGGGCTCTTTAAAAACATTACCAAAAACACACCTCGTCTAATGGCCATAACATAAATTTAGTTCATACGTGTTTCTAGATCACGTATTTATTTTGTATGCATGCCCACAATAAGTCTAATAAATCGTTAAAAGAACTTTAAGCCAAATTTGGTTGTATCTTATAGAAAAAAAAATGAAAATAAAAAAATTAAAAAACAGCCATTTTCAACAAATTGTCATAAAATATCAAAAACCCATATTTAAGTCTACAAAAAGACACCGCTGACAAAAAGCGATCACTGACAAAAAAATAAATGAGCCCGCTGACAAAAAGAGACCGCCTGTCTGTCATTTAGAGACGTTGTGAAGGTAAAAGAGCAAAAAGTACATGGGGAGAGAGAGAGCGAACGCATGACAGTTACTCACATTCATCAGTTTCAGTTGTTTTTTTTTTTTGTATTTTTTTGCCACGACAATCGCAGGCTGACCAGCTGTCTGTCACTCAATCAGTTCGCGTCGTGCGCTCTTGTGGGTGAGATATTTATTGCCAAAGTCATAAAAATTAAGTGAGCGGCTTAAGAATGTTTAATCGTTCATTTTGTCGTCGTCGTTGTTGCTTTTTTGAAAGAGTTTGCAATGAGTAATGAATACATAAATGAATGAATTCATGTATAGTTCGTCATGAATAATGCATGGGTGCTACATATTTATTGTATGTAACGGACTTCGCATGTGAGATTTCAGTTCCTGTTAGGTTTCAATGGAATCTCTGATCTGTATTACCAGAATAGGTTATTGAACTTTATTAGGTATATAACAAATATTCATCATTTTGCAGAAAATTAAGTTCAAATTTTGAGAAGTAATTTCTATAATATCTACAAAACATTTTAATATCAAATTATTTAAAGTGATTAAATAAACATTTCTTAAATAAATTCCAAATATATAGTTTTGGCGCTACAGTCCTATAAGAACTTAGGCCGAGCTCTCTCACCATTTTGAGCTGTGCTTGTTATATTTGTATTCAAAGTGGTGGGACCTACAGTGCAATGTATTTAATAGGGGATGAAAATATTTCATCCTCTATTGGTTCTCTTGAACACCGAAGGACCGTAGGGTGTATAAGCCTGTTTTATAGGTATTACAATGGTAAGTGTTCGAGGGAAATACATGGCCTGATTCCACCAGGTCGTGTATTCTCTCGTTCTACTCGGGCATCGAACCAAGCTCACCCCTTCGTAGTTCACTCGGTTCTCAACAGAACCACGCATTACAGAGATAATTCGTTCTTCAGTCGCACGATACGTTTGTGGAACAATCTCCCTGCTTCTGTTTTTCCAGACATTTTTAATATTGGGAAATTTAAAGCAAACATCCACCGACACTACTCCATCTTTCCTCCTCCCTTTAACCTATAATCCTTTCTTACGATCAACACTGTGCATTGCAGGAATAGGGGGCATACCCTGTTTCTATAAAAAGATGTTGTAAGCCCCAGTCCAGACTTGAACCGGGGACCTTTCGGCTCGCAGTCCAACGCACTAACCACTGAGCTAACGCGGCTTATTCCAAATGAGTTTGTAGAAAATCAACATTATTATTTGAATTCAAAATGAAATTATCTGAAAATCAACATGAAATCATCGTAAATTTTTATACAAATCTCAAATCATATTGGCCAAAATACCCAATAAGATTTTTACGAGATGCCGCTGATTAGATACTAAAAAAAAATACACATTTGACTTAAATAATTAACCACATTAGGTTTAAAGGCTTTAGGCCGCTTTTTATTGTTTGTTTTATTTATTATATTGATTTATTTTTATTTGGCAATCTGACCATTTACTGCGTATCTTGTTACCAAACAGTTTTTCACATGGCTTGTATAGCTCTTAGACATACCGCAAAGTGGCTTTTAATTTTAACCTGATTGATTTCTATGCTGTCAGCTATTTTATTACCACTTCTTCTCGATTTCTATTTCTTCTTTTTTTTTTGAGTTATTTTTTACGTTTATAGCAAAGTCGGCTTCTTTTTAATCTCTTGTTTGCGATATTTTAATTAAAATTGCAAACTTATATAGTTGCTGTCGTTGACCAACATGTTTAAGTCGAAGGTGTTGCTTTTATGATTAGTGACAGTTGCCTCATATGGTAATGCAAGTTGTTCTTGTTTGTTGTTGCTATAGCTATTTTTTATATGTCCGATATCTCTTTGTATCTGATCAAAAGTTATACGCAACAAATCTTTATGCGTTGTCATAAATTTCTTTAATGGCATGAGATGCCTACAAAGTGTATCTTTTTTTTATATATATATTTTATATCTACTTAATGTTTATTGCTATTGTTATTCGAAAATATGTTGCTTTTTTATTTTGCTTTTAAAAATTGAAAAAGTTGTTTTATACTCATTTTATGAAAACTATTTAAAACTTTTTATATGTATATCCCTCATTTTTAGTGCTGTTCATGTTCAAATCTCCCAAATAGCTAACATGTATTAGTTTTATAGTGCTTTGCATTGTAAAATTGATTTTTTTAAATTATGTTGTAAGTAGGTATATATTGATTTTATATAAAAACTCATTTTATCCCAAGACTTCGTTAAAAAGAAATACGGATTGAAAAAAAAATTAAAGACTACATTTGAACCATTTCAAAACATGATTTGTTATTTTTTTACTATGACCCTTGAAGAGAAACAAAATATATTTCATTCACGTACATCGAGAAATAATTGGTAAATTAATGATATTTTAGTAGCAAAACATGATGCATCAATAGGATGCATACTGTTAATACTATAACATCCAAACAATTATTAAAATAATTTGTTTGTATCATTAATTTTATAATGCGTCCTGTTAAATATTATAGTAAATCCTATTAGTATTGATGCGTATTTCTATTTTTATGGAAAAGTCGAATTACTTAATATTTATTTTTTCAATATTTTTGTAATTACACGCTGCAAAAAAAATGGCTCTTCCAAAAATAATTTTGCTGGCATTAACATGTATGCTTGGAATTTTATGTAAACATAATATATAATTGCCTAATAAATCATTTGTAAACAGTGTTGTCTTGAGACTTGAACAGTATTTAAATGAGCTCTGATTTACATTATGATATCACGGAAACATTTTGATGTTGCCCCTTAAAATGGTATATGTTCTAATAGAAACATACAAATTACTACATCCAAACAAAATAAATATTTGAACCGAAAATAAATATGTTTAAAATATAACATGATTTGGAACGACCTGAATATAAATATGTTTCCAAAGAAACATGTCAGTTGTTTCAGTTCAAAAAGTAGTATGTTTGCATAAAAACATATCTAAATATTTTTGGAAAGGAATCCTGAAAATAAAATAAAAATAAAATAATGTTTTTTTTATTAATTTTTATTGAAAATCATTAAACATGCACAGTTCTAAATAATAATTGAATTAAAACTGCAAGTACAAGTATCAGTGCAGTACATAGCTTTGGCAAGGGATTCGCGAAACCTGTTGTAAAAAACCATGCCGAATTCTATTTGAAAATAGAAGCACTGATTTCTCAGTTGTGGTTTTCTTGATGAAATATCCGTGTCGGCTTTTCACAATATATTTAAAAAAAAACATTCAGGAACAATTAAATTATATCTGCACTAATAAATGATATTATTTGTTACTATTTGTACTTTTTGTACCACAATTTGTATATTTTTATACCCTACACTAAGAGTGAAATGGTATATTCAGTTTGGTTCGCCGTTTGTGACACTCAGAAGGAAGCATCTTCGGTATGGAAAAGTATATATATATTCTTGATCAGCATAACCTGCTCATTTGATTTAGCAATGTCCGTCTGTCTGTCTGTTGAAATCTTGATTACAGAAAAACTAGAAGAGCTAAATAAATGAAACTCCTAATTTAGATTACTTATATATCTACGCTGTCTGTCAGTGAAAATGGGCATGATCAGTCCATTGTGACCTGTGAACTGACCACTTATGTTCAAGTACCTCATATAAAACTTACGTCTACTGGTAAATTTTACTGTATACGTGCTTAGCTAAACTTTTTGGTCAAATATATATTGACTTCATGCTCAAATACATGAAAATAATGTTTTCCCGCGAAAAGACTTCTGGTTCCAAAAAAAAAAATCGAAATTCATTACACCTACCCATTTGTAAATATGGCTATCAAATGAATTGAAATTCGTCAGCGATAGAAAGTTTGTAGTTATTTTCAGGATTCGTGTACCCTGGTGACCATATGTTAGTGGTATGGTCACTAGGGTACACGAATCCTATATACCACTTTGAATGTTAACCACACATGTGTAGGGTATTTATAGTCGGCTTAGACCGACTATAATTTTGATAATCCTAACTATCATAATAACACGTACTATAATATGTCTCTACGTTAAAATTTTCCATGTGGGTTTAAATTTACAAATAACATCGTATTACCGATACGAATACGTTTTCTCAACAAAAATCAAAAGACACGTATGCAGAAAATGGCGGTCACCGAGTGTAAACTTCGTATACAAGAAGCATATTGCAAGAATACTTTTATTTACATCTAATTTCATTTTTTTGTTTCTTTTTAAACATCAGTATGTTTAAAAGGACCAATACATTCATCAAACGATGACAAAAGAGACGTAGATACTTAGAAAATTCTGCTCAACGAGTGCCAAGTTCGTATACAAGAGGAATTTTGGAAGAATACATTTATTTAAATACAATTTCTTTTTTTGTTTGTTTTTAAACATCAATATGTTCAAACGATGGCAAAATATGGCGTAGGTAGAAAATGCGGCGCAACGTTGCCAACATCGTTTGTCGATAACTAATCGAATGCAGACGAGCGTTGCGAACATACGTTATAATTAGATTTGAATAGAATTTTCTGTTTGTTTTGAAACATATTTATAATCAAGTATACTGCCAAGATATTGTATATTCAAGAGCAATTAAAATTTTTTGTTTGTATTGTATCATATTTATGATAAGCTTGATAGATTATGCTGGGGAATATATAAAATGTTTACACATAGTAATATGTTATTACCATCTGAATAATAATTTAATTACACTTCATTCGTAATATATGTATGGTGATTTCGTTTTATTTTTTAATTACATTTAAACATAGTCAAACAAATTTTTTCTATCCGTGTAGAAATTAAAACAAATAAAATATTAGTTTCTTTAATACATATTATATACATTTTATTTAACCACATAAAGAAAATCAAACATTTTGAACATTTCGTTTTAATCTTTTGTGCCCCATTTCTCTTTTGTTTCAATTTCCAATAATTTATTTATAAAGGTAACCAGCAGGGACCCGTGTTTCACAGTGAACGTTTTTCATTGGTGTTATAAATGAAGTAACAAAAATAAAAATAATGCTCCGATAAAACAACTTTTCTCAAAGACAATTCTTCCTCGGACTGTCCTTCTCCGTGAAATTCTTCCCTGCAGTATGCATCCCCGTAGAATTCTTTCCAGTAAAATTCTTCCCCATAGAAGTTAAGTATAAATTTAAGTGTGGTGAGTTTGGGTGTGGTGAATTTTAGTGTGATAATACAACAACTTTTCTCAAAGACAATTCTTCCTCGGAATTCTTCCTCGGACTGTCCTTCTCCGTGAAATTCTTCCCTGCAGTATGCTTCCCCGTAGAATTCTTTCCAGTAAAATTCTTCCCCATAGAAGTTTAGAATAAATTTAAGTGTGGTGAGTTTGGGTGTGGTGAATTTTAGTGTGATAAATACAACAACTTTTCTCAAAGACAATTCTTCCTCGGAATTCTTCCTCGGACTGTCCGTCTCCGTGAAATTCCCCGCAGTATGATGCTTCCCCGTAGAATCTTTCCAGTAAAATTCTTCCCCATAGAAGTTAAGTATAAATTTAAGTGTGGTGAGTTTGGGTGTGGTGAATTTTAGTGTGATAAATACAACAACTTTTCTCAAAGACAATTCTTCTTCGGACTGTCCTTCTCCGTGAAATTCTTCCCTGCAGTATGCTTCCCCGTAGAATTCTTTCGAGTAAAATTCTTCCCCATAGAAGTTTAGTATAAATTTAAGTGTGGTGAGTTTGGGTGTGGTGAATTTTAGTGTGATAAATACAACAACTTTTCTCAAAGACAATTCTTCCTCGGACTGTCCTTCTCCGTGAAATTCTTCCCTGCAGTATGCTTCCCCGTAGAATTCTTTCCAGTAAAATTCTTCCCCATAGAAGTTTAGTATAAATTTAAGTGTGGTGAGTTTGGGTGTGGTGAATTTTAGTGTGATAAATACAACAACTTTTCTCAAAGACAATTCTTCCTCGGGATTCTTCCTCGGACTGTCCTTCTCCGTGAAATTCTTCCCTGCAGAGTGCTTCCCCGTAGAATTCCTTCCAGTAAAATTCTTCCCCATAGAAGTTTAGTATAAATTAAGTGTGGTGAGTTTGGGTGTGGTGAATTTTAGTGTGGTAAATATTTACATACAGGCATACCTACAAACATTCATAAATATATAGTAGATTTTATTATCTAAAATATGAATTTAATATATATCAGATTTCACTTTATATCCGAATGTCTTTTATAATTATATTATAATAATTTTATTTTCTTTATTTTCTTTCAGATTATATTCGTGAAGTCCTGTAAGCTATGCTGCATCTTTGCCGTTTTCCACATCATCAATAATACCCTTAAAATTCCTAATTTGTTTATATTAAATTGCGTAAAAGTAATACCTGTGTGCTTCGTCTGCAAGTTTAATTCAAAGTGCGCGTTTTCGTTTATTTCAGTATTCGTTAAAGTGATTTTCGCAGTCGTCCTGAGTCCGTTTCGGTCATAAACGGAAATGATCGAGTTTTCTTTTAATCGTATCGATAGTTCGTAATAGTGCGCGTACGTTCGTCGGAAGTTCAACGTGTGTGTGTCATTCGGAAGTTCGCGAACTTTTTGTATACCAGAAACTCTTCTCGTTCGAATATGCCGTTTTTCGCCGTTATCTCGTGTATTTTTGTCTTTATAACTCTATCTCCAATATTCTCATTGGAATCATTTGTTTGATCATTCTGCAAGTATTGATGTTTTTTGCTTAACATTTTAAGGATATTCTCGTCTACAATATTAAATAAGGTAGGTTTATAATTTTTGTATGTTTTTTTTATGTACTTGTTTTGAAAATTTTAATTCTTAAACGAATTAAGTTAAAGATATATCAAAGATAAACATTCTATAATATTGCTTTTTATAATTATAAATTAAATCTCAAATTTGATAATTAGAAAAATGAAAAATTAAACATACAAAATATCGTCACACTCGACAGTTCAACAAGTTAGTTGTAAACACCAACTTCGTTTGTCTAAAAAGGTTGCTGGAACTGCCATATTCGGTTGGAACTTAAAATATTATATATACACATCAAATTGTTCTAAAACTATTTCAAATTGATTAAAGTACAAATTACACCCCTTTATGTTTAGGCTATTAGAAGAGACTTATCAGTTAGGAGAACTGAATTGGTTGGAAACTTATTTACAAGGAATCAAAATATCAATAAGTGGGCCTGTTGTTAGTCTTTAAATTTAATATATTCATAAATAGATATTTCGTAGGAAGTATATTGAATTTATGAGTAATGGCTGTCATCCTTAGTATTATTTTTAAGCAAGAAACTAAAATGTTTGTGGCTATTTTTGTTACAAATTTTGAAAAGCAGCTTTGAATCAAAAAAAAAAAAATGGAAGGAAAAGGGAGCCTGTCAGTAGTCAGACAACAAATTGTAGATAAAATTTGTATTTTTGAACCTTTATTCTAAAACCATCGACCAACCCATTCCAAATCATGCAAACTCGACTGATGTTTTTAATGTTATTCCGGTATTCAATCCCGAAACTTATAGGCACGTCAAACAGCACATAATCTCTAACTAACTTTTGATTCCATGTTGTTTTCTTAATTTAACTTTTTATTAGATTGGGGTTTTGTAATTAATTCATATGACTTTGTGACTATTTTTAAATGATTTTAAAGAAACTTTTGTGTTTTATTATTAAAATTTTGTAGAAATTACAAAAATTTAAATAAGATATTTAAACAAAACTAGACGTAATTATTCAATAATTTTCTCTTGTTTTATGGATGTTTATTTTGAACTTACCACAGTTTATAAACGTTTTTATAGAGGTTTAATCAAACCCAAAAGTGTTTTTCTAGTTATTCATCATAAAAAAGAGTTTAAAGTATTTATGTTTGTCTTGTTCATTAAACATAAATAAAAAAAAAAAACACAAAACAGTAGAAACCGTTCAAAGACATTAAGCTAATTAGTTTCTTTTTGGGCGGTCTTTTCGTATTAACCAGCTGTTAATTAGGCTTTAATCAATCTTTAATAGACTCTAATGCTCAAGCTTAATGGCGCTATAAACATTTATATGTTTTTATTGTTATGCAGAGTAGCAACATTTTAAATTGTTGCGCTACACTGTACAAAAATATTTTATATTATTAAAAATTGTACAAAGGCCATTAAATACTTTGTATAAAACGAACACTAAATTGCTTTTCTTATGAACATTGCAGGAATATTGCATGAACATTGCATTATAAATAATGCACATTAATGAATGCATAAATTTAACGAACAACAATTGTTACTACTGATGCTGCTGTTGCTGCTGACTAACATCGTCAATTATCGCATAAATTTTCGCTTTAACGAAATTAAGCGAAAGTTTCTGCAGCGTAAAAGGTAAAAATTTGCAATTTGCAAAGTTGCAAAATTTGCATAAACAACCAAATTGCAATCGTAAAGTGCGACAACAAAAGTGAAAAGTGTTGCCAGTAGTGCTGCGGCTGCAAATAACGACGACGACAACATCTAAAACAAATACAACAACAACATTTTATTGCTGCATAGGTTAAAATAACAACAAAAAAAACATAATAATAAAAATAAGGAAAATAATATTTGTGAAAAATTTTAATTTTCGATGAAAACATGATTTTTTTTATTGTGAATTTTTATTGAAAAATTTAATTTTGAGTGAAAAATTAAAATTTTTGTGAAAAATTGAATATTTAGTGAAAAATTAAAGTTTTAGTGAAAAATTTAAATTCGAGTGAAAAATTGAATTTTTAGTGAAAATTTGAACTTTTAGTGAAAATTTTAATTTTTAATGAAAATTTGAATTTTTAGTGAAAATTTTAATTTTTAATGAAAAATTGAATTTTTAGTGAAAATTTTAATTTTTTGTGAAAAATTGAATTTTTAGTGAAAA
The DNA here is from genome assembly GCA_951804985.1 of Dryomyza anilis. Classification (NCBI taxonomy): domain Eukaryota; kingdom Metazoa; phylum Arthropoda; class Insecta; order Diptera; family Dryomyzidae; genus Dryomyza; species Dryomyza anilis. Next base: position 14,476,856 of record OX638134.1, on the reverse strand, counting down.
ATTGAATTTTTAGTGAAAAATTGAATTTTTAGTGAAAAATTGAATTTTTAGTGAAAAATTGAATTTTTAGTGAAAAATTGAATTTTTAGTGAAAAATTGAATTTTTAGTGAAAAATTGAATTTTTAGTGAAAAATTTAATTTTTAGTGAAAAATTTAATTTTTAGTGAAAAATTTAATTTTTAGTGAAAATTTTAATTTTTAGTGAAAAATTTAATTTTTAATGAAAATTTGAATTTTTAGTGAAAATTTGAATTTTTAGTGAAAAATTGAATTTTTAGTGAAAAATTGAATTTTTAGTGAAAAATTGAATTTTTAGTGAAAAATTGAATTTTTAGTGAAAATTTGAATTTTTAGTGAAAATTTGAATTTTTAGTGAAAATTTGAATTTTTAGTGAAAATTTGAATTTTTAGTGAAAATTTGAATTTTTAGTGAAAATTTGAATTTTTAGTGAAAATTTGAATTTTTAATGAAAATTTGAATTTTTAGTGAAAATTTGAATTTTTAGTGAAAATTTGAATTTTTAGTGAAAAATTGAATTTTTAGTGAAACAATGAATTTTAACTGAAAAATTGAATTTTTAATGAAAAATTTAATTTTTAGTGAAACAATGAATTTTAAGTGAAAAATTGAATTTTTAATGAAAAATTTAATTTTTAGTGAAAAATTGAATTTTTAGTGAAAAATTTAATTTTTAGTGAAAAATTTAATTTTTAGTGAAAAATTTAATTTTTAATGAAAAATTTAATTTTAGTGAAAAATTGAATTTTTAGTGAAAATTTGAATTTTTAGTGAAAATTTGAATTTTTAGTGAAAATTTGAATTTTTAGTGAAAATTTGAATTTTTAGTGAAAATTTGAATTTTTAGTGAAAATTTGAATTTTTAGTGAAAATTTGAATTTTTAGTGAAAATTTGAATTTTTAGTGAAAAAATGAATTTTTAGTGAAAAAATGAATTTTTAGTGAAAATTTGATTTTTTATTGATAAAATGATTTTTTTGTGAAAATTTTAATTTTTTAATAAATAAAATTAAAAATCAAAAATTTATATAATAAAATTCACACGTTGCCCTACACACACAAATACGTCTAAGACAATCGAATAACAAAAGCACACATGCAGATAATTGCAGCCATTCTTTAGGATTTTGGCAGCTAAATTTTATTTTATCGACGACGCTTTACAAACGGCTACCAAATCCAACACGTAGTTGCCGATCATCGAACCGAGTGGCAACGCTGGTCGCTACTTTAAAATAGAAAAAACTGCAACGACTACAGCGCCATCTACTGCTAAGCTACGCGCCAAATGGCAGACAGACTCAGAGAAATCGAGTGAGACAAACCAATAAACCAACCAAAAAAATTAGAAACCAAATCGCGCGCGATCCGCAATGATCCGAAAATCTATTTGAAAAAAGGCTTAAACGGAATTATATTTTCACACCAGTCGGCGAAAATGCGCGACGACCATAAATAAATTAAGACCAAAAATAGGGCAAATAGTGCTAAAAGTGCACCAAAATACAAAAGCACCAACAGATTGAAATAAAATTGAGTATTGTGTTGGTATAAAGGAGAATGGCGTAAAATAGTGGAGGGTGGTATTCACAATGGCGGTATTTCAAATGGTTTTCGAAGTTAGATACAATTACGCGTTGTGTCCAACGAAATGTGCCACCAGCCAACCATCCAACAAACCATCCAACCAAAAGACAAACCAAACAATTGTCCAAACAACGAAACTCTACGTTGTACGTGTGATTTTACACTAGCTCTTTTGTAGTTGTTGTATTTTGTGTTGACCATTTAATCGGATTTATAGAAAAAATTTATTGACATTTGTTTTAATATGAGCGCGTAAGCTGCTTTCCTTTGGACAGTGCATTGGTGTTTAGTGTTGGCAAAAATTACTAAAAAATTCAAATAACCAAATTGATTTTTTAAAATATAAATAAAAATTAATATTAGAATAAAATTAAATAAAAAAAGGAAAAGAAATAAGAAATAAGAAAAATAAAAAGAAAAGAAAGGAAAAGAAAAGAAAATAAAATAAAGGAAAAGAAAATAAAATAAAAGAAAGTAAAAGAAAATAAAATAAAGGAAAAGAAAAGAAAAGAAAAGAAAAGAAAATAAAAAAAAATAAAAGAAAATAAAATAAAAGAAAATAAAAGAAAATAAAAGAAAATAAAAGAAAATAAAAGAAAATAAAAGAAAATAAAAGAAAAGAAAAGAAAAGAAAAGGAAGTAAATAAATTTTTACTAAATGAAAAGGAAAAGGAAAAGGAAGTAAATAAATTTTTACTAAATGAAAAGGAAAAGGAAAAGGAAAAGGAAAAGGAAAAGGAAAAGGAAAAGGAAAAGGAAAAGGAAAAGGAAAAAGAAAAAGAAAAAAGAAAAAAGAAAAAAGAAAAAAGAAAAAAGAAAAAAGAAAAAAGAAAAAAGAAAAAAGAAAAAAGAAAAAAGAAAAAAGAAAAAAGAAAAAAGAAAAAAGAAAAAGAAAAAAGAAAAAAGAAAAAAAAAAATTAAGAATTGATGTCTGTTATTTTTTATCACCTTATAGGAGATAATCTCAAAAAATTAGTTCTAAAACAATTAATTCCAATTTCGATTCCACACAAAACCTGAGATACCGTTCAATTCTGATATTGATTTGAAAACGATTAGATTTTCTTCGAGTTCTAAATCAAAAACAGACAAAAAAAAACATCCCCAGACATAATTTTTGACCAGTACAGTTGAGAAACAATATTTTTTTCAAAGAATTTCAAGCATTCAAAGGCGGAGTTTGTATCAAAAGCTGGTTATTTTCTTAGCGTTCCCAAAATATGCCGTACATCTGTCATTAACATTCCACAAAACTTGCCAACCGCCTTTAAACTTCCCAAAACACACAGATAAATTGAAGTTTGTGGAAAACTTATGACAGATTATCAACTCGACACAAAATTTCTGGAATATTTAAGGCATATTTTCGGAAAACACACAGATAAATGAAAGTTTATGAAAAGTATATGGCATATTATCACATTTTGTGTAATTTTAAATGGACATTTCTTTCATATTATTAAATCATTCAAAAATATCCCAGGCATTTTTCAGGAATATTTCCGGCAAACACACAAGATATGAATCAAACTCCGCCTTTGTTCATTTAAAATATGTCTATTAAATGTTTCTAAACCATGTAAGCTTTTTTTATGAGAGTGTTTCTAAACTGCCTTGAGTCTGTCAAATATTTTGTATTGGGGTAAATACACAAAAATAAAAAATGTTCATTGTAGAAGTTATACAAACCAAATATATTTGTTTTAAAAGCATATTTTTAGAGTTAATCGATAAATATTATAAAAACCAGTTGATTAATTTTTAAGTCGGATAAAAAATGATTTTTGTAAATCACATTTTGAAATTTTTAAAATGTAGTTGGTGACTTTTCTTCTACAACGATGCACAGTGTGCCCAAACCACTCAACCGATTTTAAAAATTTAAAAAGTGTTGTACAGAGAGTACTTGAGAGAACTTAAGTTTCAAAACTTTTATCTTTAACAGTTATGGAGATAAAAATCAGTAAAGTTGAAATTTTGTTCATGTAAAATCTTTCAAAAATTGTAAAAAATACAAAAATTATACGATTTTTAAAATTATTTTGTTTATAAAAAGCTTACATTGAGATCTAAAAAAATATGCTTACATGAGAAAATATCTTGTTTAGTTTTAAAGATATAGACTTGAACATGATTTTTTTTTTCAAATTTTTGAAGACTTTACTTTACATATTTTTACATAGATTGTATATTTTATCATGAAATAAAAATATGTGTAAGGGACTTTTATACACAAGTAACACGCAAATCATAAACTGAAAACCGTTTTAAAATATCTCAAGTGGTTTAGTATATAAAATTGCAAATTCGATTTTTTTTTTATTTCCCATTTTTTTTTTTTTTTTTTTTGGAAAATTTGACTTTTACGGAAATCTCCGTAAGTATTTTTTTTTTCAGTAACATGTACTTTTGTTATATTTTTTTTTTTGATAGATTACATTACTGGGAATCTTTTAAATGATAAAACTTATACAAAATATATTTAACCAATCTGGCAACACTGGTCAAAGTTTAAGTTTTTTAATTTTTTTTTTACTTTGACCCCCTGCAGAAAAGTTTTCAAAGTCGAAAGTCAAATTTTATGTAAGCAGTTTTAAGGACGAGTTATTTCTACGTATTTTTGACCCTTACATATTTTTTTCCGGGCGTAGTATAGGGCAGGCATTTTTTCCAAAAATACTCATTTTTTGAAGGGACTTAGATTAAAACCGGTATATCTCACTTTACACTAAATATATTCCTAAAAATGTTTTAATAAAGCATAAGTAAATAAAAGCATAAAAATAAATTGTATATTAGGTAAAAGTTTTATGATGATAAGATTAATACTTATTTAGATATATTCAATCAAATTTAAACTTTTTTTTCTAAATTAATTATTTTTTTAATTTTTCTTCTTTTTCAAAAGTAAAGTGTTCAGAAACTTTATACAGTTTGTCTTTATATTCACCACATAGATTCCTTGAAATCTTTTCTTTTCAATGATACTAAACACTTATATATTTACCTTACATATGTGTGCATATGTGTGTATTTTTTCATTTTATTTTGATTTTGAACACCTGCAAAAAAGTTTTCAAAGCTCAACGTAAAAATTTAGTTATGCAATTTGAAAGATAAATTAGTTCTAAACATTTTTTAACCTTACTTATTTTTTGCCCGTCGAAGTATATGTGCAGGCCAACATTATTTCAGTCTACACCAGAACCAATTTTGTATTTCGTATGGGAAATTATGCAAAACTAACATTGAATTTGATTTCACCTATCTAAATAATAGTTTACCCTATCATCATGAAACTTTTGCCGATTAAATACTAACTTTATGTACTTCGAACTTATAAAAAATAATTTGGTAATATATACATTTTACAGGTAGATATAACGGTTTTATGACAAGTCCTTTTAAAAAATTTATATTTTCTATAATAATATAATTATAATATAATAATAATTTTAAAGTTTGAAAATTTTCAATTAATCTTTTTTTTAAATAAAATTACATATCTAATTGTCGTGTTGTTTTTATTTTTATTTCTATTTTTTTTTATTTTATTTTATTTTATATTATTTTATTTTTTTTTTTCATTTCAAGTAATCGAATTTTACGAATAACCACATGTTTCATTTTCTCTAATAATTGCATTTCTGTTGTTGTTGTATATGAACTCACAAATATTCGCGAATTATACGTGTGGCGCTGCGTGAATTGCTTTTGTTAATTGGCGCCCATTTGCACATTCGCTGTGTGCACCTACGCATGGCATTTAAATTGCTGTACATGCTGTGCACTAAATTTAGTATTGGGCTTAGGTGGGGGTTCCAATAAACACACTTTTATTGCAACAAATAAAAATAATATTGTAAAAACAAAAAAAATATATATTTCAGAAGTCAATTTCAAAGAAATCTTTACATTGGACTGCGCGAAATTTCGCGCAGTAGTCACGTAAGGCCATAAACGATGCAGCAACAGAAATGATTATCAAATGTTGATACAGCCAGAAGCGGTAATACTTGCAATATGAATATTTTTGGAAATAACCAAAAATATTAAATTCTCCAAAAATAAAATAAACAAAAATAAAATAAAACATAATAAAATAAAAGAAGTAAATCTATATATATATAAATGAAATGTCCTGTGTGTGCCAGAGCATCACGGGAGAACGAACTGACGGATTTGCCTGATTCTTTTTGTATTTTGTTCGTGTCAATGCAAGAGTGGTTTAGGAAAAAAGAAAAGTCGGAAAAGCCAAAGGAAAAGCCGGAAAATCGAAAAAATCTAAATTTGACCCTAGGAACTTAAAATTTGGACTGGGTGTTGATTTCCCGACGTGAGAGCGCACTACGAAGGGATTTTTGGAAATTTTCCTCCTGAGGTACAAACATGGGCGTGGCAAAACTAAACTTTTAATTCAAAATATCTGTATAAGATAGCCACAGTTATGAAATTGGGCTCAGTAATGTATTTTGTTGTTGTTTATATTTTTGCTAAATGTGGGCGGAATTTGATAAAGGGGAGCACTTCCCATATAACCATAACTTTTAAAATGCTATAACTCCTGACCAGAGTTATGTGGGCGGGATTGTATAAAGGGACGTGGTATCTTTATACAAAAGGGGCGTGGCACATCCTGACATACTAAAAGTAGAGTTATAAAAATCAAATCAAATGTTCATATTTAAAACTCCGATCATCACGTCGAATATGGACGGGATTGGACAATGGGTCGTGGCACCTCCCATACTAAAAAAAAAACCTTAAAATTTGCTATTACTCTTTACCTACTAAGTGCAGAGTTTAAAAAATCGAAACAAAAGATTATATTAAACATTGTAATTGTCACATAGAATCAGGGCTGGAAACAAATCCGGATGCTTTGTGAAAAAAAATTCACCGTCTTGGATCTGGAAGCCGTTTTCTTCATATCCTATTAGATTTAATCAAAATCTACCGCTTCAAAAATTGTCATAGAATTGACTTGATTTAAATCCATGGTTTCGACGACTACATCATTAAATTATTTGGATCTACATAAAGGCCTAAGTTGGGTAATATGTATGTTGGCTAATATAATATATGAATCATTTCATTACAATCTTCACCAGAGATTTCATCCAGCAGTGGTTCAAATAATTATTTTCGATTTGGTGATTAATATCAAATTCTTAAATTTTCAAAACATAAATTGTACCCTGAAAACCACAAATATATTTCCTTAGTTATAATTCGAAAAATGTTCAAACATAAAAAAAATCCAAAAATCTTGGAATTTTTAAGTGGATGAAATCCAAAAAAAAACGAATTGATTTTTCGGGAGTGGAGAGTCCTGCGTAGAATTTGGACGGAATTGGACAATGGGACGAGACCCTCCCATATAACAAAAATTTTAAAAATGCTAAAACTCCTGACTTAATAAGAGCAGAGTTGTACAAGTCGAAACAAAGGATCATTTTTAAAAATGTTAATAGTCACGTGGAATGTGATCGAGATTGGAAATAGAGGCATGGCACTATGATCAATATGGGCGGGAAAAGGCGACGTAGACATGCACTAATAAGGGGCGTAAATGTATCCACACTTTATGAACGATTTTACAATTACAAAAACTTTGCACGGGCGAAGCTGTAAACGGGTCCAGCTATATAATATAAAATTCATATATTTGAAAATAAAATTATAGAAACTTAATAAAATCAAAACAATTAAATTAAAAACAAACAAATAAATAAATAAATAAAAAAAATAATTAAAATACAAATTTAAAAAAATAAAAATATAAAAAATAAAGGAAATAAATAAAAAAATAAATAAAATAAATAAAAAATAATAAATAAAATAAATAAATAAAAAAAAATATGTATATAAAAATAAATAAAAAAATATATATATAAAAATATATAAAATTAAGTAAAATTTAATTAAATTTAATAAAATTAATAAAAATAAATACAAAAATAAAAAAAAAATTAAAAAATAAATAAATAAATAAAATTAAATAAAAAAAATAAAAAAATATATATAAAAAAACAGTAGACATAAATAGAAATAAATAAAAAAAAAACAAATAAGAAAAAAAATAGAAAAAAACAAAAATAAACAAATATAAAAAAAATAAATAAATTAAATAAAAAACAATAAATATATAGAAATAAATAAAAATGATAACGAAAAAATTAAATAAATGAATAAAAATATGTAAATATAAAATAAATAAAAATAATTAAAAACAATAAATAAATAGAAAAAAAAATAAAACAATAAGAAATAAATAAATGAAAATAACTAAAGATAAATACAAATAAATAAATAAATAAATAAACAAATTAATTAATAAAAATAAATAGATGAAAGGAAATAAAAGAAAGAAATAATTAAATAAATAATAAAATAAAAAATAAATAAAAATAAAAATAAATAAATAAATAAATAAATAAATAAATAAATAAATAAATAAATAAATAAATAAATAAATAAATAAATAAATAAATAAATAAATAAAAATAAATGAAAGTAAATACAAAAAAATAAAAATAAATAAAATAAAAAAATACAAATTATTAAAAACAATAAACAAAAATAAATAAATATATTAATATATAAATAAAAATAAAGAAAAATAAAAAAATAAATAAATAAATAAATAAAGATAAATAAATAAAAACATCCCTATACAAAATTTTTGACCATGAGAAACAACATTTTTTCAAAGGATTTCAAGCATTGAAAGGCGGAGTTTGTATCAAAAGCTGCCTATTATCTCCGCGTTCCCATAAATCTGTCATTAACATTCCAAAAAACTTGTCAACCGGTAATAAACGTAAATAAATTAAAATAATAATAATAAATAAAAATAATTAAATGTAAATATAAATAAATAAAAATAAAAAAAAATTAAAAAAAAAAATTAAAATAATAATAGAAATAAAAATAAATAAATGAGAAAAAAATAAATATAAATATTTAAAAATAAATAAAAACAGAAATATATAAAATTTATTTTTTCGACCTTAAATTTTTATAATATTTAGTTTTTCAAATACTAGGACCAGTTTTGTTTTAAAAATAAAACTCTTTTACGTTTTATTGGAACATTTATTGTATTATTTTTTAGATTCTTCTAATAAAAAAGAGAGTTTGTTTTAACAAAAATATAAATAAATAAAAATTAAAGTAAATAATTAAAAAAAAAAAAATAAAAATCAAAAACCATAAAAATAAAGTATATAAACTGGTATATAATAAATAAACGAATATACTAAATAAAGTATATAACCAATTTTCAAATTTTATACAATAAAACAAAAGATTTAAAACAATATAAAAATGCCAAATAACACAGTTTAGTAAATATTAATTAAAATTAATAAATAATGATGAAAAAAATTTAGATATAAAATTTAAGAAATAAATAAAATATAATACAAATTTTAAAAATATTTAAATTGCAATAAAAAAGACATCAACGAAAAGCAGCATAAAATGCAAAAGCAACAGATAAAAAAAAAAATTAAAAATAAAAAAAACAGAATAAATTGAATAAGTAAAAAATAAAATATAAAAAAATATATAAATGAAATGAATGAAAGGTTGGTTGGCTGGCGCGCAAGAAATATCGCGTCCTTCAACACGCAAACATGTCGATTAATTTTATTTAAATTCATCGTCAACAACATATTCATGTTGTTGTTTTTGTTGTAATTGTTGTTGTTATTATAGACGATATGTTATTGCTGTTGTTGTTGTTTTTTTTGTTGTTGACGCAAAAAGGCGCAAATCCAATTCCATTCGCGTCAATTCCCATAAACGAAATGCGAACGGACAACACGTTCGCACCAATATGGCCCTTGGCGCTGCGACCGACCGACCGACCCTCCGACCACTTGTGCCCTGCAACGTCACAACGTAACAACGTCAACCGTAGCAACGAAGGCAGCCAGCCAGCAGCAGCAGCAGCTTTTCCTGCATTCTCAAGCGCCTCTCAAACGCAACGGCAACTCAACTGGACAGAGTTGGTTCTGGTCGTTGTCTGTCTGGTTTGTGTCTTCGTTTGCGTCCGCTGCAGCGAAGCTGCCACGTCCGAATGTCCCAACGAACGAACGAACAGTCAACGCAGACACATCGACAATTGGCGTCGTTGATCTTGACAGGAAGACAGCAGTCAGCTAAGGCGGCAGCAGCAGTCAGCAGCCAGTAGCAGCCCAAGTCCAAGTCCAAGCGCCAAATAGGCAAACGCATGAGTCGCATAAAAACTCGCAGAAAAAAAAAACGAACGAACGACGAACAAAAAAATCATCATGAGTTTCTATATTTGTATTAAAAATATTTAATTCGCAGAATATTTTATCACCTCGCTGTGAATGCCTGCAGGCAGACCCAGCATCGTCGTAACCACTTCCTTAGCACTTTTCTGCTTCGCACCATGATCAGCACTACATGCTTCGTCCCTTTATATCTCCTTCCCATTGCCATCTACCGCATTTTACTCCTCACCAACCTCAGCAACTGACCAACGCACATCATAGAATAATTCACTTGCGTCTGCAGCTGTCGCCAATATTTGATTTAAACGCACCTTCTGAGCTCTCACACACACTGAATGGCTCTTTTTGCAGACCCTACAGTTGCCCACTTAACTCTTCTTAGTGCTTTATATGAATTTCGATTTGATATTCTCTTTTTTTTTTGTATTCCCCACGTTCTCGAATTGAATGAATTCCTCGACGTATAACATGCAGCATCGGCCACAGGCGTCATCGTCTGTCTGGTCGCAGGACTTTGTTGTAGAACAGCAGTACTGGGTGCAGGGTCTCTTGGTTGACATCGCAAAACATTGCATTTCTTTGGCTTAATGAATTAATTGCGACGACTGCTGCATGGACGGCTACATGGAGGTGAGAATTTAATTTAAGCATTTCTAATGATTTATGTCGTTTACTAGAAAAATCGTAGGAAAAAAATGGAAACTTCCAGTTGAGATTGTTACGCTTGCGTATTTTCTTGAATTCAACACAATTCATTATGTGAGAATATTTATTCAAATACTTACACAATACAAAAACTTCAGAGTTTGCAATGGAGTGACATAAATTTAGAACTAATTTTTTAATATTTAAATAGCGTTATTTATTAAAAAGAGCAAAATCCTACATAAATTACATAACTTCCAGATTTCATATTTTTTAATATATATTTTTATTATGTAATTTTGTTTTTTTATTTGATTTAAATTCTTCGCCGAGCAAATTTTCCCATAGACAATTCTTTCCGGGATAATTATTCCTCGAGACAATTTTTACACATTTTTTTTTGTGAATTTTAACGTGCTGAACTTTTGAGTGGTGAGTTTCAGAGTGTTGAGTTTTGGTGTGTTGAGTTTTAGTTTGGTGAGTTGAGATCTGGTTAGTTCAGGTGTGTTAAGTTACTTTGTGGTGAAATTCAAAAAAGTGAGTTTTAGAGTGTTGTTGTATTGGTGTGGCGAGGTTTTGTGAGTTTTGGTGTTTAGTTTTAATGTGGTAAGTTTGGTGTGGTGAGTTACGTTGTGGTAAGTAATGTTGTGATGAGTTTCGGTGTGTTGAGTTTAGAACATTTTTGAGGCAATTAACTATTATTCGATTCGGCTCAATCATCAATTTTAACGTGATGAACTTTTGAGTGGTGAGTTTCAGAGTGTTGAGTTTTGGGGTGTTGAGTTTTGGTTTGGTGAGTTCAGATCTGGTTAGTTCAGGTGTGGTGAGTTACTTTGTGGTGAAATTCAAAGTAGTGAGTTTTATGGTGTTGATTTTTGGTGTGGCGAGGTTTTGTGAGTTTTGGTGTTTAGTTTTAATGTGGTAAGTTTGGTGTGGTGAGTTACGTTGTGGTAAGTAATGTTGTGGTGAGTTTCGGTGTGTTGAGTTTAGAAAATTTTTGAGGCAAATAACTATTATTCGATTCGGCTCAATCATCAATTTTAACGTGATGAACTTTCGAGTGGTGAGGTTCAGCGTGTTGAGTTTTGGGGTGTTGAGTTTTGGTTTGGTGAGTTCAGATCTGGCAAGTTCAGTTGTGGTGAGTTACTTTGTAGTGAAATTCAAAGTAGTGAATTTAAGAGTGTTGATTTTTGGTGTGGTGAGTTTTGGTGTGGTGAGTTTCGGCGTGTTGAGTTTAAAGATTTTTGATGCGATTAATTATATCTTTAATTTTATTCGATTCGGTCCAATCATTTTAAATTTTTTTCTTTTCCGATGAGTTTTAACGTGATGAAATTTCGAGTGGTGAGGTTCATAGTGTTGAGTTTTGGGTGGTGAGTTTGGTTTGGAGAGTTCAGATCTGGTCAGTTCAGGTGTGGTGAGTTACTTTGTGGAGAAATTCAAAGTAGTGAGTTTTATGGTCTTGATTTTTGATGTGGTGATTTTTAGTGTGGTGGGTTTTGGTGTGGTGATTTTGGTGTGGTGAGTTTTGGTGTGGTGTGTTTTGGTGTGATGAGTTCAGTTGTGGTAAGTAGTGTTGTGGTGAGTTTTGGTGTGTTGAGTTTAAAAGCGTTTAACTATATCCTTTATTTTATTCGATTCGGTTCAATCATTTTTAAATTTATCCATTTCCGAAAAATTTGTTTTCTGTGCTCAATTTGGCTATTCTAAATCCAACGTGTCCTTTCGTAAAATCAATTTAACCATCTCTATGAATAAAATAAAACTATTTCAATTTCATTTAATCATTTTAGAATTGAAAATACTACTTTTTAAAATAAATTTATCATATTGTTACAAAAATTCAGTCTACGGAAAACTGTTCTACAAGTTCGTATCTTTGGATTGTGTACAAAATAAAAAGCACTCTTATGTTTGGTTTAAATTATAACAATTAACTTTATTAATTCACTTTAATAAACAACTTTACTAAGAAAACTTGAAATTGTTCTCACACGATATGCACTCGACCACTTTCCAATCACTACTGAAGTGCTGCGCCTCAGGTGCGGCGCTCTTATATACAGGCAGCATCAGTTCGACATGTTTCGAGAACCTTCTACACTTTTCGTGAATGATACATGCCATTTGTATCTCATTCGGACTTATGTGTTTTAATGCGCTGATCTTCCATCTCTTTCTCGCACATTGCCTCATTACGCTGAATATTCTTCCGTCTCTTTCTAACACATTGCTTAGTGCGTTGAATTGTCTTGTGTCTCATTTATTCTTGTTGATTGCTTGCACTATGGAGCAAATTACCTCTTTTGGTAACACTATTTTGAACTAAACAGCGAAATGGAAGTTCCACGATTTATATATTTTATACTGTAAAATTTTTCGTATAAAATTAATACATAGTATTCAATACTATTTTCAAAAAAATTAAAAAATTAATTATAAATACTAATAAAAACATATTATTAGTAATATTTAATGAACTTTTAAAATTATTGAATATAGCACTTAAACATTTACATTCTTTGAAATTAAACAAAATTATATCCAAGTATTTCATATACAATACGCAGCACGTTAAACAGCAAAATATTTAATATGTTGCGTAAAAACCTACAAATATTTGTTAAAAATAAAACCTAATCATGATGAATCGCCACTAATGTCACAGAGTGTCAGTCGCCGCACATGCTTCGTCGTCTGATGCACATAAGAATGTCTATAGTTTTTACACAGAATAATTGTGTCTGGACGCGGAAGATGCAAGAAATTCTAAATAAAAACGAAAAATACCTTTTTAAGATGGGCGCGAGTTAGCAAGTTAGCGAGCTATCGCAGGACAATGCATCGTTGAGGATCAAGAAAACAATGAAAAAGCAGTTGATGATGATGATGCTGCTGCTGATGTTGAGGATTATTACGTTGTTGAGGATGTTCAAGTGGTGTTTTTTGTGTCTTTCCTGTCGTACCTTTTGTATGGCTGCTTATTTTCTATCAATTTAACATCAAACTCTAAATATGTTCCGACATTTGGAGCCAAGAAAACAGAAGAATGCACAGAATGTGCCTGCGAACAGCTAGATTTCCAGCGAATCGATGGGAAACGTACAAAACAAACGCGGGAGAGCTCTTGAAAAACTTATAAAGAAACGTCTCAAAACTTAGTCATTGATTGGGGTTTATTTTTTTGTGAAAGGAAGCACATTTAAGTTATGGTGACAAGTAGTTAGCACCAAGGTTTTAAAAAACTTGGACTGTTCCGACAACAACTACTAATTATTATATAAATAAATAAAATAAATAAAAAAATAAAGAAATAAAGAAATAAAGAAATAAAGAAATAAAGAAATAAAGAAATAAAGAAATAAAAAAATAAAGAAATAAAGAAATAAAGAAATAAAGAAATAAAGAAATAAAGAAATAAAGAAATAAAGAAATAAAGAAATAAAGAAATAAAGAAATAAAGAAATAAAGAAATAAAGAAATAAAGAAATAAAGAAATAAAGAAATAAAGAAATAAAGAAATAAAGAAATAAAGAAATAAAGAAATAAAGAAATAAAGAAATAAAGAAATAAAGAAATAAAGAAATAAAGAAATAAAGAAATAAAGAAATAAAGAAATAAAGAAATAAAGAAATAAAGAAATAAAGAAATAAAGAAATAAAGAAATAAAGAAATAAAGAAATAAAGAAATAAAGAAATAAAGAAATAAAGAAATAAAGAAATAAAGAAATAAAGAAATAAAGAAATAAAGAAATAAAGAAATAAAGAAATAAAGAAATAAAGAAATAAAGAAATAAAGAAATAAAGAAATAAAGAAATAAAGAAATAAAGAAATAAAGAAATAAAGAAATAAAGAAATAAAGAAATAAAGAATAAAGAAATAAAGAAATAAAGAAACAAAAAAACAAAAAAATAAAGAAATAAAGAAATAAAGAAATAAAGAAATAAAGAAATAAAGAAATAAAGAAATAAAGAAATAAAGAAATAAAGAAATAAAGAAATAAAGAAATAAAGAAATAAAGAAATAAAGAAATAAAGAAATAAAGAAATAAAGAAATAAAGAAATAAAGAAATAAAGAAATAAAGAAATAAAGAAATAAAGAAATAAAGAAATAAAGAAATAAAGAAATAAAGAAATAAAGAAATAAAGAAATAAAGAAATAAAGAAATAAAGAAATAAAGAAATAAAGAAATAAAGAAATAAAGAAATAAAGAAATAAAGAAATAAAGAAATAAAGAAATAAAGAAATAAAGAAATAAAGAAATAAAGAAATAAAGAAATAAAGAAATAAAGAAATAAAGAAATAAAGAAATAAAGAAATAAAGAAATAAAGAAATAAAGAAATAAAGAAATAAAGAAATAAAGAAATAAAGAAATAAAGAAATAAAGAAATAAAGAAATAAAGAAATAAAGAAATAAAGAAATAAAGAAATAAAGAAATAAAGAAATAAAGAAATAAAGAAATAAAGAAATAAAGAAATAAAGAAATAAAGAAATAAAGAAATAAAGAAATAAAGAAATAAAGAAATAAAGAAATAAAGAAATAAAGAAATAAAGAAATAAAGAAATAAAGAAATAAAGAAATAAAGAAATAAAGAAATAAAGAAATAAAGAAATAAAGAAATAAAGAAATAAAGAAATAAAGAAATAAAGAAATAAAGAAATAAAGAAATAAAGAAATAAAGAAATAAAGAAATAAAAAAATAAAGAAATAAAGAAATAAAGAAATAAAGAAATAAAGAAATAAAGAAATAAAGAAATAAAGAAATAAAGAAATAAAGAAATAAAGAAATAAAGAAATAAAGAAATAAAGAAATAAAGAAATAAAGAAATAAAGAAATAAAGAAATAAAGAAATAAAGAAATAAAGAAATAAAAAAATAAAGAAATAAAGAAATAAAGAAATAAAGAAATAAAGAAATAAAGAAATAAAGAAATAAAGAAATAAAGAAATAAAGAAATAAAGAAATAAAGAAATAAAGAAATAAAGAAATAAAGAAATAAAGAAATAAAGAAATAAAGAAATAAAGAAATAAAGAAATAAAGAAATAAAGAAATAAAGAAATAAAGAAATAAAGAAATAAAGAAATAAAGAAATAAAGAAATAAAGAAATAAAGAAATAAAGAAATAAAGAAATAAAGAAATAAAGAAATAAAGAAATAAAGAAATAAAGAAATAAAGAAATAAAGAAATAAAGAAATAAAGAAATAAAGAAATAAAGAAATAAAGAAATAAAGAAATAAAGAAATAAAGAAATAAAGAAATAAAGAAATAAAGAAATAAAGAAATAAAGAAATAAAGAAATAAAGAAATAAAGAAATAAAGAAATAAAGAAATAAAGAAATAAAGAAATAAAGAAATAAAGAAATAAAGAAATAAAGAAATAAAGAATAAAGAAATACAGAAATAAAGAAATAAAGAAAAAAACATATAAAGAAATACGGATATAAAAATACTTAGCTGATAAAAACCAGTGACAAAAATATGATATCCCGCCAAACACCTACTAATTGTTCCACACCTTATTATTGGCACCTCATTAATTGCTACTCCTTGCACGCATGATCAGCATCAACTTAATGCTTAACTGCAATTGTCGTCTTTATCGGTTCATCGCTGGCATCAGACTCAGCAACAACATCATCTTCGCCGTCATCATAGTCAGTGTCGTCATCGTTGTTGTCCACTCACACCGGGTGGCCCACCAACAGCAATAGCACCATCAACATCACCAGCAACATCACAAATCATGTGCGTCGTGTTGAGGCACACAATTTGCTGCAACGATATCTCTAGCTTGACAATTTATTGCCCACGCATGCAGCGCAGTTTATATTGCTGTAGCTTACTGTTGCCGAATGTCGCTCGTCGTATGTGGCAACACCTAGCGGCAGCACCTGCAACAGTGCAACAACAATAAGCAATAAGAACAGCGGCAGCAACAGCAACACCATTGCCAACACTAGCAACAGGAATCAACTGCGACATCTGTTGCCTACATCAAACCGCAGCAACGACGTTGGTAATTCACACTTGTCCAGTCTTCTTGACTGGGAGACTGCGATTTATTGCTGCATTTTAATGTTGACTCGTTTATGGCAACGTTTAAATGTTTAAATCGTTTTAATTAAATTTTTATTTATTTTATTTCAGTAAAAATGTATTTTTTTTTTTAAGTTTTTAAGATATGTATGTGCGTTTATTAAGTAGACGGAGATAAATTCCCTTTGAAACATGTGTATTTGGTTTAGGATAGGTTATAAATCCTTTTTTTTAGATTTTTAAATTTACGCACTGTAGAATTTATCTTCGTGGATCCTGACATTCAGACTATACCACCGAAAAAAATATTCTTAAAATATAATAAATTATACAAATTCCATAAACTTATAGAACGATATCTGCACGAAAAAAGAAAACATGACTGTGGTAATCATATTTGAAGAGCTTCATGCTATGATTAGGGTTATGGTTGTATACAATCATATAAAGAGGTCTAACCTTAATATGATTCTAAGTACCATAATATGGTTCTCAGTACACATAGGGAAAAATTATGTTTTACAGTAAACATATTATGTTACGTATAACTTACATGAATTTAGATATTTAAAATAAAATGTTTTAATAGAAGTATATAATCATAAATCATGATATGGACATCGAAATAATTATTAAAATTTCGAAATAAATCTGAAAGCTAATTAAAATCACACAAATTATCATTGCAAATAAATTATGTTTGCTGCAAATAAATATTTTTTCTGCGTGTATGTATATTTCGATTTTACAGAACCTCAGTGACCATTTGCAACAATTTTTTTTCGCAAATGGTCACTTAATATGAAATTAATTTGCAAAATCCAAAAAAATCTTCAAGGAGATTTGGTCAGCCTCTTAAAAGAGCCATGAGCTTTTTAAATCCACCGAACCATTACCGTCTGATTTGAATTCGCGTTTTACGAAATTCCGCTGAATGCGTATTTTTGAATTGGCGCCAAAATTGTTCAAGGTCATTTTTGAAAAATCCAAAAAGTCATCAAGGAGATTTGTTCAGCCTCTTAGAAGAGCCTTTGATTTTTAAAATCCACCGGGCCATTACCGACTTATTTGAATCCGCGATCTGGCTTTGTTTAGGAGTTAAAGCTACATTAGTCAGAAAATACCAAGGTTCTAAAATTTTGTATTTTTGTTGCTATACATAAGTAGTTTCCAAAACCAAATTATCATTTATACATATAAATATCTATATATATTGTTACGAAAATTCAGTCTACGGAAAACTGTTCTACGAGTTCGTATCGCTGGATTGTGTACAAAATAAATACACTCTTATGTTTGGTTTAAATTATAACAATTAACTTTATTAATTCACTTTAATAAACAACTTTACTAATGACAATTATCACACGAGATGTCCTCGACCACTTTACAATCACTACTGAAGTGCTGTACCTCTGATGCGGCTCCCTTATATACTGCATGCATCAGTTCGACACGTTTCGACAAGCTTCGACTTGTTTCGAGAACCTTCTACTCGTTTCGTGAATGACGCATGCTAATGGCATCGCATTCGCACTCATGTGTTTTAATGCGCTGATCTTCCATCTCTTTCCCGCACACTGCCTCAGTGCGCTGAATCATCTTCTGTCTCTTTCTAACACATGCTTAGTGCGCTGAATTGTCTTGCGTCTCATTAATTATAGTTGATTGCTTGCACTATGGGGCAAATGACATCTTTTCGTAACAATTTATATTAAATATTATATTATATATTTTTATAAAATTATATTTATAAAAAATAAATTTTAAAAAAAGGTTAAAATTTTATTTTTTTGAAAGAATTTTTTTTTGTAAATTTTTTTTTATAATAATTTTTTTTCAGACAAATTTTTATTTTCAAAAAAATTATATTAACAATATTCATCAAATACAAAAAAAAATATAATTATTCATAGATATTATATTCAACAATATGACGATTCATTGTATTAATTATTTCGTTCTCCACTATGATGTTCGATAGTATGAATAAGTTCATATATATAATGAATGCAGTCATCAATATGTCATTTAATAAACGCTGGTATCAATATGAAGAATCTGGTAGTTGGTAGAAAATTTCATAATATTTATGAATAAATTCATCATATTGATGATTTTTTTTCTGGGCATTGTTTATGTTACCACTGTGACCAAGATTCTTGGAGTGTACAAACCAAAGGGCCTTTTATTACATATTCAACGATGTTAAACACTATCTCAAAGGGATTTCAAACTATAGCGATTTTTGACACTAACATTTGTACTAAAAGGAATCACAAAATTTGGTATTTATACCGATACCGACGGTACCAAGGTGCTGGGTGTGCACAAACCAAGTATAATTCGTAAGAGAGTTTATTTCATTACCTATCAAATATTTACTGTAGATTTACTGTGTGTATATCAAGAGATTTTAAATTATACGAATATGTTTTTTGAAAAATGTACCTTTTATAGTAATTTAAAGTTTTTTGTCATTCATCATATCAATTGAAAGTTATACACTCTGGTTACATATTATGGTGAAAATATTTTTGGGTAAACATCTGATATTGTAAAATTAAAATTTAAAATTTTTTAATTTAATTTTTATTTATACTCAATAAAAGGCGTATATCCTGCCAGTCAGACACACTGCAATAATTGCATTTACTACTGTTGTCGCTGTTGTTGCAGCTGATGTAACTGATGTTGCTGTTTGCTGCTGCTGTTACTGATGTTGCTGCTGCTGTTGTTGTTCACACTTTTGCTTATCTTAATTGCAATATAAATTATAGTAGAAACTGGTAGCTGTGGCTGTTTGCATTGTATTCAACAACGAAATCGTGTGCGAATTCGAGTAATATTTTCCAATATATTAAACGGTTTTCGTTGAGTGTTGTTGACAAATTAATAGATTATTCCCGACAAATGTAGGCAACTGATAAAATACAAAAGAGGTTCATTCGATTAATTACACACATTAAGGGTCTTTTACAAATAAACAGTTTAATTAAAACATTTCATTTTAAAGGCTTTTAAATAGATTAAACTAAAAATAAAAATTATAAGTTTCACTATAACTTGTATGGCGCTATACTTATGCAGAATACGCCCTAAATAAATTGGCAAAATGCTTGTAAATCATGCTGAGTATCCAAAATAAATAAAAAAATTTAAAACTAAAAAACCTTTATAAAACAAAGCATTTTTTCGCTTATTCACTTTTTATATTTTTATTTTATTTTTTTTAGCAACTCATGGTTTCATGTGAATTTCTCACCTTATTCCACAAAACCAATAAAGTAAAATTTATGAACTTGCAAAAACCAACAAAACAATACCCACCAACAAAATAAAGGTATATCATCATCTACACACTGATTGTATCGGCAACAGAAGCGCATTTATTTGCCGGCGTATCAAAATAACTTTGATATATATTTGAATAACTCTCTTCGTTTTTGGGTGTGTTTCTTAGAAAAAATCTTGAAATTCGTTTTGAATAAGCAGACACCTTTTTCGGTTTGTTTCGGTTGTTTTGTGGATTAACCTTGGTTATTAAAAAAAGATTGATGATCTGAAATATTATATAAAACTATTCGTATTCGTTTTAGTTAAATTAGGCTGATTGGTTAAAATGTGTTTTAACAATGAATTTTTGGAAATATGTTGTATAAGTTATTTTGTCATTCCCTTGTTTTAAATAATTTGGCATATTTGTAAGAAAAGGTTAGATTCAATCGTTTTTACCTAAAATTTGAGTTTATTTTCATTAATAAATTATTTTTTAATTTTGACTATTCTATTTTAACTTAAATCACTTTATACTTGGATCTATCGACGCTCTAGAATTTCAATTTGACTACATTTATATCAACACACAGATTACAAATTAGTTGCGTCAACTAACCTATTCGGTTTTCTCAACTTGTTAAGTCGGTTTTAAAACCAAAATTCAATTTGGTTTGTGTATATGATAAATGATTTCAGGTGTCAACAGAATATGTCTGTCATATCAATAAGTTAGTTGAAATTTAAGTTATAACGAATAAAGTTGGTGGTTACAACTAAAATTTCATACTTCCAACCTAATGCCAGTAGTAGATTTTTTACTTTACTTCAAATTATAATTTAATATATGAAATTTAATATCATTATTCTGACATAAATTCTGATATAAATAAAGCGTTTTTTAACAGGGACACTACAAAAGTAGAGCGACAGGGACAGCAAACGACGCTATATATCTTGCCACTCTTTTGACATTTCTCTTTAGTAAGGTTTACCATTTCATGTTGGAAAGATATACGAATTCGAATTTCGGTAGTAAATTTTAAAAATTTCTACTCATTGTTGGCTCGTATTTCTTTCCATCATGAAATGGCAAACCTTACTGATGAGAAATGTCAAAAGACCGGCAAGAAATATGGCATCGTTTGTTGTCCCGGTCGCCCTACTTTTGTAGCGTCCCTGTTGAAAAACCCTTGAAAAAAACTTTTGTAGCGCTCTTATTGAAAAACCCTTTATAATTATATATATCTAAATATACCCAGCAAATTTTTCATTATTTAAAATTCCAATAATTGCGAAAAAATAGTCATGGTCCAAGGAGTAAGAGGCTGTACAAACCGAATTAACGCCACGTAAGGTAGCCGCGGTAGCTCAGTGGTTAGTGCGTTGGACTGCGAGCCGAAAGGTCCACGGTTCAAGCCTGGACTGGGGCTTACAACATCTTTTCATAGAGACATTTTTCTATACCGCGCTACCTCTCGGCAGTAAATGGCAAACCTACGAGAGTAAAACCATTGCCTATGAAAAGCTCTCATCCGCCGTTCGGATTCGGCAATAAACTGTAGGTCCCACCACTTTGAGTGCAAATATAACACGCACAGCTCAAAATGGTGAGAGAGGTCGGCCGAAGCTCTATACAGGACTGTAGCGCCAAACTATTATTATTATAAGGTAAAGATTTCTGTTGGATGGATTGGAATGAAATTGTGCACCTCCAATTGGGCCACACTACTGATTTCATTCTCTACACAGAAATACAAAACTGTGTACATATAACAAAAGTGTTAATCAATGTCATTAATTTTTAATTGAAACTCAGTCGATATAACTTTTAATTGTATTAAATTTAATATTCGTAATAATGAGAAATCGTTAATTGAAGACAATTTAACAACTTCTTTTTTATATTGAAATTAAAGTTGTTATATATATTAAATATTTTATAGAGAATTAATTTATCATCAATTAATAAATTAGTAAAACCAATTAAAACTTCTTTTATATTGAAATTATTTGTAATTGGATTAAATATATTCAGGCCATATAGAATTCATGCTATTTTAAATTCAGGCTTTTATTTTATAACTTCTGCATCGATATCGGTTCACCAATTTTCCGTAACCGATATTGGCTACAACGTTTCCAATATTCTACATGGAGTTGCGAAAATATAAACTCAAAGCAAACAAATAAAACAAGAAAATAGCACACATTCTAGAGTTGCATTTAAAAAAATAAATAAATCAGAAGTAACAGACAATAGTTGTAAATACAATTAATTATTTAATTGTATTTACGTTATATTAAATTTATTCCTATTAATATTTTTAATAAAAAAAATGTGTGAATACAATTAAATAATTATGAAATACATTAATATTTTTAATTGGAATACGTTTTTGTTTTCCATTAATATCAATTGTTAGATATATGTACAATATTTTTTTTTCTGTGTACTATGCGATTAAAACGAAAGCGGCCAGAATTGATGAATATAAAAGGCGTTGTGTTCATCACGGCCACACCCATTTTTATTGATTCGGTAAACATTGAGAGAGTTCGTCTGGAAAGTTTTGATTCATGCACATTCGACTCATCCGGACTCTCGACCCCACTCCGTTCGACTACCATTTGTTTTGCTCTCTGCTAAATTAGAGTTAAATTGATACTTTAAATTATTATTTGATCTATATATATTTTTCTGTATTTTGGTATATATTTTGATCAATAATCAAAAAAAATCTATATTATCATCTACATTTTGAACTATAATTTGATCTATATTTTTATTAATATTTTGATCTATAGTTTGATATTTATTTTTGTGTATATTTTGGTATATATTTTCATCAATATTTTGTTATATATTTTTATCTACATTATAATCTTTAGTTTGATATTTATTTCAATCTTTATTTTGATCTTTTTTTAGTCCATATTTTGATTTTCAAGTATCTTTATTTTTATCAACATTTATAATCTACATTTTGAACAATATTTTGATTTATATATTGATCTACATTTTGATATATATTATAAACAACATTTTGATTTTTATTTTAATCTATATTTTGAATATTTTTTTAATTCGTATTTAGATGTTTAAGGGTCTATATTTTAATTAATATTTTTATCCATATTTTGAACTATATTTTGATCAATACTTTGATCTATATTTGATAAACATTTTAATCTAATTTTTTAGTTTGTATTTTTATTCTTATCCCTAGTAGAAATTTTGGTAGGGCCATGGTCATGAAGTGATGTCATTATTTGAGATGATCGGGATATGATGAAGCCCATAATGTCCTTGCGTAGTCCTTGAGCAGTGTCCTGATCATGTACTCACCTCAGGCAATGATCATGTACTGATCGGCTAATTCCCCATATCATTATTTATCTGCCCATTTCCTTGTTAAAACATGAGCATACGAAAGCACTACAAATACCCGATGAAATAAAATATCATACCTCATTGAAACCTGATCATTGCCCGATGAAAATGTCTTTATGAGGAACAACTAATGTTGCTTTGATCGGGACCATTGGCTGTTTAGATAATGTAAACCCTGCTATGGTGAGCATGATAAGGGCATGACAATGCAATGATCATATTTGATCTAATAGGGGTTACCTGACGAAACCCCGATCATTTCCCGATGGCGCATCGGGCAAATTTCCACTAGGGTAAGGGTCTATATTTCTATTAATATTTTTATACACATTTTAAACCCTATTTTGATCAATACTTTGATATATATTTTGATATATGTTTCGATTTATATTTTGATCTTTAGTTTGATATTTATTTCTGTCTATATTTTGGTATATATTATTATCAAGATTTTGAACTATATTTTGATCTATATTTTGATCTTTATTTTATTCTATATTTTGATCTATAGTTTGATCTGTTTTCCCTTCGTATTTTGATTTGAAGGTGTCTATATTTTTATCAACAATTTTTGAATCCACATTTTTAACTATATTTTGAGCAGAATATTGATCTATATTTTGGTGAATATTCTGTTATATATTTTTATCTACATTTTGATCCATAGTGTGATATTTACTTTGATCTAATTATTAATATTTATTTTAATCTATATTTTGATCAACATTAAATCTTTATTTTAATCTATATTTTGATATATTTTTTAGTCCATATTTTGACCTTTAAAAGTCATTTTTTTATCAATATTTCTTTCCATGTGTGGGACTATATTTTGATCAATATTTTGACCGACAGTTTGATCTGTATTTTAATTTATATTTTTATTTATATGTTAATCTATATTTTGTCCAATATTCTGTCATATATCGACATTTTGATCTATAGTTTGATATTTATTTTTATCTATATCTTGGTATATATTTGGGTCTATATTTTGATCTATATTTTGATCAACATTTTAATCTTTATTTTAATCTATATTTTATAAAATTTATACTTTGATTTTTAAGGGTCTATATTTTTTATCAATTTCTTGGTTTATCAAGCAATATTTGATATTTATCCCTAATTGACACTCGAAATCGTGTAACTGCCAAAATCTGTTACCTTTCACAAAAAGTCAAATGATCGAAATTGTGTCAATAAATCCATTCTAATGTCAAGCGGCATAAATTGTATTTTTTTGTTTCAGTCTGCCAAAGTTGGAGCATTTTTCTACTTAAATTCATTTACATAATTTTTGGATTTTTCAATTTTTTTGTTTTTTCGATTTTTTACATATGTTGCCCAGACTTAAAAACGCCATTCACTAGCATGCAATGCGGCAAATGCTGACAAATGCATGCAGCAGTATACGATGTATGCCATTTGAGCCATTTCAGCCAATGTGGCCAAAAGTAAACATGTGGCAGCAGCCGCAGCGGCAGCAACAACATGAGTAGCAGCAGCAGCAATGGCAACAGCAACAATGACTTAACTCATTACTCATGCGTGATTATACAATAAATCAACGCTCTGCGACGTGTTTGCAATAATTTCATTTATTCAAAGACAACCAAAAAACAAGTACCACCGATCGTTCAGAGCCAACGAGAACAACAAGCAATAATTGTTGCTGTTACTGCTGCTGTGGTTGTTCTTATTACGTTGTAGTTGTTGCCATTATTGTTACCTTGCATTGAGAACAATGAAAATGTCGTCGATGCAACCAACAGTCATCAGCAAACAAGCAACAATCGCGGCTTAATTTAAGCAAAATGTGGCTGCATTCACGAGTGTGCCTCATACCGCATTCAAGTCTCGCACCACCCACTCCAAGCACCGCGGCGGTATCTTTTTAATTTTTTTTTGTGCTTTATTATTTTGCATTGCATCGTGCAGTTTGTTTTTACTTTGAAAATTTTAATTTTCTTTTCTTTTATTTCTATAGAGTAAATGCACTTGGTCAGAGGATTTT
Organism: Dryomyza anilis; assembly: GCA_951804985.1. Taxonomy (NCBI): domain Eukaryota; kingdom Metazoa; phylum Arthropoda; class Insecta; order Diptera; family Dryomyzidae; genus Dryomyza; species Dryomyza anilis. The sequence goes on along the minus strand of OX638134.1, from coordinate 14,451,607 downwards.
TTGATTGTTTCATTTTTGCCAGCATCACGACTTAATTGTTACGCACTTTTCTATATAAGATATATCTTTACATGTTGCGGATCTTCATCAGATCAGCATAAATCTACGTTTTATTTGCAATTGAAAATGTCCCAAATGCTACTTGCAGATATATATATATTTACTATAAAGCAATAATATTTTGTCCTCTTTTTTGGTTTATAATTTTTTTTACAAAATTCGAAAAAAAGAAATGCGCGGGTGGTTTAAGCCATTTGGAATGTTTGCTGTTACTGGGCATTCGTAAAAGTGCTACAAGTTTGCCGTACAGAACGTGCTGCATAATTTTGCAGTCAATACAGGGTTTTTAGCAGTTTCAGACATTGTTTTATTAGATCGATTTACCATTCTACTCTCGAACAATATTCCTTAAAATTGTATATATATTAAATTGAAGCTCTTAACGTATTTTGGAAACCGATTTTTTTTCTACAAAAGTTATCATAACTTTTGTAATTATAAATTGACACAATTTTTATTTTAAAATAATCCCTTTTATATTTTCCTTGTGAGTAACAGCATTGAAGCAGAAAATATCGCCTTTTCAGACCTGAATACAGTAACTCCAGAAACCTGCCATTCAAATTTCTATACAAATATTCTCCAAATCATGGCATTAAATATCGTCACAAAGGGACGAATATGTAATTTTTACATTTGCGTTTTTTTTTACATTTTTTAATGTAGTTTTCCTCAAGTAAAGGGTTTTTCAACACGAACGCTACAAAAGTAGAGCGACAGGGACAGCAAACGACGCCATATTTCTTGCCGCTCTTTTGACATTTCTCTTCAGTAAGGTTTGCCATTTTATGATGAAAAGATATACGAATTCGAATTTCGGTAGTAAATTTTAATAATTTCGACTCGTTCTTGGCTCGTATATCTTTCCATCATAAAATGGCAAACCTTACTAAAAAGAAATGTCAAAAGAGCGGCAAGAAATATGGCGTCCTTTGCTGTCCCTGTAGCTCTACTTTTGTAGCGCCTCTGTTGAAAAAAATTTTGTAGCGCTCTTATTGAAAAACCCTTTAAATTGTGCCAGAATCGTGTGTGGATATTTCTAGCCACAACAGACAACACTAAAAAGGCGAATTTGAAAAATAACTTTTTACTGGTGCAAGATAAAATAATAGTGTAAAGCAATTAATTGTTTGCTTTTAATTTACCGAAATGTTTATTTATAAAAATCAGGTTTGGCAAATTATAGAGAGGTGCTTTAAAAACAAACCATTATTTGCTTTACACTACTATTTTATCGTGCATCAGTAAAAAGTTATAGCGAAAAAACTAAAATATTCGCCCCTTTTTTGACATGACAAGTTTTTCCATTTATCGAATTTTACAATTAGCAAGCGATAACTTTTTATTGGTACAAGATAAAATAGTGGAGTTAAGGCATTAATTGTTTGTCTTTAATACACATATCGTTTGGCAACATTATTTAAAATAATTTGCAAACATTTTTCTTGTAAATAACCAAAATTTCGGAAAATTATTTAAAAAACAAATAATTAATGCTTTTGCAACACTATTTGCTCTTGTTCCCATAAAAAAATTATGTAAAAAAAATATATATATTTCCGTTTTGGTCAGGATACAGCCTCACAAAATCCGTATTAATAATTCAGTAAGTTGTCCAAATTAAAAGACATTTTAAATACGTTATGCTAATTTATGAATAAATAAAAATAATTTAAAAAATAATAATGTTTACTAATTTTTAAAGCAATTCAAATGTTATAATTTGATTTCCCAACATTTTTAGAAATGCACATACGCACCATTTGGCATGTCAGTGACGAATCGTCACTAACGATTTTATTTTATTGACATTTTACTTTTTTATTATCACTACTTAACACAACAATTATAATTACAATTTGTTCTTTCGGACATCCCATACATCAATTAAATATAATTCATGGGTGTTAATTTTGACTCACGAAGAGAAATTGTTCTAATAAATCGTGTATTACACGCAAAAAAGCATGATATTCAGCAATGATTTGGCTTATATTTATAATATATGATTAGAGTAAAAATCAATTATTATGATTAATTGAATAAAATCATGCGTATGTTTGCGCATGTTTTGTGTATAATATATTCGTATAGTATATATTTGGTGACACTTTTTATGAATTATTACTTATAATTCATGATTAAAATTACATACAATGTTGCAAATAGCCATAGCCGTAGCCTGCAGCCTGCCAAATCGTGTTGAGTATTATTTTTGGAATTCTTTGCTGTTTTAAGGTCTCAATTTTCAGGTCGGAACAATAATTTTGGATTGAATTCAGTACTGAAAAGTCAAGCAAGAGTTTTGAGATATATCCAAATTTAGCATTCTTATAATTTTGACATATTTTTATTTTTAAGATTCCAACAAATAATTGAAATGAAATTATTTTGTCTGCATTAGATACTGAAAACTTTGGGATAAAATATTAAAATTTGTTTATAGAGCAAAAAAAAAATCATTTTGCTAAATATAGGCTAGATAAATTCAAGATAATCACATTTTGTTATAAGGTTATTATTTAGTAATTGAGTTATTACACGCTGCAAAAAAGGGCTCTCCCAAACATAATTTTGCAGGCATTAACATGTATGTTTGGAATTTTATGTAATTATAATATATAATTGACTGATAAATCATTTGTAAACAGGGTTGTATTGAGAGTTGAACAGTGTTGTAATGAGCTCTGACTTACATTATAATATCACGGAAACATTTTAATGTTGCCCCTTAAAATATTGTATGTTCTAATGGAAACATAATAATTACTACATCCAAACAAAATAAATATTTGAACCGAAACATAAATATGTTCAAATTAAAAAATGATTTGGGAGGACCTGAATATAAATATTTTTCCAGAGAAACATATCAGTTGTTTCAGTTCAAAAAGTAGTATGTTTGCCTAGAAACATATCTAAATATTTTTGGAAAGGAATTCTGAAAATAAAATAAAAATAAAATGTTGTTTTTTTTTATTAATTTTTATTAAAAATCATTAAACATGCACAGTGGCAATTAATAACATTTGAATTCATATACAAATTTTTAAAGAATAATTGAATTAGAACTGCAAGTACAAGTATCAGTGCAGAACATAGCGTTGGCAATGTATTCGCGAAGCCTGTTTTAAAAAACCATGCCGAATTCTATTTGAAAATAGAAGCACTGATTTTTCAATTGTGTTTTTTTTTGATGAAATATCCGTGTCGGCTTTTCACAATATATTTAGAAAAACATTCAGGAACATTTAAATTATATCTGCACTAATAAATGATATTATTTGTTACTATTTGTACTTTTTGTACCACAATTTGTATATTTTTATACCCTACACTAAGAGTGAAAGGGTATATTCAGTTTGGTACGCCGTTTGTAACACTCAGAAGGAAGCATCTTCGGTATGGAAAAGTATATATATTCTTGATCAGCATGACCTCCTGAGTCGATTTATCGATGTCCGTCTGTCTGTCTGTCTGTCTGTTGAAATCTTGATTACAGAAAAATTAGAAGAGTTAAATAAATGAAACTCCTAATTTAGATTACTTATATATCTACTCTGCATGTCAGTCAAAATGGGCATGATCAGTCCATTGTGACCTGTGAACTGACCACTTATGTTGAAAAACCTCATATATAACTTACATCTACTGGTGAATTTTACTGTATACGTGCTTAGGTAAACTTTTTTGGTCAAATATATATTGACTTCATGCTCAAATACATGAAGATAATGTTTTCCCGCGAAAGACTTCTGGTTCAAAAAAAATCGAAATTCATTACACCTACCCATTTGTTAATATGGGTATCAAATGAATAGAAATTCTTCAGCGATTGAAAGTTTGTAGTTATTTTCAGGATTTGTGTACCCTGGTGATCATACCACTACCATATACCACTTTGAATGGTAACCACACATGTGTAGGGTATTTATAGTCGGCTTAGACCGACTATAATTTTGATAATCCTAACTATCATAATAACACCTACTATAAAATGTCTCTACTTTAAAATTTCCCATGTGATCTAACCTTCCCAACTGATTTAAATTTACAAATGACATCGTATTATCGATACGAATACGTTTTCTCAACAAACATCAAAAGACACGTATGCAGAGTGTAAACTTCGTATACAAGAAGAATATTGCAAGAATACTTTTATTTACATCTAATTTCATTTTTTTTGTTTCTTTTTAAACATCAGTATGTTTAAAAGGACCAATATATACTTCAAACTATGACAAAAGAGACGCAGATAGAAAATTCTGCTCAACGAGTGCCAACTTCGTATACAAGAAGAATGTTGGAAGAATACATTTATTTAAATCCAATTCCTTTTTTGTTTGTTTTTAAACATCAATATGTTTAAAAGATGGCGTAGGTAGAAAATGCTACATAACGTTGCCAACTTCGTCAGTCGATAAATTATCGAATTAAGACGAGCGTTGCGAACATACGTTGTATTTAGATTTGATTAGCATTTTATGTGTTTCGAAACATAGTTTTAACCAAGTAAATTGTCAAGAAACAGTTTATTAAAATGCAATTAACATTTTATATTGGTATTGTAACATATGTATGGTAAATTTGACAGATTCTGCTGGACAAAATAATAATGTTTACATGTGAACAAAAATAAATTCAATTTCGATTATAATTGAATTTCATTTTATTCCTAATACATGTATGGTAATTTCGTATTACTTTTTAATTACATTCAAACATATTCAAACAAATCTTTTCTATCCGTGTAGTAATAGAGTTGATTAAGTTTAGATTTTCGAAATCAGTGGTACAAAAGTATGACTGCAAATTTCACTGCACCAATGTGAGTGTAAGACAGTGTATATTTAGTTTCGATATCGTCGTTGTTGACTAAATATTTTCATAAAAATATATTTGGTGACTATACATATTATTATAAAAAGTATTTTTTACATATTTAAAGTTGAAGTACCATTTGATTGATTTCTTGTTACTTGGTACAAATATTGAGATCATCGATCAGAAATTGATGAATAAATATAAAGATTTTTGTAAATGAATAATTGGCATTTTGAAAATGTAGTTGGTGACTTTTACTTCTACAACGACGATATAATAAATCACTTTTAAATAAGATATGATTTGTATTATAGAGAAATTAATGAAAATGTGTCTGTTCTTCGGGAAAATAAAATTATGCTATTGTTTTTATAACAAAATTTCAATGTTTTAAACTTTATAAGAATATTTGTTTTAGTATTTCTTAAACCATTTTATTAATAAAACTTTTTTCTCCTTTACAGGTAAGGCGGAAAAAAATGTTGCATGAAATCTATACTGTAATTATATCTCTTCACAATTAGTTGGTAAATATGTTTAATTAAATTTAAAGTAACTGCTTTTAAACTCTCTGCTCTAAACATGTCCACTCTAAAACTTTACTAAATCAAAAAACCAAAACGATAACAAAGTGAGCAAGGCATAAACTGAACATGACGAAAACTCACCACGAAAAAACTTACCATGATAAAGGTTACGACAGAAACTCACCATGGTAGATATCTCCACGAAAAATTCACCACGACTGAAGCTTACCAGGATTACAACTCTCCACGACAAAAATTGAACACGACTAAATCTCACCACGACAAAAATTGAACACGACGAAAACTCACCACGAGCAAAATTCACCAGGACAAAAACTAACCACTACAAATAGACACGATAAAACTTAACATGACAAAAATTGCACATCAAATTGTAAAACAATAAAAACGAGCAAGACAAACTTAGTAAAAAGCACCATATAATTAATAGTTTTTTTTACTATTAATTGCAGTAGATAGGACAAACGATAAATATAATTAAATACTATAAAATGCTATTAAATTATTGTTATTTGATTCAATTTTGAACACCCTGTAATTGCCTTGGACTGTACATCATTATTGTATGGCGTAACATGTGCATTGGAAAAGGCCAATTTTTGCATATTTGCACATGTGCTTTATTTTGTTGGTTGGTTGGTTGTCTTTGCATATTTATTCTTTGTACCACGTACTTACTTGGCTGCAGAATATAAATACCTACCTACTACATTGATTCCGTAACTCACGATTTGTTTGTATCGCTTTTTTAAGAGATTTTATTTATAAAACTATATTTTTTTATTTTTTTCTTTTTTGATCTTTTTAACGAAGTATTATATGTTTTGTTTTTTTTTTCTAGAATCTTTATAACATTATAATGGGTATTTTTTATGTGAAATAGAATTTTGCAAGTCTTTGGCAATGCAATTAATTGGTTTTATTATTTGGGAAAATGTTAACATTCAAATTGAGGAACGAATGAAAAGTGTTTCGATGACAAATTATTTTCAATAAAATTATAAATAGAATTCGGCAACTATAATTTTGATGAACCTATACAGAAATGAAAACATTTAGATAGAGGAATTTTGTAATTAATAAAATCCAAGATATAAAAATTAAGGAACATGAATTGGAATTTTGATACTAAATATGATACCGAATAAGTGTCCTATTTCAAACATTAGCATATTTCTGTTGGCGAAACAGCATTTTACGAATTCAAATTGAACAGAAATTTATACCAGACTAGCCGGACCCGTACACTACTCGTGCAAAGATTTTGTGAATGCAAGGTTATGGAGCAATTTTATTAATATAAATAACATTTTTATTATTTATATCAGGGACCCGTGGACGTATTTTTTATTGGTTTTATAAATGTAGTAACCAAAACCAAACTAATTCTCCGCTAAAACAACTGTTCTCATATACAATTCTTTCTCTGACTGTGCTTCCCCGTAGAATTCTTCCCAGTAGAATTCTTTCCCGTAGAATTCTTCCCCATAGAGTTTTTCCCAGTAGAAGTTTTATTGTGGTTACTTTTAGTGTGGTGAGTTTTAGTGTGATGAGTTTTAGTGTGGTGAATTTTAGTGTGGTGAGTTAAGGGGACTATGGGGGCGATTATCACAAGGCAACGTGTCTGAGTGCTTCAACATGGCGAAGCCAGCGCAATCCTTGTCGGTGTCGTCTCAAGTCAACTCACTGGTCACCAGAATTGACAAATTGTCAAATGGTGACACCTCCACTTCGGTGGAAGTCCTCCTCGTGGAAGTCCCTGGAAACGGCGCTCTACACCACCCGGTGTAGAAGTCGGCTAAAGTGAGTGGCGAGCATCTCCCTCAGAGTGAGGGTTCGTGCGTTGGGTTTGGGTCCCACCACGGAAAAAACCTATGCGCCCAATGAAAACAAAAAAGAAGCCTCGGATAACGACCGATTACAACGATGACGACCCACGCAAACGTTTTAAGGACCATGATTTACGGATATGCACCTGGAATGTCCGGACCCTTTATAGGGAAGGTGCCTCTATCCAGCTGGCAGATGTCCTCGAAAAATATAAGGCTGACATCACCGCTATCCAGGAGATGCGATGGACGGGACAGGGCTGTTCGAAACAAGCGTCCTGTGATATCTACTACAGCTGCCATGCGGAGAGACACGAATTTGGATGTGGATTTGTGGTCGGCAAGAGACTCCGCCACCTTGTCTCTAGGTTCACGCCCGTGGACGAAAGGCTGGCAACAATCCGCATCAAGGCTAAATATTTCCATATCAGCCTAATTTGTGCACACGCTCCGACGAACGAGAAAGATGACGAGACAAAAGAGCGCTTCTACGAGCGCCTAGACAACGCATACGAGCGCTGCCCCCGCCACGATATCAAAATCGTGCTAGGCGATTTTAACGCCAAGGTGGGCAGAGAAGCCATCTATTGTCCTACAATCGGAAAATTTAGCCTCCATGCCAACACTTCCGATAACGGAACGAGGCTAATCGACTTCGCCGCAGCACGAAACATGGTAGTTAGTAGCACTAGATTCGAACATTTCGATATCCACAAGGCCACATGGTTGTCGCCCGATCAAAAAACTCGAAATCAAATTGATCACGTTGTGATTGACGGAAGGCACGCTTCAAGCGTGATGGACGTACGCACAATCCGAGGTGCCAATATGGACTCGGATCATTACCTTGTAGCAGCCAAGGTCCGCACACGCTTAAGCGCTGCGAAGAACGTACGGAACCAAACGCAGAGAAAGCTAGACGTCGGAAAGCTGCAATCACAACAGACAACGCAAGCCTTTTCCACTCGACTCTCACACCTGCTTAGACAAAGCACTCCTCCTCTCGATGATATAAGCGCGCAGTGGAATCATATCTCCTGCTCTATGCGTACGGCTGCCGAAGAGGTGCTTGGATTCCAACGCCCCCTGAGGAATCAGTGGTATGACCAAGAGTGTCGCGCGGCCACTGCAGAGAAAGACGCTGCGTACAAATCCACCCTGCAGTCAGTAGCTACGCGAGCTGCGAAGGAGCGATACAAAGAGAAGAGGAGGGAAGAGAGACGTCTTTTTAGGCGTAAAAAAAGCGAGGCAGAAAGACGTGAGTGTGAGGAGATTGAGATGCATGGGAACAGGAATGAGGCTCGAAAATTCTTCGAGAAAATAAGACGCCTAGCCGGAGGTTCGAAATCCGGAGCCTCTTCCTGTAAAGATGAGAACGGAAATCTAGTGACAGATATCCAGAGCACACTGAAAATATGGAGGGATCACTTCTCTAAACTGCTGACCGGTGATGATGACCTCAATTCCACCGATAGAGAAGCAAACCCGGCAACCCCAGTACTTGATGACGACGTTGAGATTCCGCCACCCGACCATGACGAGGTCAGAACAGCCATTGCTCGGCTGAAAAACAACAAAGCCGCAGGTGCTGATGGCCTGCCTGCTGAATTGTTTAAGACCGGAGGCGAAGAGCTAATAGAGAGCATGCACGAGCTCGTAAGCAGAATATGGTCGGATGAAAGCATGCCAAGTGACTGGAACCTCAGTGTACTCTGCCCAATCCTTAAGAAAGGGGATCCCACTATCTGCGCCAACTACCGTGGGATCAGCCTACTCAATATCGCATACAAGGTTCTATCGAGCGTATTATGTGAAAGACTGAAGCCCATCGTCAACAGACTGATTGGACCTTATCAGTGCGGCTTCAGACCTGGAAAGTCCACCATAGACCAGATTTTCACATTGCGCCTAATCCAGGAAAAGACCCTAGAAAAACAGATCGACACCTACCACCTATTAGTCGACTATAAAGCCGCCTTCGACACTCCGATAAGGGAACGATTATACGCCGCAATGTCTGAGTTCGGTATACCTGCGAAACTTATAAGGCTTTGCAGGATGACCCTGAGCAACACACGTTGCTCAGTGAGAATAGGAAAAGACCTCTCCGAGCCATTTCATACCGAACGAGGTTTCAGACAGGGTGACTCCCTATCGTGCGACTTTTTTAACTTATTGATGGAGAAAATAGTTCGAGCTGCCGAACTCCGTCAAAGCGGCACTATCCTCAACAAAAGTGTCATGCTGCTCGCATATGCCGACGATATTGATATCATTGGCAGGAGCACACGAGCAGTCAGCGCAGCATTCTCCAGATTGGAGAAAGAGTCGCGTCGAATGGGTCTAGCGGTGAACGAGGACAAGACGAAGTTCCTTGTGTCAACAAGCAAAAAAGAGTCCGTGCGTCTTGGACAAAAAGCTGATTTTGACACCCACAAGTTCGACATTGTGAAGGACTTCGTCTATCTGGGATCCAGCGTAAACAGCAACAACGACGTCAGCCTGGAGATCAAACGGAGAATAACTCTTGCCAACAGGTGCTACTTTGGGCTCAGTAGGCAATTGAGAAGCAGAGCCCTCTCTCGCCGGACAAAAATAACGCTCTACAAGTCACTCATCATGCCCGTCCTACTTTATGGTGCAGAAACATGGACGCTGGCCACCACCGATGAGAGAGTACTGGGAGCGTTCGAGAGAAAGATTCTCCGTAAAATCTTTGGCCCTATCTGCTTTGCTAACGAGTATCGAATCAGGATGAACCACGAGCTGTATGAGATATTCGACGACATTGACATAGTCAAGCGCATCAAGATCCAGCGGCTTCGCTGGCTAGGTCATGTCGAACGAATGGATGAAAACACTCCAGCCAAGAAGGTGCTTGAATCGAAACTCGAAGGTGGACAGCGTAGAAGAGGGCGTCCAAATCTGCGTTGGAAAGACCAAGTTGAGGACAACCTGGCAACGCTTGGTATTTCTAACTGGCGTCAGCGCGCGCAAAGCAGATCCGACTGGCGCGGCTTCATCTCAGCGGCCAAAACCGACCCACGGTTGTAAGGGCCATTTAAGTAAGTAAGTAAGTAAGTTTAAGTGCAGTGAATTTTATTGTTGTGTGTTTTAGTGTGTTGAATTGAAGTGTGTTGAATTTTAAATTGGTCAGTTTAAGTGGGTGCATTTGAGTATGGTGAATTTTAGTGTGGTGAGTTTTATTGTGGTAAGTTTTAATGTGGTGAATTTTAGTGTGGTGAGTTTTAATGTGGTGAATTTTAGTGTGGTGAATTTTAGTGTGATGAATTTTGGTGTGGTGATTTTCAATGTGGTGAGTTTTACTGTGGTGAGTTTTAGTGTGGTGAGTTTTAGTGTGGTGAATTTGAGTGTGGTGAATTTTATTGTGTTGAGTTTTAGTGTGGTGAATTTGAGTGTGGTGAATTTTGGTGTTTTGAATTTGAGTGTGGTGAATTTTAGTATGGTGAGTTTTATTGTGGTGAATTTTAGTGTGATGAGTTTTAGTGTGATGGAACAAACAGACAGACAGACAGACAGACAGACAGACTGACAGACCAAGAGTTTTATATATATAGAGAGAACTAAATATAGCCATATAGAATTGGTGCTAGAACTAATTTTCAAATATTCTATTGATAAAATGCATATCTGTCAAGTCAACGATCAGAAAAAGATACTAACCTTTCGTAAATATTTTTATTGAAACGTAAGTATTTAAATCCTTACCCAGTTTGCCATATCTCGGAGCCCTTCAATTCCTCGAAGCTTTCTCAAACTAACTTCGTTAATAAAATTCAATCTCATAGCTTTATCGCTTCTAATTTAAAAAAATTCTCGTACATTTAAATCTACCCAGTCTCCCATGTCTCTGAGCTCTTCGACGATCGAAGTTTTCTTGATAAAAAGTTCGTTCTCATTGCTTTATCACTACTAATTTTATAAATTTTTCGTACAATAAAACTTATGGAAAATATACGATATTTAAATATTTATTAAATCGATATCGCAAAGTTTTCTGGTTCAATCTCGATTATCGATGCTATTTTCGATCCAGAATCCTCCAGAATTCCACTATCTCGTTATGATATCTGCGTACATCTTAGAACGAATTGAAGTATAATAAATACGACATCGTCATCGAGATCGAATGAATTCCTCGACATCTCGAAACAATCTCGAAGCGATATCGAATCGAATGGTAGACTGTGTAAGGACAAGATATGATATTTAAATAATTATCACATCGATATCGCAATATTTTTGAAGCATTCTCGAACTTTAATTATTTTTTCTTCGATATCGTGCCGATTTCAAAAAATGAGTCTACCAAGAAAACTCCGACAGAACGCAACGAAATCTAGCTAACATTTAAGTCTTATTTGACGCTCGATATCGTTACGAGAACGGGTCCGATATCGTGTGATATCTGCATCTACTCGCATTGATCTTGTAGCGATATCGAAACGAATGACATACTGTGAACCTTCTGGTGATTTCTGAAACAAAATTTTAAAAAGTCTTTAGAAACGGTGACATATTTATACCCTACACTAAGAGTGAAAGGGTATATTCAGTTTGGTACGCCGTTTGTAACACCCTGAAAAAAGCATCTCCGGTATGGAAAAGTATATATTCTTGATCAGCATGACCTCCTGAGTCGATTTAGCGATTTCCGTCTGCCCTTCTGTCTGTCTGTTGAAATCACGATTACAGAAAAAGTTGAAGAGCTAGAGCAATGAAACTTTAGATTTAGCTCTATTGTGACCTGAGAACCGATTACTTATGTTCAAATACCTCATATAAAATTTACATATACAAATCAATTTTACTGTATACGCGCTTGGGTAAACTTATTTGGTCAAATATATATTGAAATTTTGCTCAAATACATGAAAATAATGTTTTCCAACGAAACGACTTGTGGTTCCCAAAATAAAATCAAAATTCGGTACACCTACCCTTTTGTAAATATGGTATCAAATGAAAGAAAATTCTTCAGGGATGGAAATTTTGTAGTTATTTTCAGGATTCGTTTACCCTGGTGACCTATATACCACTTTGAATGGTAACCACACATATGTGTAGGGTATTTATAGTCGGCTTAGACCGTCAATTGAAATTTACCTTCGTTTCATAACGAAAGTATATAAATCCTAACCAAGTTATGATTTAAGAAATCAAATTTTATGTAGTGCAAGAAATGATTTTATAGTATTGAATTGGAATTGTAAGGAAATGTTTACCAAATGGAACAATAAACTGAAACCAAAATTTTCTGATATTTTACAGATGATATTGAAATTTGTCAATTGACGATCAAGGTTCGACAATTCGACAATTCAGGTGGACGTTTTCCTTGGGGATATTTTCATTTCGAGGAACTTCGCATTCCAGAAAATATCCCGAGATAAATATTTTGCCATTTTTCAAGGATATTTCGGGCATATTTCCGACAAACACCCAGATAAATTAAATATTTTGGGAAGTGTATATAGCAGGTTGTAAAATTTGGTGGAATTTGAATGGCAGATTCACGAAATATTTGAATAACGCACAGAAAATAGGCAGCTGTTGAAACAAACTCCGCCTTTATCTTTTTGAAATATGTCGAAAATATGTTTCTAAATTGCATCAACCCTGCAAAAAATTTTGTCTGGGAGTATTTTTCCAAGTTTCCATTTGGTAAAATGTTTTGTTTTTGGGGAATTGTCCGTTTCGGTCAACTTTTCAGTTCGGGAAAATGTTAATTCGTGATAATGTGAATTTCGGCGATGTTTTTAATATTCATTTCTGGGAAATGTTTCTTTCGAGAAAATGTCTATTTCGGAGAATTATTAGGGGAATAATCATTTCAGGGAATGTTTAATTAGGGGAAATGTTCCTTTCGAGGAAAAGTCTCTTTCGGAAAAATGTCTGTTTCGGGGAAGTGCATTATGCACATTTCCCTCGAAAAATTTTAATTTCAGAAAAATGTCTACATTGAGGAAATGTTAATTTCGGAATAAATGTCCATGTCGATTAAATGTACGTTCGTGAAAATGTTCAATGGCTTCAGGAAAGTACACAGTAGAACGGCCTAGTCTCCAAACTCTACAAAAATGTAAAAGGGTCGGACTCTTCAATTTTTTTTTTCGCGTCCCGACCTAGGGATGTCCATCTGAAAAAAATAACGATTCTTTTGTTGATATAATACATCGACTCGATACATCGATGTTTCCCGATGTATCGAACAAAAACATCGATGTTTTCGATTAGATATTTCGAAAAAATACATAGATTCTGAGGCTTATAATGCATCGGAAAACATCGATGTATCGAAGCAATATATCGAGTGTTTACAAAACATCAATTTATTTTGAACATACCTAACCTACTGGTCCTGAATTAGCAACCTATATCAGAGGGAATGTTTTATACGATGTTCCTCGGTGTAATTCAATTTTAAATATAACAAAATCGAAAAATCCTATAAAAAAAAACAAAATTTCCTAATATTCATTATTGAAATGATTTGACATATGAATTTGATTAATAGTTGGTTTATAAAACATGGAATTGTTTTCGAAAATCTAAAACTCAATGGTTTGCTGATTGTAAAACCGAATTTCGAAAAACCAAAAATAAGGACTGCGTCGAATAAAATTGTCAAGCAGCTCATTCGTGACATCGGGTACAATTAATAGCGAAATATATGTGAAGGAATGCTTGCAAAAGAGATTGCTTCCATTTTTACGCCAACATGAAGTGTCCACATTTTTTTGGCCTGACCTCGCTTCATGTCACTACAGCAAAACGGCCTTAGAGTGGATCCAACAAAATGCAGTGATTTTGCTGCCTAGAGAAGCCAATCCTCCAAACTGTCCAGAACTCAGGTCGATTGAGAGATACTGGGCTTTAGTAAAAAGGGAGATGTAGACAACAAAAAAAGTGGCCAAAGACCTTCAAGACTTTAAAAGAAACTGGTCTTCAGCAGCTGTGAGGGTGTCGGACACTACCATTACAACATTAATGGAAGGCGTTCCGGAAAAATTAAAACTTTTTATTAAACAATATTAATTTCTGGTTTTTTATATTTTTTTTTTAAATCTAAAAATAATTTGCAAAATAAAATATTTTATTCTATAAAAATTCGATTACTAGATTTCTATATTTTTTCATTTTTGTAGCGGACAATTTTATTCGACGCAGTCCTTACATATTAAATCAATATTACATTGCATATTGGATTGAATCTCAAAAATATTTCGTAAAGTGAAATTCAACAAGAGTTCACTATTTCAGTCAAATAAAACATAGCTATTATGAAAGATTATGAAACATCATGTCACATTTAATACAACTTCCTGACATAGAAACACGTCGTAATTAGCAACACAAAAGAAATGTATTTTTTAGAAACTTCACTCATGATTTTATTTTGTTTTTGTTTTTTTTTTTTTCATTACCTAGTTTACTGCAACTAAATAAAAATTAAATATATAATTTTTAAATTTTTAAAAAAGCAAAAATACGTCAAAGCAACATGTTGACTATGCGGTAAATGAGCGGCGACACCCACTTGCAACGCAGCACCAATGAACAACGCATCATCGTGTCACATAGTCACCGTGACAAACGTGCAAAATATATTAGGTGAAGTACATACCGTACGAAGCACCACAGAACTTGGCATACGTAATGAGCAACGATTACAGATTGCAGCAGTACCGGCCCTGCAGCCAGCTTCTTCTTCTTGTTATTTGTACTCGGTACTCATATCTGCAGCAGACGATAGTACGGCCTACGCACTTTAGACAGACGTTTGTGTTCTGCATGACTATAACCCGCCAGATACGTATCTAATGTGTTGCAAAAATGTTATCTTTTATTTTTTTTTTTTTTTTGAAAGCAAATTTAAATTGTGTAATTTATTCTACCACTCTGGAAATAATTTTATTTGTCATAATTATTTTAAAATGCGTTTAAAAAAAAAAATAACTTTATAGTTAACGTTGCGGTAGACACAATGCAGTCAGAATGTATATAGTACACGGTAGAACATTTTATTTAAAAATTAAAATTTTCACTAAAAATTAAAATTTTCACTAAAAATTAAAATTTTCACTAAAAATTAAATTTTTCACCAAAAATTAAATTTTTCACTAAAAATTCAATTGATCACTAAAAATTCAATTTTTCACTAAAAATTTAATTTTTCACTAAAAATTTAATTTTTCACTAAAAATTTAATTTTTCACTAAAAATTTAATTTTTCACTAAAAAATTAATTTTTCACTAAAAAATTCAATTGATCACTAAGAATTCAAATTTTCACTAAGAATTCAAAAATTCAATTTTTCACTAAAAATTCAAATTTTCACTAAAAAATCAAATTTTAATTAAAAATTTTAATTTTCACTAAGAATTCAAAAATTCAATTTTTCACTAAAAATTCAAATTTTCACTAAAAATTCAAATTTTAATTAAAAATTCAAATTTTCACTAAAAATTCAAATTTTCACTAAGAATTCAATTTTTCACTAAAAATTCAAATTTTCACTAAAAATTCAAATTTTAATTAAAAATTCAAATTTTCACTAAAAATTCAAATTTTCACTAAAAATTCAAATTTTCACTAAAAATTCAAATTTTCACTAAAAATTAAAATTTTCACTAAAAATTCAAATTTTCACTAAGAATTCAAAAAATCAATTTTTCACTAAAAATAAAATGTTCACTAAAAATTGAAAAATTAAATGTATCACTAAAAATAGAAAAAAATCCATTTTCACTAAAAATTGAAAAATTAAATTTTTCACTAAAAAATAGAAAAATTCCATTTTCACTAAAAATTGAAAAATTCAATTTTTCACTGAAAAAATTAAATGTTTACCTAAAAATTAAAAAATAATTCTCTTCATTTTTTCATACGTGTGTACTTTATTAACATACACAGCACGTACGCATGCGCAGTGCACTGATTTCATTTAATGTACCGGCGCATTTATATTTTTTGTACTTTGTTATACATTTGAAATGCAACAATTGCGTGGCCAAGATTTTAAGAAGATTCACAATTTAACCATAGCCGACATGACTGGCATTTTATATCAAATGACCTCAGTGCCATAACCAACGACGGCGCGCCGTGTAACATGCAGTGTGCGGCGGTGCAACGTGTTGGACGGCAAATTTTGTTTGATCTACATAAAAAATGTTATAAAAAATGATAAGGAAAAAAAAACAAAGAAAAAACAAAAAAAATGTAAAATAAGAACAGTATTTAAAGAATTTGAAATAAAGCAAAGAATTATATAAAAGTAAAAGACCCAAATATAAAATAAAATGTATTTAAATGACCATAACAAAAAGAACAATAACACAATTAAAATCGAAAATTAGATAAAAAATTAAAATATATAAAAACACATATAAAATAATGAAGAAACAGCAGACAATTTGTTGTCAGTCTTTATGCCGGCAATACGTATAACACGTACCGCCCACAACAAATTGCACCGTATTATCACGGTGTTCAAATTTCAATCAAATTAATTATATTACTTATTTAATTGCATTGTCTGTGAAGCAGGGGCGGACTGACTATACGAGCCAATTGAGCTTTTCATGGTGGGCCACACGTAAAAATAACCGTATGGATAAATATAGCAGGATTCTTTAAATTTATAAATATTACTAATGGCGAAGATACGTCTGGAATTAAAGAAGACCTCTTCATTAAATATCCGAGAGGAACATATGTAGAAAACCTTTCTGACTGAAAATGCTGAATTTTATGTCAGTTTCTGGGAACTGCTCCAAATGAGAAACGATCATTTTGTGGATCTGAAATGTAGATCTGAAGTACTGATCTGTGTTAAAACACTAGTAGAATTGTAATGATCGGGAAAAGATTATTATATTTATACCTTGTCATAACCCACCATTAAATTTCGCGAGTATCCTTCAAAAATTAATAAGTCTTATTAAATATCTAATAGGACCATGTAGAGAACACCTTTCTGAATGTAAAAGTTTGATCATTTTGTGGATCTGAAACGTCGATGTGAAGTCCTGATGTAGGTTAAGACCCTTGTAAATATACACAATACCTTTCTGACTGTAAAAATTTAATTTACCAATTACTGGGCACTTCTCCAATTGAGAAATAATAATTTTGAAAATGTAAAACGTTGATGTGAAGCGCCGAATTAGGTAAAACCCTATGAAATGGTTATAAACGGAAACTAAGCATAGTATTTTAACCTTCACAAAATTCCCAGTTTTATGTCTAAAACGATCTGGCCATGATCATAGTTTCTCTACCCTATATTAATAAGAAAAAAAATACTATAAAATCAATAGTTTTTTGCTATTAAAATTAGTCAATAGGATAAATTATTATTTTAATAGGAAAATACCATTAAATACTACAAAATACTGTTAAATACTATTAAATTGTGTTTGTGTTTATATGAAAATATTTATCTATCATAAAACTCTTGGTCCGTCTGTCAGTCTGTCGGTCTGTCTGTCTGTTTGTTCCAGCATCACGTCTAAACCGCTGAACCGATTTAATTGAAATTTTGCCACAGGATACTAAGGAGTCCGGAGGGTGTCATAGGCTATATATGGGCGGGATTGGACAAAGGGGCGTGGTACCTCTCATACAACCTAAACTTTCAAAATGACATAACTCAGCACATACACAATCTAAAAAGATGAAACAAAAAACTAAAATTCACCACACTTAAACTCACCACACTAAAACTCACCACACTAAAACTCACCACAATAAAACTCACCACGCTAAAACTCACCACACTAAAAATTCACCATACTAAAACTCACCACACCAAAACTCACCACACTAAAACTCACCACACCAAAATTCACCACACTAAAGCTCACCACACTAAAACTCAACACACTAAAACTCACCACACTAAAGATTCACCACACTAAAGATTCACCACACAAAAACTCACCACACTAAAACTCACCACACTAAAACTCACCACACCAAAACTCACCACACTAAAACTCACAACACTAAAAATTCACCACACTAAAACTCACCACACTAAAACTCACCACACCAAAACTCACCACACTAAAACACACCACACTAAAACTCACCACACTAAAAATTCACTAAACTAAAAATTCAACACACTAAGACTCACCACATTAAAATTAACTTCTACTAAAACTTCTACTGGGAAAAACTCTACGGGGAAGAATTCTACCGGGAAGAGTTCTACCGGGAAGAATTCTACGATAATGCGTTCTATGGGGAAGAATTTTACGGCGAAGATTTCTACTGGGAAGAATTCTACGGAGAAATATTCTACTGTCTGAATTGTCTTTGAGAAGACTTTTTTTAAGTATTGAACTTTTCTTTATTAGAAATTATGAAAATCTATCTATTGTACACTGGATCATAATCGGAAAATTAATTGTATTTGTACCTTAAAATATGCTCTAACCAGAATCCTGTATTCACTAATAGGTCGAAATTCAACTAGGGGAAAATATTTTAATAAGGCTGTTTAAAAACGAAAAACTGGTTAAGATTTTTTCATCCCAGTTCGCTCCTGGTCTGGTATGGAGTAAGGGCAATAACTCCAACACCTCCATCTCTGCATGAAAATCATTCCGATATAGGTAGAACTTCGGTATATTTTTAATTCAGAGCACTTGCCGGTGAGACATTGTATGCGTTAATGCATACGTAATGCATCAGACTCAAATGACTCAGGTTCTAAAGACTTTGACGCAAAAAGACTTCGACACAAAGAACTGCGACGCAAAAGACTACGTACGACTCTCATATGACTCAAGGATTCAGTTAGTCAGACAGACAGACTGGCTGCATTGATTGCGGAAGAATACGTGTTAATTGCTTCAGTGTCACGTGACTGGAGTCAAATGGTGTCATGTGCGACATATGTGAAAATAGTTGTAGGTGTTAAAAACATTTAGAACACTTTGTCGCGGTGCAAATGTGGATGTCGTCTTGTAACCGGATAAAGAATAAAAAAAAAAAGAAGTAGTAACATTTAAGGAAGGCACCACAAAGTCTACTGGAGAAATCAAATGTATTAGGATTCATTGAGTTATTGCGGAAATAGATTTAGAAGTCATACTAAGAATACATTATAGGTCATGAGAAATTTTAAATGATTTCTTCTGGTCTACAATTAACCAATACGTGGTACGGAAATTTTAATTAGATTTCAATCATTATATTAGGGGAAACCGAAGTCAGCATTAAGATTTAGTCGATTTTTAGAATTAAAATGAAACAGGATGTTCCTCAATACTAAGAATTGAGATATAAAATGTAATTTTTTTAGTGAAAAGTGCAACATTTTGTGGAAAAGATAATTTTTAATGAAAAATTGATTTTGTAGTAAAAAATTAACTTGTAGTGAAAATTTTAATATATAGTGAAAATTTTAATATTTAGTGAAAATTAGAATTTTTAATGAACATTTTTGTTTAGTAAAAAATTTAATTTTTAGTAAAAAAAATTGAATTTTTAGTGAAATTGATTTTTGGTGAAAAATTGAATTTTTAGTTAAAAATTGAAGTTTAGTGAAATTTGAATTTTTAGTGAAAATTGAATTTTTAGTGAAAATTGACTTTTTGGTGAAAAATTGAATTTTTAGTAATAAATTTAATTTTTGGAGGAAAATTGAATTTTTAGTGAAAAATAGAATTTTTATTGAAAAATTGATTTTTTAGTGAAAATCTGAATTTTAGTAAAAAAAAATGAATTTTTAGTGAAAAATTGAATTTTGAGTGAAGTGCTGAATTTTTAATAAAAAATTGAATTTTAGTGAAAAATTGAATTTTTAGTGAAAATTTGAATTTTTAGTGAAAAATTGAATTTTTAGTGAAAATTTTAATTTTAGTGAGAAATTAAATTTTTAGTGAAAATTTGATTTTTAGCGAGAAATTAAATTTGTAGTGAAAAATTGAATTTTGAGTGAAATGTTGAATTTATAATGAAAAATTGACTTTTTAGTGAAAAAGTTTATTTTTAGTGAAAAATTGAATTTTTGAATTTTTAGTGAAAATTTGAATTAGTTTTTTGTGAAAAATTGATTTTTAGCGAGAAATTAAATTTTTAGTGAAAAATTGAATTTTGAGTGAAATGTTGAATTTATAATGAAAAATTTAATTTTTAGTGAAAAAGTTTATTTTTAGTGAAAATTTGAATTTTTAGTGAAAAATTGATTTTTAGTGAGAAATTAAATTTTTAGTGAAAAATTGAATTTTGAGTGAAATGTTGAATTTTTAGTGAAAATTTGAATTTTTAGTGAAAAATTGAATTTTTAGTGAAAATTTGAATTTTAGTGAAAAATTAAATTTTTAGTGAAATTTTGATTTTTAGCGAGAAATTAAATTTTTAGTGAAAAATTGAATTTTGAGTGAAATGTTGAATTTATAATGAATAATTGAATTTTTAGTGAAAAAGTTTATTTTTAGTGAAAATTTGAATTTTAGTGAAAATTTGAATTTTTGAATTTTTAGCGATAATTTGAATTTTTGAATTTTTAGGGAAAATTTGAATTTTTTTTATAATGAAAAATTGAATTTTTAATGAAAAATTGAATTTTTAATGAAAAATTGAATTTTAGTGAAAAATTGAATTTTTAGTGAAAAATTAAATTTTTAGCGAAAAATTGAATTTTTAGTGAAAATTTGAATTTTTAGTGAAAAATTGAATTTTTAGTGAAAATTTGAATTTTAGTGAGAAATTAAATTTTTAGTGAAAATTTGATTTTTAGCGAGAAATTAAATTTATAGTGAAAAATTGAATTTTGAGTGAAATGTTGAATTTATAATGAAAATTGACTTTTTAGTGAAAAAGTTTATTTTTAGTGAAAAATTGAATTTTTGAATTTTTAGTGAAAATTAGATTTTTTTTTTAGTGAAAAATTGATTTTTTAGCGAGAAATTAAATTTTTAGTGAAAAATTGAATTTTGAGTGAAATGTTGAATTTATAATGAAAAATTGAATTTTTAGTGAAAAAGTTTATTTTTAGTGAAAATTTGAATTTTTTTTTTAGTGAAAATTTTAATTTTTAGTGAAAAATTGATTTTTAGTGAGAAATTAAATTTTTAGTGAAAAATTGAATTTTGAGTGAAATGTTGAATTTTTAATGAAAAATTTAGTTTATAGTGAAAAATTTAATTTTTTAGTGAAAAATTTAATTTTTAGTAAAAAATTGAATTATATTAAAAAATTTAATTTTTTTTGTGAAAAATTGAATTTTTTACGAAAAATTGAATTTTTTTTTAGTGAAAATTGAATTTTTGTGAAAATTTGAATTTTTAGTGAAAAAATGAATTTTAGTGAAAAATTGAATTTTTAGTGAAAAATTGAATTTTTAGTGAAAATTGAATTTTTAGTGAAAAATTGAATTTTTTGCGAAAAATTTAATTTTTAGTGAAAAATTGAATTTAAGTAAACAATTTAATTTATAGTGATATTTGATTTTTCATTAAAAATTTTAATTTTTATGAATTTAAAATTGAATTTTAAGTTAAAATATAATTTTTAGTGAAAAACTAAATTTGAAATAGATTTGTTTATTACTACCTTGAAATAGTACCTTCAACTATTTCTCTGTAAAATTCGTCTACCGCAAATAGATCAAAAGATGCACCCTTCACTCGTCGTAATTACGAGATCCAGCATCTTGCACTCACAGCATAATTAACTCATTAAACCCTTTTGCTTAGTTGGTCGGTCGGTCGGTCGAACCCATCATTTAACTATTCCAGGAATAATTAATAAACACAGTTCAAAGTTGCGCGCTCTTACAACAGTGTAATTTTTATGATCACCACATATACAACAGCTGACCTTCAGGTGTTCTGATTGCCTGATTTTTATAGGATATATGTTTTCATTAACTGAAATTTTTATTAGTCTTGATGATCATGCTGTAAAAACATTGCACAGTAGCCGTGCAGACGAGGACCAGCTCTTTAATGGCGTTGTGAATTGCAATGGGAAATTTGTTGGGTTTTTCTTTTGAATTATTACAAAAAAAAGAATTCTGCGCAATTAACACCTTAATAGTATATAGCATAAATCGGCGTACTTTTAATAATTAGTGGCTTCTGACGGGTTTGGAATTTGTACACAGATCGCCTAAATGTGAGCGATAAATTTATGACATTTGAAAGAATGTACGATTTTTATGATTTTGAAAGGCTTTGTTTGGTGTAATCACCCTTATGTGAGCCTTTTGAGTATCGGCGAAGCATTTAATTATTTGTTGATTTAATATTTTAGTGCTTGGTTTTATGAGGAAAACAGAAAACTAATTTTAATTAGTATTTGTAGAGGGTATAACATATTATAAACCATGAAATATTTGATTTGGAATAAACTTCAAAAGCGCCTTTTTTTGATATATATAATTTTTTCTTTTTCTTTAACTCTTTTGCCACCTGTTGTTAGTAACTACAACTACTGACAGCATGCATTCAAAAATTATTTTCAACACCTTATTATTAACACCTTCGGCATAACTGTGGCACAAGTAGTACTCTGTACCTTTGGCGCGATCGTTTGCATCCTTACGTTGAACAGCAACGTCTTCGGGAATTATGTAATTTTCCAATTTTCAAGAAATATCAAATCGTGCCGCATGCACATAATGTAATATTCAACCGTTCGTCCGTCTTGCCGCGATCGTGTGTGTGCAGTTCAGTTCACTTCGAAAACACATCGCTGCGATCACACTATACGATCGACGTAGAATTCCGCATCAAATCAAATTTCACACTTCTCAATGTGTTATTCACGCTTCAATAGCGTTCGATTTTCTGCAGAACTACATGGTTTTTTTTTTTTGTATTTTGTACCCGTGACTCGTGATGTGCCACCGACCAGACCAGACTTCAATCACTCATCACGCGACTTCGAGTCGATGCCGCCGTGGCATCATGCACCGGTTAATCAGTTGTGAAGATGTGTTAATTTGTGAATAGTTCAGTGTGGTGGACTCTTTTTTTCTACCTTTAATTATTTTTTTTTTCTTTTCTCACTCTCAAGTGTGAATTTTAAATGAAACAACGACGTAAGCCTGATTAAAGGAGTTGACGGCATATCACTTACCAATAGAGCGAAACTTTGTGTAGTGTTAGACAGAAATTAAAAATTTTCATTAATTAACCAGAGGTTGGTTGCTTTTGAACTTTTGCGTTCAATTAATAATCGAAAATTGTGTCTACACGATTCAGATATCTTGGTTCGGTCTGTGCTGGGCATTTGGAATTTTTTTAAGGGTTAATAGAGTTCGAGTTTTATGGAATTTGATAACTTATTAATACTCTAGTAGCAATTTTCCTGATGTATCATCCAGAAATTATCCGTCGGATAAATCTTATATTAGAATAAATTACCTTAACTTTAAAGGTCCTTATCAAACACCATAATAGATTTTATATTATTTTGGGTTAGAGTTAGATTTTTATGGTATATCATTCAGTAAATATCATGCGTTCATCGGATAATCGCCAATAAATTAATAACCAAATCTTGACGTCCCTTTCTAAAATAAAGTTTTATGGTTTAGGTTTTGAAATTATCATTCTTTCATCGGATAAATCCTATTAGAGTAAATATTAACCTTTTCTACACGTTTCACGTAAATATATTGGATCCGTCTGTGCTGGACTTTTGGAACTATTTAAAAGTTTTAAGGTTAATAGAGTTCGAGTAATATGGAATTTGAGAAATCATGAATACCCAAGTAGCAATTTTGCTGATATATCAACCGGAAATTATCATGTTTTCATCGGATAAACCCTATAAGAATAAATACCTGAACCTTGACGGAACTTATCAAGGTCACCATAATAGAATGAACATTATATTGGGTTTGAGTTGGAGTTTTATGGTTTAGATTTTCAGTTTATGGTTTTGATTTTGAGTTTTATGGAATTTTACGGGAAACTTGAAAAATTATCATAATATGGGGCTCTCCTTTGAAATATCGGTTCCGGTTATGGTTACAATATTTTAAAATAGCGGTTCAGGTTCCAATTCTGGTTAAACATATATTTCTAATAACGGTTCCGAGTCCGGTTCCAAAAATCAAAACGGTTAAGCTTCCGGTTTTTGCGGTCCCTGACAAAGACTTCAATATCGGTTTCACACATTTTAACATTTTTAATAGCCGTCCGATTCCGGTTTTTCGCGGTCACTGTTTCAGGAGCCGTTATGGACTCTTTTAGGGGTTGAAATATGCATACATGAATTAAGAAGTAATAAAAGTCCCATAAATGTGCGATTTCTGAGCAAGAACATGAACCGGGTATGGTAATCTTGTGCTTGTACTCGTTCTTGCATCGTCAATCTTGTTCTTGCGGAGTCAGTTTTGTTCCTTTTCAGGCTGAAAAGTCTTTCATTTGTTGCAAAAAAAAAGAGAACACAATAAATTATATCCTAGTTCAATTGTAAAGCTTTAATTAAAACAATAGTCATATGTTGCTAAAAATGATGAATAAATGCAAGAATCGGACATGGTTGTCTTGTGTTTGCACTTGTTCTTGCATCGTTGATCTTGTTCTTGCAGAGTTTTCATTCTTGCTGCAAAAGTCTTTCAAAAAGAGAACACAATAAAGTATACCCTAGTTCAATTGTATAGCTTAATTAAAAACAATAAATAGCTATATTTTTCCAAAAATGATGAGTAAATGAAAGAATAAAAACCAGACATAGTTTTCTTGTACTTGTTCTTGAATCATCGATCTTGTTCTTGCAGAGTGAGTTTGTTGCAAAAAGGAGAAAACTATAAAATCCTAGTGCAATTGTATAGGTTTATTAAAAGAAATATATTTCGCCAAAACTGATGAGTAAAAGCAAGAATAAGAACCGAGCATGATAGTCTTGTTCTTGTTCTTGCACTTGTTCTTGCATCGTCGATCTTCTTCTTGCAGAGTCTGTTTTTTTCTGTTCTTGCTGCATAAGTCTTTCATTTGTTGCAAAGAAAAAGAGAACACAGTAAAGTATATCCTAGTTCAATTATAAAGCTTTTATTAAAACAATAGTCGTATGTCGCTAAAAATGATGAATAAATGCAAGAATCGGACATGATCGTCTTGTGTTGCATTTGTTCTTGCATCGTCGATCTTGTTCTTGTAGAGTTCCAATTCTTGCTGCAAAAGTCTTTCAAAAAGAGAACACAATAAAGTATACCCTAGTTCAATTGTATAGCTTAATTAAAAACAATAGCTATATTTTCCAAAAATGATGAGTAAATGATAAAATAAGAACCAGACATAGTTTTCTTGTACTTGTTCTTGCATCATCGGTCTTCTTCCTGCAGAGTGAGTTTGTTTTTATGTTCTTGCTGCAAAAGTCTATCATTTTTGTTGCAAAAAGGAGAAAACTATAAAATCCTAGTGCAATTGTATAGATTTATTAAAAGCAATATATTTCGCCAAAATTGATGAGTAAAAGCAAGAATAAGAACCGAGCATGATAGTCTTGTTCTTGCATCGTCGATCTTCTTCTTGCAGAGTTCCAATTCTTGCTGCAAAAGTCTTTCAAAAAGAGAACACAATAAAGTATACCCTAGTTCAATTGTATAGCTTAATTAAAAACAATAAATAGCTATATTTTTCCAAAAATGATGAGTAAATGAAAGAATAAGAACCAGACATAGTTTTCTTGTACTTGTTCTTGCATCATCGATCTTGTTCTTGCAGAGTGAGTTTGTTTTTATGTTCTTGCTACAAAATTCTATCATTTTTGTTGCAAAAAGGAGAAAACTATAAAATCCTAGTGCAATTGTATAGATTTATTAAAAGCAATATATTTCGCCAAAACTGATGAGTAAAAGCAAGAATTAGAACCGAGAATGATAGTCTTGTTCTTGCACTTGTTCTTGCATCGTCGATCTTCCTCTTGCAGAGGCTGTTTTTTTCTGTTCTTGCTGCAAAAGTCCGGGCATGGCAGTCATATTCTTGCATTTGTTCTTACTTCGTCGATCTTATTCTTGCAGAGTCAGTTCTGTTCCTATTCTTGCTGCAAAAAACGTTTGTTTTTGTTGCAGAAAATAAGAACACAATAAAGTATATCATAGTTTAGTTGCATAGTTTCATTTAAAACAATGTGATGAGTAAATGCAAGAACAAGAACCGGATATCGTTGTCTTGTTCTTGCTTTGTATATTTTCTTCTTGCAGAGTCAGATATTTTTCCTGTTCTTTGCAATGCTACAGCTCCAAAAATAGAATATGGAGTCTAAAAAGTTTCAACACTATACAGTTATGTGGGGTATTTAAAATTTTCTCATATAAGTGAATTTTTGTGTTCTTTTCGGTGCTCAAAAATGATTATTTTAGGAATATTAAAAGTCTCAAAAAAGTGTTTTTTCTGGTCTCATAAAAGCGTGCTCACTATTAAGGTTTGGGAGCCTTTTTCGGCATTTGTAAGTGCTCATATAGGACAAATTGTCACCTAAAATGTTTGATGGGTTCCTAAATTAAATATGAAATTGGATTTTTTTTTTGTAATTTTCCTTAAATCAATGACAATTTTCCACAATTTCGATAAAAGATCCAAATGTATCTCTCGTTAGAAGAGCATATAATTCCTATGCGCTTCACATACAAACTATATGTTCTTCTAATCGAGCAACACAAAACAGACCACAACTTTTATTTGTTTAAACATAACACATTTACAAAATGCTTAATGAAACGTACCACAATTCACGGCCACAATATCTTTTATGGTTTTGCCATTCTTAGTGCCATAGTCCTGAATACAATCGATCAGACGATGACCGCGCGTTACAACGCCAAACGCACAACGTTTGCCATTTAAGACACGCAATGGCTTAAAACTTATTGCAAAATTTATCAGACCCAACGTAAAACTTTTCATATAAGACTTGGAAAACGAAAGAATACCAGTACTGAAGCCATGATTCAATACAGTCATGTCATAATCAAAATTCGGATAATTTAAGTTATTCTCCCTCAGTTCCAATTCACCCTCGATCCAGAGTCCCGGAAAAATACGTATAAAATTTAATAATTCTAAAGATTTGGTAGTGCACATACGCACAAACTCGAGCACTACCTCGGGACAGGCCTCTGTGAATAGTTGTATGGTTATGCGTCCCAATGGACGTATATTCTTGACTTCCAGATCGAAAAAGATTTTCGGACGCAGCAATTTGTTTAACATCGTCGCATCATTTGGCAATACAATGCTCTGGTATTTATCAATGGTCTTTTGTGGTATGACGAATTTCTCCGCACGTTTCAGCTTCTCATTGGCTAGGTCCAGGCTACGTCTGGTGTCCAACGATGATTTTACGCTGAGTAATTTGCAGCCAAATTTAAGATTCTCACTCTCGATCTGTTCCAAACGTTCGATGGACACATTTAGCTTGGTGCGATTCAACGGCGGAATGGTATTGCGATTGATGGTAAAACCCGTGGTGCGTTGTATTTTATTGATTTTATTCAGAAGATGGACATTTTGTGCATTTATGCGATAAAGCATTAATTTGTCGGTCTTAAGATTGGGCAATTGCAAATAGGATCCAGCGATTACCGGTTTCAATTTCATATCTATGCGGCTAATTGAACTTTGGACATGTTGTTGATGTTTGCGATGCAGTGTTATGGCGGCAGGTACATCATCAAAGATGGTGTATTGACGTTCGGTCTTGAGGATTTTATGCATTTTTTACCATTGAAAATAATACGAAAAAGAAAAAAGTAAAAAAAATATAATAATTTTGATTTTCAACATTGAATTTATTTAAATATATTTTGTTTTTGTATTATTATTGTCAAAATTTCGTTTCATTTCAAACTGTTTCGTTTTGACAAAAATTGTTGAATACTTTTTTTGGCAATGAACTATAGGTGATCCAGAGAATTGAAAATACTATTTATAATTACTGTACATAAAATGTATATATGTATTGCCATTGAAAGTACTTTATCATTGTGGTAAACCTATGTAAAGATCAGAAAAGTAAGTGGTAAGAAAATGCAAGAACAAGAGCCGAACATGGTAGTCTTGTTCTTGCATCGACAATATTTTACTTGCAGAGCTTGTTTTGGTTCTTGTTCTTGCATTTGTTGCAAGAAAGAAGAAAACGATAAAGTATACACTACTTTAATACTATTACTTGATTAACATTTTTAGCTAGATTTCCTCATTAGTAACGAGCAAGAACAAGAACCAAACATGGTAATCTTGTTCTTGTATCGTCGATCTTGTTCTTGCACAGTTAGTTTTATTCATATTCATGCTGAAAAAAACAGGAAATCATAAATTCTATAGCTTAATTAAAAACTATAGACATATTTCGCCTTGAGTGATAAGAATATGCAAGAACAAGACTCGGATATTGTTGTCTCATTCTTGTTCTAGCAGATAGAATTTGGTTTTTGTTCTTGCGGTAAAATATTAGCTTTTGTTGCAAAGAGGAGAACACTATTAACACAATTCTTTATCTTCGTTAAAAACTAGATCTATATTTCGCCTAGCAAATGCAAGAACAAGAACTAAATATGGTAGTCTAGTTCTTGCTTTAATTCTTGCATCATCTATCTTGATCTTACAGATTCAATTTTATTCTTCATCTTATATATAGAGTGCTAAGGAAATGCAAGAACAAGAACCGAACATTTGTTCCTGGTCATGTTCTTGCATCGTCGATCATGTTCTTGCACACTTAGTTTTTGTTCAAAAAGGAGAAAATGATAAATTCTATAGCTTAATTAAAAACTATAGACATATTTTTCCTTGAGTGATAAGAAAATGCAATAACAAAACTCGGACATTGTTCTCTCGTTCTTGTTCTTGCATTTCTAGCAATTGCAAGAACAAGAACCAGACAAGGATCTTGTTCATGCAGAGTCAGTTTGGTTTTTGATCTTGTTGTAAAAGTTTTGCAATTTGTTCCAATAGTGAGAAAACGATAAAGTATATCATTGTTCAATTTTAAAGCTTTATTGAAACTATAGCTTTATTTCGCATAGTGTGATGCGAAAATGCAAGAACTAGAACTGAACATGGTAACCTTGTTCTTGCATCATCAAAATTGTTCTTGCAGTTAGTTTTTTTAATTTTCTTGTGCAAAAAATATGCATATGTTGCAAAGAGTAGAATACATCGCCTAGTGTGATGAGAAAATGCAAGAACAAGTACCGCATATAGTAGTTTTGTTCTTGGTCTCGTTATTGCATTGTCGATCTTGTTCTTGTTCCAACAAAAATGGTACATCTTATAGTAGTATGCCTCATAATTCAACAAATCAAATGCATCGTTAGAATAATAGCACTAAATATCAATTCACATTGACCTTAGTTTTTTAGAAACCATTTTCTAAATTACTTTAGTTCAAGCAACATATTTCCAATAGTTACTTGAATGGCATCTGCCGTTTCAGATACTACCATGAAGCCCATTAGAGATGCTCTCATCAGCAGCATATTTTTACATCGGTCCAATGTTGCATTGAATTCTCTGCCAAAAGGTCAAAAACAAATGTTACCAATTGTGATGGTTCCCATCACTGCGATCACCAAAAAATAAAACTATAAGAAAAAATACAGATAAACAGAAAACAAGACCTGCTGTCAGGTAGGTACTTGAGTATTATTTGGTCTATCATTGCGTTTGAGCACCTTTGCCCTTTAACTCTTCTTTTATGTGTGCGTGGAATACGTTGCAGTTCATGGCTTTTAGAAATGCATAAAATAATTTAAATTGAACAATAAAAATAATGTGGAGTTCTACGAAAGAATTTCAAGAATTTTGTTTGGTAACCAAAAAAGGTAGATTGGACTATGTTGTATGGTAATTCCAGAGGACTAATAATGGATGAAATGGTTGCATGATATGAGAAAATTAAAAGTTATTTTATAGTTCAAGACACCAATGTTCACTAAAAATTCAAATTTTCAGTAAAAAATCAATTTTTCAGTGAAAATTCAGTTTTTCAGTAAAAAAATTAAAAATTTTCAGTAAAAAATAAAATATTTCAGTAAAAGTAAAATTTTTAGTAAAAAAATATTTTTTCAGTCAAATTAAATTTTTTAGTAAAAACTAAATTTTTTAATAAAAAAAAAATTTCAGTAAAAATTAAATTTTTCAGTAAAATATAATTTTCAGTAAAAATTCAATTTTTTAATAAAAAATTCAAATTTTCAGTAAAAAATCAATTTTTCAGTAAAAATTCAATTTTACAGTAAAAATTCAATTTTTCAGTAAAAATTCAGTTTTTCAGTAAAATTCAGTTTTTCAGTAAAATTCAGTTTTTCAGTAAAAATTCAATTTTTCAGTAAAAATTCAGTTTTTCAGTAAAAATTCAGTTTTTCAGTAAAAATTCAATTTTTCAGTAAAAATTCAATTTTTCAGTAAAAATTCAATTTTTCAGTAAAAATTCAATTTTTCAGTAAAAATTCAATTTTTCAGTAAAAATTCAATTTTTCAGTAAAAATTCAATTTTTCAGTAAAAATTCAATTTTTCAGTAAAAATTCAATTTTTCAGTAAAAATTCAATTTTTCAGTAAAAATTCAATTTTTCAGTAAAAATTCAATTTTTCAGTAAAAATTCAATTTTTCAGTAAAAATTCAATTTTTCAGTAAAAATTCAATTTTTCAGTAAAAATTCAATTTTTCAGTAAAAATTCAATTTTTCAGTAAAAATTCAATTTTTCAGTAAAAATTCAATTTTTCAGTAAAAATTCAATTTTTCAGTAAAAATTCAATTTTTCAGTAAAAATTCAATTTTTCAGTAAAAATTCAATTTTTCAGTAAAAATTCAATTTTTCAGTAAAAATTCAATTTTTCAGTAAAAATTCAATATTTCAGTAAAAATTCAATATTTCAGTAAAAATTCTATTTTTCAGTAAAAATTCTATTTTTCAGTAAAAATTCAATTTTTCAGTAAAAATTCAATTTTTCATTAAAAATTCAATTTTTCAGTAAAAATTCAATTTTTCACTAAAAATTCAATTTTTCACTAAAAATTCAATTTTTCACTAAAAATTCAATTTTTCAATAAAAATTCAATTTTTCAGTATAAATTCAATTTTTCAGTAAAAATTCAATTTTTCACTAAAAATTCAATTTTTCAGTAAAAATTCAATTTTCAGTAAAAATTCAATTTTCAGTAAAAATTCAATTTTTTAGTAAAAATTCAAAATTTCAATAAAAATTCAATTATTCAGTAAAAATTCAATTATTCAGTAAAAATTAAATTTTTCAGTAAAAATTCAGTATTTCAGTAAAAATTTAATTTTTCAGTATAAATTGAATTTTTCAGTAAAAATTTAATTTTTCAGTAAAAATTCAAATTTTCAGTAAAAATTCAATTTTTCAGTAAAAATTCAATTTTTCAGTAAAAATTCAATTTTTCAGTAAAAATTCAATTTTTCAGTAAAAATTCAAATTTTCAGTAAAAATTCAAATTTTCAGTAAAAATTCAAATTTTCAGTAAAAATTCAAATTTTCAGTAAAAATTCAAATTTTCAGTAAAAATTCAATTTTTCAGTAAAAATTCAATTTTTCAGTAATTTTTCAATTTTTCAGTAATTTTTCAATTTTTCAGTAATTTTTAAATTTTTCAGAAATTTTTCAAATTTTCAGTAATTTTTCAATTTTTCAGTAAACATTTAATTTTTCAATAAAAATTCAATTTTACACTAAAAATTCAATTTTTCACTAAAAATTAAATTTTTCAGTAAAATTTATTTTTTTAATTTTACACTAAAAATTCAATTTTTCACTAAACATTCAATTTTTCAGTAAAAATTTAATTTTTCAGTAAAAATTTAATTTTTCAGTAAAAATTCAATTTTTTAAATGAATTTGTAGTATAAATTTTAAAGGATATATATGTCAAGGTACATTAACTCGAAACCCTTTCAAAAAAATCGTGCCATCAAATAACTCTTTTTTTGTAAATTTATTATCGTGCCGCATACTTTTCTGCTTAAATAAGCAACTAAACAATGATCGGCTTCAATGAACTGAAAAAACATACGTAAAACAGTTAATGATGATGGGTGATCTTCAAACAAACAAATTTCAAAAACTTTAAATTCATATTTTTTTTTTTCAAAATGTCAGGGTGGGAGGCGTTTACAACGCAACGTGTTGTAATTGCTTGTATGAACATAGGGGCAAAATATTTTTTTATATAGGTAATTTTGATTATTTATTATAGAAAACAAAAAAAAAAACGAAACGAAAAAAACATGATCGATTGCCTAAAGTTATAACGCGTCTCGCAGCACAGTCGGGGGTTGTTCTAACCTGTCAGCTGCATAAATAAGTAATTTTTCTTAAATATTTTCAAAGGGACAAATTGTTTAGAACTAGACGATAACTATGGGCAACTAATAAAAATGTTTGCTGGCAGAGGAAGTTATCATAAAATTGATTAGAATGCACGGGCATTCGAAAAAGTTTAGAAAAAACGTGCGTGAAAGGGTTCAAAAATGAGTTGTAATTGTTTGGTTGGGTTTTAAATGTTTTTTTTTTTATTTAGCCCAAAACTAATGACAGATGATCATGCGTCAGTATTTGGCTGTCACATTTTGTTTTTCAATTGATGGCTCTAATGCGTTGCTCAGTTGGGCATCAATGTATGACATGTGCGCCCATGTTTAACCCAATGTCATTACATGGCTCAGTGCATATCAAGTCACAAAATAATAAATGCCAACGGGTTAAAAAGCCTGTGAACACCTTGTATTTTGTATTTTACCCAAAATTAAAAAAAAAAATTTTCACATGCATTCATGCTGCTCATGTCGAGACGAGCTCGTTGATCATGTGTCAACACTTTGTAAGTATGACAAATACTGATAAATGTCACTGAAATGATCGCACGTCGGTGTATTGCATCGTTCGCTTGTGAGATTTCGTTAAATTTAATGACAGCATTTAAATAATAATAATAATAAGAAACACTTTAAAAATAACTTTTCAAAAATATTCGATTTTTACTTCATGTGGCATTGGTTCGCCTAAAGATCAAACAGCATTCTTTTGTATAATTCTTTTATTTTTATTATTATTTGCAAATATTTACGATGCGTATTATTTTAGGCAAGCGGAATTTATTTAGCCACTCTAATTATGGCCATCAGCAACACGATGAAAATTCTTTTTCGTTCGTTCTTGTGCATTGCAACGCTCAGCACAATTGCTCGAAACGACAACACCTTTGTTTATTAAATTGACACTGTCAGCAGCACGAAAACAACAGCAGACAGACACTGTCAGACTTTCGCTATTGTGATTTCTGGAATTTTATTTAAACGTTAACAAATATTTTATGAAAACTCATAATGATAAATTATTGCATATCACAATACGGTGGCTAGTTACATAGGCTGTGCTGCACACTGAACAAAAAAATTAAATTGATAAAAGAATTAAAATAAATTTTCAAAAAATATTAAATTTCACTAAAGAATTCACATTCTTACTTAAAAAAAAAGTAATATTTATTTATATTTTTATTAATTTCATTAAAATTTTCAAATATGAAAAAATTCATATATGAAAAATTCATATACGAAAAAATTCATACATGAAAAAATTCAAATATGATAAAAATAATTTTTTCAAACTTTTCACTAAAAACTCAATTTTTCACTAAAAATTCAAATTTTCACTGAAAATTTAAATTTTCAGTAAGAATTAAAATTTTCACTAAGAATTCAATTTTTCACTAAAAATTCAATTTTTCACTAAAAATTCAATTTTTCACTAAAAATTCAATTTTTCACTAAAAATTCAATTTTTCACTAAAACATCAAATTTTCACTGAAAATTTAAATTTTTCACTCAAAATTCAATTTTTCACTAATAATTCAATTTTTCACTAAAAATTCAATTTTTCACTAAAAATTCAATTTTTCACTAAAAATTCAATTTTTCACTAAAAATTCAAATTTTCACTAAAAATTCAATTTTTCACTAAAAATTCAATTTTTCACTAAAAATTCAATTTTTCACTAAAAAATCAAATTTTCACTAAAAAATCAAATTTTCACTAAAAATTCAATTTTTCACTAAAAATTCAATTTTTCACTAAAAATTCAATTTTTCACTAAAAATTTACTTTTCACTAAAAATTCAATTTTTCACTAAAATTCAATTTTTCACTAAAAATTCAATTTTGCACTAAAAACAAAATTTTGACTAAAAATTAAATTTTTCATTAAAATTTCAAAATTTCACACAAAATTCGAATTTTCACGAAAAATTCAAATATTCACCAAAAAATTAAATTTTTCACTAAAAGGTGAATTTTTCACTATAAATTAAATTTTTAATTAAAGTTCATTTTTTCTTTAAAAATTCATTTTTCACTAGAATTAAATTCAATTTTTCAATTTAATTCTCAATAAAAATTTTCACTAAAAATTTAATTTTTCAATTAAATTCAATTTTTTCCTAAAAATTTAATTTGACACTAAAAATTAAATTTTTAACTAAAAACTTAACTTTTCCCTAAAAATTAAATATTTCAATCAAATCTAATTTTTACAAAAAATTAAATATTTCATTAAAAATTAAATTTGCACTAAAAATTCTAATTTTCAATTAAAATTCAAATTTTCACTAATAATTAATTTTTCACTTAAAAATCCAATTTTTCACAAAAAAATTATTTTTTTTTTACTAAAAATTAGTTTTTTTTTACTAAAAATTACTTTTTTTTTATTAAAATTTAAATTATTCATTTAAAATTAAATTTTTAACTAAAAATTCCTATAAAAAATTTAAAAATAAATTTGCCGTGTAAAATAATGGCGCATCCATCGCACATTTTAGCCATTTATAAATGAGTTTTGCTTGCAAGCAAATTCCAGAGGCATTCTAAAGCCAAAACGTTGTTCGCACTGATGTTGCTACTGGTTTGTTGCTGCTGTTGTTGCTGCTGTTAGCGACGATCGTCATCGACGATGTTGCAGATGAAGACAACGTTCAGTCAACCAATCAACCAGAATGCAAACAATTCCTTTTTAGGTTCGTTCTTTTTTTTTTTTTGTATTTTTTAATATATATACTACATATGTCGTATATATAGAGACGCGCACGCATTTAATGTGCGTTTTAGCAACGATCCAAGTTGCTTCTGGTCTTTATAGAGGCGACTTCAATCGATCGTTTGCTTACAGCCTTTGCGTTTGACTGCCTCCACGATCAGCAGAGTGTATAAAAAATTTAAAAAAGTTACAATATAAAAATAAAATCTTGTTTGCAGCAAAGGTTTTTGTAATGAAAGAGAAAAATTTATATAAATAAGTGACTCCTTGAATGTGTGCATTTTATTTATAAAAATCACCATATAACCATGCACTATATGCACATCATTAATAAATTGTAAAAATTGTATTCACGTATCACTGGCAGACTGATTT
The DNA here is from genome assembly GCA_951804985.1 of Dryomyza anilis. Lineage (NCBI taxonomy): Eukaryota > Metazoa > Arthropoda > Insecta > Diptera > Dryomyzidae > Dryomyza > Dryomyza anilis. The sequence goes on along the minus strand of OX638134.1, from coordinate 14,415,910 downwards.
TTTACAGCATTTTTTAAGACCATTCCCTAGTAGAAATTTGCCCGATGCGCCATCGGGAAATGATCGGGTTTTCGTTGCGTAAGCCCTATTAGAGAAAATATAATCATTGCCTTTGCATGCCCTTATCATGCTTACCATAGCAGGGCTTACATTATCTTAACAGTCAATGTTCCCGATCATAGCTACATTACTTGTTCCTCATAACGAAATTAGCATCAGTCAATGATCGAGATTAATGAGAGAAACCCTATTATGCTCGGGCTCAGACAAGGCAATTGTCGGGTAAATATTAAAATGGGGAATTGCCCGATCAGTCCATGATCATGGCCTCAGGTCAATACATGATCAGGACACTGCGTTACAAGGACATTATGGGCCTCGTCATTACCCGATCATCTCAAATAATGACATGATCACTTCATGACCATGGCCCTACCAAAATTTCTACTAGGGTTTGTCGCTTTCAGTGATATATTGTAATAATGTAAATTTTTATAGTGTCGAATACACAAAAAAAAATCTACCAACAACTAGCAATATTCTTTTTAATAGGTATTTGAGCGAATTTACAAAAGAGCTAATTTTTGGTCTTATTGTAAAATGTTGGGGTAAAGTGGGAAACTTCAAAAATGTTTACCAAAATGGTATTTTAGTCTTTATTTTTATTTCTTCATAACAAAATTAAATATATTAGGGATAATATTTAATAAAACAGATCAATTTCGGTGTTGCTTAAAAATATTGGGGTAAAGTGGGAAACTTCGAAAATTTTACCAAAATGATATTTTTCTTTTTAATGTTTTTTTTCCATAACAAAGTTAAATATATTAGGGATAAAATTTAATAAAACAGCTTACTTTCGGATAAATTGAAAAATTTTGGGGTAATGTGGGAAACTTCAAAAATGTTTACCAAAATGGTATTTTAGTCTTTCTTTTTATTTCTTCATAACAAAATTAAATATATTAGGGATAACATTTAATAAAACAGCTCAATTTCGGAGTTGTTCAAAAATATTGGGGTAAAGTGGGAAACTTCGAAAATTTTACCAAAATGATATTTATCTTTTTAATGTTTTGTTTTTTTTTTTCATAACAAAGTTAAATATATTAGCGAAAAAATTTAATAAAACAGCTTACTTTCGGATAAGTTGAAAAATGTTGGGGTAAAGTGGGAAACTTCAAAAATTTTTACCAAAATTGTATTTTAGCTTTCATTTTCATGTTTTTTTTTTCATAAAAAAATTAAATAAATTAGGGATGAAATTTAACAAAACAGCTCAATGTCGGACTTATTGAAAAATGTTGGGGTAAAGTGGGAAACTTTTAAATTTTTTACCAAAATAGTATTTTAGTCTTTCTTTTTCGTGTTTTATTTTTTTCATAACAAAATTAAATATATTAGGGATAAAATTTAATAAAACAGCTCAGTTTCGGAGTTGTTGAAAATTGTTGGGGTAAAGTGGGAAATTTCGAAAATTTTTCCAAAATGATATTTTAGTCTTTCTTTTTAATGTTTTGTTTTTTTTTTTCATAACAAAGTTAAATATATTAGGAATAAAAAAACTTATAATAAGGAAATAAAAAAAGAATGGTCATGCAAGAAATAAATAAGATAAAAATTAAGTTAAAATTCATAAATATCTCAGTAGTTATGTTAAGAAAATACGAAAAAAATGGTGCATTAACTCCTAGTCAGAATATTCTGAGTGGAACTGAACACAGGTATTGTTGCAGGTCGTCAAGTTCGCATATTTCAAGTATACAGGCCATATGCAGATACAGCAGTTCACTGAATTGTTTAAATTTAAATTCTTCGGAGTTTCATTCAAGCAAATTTTACAAAATCCTACTTCTGACTAATGGGACCTAATATATTAAAAAAGTACAACATTGGAGTTTCAAAACGGTGACCATTTTTTTTTGGGTCCATTCGATAAACATATTTAATAATTTTTTAAAATGATTTTTGAAATGTACATTACGCTTAACAGACGGTTAACATACCTCTGTTAAAATTTTATGGGTTGTGTCTCCGCTAAGTTCGCGACGAATTTAACTTCACGGACTTATAGCAGGTGAAGTTAAAATTATGCTTTATGGCCACGATTGCAGTTTTTTCTGGGCTAAACCAATTAAATAATTCATATAACACAATATTTTACATAAAATTACAACAAACTTGCTTAAATTATGATTACCACTTTACCCCAAAAAGGGTTTCCCACTTTACCCCAATATCGCAATTTGAAATAAACTTAGCACCATTAAAGCAATTTAAAATCATTTGCATACCCCGTTTTTATTTTTTATAAGATATATGTAGAATATGTGATCATTTTACACATACCATCTTGATGAAAAATAATATAATTCTCACTTTTTGATAGCAAACACCAGTACTCTAAATAAACTTTCAAAGCTTATTTTTACACATCTTCTCGAAATGCAATAAAAAAGATATTAATTTCACTAAAACCACGGATGAAAAAGTTATTGCCATATTAAGAAGCACATGACAATTGTTTTTATTTTTCGAAGTACAAAAACACATCCAAAAAATTCAATTTCCTACATTACCGCATGTCCCATTTTACCCTAGGCTCCCCTAATATTTAAGCTTTATCTATAAATTTATATGATTTGTTTTATATTTCTATTTAAGTTATATTTCATTTATGTTTTCTCGCGGGAACACAGTCTTTTAATTATAATATTCAGCTTTCAAAAAATAAGTGAATGAAATATTTTTAAAAAACAAAATAAATACTTTGAGTACAAAAAATGTAAAAAAGAACAGTATAAGAAATATAAAAAAAAAATTTGTTTCTCAAAAATACGAAAAAAAAATTAAATTGCATAAATTTCGATTCGGACATCACATTTCATTTCGAAATAACGATTATTAATATTGTCAGATATAAATTACTTTTAGCAAAAAATCGTAGTACAAATTTCCGTATGGAACGTTCGTAATTATTCTGTGATTTATTATGAAAAAACTATAAATTTTAGAAACAAAGTGTAAATATGCAAAGAAAGCACATGATATCAGCTATTTTATGAATAATTCAAAAAACTTAATTTGGATTTATTTTTAGCAAACATCGTAGTGTAAATTTACATACGGACCGTCCGGTATTATTCTGCGATTTATTACGAAAAAACTATAAACTTTAAATCAAATTTTCCTGTCTGTTTCAATTCTTCAATTTTAGAAAATCAAATATAACCAAGTGCATTTTTCAAACCATTTCTTACAAAACCATATCGTTCTGACAAGGTAACGCCTGCTTCCGCTTAATATAAAAAATGCATTTAATATTTGTATTTATTTTTTATTATTAGTTCATCCTCATGAACACATTGACATTTGCAAAATTTTAATTATTCCATATAGTGTATGCTGTGCTCTCGATGTTCACGATCATGAACACGCTCTAACGATCACCCATCGATGACTGGTTGATATAGCCAAGGCTTGGCAGGCTCTATGTCTGTCTGTCTGCCTGGTTGGCTTATAACGCATATACCTGCGAAATCAATCTGTCATGCGACGAAACGAGGCGCAATGCTATAGGACAGACGCCCATATATAAAAATCGATTGATAAATTATAATAAATCGTGCGATCAATCGATAGATCGATGGATCGTTTTGAAAATTGTCTCACAAAACGCCGCAGGAGCTGAGAACTTGAATTGCACTGCAGCACTGCAAATATAATTTTATTTTTTTTATTTTTTTTTTTACTTGAGATTTTTATTTAACTAGCAGTTAATAGATTTCCTTTTGCGAGACAACGTAGACGTGATCATGTCTGGTTTGGCGGCCAAAACTGGAGGTGGAGTGATCGAGCCGCATGCAACGCATGGCGCAGCGCACGCACGTCAACGCAATAATTGCGAAATAATAAAAATTGAACGAAAAAAAAAGCAAAATTTCATTAAAAGTGCATTGTATATGTTGAGAGGTTCAGTTTTTCATGCAACTGATTGTGCGACAGAATGTGATCGTTAATTTATATATAGCATTTTTTTTTTAAATTTATTTATTTGGTTTATTTTTTGTATCATGTACAATTATAACAAGTTTAAAATAATATTTTTAAGTTTATTTAAATTTTAACTGACAACAAATTAAATTACTTTAAAGCACGCGATCGCGTTTATTACACGATTCAGAGCCACAGCCAGTTGCTTTCGAGTCGAGAAGTTGTTTCCAAGTTTTCATGTACATTTATTATTCTGATATTAATTTTTTCTCAATTAAACGTATAATTGTTGCAACATTTTATGGGCTACATAGTGCAATCCATCATTCATTGTGTTGGGTGCAAGCAACGCGCACAGCTCGTCGTTTGAGTCATCTTTTAATTGTGTTCGTCAGTTTGGACACAATCACGTGAGGCCTCTATTGACATGTTCATAATATGCTGGTGAATTATTTATATTTTTTAATCGTCATCGGACTTTTTATTTGCCGGAATTGTTTGTGTACATTGTGAACATATTATGCGCAATGTCGCGATCAGTTTGCAATGACATTTTGCGTTCACATTGTGCACTGCACTCATTGTATGTGTAACCAGCAGGGAACAATTTGAGTGCATTGAGCGAAAAATTATATAAATTAATCATTAAATTGGTCTATTTTATAAAATGATCTTTAAGTGATCATTTCAATTTGACTTGAGTTTTGAATGTTTGTTAGCAAATCTATCAGTAAATCTAGATGAAATTTTCTAATATAATTTTCACTGACCAGATCAATGACCAGATATTGTTGTTCATCTTACTGTTCGGATTATGAAAAGAAAGAGCTGTACCCGAGTACTAGGACCATTTCTATTAGCTAATTTAAATGGTTTCTTGGGTACAGATTCTTGGAATAGAAATTGTAATAGGAATTTAATATTAAACTTGTCATTTGTTTTCTTTTTTTCTTGTCATAACCCTATCATTAACATGATGAACATGATCTGGACTAGAATGCGTTTACGTTATTAACGCGGACGTGATCATATCATATTTGTTATGAAACTAACGTGATCAATTCCCGATCAGTACCTCTACACAATTTCTAATAAGAATATTTAAGGAACATTTTAGAAAAACCGAATAGAAAATGATTCTATTTGGATCATACGCACTTTTTAAGTTTTAACAATGTCACAAGATCATGTCGATCGTGATTCTAGCTAAATGTTATAGCATCGAAAAATAAGTAGGGGAACCTTCAGTAAAGTGGGACATGGGGTAATGTGGGAAATTGTAATATTTTGACATGTTTTTGCGCTCAGAAAAATAAAAACAATTTTTCATCATGGTTACAATAAAATTAATAAATTTTTGTTGCATTTCGAGAACAAGTGAAAAGAAAAAAGTTTTTGAAAGTTTTTAGAGTACTGTTGTTTGCTACCAAACCCTGTGAATTTTTGTCATTTTTAATTAATATTAATATTAATTAATCAAATATCATTTGAAATACAAATGCGTTTTGGATCTAAGTTGTGAATTGAGGTAAAGTGGGAAACACTTTCTGGGCTAAAATGGGAAACGTAATTTAAACAATGTTTGTTGTAATTTTAGAGAAAATATTGTGTTATATGAATAATTTAATTGATTTTGTCAAGAAAAAAACTTCAATCTTGGCCAAAGCGACATTTTGACTTCACCTTAGAAAAGATCTGAATTGCAAAAGAAGGCTGCGAAGCAAACCTTTAATAGAAGCAAAAAGAATACATCGGTAAATGTTCTTCAACTTCACTAGAAGAACGAGAATTTTGTACAATTTGTTTGAATGAAATTTCGAAGAATTTAAATTTTAACCATTCAGTGAACTGCTGTATCTATATAATGCCTGTATACTTGAAATATGCGAACTTGACGACCAGTAACAACACCTGTGTCATGTTCCACTCAAAATATTCTGACTAGGAATTAATGCACCATTTTTTCGTATTTTTTTAACATAACTACTGAGATATTTATGAATTTTAACTTATTTTCTTCTTATTTATTTCTTGCATTATCATTCTTTTTTGATTTCCTTATTACTTTGTTATGAAAAAAAAAAAAAAAATGAAACATTGAGAAGAACGATAAAATATCTTTTTGTTCAATTTTCGAAGTTTCCCACTTTAACCCAACATTTTTCAATAAGTCCGAAATTGTGCTGTTTTATAAATATTATCCCTAATATATTTAATTTTGTTATGAAAAAAAATAAAACATGAAAAAGAAAGACTAAAATACCATTTTGGTAAAATTTGGAAGTTTCCCATTTTACCCAAACATTTTTCAACAAGTCCAAAATTGAGCTGTTTTGAAAAATCTTAAATAATATATTGAGAAGAAAGACTAAAATATCTTTCAATTTTCGAAGTTTCCCACTTTACCCCAAAATTTTTCAATAAGTCCGAAATTGAGCTGTTTTATAAATATTATCCCTAATATATATTAAATTTTGTTATGAAAAAAATAAAACATGAAAAAGAAAGACTAAAATACCATTTTGGTAAAATTTGGAAGTTTTCCATTTTACCCAAATATATTTCAACAAGTCCAAAATTGAGCTGTTTTGAAAAATCGCTCAAAAATCAACCGAAAGACATATAAATTATATTTTGTTAATGCAAAAAGTTAGATCATGAATAAACGTTTAAAACATATTCAAATATAAATTTTTGGAAGAAAATTAAAACGTGTCCCACTTTACCCAAGGCTACATATTCATTTGAAGGATACGGTAGGTTGTTCTAGACAGAAATGTCTCAGAATCAGAAGGTTATTCTAAAAACAGAAAAAGTATTAGAAAGTGAAGGGAGGAACTGGAATTTGTTTGTATACAAATAATGAAAAATATTCAAATTGTGCACAATATTAAATTCACTTTATTTTATGTTATAATATTTTGTAATTGTTTTGATTAAATAAAAAACGATTATTTGACTTCACAGATCAAACAGTTTCAAACATTTCAGTTGCCAAAGTATCATAGTTTCAGAGATATGGGTCCTTAAAATATTAAAACGCACACAAGAGGCACAAAATTGGGTTTGCCTAACTGTATAATATATAAATATATAAACTACATTTAAACTGCGTTGTAAAGGTTATAAATATGCGCAAAATTTGCATTTAAAAATATTCAATATTAGGGTGACCATAGGTAGAATGACAACATAGCATTCAAAGGGAAATATGTCAAAAACTATCATTTTTAAATAATAAAACAATATATTCGATTATGTTTAACATCAGAGTAAAGAGTTTTTACCATCAGAGTAAAATGCGGACAACTGGCAGGTTTCAGTTTTCAATTAACATGTGCCAAAATGTTCCAATACGTGTTATTTCCCTGTTAATTATTTGGCATAATACACATAAATTCAATTTTCAAAGTGTAGTTGAAAATTAGTATTTTCACTGTTTTTTTTCATTTAATATTTACTGATCGTACTACGTACATGTTAACGTAATATCTGCACATACAATAATTTTTTTATAGATTCTTTTATATTTTTTTTTTTTGTAATATATTTTTTTTTGCTGTTGTCGCTTTTGTCATATCGCATTGTGCTGTGTTGCCCGCAGCAGACGATCTTGTTGCTTGATCGCTTGCTAACAAACTGGTTCGCTGACATTTTGTTCAACAAGAACACAACAACAGCAAGAACAAGAACAAAAAAAAATAAAATAAAATCACAAAAAAAATTTGCTGCATTTCAACTGAAGATCAAACAATTTCGCATTCGAACGCGCGCTTACAACGCAACGAACCTGTCGTCAACGATCAACGATTGACGGACGCAACGAAGATCACGATCAACAGTTCGACAAAGACCATAGATCGAAGAAGGAGCCCAGTGACTCTGACTGCACTTCTCTGCTGTTCTTGATAATGACAATGTTGATGATGATAATAATGTGGCTGATGATGATGTGCTTGATGAGGATGTTGATGATGATGCCTGTGTCTGGAATTAGCAATGTGGATCCTCCAACGTCTTGGTACGTTGCATTGATGCTGATCTTTTGGTACGTCAGTAATAAGATCGCGCCTTGTTTGTTGCTGTTGCACTGCTGTTGCCGCATCCGAAATTGATTGCAATTATTAAGAGGTGCGAAATGTTCACAGAAAATAAGATAAATTAGCGTGTAGTCGATTGGTGCAACGTTGCCAGCTGCGTGCAATTGTTTTTTTTTTCTATAATTTAAAGGTTTTTTTTTAAATAAATAATATTGTAAGTAAAATTTTGGAAAAAATTGAATTTAGATTAGGATTTGTACTATTGTTAATTAAATACAGTTGTAGTAATTTATCTATATATTCAGAACGCATAAATATATACAAAATGTAGTTATTTTTTAGTACAAATGTTGTAAAATTAAGTAATTTTTTTCCATACAAAAATAACTACATCAATGTAGTAAAAACAAATACATTTACATTTGGACATAACCACAATACATTTGTATTTATTTAAAAGACATTTTTGTTGCTTTTTAATACAGTATTATTTGAAAAAAATTACTTTCGGTCTGATTTTTTATTCTAGAAATACTTTTAAATAAATACAGTTGTAGTAATTCAATTAAAAACATTTCCGAATGTTGTAAAATTTTGTACAGAATTACAGTCGACTTTTTTCCAAAGAAAAACAACTACATCTATGTAGTAATAACAAATACATTTATTTTTGAACATAATTATAATACATCTGTATTTAATTTTAAGAAATTTTTGTTACATTGAATACAGTATTTTTTGTAAAAATTAAATTTAGATAAGATTTATTATTTTTAAACTATTGTAAAATAAATGCAGCTGCAATAATTTATCTTTAAGAACGCGCAAATTTTGTAAAATGAGAACTACATCAAATGTAGTAAAAACAAATACATTTACTTTTGGTTATAATTAAAATACATCTGTATATATTTAAAAAATATTTTTCTTTATTTTTACTACAGTATTTTATTGAAAAAATTGATTTTACTTCTGACTGTTTATTCTAGAAATGATTCTAAATAAATGCAGTTGTAGTAATTTAACTACATATTTCAAAACATATAATTAAATTCAAAATGTAGTTATTTTTAGTATAAATATTATAAAATTTTGTACAGAAATGCAGTTAATTTATGTAGTTGTTTTTCCATATTGCCAAATTAAGTAAATTTATGTCAACTACATATAAAATGTAGTAAAAACAAATACATTTGCATTTGGACACATCTTTTGGATGAAATACATCTATTTATTTTAAACACATTACTGTTTTTTTATACAGAATTTTTTGAAGAAATTAAATTTGATTCGATTTAATATTTTAGAAAAATTGTAAAATAAATACAGCTGTAGTAAATTATCTACATATTTCAAAAAGCATAAATAATACAAAATTTAGTTATTTTAATACACAATGTAGATCTTTTAATACAATATATAGTTATTTTAATACAAAATGTATATATTTTTAATACAAAATGTAGTTATTTTTAACACAAAATGTAGTTATTTTAATACAAAATGTAGTTATTTTAATACAATTATAGTATAATATGTTATAGAATTGATTCAGTCGCTTTTCTATACAAATAAATTTACTTTTGCACATAAATCAAATACATCTGGACGTTTTTCCTTCTTTTCAAAACCATATTTTATGCGACATAAACCGAAAGTGTAAGCAGTAAACATTTATAATAAGTGGCAACACTGCATCGACAGTTAACGAAAACGCACTTTGTCTCGCGGGACAAATTAACGTACTTCGAGTGGTAGCAGCCTCTCAGTATGAAGATCATCAACTTGATGTTACACTTAAAGCGCGATTTTATTATTGTTATTTTATTTTTTATTTAGTTTTTTCTACAATATTTCATTTGCTACACATGCGCAATTCATACAATGCATTTTTGATTTACGACTTTTTCGCGCCGATCTTGCGCACATTTTGTGTCGGGCCGAGTGATCGATGATGTTTTACTGCACGAGGCGACAATAATTTGAAAGCATTACATTTTTGTGTGCGTTGCCAAGATTTATGAACAAAAAATGTAGTAGTCGTAATAATAAATTCTTGGCCATAACCAACAAAAATTAGACAACAATTTTCACAAACATAAAAATATGATCAGTTGCTAATTTATGTAAATTGTAGACCATTTTTCGGATTAAAGATTTTTTTAAATAATAATAATTTTAAATTATAAGAATTTTAACTAATAAAAATATTAAATTAACAAAGTTCAAATTATGAAAAACTAAAATTATAAAAATTCAAAAAAATCAAATTATAAAAATTTCAAATTATAAAAATATGCACAAATTATGTAAAATATGAAATTATGTAAAAATCTAGAGGGAAAAAAAACAAATTTTCTGCTCTCCTACTGTGTTGCTCACTGACCATCGTGCGACATGCCCCGATATCATTGGCACGATCACTGTTATCAATGGAGACTGTCATGCATTTCATTAGTGTTTCCAACAGCTCTGTTTAGGTACTTCATCGTTGTGCGCAACACCCCCAACTGTGCTCAAGTTAGTTTCTTGCTCATTTGTTGCCACAATCAGTTCTCTTGATTAAAACAGGGCGCTAGCGCGAGAAAAGTCCAAAATTCACATGACCGCCGCACGTTCAATGCTCACATTGTGCGCATTGCCACCTGCAAGAGCGTCGTCGTTTAATTAAACGCCATATTGTGCGCGCCGCCATATTCGTAACGGTCGCGCCCTTTTGTCTCTCAGCGAATACCTTTGAAACCTAACGAAATTCACCGTTTTGAATCGGTGGGTGTTGCTCGGTGATCGATGCAGCAGCGGCGCTGCATTAATTCTTTTCACATCTGCATATTAATCTTTTATTAAGCGCATACAAATGCCGCTGATTAGTGGCATTAGTGTTGATAAAACATATATATGATCGTGGTGAATGATGCGTTAAAAGAACAAATTATCTTTTTTATACAAACAGAAAAAATCGATATTTTAGTTATTAAAAAAAATTAAATTTTTTGTCAATTTTATATTATTTTTGTTTAAAACTAATTACTGCATTCAAAGTAAAGAAACATGTCTTTAAAATAAATACATATGTAGTTGGATTAGTGCTCACTGCAAATGTATTTGTTTTTACTACACCTTTTCAAGTTGTAGTGTAGAAACCATACCATTTATTTCAGAAATCATATATTTCATTTCAGTATTGTTAATTGTAATTTAGTATGTATAAATTGTATTTAAAGATAATAAAATGTATTTGTTGTGAAAGATTCCTATTCGAGATTCCAATCACGACCTCAAACTCCGTTTTTTCAGATTGGCTCAAGTTTTTGAGTTATTGCGTAACACAAATATTCGCAAAATATAAATTTATTGCATACAAAACTATATATTTTACTTTCCTCTTACCCTTTTTTTTTGCAAACCACTCTTTAAGTCCTTAGATTAAAGACAAATTCACAAATTCAACTAAAATTATTTTTTTTGTTCGATATGAACATTTAGTAGGTGATCTGTATTTGACTGTCGAATACTGAGGCAACCCATTGAAGGACAAAAAAATTATATTGGATAAAAGGAGCATCATAAAAGAAAATTTAAATCAAAAATTTGTATTTATTCTGAACACTTAAAGTGATATTTCAAAAAAAAGAGTAAGCGAAATCATAAAATTTAGTTTCATAAAATATAGTTTAACTTAGAATATATATATTCATTGAATTATGAAAACCATACATGTAATGCAATAAATAGAATGTACACCTTAAAATTAATAAATTTGGTCAAATCAATCCGAATTAATGTGGTTTATTTCAAAATATTATCTGAAGTATTCTCAGTGGAATACAAAATTATTCAGATGTTAAACTCAAATCTGTAAAAAGTTAAATACCAAAATATGTAGAAAAACACGAGAATTGACATATATTTGTATTACGTAATAACTCAAAAACGTGAGGCAATCTGACAAATCTAAGCATGAGGTCGTCATTAGAACATTAAATCCATCGGAAAATCCTTTGTGAATAAATAAGGACTATTTGTTGTGTAATTTAATTTCATAAATCGTAAATTGTATTTTAGAATAAGAAATTTTAGTTCAGAAACCATCGAATGAATATCATAAATATAAACTGTATTTCCGAAAACGTAAAATGTAGTTCAGAAAATATAAATTTTAGTTCAGAAACTGTAATATGTTTATCAGAGGAATTATCTATATATATAAAACTCTTGGTCCGTCCGTCTGTCTGTCTGTCGGTCTGTCTGTTTGTTCTAGCATCACGTCTAAACCGATGAACCGATTTAACTGAAATTTTGGACCAGGATACTATGGAGTCTGGAGGGTGTCATAGGCTATATATGGGCGGGATTGGACAAAGGGACGTGGCACCTCCCATACAACCTAAACTTTTAAAACTACATAAATCAATAGCAAAAATCAAACACTAAAACAAAAGTAAAAGCACAAAACTAAAGCAATAACTCAAAAACAAAAGAAAAATGAAAACCAGTTGGGAAGGTTAGATCACATAAGAAATTTTAAAGTAGGTGTAATTATGATAGTTAGGATTATCAAAATTATAGTCGGTCTAAGCCGACTATAAATACCCTACACATATGTGTGGTTACCATTCAAAGTGATATATAGGTCACCAGGGTATACGATTCCTGAAAATAACTACAAACATTCAATCGCTGGAGAATTTCCATTCATTTGATACCCATATTTACAAATGGGTAGGTGTACCGAATTTCGATTTTTTTTTGTGAACCACAAGTCTTTTCGCCGGAAAACATTATTATCATGTATTTGAGCATGATGTCAATATATATTTGACCAAAAAAGTTTACCTAAGCACGTATACATAACAGCGTAGGTATATTAGTAATCTATGTTATAAGTTTCATTTAACTAGCTCTTCAATTTTAAAAGAAGTAGGGATTTCAACAGACAGACAGACAGACAGACAGACAGACGGACAGACAGACGGACAGACGGACATCGCTAAATCGACTCATGAGGTCATGCTGATCAAGAATATATATACTTTTCCATACCGGAGATGCTTCCTTCTGGGTGTTACAAACGGCGTACCAAACTGAATATACCCTTTCACTCTTAGTGTAGGGTATAAAAACAGGATGGAAAAACAAAATTAAAAGAAAATACAAAAGTAAAAACACAAAAGCAAAACACAATAATAAAATCAACCACACTTAAACTCATCACACCAAAATTCATCACACTAAAACTCACCACACTAAAATTTACAACACTAAAATTCACCACACTAAAACTCACCACACTAAAATTCACCACACTCAAATTCACCACACTAAAACTCACCACACTAAAATTCACCACACCAAAGTTCACCACACTAAAATTGACCACACCACTGGAAAAAACTCTACGGGAAAGAATCCTACTGGGAAGAATACTACGGGAGAGCACAGTCTGAGAAAGAATTGTCTATGAGAATAGTTGTTTTAGCGGAGAATTAGTTTTGTTTTGGTTACTACATTTATAAAACCAATAAAAAACGTCCACAGGGAAGCACGTGAAATGTTTTTTATATTAATAAAATTGCTCCATATCCATGCATTCACAAAATCTTTGAACGAGTCGTGCACGGGTCCAGCTAGTAATACGTAAACTCTTTAGATCCATGTACAAATCTACAGATTTTAAACAGTAAAGATGAAATTGCGCTGTAAAACTAATTTTATTAATATCCAAAACATTGATTTGACATAAAAATAAAGTATTCAGATGTATATAAAACATATTTTTTTACAAATGCCGATAATATTTATATTTACTATTCTGAAATAGAATTAACGAATTCTGAATTTCAACTTACTATTCTGAAATACGTTTTACTGTTTTGAAAATAGAATTGACAATTTCTGAATATTAAATTACTATTTTAATATACAAATAATATTTCTGAAATACTTGTGACGATTTCAGAAATTCATTTTACCATAAACAATTTCTGAATTTCAACTCACTATTCTGAAGTATATTGTACCATTCTGCAATACAATTTATATTAAAATTTACGTTTTCTAAATTAAATATTATAGCACTGAAATACAGTGTACGTTTTCTGAACTACAACTTAAAAAGGAGTAGTATTTTGTACCCAGAATTGTATTGTATTTTTTTATACCCTACACTAAAAGTGAAAGGATATATTCAGTTTGGTACGCCGTTTGTACCCATAAGGAAGCATCTCCGGTATGGAAAAGTATATATATTCTTGATCAGCATGACCTCCTGAGTCGATTTAGTCGATTTAGAAAAAATAAAAGAGCTAGAGCAATGAAACTTAAGATTTAGATTACTGAACAAGAAAATTGGCATGATCGGTCTATTGTGACCTGAGAACCGACCACTTATGTTCAAATACCTCGTATAAAATTAATATCTACAGATCAATTTTACTGTATACGTGCTTAGGAAAACTTTTTTTGCTCAAATATATATTGACTCATGCTCAAATATATGACAATAATGGTTTCCGGCGAAACGACTTGTGGTTCCAAAAAAAAAAGTGAAATTCGGTACACCTACCCATTTTTAAATATGGGTATCAAATGAATGGAAATTCTTCAGCGATTGAAAGTTTGTAGTTATTTTCAGGATTCGTATACCCTGGTGACCTATATACCACTTTTAATGGTAACCACACATATGTGTAGGGTATTTATAGTCGGCTTAGACCGACTATAATTTTGATAATCCTAACTATCATAATAACACCAATTATAAAATGTTCCTACTTTAAAATTTCCCATGTGATCTTACCTTCCCAACTGGTTTCTTTTATATCTGCGATTGCCTTTGATATTGCGTTTGCTTTATGTTTTTGTTTTTATCTTTATTTTTTTTCCTTTTTTATATTTGTTTTATTTTTGATATTCCTTTAATTCCTATGATTTTTTTTAACCAATTTACTGTGGGTTTTGCTTAGTTTTGTTATGAGTGTTTTTCACACAATTTTGTGTTCGGTTTTTCTGTTTTGTTTTTTTTTTCTATTTTGGGTTACAAATTTTGATTTATTTTTGGAGTGGTTTTGTGCTTGTGATATTGTGATTTTGTTTTTCATTTTTGTTTATAATGTTCTTGATTTTTGTGTATTGCATTTTGTGTTCTACTTTAAATTTTTAGTTTTTGTATTAGAGTTCTAGATTTCATGTTTTTACTTTTGTTTTCTGTACTGTGTTTTTTTCTTTGACTTTAGTTTTTTTTTGTGTATTTTTATAGTGAGTTTTCTTTTTGCTTTTTTTTTAATTCTGACTTTCTGTTTTTCTGTTTTTGTGTTTTTGCATTTGCTATCTATTTTGGGTTTCGTCTTTCTTTTGATTTTTTTCTTTTGTTTTACTTTTGTTATTGCTTTTGATTTTGTGTGTTTTCTATTAATTTTGTGATTCTGCTTTTATTTTTGGTTTTGTTTTCGCGTTTGAGTTTGTGTTTTTGCTTTTGCTTTCGGTTTCAATTTTGTTTTTATTTTTATTTTTTATTTGATTTTAGGTTTTTGTTCTTTTTTTGTTTTACTTTTTTTTCATTTTCGATTTTGCGTTTTTTCTCTTGTGCTTTTTTATATTGAATTTTTGCTTTCGATTTGTGTTATTCCTTTTGTGTGTGGATATTGAATTTTATGCTATTGAGTTTTCATTTTATTTTTTTGTTTAATTTTTTATTTTAAATTTATTTTGTTTTAATTTTTTTTTTTATTTTTTTTATTTTAATTTTAATGTTTTTATTTAAGTTTTAATTTTTTTTATTTTATATTCGTAGCTTTATTAAATGCCAAGTTCAACCGTTTTTAAAGTATAAGTTGTATGACAGATGCCACATTCCATTGTATAATACCATCTATAAATAGCCTATGATATCCTCTGGTTTATCAGTTTAGTGGTTTAGACGTTCTTATGGCACAAGCAAACAGACAGACATATAGGCGGACTTACAATTTTATATAATGGATTTGTTTCCTTGACTTGAACCATTTAAATCTGTTTGTTAAACAAATTATTGTATTGAGAAATTACTTTCCAACTAAGAAGTTTACATAAACACAAAAATATAATCGAAATTCATGCATTTTCTTCATAAATTTCGAAATTTATAACAAAAACCTTTATATTAATGATAAAAATCAAAGAATCTATGTTCTATTTATATATTTTCTATAATAGACACTCTAATTCCATAGAATAAATTTACCTCAGTGCTTTTTGATATTAAGTTACAAACATCACATCTACTAAAGACCACCATCAATTCGTATGAAATCAAACCACGAAAATTCATCAAATTTCCACATAAAAA
This sequence comes from Dryomyza anilis, assembly GCA_951804985.1. Lineage (NCBI taxonomy): Eukaryota > Metazoa > Arthropoda > Insecta > Diptera > Dryomyzidae > Dryomyza > Dryomyza anilis. The sequence continues at coordinate 14,399,551 of OX638134.1, read as the reverse complement.
GCACAAACTTAAATGATAAATTCTAAATTCTATTTTATTATTGCTGGAATTCCATGTAATGATGCACATTAAGAAATTCAATATTATTCGAATTTAAAGACCAAAAATTGGTTTTTAAACGAACGCCTCAAAGTGTTTCCAAGAAATTACGACGTAGATCAGTGATCGAACGAAAGAGTAATAACGAAAAAAAACAGAATGTTAGTTAGTTTGAATGTACCAAGAAAAAGTAATTAAAAGTGTTTCTTACATTTTAAAAGTTGTACTAAATTTCACTTTTTACAGATTTTTCTTTAAAGATTTTTTTCTATATTTGTTGGCTTAATCACAATGTTGCCATTGACACCAAGTCATAAATAAAAAAATGTAGAGATAACAACTGATTGTTGGTATCATTTACCTCGAAATGCCAATCATTAAAAAAGTATTTTTTTTCTTTTTGGTCTTGACTGAATTTTTATTACGAACTGATGAGCCTATCACATGCGCACATTTATGCGCCTATCCGATAAAACGCGGTCCATGATGATCTTTATACTTGATCGACTTTTTGTTTTGTGTATTGTAGCACCTCGCAGTTATCTGAAAATCGAAATCAAACCGTTGCATACGTGACGAAATTTATATCTCACGGATGCAGGTCAATAACAGACGCACAAAAAAGTTTTCTGTTAGTTTTCGATTTTTGATTTTGCCCTATTCTATTTTTGACCCTTTTGTGTTACTTGATTATCTTGATTTTGGTGCATTTGTTAGTATTGTTATTTATTTTCTTTCAATATTAATTTATCGTAGATGCTTCAATGATGATTTTTTTTTTTGGGGTTTATTAATTCCGTGGTATTGTTGTTGTTGTTGCTGTTAACAGAGGGAACAATGGTAACATTTCAACTTGTTGAGAAAGGTTATCAAGTGTTGGTGCTGAGCAAGTGTTTGGCAGCAAACAAGAGCACCGTGGTCTGCAAAGACTAAAAAAAATTGGAAAAATATTTTATATTTTTATTGCTGAATTCTTAAATTTACTGTTAAATTGAATTTTTTATTTACTGATTTATTATTTTATTGATTTATTGATTTACTGATTTATTGATTTATTGATTTATTAATTTATTGATTTATTGATTTACTGAATTATTGATTTATTGATTTATTGATTTATTGATTTATTATTTATTGATTTATTGATTTATTGATTTATTGATTTATTGATTTATTGATTTATTGATTTATTAATTTATTGATTTATTGATTTATTGATTTATTGATTTATTGATTTATTGATTAATTGATTAATTGATTTATTGATTTATTGATTTATTGATTTATTGATTTATTGATTTATTGATTTATTGATTTATTGATTTATTGATTTATTGATTTATTGATTTATTGATTTATTGATTTATTGATTTATTGATTTATTGATTTATTGATTTATTGATTTATTGATTTATTGATTTAAGGATTTATTGATTTATTGATTTATTGATTTATTGATTTAAGGATTTATTGATTTATTGATTTATTGATTTATTGATTTATTGATTTATTGATTTATTGATTTATTGATTTATTGATTTAAGGATTTATTGATTTATTGATTTATTGATTTATTGATTTATTGATTTATTGATTTGTTTGTTTTTTGATTTATTGATTTAATGATTTAATGATTTATTGTTTTATTGTTTTATTGTTTTATTGATTTATTAATTTGTCGGTTTTTCGATTTATTGATTAATTGATTTATTGGTTTTTTGATTTTTTTGAATTTTTGATTTATTGATTTATTGATATATTGAGTTATTGATTTATTGATTATTCATTCATTGATTAATGGATTTATTGAGTTATTGATTTCTTGATTGATTTCTCTAATATCTGTAGGAAATGAAATCAATATTGGTTACAATAAATTTTTTATAATAATTGATTTATTTAATAATTTTTAATATTTTATCCCACTGTGTGCTGTTTTCTTGTAAGTAAAAATTTGTCAAAAAAACGTATGCAAAACTCTGTTTACTTTAATTTCTTAAATAAAGGTAATATTAGAAAAATCTTCTGAAACTAAGTACATAAATCTGTCAAAATCATTAAAATAATTGGTAATAACAAATATAAATTGTAAAAATAACAAATTACTTCAAAAACATATTGAAAAGTCATCTGGAAAACGGTTTTATAATAAAATTTCAGCGCTCTTTTTTAATCCCATAGCCTTGGGAAAGTCCTGTCGATCGTACACGTTAAGAATTTTAATGCTGTTCCTTACTTGTTAACCACAGATCACTGCTGATCGATAGGAAATATTTTTTGTTCTGCTGTTAAATCACACAACTGCCGCACATTTGCCTAATTTCCACGCAACACTTTCCACATGTTGCATTTTCCCAGCGATTTAGAAATGATGCTACTCAAGAAGATACATAAGATGCGCTTCTTTCTGATGATCGTGTCGATCGCATAATTTCCGGATACGGATGCCGTACTTTGTTTTGCATTACATCAATGCATGCGTGTGTATTTTTTATTTTACTGTCAAAATATTGTTTGCCACAATATATATCCTACGCTTAACAGATGTCAATCGTTAGATAATCCTTTGGGAAAATTTTTATTTGAAAGAACTGTTTTTGCAGTGCATGGTATTTCAATGAGTCTGGGAATATTTTCCAATTATTTCACATGAATATACAAAAATTCACAACAGATATCTATAATGTGCGCTGTGCTGTGTGAATATGTAAAACAGGTGAGAGAGGTTTTTACGATTTTGGCAGCAGCGATGAAGTCATATTTTTATAGATAACAAACGGAAAGAAAGGCTATAGAAGTTGCGCTGGCAAGTTTGTTGCTGCAGTCTTTTGTTTTCTATTTTCTTTGTACTGTTTAGGGACTTCTTTTATGCGAGTTAATTAAAAAAATAGGGAAAATGGTTTTGCTATCAGGCTCTTGTGTAATAAAATAAGAAGTAGTAATGTTTAAAAATATGTGTGTTCTATAGTACTTGGTATTGAAAATAAAAATATATATTTTATTTAATTAAATTACTTACAAAAAGTATTTTAAAAAATAACATTATATTAAATATTATAAATCATTAAATATATTAAATAACTCTTTGTAAATATTTATTATTTTTATAAATTAATCCTATATAAAATATTTTTATTCACAGCTTATGGACACAATTAATAAACAAGCAATCACATTTTTTTAATATTAAAAAAAAACACTTTTGTATGTCGTCACCTAAAGTGGATTAACTAGATAATAATAGCACTAAGGCTATTTATGTTCGCAGGAGCGGCTCAATTATATCTTAAGCAGAAAAATATTTATCATAATTTCAAAAAATAGTCAGAAACAGTCTTACATTAATCATAGTACACAGTTAAAATTTTGTATATAATCTGGCGCATATTCATAAATATTTTAAAATCGACTTTAAAATTAAAATCAGCTTTTTGAAATTTTATTGTTTATTAAAAATTGTCAAAGAAAAGTCGACATTAAATTGAATTTTATATGCATATTTTTTTGTAATCACAAATTAATTGAAATCAAATATTTTGAAGTGCTTAAATTGGTTATTTTTAGCAATAAAAAAAAACGCATTAAAATAAATAAGTCATCAAAAATGAAAAAAAAAATCATGTTCAAGTCTATATCTTTTAAACTAAACAAAATATTTTATCAAGTAAGCACATTTTCTATAAAGCTCAATGTAAACATTTTACAAACAAAATAATTTTAAAAATCGGATAACTTTTGGATTTTTTACAATTTTTGAAAGATTTTTCATGAAATAATAAATTAAGTTCTCTCAAGTTCTCTCTATACAACACTTTTTAAACTTTTAAAATCGGTTGAATGGTTCCGAAAATACTGAATTTCACACGCCTTATGAGCACTATGGTGATTTTTACCATTTTTTTTTTTAAATCTGGAAGTATACTTCGGAAAAAAATTAAAAAAATGATCGAGTTTTATTACCCTTTCAGTTAATATTTTGTATTTGAAACCATAAACCTTCTAAAGTTTTTTTTTTGATCATTTTAAGCTCAATAAAACAAACTCACTTTGAGTTAGATGATTTTTGGAATGTTTTAGATGATTTTTGGAATGTAGAACGAAAAGTCACCAAATATATTTCCAAAATGCCAAATATTCATTTACAAAAATCTTTATATATCTGTCAATTTTTAATCTATGATCTTAGTTTTTATAAGCACATGGTAAGAAAGTGTAAATTTATCTATTGATATTTCAAATTTCAACATGCATCAATTACTTTTTATAATATTAATCAACAAACTCGATATTTAAGTTTTTCATAAAAAATGTTTTTGGTGACTTTACGTTCTACATATTTTTTTAAATTTAAACAAATATTAAATTTAATTCACTCAACACTAAATACTTTACTATTTAATACATTACTATTTAACAAGTATAAAAAACCATATATTTTAAATATAATAAATACTAAAAATGTCTTAACTCCTTATTATAAAATTTTACTTATTTTATTATAATAGATATCATAAACTATCAGTTAACTTATTTCTGTCAAATATTATTGCAGAGAGTATTTAAAAAATGTCTTTGAAAAACTGTTACCATATCGTTACTATCATGCCAAAGGGGCGAATGTGTAGTTTTTGATATTTTTACATTTTTTACTGTAGTTTTTCCTTCCCAAAATCGTGTGTAGTTTTGTTGCATAATTCTAGCCACAAAAGACAAAACCAAAAGGGCGAATTCGAAAATTTTTAAATCTTGTCGTGCCATAATATATCATTGGTGTAAGATAAAAAAATTGTGTAAAGGCATAAATTATTTGTTTTTAAAGCACCTATTGGCATTATTATTTTAAAATATTTTTTTGAAATTTTATTACTTGCAAGAAAAATGTGTGGCAAATTAAAGGGTTTTTCAATAAGAGCGCTACAAAAGTTTTTTCAAGGGTTTTTCAACAGGGACGCTACAAAAGTAGAGCGACAGGGACAGCAAACGACGCCATATTTCTTGCCGTTCTTTTGACATTTCTCTTCAGTAAGGTTTGCCATTTCATGATGGAAAGATATACGAAGATAAAATAGTGCTGTAAAGGCATTAATTATTTTTCTTTAAAGCACCTATCGATTGACATCATTATTACTGTTTGGCAATTTATTTTTAAGTAATGATGCGAATCGATAGGTGCTTTGAAAACAAACAATTAATGCATTTACAACGCAATTTTATCTTGCGCAATTAAATAATTATAGCAAAAAAACAAAAATATTTGCGTTTTGATCAAGATATTGCCACACAAAATCCGTATTTATAATTCAAATTGAAAGATATTTTATATACGTTATGATAATTAAAGCACTTCAAACTTTAAAATTTGATTTCCCAATATTTTTAAAAATGCACATTCGCCCCTTTGGCATGGCAGTGACAATATATGATTTGTAATTTAGTGGATAGAGATTACCCTGATTATTTATCAGCAAAAAATACCATACAATTAATGGTTTTTATACACTACACTAAGAGTGAAAGGGTATATTCAATTTGGTACGCTGATTGTAACACCCAAAAGGAAGCATCCCTGGTCTGGAAAAGTATATATATTCTTGATCAGCATGACCTCGTAAGTCAATTTATCGATGTCCGGCTGTCCGTGTGTCCGTCTGTTGAAATCATGATTACAAAAAAACTAAAAGTGCTAAATAAATGAAACTCCTAATTTAGATTATTTATATATCTACGCTGTCTGTCAGTGAAAATGGGTATGATCAGTCCGTTGTGACCTGCGAACCGACCACTTATGTTCAAATACCTCATATAAAACATACATCTACTGGTGAATTTTACTGTAAGTATACGTGCTTAGGTAAACTTTTTTGGCCAAATATATATTGACTTTATGTTCAAATACATGAAAAAAATGTTTTCCTACGAAACGACTTGTCGTTCAAAAAAAAAATCGAAATTCGATACACCTACCCATTTGTAAATATGGGTATCAAATGAATGGAAATTCTTCCGCGATTAAAATTTTGTAGTAATTTTCAGGATTCGTATACCCTAGTGACCTATACATTACTTTGAACCACACATATGTGTAGGGTATTTAAAGTCGGCTTAGACCGACTATAATGACTATAATTTTGATAATTCTAACTATCATAATAACACCTACTATTAAATGTCCCTACTTTAAAATTTCACATGTGATACAACCTTCCCAACTGGTTTACTATTATAATTAGTCAATACTATAAATTTAATAACTAAATACCATTAAATACTCCAAAATACCATTAAATACTCCAAAATACCATCAAATACTACAAAATACCATTAAATTATTGTTGTATTTGAATGAAAATATTATTTTTTTATACTATTAAATAAATAATTGTGCTATTAACAAATTTTAATAGGATTATATGGAATTTTTTTCTGAGTGTAGGTAAACATATACAAAAAAATTATGAAATAAAACTATTCTCAGTGCACTCAAAGTGCAAATTATAATCAACTTCTGGCAACAACATTATAATAATATAAAAAAAAATATTTGCTGCGACTTGTGAGCCTTTTAACTCTCTGCGCACTGAACGCGGCTCAGTTGCCGCCGCATATGAAAAATAAATAAAATTTTCACATTTTCATACGTGAAACAAATTTATTGGACAGTTTGCTAACGAGTTTTTTGCTTTTGTACAGCAAAGTCCAATCTCCTTGCAATGCGCAGCAACTCCCTCGGCTAAAACTATGTTTATCGTTTGGTTTTTTTTTCTACATATTATTATTTTTTAAACGCGTTTCAACGCTTCAAGTTATTTGCTTATGATTTGCTAAAATTATTAACTACATTTTGTGCGATTAAATACACTCGCTCGCCCGCCCGCCTTCGCGTAAAACAACGAAAACCTTTCACTTTTTCTTTGCGTTCGGTCAATTGACCAAATGTTTGCGTTGGTTTATTTTATACTCAATTTTTGTTGTTATAAATTTATTTAAAAAAATTTATGTTTTCTTGAATTTTCTATTTTTTATGCCATCCACTGCTTTGTTGTTCATGCGCGCAACAGCAGCAGCAGCCTACGCCTTTGCGCCTGCGCATAAAACATTTTGTGTGTTTTTCGATATTTGGTCTTAACGACGACGTAGTAGTTTTCTTTTCCGCGATAAATCAACACATTTATTAAATATTTAATTGCATTGAGCTGCATGTGTGAATTAGTTTGGACTGCGTTTTTTAGGCATTTTTGATAAATAGCCACTCTGTAGTCTACATGTTTTTCTTCCTGACTACGCAAGCTGCCAATTAATAGCGAATTGGAGTGTTAAAAGTGCTTTTGGGGTTTGAAGACCGGTTTAGTACGTTCGATTTCATTTTACTAAAAATTCAAATTTTCATTAAAAATTCAATTTTTAACTAAAAATTCAAAGTTTCAATAAAAAAAATCAAATTTTCACTAAAAAATTTAATGTTTTACTAATATAACAATTTTTCAATAAACATTAAATTGTTAACTAAATATTCAATTTTTCACCAAAAATTAATTTTTCAATTAAAATTCAAATTTTCACTAAAAATTCAGTTGTCACTAAAAAAAAAACAATATTTTCATTAAATTCCATTTTCACTAAAAACTCAAATTTTAACTAAAAATTAAATTCTTTACTAAAAATTAAATTTTTCACTAAAAATTCAATTTTTCACTAAAAATTCAATTTTTCACTAGAAATTCAATTTTTCACTAAAAATTCAAATTTTCACTAGAAATTCAAATTTTCACTAAAAATTCAAATTTTCACTAAAAATTCAAATTTTCACTAAAAATTCAAATTTTCACTAAGAAATCAATTTTTTCACTAAGAAAAAATTAAATTTTTCACTAAAAATTCAATTTTTCACTAAGAATTCCATTTTTCACTTAAAATTCAATTTTACACTAAAAATTCAATTTTTCACTAAAAATTCAAATTTTCACTAAAAATTCAAATATTCACTAAAAATTCAATTTTTCACAAAAAATTCAATTTTTCACAAAAAATTCAATTTTTCACAAAAAATTCAATTTTTCACTAAAAATTCATTTTTTCACTAAAAATTCAATTTTTCACTAAAAATTCAAATTACCACTAAAAATTCAAATTTTCACTAAAAATTCAAATTTTCACTAAAAATTCAAATTTTCACTAAAAATTCAAATTTTCACTAAAAATTCAATTTTTCATTAAAAATTCAATTTTTCACTAAAAATTCAATTTTTCACTAAAAATTCAATTTTTCACTAAAAATTTAATTTATCACTAAATATTCAATTTTTCACAAAAAAATTCAATTATTCACTAAAAATTTAAATTTTCACTAAAAATTCAAATTTTCACTAAAAATTCAATTTTTTTACTAAAAATTCAATTTTTCACTAAAAAGTAAATTTTTTACTTAAAATTCAATTTTTCACTAAGAATTTAATTTTTCACTAAAAATTCAAATTTTCACTAAAAATTCAATTTTTCACTATAAATTCAATTTTTCAGTAAAAATTCAATTTTTCACTAAGAATTCAATTTTTCACTAAGAATTCAATTTTTCACTAAAAATTCAATTTTTCACTAAAAATTCAATTTTTCACTAAAAATTCAATTTTTCACTAAAAATTCAATTTTTCACTAAAAATTCAATTTTTCACTAAAAATTCAATTTTTCTCTAAGAATTCAATTTTTCACTAAAAAATTCAATTTTTCACTAAAAAAATTCAATTTTTCACTAAAAAAAAATCAATTTTTCACTAAAAATTAAATTTTCCACTAAAATTTCAATTTTTAATTAAAAATTAAATTTTTGACTAAATATTAAAATTTTCACTAAAAATTAAAATGGTCACTAAAAATTCACTTTTCGCTAAAAATTCAATTTTTCATTAAATTAAGTTTTTTACTAATATTTAATTTTTCACTACAAAATTCAATTTTTCCCAAAAAAAAAACATTCAACTTTTCACTAAAAAAATTCAATTGTCACTAAAAATTAAATTTTTCACTAAAAATATAATTTTTCACTAAAAATATAATTTCATATTTATCCTAAGATATTAAAAAAAATATTCGTCAAATCCATTTTAAAATAGTCAAAAAAATTATTTTTAAATACATTACAAATAATTATTTGTTTTAAATTAATCTTCCCATGAAATAAGGCCATAATTTAAAACTAAATTGCTTCAAATATATAAATTACTTAATTATTTAATTATTTTTCTCCAAAAGCAGCAGCTTAGTTGCATCAATGACGAAGGATTTTGGTGTATCAAATGTGACCGATAGCATTATCCGAAATTCGAAAAGCAATACCGCTGGGATTACGTAGTGGGTGCCGCGCCGAAGATCATGCATCACTGGACCGCGGCCGGAACAGCTGCTATTCGGTGACAACAGCAGCGACTTCATTTATTTTCTTCAAATAATTTTACTCTATAACAAGAGACATTTTGATGGTGGCGTGTACAAAGGGAGATCTTCGTGAAATCGGAGCCGCATTTGAGGATTTTCCAATTCGAATGCAACACAGGGCGGGGGATCGGTGGCATGTGTTGCTTGTTTAAAGATTTTCGAAGCGAAAGATTAAAAGACTATTTGTTGGCGTTGCTTTTTGTTGCAGTTGAAGTTGTTTCTATTTTTTGTTTTATGTCATTTCTGTCACATCCTCGTTGCGCGCAAACGCAGCAACGCAAGTACATCCGGCGACCAGTGATGCATTGCATGCAACATGTGTTGGCGTCGCTGGTTGTTTGGCTGTCTGTCTTTTTCTTTGTTGCTGATGCTGCTTAACAACATGGCAACCCATAAAATTTTGACACCTCAGCAAGTCAGGACACATAACACAACAGCAACTGATAACAAAAACAACAGCAGCAACAGTAAATGAGCAACGACTGTTGCTGTGAGAAATGTGCTAATGAGATGACAAAAATTAAGATGAATAGGAAGCTGTTCAAAAGGTCAATGACAATAATTCAAATTTTAATGAATATCTAAATTTTTAGAGAATATTTGATTTTTTAGAGAAAATTTGATTTTTTGTGAAAATTCGAATTTTTAGTGAAAATTTGTATTTTTAGTTAAAAATCGAATTTTAAGTGAATAATTGAATTTTTAGTGAACATTTTAATTTTTAGTGAAAATTTGAATTTTAAGAGAAAAATTTAATTTTTAGTGAAAAATATATAAAAATATAAAAATATAAAAAAATAAATATATAAAAATATAAAAATATAAAAATATAAAAATATAAAAATATAAAAATATAAAAATATAAAATATAAAAATATAAAAATATAAAAATATAAAAATATAAAAATATAAAAATATAAAAATATAAAAATATAAAAATATAAAAATATAAAAATATAAAAATATAAAAATATAAAAATATAAAAATATAAAAATATAAAAATATAAAAATATAAAAATATAAAAATATAAAAATATAAAAATATAAAAATATAAAAATATAAAAATATAAAAATATAAAAATATAAAAATATAAAAATATAAAAATATAAAAATATAAAAATATAAAAATATAAAAATATAAAAATATAAAAATATAAAAATATAAAAATATAAAAATATAAAAATATAAAAATATAAAAATTTAAAAATATAAAAATATAAAAATATAAAAATATAAAAATATAAAAATATAAAAATATAAAAATATAAAAATATAAAAATATAAAAATATAAAAATATAAAAATATAAAAATATAAAAATATAAAAATATAAAAATATAAAAATATAAAAATATAAAAATATAAAAATATAAAAATATAAAAATATAAAAATATAAAAATATAAAAATATAAAAATATAAAAATAAAAAAAAATATAAAAATATAAAAATATAAAAATATAAAAATATAAAAATATAAAAATATAAAAATATAAAAATATAAAAATATAAAAATATAAAAATAGAAAAAAAGAAAAAAAGAAAAATAGAAAAATAGAAAAATATAAAAATATAAAAATATAAAAATATAAAAATATAAAAATATAAAAATATAAAAATATAAAAATATAAAAATATAAAAATATAAAAATAAAAAAATATAAAAATATAAAAATATAAAAATATAAAAAAATAAAAATATAAAAATATAAAAATATAAAAATATAAAAATATAAAAATATAAAAATATAAAAATATAAAAATATAAAAATATAAAAATATAAAAATATAAAAATATAAAAATATAAAAATATAAAAATATAAAAATATAAAAATATAAAAATATAAAAATATAAAAATATAAATATATAAAAATAAAAAAAAATAAAAATAGCAAAATAGAAAAATATAAAAATATACAAAAATAACAAAATATTAAATCAAAAACCACTTTCTGAAGTCAATAAACTTTTTTAATTAGACAGTTAAACGTCGTTGCAGTTTGAATTGAGTTGAATGCGGTTTGAGAAATTGTCAGGCCTAAATAAGTGCGCCAAGAGACGCATATGACAGCCACGCAGTAACAACTGTTGGCGGTAGCTGTATAAAATAATAAAATAAAACATAAAACAAAAATATATAAAAAAAATATATTAAAAATAAATAAAACCTGCACATTTAGACGCCGCAAACCTGCAACATATGCACCAACAACACAGCAATTGTCAACCGCAGCAACAACAATAAAAATAATAAAGCGCGCCGCTAAGCCGTCGCTGATCGCAGCCGCTTACAAATCTGTGTCATGTTGCAACAGGGGCGGCACCGTCCATCCATCCAACAGGCAGCGGACAATGACAACAAATTCCCGTGGGGAACAACAACAACAACCAGCTTTAGACCAAGTTAAGTGCGTACAAGTTAACTGCATTGCAATTGTTGCTGCGACTGCGGCTGCTGTTGACTGTTAATGGCGATAGCAGCCAGCGTGCGATCGCAATCACTTTGATCGCATTCATCATCGATCATCAGTGCGATAAACGTTTGATTGGCGAGATTGGTGGACGGCTCGATGGATGGATAGAAAGATGGATGGATGATGATGGGGACATCAACAATAACAACAGTAAACAAAGCAACAACATAAAACTACCTTGCAATATCCAGACGATCTTGTGAATCTTGTAGTCGTTGCTGTTGTTACTACTGTTGTTGCTGCTGCTGCAATTTCTACTCCTGTTGCTGATGTTGATGATGATGTGTGCCACGTTTAAAGATTTATGAGTCAAATAATTGTCCAAAGATGGACATTTGAAATTATGAAACTACAGCACGTTGGCTGCTGTGTTACCCACAGTCAGACGACATAGGTAGTACCTCGATCGTACATCGATCCATCGATCCCATCGTTCGATAAACCTTTTGTGCGCACTATATACATGTTGGCGGCATTGTCTGTTGCCGTTGTCGTCGCAACAATTGCAACGTTGCGATGTCATAATCAATGACAGCAACATAACTTTGATGCGTCAAGTGAGCGACCGACCGATCGACCGTCCGAACGCAGTGATGATCAACGTCGCAGTGTGGTTTGTGAATTGCAATCTTCATGGGTGCGAAGTTTGCAAAAGGGACAACATCAGACATATTTGGTAAAATATGAGCAACATGTTTTGTGCGTTTGTGTCTAATAAAATTGTAACAAATATTTTGCAATAAATATGATTTTTATACAAAAATAAAAAAAAACGTTTGAAAAATGTTTGAGTTCATGGACTCAAATTCATAGGTTTTTATTATACGCTTCGTTGATATCAAAATCGTTTATATTGGATACATAAGACTAGGGCCAATAATAATGGTATAAATACTATTGTTTCAATGTTTTTTCTCCTATAATATTAAACGTATCACAATGTGATTCACTCAATATTATACCTTAGTTGTTTATATTTATATATTTTTCATTTACATAGATGTTTCAATTATATATGCTAAAATAATTTTAAACTTTTACACTTAATGACTAAATACATTTTTATATTTTTGTGAAAAATAATCAAATATGACTTCTCATTGAATATATTCTGTGAAAGTTCCATATAATCATCTTTAAATTCTACAAATACATAAATTGCATAAATAGAGATGCATATCTATGCAAATATTCGCATAATTTACACAACTTTCTGCCTCATACTTGAAGCAACTAAATTGGAAAATTGTCAAAATATGATTTACTATTTGTGCAATGGATAAAATTTAATTTCCGTCACTGTATAATACAATTAATTTTGCAATAAATCGAATGAAATCAATCAAAATCGAATATATTTTCAAGAAATACAATGCATAGCAAAGAATGGCATGGGAAGATGGGAAGAGTAGGTGGCGAAAAGAGTTGACATGAAAATCCATTTATATCAATAGCATTGAAAACTCTATTTACAGGCGTCTTAATTTTTCATGAATATTAAAAATAAAAGATACCTGTGTGGAAAACATTCAGAGACAGAGCAATAGAAGTTAAATCAATGCAAATAGCTATGACAAAATTCATAAACAATTCAGTTGATTGAATAATTTCAACAATAATTCAATATAAATCATTCAGAATGACTTTCATTGAATTTTACTAATAATGCATATGGCATAATATGTTTGTTCACTCATAGGCAAACAATGTCGGGTATTTTATAGGCAAATAATGCAATGTTTTGTATAATGTATGACTAAGAAGCATTTATGATGGGTTAGTCAAGGTTATTACAAAAGCTAAATTCAAGCAGAGACTGCATTTACTTTAATTATTCATCATTGAATATGGCAATTTCTGATGGCATAATTATATTTAAATTATGCAGCTATATTTAAAGTGCAGAATTAATGATAGAGAGGCGAAAAATGAGGACGTTTAATATTTATTAATATTTTATATTTTTATATTTTTATATTTTTATATTTTTATATTTTTATATTTTTATATTTTTATATTTTTATATTTTTATATTTTTATATTTTTATATTTTTATATTTTTATATTTTTATATTTTTATATTTTTATATTTTTATATTTTTATATTTTTATATTTTTATATTTTTATATTTTTATATTTTTATATTTTTATATTTTTATATTTTTATATATTTATATTTTTATATTTTTATATTTTTATATTTTTATATTTTTATATTTTTATATTTTTATATTTTTATATTTTTATATTTTTATATTTTTATATTTTTATACTTTTATATTTTTAAATATTAAATTTAACAATTTTAAATTTATTTTATTCTAAAACGTGTAATGATTTATTATCGCCTCAAAATTAAACCGCAAATCATCAAAAGAGGCGGTGTACCGCTAATTTATGTTTGTTGTGTTTTTCAAAATTTTATTGGCTTTTAAAACTCAACAGGTATATTTTTCAATAGTTAGGCATAGTAAACAAAACCCACCCAATAGTAATTAAACGCATTAATAACTCAAATCGATTGGCTGGTAAGTCGTGTTCTTTAAGTAACAAGACTAGAATATAAATCATTAAATTGCTTTAATTATGACTTGGGCGGCAATTTCGTAGAAAAGACCTTTTCAAAAAGTCATTAAAGATAACAAAAAAGAATTAAAAAAAAGATGATCCTCGGTTGCATCCTTTACAATTACGAAAAATCAATCATTTAGCTGTCATTTATTGTTGCCTCGGCATCAACGACAAGATCAGCAACATCATCCACATCATTCGTAGCAACAGCAACATACTTTAGGTATGTGATGTTCTCATCAAACTCCATGTAATCGACAAGTATTTTCTTTGTTCTTTGCTCTTTCCACAGCAATTCCGTCGATGTAGTAACTCGGAAATACAATAAAATCTATTGGGAGTCATTTAGGAAAACAAGCAGCCGCAGAAACAAAGGATGTTTTCAAAGTGATCATCAAATCATGGAGTCTAAAGAGTGAGAGTGATCAACATCATGAGTTCTTCAGTTCAGAGGGACCGAGTGTTAAATCATAGACATTATCAGCTGTTGTTAAATCTTGTTGTAGATCATTTTTCACTTTTAATGATGGGTGCAAATGTGCTACGCCATATAGTAGTTCGGTACTTGATATTGCTGGAGTTTTTGAAGTTGACGTCGTCGCTATTGGGGTTGTTATGCACTATGGCGGCTATAAATCAAAGATTTCGTTATTCTATATATTTGTTTGTATAAATAGTAATTAAAGTAAATCGAAGAATCGTTAAATGATGCGCTTAAAATACACTTTAGTTTATTTTATATTTTCGGGTATGTCACAAAAATTTATTTTTGATAATTAAAATTCAATTAAATTATAAGGAAAAGAATAAATATACAATTACATTTTTGAAATAAATATTTAAATAAGTTTTAAATTTAATTGTTAGTTCTAAATTGAATTTTTAGTGAATATTTGAATTTAAAGTGAAATTTTGAATTTTAAGTAAATTTATAAATATTTGTGAAAAAAACAATTTTCAATAAAAATTAATTTTTGAATTTCAAGTGTAAAATTTTATTTTCAGTTCAAATTTTAATTTTTAGTCAAAAATTTAATGTATAGTGTAAAATTTAATTTTTAGTAAAAATTTTAATTTTAAATGAAAATTTTAAGTGAAAATTTCAATTTTTACTGAAAATTTAATTTTTTATGAAAATTTTAATTTTTAATGAAAATTTTAATTTTTAGTGAATAATTGAAATTTTTTTATAGTGAAAATTTATTTTTAGTGTTAATTTTAATTTTTAGGGAAATATTTCATTTTTGTGAAAATTTTAAATTTTGGTACAAAACTTGAATTTTTAGTGACATTTTTTTTTCTTAGTAAAAATGGAATTTTAAGTGTATGTAATTTCTAGTGAAAAATGGTTTATTATAAAATATAATTATTAGTGAATAGTTAAATTTTTAGTGTAAATTTGTCTTTTCAGTAGAAATTGAATTTTGTGATAAAATTGAATTTTCAGTAAAAAATTTAATTTTTAGTAAAAAATTGAATTTTTAGTGAAAAATTGAATTTATAGTGAAAAATTGAATTTTTAGTGAAAAATTGAATTTTTAGTGAAAAATTGAATTTTTAGTGAAAAATTGAATTTTTAGTGAAAAATTGAATTTTTAGTGAAAAATTGAATTTATAGTGAAAAATTGAATTTTTAGTGAAAAATTGAATTTTTAGTGAAAAATTGAATTTTTAGTGAAAAATTGAATTTTTAGTGAAAAATTAAATTTTTAGTGAAAAATTGCCTTTTTAGTTAAAAATTGAACTTTTAGTGAAAATTGAATTTTTAGTGAAAAATTGAATTTTTAGTGAAAAATTGAATTTTTAGTGAAAATTTTCATTTTTAGTGAAAATTTTCATTTTTAGTGAAAATTTTCATTTTTAGTGAAAATTTTCATTTTTAGTGAACATTTTCATTTTTAGTGAAAAATTTATTTTGAAGTGAAATTTTTGGAATTTCAGCTACTTCGTATATTTTCTGCATTTTCCTTATTTCTAGTCCTAGCAGTCTCTAAACATAGCTCAAAATCTCGTGATCCCGGACTAAAGCAGTCCCAAAACCAGTTACGAGAGGAAATTCCGGGATTATCAATTAAAATTACATGAAGTCTTGTCTTTTTTGTTACCAATAATACAAATATAAATGACTCGGACTAATCCCGAAATAGTCCCGGAAAAATATTTTCTAATTCCTATGGTCGTGAAGCTTCTGGATAAAAACCCCTTATCACCCCTTACCACTTATATACGCCTTATCTCGCATGTATCCAAAATTCTGTTCTTTTTTGTGCAAATAGCTTTTTGTTACCATCAGTCTCTATCCCTACCTTTCTTATATCACTACAAACCATTTGACGATAATTTTTGAATTCGATATGGGGCATTCCACAGAAAACGTTACCAAGGTGTGATATATTAAAGTTAAACCTATTGATTCCGTTTAATGATTTTTATGATAAGAAAAACTTCTAATTTCATATTCTGTGATCAGATTTTACCAAAATACATGGCAAATGTGTTTTTTTCTCAATTAAAGTCAAATATTTTTTTGACAATATATGAAATACTGTAGTTTCGTTGATATAAATCAGAAAGAAAATTGAATAGTGCAATTGGAAAGGTAATTTGTTTGCGAAAGTATTTCACACAATGCATTGATTAGAATTGGTTCAAAGTACTGACAATTAACCAAACAGTTTTACTTTTTTGAGTTGTAACGCCCGTCACAAAAAAAGAGTAAAAGTTATTTTGCGAACTATTTTGCAAACCTACAAGTGGGAAACTTTGTAAAAGTAAAAATTTTTGTCGTATCTATTCATATATTATAGTCTTTGGTCTCACAGATATTCCAGATGGTTGCTATATCCATCCAAAACATTGTAACGCCCGTCACAATGGAATGCCCCATATAATAATGATAAATTTTAGATATAAAACAAAAAGTATTTGAAAATATAATTGCGTCTTCTTTATAATTTTTGTCAAAAAATTAAATTTTCTGAACAAATAAAATTTATTTATCGAAAATAAATGCCTTTTATCGTAACATCGAAGTTTAACGCAAAATATTTAGTAGTAAAATGCGTTTAAAAACTTCTTCTCCCGATATAAAATGTCTGTAATTTTCAGGAATATCTACATCTTAATTCCGGCAAACACACACATAAATGGAAGTTTGTAGGAACCCAAGATAAAATATTTGGCGGGCTCTGCACATTTCAGAAACATTTTGTCGAAAGATTTTAAGCAGACAAAGGCGGCGGAATTTACGTCAAAATCTGCCTATTTTCTTACCATACCCAAAATATGACAAAAATCTTCTTTTATAATTCTACAAAATTTGATAACATGATTATTATCAAACTTTGTAAAATTTTATATTCTTTATCATCAAACAAACTAAACGGGTTTTCAACAGGGACGCTACAAAACTAGAGCGACAGGGACAGCAAACGACGCCATATTTCGTGCCGCTCTTTTGACATTTCTCTTCAGTAAGGTTTGCCATTTCATGATGAAAGGATATACGAATTCGAATTTCGGTAGTAAATTTTAATAATTTCGACTCGTTGTTGGCTCGTATATCTTTCCATCATGAAATGAAAAACCTTACTGAACAGAAATGTCAAAAGAGCGGCAAGAAATATGGCGTCGTTTGCTGTCCCTGTCGCACTACTTTTGTAGCGTCCCTGTTGAAAAACCTTTGAAAAAACTTTTGTAGCGCTCTTCTTGAAAAACCCTTTACATATCCTGCTAACATTTTCTTCTTTTCAACTTAATTTACGTCGCACTAGTCTCTTTGGAATTTATGGACTACCCTAGTAGAAATTTGCCCGATGCGCCATCGTTGAGTAAGCCCTATTTGAGAAAATATGATCATTGCCTTTGCATGCCCTTATCATGCTTACCATACCAGGGTTTACATTACCTAAATAGCCAATGTTCCCTATATGTACTGAGACGTCTTTATCCTTAGATACTGTTCTTTCCTACAAAACATTTTTAACCATTAGTCTCTATTCTTACTATTATTACATATTTTTCTCTAATCTTTACCGTAAATTTGATTATTATATCATTGATTTCCCAATTAAAATATTCCATGATCATTGTAGAAGTAAAACTAACCAAATACATTTTTTTCAAAAACTTATTTCTTAAGTTTATTGATTAATATTATAAAAACCAGTTGAATATTTTTATAAGTTGATATGCCTTTTATAAGATTAACAAGTACTTATTAATTGATATCAATATTAGCCCCATCGAGCAGAAACTAAATGATACAAAATGATTTTTGTAGACCTAATTTTGAAATTTTTAAAATGTAGTTGGTGAATTTTACTTTTACAACGACGATATATTATATACTACTTTACCTATTCTCAAGTTCTTTCACATCAACGACGTACTTCTTATATTTGAACATAATTCTCAACTATTCCCATCTACAATTTTATTTTTCACAATTAATTTGTTTTGTCCCTTAGATTAGGTTTTTTCTACGAACAGTTTTTACCATCAGTTCCGATTTCTAAATTTGTTAAATGTATCTTATCTGAAATGTGTTCTTTACGGTAACATTGGTCTCGAACGAAAAATTAGCATTTTTGTAAAAATTTTCTAAAAGAAGTCTACCAAAAAATCATATAATATATCTATTATAGACCAGTCATACCCTACATTCGAACATAATTACCACTGATTCATTTTTTACCTCCTCAATAATTTCCTGCTCTACCACACATAAAAAAATAATCGACGTAAATATAGAAACTGATATTAATTGCATTAATTAATCAATCCAGCAATTAAATTCACTAATTTAATGAAAACATTTCTTATTCTTCGTTATAGAATTAAACGTCGTAAATATAGCAACTGATATTAATTGCATTCATTAATCAATCCAGCAATTAAATTCATTAATTTAATGAAAACATTTCTTATTCTTCGTTATAAAAGTAATTGCGTTCGCTAATATTAATAATTGTACGTCAATGCAGCAAATAATTTAGTCGGCGCAGTTTTAGCAAATATAATTGCTGAAACTGCGCATACTAATTAATTTGCTGCATTGACGTACAAATATTCATATTAGCAAACGGAATTGCTAATTTAACGAAAAATAGCAAATGTTTTCATTAAAATAGTGAATATCATAGCTGGATTGATTAATGAATGCAATTAATATCGGTTGCTATATATACGAATTTTTTTTTGTGCAGTATCTATTTCAACCCATTGATTCCAGCCTTAAATTCTGTTTTTTACAAAAAGTATTCTTCATCATCAGTCTCTCTATTCCTACCATTGTTACCTATATTATATATATCTTCTCTAAAATTTGCACTTTACCTTAACTTCGATCTCGAACTGATTCTAATTAGAATTGAAACATGTTTAACAAGATTTAAATAAATGTGATTATGCGTGCCCAGCCAGGTCCAACACCGATCGTCGATACTACCTCTTGTTGTGCCTTTGCACTGCAACCAATAAACAGACCCAACATGGACACTTGCGTGTTCTTAAACATAGTACGTAGTACGTACCTTGGAACTGCCATTTTACCTCAGTTGCCCCTTGTATTACCCCAATCTACGTACACTGTCCGACATGTATTATTGCATGAATAGACTTTCAATTGAAGATTTTACGTTTTACTCTTTTTTCTTTCTACAGACAACGTCTTCGAGAATTCGTATGCGTTTCTTTTTATTTTTCTGATTTTTTTTATTATTTCTTTATGTGTTTTTATTAGTTTCTGGTCTGTTTTGTATGCTGTTCATGAAAATTTACTATATGTTTTTATACGTTATGGGTCTGGTCTGCTGTGGTATGCAGTCGCTTTTGTGCCAGTTACGATAACGCGACGATAACAGCGCCGCGATATGTTTGAACATAAATTGAATTAATTGCTATTTGAATGCGTTTATTTAGAAGTAATTGAATTAAATAATTATGCTAAGATTTCTGTTTGGATATGAAATTCGGTTGGTTGTTTGGTTAGTTGGTTGTTTCTTAATATGTTTGTGTTGAGTATTTTATTTACATTGTTGCTGTTGTGTTATTGACTAAAGATAAGTGCGGGAAAATTCATTTTTTTCTGTTGCATTTTTCGAGTGTGTGCTTGTGTTTTTTATGATGTTCATTTATTTGTTATTTATTTTTTTAAATCGTGTTTTGTATTTTTAATATACTCACATCAATGTTAATTAAGCAGGTTTAATTTTAAACGATTTTTTTTGTATTATAACAACGAAACATATAATAAAAGTATTGTGAAGAGATATTTTATAATACATGATTTTATTTTATACCTATTAATATTATTTGAAATAGTTTAATTTGATTGCACAATAGTTTTATTACAATGTTTTAAAATTATCAAAAAGTTTTATAGAGCTGATTATGACATTTTTAAAGTTGAAATAACAATTGATAGATTCATATTTTTTTATCATTTAGTACAAATATTGAACAGATCGATTAGCAGTTGACAGATATATAAAGATTTTTGTTAATGAATAATTGACATTTTGAAAATGTACTCGGTGACTTTTACTTCTTACAAGGACGATTTGTAAGTAGTGTATTTTTCAAAGTTTATTATTTTTGAATTACTTATTAATTTTTTTAACATATTTTCAAAATATTAATAACTAGCTGGTCCCGTGCACGACTCGTGCAAAGATTTTTTGAATGCAAGAACATGGAATTATTTTTTTTTAATATAAGGGCCATTCCACACCAAATCGACCAAAAAAAGCCAAATTTGAGATTTTACCTTTTCGATCTTAATGAACTTTTGGCAACTGATAAAGGGTATCGAGACATGCACTAAACAATTTTTTTTTATTTTTTCCGACCACTACTTTCAGAGATACAGTGGCTCAAAGTTGGAAAAAAAGTGCCAAAAATCACTTTTGTACTGTTGTTCATATTTAAATATCTCTTGAACTAGAAATGCTAGAAACTCCGTTAATGGCTCGTTTTAAAGCTAATAGAACAAGCTTTTAGAAAAATTAAGTTGTAATTTCCAAATGGTAACACGTGGCCCGTGGTCATTATCCTTGCACTTCAAAATTGATGTCCCTAAAAAGGACCCTTTTTAAAATTCTGAAAAAAATCCTAAGTTTTCGTCAATTTATTATAAATGTTCACACAAAATTTCAAGATGGTATTTTGATGGCATCATATTTTAAAAAATAATTTTCTAAATTTTATCAATTTAGTGCATGTCTCGATACCCTTTATCAGTTGCCAAAATTTTATTGAAATCGAAGAAGGTGAGTTCCAACCGCTGGTCGATTTGGTGTGGAATGGCCCATAAAGAACATTTTTAATATTTATAGCAGGGTATGTGCCTTCTGTGTACGTTTTTTATTGGTGTTAAAAATGTAGTAACCAAAACAAAAATAATTCTCCGCCAAAAAAAAACTTTTCTCAAAGACAATTCTTCCTCGCACTGTTCTTTCCCATAGAATTCTTACTCGTAGAATATTTCCCAGTGAAATTCTTCCCCGTAGAATTCTTCACAGTGAAGCACTTCCCCTAGAATGCTTTCCCGGTAGAATTCTTTCCGGTAGAATTCTTCTCCGTAGAGCTTTTCCCCGTAGAGTTTTTCCTAGTAGAAGTTTTAGTGTGGTGAGTTTTAGTGTAGTGAGTTTTAGTGTGGTCAGTTTTAATGTGATGAGTTTTTGTGTGGTGAGTTTTAGTATGTTGAGTTCTGGTGTGATAAGTTTCGGTGTGATAAGTTTCTGTGTGGTGAGTTTCAGTACGGTGAGTTTTCTTGCAGTGAGTTTCAGTGCGGTGAGTTTTGTTATAGTGAGTTTCGATGTGGTGAGTTTCGATGTGGTGAGTTATGGTGTGGTGGATTTTGATGTGGTGTCTATCGGTGTGGTGAATTTAAATAATTTGGGTTGGTTGGTGTGAAATAACATGATTTTTTTTATTATTGGATTTTAATATGATATTTTTCAATTTCTGATTGAAATCATTTGCAACATTTAATTCTATCGAATTTGTTTTTTTTTTTTTTTTCAATACTAGAAATTGATTTTTCAATATAAAATCAACATATTTTTCTCGAATTCAATTATTTCATTAACTGTGGAAAGAATTAATTTCGATAAATATCAGATATTAGATTCTAATTTGTGTTTTGCAGTTTCTAAACAATATAAACGTTTGTGAATCAAATTATATTTCATTTTTGTTTTATTGGAGGATTTAAATTTAGATTAAAATCATATTAAAAAATATTGGAATTTTTTTTTTTTTGCGATTACAGAATTCGATTTTTCAATACAAAAAAAAACTATTACCTTCGAATTCAAACCGTTCAAGTTTTATGGATTTAATGTAAATCGATTAATGTCAAATATAATGGCAAATTTGTTCTTTGCACTTATAAAATTCCATTTTCAATAAAAATGATAATTTAAACTGTAATTTCTTCGTATTTAAACTGTTAAAGTTTTGTGGAATGAATTTAATTCGATTAACGTTAATTAAAAATTCAAAATTGTTCTATTCTTCTTCTAGAACTGGAATTTGATTATACAATACAAAATAAACGTATTTTTTATCGAATTCAGTTCGTTTAAGTTCTATGACACGATTTCAATTTGTTTTGTGTTGTCAAATAATTCGGTTTTGTTTGGAAGTGAATTTACCGAATACTTATGAACCGCCTCAGCAGTCCAGACGTAGCGCGCTGGACTTGCATTGTGAAGGTCTCGGGTTCGAATCCCGGATTGGGCATGGGCTGGGCGCTCGTGGTGATATTTACTACAAAATCGTAGGGAATAGATTTCACAGTACAATGGATAAAGTCTCTGTATGCTGTGGATCTTAGTAGATATTCCAAAAAAGATAAATCTAATATTTGCGTCAAATTCAATACGTCCATGTTCTGTGGAATGAATTCAATTCGAAAAATAATGTCCACTATCGAATTCGATTTTTTCGCAGTTCCATTTCATTTTGATTGTCAATAAATTATAAACGAAATACTAGTTTAAGTTTTCTGGATCAAATTTAAATTGAATTTGGTTGAATTTTAGAACATCGCAAGTATTAATTCCTACCAAGTATCTTTCCAGTTTTACTAGTCACTTGTTAAGTAATTCTAGTTCTTCGATTTCTGGGCCATTTCCCTGCCAGTAAACGACCAGTTCTTGACTAGTTTTACTGAAACGGATCCGTTTTTGACTATTTTTACTAAAAAGTTTTAGTTTTTAACTATTTTTACTGGCAGGAATATACTATTCAAATCACTACCGCTAACCAATCAGTTTTTGGCTAGTATTATAAGAGAAAGATCAGTCCTTGATTAGTTTTACTTGAAGGGATCTACTATTCAAAGCCCTACCAGTAACCGACCAGTTTATGACCAGTTTGACAGGGGACAGACCAATTTTTGACTACTTTTACTGGCAGGAATCTACTCTTCAAGTCCCTACTAGTAACCGATCCGTTTTTGAATAGTTTTTTTAGAGAAAGACCAGTTATTTACTAGTTTTACTGGCAGGGATCTACTCTTTAAATCCCTACCAGTAACCGATTGGTTTTTGAATAGTTTTTTTAGAGAAAGACCAGTTATTTACTAGTTTTACTGGCAGAAATCAACTCTTCAAATCTCTACCAGTATCAGACCAGTTTTTGACTAGTTTTTTTTAAAGACTGATCTACTACAAATCCCAAACAGTAACCGACCAGCTTTTGACTAGGTTTGCTGGAGACAGACCAGTTTTGACCAATTTTTAATTTGTTTTATTGGCATGGATATACTCTTCAAATCCCTACCAGTAACCGACCAGTTTTTGACTAGTTTTTTTAAGGACAGACCAGGGATCTACTTCAAATCCCAAACAGTAACCGACCAGCTTTTGACTGGGTTTACTGGAGACAGACCAGTTTTGACCAATTTTTAACTTGTTTTATTGGCACGGATATATTCTTCAAATCCCTACCAGTAACCGACCAGTTTTTGATTAGTTTTATTAGAGACAGCCCAGATTTTAACAAGTATTACTGGCGGGGATATACTCTTCAAATCCTAAACAGTAAGTGACCAGTTTTTGACCAATTTTTAACCCGTTTTATTGGCAGGGACCTACTCTTCAAATCCCTACCGGTAACCGATCAGTTTTTGTTTAGTTTTATTAGGGACAGCCCAGTTTTTAACTAGTTTTACTGGCGGCGATATACTCTTCAAATTCCTAACAGTAACCGACCAGTTTTTGACTAGGTTTACTGGAGACAGACCAGTTTTTGACCAATTTTTAAATAGTTTTATTGGCAGGGATCTACTCTTCAAATTCCTCACAGTAACCGACAAGTTTTCGACTAGTTTTCACTGGCGAGTATATACTCCTCAAATTCATACGAGAAACTTTACTTTACTAGGCAGCAAATTTTTGCTTGGTATACCCGATAACTGAAAATTTTTGGGCGATATGAAAAAAAACTTTTTAAATTTATAAACTTTTCTTTTCTCATTTTTGCATAAACTATGTATTAGATTTATTTTGCCATTACAACTATTTTGTATTTAAATACAAATTCAGTCCATTAAATTCGTTCATTAAGCATGTGATTTCCGAAATATCTTTTAAATGAATTTTTCTCTAGATAACATTTGTGACAGCTACTACAAAGAACGTATGTAGTATTATTTGCTGGATTTTTTCTACTTGAGTAATTTTGATGATGTTGCAACAAAGCTAATGCAATGCATAGTTACTTGGTTGTTGATTTTTTTTTATATATGTATTTTTTGTATAGTACCGTACAATCATCGAAATACACTTGGAACGGTCTTTGTTGTCGTTGATATCTTTTATCGTGGGTTCGTTCGTTCGCGTACGTTTTATCTGCTGTATGAAGTGAGTAGTAACAGCAACACCAAAGAATGTAGAAATTGTACAATGTTACTTACTCATAGTTGAAGATACTACTCTACAATGCAGTAATAGTCGTGTTATTATTGCAACATGCGAAAGGTGAGGGTTGTGTAGCGCATAGATACATTTTGCAGACTATTACAGCATAACTATGAAACGAAAAGATATTGTTGCAGCGACAGGTGACCCAATTGTTGTATTGAAACCAGTTCAATTGAACTGTGTAATTTTTTATGTATTTTGATTTTCTTTTTATTTTCTTTTATCGCTCTTGCTTCATTTGTATCTAGATATCGCTTGTACGAGCATCTATGCATCTTTGGGATGCATGTTGTTGTATCTTTGGCATGTCGACAGGTAGCTGCATGCAATGTGTTTCTAAAAAAATTACTTTCATTTCGATTGCTGCGCTGCATTGTTGCAATAATTACGCATATCTGCTGCGCATTGTTGCATCCAGCAGATACGTTAATCTGCTGAATGCACAGCAGAATAATAGTAATCTTATGAATGTAATCTCTTGAATGTAATCCATCAAAAAAATATAAAAAAAATTCAAAAAATCAGGAAGTACATGAAACATATGTCATGAAAGCAAGGCATTTTATTCTTTTTGAAATTTTCAAAAAAAAAATAAATAAAAAAAATTATTAAAGAAAAGAAATTCAATACCCCTGCAAGTTGCGCAGCACCAGCGGAATTTGATGGGAATCCCAGACATCGTGGTGTGTCTGTCGTGCTGTAATTCTAGACAGGAAATTTGATTTTATTACAACTGTCGATTGTTAGTCATAAATTGGATTCAATGCCAAAGTAGCTATGCAAACTGATACTTGTTACTTTTGCGATTTCTTTCTTTGCCAAAATTAACTATAATTCTTATCTTTTTTTGCAATTTTTTTTTGCAATTTTTACCTCTTAATTTTTTCATTATACATTTTTCTATATAATTTTAATTCCTTTTTTTGCAATTTTAGAATTCTGCAAAATTTACTGCAACAACTATCATTCAAAAGATTAGCAAATTTTGCTATAATTCATTGAAAAATGTTTGCGTTGTTCTTTTCACTTCAACTTGCACATATCAACCATGTTATACTTTGCGAAATGTGTGGAAATTTTTGTCATCAGTCTGTCTGTTTGTCTGACATGCCTGGGAATGAAAGTTGTCGCTCACTTATGACGGTTTCCGCGAATGACAATGACTCCCACTTCAACCGCAATCAGCAGCAGCAGTAGCAGCAGCAACTACAACCGTTGACAAACCAAGAAGTAGTCGTTGCGATGCGATTGCAATCGCTTTCACACTGTCTTTTCTACGATATTTGCGAATTTTTATTATGTTTATTGTTCAAAATGCCACTGACTATGCATTGGAAATATCTAGATTTAATTGTGCTGTAAAATTCTGCGAAAAGCTTGGCAGGTACATTGAACTCGTTGGGTTATTCATGATTTTGAAAAGTTGTTCTTTTTTTTCAATATGTATACACATAGAAAAAGTTTTATTTTAAATGAACCTAATACCGACATTTCAGGTTAAAGTGGTCAGGACACAGGTCACAATAGATCAATTATTCCAATTTTCAATACCAGACAACGTAGATATATAAATAATCTTATTTCGGATTTTCATTGCACTAGGTATTTTAGTTTTTCTGTAATAGTGATTTCAACAGACGTACAGACGAACATTAATAGACTTAGTAGGTTACGGTGTTCCATACCGGACACACCTCCCTTGACTTTTCGTGTAGGATATAAAAAGACAAAAACTTTACACGTGTGGTAAAGAATTGTAATTAATCCTGATTAAGAATCCAGCAAACGTGTATAAAACAGCTCTAATAGAACCTTAAGTTTAAAATGGAAAATTTGAATTGTATTTCTTCGAACTGGAAAAATCGTAATTTAATTTGCAATTTTCGAAATTTCAATTTTTTTTTTAAATTTTTCTATTTTATAATCAAAAAATTTCAATTTGAATTACAATTTTTTCATTTCGAAATAGCAAATGGAAATTCACCAATTTTGGAATTATTTGGTATTTTTTCAATTTCAAAATTGATACCCGAGACAAAATTTTTTGCATTTTTCAGGAATATTTCGGGCATATATCCGGAAAACGCACAGCTAAATGGAAAATCTTGGGAAGTGTATAGCAGGTTGTAAAATTTGATGGCGTTTTAATGGCAGATTCTCGCCATATATGGGGAACGGGCAGAAAACAGTCAGCTTTTGATACAAACTCCGCCTTTGTCTGTTTGAAATATGTCGAGGAAATATTTCTGAACTGTCTCGACGCTGCCAAAAATTTTGTCTGGGGTATTTTTTTTTTTGTGTTTGTATTTTGAAAAATTTAAATTTAAATAAAAAAAAAAATTATTTATTTTTAATTTTTCAAATTTTAAAGGGAAAATCGAAATTTCTTCGGGAATTATAATAGGAAACGATGAACAACTTTTTTTCAAAAATCATTAAAAACGCATAACAAAAACCTGAACCTGTACAAGTTGCCGGTCGATGTTATACATGCAGCATAAGATTGAAATTTAAGAGGACCGTCAAATGTATCCATAGAATTTTAATTCAATTACTTGCTGCTTAATAAAAAATAAAAATAAAACCTGATGCAAGAAGATGGAGAGGAGAATAAGAATTTGATATTGTGTGTGCACAAAAAAAAAATAGAGAACGAAAAAAAGAGCTATAAAAAAGATGGAGAGCGTAATCGTGATCGTGAATAAAAATGATCGCGAGCACAAGAGCAGTGATAGAGCGCAAAACAAAAGAGAATTGATTGAGAAGTGGAGAGCGTGGAGAAACCAAGAGCCGGTGCTCCCAGAGAGTTAAGATACTAAAGTATCTCAACATTCTAGAGCGACATATTGAGTGATTTTTTTTTAGATTGCAAAACTAAAGAGGAGCTCATTTTGAAGAGGCGACGATCACAGACGACTCAATGAACAGATCGCAGAACTAAAAGATATGCACGATCTCCAATTTAGAACGTTTGTCCCTATTAGGATTTGTAATGTTAAACAGACGACGATCATAAAGAACTCAATTCACAGATCATAGAAATAAAAGATATACACTTGCACCAATTTAGATCGTTTGTCACCATTAGGTTTTGTAACCACACAGTGAGTGAGTTTTTGAGAAATTAATTCACAAATATCTCTCTAATCAAAAGATCTGTGATACATATGCCCAAAACATGTACTTATGTTAAACATATGAATAACCAGATCATAGAACTAAAAAGCTCAAATTTAAATCATTTTCCCCCATACGTTTTGAAGCACTACAGTGCGTAAGTTTTTGGATTATAAAACCAAAAAAATAACTGAGGAATATTGCTCTAATCAAATAATGTTTATTAAGTATGCTCAAAAAAACGGAGCGCATGTTAAACAGACGACGATTTTTTGGTCCTCTGTAATCGTCGTCTGTTTTACATGAGCTCAGATCGTAGAACTAAAAGATAAGCTCGATCTCCAATTTAAATTGTTTGCCCCGTACCCTAGTAGATATTTATTCTATTAGGGAATACATGACCAGATGGCCAGATCATATTTTTCATGGTCAAGTTAAAATACGGTAAGAATACAATGAACAGTTTCCAATCATTTTCTTAGTACAATTTTGACTGGGGTACATTTTGGGGGGCTAAATTGAATGATTTCTGAAATTGTAAAACTAAAGTATAACACACAAAAATCTCGCTTCATATACCCAAAAATGTTAAATAGACGATAGACATGTTAAATAGACGATGATCACGTACGATCACAATGCGCAGATCGTAGAACGAAATGATATGCACGAGCTCAAATTTAGATCATTTGCCCCCATACGTTTTGGAGCACTACAGTGAGTGAGTTTTAGGATTGTAAAATTAAAAAGTAACTGATGAATATCGCTGTAATCATAAAATACATATTTATGTTCAATAACAGAGCTCATGTTAAATAGACGACGATCACAGAGGACTCAATTAACAGATCTAAAGACTAAAAGATCTTCAATTTGTATCGTTTATCCCCTACCCTAGTACCCTAGTAGAAATTGTAATAAGGTCATGATAGGGAACTGATCATGGAGTTTTTTCCTTGCCAAAACCCGATCAGTTATATGACGAACATGATCTGGACATGATCATGTCTACCCTAATAGAGTAAATTTCTACTAGGGCAGATACTGAGCCTATTAGGGAAGACATGGTCATGACCAGATCATATTTTCATGTTAATGTACTAAGGTCTGTTCCCGATAATAATCTTAGTACAATTTCAATTAGGATACCTTCTGAAGCACCACAGTAAATGAGTATTTGAGGCAGTAAAATTATTTTTAAACAGACGACTATCATAGAGCACTCAATTAACAGTTCGTAAATCTGAAAGATATGCACGAACTCAAATTTAGATCGTTTGTCTTCTTCTCTAATAGAAATTTATCCTATTAGGCAGGACAGATCATATTTTGCATGTCAATGGTCGGGTTATGACACCAGTTCAAGATTTTATTACAATTTCTACTAGGGTATGTTCTGAAGTGCTTTTCTGTGACTGTACAAACAAATAGTTACTAAACAAATATTTCTCTAATCAAAAGATCATTGATACAATTTGATACAATCATGTGAAACATGCAACGATCACAGATGATTCAATTAACAGATCGAACACAGTAATAAAATCATTTAAATGATGAATTTATTCATAAATATTATGAATTTTTCTACCAACTTCCAGATACATCATATTGATACCGTTCATTAAATGAAATATTGAACTAGGGTATATTCTGAAGTGCTTTTCTGTGACTGTATAAACAAATAGTTACTAAACAAATATTTCTCTAATCAAAAGATCATTGATACAATTTGATACGATCATGTTAAACAGGCAACGATCACAGATGATTCAATTAACAGATCGAACACAGTAAGAAAATCATTTAAATGATGAATTTATTCATAAATATTATGAATTTTTCTACCAACTTCCAGATACATCATATTGATACCGTTCATTAAATGAAATCTTGATGAATGCATTCATTATATATATGAACTTATTCATATCATCGAACATCATAGTAAAGAACGAAATATTCAATACAATGAATTTTGCAAAAACAAAGTAAGAGGAATCAGTGAATTATAGATCTAGTTTTACAAATAATATATAATTTTATTGAATTATGAAAACTTAATATGTCATGCAATAAATGAAAGGTACACCTATAAATTAATAATTTTTGTGTGTTGACTGGTCATTACTTTGGTCAGATTAATCCGAATTTCATGAAGTTTATAAATTTGGTTTGATGAACAGCATTCATCAATATAATGTACATATATGTTGCATTTTATGTTTTTGTGCATTAATATGAACTAGACACCTGCACAAGTTCATTTGAAACGCACTTCAAGACATTCACTTCGTTTCAAAACATTCACTGTCATCAACTCAATGCTTGATAATCGAATTAATATCTTGCTCACAACAATAAAGCACCAAGTATTGTCAAAATAAAACAAAACTGCAGTGAATAGGTCTATGATGAAGTGCAATAAAAATTCAAATACTGAAATTGACTGCTTATGACACCGAGTACTTAGTGCATTTTTCATTTTTTTTTTATTCAAAACATTAAATGTTTTAAATGGCTTGAAAATCATATGAATGTCTTGCTCACAACAATAAAGCACCAAGTACTGTCAAAATAAAACACAAACAAAACAAAACTGCAGTGAAGAGGTCTATGATGATGTGCAATAAAAATTAAAATACTGAAATGAACTGCTTATGACACTGAGTACTTTTGGTTTTTTTTTTTTGACATTGAATGATTTGAATGGCTTGATGTTTTGACAGTACTTGACACCAATGAAACAAATACTGCAGTGAAGTGAAGTCGCTCAGAGAGACGTCACCTTAATACTGTCGACTGGCATTTGCGAAATGAATTCAAAACTGTAGAGTGCAGTAGTGCATATTTGCGAAGGAAACTTCAAAACCATTTGTGCAGATGTCTCATATGAACAATACATTTCAGCATATTGAAGAATGAATTCATAACATTGATGTTTTGTAGTTAGCAATATTATGATTAGTTCTTCAGTACAATGAATCATGGTTGATGAACGGAATTCATCAATATGATGATGTTTTTTTGTTTAGTAATAAAAGGTATGCACGAGCTTATATTTTGCCCCTAATTTAGGAGGAATTTTCCCTATTGCCAGATCATATATTGATACGGTAAAAATACAATGTCCAGTCATGATCTTTTTACAATTTCTACTAGGGCACGTTCTGCAGCGCCAGACTGAGTTAGTTTTTCAGATGCAAAATTAAAAAGTAACTCTAAAAATCAACTCTAAAAAGATCTTTAATAAATAAACTCAAAATACGAACTCTTGCTTAACAGGCGACGATTACAGAGGTCAGAATGAGCAGATCGTCGAACTAAAAGCTATGCACAACAAACTCAAATTTAGATCGTTTGCCCCCCAACCACGAGCAACTTTTAACAGTTGTATTTCACTCCGAACTGGTTACTTCGGATACACTCCCTCGAAGCTATAGAAAACCTAATAAAAACTGAAAAAAAAAATGAAAAAAGAAACAAAAATAAACACAGTTTTATATACTAGCTATACAAAAAAAGAGCATTTTATACATATTGCAACATGAATACGTATTAGTATCTCTGATGAGTTTACAAAAAAAATACAAAAAAAAAAAAAATAACACACTTATTACGTGTATCTGATGAATAAGGCACAAATCTGTTTTTGAACCTACGGTAAATCGTATGCGTTTGTATAAATAACTTGTTGTCAATGTGATTTTTTATATATATACACAGTATATATTTATGCAACTAGATATCAGCGAACCGTTAAAAATGATGATACACATTTGTTGGATTGTTTGTTTAATTTAAATGTGGGTAGATACTTTTGTATCTGTGCGATAGCATGAACGGAAATACTGCAATATTGCAAAAATTATAGAAATATTATAAACCAAATTAAGCAAAACGTCTATTATTTCAGGCAACTAAATACGAAAATTAGACTGCATGAGATCAGCATAATTTAGTTTTATCTTTTTTTTACTATATACTCCAATGTTATAGCTGCATAAACAATGCATAAAATAATAATAACAAAAAAAAAAATGTAACTCGCCTAAATTCTATAGAAAAACCACTTTGCCACTTCGAGGCTACAAGAAAAACGTGCGCAAACTAAAGAATTCCATGGTGATCGTGCAACTTTTCGAACACCAGAGATTTGCTTTGGTCAGCGCAAGGAGTTGGTTGGTTGGTTGAGGCATATGGCGCATGTTATGTGTTGCCCATTCACCATCCGTGAGCAGTTCGATTTTGAGGCAGACGAACGTGGGGACGGACGTGTGTCGGGTCGAGCGTTGTGAGTGTTGAATATGCTGCCTGGCTGTGCCTGTATAACTGACGGACTGACTGACGGTATGATTGTCAAGGTGGTTTGGTGGTTGATTTGTTTGTTGGTTGGTTTGTTGAAAGGATGGTAATACAAATAATAGCCTACTGCAAAATATGTTTTGGAAGACACAAAAAACATGTCTGGCAGATCGTTTTGCATAGCAACGATTTTTATACCCTACACTAAGAGTGAAAGGGTATATTCAGTTTGGTACGCCGTTTGTAACACCCAGAAGGAAGCATCTCCGGTATGGAAAAGTATATATATTCTTGATCAGCATGACCTCCTGATCGATTTAGCGATGTCCGTCTGTCCGTCTGTCTGTCCGTCTGTCTGTCCGTCTGTCTGTCTGTCTGTTGAAATCCCTACTACTTTTAAAATTGAAGAGCTAGATGAATGAAATTCATAATTTAGATTACTTATATACCTACGCTGTATGTGCGTAGATGGCGAGATCGGTCCATTGTGACCTATGATCCGACCACTTGTGTTCAAATACCTCATATAAAATGTACATATAAAGATCAATTTTTGTGTATACGTGCTTAGGTAAACTTTTTTGGTCAAATATATATTGATATCATGCTCAAATACATGATAATAATGTTTTCCGGCGAAAAGACTTGTGGTTCACAAAAAAAAAATCGAAATTCGGTACACCTACACATTTGTAAATATGGGTATCAAATGAATGGAAATTCTTCTGCGATTGAATGTTTGTAGTTATTTTCAGGATTCGTATATCCTGGTGACCTATATATCACTTTGAATGGTAACCACACATATGTGTAGGGTATTTATAGTCGGCTTAGACCGACTATAATTTTGATAATCCTAACTATCATAATTACACCTACTTTAAAATTTCCCATGTGATCTAACCTTCCCAACTGGTTTTGTCTACAAACGTTGGGAATTTTTAAAATATGAATCTGTATGGGAACTAGTAGTGAGAGAAACCATTTTTAATGTAATGTCAAATGTAATTTCCCAGTATATCATGACTCAAAGTCTCCAGTTGCCTCGAACAATTCTCGAAGTAGTTTTGAGATAAAAAAATACGATCTTACTTTTTCGTACTTTAAATTGTAATTGGTCATGCATTATAGGGAACTGATATTAAAATTTTTCTGATGGCGAACATGATAATTTCTAAACATCTAGCTTAGCTTATCGAATGTAATGTTTAAGGTGTCTACGAAAATAAAACTTGATCTTGTGATTATATTAAAAATAATAATATTTAAAATTATTGGATTGACATAACATTTACCTTATTAGAGAAAATTTAATCATAAGGACTGCGTCGAATAAAATTGTCCGTTACATTCAAATAAAAAAAAATTGATCATAGTAGCTCTGAATTAAATGGCAACCAAAAACAACCTCGTTGGTCTTTTAAAAAAATTGCCAAGGAGGTAGGGGCTAACCCTGAGACCATTTCTCGCGTTATCAACCGCTTTAAGGAAGACCTGAGTATTGAAGCGGAAGAAAGGTTCTGGTAAAAAAAGGCGCACATGATCGTGAAAAGTCAAAGGTTGTGAAAATTTTAAAGAAAGATCCAAGCATATCCGGAAGGAAATTGGCGAGAAAGGCGGATTGCTCAGAATCTTTCGTGCGCAGGACTAAGAAAGAAGCTGGGCTGAAGACGTACAAGGTCCAAAAAGTTCCGGATAGAAATGCCGTCAAGAATGAAACCGCAAAACAACGAGCTAAAAAGCTGAACCAAGATTTTTTAAAAAAATTCGATTGCTGCATAATGGACGACGAAACTTATGTTTTAGCGGATTTTTCTCAGCTACCTGGACAGGATTTTTTTTACAGCCGATTCTCGAGGAAATGTCCCTGAAAAATTCAAAAAAAAATGACAAAATTCCCAAAGAAATTCCTTGTTTGGCAGGCAATTTGCAGTTGTGGAAAAAGGAGCAGCTCATTCGTGACATCGGGTACAATTAATAGCGAAATAAATGTGAAGGAATGCTTGCAAAAGAGATTGCTTCCATTTTTACGCCAACATGAAGTGTCCACATTTTTTTGTCCTGACCTCGCTTCATGTCACTACAGCAAAACGGCCTTAGAGTGGATCCAACAAAATGCAGTGATTTTTGTGTCTAGAGAAGCCAATCCACCAAACTGTCCAGAACTCAGGACGATTGAGAGATACTGGGCTTTAGTAAAAAGGGAGATGAAGACAACAAAAAAAGTGGCCAATGACCTTCAAGACTTTAAAAGAAAGTGGTCTTCAGCAGCTGTGAGGGTGTCGGACACTACCATTACAACATTAATGGAAGGGGTTCCGGAAAAATTAAAACTTTTTATTAAAAAATATTAATTTCTGGTTTATTATATTTTTTTTTAAATCTAAAAATAATTTGCAAAATAAAATATTTTATTCTATAAAAATTCGATTACTAGATTTTTTCATTTTTGTAGCGGACAATTTTATTCGCAGTTGTTCCTCATAAGAAAATTTTCACCGGGCAGTGATTGGGATTTTAGTACTGAAAACCCTAGATTGCATACTCAGTTTTCTATTACGTAACGTTTTTGAGAAAATTGCCATAATATTTTTAAGCTGTTCTTACTCACTAATTGTGGAAAATTAGTAGAACAAAAAAAAAAAATTAACGCAATTATTCTTTAAATTGTCCAAACTAATTTTAATATACTAATGAATGCTAATATTCCAATACATTTTTAAGTTAATGGGATCTAAACTCGGAACATTTTTTTTTTAATGTTTTTTTACCATTTAGGATTTAATGATAAACAAAAACATTATGTATGGTATCTAGAGCATAGTCCAAACTAACTATCACATTTACTAAATTTTTCATAATTGATTTACTTTTTGAAATATTCCCTAAGATCAAAATTTTGTTACTCTTTTATGCAATCATTTCAACAGAAATACTAATACCCCTAATCTAAAAATATTATTACTTCGTATTTAAAGTATGCTTATTCTTATTCCATACTCAGTTTTAATGCATACTGAGTTTTTTCAAT
This sequence comes from Dryomyza anilis, assembly GCA_951804985.1. Lineage (NCBI taxonomy): Eukaryota > Metazoa > Arthropoda > Insecta > Diptera > Dryomyzidae > Dryomyza > Dryomyza anilis. Next base: position 14,363,645 of record OX638134.1, on the reverse strand, counting down.
TAAGTGGTGTTTTTGAAAAAAAAAATCGCTAATTCGATATTTTCCAGTTGGTATGTAAAATATAAAGGATTTTTCAATAAGAGCGCTACAAAAGTTTTTTTAAATAAAACGAAAATGGTTTTGGATATCAATGAAATTCTTTATTCCTGTAAATGTACGTTCTATGCCATTATGTATGGAACTCGATTTCTTTAGCATGGCCACCACGGGCACGCTTGCAGAAGTCCAGACGCTGAACGCAATTTTCGACGGTTTTCAAGCAGAAATCGGCCGATACTACTGCAATTTCACGTTCGATATTCGTACGAAGTTCATAAATCGTCGCTGGCTTTTTGGCATAGACCATAGACTTGACGTAGCCCCACACGAAATAGTCTAACGGCGTCAAATCGCACGACCGAGGCGGCCAATCGACTGGACCATTTCGTGAGATAACACGTTCTCCAAACTTGGTTTCCAATAAATTGATTGTGGCATTCGCTGTGTGGTTTGTGGCGTTGTCCTGTTGGAACCACATGTCCATATCATCCAATGGGGGCCAAAAATATTCGGTTTTCATTGAACGGTAGCGATTCCCATTCACATTAACGTGCCGCTCTTTATCATCACGGAAGAAGTACGGCCCAATGACGCCGCAGGCCAATAAACCGCACCAAACCGTAATTTTTTCGGAATACAATGATGACTCAAGGGATTGCTGTCTGACCAATAACGCATATTTTGTTTATTGACGAAGTCATTCAGCCAGAAAAGAGCCTCATCGCTGAAGATGATTTTTCGATGAAAATCCGAATCATTTTCAAGTTGTTGCTCAGCCCAATTCACGAACATACGACGCTTCTGGTGGTCAAGCGGCTGACAAGGACGTCACAGAGATGCCCAACGCTTGAGAACGACGTGTGAGAGCCACATTTGGTCTTTCTTCAACTGAAGCCTCAGCGGCAGCAATATTCTCGACACTACGGGCACTCCTTTGTCTCACTGGCACGGGAACATTTTGTACTGTGCCTGTGGATTCAAATTTTCGCTCAATTGTTGATCTGCTAGGACGATTATGACGACCATATATTGAACGTAGCGCTCTTAACGTTGCGGCCACTGACTCTGAATTTCGGTAGTAAATTTTAATAATTTCGACTCGTTGTTGGCTCGTATTTCTTTGCATCATGAAATGGCAAACCTTACTGAAGAGAAATGTCAAAAGAGCGGCAAGAAATATGGCGTCGTTAGCTGTCCCTGTCACTCTACTTTTGTAGCGTCCCTATTTTAAATTTTAACTGTTTTTGACAGAAATTGGGCATATTTATAGAGCATATTTTAAAAAATTAAAACTTGCACAAAAAAGTTAGTAATTTTCATCATTAGTTTGAACAATGCTCCGCATAATCATTTATAATTTTCTTATTTATAATTAGATTCGCAATGCTAATAAAAACATCGTCCAAAAATAGTCTAAAAAAAATCATATTTTTAAATTCGAGAGCAATTTTCTTAAAAACTTTACGTAATAGACAAAAACTGAGTATCCCTAGTAGAAATTTTGGTAGGGCCATGGTCATGAAGTGATCATGTCATTATTTGAGATGATCGGGATATGACGAGGCCCATAATGTCCTTGTAACGCAGTGCCCTGATCATGTACTGACCTCAGGCCATGATCATGTACTGATCGGGCAATTCCCCATTTTATTATTTACCCGACAATTGCATTGTCAGAGCCCGTGCATAATAGGGTTTCTCTCATTAATCTCGATCATTGCTTGATGCTAATTTCGATATGAGGAACAAATAATGTAGCAATGATCGGGAACATTGACTATTTAGGTAATGTAAACCCTGGTATGGTAAGCATGATAAGGGCATGCAAAGGCAATGATCATATTTTCTCTAATAGGGCTTACCCAACGAAATGCCGATCATTTCCCGATGGCGCATCGGGCAAATTTCTACTAGGGATGCAGTCAAAATTAGAAGCCGCGAATTATATAGAATTGATATATGAAATGTACATGGCAAACATTTTGTCTCGTTTGGTTGAGTAGTGCTATTATCAAAACTGAATAAGACGGCATTATTTGTAGTTTTATATAGTTTTAAACCACCTGTTCATAAAACTGAAAAACCATAAAATTTCAAAAATCAAAAATAAAAATCATTTGTTTTAATATTTTATTTTTTTTATTTATATATGCATGTATATACCTACGATTTGATATAAAATAGATATTTCTTTAAGTAGATATATATAATTGTTTTTTTTTTTTTTTTTGTTTGTTCACACTTTGATACAATAATTACAACATTACATTAAAAGAACCCAACTATATAAATATGCAATTGGAATGAATATATGTAAATATTTTTTTTTGTTTTAGTTTTTTTTTATTTGTTTCATTAGGATATAAAATTAATAATTTGCATTAATCTTTGGTTGTAAATGGGGGGACTTTTAATAAATGGCTTAAACATGTAAATTAGAGTGTGTATGTGTGGGTGTGTGATATAAGTAGAGAAGAGTGTTTAATGTAGTGCTTGAGATAATATATATAAATATATAATATATATAGAGAGAGAGATTGTGCTGCTTCGAGTACATTATTCATTTTACATTTATATTAATATAATATTTAAATAAAAACTAGCTAATTACTTGAGCTACTTAAATGCCTATGAATGTCACTAAATAGAAGACCCTTTTTTTGGCTTAACAACTAGTGATAGTTTTTTTCTTATTCTTTTTGATTTCATTAGACTCAAAAATATTTATATATGTTGTATATATGTTGCAATTTAAACGCAATTTAAAAATGTTTGTACATTAAAATGTCTTTTCTTGGCAATACGTTGAGTTTGTAATTTTTGTTGTTGTTTTTATTATTAAATTATAAATAAGTTTTTTGTTTTTCTTATTAAAAATGAAAAGAAAAAAAAAATAGACTAATATGTATAATGCTAAAATTAAAAACTAATTTTTAATTTTAAAATTTAAAACTAATTTGTATTATATTAAATAATTAAAACTATTTTATTTAAAACAAAACTATTTTTTTTTTTTTGTTGGAGAAAATTAAATGTCTTTACAAAGAAAATATATATATATATATATTTTTTTTGTATGAAAATAAAAGGCAAAATTAAAATGAAACCTTTATTTTCTTTGTAAAAATAATAATTTTTATTAGGAATATTTTTTTAGAAAAAAATATTTTTTTATTTTGTGGTAAAAAAGTATCTTTTTTGATAGAAATATTTTTCATATTTAAATATTTTTTTATATATTTAAAAAAAAAAAAAAATAAAAAAAAAAATTTAAAAAAAATATATTTTTGATTTATGTAAAAAAAATATTTTTTTTTTCATTTTTGAAATATAAAATTATTTTTGAAAAGAAAAAATTATATTTAATTTTGAAAAAAAAAAATATATTTCATTTAAAAAAAAAAAAAATATTTTTCAGTTTTGAAAAAAAAAATATTTTTCAGTTTTGAAAAAAAAATTAAAAATTATTTTAAAAATATTATTTTTTTCATTTTTGGAAAAAATATTATTCATTTTGTAACTTTTAAAAATTATTTTCAGAACCAATTTAATTATTATTTTCTTTTTAATTTATGGCCATCAAATTTCTTTGCAAAGAAAACTATTATGGGGATTTTTATGAATTATGATTTTTTAAATTTAAATTTTTTTTTTTTTTTTAAATCATTTTTTGACCATGAAATTGCTAATACATATTGCAAATAAAAAATAAAAATGTATAAAATTTTTGAAAATTTAAAAAAAGCGCAATAGTGAAAAAATGATTTTTATTTCTTGAACATTTCTTATATTTGCAACTACTAATTGCAACGATAATTATTATTATTAGAAAAAAACGTTCAGATAAATTAGTTCAAAAAAAGATTAATGTGTATCGCCTGTTTCAGCTATCGTTTGAAGTTTGAATAGAATTTTCAATAAATATTTTCATATAAACTTTTTTGAAATTCGATATTTCTATACATAAAATGGTTGACAAATCAATTTATCTGTTTCTGGAAAAATTCAATTTTTATAGAAGAAAATTTTAAGTTGTTCTTTGTAAAGGGTTTTTCAATAAGAGCGCTACAAAAGTTTTTTTCAATGGGTTTTCAACAGGGACGCTACAAAAGTAAAGCGACAGGAACAGCAAACGACGCCATATTTCTAGCCGCTCTTTTGACATTTCTGTTCAGTAAGGTTTGCCATTTCATAATGGAAAGATATACGAGCCAACAATAAGTCGAAATTATTAAAATTTACTACCGAAATTCGAAATCGTATATCTTTCCATCATGAAATGGCAAACATTACTGAAGAGAAATGTCAAAAGAGCGGCAAGAAATATGGCGTCGTTTGCTGTCCCTGTCGCTCTACTTTTGTAGCGTCCCTGTTGAAAAAACCCTTTACAATCAAAAAAATTGTTTGTTGCATAATTTAATACTCTGTAAAATTATATTTTCAGTATATTTTGCTTGTCGGAAAAATATTGTTTGTTGAAAAAACATAATGTTTGTAGAAAAAACATTATGTTGGTCGAAAAAAAAAAAAATTATGTTTGTAGAAAAACATTATGTTTGTAGAAAAAACATTGTTTGTAAAAAAAAATATTATGTTTGTAGAAAAACATTATGTTTTCAGAAAAAAGATTATGTTTGTAGAAAAAATATTATGTTTGAAGAAAAACATTATGTTTGTATAAAAACCATTATGTTTATACAAAAACATAATGTGTGTCGAAAAAACATTATATTTGTAGAAAAAACATTATGTTCGTAGAAAAAATTATTATGTTTGTAGAAAAAAACATTATGTTTGTAGAAAAAACATTATTTGTTAAAAAAAAAAAAAAATTTGTTTGTAGAAAAACATTATATATTCAGGAAAAAGATTATGTTTGTAGAAAAAATATTATGATTGAAGAAAAACATTATGTTTGTAGAAAAAACATTATGTTTATAAAAAATCATAATGTTTGTAGAAAAAACATTATGTTTGTAGAAAAAACATTATGTTTGAAAAAAAACATTATGTTCGTAGAAAAAATATAAAATTTGTTAAAAGAAATAGTTTTGTTTGCAAAGAAATTAATTACTTATTAGCGAAAAAAAATGTTTTATGGACAAAATATTGTTTTATGTGGAACATATATGATATACATTTTTTTAATTATTGTTTTTTGTTAAAAATAGTTTGGTTTAAAATATTGATAGTTATGTTTTAAAATAAATAGTTTCGTTTAAAAAATAAATAGTTTTGTTAAAAAATATAGTTTTCAAAAAATTTTGAATTTGGCAAAGTAATAAATTTCAATGCCAAACGTTTTTCAATAACTATAAAATTTATAAAACTATAAAATAAAATAAGAAATAAATTAGAAAAAAAGCTGCGTATAAAAAATATTTATAAAAATATTAAAATTAAATTTAGAAAAAATAAATATAAAAAAATATTAAAAACTAAAACTCAAATAAAAAAAAAAACGAATTTAAAAAAATTATATTAAAAATAAAATTATTTAAAAATATTAAAAAAAAATAACTAAAAAAAGTAATTTAAAAATTATATTAAAAATAAAACTATTTAAATAAAAAGAAACTATTTAAAAAAACCTAATTTAAAAAAAAAATAAAAAAAAAACTTTTTTTTTAAAATAACTATTTATAAAACTGCTAATTATTTAGTAAATAAAATATACTTAGTTATACCGCTGACACCTGCGCCTCCTCGTCGTCATCATCATGCGCGGACTTGCTGCGATAAAAATCGCTTGCGGGCCCCAAAACACCCTCCATGCTGTGCGCGCGCCCCAGACGCTGCAGATGCGCCATCTGCGCCGCCACCGAATAGGCGGGCGGCTGACGCGGCCCACGCGATGGTGGACGCGGCGGTGGTGGAGGCGGATGTTGCTGCTGCGACTGCTGCATATGATACATAGAAGCCGATGAAGTAGCAGCTGAAGGTGCTGAACACCATGGCGCTGTGGAAGAGAAAACATTTAACATTTAGCTTTTTTGTTGCTAAAGCTCCTAAGAAGCCCCCCTTTTGTGTCCCCCCTTGAAAATACTTACAATTCGCTGCTCTGGAGGCTGCCGCCAAATGATGTTGACTCGGCACCAAGTGATACAAGGCGCTTTCGTTGACGCCCAACTGCAGCTCATGCTGCGCCGCATACGACGAGCCATGACCGCTGTCATTGGAGGTGAGCGAACCGCTGATGGTGCTTTTGCGCAGCGGCAAATTGCTGAAACTCGTGACGCTGCTACTCTCGGCCGAGAGATCAACGGAGGGCAGTGGCGTCATAGTGTCCGAGTGAGAGCGCTCGTGTATGGAGCGCGCATAGCAGGAAATGCTGCCGCCGGCGCCAATAATACCAGCATTAACACCGCTGACACCACCACAAGAATCGAGACGTCTAAGTGCAGCAGGACTTGCATTGACCGAGTTACTAACGGCATTGGCGGCGCCGCTAAAATGCAGCGAATTTGCGCCGAGCGGCAGCTGACGTGGTGGCGGCTGATACGTGCGTATTTTTGTATTTTCTGCGAGCGATAATATTTTTTTGACTGCCTGCGGTGAGGCAGTGCCAAATTTGGGGCCACCGCCGTTATTCTGATGACGTCGCTGTAGCTGCTGCTGCTCACTGTTCGAACTGGTTGAGCTGGCGGTGGAACGCGTCGGCGATGGCTGCCGCTTGCGCAATGACAGCGAAGAGTTCGGCGCCGATGCCGAAGAACTGTGCGAGTAGATGCTGAGACCATCGCCGCCGCTGGCATTGCTGCGCGCTGCAGTTTGTGGCGGCTCACATTCCAGCGACAGCTTGTGCAGCGTCTCCTCGTCGCTGATGACGCGCATATGCGTCAGATAGGATTTGACGCGACGCACCATTTGTGCCTCCTCGAACATTTTCTTGGGATTGGGCGCGGTTGTAGACTTTTTGCGGCGTTTTATCGTAGATTGTCCAGCATTGGCGGCGATTATAGTGCCACTGCTAGAAGTCAGCTGTTGTAGTGCAGCTGCAGAGGTGGCAGCTAAGGAGGCCGAGGGCGTCTTCTGCTCTAGCAACGTTTGCAAATCATAGGCGCTCGAACACATGTGCGTCAGCTGACGCACCTCCTTGGCAATCATGCGCAATTTTTCGAAATTAATCAAACCACCATCGACGCGCGTATCATTGCCGAGGTGAATAAATGTTAAATCTTTTTTCACCACCGGATAGAATGGTATTATGGGCAGCTGCGTCAAACACTCGGCGGCAACGAGTTGTCTATATTTTGACATATTACGCGAGGGATCCATTAGATCTTGCAGATCTGCAAAGAGACGCTGATACTTGGAGGGTAATTTTTCCCATGTCTGACGCAAACGCGTCACGGCTGCATGTCCGAGACCCGAAACTATAGCAAACATCGAGTTAAAATTGCGACATTCTTTGCAGTGACGCGCAATTTTGATAAATTGTTTGACAATTTTCATGCGTCGCACATTATTCGGCTCGGCGCACACTTCGCTGACGACCCAGAACATTTCGCGATTGACAAGCGCTGCAAAATTGCTCAGCATGGGTAGGCCATACTTGGAATTTAGCGCAAAGAGCTCATCCACATATTCGCTGGATTCGATTTGACGAAATATGGCAAAATCCTGTAAGGTGAGCTGTACCGCGAGCTCATAGGCGTTGAGTTGTAGCAGATGCACGGTAGATTCACGCAGCAGTTCCAAAGCCAACTCATCGGGCACCAAGTTTTCGGTGCTGCCGATGCTCTTGAGATAATAACGCGCCGAGAGTCCAATGCGTTCGGCCAAATTCTGCAATTGTTCGGGCAGACGACGCTGTTTAATCATGCCGCCCTCGCCGACGCTCACCTCGCATAGGGTATAGTGCGACGAAGGATCGTGTATGCCGAATTCGTGTAGCGCCAGCATTACCACCTCATGTGCGGTTGTCTCGCGATTGACGAGCAGATACTTGCAGCACTGATCGGCACGATAGACTTTTAAAACATGCTCCGGATAGTCGGGCGGCGGCGGTGGAAGCAACAGTTGTTGCGCCGTTGCATTGCTGGAGGCGGACGTATGAAATTGCGTTAGCGTGGGTGGCGGTGTGGCATCCTCATAGCAGCTAGCGGCGCTTAAATCCGGATTGGACTGTGATTGATAGAGTTTGGCGGCGTGTGCGGCGCTGTTTTTGCTGTTGTTCTGCGCATTTGTGGACTGTTCATCATTTTGAGTGGTGCTGCCACCATGTGTCAAATGCTTCATCTTGAGCAAAGCCTTTTGTATGCGGCGCTTGGGTCCGAGCGTCATAAAACCCGAGGACTGTTTGTCATTGGCGGGTTTATCGGCGCTGTTGGATTTTTCGACGCTTGCATGTTTTTCGCCGCCGCTCGTATGTTTATCGGGCTGCAAGCGCAGCGTACTAACAAAATGTTGCGCCGAAGTGGGAGACAGCGGCATCGTCGTCGTTGTTGCCGCCGCTACGCAGTGATCCACCTGATCCAGGGATGAAGCCTTGAGCGCCAACAAATTGCTTTTGACGCACATGCTCAAATGTGTGCTACCCGTGAGTATTTCGTGCGCACGCTTAAGCGTGACATGCTCAAACGACTGCCCATTGACCTCAAGCAGCTGATCGCCGCGTTTGAGACCGGCGTCCTGCGCCTTACAGTCGCTGTCAACGTGTGCGACAAAAATGCCGCTGCGCGTCTCATAGCCGCCAACAATTTGAAAATTCAGACGTTCATCGCGTGAGGAACGCGTCAAGGTAATGGTGCGACGTCGCGCCTTCGCGGCGCAGGCGATATGCAGTAGACGCAGTTGCCCCAGCAACTTGTGACGCTGCAGACAACATTCGAAACGTTCGAGAAACGAAAGCATATCATCGTCTGTTTCAAAATCGGTAAAATGATTATTAACCCACAGCAAAACGACGCGTGTGACACGATCGCGTATTTCTTGTGGCGTTGCGTTGCTGCCGGCGATTGTGTTAGCGATATTGTCATCGCCAAACCATTTGAGCAGTTGCTGTGTCAATGCTTGCGGTTGCGCTAGAAAAATGCGTTGTGTGAGCAGAAAATCTTCGACATAACTGGGATCGCTCATGGCATGCTCCTCAATTAGCTGCAGCAAGAGACGTTCAATGCTGGCGCGTATCACCACATGGCCACGGCGTTGTGCGCTTGCATTCGAGCCGCTTGCGAGCTGTCGCAGCTCAGTGACCATAACAACTCGGCCATTTTCATCCTCATGCCGGCGCGTATTCTCCTCGCCCTGATGCTGTATGCGATAGTAATCGGTTTGTGTAATGCAAACAAATTGACAATCATCGCATTTGGTGCGCATCACACCACGATGATAAAGTTTATCCATGGTGGGCAGTATGCCAAAACTATCGCCCAGCTGTAGCTGCTGCTTTTCGCCACCGGCGGCATGTTCAATCTCCACATGGCCGTTGATCAGCACTGACCATGAGTCCAACTCCTCGCCATCGGACATAACAATGGTGCCGGCTTTGTCAACGACCGCAAAAACCATTACGGAGCAAAGCGCACGCCGTACAGGCAACGTTATATTACTGAAAGCCTTTAGGCCCTGTGTAAATTCGACCAAAGTATCAATGTCTTCATCGCTACGTTCGCTGGGATCTTTTTCGAGACAATCACGCACAATATCGCGCACATTGAGACTGTCCATGCTCTCGGCAAGATCTTCCTCATCCGAGTCGACCACCGATTCTACCAGACCGGAGAGATCAATTTCGTCGGCGTCCAGCGACGCGCTATGCATGGAGGCCATGGTGTCGCTACCCGAATAGGCGGAACTAGTGTCGCTGCAGTGTGAGCCGCGATTGCACTTTTGCTGCAGCTCGGTGCGCGGCGAGGGGTAACGTTGACGCGACGGCGGTTGCGGCGGCGCAGTCGACTGGTGTATGAGATGCGGCGGCGCCGGCGGCTGCTGCGTCGTCGTCGTCGACTGCTGCTGCTGGTGTTGCTGCTGCACCACCGTGTCCATTGGCGGTGCAGTGAGATGGCGCTGTTCAAAGCGTTGACTGCGAAACTGTTGCAGAATGCTTAAAAATGACGTTTGTTAATTGGCGCGATCAATTTTTGTAATTTTTAGTTGCTACAAGGTTTCAAAATGGTTGCAGTATAGTTTTACTTCATTTTCGATAGCATTTATTAGAATTTATAAAAGTTTTAATTCAGTTGCAAACATTTGTTGCATTAGTGTTGCCATTTAGTTGCAAAGCGGTTTCAAATCAGTTCCGTTCTGGTGTTTATACAGTTTCTGAGGAGTTTTAATCAAGAATGCATTCAGTCATTGAATTTCTTCAAAGTTTTAATAAAGTTTCAATTGTTTCCGAGATTCTAAAGTAGTAATTTCGGTAACTTTAAATTGAATTCTAAAAAGTTTTAACTCCGTTTTTATGGATTTGTGCATTTGTGTTCTCATTTAGTGCCAAAGTTGTATCTATAAAGTCGCAGATCAGTTTCAAACAAGTTCCAGCGTAGATTCCATGCAGTTTTCGAGTTACAATAAGGTTTCAATAGAGTTACCGCGGTTTCAAAGTAGTTTTGAAACAAATTTAACAAAGGTTTATTAAAATTCAAAATTACAATAAAGTTGCAATAAATAATTTCAAAGATTTTTATTTAAAACTCTAATTTTAATTGAAATTTATTGAAAATATAACATAAAATACAATTTAAATTCAATTTTAATTATATTTCAACCAAATTACCATTCATAAATTTTTAGTTATTCAATGAAGTTTTCTTTCAATTTCCGCTTCATTGAAGTTTGGTTTCAGTTTTCGTTCAATTTCCACTGCATAGTAATTTTTCAGTCAATTTTCTTTTATTTTTACACTCGATTTAAAACATTTAATACACCATCAAGTTTTCTTTTAATTTTGTATATAGTTTTTCATTTAGTTTTTATTAAGTTTTACTTAGTTTTCACTGCATTTTTAATTCACTTTCATTTAGTTAATTCCACTTAATTTATTTCTTTTGTATTTCAATATAATTCGTGGGCGTCGCTTGAGACGAAATACGCATTCAGTTCGTTTAGTTCGCTTAAAAATTCGTTTTATACTTTGTTTAATTGAAGAGTTCGTTTTTAATTTAGTTTTGCTTTAAATTCACTGTTCTCTATACTATTTTTTGTTATATTTTATGCACTATTTAATATAAATTTGTTTGCATTAATTTATGGTATTTGGATTGCAGTCAAACATTTTCACTTTTGTGTTTCAATTTCACATTGGTTCTGCATGTTGCACACTTCACTACGTTCCACACACAATCCAACGCAGCAGCTGCTTCTCTTGTGCCACCGATACAGTCCACATATTGTTTGAATTGATTCAATGTTGCCAGCTCTGTGGAATAAAATATGTTTGAAGGCATTTTTAGAAATAAATTACAATTGTACACCTTAAATAAGTAAAATGAAAAATAAACTATACAAAAATAATAAAACATAATAATAAATTAAATTTAATAATTAATATTCAAAAATAAATTCATTCAGTAAACATAAAATATGATTATTTTTTATTTTTACTTCTAAATATTTATGGGCTTTCGATCGCTATAAAATTTGTAAACAAACCTTATATTCTCAATATATGGATCAAGGACCGATTTTTATATGAAAACATGTATATTAAAAAAAACAACTTATATTAAAACATATTAACGAATAACGACAATTTTAAGCGAATAATGATTTCGATTAATGCCCGATTTATATTGTATCTTCTGTGAGTCTCACTGTATCTCCTAGGGTTACATTTATTGAAAAAACTGCTATTTTTATATGAAAATTTAAAAAAATGAAACCCTAGGAGATACAGTGAGACTCACAGAAGATACAATGTAAATCGGGCATATGATACCAATATTGGCATTCCTGATTAGTATCCATCGAATATACTAAGAACGAAAAGGTGGAAAATCGGTGTCCAGTTATTTGAATATTTACTATGTAGTTAACGAGTTTCACGAGAGATTAGGCATTAAATATTTTTTATTATTTTACTTAATTTATTCTCTATTTTTAATTCATATTTTTTATTTGTAGATACTTTCACAAATTTGAATTTTCTGGATAAAATTATGGATACCTCATATTTGATACAAGCTATCAAAAAACTAAGAACAGAATTAGAACGAGTATATATATCCAACTCGTTTCATTCACCCTAAAATTGCGTATGGAGCAAACTTATTCACAGGTATACTATAACATGAATTCTAAATTAAATTTATTTTTTAATGTTTTTATTGCGAACATTTGTATTTTAAATTATCATTAAAATTGTATTTAAAAAAACATTAGTAATAATTTAAATTTGATTAAATATTTTGATTTTTAGAGACGTTTTTAATTATTAATAACCCAGCAAACCAAACGATAATTTTACGATATCGAAATGAGATCGTTTATAGCCTCAAATTGTCGTTTTCGATAATCTATAATGATATGAAAACGATAGGCTTTTCTATAACAACGAACCTATCTAAAATCATATCGTTGTTTTTGTCGTTATAGATATCGAGATGATATCATAAATGGATATATTTTCGATAAACAAATTTTATTTGTTCAGAAAATTTAATTTTTAGACAAAAATTATAAAGAAAATTTAAGTATTTAGTAATAATTTAAATTTGATTAAATATTTTGATTTTTAGAGACTTTTTAATTATTAATAATACATTAAATCATAAATACATAAATTTTTAAACTCGTAAAAATTTATATTTTTCGAGAAATTTTAATAACTTGGTTTTAAAAAATTGAATTCTAAGAAAATTGTTAAAATCTGAACTTTTTACTTTAAAAGATTTTAGATTTTTAATTTTTTAGTTTTAGGTAAATTCTCTCTAAGGTAAATCACCATAATTCTTTTTAGTTTAAAAAATAGCATCAGTGAAATTGTATAGAAAAAAAAACTTAGATGCATTTTTCATAAATACACCCAGTAGTAAATTTCAGGAGCAAGAAGCTATGCTAGCACTGATTCTCAAGCAGATAGAACCCCTTCCCGACTAAATGATTTCCTTTCTTCTTTTTTATATGAAATGAACATTTTTGCAGGACTTCCCTATTCGTTTCTCAGAGAACGGGTCTCACAAGATCGCACAAAATAGTTTGACTCATTACTGTTAGCATTCCATTAGAAGGTGAGCTAGCAGTGCTTCGCTTTTGTATTTGAAAAATATTAGAAATAGTTACCAAATCGACTGGCGCTGATTCTCTAGAAGGTGTGCTGGAAGTACACTAGCTTCAGTGATGGCAGAATGTGTATTGAGCATGCTAAGAAGTTGTTATAGCAGGACTTCTAATGGCAAGGCCTGAACAAATTTACTACTGGGTATATTTTGTTTTTATTTTTAATGTTTAAAAAAATATGGCACTGAGGCGGAAACAAATTGAGTATGGCGGAATTATTGTGTAGGGAGGAATTATGGTGTTTTACTTTAATTTAAATTAAGAAAAAAATATTTTTTTTAACAAAAATTTTTTCTGATCTGCATTTTATCGGCCAAAAAATATAATATATTTGAAAAACCTATGAAATATACTGAAAACCCCAGTTTTACCCCACCCCCTCGGTTTTAATTTGGTTTTCCATTTTGACTTGTCCGGAATTTGCAGTTATACCAACATTTTAATAATAATTATAAAAAAGAAGTATTCAAAATTTAATAACTTGCGTACCTTTATAATAATTTAATCATAATTTAAATCGCCTTAATTGTTGATATTATTTATTGAAATATCAAATATCAATGTAATTTTTTAAATTGATATTTGTCGTTTTGAGATTCAAATGAGTTCGTTTGTTTTTGTACTTTGATTATAATATCAGGTTACTTTATTCTTTTTACACGTTTCATACTATTTCATTTAAAATTGACATAAATGCACAACTTAATTATTTTAACCAATATTTTATTTAAAATATTTTTGAAAAATAATTCATATGAAATGGAATAACATTTGTGGTCATTTTGCGTGGGCAACAATGGCGTCACGTACGTTCCACTGCTCGGTGTGTTTCGTTTTATATATGTTGCGTGTTCCGTTTCAGTTCGTTTTGACAGTGTTTCGTTTCGTTGTGACACCAAAACGCACACACACACACACTCATCCACGCACGATTATGCAGGCGCACACAGGCTAGACGCTGGTATACATAAATGTGTCTCGTTTTACGATTTCTTTTTCAGCTCTACAATTTTTTTTTGTTCAAATTTTTTCATTCCCATCAATTAAATGCGCAATAATTCACTATTTTTACAAACTTTTTGCACTTAATTTTTACACGCACACATTGCCATTCGTTTAGATTTAATTAATTTTACTTTGTTTTGTTTTGATTTTAATTATTTTACTATAAAAAACAGCAAAAACGCCAATTTTATCGGACGCGTCAACGTTTTGTTGTTCAAAGCAGCCAACGGCCAAAACAATCACTCAATGGATCAACAACGAACAACGATCATCCGGTGTAATTTCACTCAAATTGCATAGGCGACGACGACGACGACGTGTGCACTCACGAAAAGAGATCTTAGATCGTGGGACACACTCGCTCATGTACAAATAACCCAGCAGGACAGCTAAATAAGTACTTGAAAAAATAATCACCATGAAAAAATTCTTTATATTATCACAAATGATTGTGTATGCTACAATTGAAGTACTTACGATTTACCATACATTGGATGTGAGAAAATATGTCTTTACCCCAGTAGAAATTATTCTAGGACCATGATCGCAATGCGATCACAGAAGTGTTTTCGTTGGCATAACCCGACATGTAATGAGAATGTCTACCCTAAAAAGGTGAATTTACCCTCTCGTTTAATTTGAAAATTATTACAGAACATAGAAAATTTGACAGCAGTTAAAATTATAATTGAGAGATAATTTTATTTTTTGTTTATTTCAATATTGAAGTTGTCAACCGATTTCGATCGATTAATTTTAACTCATAATTAAATGTTTTATGCAACCGGACAAAATATGGATACCGATATCATTTAAAACCCGTTTCATTTTAAAGAAACACATTTATAACTAAAGGGGCCGGAGATTATTTGTTAGTATTTTATGCCGCATTTTTATAAAAAAAAATATATTCCGAAGTACACTATGTTATAAAGAAGAACTATTATATTGTTATGAATTGTTACCTTAGATCCCCAAATAATTTACAATTTATCTAGTCTGGTTAAGGCCTGGTATACAAAATGTATATATAGTACAATTCCACATTATTTAAAAGGTTATAAAGTATTCAGACTTTAGTCTTTAGGGATTTTTATCGACATTACCTGTTTAAATGGAGAATTTGGGTGTGAAGATCCAAACATGTACTAAGGACTGCTTCGAATAAAATTGTCCGCTACAAAAATGAAAAAACCTAGAAATCTAGTAATCGAATTTTTATAGAATAAAATATTTTATTTTGCAAATTATTTTTAGATTTAAAACAAAATAAAAAAAAACAGAAATTAATATTTTTTAATAAAAAGTTTTAATTTTTCCGGAACCCCTTCCATTAATGTTGTAATGGTAGTGTCCGACACCCTCACAGCTGCTGAAGAGCACTTTCTTTTAAAGTCTTGAAGGTTTTTGGCCACTTTTTTTGTTGTCTTCATATCCCTTTTTACTAAAGCCCAGTATATCTCAATCGGCCTGAGTTCTGGACAGTTTGGTGGATTGGCTTCTCTAGGCACCAAAATCACTGCATTTTGTTGGATCCACTCTAAGGCCGTTTTGCTGTAGTGACATGAAGCGAGGTCAGGCCAAAAAAAATGTGGACACTTCATGTTGGCGTAAAAATGTAAGCAATCTCTTTTGCAAGCATTCCTTCACATATATTTCGCTATTAATTGTACCCGATGTCACGAATGAGCTGCTCCTTTTTCCACAACTGCAAATTGCCTGCCAAACAAGGAATTTCTTTGGGAATTTTGTCATTTTTTTGATTTGAATTTTTCAGCGACATTTCCTCGAGAATCGGCTGTATAAAATTCCTGCCCAGGTAGCTGAGAAAAGTCCGCTAAAACATAAGTTTCGTCGTCCATTATGCAGCAATCAAATTTAAAAAAAAAAATCTTGGTTCAGCTTTTTAGCTCGTTGTTTGGCGGTTTCATTCTTGACGGCATTTCTATCCGGAGCTTTTTGGACCTTGTACGTCTTCAGCACAGCTTCTTTCTTAGTCCTGCGCACGAAAGATTCTGAGCAATCCGCCTTTCTCGCCAATTTCCTTCCGGATATGCTTGGATCTTTCTTTAAAATATTCACAACTTTTCACGACTTTTCACGATCATGTGGGCCTTTTTTTTACCAGAACCTTTCTTCCGATCAATACTCAGGTCTTCCTTAAAGCGGTTGATAACGCGAGAAATGGTCTTAGGGTTAGCCCCTACCGCCTTGGCAATTTTTTTAAAAGACCAACTAGGTTGTTTTTGAAAATTTTTAATTATATTTTCTCGCACTTACACTTCGTTTGCCATTTTCGCGTTAAATAAATTTTGTATTAACTATAACTGACACAAATTATTTTCTGCCATTTAATTCAGAGCTACTATGATCATTTTTTTTTTAATTTGAATCAACAGTTCTTGACTAGTTTTACTTTCAGGTATCTACTCTACAAATCATTACTAGTAACCGACTAGATTTTGACTAGTTTTACTGTCAGGGATCTACTCTACAAATCCCTACAAGTATCCGATAATGTTTCGTCTAGTTTTCACTGGCGAGTATATTTTTCATATTCCTACGAGAAACATAGCAGTATTTGAGCTGCCTATATTTATAATACCTACCAAACCAGATAAAAGATGTCCAAAACATAACTGTATGTTAACATTAAAAGTTAACGATATCCTAATGATGTTGAGAAGTGTTTCAAAAGGTCCGCCATTAGTAGAATTCACCTAATAGCTTTTAAGAAAAACATTATTAAATTCATAGACCCGATTTAGAATCAATTCATAGACGCGGTTAAGATAATCGATCGGAAAACTCGGGATACAAATCACGCGAACGGCAAACAGTACTTATGATGTTGCAAAAAAACATCGTCAACTTTATTGTATGTAGTTCGGGGCAAAGGTTTGGGGGCACCACTATGAGAGGATTATTTTGATTGGTTGACTATAAAAAGTTACCTTCCACAGATATCTAAACGATGCTTAATAGATAACTTTTATAATAATCTTTGCGAAAAACCTTTCTCTAAAAAAACGGTAACCGCAAAGATAACATTTCGTATTTTGTTCTGGTTGGGTATAAAATATCTAAAATCTAATCTGAAGATATAGTTGATTTTCAGTATCTACAAACTGTTAAACACATTAAAACGGTGTCCAAGTTTTTCTGTTATTTTAATTTTAACATAGAGACTGAATTTAGTTTTAAAGTCACTCAACCACTTTTCTTAAATACCATTGAGTAAAATGACATTTACAGTTTTTTCACTTCACAGTTTGAGTATGGCTCTGTCTCACTCTGTTATAATATCACATATAGTTAGACTTAACAGAGCTCAAATTTTCGACTCAACTCGGAATTTAGTTTGAATTTAATTTTGTGATTAGCAGCTAAAATATGTGTGTACCGTATGTTAAAATAAAACTCATTTAACACAGGTAGACGAAATGAGAGACATTTTATACTATGGAATGTAATAAAATGAGCATTCTTCTCGGACAAAGTATTTTTATTAGCATTTTCTTAGTTGTACCAAGATTAATGAATAACACTACCTGCGACTAGTTAAATAGATAATCTACTCAAAAACTACAAAACATTTTGCAAATTTCTTCATATAAACATTTTATATATGTCTTCATCAGAGAGTTATAACCATATGATTTTACTTTTTATGAAACCAATAAATAAAGTGCATAATATAGGGTTTAGCACTTTTAGCTACTCTAACTAAAAGTCACCAAATACATTTTTAAGATAATCTTAAATTTCAACTTTGTTGGTAATTATTACCAAAAGTAATGGATACATTTAAAAAGTTGAAATACCAATTGATAGATTCACATTTTCTTATCATTTGGTACTAATATTGAGCTTATCGATCAAAAATTGAAAGTTATGTAAAGATTTTTGTAAAGAACAATTGACATTTTGAAAATGTAGTTGCTGACTTTTAGTTCTACAACGACGACACTGTTAACATTTCTATTTAAATTTGATCGTATATATATGATGGAAGTTTTTATATTAGACAGACCTAAGTTATGTTAAACTTAACAGTGCTCTTACAAGTCTGTTAACTACTAGATGATCGCAGAGTTTATACTTAAAAGATTTTCATGTCAAGCTGCTCGTAAACTGTTATGAACAATAACATTTACGATATGGAATGTAAAGCATTCAATTCTACGATAAACTGTTATTAACAGATGCTCAAAATGTTTAATTTTAAATGTATCTGTTATATAGCAGAGCTGTTATATAGCAATCTAAATATTTTAGTTCAGACATTAACATTCATGAGTATTTGTCCATTGTGCTTCATATTGAAGTCCGTGCTTCAATATTGAGTAGTAGCATAAAATTAAAATACGGTCAATAAATACGTAATTATATTCTAAAAGTTATGTGAACAAAATCGTCTCAATAACTTTTAATAATAATAATAATAGTTTGGCACTACAGTGCTATAAGAACTTAGGCCGAGCTCTCACACCATTTTGAGCTGTGCGTGTTATATTTGCACTCAAAGTGGTGGGACCTACAGTTTATTGCCGAATCCGAACGGCGGGTGAGAGAGAATTTTAGTTCAACATTTAAGTTCAACTTTTATTTATTATTGTTTTTGTTTTACGACCTCTTGATAATTTTAAGAAATTGCCTTAACGTGCTCAAGGTCCAGTCGGTACAACAAACTATTGGCAAAATGCATTGAGTGGCAGATCGTACAGCTGTTTCAGAGTTAGCAAAGCCCCTTCATCATCGATCTTTCTTTGCAGATTCTACATTTCAAGTCGCTAATGTTTTCCTTTTCCAATGAACACAATAAGAATTATGTGTCTTGAAGAAAGAACCAAAAGCAAAGAATGCAAAAACTGCATCAACTCAAGATTTTGTCAAAGTTGCTGTAGCGTGCAACAATTTGCTACGTATAGGCTGCAGAGTTTCCACAGAATCAAATACGTAGGCTGCACTTTGTATAAAAAATGGGTTTTTTTATTATTTTTAAAACATATAAAAAATCCTTTAGATTTTAAACGCCGTGCACTGCGTTAATAATTAACTGTTTTTGTATTACTACCTCTTTTGATTATTTTAAGATATTGTCTTAACGTGCTCAAGGTACAAATTGGGTGTTTTGTACCAACAAATAAAACAATTGGCAAAATGCAAAATTTTTATTATATTATTATTTTTATTATATTATTTTATTTTTATTTTTACTTTAATTATTTTATTTTTATTTTTTTTTTATTTTTTTTTTGTTTTTGTTTTATTTTGTTTTTGTTTTTAATTTATTTTTATTATGTTTTATTTTATTTTATTTTTATTTTTATTCTTATTTTATTTTTATTTTTATTTTTATTTTTATTTTTATTTTATTTTTATTATATTATTTTTTATTATATTATTTTATTTTTACTTTAATTATTTTATTTTTATTTTATTTTTAATTTTTAATTTTTATTTTTAATTTATATTTTTTTTTTATTTATTTATTTATTTATTTATTTATTTTTTTTTTTTATATTTTTTTTTTTTTATATTTTTTTTATTTTTTTTATTTTGTTTTATTTTTATTTTATTTAATTTTTTTATTTTGTTTTTATTTTTAATTTATATTTTTTTAATTTTTTTTTATTTATTTTTTTTTTATTATAATTTTTTTTTATTTTATTTTTATTTTTTTTATTTAATTTTTATTTTATTTTTATTTTATTTTTATTTTATTTTTATTATATTGTTTTATTTTTACTTTAATTATTTTATTTTTAATTTTATTTTTTTATTTTTTATTTTTTTATTTTGTTTTTATTTTTAATTTATATTTTTTTTATTTATTTTTTTATTTTATTTTATTTTATTTTTATTTTATTTTTATTTTTTTTTATTTTTATTTTATTTTATTTTTATTTTTATTATGTTACCAAATTTTATTATAAATACATCGATATTAAACATTATTTTATTTTTATTTTATTATTTTTTTATTTTATTTATTATGTTACCAAATCGATATTATTATAATTTATCATATAATATCATATATCCAATAATGTTTTTTTTTTGATAAGTGTCACTTCAGGTTTTCACATCATTAAGTAGAAATTAGGATTATCCTAGTCAACCCTGCTACGGATCGTTTCAGGTTGCTTTCAGTAGGAATGCCTTAACGTATTCTGATCAGGGAAGGATACATAATAAGCCTAACTTTAACCAATTTCTACTCTGGAATAAGGGAATTTTACCAGTCATTAATTTCTTTTTATATATACGTTTCTTGATTTGATGTACCATACCCATTCGTCTTCTATAGACTTTAAGGTAAACCATAAGGTACAGGTGTAGTTCTTTACAGTAAGAAAGGCATGAACGAACATAAGTTGATACCGAGAAATCAGACTTTACCGAGATCTTTTCGATGTCGCTCATTTTGCACTGCTTTAATATTCCTCAGCAAACATACTCAAAGTATACGAGTTTTTTTTTTAATTCTCGGTTCCTATGCCGCATTCATTTTAATTCCCCAGAACTATAACAACATCATGAATGATTACTGCTATACCACAAGAAAGGTATATGCGTACGCTCATTGAGTCCCATATAAAAAAAGCTATATTGAATTTAGTTCGATGTCTTTACTCTCTTCTTCAGTAAGTTCTACAGTAAGTTCTTCAATAAAAGTACTTATTCTCTGTATACTATGGACGTATGGAGTATTTTCATGGAACTTTGTATATGAAAAAATATATTCTACTTCTCTACTACGCTCTATAAACTAATATCAACATAAGGTACAGAAAACCTCTTCGTCGTATTATAGAGTCCAACCATCCAAAGGGGACTTTGTATAATGGAAACAGTTAATTCTTATTATAAAGAACTATTTAGAAAAAATATACACAATATTCATTTTAATGAGTAAAAAATATGTTAATCTCTCATCTCTAACATTTGGATTACTACATTACGCTCCGTTTCGGTGACATTTGAGAACGTACGTCTATTAAACCTCCAGCTTTATGCTCCAGAACTATAACAACATTAATCATTCATGAGTTCTGTAGTATTAAACATCCAGCTTTATGCTCCAGAACTATAACAACATCATGAATGATTAATTTACACCACACGAAAGTTATAACCGAACTCTCATTGAGTTCTAAAGACAGATATATTGAGTTTAGCTCGATGTCTTTACACTCTTCTCTATATTAACTGCTTTATTAAAGGTACTCACTGTCTTCGAACTCACTATAGACGGACAAAATATCTTAAAGTTACTTTATATAATGAGCATAAAATGTATACTCATTCTTTAATTTACTCTATATCTCAATATCAACATAATTTTACCAAATATATCGCTTCTCTGCATTGTCTTTTTAAAGTTCTTTAAGGAAAAATAACTCATTGTCATAATACAGAAGACGAACCATCTAAATGAGACTTGGACATCTTGTAAAAAGTGATTCTCTCAAAATACATGGGCGATGAACATTTTCGAAATAGCTTATTCTCAAGAATTCCTGCAAAAACACAGACTATAGGTATTTTTTGTGTAAGATTTGATGATCTCAAGAAAATATGATCATTTTAACCCACTCTTTGTCTCTCTTATATGTAGGAAAACTCGTTTTAGTAATACTCCCAAGAATTGTAACTTGGACATTACAAAGAGCCCTCAAATTCACGATTTTATGCAATTATATATAACTCTCTATCTTTTCGTATCGAACGTTCTCTAATTCTTTAAAATTCTCAATAATGTTTGATCTTGTTTAAGATATATTAATCGGAACATGATGGATCGGAAAAAAATATGCCGAACCCATGCCCAATCCATTTTAATCCACTCTGTGTTTCGCTCTTTCATTTTTAGGATAACTCATTGTAGTAATAAACCCAAGCAATACAATTTGGACTTTAACAAGAGTCTCAAAAAACGCGCGATCTTTTAGAATTATATCCAGCTCGCTGCCTTTCCGAACCCCATCTGACTCTCATTCCTTAGAATTCTCACGAATGATTTTTCATGCCGTTGTCGTCTTCAGGTAGTCTCAAAACCTGCTCTAGACATCTTCTCTTCATGCTCTAAACTTGTTGAACCGGTGGTGTTGCTGCTGTCTGTCCGTTCCTTGGTCTTTGGCTTCATATGCAGTGGTAGGTTTTTTTATTACCCTGCTCAATTGCAGTATGCCTGCTTTCTCTCACACTCACATTTGCTATGGCGCTCGCTCAGATGGTTTTAAACATTGCACAAGTTGTTGTTGCTCTCTGCATTGCATGCAGTCGAGCAGTCAGGCATATATCTTGTGCCCACTGCATTGCTGACCCATGCTGCATGTTCACTGAGTGCTCAGCAAGCAGCTCATACAATAAGCGGCTCTCCCGTTCTTGCTTTCTCTCGCTCATTCGTTCGTTCGTTCGCTCTCTCTGGCTCTGGCTTGTCCCGATCTGCTGCCTGCCTGTGCTGGGAATCTCTAGGCAATGCTTCGAAAGGCAAATGGCTAGTTAGGCGAGTGGTTGCACTTTGAGAAATCAGTTTATGAGAAGAGTTCAAGTTGATCGCACGTACAGAGCAACGTCTCCGTTCGCAGCAAAAATACTTGTAATTAACTTGAAGAAAGAATGAAAAAATACAAGTTCATTTGTTTTTTTTTGTAACAACTTAAAGAAAAAGTTATAAACGCAACGTTCGCATATATTTACCCAAATTGGATTACGGTTTCGCGTCTACATCGAGTAAACAAATTTAAAAAGTTTTTTTAAAAAATAATACAAAAGTTTTAAATTAAACCACAAAAAATGAACTACTAAAAAAGTGCTGACATATTTTCAACAATTTTCTGTGTTTCTTGTGTATATTGCAAAATGCAACACTTGAAATATAAAAATGAAAAAATCCAAAAAATGAGTGCTCATTAAAAAAAAATTAAAAACCCAATTCAACAAAACAACATTTAAGTTGTTTAGAAAATTTATTAATCGCCGTCGAAAAAAAAAATTCAACGAAATTCAAAAATCGAAAAAGATCTCCATGATCATGTGCAAAATGGCTCTGATATCGAAATGCATTCTCTCGGTGCTGATCACGTTCATCATACCGATTTTCGGTGCCGCGCTCAGCAAAACGGTGCTGTATCAGGCACCCGATGAGTGCCGCTGGTCCGGCACCAGCGAGTCGGACATTACGCTCGTCTGTCATCTGCGCACCATCAACTCCGAACTGGAGAATACAAACTTTAGTGTGATACAGCCGCAGAATACGATACGTCTGCGTCTGGAGTGTAACGATGCGCTCTTCTTCCAGAGCAGTCTCAGTCCGGACAGTTTTCGTTCGCTCGTCGAGTTGCGCGCCCTCACCATCGAATACTGCAAACTTGGCAATCTGACTGAGGGCAGTTTTCGTGGTCTGCAAGATCTGCGTAATCTTACAATACGTACACACAACTCCGACTGGTCCACCATGTCGCTGGACATTTCATCGAACAGTTTTACGGAATTTCGTCAACTGGATCGTCTCGACTTGAGTCTCAACAATATTTGGCTCATTCCGGATGGCATGATCTGTCCGTTAAAAGTGCTGCAGCATTTGAACATCTCACACAATGAGCTGCAGGACATTAGCAACATGCACTTCAGCGCTTCGTTGTCAACGCGCAAGTCACGTATTTGCGGTTCGACGTTGACCCACTTGGACTTGAGCTACAACAAATTGGCCAATCTGCCCGCTGCCATCTTCTCTGCCCTGGGCCGTCTGCACACATTGAATCTGGCGCGCAATGGCATGAATTTTATTGCCGATCGTGCTTTTGAGGGTCTTGTCTCGCTGTCCGTGGTCGATCTCTCTGAAAATCGGCTGACATCACTGCCGCCAGAGTTGTTCGCCGAGGCGAAATACGTGAAGGAAATCTATCTGAAGAACAACAGCATCAACGTGTTGGCTCCGGGTCTGTTTAGCGATTTGGCTGATCTCTTGGTACTCGACATGTCCGCCAACGAGCTGAACTCGCAGTGGGTGAATGCTGCCACTTTCGTGGGCCTTAAGCGTCTCGTGTTGCTAGATCTGTCTGCCAACAAGATTAGCAAACTGGAGGCAAGCATTTTTCGGGCACTCTCGTCGCTGCAGATACTGAAGCTAGAGGAAAACTACATTGATCATATACCCGAGGGAGCTTTCGCCGATCTCTCGAATTTGCATACGCTCATACTCTCCAACAATCGCATCTCCGTTGTTGGCCCACAAACATTTCGTGGTCTCTACGGCATACTTGTGCTTAGTCTAGACTACAATCGCATCTCGAAGATTGACACGCAAGCCTTCAAGAACTGCTCCAGCATACAAGACCTGCATCTGAATGGCAACAAATTGGCCAATGTGCCCGAAGCCTTACGCTATGTGCCATTGTTGAAGACACTTGATATGGGCGAGAATTTAATTACCAGCATTGAGAACACCTCCATTTCGTCGCTGGAAAATCTGTACGGTCTACGTCTAACGGAGAACTCCATTGATTCTGTGCGCCGTGGCGTCTTCGATCGCATGTCGGCATTGCAAATCCTCAACTTGTCTGGCAACAAGTTGCGCAGCATTGAGGCCGGTTCGCTGCAGCGCAACATGCAGCTGCAGGCCATACGACTGGACGGCAATCAGCTGAAGAATATTGCGGGTCTCTTCACCGAGTTGCCCAATTTGGTTTGGCTCAATATCTCGGATAATCGTCTGGAGAAATTCGATTACTCGCATATACCAACCGGTCTGCAGTGGCTGGATGTGCGCGCCAATCGTATTACACAGTTGGGCAACTACTTTGAGATCGAGAATGAGTTGTCGTTGAGCACCTTTGATGCGAGCGCCAATCTACTTAGTGAAATTACTGCCAGCTCCATACCGAACAGCGTCGAAACATTGTATCTGAATGATAATCTGATTGGCAAAATACAGCCATATACATTCTTCAAGAAGCCGAATTTGACGCGCGTCGATTTGACGCGCAATCGTCTGACAACGCTGGAGCCTAACGCCTTGCGTCTCTCACCCATACCCGAAGACAAGGAAATACCCGAGTTCTTCATTGGACACAATCCCTTCCAGTGCGACTGCAATCTGGACTGGTTGCAAAAGGTCAACACCGAGTCGCGCACGCAACCGCAACTCATGGATTTGGATCAGATCTACTGCAAGCTGAGCTATGCGCGTGGACGCACGCATGTGCCGCTAATCGAAGCCAAATCGAATGAGTTTCTGTGCAAGTACGAGGCACATTGCTTTGCTTTGTGTCATTGCTGCGACTTCTATGCTTGCGACTGCAAAATGGAGTGCCCCGATCGTTGCGCCTGTTATCACGATCAGTCGTGGACCTCGAATGTTGTCGACTGCTCGCGTGCCGCCTACGATCGTGAGCTGCCCGCGCATATACCCATGGACTCAACGCAACTGTTTCTCGATGGCAACAACTTCAAGGAACTGCAAAGTCACGCCTTCATTGGACGTAAGCGTATGAAGGTGTTGCACCTGAATCACTCGCGCATTGAAATGCTGCACAATCGCACGTTCTACGGTCTACTCGAGCTAGAGGTACTGCAGCTGAACCACAACAACTTGCGTCGTCTGAACGGCAATGAATTTCAGGGTCTCGACAATCTGCAGGAGTTATACCTGCAACATAATGCAATTGCTACCATTGATTCGCTGACCTTTACACATCTGTATCATCTGAAGATTTTACGTCTCGACCATAATACGCTGCAAGAGTTCGCCATCTGGAATCTGCTGCCGCCCTACTTGAACGAGCTGCGCATTGCAGGCAATGCATGGTCCTGCCACTGCGCCTTCATCGACAAGTTGCGCGACTACATAACACGTCACGAGGCCGTCGTCGATCGACAGAAGGTACGTTGCGCCGCACTTGCGGGCAGCAATGGCACAGTGGCGCTTAATGGCTCCGCCAATGGCGCTGCCGAACAATTCGCCATCTATGTTAGCAACGAGAGTTTGACGGAGGGTGTGCGCTATGTAGCCTGTGGTGTTTCGCAGCCACAGGATGTGCTCAACAGCAACGAGGTCAACGAGGAGGACAACATTATATTGCACGGCAACATGACCTCCACCAAGATGATACTCTCACAGCCACCGATGCACGATTACATGCCCATACTGGTGGCCATACTGACCGGCTTTGTGTGTGTCATCATCTGTACGCTGCTCGTGTTCATCTTCCGCCAGGAGATGCGCGTTTGGTGTCATGCACGCTTTGGCATACGACTTTTCTACAATGCCAACAAGGATGTGGACAAGAACGAACGCGAAAAGCTGTTCGATGCTTTCATCTCGTACAGCTCCAAGGATGAGGCATTCGTGGGTGAAGAATTGGCGCCACTGCTCGAACAGGGCGATACACGTTACAAGCTATGTCTGCATCATCGTGACTTTCCGGCGGGCGGCTATATGGCCGATACTATTGTGCAGGCCATCGATACATCACGTCGCACTATTATGGTGCTCTCGGAGAACTTTATCAAATCTGAGTGGTGTCGTTTTGAATTCAAGTCAGCGCATCAGTCGGTGCTGCGTGATCGACGACGTCGCCTGATTGTCATAGTGCTGGGTGAGGTGCCACAGAAGGAGCTCGATCCCGATCTACGTCTCTATCTGAAAACAAATACCTATCTGCAGTGGGGCGATAAATTGTTCTGGGAGAAGCTGCGTTTTGCGTTGCCCGATGTGCCCAACAACCAGCGACGCGCACGCATGCCGGCGCCGCATTGTGCGGGCATGCCGGGCGCCATGCACATGCCGATGGCGCCGCATCATCATCACCTGCAGCCGCATCATTTGCATCATATGCATCCGCAGCAGCAGCTGCAGCAACATCACTTGCAGCATGCTAGTTTTCGTTCGCAGATGCATCACAACATCAACGGCAGTCGACAGAATCACAATCGGAACAACAACAGCAATCAACAGCAGCAGCAACAACAGCAGCAGCAACAGGCAGCTGCGATGTTAATGGGTGGCGTGGTGCCGCCCATGTGCCAGGGCGCAAATGCAGCGCAACAACCGCAAATGTTGCTGCCGCCAACGCCAGCAACAGCGAGCATACAACATCAGTCGCTGCCGTTGCCACCGTGTCCGAGTCCGCGCAGCGCGACAACGACGTCGTCTTCGACGGGCGCCGCTTCTACGGGCTCGGCGCGCACAGTGGCGGTGCATATTTAGGCGGTGCATGAACTTTTTTCGTTTCGTTCGTTTGTCAACGTCAACGTTGTACAAGTAACGTGCGCACGATCGACATTGAGTGGCAAACGTGCTGGACTTTTGGTTTTCTTTCGACGACGACAACGAAGACAAAGACAATTGTTGCCCTTGCGCAAAACAGCAGCATAACGTTGCATTTTGCGGCGTTGCCACATTTCGCGAACCGCGACAAAAGCCATAATAATAAAGAACCTCGTTGGGGCCAACAAACGAGCTACAGAGAGCCAGCAACTATGCAAATGTGGGGCTGCCACAGAAACGAACAACAGCAACAAAAGTTCAAAATCTAGTTTGTTGATCGTGAAGACGTTATTTTTTTTTCACTTTAGTTCGTTAACGACTTTTTAAATTTCCGGCCAGTCAGCCGACTTGCAAAAAGTGTAGCAGAAAACAAAAAAACGATAGTGATTTTGATGGAACGACGAAAGGCACGAAAGCAGCACCGAAACAAAATTGATGTTGCATGCAGCAGACATAGCGAATGTGTTACACAAAGCAAAAGTCTAAAAGAAAAAAAAAAATAGCAAAAAAAACACTAAAAACTGTCGAAAACAAGCTATAAAAACTGAAAAAAAGGCAACAAATGCCTTCAAAATGATGTTGCAAATAACCCTAAGCAGTGAAAAACATTCCAGCATTTTTTGTAAATATATTAAAAAAAAAGACTTTTTTTTATTGCTATTATCAAGAAGAAAACAATTAAATTAAATACAATTAATAATATATAATATTTTATAAAAGAATGTGATATGTAAAATTACTATATTATATAAAATGTCGTAAAATAGTTGTCGTAACTAAATCATTGTTTAAAAAGTCATTTAAAACTATGTAAATATTATAGCAATTAGTATTAATATTAAAATAATATTTAAAAAAAAACAACCTAAATTTAAATAAAACACCATAACTTTGTACAGTTTGTAAGTATAAATTAAACATTGTACTATAGTAGTTACTACAATTAAAGTATTATTCATGCAATTTACGAAATTATAAAAATTATACTTTGTACTTAATTACAAAAATAACACATAATACGCATAAGTCAAATTTCCTAAAATAGCCATATTTATTATAATTTATAATTTAACAAAAAATAAAAATACAAAAATTTCATAAAACAAAAATTTAACTACATCTTTTCATTTTACTGCATTTCAGTTTCAAAATTGTAAAGTTTTTACTTTATTCATAATTTTTACAATCATTTTTCATAAATTTATTCAAATTCTGCTACTATTTTTCACATCATTTTCATACGCATTCGTTCACTCATTATTTAAACTGACTGATTAATGTTGTAAGTTTACGCAAATTTGCAAATCAAAACAATTTTCGTTATTTTTCGTTTGTTTTTTTTTGTGTTTGTATATTATTTAATTTATTTAAATTATCATTAAATACCATATATTAAGCAGAATAATGCATTTTTTTCGAAACTATTTTAAGTTTATATGTAATACAATTGTAGTCTTATGAAAATTAGTTAAAAACTCAACAAACTGTGTTGAAATTGTTGTTATTACTAAGCAAATATGAAAAACAAAAAATCAAAATTTAAACAAAAAATAAAAAAAAAAAACAATTTTAAAAAATTTAACTACTTCGTGTATTTATTTATTTGGCAATTTAGATATTCCTCTTTCAGCAATAATATGTTCTAAAAATTAGAATATTCCTAAAAGAAATTTACACTGTTAGTGTATTGGTCATACTATTCCATAACTATTTTAATTCACTTTTGTATTCTATATATCTGTATTTATTTTCTGTCAAATTTTGATATAGTTTGCTCGATCCTTTCAAAAGTTATAACAAAAAATGTACAAAATATAATTCAATTTATTTTAATTTTTGTTTGAATTTACTTTGCAAATTTTCACTTGGATATTTTGGATTTTTGTAATATCCAAAATAGACTTAGCAATTTTTGATTTTAAATATAAATGCTAACAAAATTTTTGGGTAATCTATCTGTTTTAAAAATCCATGATAATTACAACAAACTTTGATGACTTCTACTGCAAAACTCACTATTTAGACTTAACATGTTATGGATTGGGACGGTCTTTATGCTCATTACATGGTCGTCTTTGTCTTGTAACTGTTCGGATAATGACAAGCAACAAATTCAACGAAATTTTAAATAGGTATGTTTTAAGATATTTAATATATCGTCACTAACATGCGAAAGGGGCAAATGTTTAATTTTTAACATTTGCGTTTTTTTACATTTTTGAATGTAGTTTACTGTGCGAAAATCGTGTGTAGTTTTGTCGGATATTTCTAGCCACAAAACACAAAACCAAAAGGGCGAATTCGAAAAATTGAAAATGGTGTCATACCAAAAGGGCGAATCTTTTTGTATTTTAGCTATAACTTTTTATTGGTATACGCTAAAATAGTGGTGTAAAGGCATTAATTGTTTGTTTTTAAAACACCTATTCATCATCATCATTATTTAAAAAAATATTTTTTGAATTTTTATCATTTGCAAAAAAAATGTTTGGCAATTTTTTCTAGGTGCCAATCGATAGGTGCTTTAAAATCAAACAATTAATGCCTTTTACATCACTATTTTATCATGCACCAATAAAGAGTTACAGTAAAAAAATTAAAAGATTCGCCTTTTAGGCATGATAAGATTTTCTTGGTTTTTGCTATAATTCTTTAACGGTGCAAGATAAAATAGTGATGTAAAAGTAGAAATTGTTTGTTTTTTAAGCACCTATCGATTGGCATTATTATTTTAAAATATTTTGCCAAACATTTTTCCAGCAAATAATAAATTGCAAGTTAATGTTTGGCAAATTATTTTTAAAAAATGATGCCAATCGATAGCTGATTTAAAAACAAACAATTAATGCCATAACATCACTATTTTATCTTGCGCGACTAAAGAGTTATAGCATAAAAAACAAAAATATTTGCGTTTTAGTCTGAATATAGCCACACAAAATCCGTATTTGTAATGCAGTAAGTTCTTCGAATTCAAAGATATTTTATGTACGTTATAATAATTGATATATATACCAAAATAACAAAAAAGAAATGAAAAAAAAATTTTTTTTCCTAATTTTTAAAACACTTCAAACTTTAAAATTTGTTTTCCCAATATTTTTAAAAATGCACATTCGCCCTTAAAACTTCCTTAAAACTATCCCTTAAAACTATTAGACATTAATTTTTGAATTTGTTATAATAATGACAAATTTTTGATATTAAACTAATAGCTCTATTCTAACGAGCAATGACTAAAATGAGGTGAGTGACAATTGTCACGAAATGGTATTCTACACCCAGAAAAAAATACTATATATATAATAGTTTTTTACTATTAAAAATAGTCAATAGGATAAATTATTATTTTAATCGGAAAATACCATTAAATACTAGAAAATACCATGACATTGCCATTGAGATTTATTTTCTGTATACTATTAAATCAATAATTGTCCTATTGATCAATTTTAATAGGATTTGAGGGAATTTTTTTCTGGGTGTAGCAGCAAAGTGACAATAAAAATAATGACAATTTTTATGAAATTTGTCACCACCTAAAGAGGTGATGACAAGGAGTTTATTTTTTAAAATATGTTTTTTTTTTAACTAGTTTTTAGTTATGCACTTTATTGAATTGCACTATATCTTCACTTTGAGATGCAAATATATCAAAGCATTTTTCGATTTTCTGCGACATTCAGATTTGTTTTACCCAATTTTAATTATATTTGCGACTTGCAGAATCGACCGAAACTCACTATGCACGTCGCGTAAATCACTTTTGTTTGCAAATAATGCGGAAATATCACGTAAAATATGTTCGAATATTTAAATTTAAAAATTGTTTACATTTGAATTTAAATTTTTGGACAGTTAATATTGAAAAAAGCTTTTCACCACTGCGTTGAGTTTCAATTTGTCACGTTTAAAGTAGAATACTGTAACAATTATTTATAACAAATGCATGACACGGTGAATGACAACATTTCAATGACTAGACTTTGTCATGAAAATGCCAGAATACGGGTATAAATGTATTTTAAATTTGAATTGTGTGTTCTTTACAATTTTTTTAACAAAAATGAAAGTTTTGTTATATATTAACAAAATATCTAAAATATTATATTGATATT
This sequence comes from Dryomyza anilis, assembly GCA_951804985.1. NCBI lineage: Eukaryota > Metazoa > Arthropoda > Insecta > Diptera > Dryomyzidae > Dryomyza > Dryomyza anilis. Next base: position 14,331,983 of record OX638134.1, on the reverse strand, counting down.
AATATATAATCAATATCGTTATAAATAGATTGGATTTTATGGAAAATCCTCTAATTTTATTAGTATTATAGATTAAACTACATAAAAAATGTGTACACAAATCTGTGCTGATTCAAAAATGAGATTTTAAAAATTGTCTCTGCATAGGTTTACGAGTTATCGGCCAATGAACTTTTCACCGAGCTTTCAAAAAGATGGTCACATATATTTGCGAATATCTCGTGTTTCGTATAACCGATATGATCAAGTGATATATCAAATGAAAGATAACACTACACACAAAAAAAATGTATTTTTCAATGTTTTTCATTTTCAATATTTTTTATATCATCAAATTTCAAACAAAAATTGGTCTCTATTTACACATTTACGTATTTATAATTCTTAAAGGGTTTTTCAACAGGGACGCTACAAAAGTAGAGCGACAGGGACAGCAAACGACGCCATATTTCTTGCCGCTCTTTTGACATTTTTCTTCAGTAAGGTTTGCCATTTCATGATGGAAAGATATACAAATTCAAATTTCGGTAGTAAATTTTAATAATTTCGACTCGTTGTTGGCTCATATATCTTGCCAACATGAAATGGCAAACCTTACTGAAGAGAAATGTCAAAAGAGCGGCAAGAAATATGGCGTCGTTTGCTGTCCCTGTCGATCTACTTTTGTAGCGTCCCTGTTGAAAAACCCTTTAAGAATTATAAATACGTAAATGTGTAAATGTGGACCGAGCTTTCATAAAGATGGTCGCACATATTTGCAAATATCTCGCGTTATAAATAACACATATGATCAAATGTTATATCGAATGAAAGTTAATTGAATATCGAATAAACATTTCTTAGAACATTTTTAAATTGGTTAATTAGTTTAAGAGAACTCGAAAGAAGAACTTGAAAAAAAAAACAAAAATTTAAGAAAAAATTCATTTAAAAAAATTGAAAAAAATCGAGAAAGTAAGATGATACACATATTTTAATTTTTCATAATTAGTTTACACTCCGTCGAAGAAATTGAGCTATAAATGACAAAAATATATGGGTAACATTTGAGGATAAAAAAAAATTATGTGAAAGCAATATAATTGAGTGCTATACAAATAGGCATAAAAATAAAAAATGTGAGCGGATCACGATTATTTTTTGAGCACCTATTGATAGATGATTGCTTGTAATTAATTTAAAATTTTATAACTTTATCTTTAATACTTAACGAGATATGTGATCCAAAAAAATAAACCCATATCTCGTAGTGGATGTAGTAGATTACGTTGACTAAATCGACTAATTTTCGAACTTTGAATTACTATTCTACTAAAATATATTGAAAATAAATTTCACATTATTCGGAATAGCAGTTTTAAAGTTATCGTGTATAGGCGGACAGACAGACGCTCATATCTAAATCGACTTGGAAAGTGATGTTGACCAAGAAAATATATACTTTTTCATACCAGTCACGCCTACTAAGAGGCGATAAAATATCCTCACATATATTTTATAATTTGTAACCCATGGGTATTGGGTATAAACATATTATGCGATTTTTTTTAGTTAATACCCAATTTTAATGCTTTCACATGATTTTATCTGTTCTCAAAACGTATACATAGATTCCTTTTATTTTTACATCATTTTCTTTAAAAATGTGCGGGCTAATTTTGTAATATTACAAACTGTGCATCATCTTGCGTTTTCAATTTTTCGCCATTTTTTAAATGCATTTTTTAATAAAATTTTGGTCGACAAAATTGACATTTTTCGAGTTCTTCTATAGAGTTTTCTTAAACCAGTAAACCAATTCCAAACTATAGTAAGAAATGTTTATTGAATATTTAATTATCTTTCATTCGATATAACCATTGAGTTTATGGGTTTTATTAAACGCGATATATTTACAAATATATGTGACCACCTTTTTGAAAGCTCAGTACAAAAGTTATTGCCCGAGATCTCGTAATCCTATCCGTAGAAAATTTTTTAATTCATATATTCAAATTCTGCGAGTCATTTCCAATAATACAAAAATAATGGAATTTACTGCGTAAAATTTTTTTTAACATTTTGTTGTGTAGTGTAATTGAAAGAAAAATTGCGTTTACAGTTTTTTTTTGGAAAAACTAGTTTTATAAAGGAACTGTATTTTTTTCATTATAAAAAGTGGCTCAAAAGCGTAATTTTAATTTAAGTTACAATTTAAGATATGGGAAAAAAAAACTGATTAAAACACCATCAACGCATCGTGATCAGTGTTTTACATTAAAATTCAATTAAAGCGAGCATTATTACAACACCATATGTTGCAAGATCCATAAGATACTTTGATACTTAAATGATTTCCCAGCCTTGAGCACTTGTGTTACCATCAAGTGTTGTGTTGTTGGGGGTTCTTGATGTAATCTATACTCTCAGTGACTTAAATCACTTTGTTGTCAACTGTTAAAACTTGTCAACATTTTTGGTATATTTGTTTATAATATTAAATTATAAAACCTAAGTAGGTTTTGTTCTGAAATTAACCAAAGATCACTTGGTATTAAAAGAGCTGTGAATAAGGAACCCCTTTTGATAAAGTTACCCAATAAATTTAATAACCCTCTTAAATACGATCTTTATATTGGTTTTATCTTTATATTGGAACCATATCAGGTATCTAAAATGAAGTGTTCTAAGTAGGGGTTTGTTTCCAAAAAATTTTGAGGTCAATTATTTTGTGCACACTATTATGATATACTAAACTTAAAAATACAATTTTGAAAGGACGATACATTATTTTTATAAAAAGCAGATACAAATTTCAAAAAATACCAGCAATTTAACTGTACGATTCTATTAGAAAATTCCCGGAACATGTACAATGCACGATTTCACAATTGTGTCATAAAATACTTGTTGCAACACATAACCTTGAGAGATCGCACAACCTTTCGCTACGGTTTCACAAAATACCTCAAGCTATACCGCATTATTCTGCCGGCATACCACGAAATAATCGTCATGGTTTAATTTTAAAAATATGTTTAGTATTTTATGGTTATTGAGGATTTGGCAAAGTTGTAATGTTTGATAAATATTTTATGATTTTGTAGAATTATTAGAAAGTCAATAGGAAGGTTTTTAACATTTATGTTAAGTAGTAATTTAAACATATATTTTATGATTCTATGGTTTTATGAAGGAAAGCCAAAAATTAAGACAGTAAAGTTAAAAGGGACATAGGTATTTCTCTGTAAATTCATTCAATAATGATTTTGCTATGATGTCAAATAGCATTTGGTAGAATCGGTTGTTGTACCAGTCAAGATGTACGCAAAATTGTTAGGTAAGCCGCATTTCACTTTCGCTAAAATGTGGTTTTATTATTTAATTTGAAGTAGCCGCGGTAGCTCAGTGGTTAGTGCGTTGGACTGCGAGCCGAAAGGTCCCCGGTTCAAGCCTGGTCTGGGGCTAACATAACAACATCTTGTCATAGAAACAATTTTCTATACCGCGCTACCTCTCGGCAGTAAATGGCAACCCATGAGAGTAAAACATTGCCTATGAAATGCTCTCACTCGCCGTTCGGATTCGGCAATAAACTGTAGATTCCACCACTTTGAGTAGAAATATAACACGCACAGCTCAAATTGGTGAGAAAGCTCGGCCTAAGTTCTTATATGACTGTAGTGCCAAACTATTATTATTATTAAGTTTCAATTACTTCATTGTTTTCTTTAAATTTTCACTAAAAAATCTATTTTTCGCGGAAAACTCTATTTTTTTTCAATTTTTCATTAAAATTAAATTATTCACTTAAATTTCATTTTTTAACATAATTCGATTTTTCACTAAAAATTCGATTTTTCACTAAAAATTCAATTTTTCACTAAAAATTCAATTTTTCAGTAAAAATTCAATTTTTCAGTAAAAATTCAATTTTTCAGTAAAAATTCAATTTTTCAGTAAAAATTCAATTTTTCACTAAAAATTCAATTTTTCACTAAAAATTGAATTTTTCACTAAAAATTCAATTTTTCACTAAAAATTCAATTTTTCACTAAAAATTCAATTTTTCACTAAAAATTCAATTTTTCACTAAAAATTCAATTTTTCACTAAAAATTCAATTTTTCAGTAAAAATTCAATTTTTCAGTATAAATTCAATTTTTCAGTAAAATTCAATTTTTCAGTAAAAATTCAATTTTTCAGTAAAAATTCAATTTTTCAGTAAAAATTCAATTTTTCAGTAAAAATTCAATTTTTCACTAAAAATTCAATTTTTCAGTAAAAATTCAATTTTTCCACTAAAAATTCAATTTTTCACTAAAAATTCAATTTTTCACTAAAAATTCAATTTTTCACTAAAAATTCAATTTTTCACTAAAAATTCAATTTTTCACTAAAAATTCAATTTTTCACTAAAAATTCAATTTTTCACTATAAATTCAATTTTTCACTAAAAATTCAATTTTTCACTAAAAATTAAATTTTTCACTAAAAATTCAATTTTTCACTAAAAATTAAAATTTTCACTAAAAATTCAAATTTTCACTAAAAATTAAATTATTCACTAAAAATTCAATTTTTCACTAAAAATTTAATTTTTCACTGAAATTCAATTTTTTAAAAATCAATTTTTCACTAAAAATTAAAATTTTCACTAAAAATTCATTTTTTCACTAAAAATTCAATTTTTCACTAAAAATTCAATTTTATACTAAAAAGTAAATTTTTCACTAAAAATTTATTTTTTTCTTATAGAATTGTAATAACTGCTAAGGTATCACAATCAAGAACAGAAAATTGTTGCGTCAACTAACTCATTGCCCAACCAGGTCATTCGGTCATCTCAACTGTGAAGTCAGTTCTTATAGTCAAAACTAAAAGGGTTGTCGTTTGGAGCACCAATATGAATAGTTTTTGAATATTTTGATGTGTATTTATTATAATATTTTTTTAAGTACATGCGGAATATTGAAACTAATTTGTAGAAATTCCGTTTTGATCCAAATTAAATTAGTTATTACAACTAACAAATGTTTGGCAATTGATAGATGCCAATCGATAGGTGCTTTAAAATCAAACAATTAATGCCTTTACATCACTATTTTATGTTGCACCAATAAAGAGTTATAGCTAAAACACAAGAAGATTCGCCCTTTTGGCATGACAAGATTTTTAATTTTTCCAATTTCTTTCTTTTTTTCGCATAACTCTTTATTGGTGCATAATAGGACCTATCGATTAGAATCATTATTTGAAAAAATTGTCTGGCAAATATGTAACAAATGGAAAATTAATAATTATTTGGAAAATTATTTTTAAATAATAATGCCAATCGATAGGGACTTTAAAAACTTAAAATTAATACCTTTACTATTAACGATATACAGATTTCAATTCGATCGAAATGGTTTTGTTTCTTTTTAACGGATCTTGATATTTCATGCACACATTAATAAGTAACATTAAAATTAAACAGACTTCAAAAAAATTCGTGGAAATCGTATAAAATTTTGGAAATTTTGTCACCACAAAACCTGGCCACAGCAGCACAGACACAATTTATGACATTCGATAATCGCACGGTTACCCAAAGAGATAGCTAAAATAAAAATGAAATAAAATACCTAAAACATATCGACATCAACTAAGAAAGTATTTCAAAATAACCTTCACGGTTAAATTAGAAAAATCTGTTTGCTGTCCACCTACCAAAAAATTTCAAAGATGCCAAATGAAGATTCTGCACTGCACACTGATTGTAACAATTTGTATTTGGTATGTTCTTCTTTTTTGTAAATTACAAAACCCTACAAAAGGAAAGTAAGGAGTTAATGCAGCGTAACAACATAAAAATAAATTATAACCTATGGTGCACAACAACATATCAGAAGGTCATTAAAACAATATTTACCTGTCACACCTTTGGCTTAATTTCTGGCGACTATTTGTTCTAAAACCACAGGAGTTCTTTGACAGTGCAAAGATCTGGGGACCTTTGAAATCGTTATATAGTACACGGTACAACGGTATTATGCTGCGGTACAGATAGTATCTGCTTGGTAGACAATTGATCGGCATGATAGCAAATTTATTGACTTCAGTTGTCAGTTGTGTTCCACTTTGAAAATTGTGCATCTTCCACCTGTTCGCTGTCTGTCTAGAGTAGTAGGACGACGATCTAGACGAATGATATCACAGGTAAACTGTGCAACATATTTTTATCTTTGAGTTCAGTACAAATGCTATTTGTTTTTATCATCCACCCATGGAATGCACTCATAAATGTTCTGAAATTGTCTAAATTTACGCAGAGTGATTATAGTTTGGCTTGATTTAGGTTTGACAATGCTAAGTCAAAATCACCGACTATATATTAGTCGATTTTATTAAGGTTCGACAGGACTGCTCTACCTGCAAATACGTGTGCAATAGCAATAATGGGTTTTTCTCCTTATGCTCCTTTTATTTCTTAGAATTTTGATTGTTTTGTGTTACGTTTTATGCCGCATATTACAAATATTTTAGATTATTTTTCATAATTGAGGATAATTAACTTTAGGTATAGATTAGATTATATGCAAGAAATGGTATATGTTCTGTTATATGTGCTGAAATTCAATTTTATTCGAAATTCAAATATTTGACAACTGAAATCGTATCAAATGCGGTTCACAGTACTTGCAGGGTATGATTTTAACTAAAAACCCTGAATTTTGTATTGAAAAAACTCATGAAACATTAGCTTACAAATGTTTTTTGAATTGGTACTACCCTAGTAGAAATTTACCCAATGCGCCTTCGAAAATTGATCGGGTTTATGTTGGGTAAGCCCTATTAGAGAAAATATGGTCATTGCCTTTGCATGCCCTTATCATGCTCACCATAGCAGGGTTTACATTATCTAAACAGTCAATGTTCCCGATCATAGCTACATTATTTGTTCCTCATAACGAAATTAGTATCAGTCAATGATCGAGATTAACGAGAGAAACCCTATTATGCTCGTGCTCAGACATGGCAATTGTCGGGTAAATATTAAAATGGGGAATTGCCCGATCAGTACATGATCATGGCCTGAGGTCAATACATGATCAGGACACTGCGTTACAAGGACATTATGGGCCTCGTCATATCCCGATCATCTCAAATAATGACATGATCACTTCATGACCATGGCCCTACCAAAATTACTACTAGGGCATTAGAGTTTTGCAGAATCTCATTTTGGCATTTTCGAAATTTTTATTACGTGCACCAGCAAACAGATTTTTCAATTTAACCGTGAACTTCTTAGTTGATGACGGTATGATGTAGGTACTTTACTTCATTTTTGTTTTAGTTATCTTTTTGGGTAACCGTGCGATTAGCGAATGTCATAAATTGTGTCTGTTCTGCTGTGGCCAGGTTTTGTGGTAACAAAATTTCCAAAATTTTATATGATTTCCACGAATTTTTTGTGAGTCTATACATTTGATTGTTACTTATGAATGTTTGCATAAAAAGAACTATCTCTTAAAAGAATCTGCATTAATTTCAGTATGGAAATTGCCAAATTGATTAAGTGATTTGCATCGATTTACAACATTTTTGCATAACTTCATTCAAAATGTTGACCTAAATTCGAATTATATATTCGAGCATTTTATTCAATCAAGTTACAATTTAAACTTATGTTCCACTAAATGTTTTTGGTAACAAATCTTGGAATAATCAGGATTTGTTACAATATTAAAAAAATACTTTAATGTAAAATACTTTAATTTAAATCTTTAATGTTATTTAAATTTTGAACTGAAATAAAATTGTTTATCATAGAAAATATACTCTTGAGTTAAAGAAATATTTTAACTCAATACAAATTTAAGAAAATTAATTCCAGATATATAGTAGAAATATTCTATTTTTCGGTACACACAAAAAAATATCAACAAAAATTTCACCAACTACCAGTATTCATCATATTGATGATTTCATTCATTGAACTAAAATCGTATTTTTTAAATGTTTTTCATTTTCAATATTTTTTTTAACATCAAATTTCAAACACAAATTTGTCTTTACACATTTATGTATTTATAGTTCTTAAATGATTTATAATATATAATTGCTAATTATTCGAAAACTCTATTTCATCATATTTATGAATAATTTACATCATATTGATGAATTTTGCTCATAAAACCACATTAATTTAAATATCATAAATCTTATAAGAATTATAAATACATAAATGTGTAAATAGAAACAATTTTTTTTTAAATTTGATGTTTTAAAAAATATTAAAAGTGAAAAACATTGAAAAAATACGATTTTAGTTCAATGAATGAAATCATCAATATGATGAATACTGGTAGTTGGTGAAATTTACTTACAACGGTAAGTGTTCGAGGGAAATACATGGCCTGATTCCACCAGGTCGTGTGTTTTCTCGTTCTACTCGGGCATCAAACCAAGCCCACCCCTTCGTAGTCCACTCTGCTCTCAACAGAACCACGCATTAAAGAGAGAATTCGTTTTTCAGTCGCTCGACACGTTTGTGGAACAATCTCCCTGCGTCCGTTTTTCCCGACATTTTCGATATTGTCAAGTTCAAAACAAACATTCACCGACACTACTCCATCTTTCCCCCCTCCCTTTAACCTATCATCCCTTCTTACGATCAACACTGTGCATTGCATGTATAGGGGGCATCCCCTGAGCGTTGGTTAATTTGTAAAAAAAAAAAATGAACATGAACATAAAATACAACATATTTTACTTCATATTGAAGAATACTCTTTCAATAAAAATATTTATTTTTCGTTCATTTTTTGCAGTACTTCTCAGTTCTCAAGTAGTTCTTGTATGTTATTTCTTATATAATGCTTGCTCGACATGCATAAATTAGTAAAATGTTTTATAATATATTTATTTATAATTACAACTTTTTGTTAATAAAATGTTATATTTATAAAAAAATATATTTAAAAAAAAAATGTTTGTTTGAATAATTTTTTTTCGTAAATTTTTTTATCGACAAATTTTTTTGGGAAACATAAAAATCTTTTTTTTCGAAAAATTTAAAAAAAAAAAAATTCTACAATTTTTTTTTGATTTTTTTTTTTTTTAATTTTTTTTTCAAACAATTTTTTTTTTTGATAATTTTTTTTTGTTATTTTCTAAATAAAATGTTTACAACAACACTTTTTTTCATATATATTTTTTAAAATATTTTTTTTTCTGTTATTTTTTGAATAAAATCGTCGTTGTAGAACGAAAAGTCACCAAATACAATCTATATATATAAAACTCATGGTCCGTCTGTCAGTCAGTCTGTCAGTCTGTCTGTCTGTCTGTCTGTCTGTCTGTCTGTCTGTCTGTCTGTCTGTCTGTCTGTCTGTTTGTTCCAGCATCACGTCTAAACCGCTGAACCGATTTGACTGATTTTGCCACAGGATACTAAGGAGTCCGGAGGGTGTCATAGGCTATATATGGGCGGGATTGGACAAAGGGGCGTGGTACCTCCCATACAACCTAAACTTTCAAAACGACATAACTCTGCACATACACAATCCAAAAAGATTAAACAAAAAACTAAAATTCACCACACTAAAACTCACCACACTAAAAATCACCACTCTAAAACTCACCACTCTAAAACTCACCACACTAAAAATTCACCATACTAAATCTCACCACACTAAAACTCACCACACCAAAATTCACCACACTAAAAATCACCACACTAAAACTCAACACAATAAAGCTCACCACACTAAAACTCACCATACTAAAAACTCACCACACCGAAACTCACCACACTAAAACTCACCACACTAAAACTCACCGCACTAAAACTCACCACAATAAAACTCACCACACCAAAACTCACCACACCAAAACTCACCACACTAAAACACACCACACTAAAACTCACCACACTAAAAATTCAACACACTAAAAATCACCACATTAAAACTAACTACACTAAAACTTCTACTGGGAAAAACTCTACGTGGAAGAATTCTACAGTAAAGCGTTCTATGGGGAAGAATTCTACGGTAAAGCGTTCTATGGGGAAGAATTTTACGGCGAAGATTTCTACGGCGAAATATTCTACTGTCTGAATTGTCTTTGAGAAAAGTTGTTTTGTCGGAGAATTTTTATTTGGTTACTACATTTATAAAACCAATAAAAACTTCCACAGCGAAGCACGGGCCCCTGATATAAAAAATAATAATAATGTTTTTTTATATTAATAAAATCGCTTTATATCTATGAATTCACAAAATCTGGACACGAGTTGTGCACGGGTCCAGCTAGTTTTTTAAATAAAATCGTCGTTGTAGAACGAAAAGTCACCAAATACAATTTAAATATTATAAAAAGTAATTGATGCATTTTTTATGTTAAAATATTAATTTCTTATCAAAAATTGACAGATATGTAAAGATTTTTGTAAGTGAATATTTGGCATTTCGAAAATGTATTTGGTGGCTTTTCGTTCTACAACGACGAAATGTTTACAATAACGCCTTTTTTCTAAATATTTTCTAAAGAAAAATGTTTTTTTTTTGAAAAATTCGTAAAAAATATTATATTCATAAATATTATGAATAAATTTATCAATATGACGATTCAAATACATTGTATTGAATATTTCGTTCTTCACTATGATATTCGTACTATCGATTTCATATAAGAATTTATATAATAATTTATATATAATATAGATATATAATATATATATATATATATATATATATATATATATATATATATATATATATGATATAAACATATATATTTATATAATTTATTTATATAAGAATATCATTATAACCTATATATACGAATGGGAGGGGTACAAAATATAAATTTTTTTAGTGTACCACAAGAAAAATACTATTTGTAATATTTAAAACCGTTTTAACCCAAAAATTTAATTCAGCCGGTATAAAGTAAAAGCATTATAAAGTATTTGAACATAAGTGGACGGTAAACAGGTCACAAACAAGCGATCATGCCTATATTTAATACCAGATAGCATAGGTAAGTTAGTAGTACAAATTCAGAGATTCATTGATTTAGCTCTTCTAGTAATCGTGATTTCAACAGACATACAAATCGATGTAGGAAAATCGATTCAGTAGGTCACGCTGATCTAGTAATAAACATTTCTATACCGGACTCGCCTCCATTTGGGTGTTACAAACGAATGACCCTATCGAATATAGCCTTTCACTTTTAAAATTAAAATTTTTGATATTTTTGCTTCAAAACTTATATGAATAAAACAAAAAATATATCAAATTTAATGCATGAAAAGGAAGATTACAGGAGTATTTCAGGCATAAGCAAAGGAAATAATAATTTAATAGTATTTTGTAGTATTCAATGGTATTTACCGATTAAAATAATAATTTATTCCATTGATTAATTTTAATAGTAAAAGAAACTATTAATTTTATGGTATTTTAATACTATAATTTTTGAAAAGTTCCAAATGTTTGAATTATATTCAAATAATTAATATTTCCGAGAACAATCTTATTAAAAAAAAACCAAAAACCATAAAATTTAGAAACAAAAATGGTTATGAAGTAATTAATAAACGATCGCCAAGTGATCGTTATTATACATTAAAATATTTTAAATGATTTTTTAAAGCACACTAATTAATAGACAGCTGTCAGCTAATATCATAGCACACTAAAATAAAAGAATAGTACTAATGAGCAACTCCCAGCTGTTGTCTTATCAAAGAGCCAACGATCAGTTTACAAAAATAACTTCAAATTTCTAAAAAAAAAAAAATAACCTCTGACGACAGCGTTAAAAATGCCAAACATTTAGACAATTGTCAGATTGACAAAGTGTTGAAATCAACAGTGACTGTGGAGAATAACCCGAACTGCAACGGTAGCACTTGACGCCAGCATTAAGTGGCAACACTGCCCAAACACATATGAAAAACCATGTGTTTTAGTTTTGCTTTCACAGCGGAAATCTCGTTAATTTGTGTGTAATATTATGGGACACTTGCTGCGCAGGCAGAAGCTGTTGCCGAGATACCGATCAGTACTATAGGATTAATAAAAAAAAGATAGAAATGAAAAAATATCTCTACTAAATACAAAATCAATTTCGAGGAATTATTTAAATCTTGCGGTTGCAGTTGATCGAATAATGTTGAACGGATGACAATCAAGATGACTATCAGAAAATTCAATTTTCGATGTGTGTTTTTTTGGTCTTCTGTTCATCAAAGTAGCCAGCCAACCTAAGCCTTTTTTAATGAGCCTATAATAGAATTTTGTAGTTAATGAAAATTATCGGAAAAAGGTAGCAACCACTAAAATATGCTTATGTCAGGCATTAATTAAAGATTTCCGTACAACTTAGCATATGAAATATTTTTAAATCATGAAAAAAAAATCCAAGTTCTATAAGTTTCTAAAACAACAAAACTCACGAAAAAAATTCTAGATCCTCTACTAATATTTGTTTTATTTGTGCATCAGCCTTACAGTTTTTGTTTCCTGCTCAAAGTGATCGCATGTTGCAGTTGATGCCCCGATCATTTTGTCAGACATTATCGGCGATTAATCTTTTTCTAATTTTTGATTCTCATGCTACTTGGCTTCTTGTTTTTCCTTTATTTTTTCTTTGATTTCTTGATCTTGGTTTGATGTTATTTTTGCTGCGGTAGCCTTGTTAAATATTTACAGATCTAGTCGATCGGGAATGTTTGTTGTAATCCTATATATGCATAGTAGGCATGATCGGCGGCGCTTCTGTGGACAGCTGTTTTTTTAATATATATATTTTTTTTAGCTATAGGTAGCATATATAATGCACCTGCGTATTACATTTGTTATTTAACTCAAGTGTGCAAACCATTTGTAAGGAACATGATCAGTGCAAATATTTGTGGTAACTTTGAAAAGCGCCTCCGGGTGATCTTTGAAAATCATGCGAACAAAGTCGTTGTTAAGTAAATAAATCAAATGACCAAAGCAGTTGCATGTAGGGCAGCAGGCAGCTGTTTCCGGGTTAATCGAAAGTATGTATTTTAAAAATATAAAAAAAAGAAATAAAATAAAATTTTAAAAAAATTAAAAAAAATATATTTAAAATATAGAGTAGTAGAGTAGTTGAGGAATTTTAGAAACATTTTTTTGACATATTTCAAAGAGACAAAAGTGGAGTTTGTATCACAAGTTGTCTATTTTCGGCCTTTTCCCAAAATATGCCTTGAATCTGCCATTAAAATTCCACAAAACTTGACAACTTATTTGTTTTAACCAACCTTTTTTTTTTATATATAACTTCTTATTAATAAAAAGTTGATATTATAAATAAATCTATTACAAAACATTTTACTAATTTATGCATGTCGAATATGCATTTTATAAAAAATAAGAACTACTTGAGAACTGAGAAGTATGGCAAAAAATGAACGTCAAATAAACATATGGATTGAAATTTATTTGATGAACAACATTCATCAATATGATGTACTTATATGGTGTATTTTATGTATTAGTTCATTAATATGATTCTTCACATACAGTTTATCATATTAAAGAACCCCTTTTCGACACTTAACATATTTATGATCGCATTCATAACATTGATGTCGTTAGTCATAAATATTATGAATGATTCTTCAATACAATGAATAATGGTTTATGAACGGAATTCATCAATATGATGTACATTTTTTGTGTGTGTTAGCTGGAAATATTCCTGAAAAATGTGAGAAATGTTGTCTCGGGGAATGGAGCTAATTCGATACATTTAAGAATGATGATTTATGAATGAATAATGGTTTATGAACGGAATTCATCAATATGATGTACATTTTTTTGTGTGCGTTAGCTGGAAATATTCCTGAAAAATGTGAGAAATGTTGTCTCGGGGAATGGAGCTAATTCAGTAGATTTAGGAGTTACTTATTTGGAATATCATAACAGCGATTCTGTTCGAAAATAATAATGTTGGATAATTTGACTCATTGACTTAAACATTGTGCAAAACATAACATCAATGTTATTTAGTTTATACAAAACAAATGCCAAATACAAAAAAACAAAAGCTAACGAATTACTGCCCTTCTTTGGAAAATATATTTTAAAAGACAAGGGGTTTAAAAGAACACACATAATAAAATTTCACCAACTATCAGTATTCATCATATTGATGATTTCATTCATTGAACTAAAATCGTATTTTTTCAGTGTTTTTCATTTTTTATATTTTTTATATAATCAAATTTCGAATAAAAATTGATCGCCATTTACACTTTTATGTATTCTTATAAGATTTATGATATTTAAAATATAATGTTCACTTTTTCATTAATATGATGAAATAGAGTTTTCGAATAATTAGTAATTATATATTATAAATCATTTAAGAACTATAAATACATAAATGTGTAAAGACAAATTTGTGTTTGAAATTTGATGTTAAAAAAATATTGAAAATAAAAAACATTTAAAAAATACGATTTGAATTCAATGAATGAATTCATCAATATGATGAATCCAGGTAGTTGGATGGACAAATGATTAGCATATTTATATTATAAATTTCTTCATCCTAAGAAAAAAGAAAAGATTTAAGCCCATACGTTTTGATTTCTGTTTCGGTAGGCTTACTGCAAATACTTTCAAAATCATGTTAAAATTTTTGAAAAGTCACTCTATTTTGTAATATCGAAATATTTTCCAAAAAATGTTGAACAAGTATTGATTCAAATGCTTTAACGTGATGTCTAATTCGCCAAAATGCATTTTTTTGGCATTGCCCCGACTATTAAAAAGTACAAAAAATGCAAGAGAAAAAAGTACAAATTAAACCAAGGAAAAACGGAGTACTGTCTTTCTTTTGAAAATATATTTCGAAGGATAAGAGACTTAAAAGACGGACTGTATTTTCAATATAATGACAAATGTTTACATTATTTAAAAGGGAACGTTGGGTAATTATTTAATTGGTTGAGAAAAAAAACTCCAAGAAAAACTTCAATCTTAGCCACAAACCAATGAAAAGCTAATTTTTGACATTACTTGAGATTAGATCTGAATTGCAGAAGAAAGCCGAGAAGTGAACTTTTAACAAGAGCAAAAAGAATATATCAGTAAAGATTCTTCAACTACACGGAGGGAATTAAAATTCTAAAACTCGAGAAGAATTCGGTTAGAAAGAAAAATAGTAGAATTTGACTAATATCAATAAAATACTACTAAAATTCAAGAAATTGTCAGCTGGATATCAAGAAAGCTAATTACTTAGTTGTCAAAAAAGTAAACATACTTTATTCTACTGGATTTTCAGCGACAAAGCAAGTTCAAAAAAAACAATAACTATACGAACGCGTGTTCATTACAATTTGGGACGAAAACAACAACAACATTTTTGATACCTAAGTAATTAATAACTGAAATCAAGAATAATTATACTTAGTTACTTTTTTTGACAACTAAGAAAATACATTTCTTGAAAATTGTAATTTTTCGGTTTAGCTGTATATCACTCCGTATACTTCTTGATTCCTTCTGGATTTTAGAAATGTTTTCCCTCCGTGTACATCAGAAGGAGAAGAGTTTTGTACAATTTGCTTAATTGAAATTCCGAAAAATTTATTTTTAAACATTTAGTGAACTGTAAATCTGTAAATATCCTGTATACTTGAAATTTGCAAACTTGAAGAACAGCAACTACATCTGTGTCCATTGCCACTTAGAATATTCTGAAAAAGAGTAAATATGCATTTTTTTATATTTTCTTAACATTAGTTATGTTGTTTGAGCTGTTTTTTATTTAAATTTAGTTTTATTTTTTTTTATTTTGGAATATCTACTAAGATCCATAGCACTCAGTAAGACTATATCCGTTATACTGTGAAATCTATTCCCTACGATTTTGTGGTTAATATCACCACGAGCGCCCTTGCTCGCGCCGGGATTCGAACCCGAGACCTTCAGAATGCAAGTCCAGCGTGCTACCTATGGATTGGAGAGGCCGGCTTAAATTTAGTATTCTTCTTATTTTTATTTACATTGCAATTCCTTTTTGCCATTTTTTATTAACTTAATATAAATTTTTATCCTCAATATATTTGACTGTGTTTTGAAAAAAATCAAAATATGAAAAAGAAATACTAAAATAGTATTTTGGAATAATGTTCCCACTTTACCCCAACAATTTTTAAAAAGTCCGACAATGACATAAAGGGTTTTTCAATAAGAGCGCTACAAAAGTTTTTTTCAAGGGTTTTTCAACAGGAATGCTACAAAAGTACAGCGACAGGGACAGCAAACGACGCCATATTTCTTGCCGCTTTTTTGACATTTCTCTTCAGTAAGGTTTGCCATTTCATGATGGAAAGATATACGAGTCAACAACGAGTCAAAATTATTGAAATTTACTACCGAAATTCGAATTCGTATATCTTTCCATCATACAATGGCAAACCTTACTGAAGAGAAATTAACATTTTAATTTTCTGATTTCTGCTATTATTTTTATTTATTGAAAATAAGAAGTTAAATTTTGACAGTATTTTAAAAAATTACTTTTATAAAGTTCTATAAGTCAGAAAAAAACACTATAAAATCAATAATTTTTTTACTATTGAAAATAATCAATAGCATAAATTATTGTTTTAATAGGCAAAAATTTTAAATTTAATACTACAAATTTGTTTGCGAACTTATTTATGTTTTGTATACTATTGAATCAATAACTTCCCTATTGATCAACTTTAATAGGATTTAAAATTGCAATCTTCATAAAAATGCTAACTCATAGGGAAAAACTGAGCATGCATTAAAATTAGATTTATATAATAATGATGTATGAGATGGTCATCGTGTTGCGACGATTTTTCAAGAGTATTTAGGTCATCGGGTAATTTTGGCTGTTTCTAACTACTAATATAAGGAATATAGTTGATATAATGAATCCATTCACATTTTTAAAAGACTCACTACAATGGTATATATTTGTACTGTTGGGAAACCATTCATTAAAAAAATTAGATTAAATTTATGAAGTGCTTCCTCCCCATCATCTACATCGGCAACAACTTATAATTTAATTTATTTGATTACTATACTAAAATAATAAATTAAAGTAAATTAAATATTAAATTCCATCGTAGAGAACAGACGTCCATTTGCTACAACATGATTTGATTAAAATTAACATTAGATTAAAACTCATTCACAAAACTGGGTAAGAAGTAAAGTTAATTGTAGAGTATGACACTTATCAATTAAATAAAAGTTCATTAAACTCACAGCAATGAGTGATCATTAAATTAATTACAACTACGCATACATTAAATTAGACTCAGGCCGAAGTGAATGTTGATGATGGACATGATTTTGTTATCAATTAACATTCAACTTTTAATGCCAATGCCAAGGAGAGATGATAACAAAGAGCAATAGAAGGCTTTCGAAAGAAGATGAAGTAATCGTCATACATTTTAATTAAATTACTTTTAATGCGTAGTTATTAAATATAATACAGAAATTTATAAAAAATTCAAAATATAAAAATATAAAAATATAAAAATATAAAAATATAAAAATATAAAAATATAAAAATATAAAAATATAAAAATATAAAAATATAAAAATATAAAAATATAAAAATATAAAAATATAAAAATATAAAAATATAAAAATATAAAAATATAAAAATATAAAAATAAAAAAAAAAATATATAAAAATATAAAAATATAAAAATATAAAAATATAAAAATATAAAAATATAAAAATATAAAAATATAAAAATATAAAAATATAAAAATATAAAAATATAAAAATATAAACACATAAAAATATAAAAACATAAAAATATAAAAATATAAAAATATAAAAATATAAAAATATAAAAATATAAAAATATAAAAATATAAAAATATAAAAATATAAAAATATAAAAATATAAAAATATAAAAATATAAAAATATAAAAATATAAAAATATAAAAATATAAAAATATAAAAATATAAAAATATAAAAATATAAAAATATAAAAATATAAAAATATAAAAATATAAAAATATAAAAATATAAAAATATAAAAATATAAAAATATAAAAATATAAAAATATAAAAATATAAAAATATAAAAATATAAAAATATAAAAATATAAAAATATAAAAATATAAAAATATAAAAATATAAAAATATAAAAATATAAAAATATAAAAATATAAAAATATAAAAATATAAAAATATAAAAATATAAAAATATAAAAATATAAAAATATAAAAATATAAAAATATAAAAATATAAAAATATAAAAATATAAAAATATAAAAATATAAAAATATAAAAATATAAAAATATAAAAATATAAAAATATTAAAATATAAAAATAAATAAAATTTAAAAATATAAAAATATAAAAATATAAAAATATAAAAATATAAAAATATAAAAATATAAAAATATAAAAATATATAAATATAAAAATATAAAAATATAAAAATATAAAAATATAAAAATATAAAAATATAAAAATATAAAAATATAATAATATAAAAATATAAAAATATAAAAATATAAAAATATAAAAATATAAAAATATAAAAATATAAAAATATAAAAATATAAAAATATAAAAATATAAAAATATAAAAATATAAAAATATAAAAATATAAAAATATAAAAATATAAAAATATAAAAATATAAAAATATAAAAATATAAAAATATAAAAATATAAAAATATAAAAATATAAAAATATAAAAATATAAAAATATAAAAATATAAAAATATAAAAATATAAAAATATAAAAATATAAAAATATAAAAATATAAAAATATAAAAATATAAAAATATAAAAATATAAAAATATAAAAATATAAAAATATAAAAATATAAAAATATAAAAATATAAAAATATAAAAATATAAAAATATAAAAATATAAAAATATAAAAATATAAAAATATAAAAATATAAAAATATAAAAATATAAAAATATAAAAATATAAAAATATAAAAATATAAAAATATAAAAATATAAAAATATAAAAATATAAAAACATAAAAATAAAAAAAAAAAATATATAAAAATATAAAAATATAAAAATATAAAAATATAAAAATATAAAAATATAAAAATATAAAAATATAAAAATATAAAAATATAAAAATATAAAAATATAAAAATATAAAAATATAAAAATATAAAAATATAAAAATATAAAAATATAAAAATATAAAAATATAAAAATATAAAAATATAAAAATATAAAAATATAAAAATATAAAAATATAAAAATATAAAAATATAAAAATATAAAAATATAAAAATATCAAAATATAAAAATATAAAAATATAAAAATATAAAAATATAAAAATATAAAAATATAAAAATATAAAAATATAAAAATATAAAAATATAAAAATATAAAAATATAAAAATATAAAAATATAAAAATATAAAAATATAAAAATATAAAAATATAAAAATATAAAAATATAAAAATATAAAAATATAAAAATATAAAAATATAAAAATATAAAAATATAAAAATATAAAAATATAAAAATATAAAAATATAAAAATATAAAAATATAAAAATATAAAAATATAAAAATATAAAAATATAAAAATATAAAAATATAAAAATATAAAAATATAAAAATATAAAGATATAAAAATATAAAAATATAAAAATATAAAAATATAAAAATATAAAAATATAAAAATATAAAAATAAAAAAATAAAAAAATATAAAAATATAAAAATGTAAAAATGTAAAAATGTAAAAATATAAATATTTAAATGAAAAAAAATATATGTATATATTTTTGCAACATACCCCCAACGGAGCTATCATTTTCCAACAAGTGCCCATCTGCACACTTGTCTCGCAAATACTTTCTCCGTTTCTTCAATCAAGCGTGCGGGCGAGCCTCAAAAGTTGCACGCAACAAAACAATGAAGTCGAAAAATGTTAGATACAAGCAATGATTAGATGATGGCCTTATAAATTTGAAAAAAAAAAAAAATAATAATAAAAATTTATAAAAAATATTTAAAAAACTTAAAGAAAATTTTGCAACGGTTTTTTTAATTTGTTGTTGGTGTTGTCTTGTAGCTGTTTTGTTGTTATTACCACATTTTATAATTTTTATATAGCTGTTGTTGCAACATGCGATCAAGACCTCCAACCTCAGGCGTAGTCTGTACGCCAAGCCATGCCACGCCATGCTTAGCCTAGCCAATTCCAGCCAGCCAGCCACTCTGTTAGTCAGTCATTCAAAGACCCTCTTCTTCGTCTTCATCATATTCAGTCGGCAGAGGGGCAGCAGCCAAACAACTGGTACCGCCAATGTTCATCGCCGCAGACTCCACTGGAAATACGCGCTGCGCAGCGGCGACGGTTTCATGCATCACCCTGCAGTTATTTTGCATGCGATCAATCGAACCTACGTTGCGCGATCCTCGTCTCTTTCAACTAGGAATGGGTTGTCAAGAACACGGTACAACTAAAAAATGTTTTTTTAAATTTTATTGTTTCGATATTTAATATATAAAATAAGAAAACAAATATTTTAAAGAATTATTCTAATTGTCTTCCAACATTGTAACATAATAGATGGAATTTAATCTGTGCCAAAAAAAAAAAAATTATCATTCTTGTGACAATTATATCCTGAGATAATTCTTCGTAACACAATTTTCTACAAACAAATCTTTCCCTCAATACAATTCTTCTCTAGACATTACTTCCTTGAGACAATTCATCATCAGATAATTAAAAATCTTGAAGGGTTCACTTGCTGTTTAAAAAATAGCTGTAATCGATGAATAATTTCAATACTTCGATTCATTGGAACATATTTGAACTAAATTCTGTGCCGAACAATTTTCTCCCGATACAATTTATTTTTGAGACAACTCTTCCGGAGACAATTCATTCTTTAAGCAATTCTTTCTAGAGATAAATATTCCTTTACAATTCTTTCCCCGAGACAATACTTCTTCACACAATTCTTCCTAGAGACCAGACATTTCTTATTCAAGCAATACTTCCCCAAAACAATTCATTCCCAGATAATTGAAAAAAATTCAGGGTAGAAAAGGATGTAATGATTTTAAAGAAATATCTAAAAATGTTATATCCCTTGTTTTCTCAATAAAAATGTGTTAATGGGTCTATTCTTCCTCAGATAATTTACACTAAGAATTAAATTGTTTATAAAAAAATAACTCATAATTTTCATTCGTTAATAAATTAACTAATTCGGTTAATAAATTCTCTGGTTATTTAAATTCGTCCCCTACAATACATTACAAAGCCAATGTGTCCATTGAAATTTCTTTTAAAAATATATTTTTGTACTTCAGAAACAAGGAAAGAGTTTTGTTGAGTGACTCGACCAAATACTGAAAGGCCAAATATAAAATGAATGTAAAGTTTCATAGAATTTATGATTTTTTTTCTGTGCGTGACAATTCCTTCTTTACACAATTTTTCTTCAGATATATTATTATTACAATTTTTATCCTAAAATAAAATTTTTTTAGTATTACAAAATAAATATAATACATTTTAAAATTAAGAAAAACTTAACTTAACGTAATTAACGTCCAATTTTAAATTTTTCAACGTAATTTTTATTTATTAAAATTAACAAAATATTTCTTAGTTTTAAGAACAAAATTTCTTATTTATTCAACCAATGTTTCAAACCAAAGTTTCTTAATATTAAGTAAAATTCATCTTAAATATTTCTGAAAATTCTAAATTTTGAAATATTAATTTTATTTGTTGTATTGTGTAATAGTTACTTTTTGTTGTTGTTGCTGCTTTGGTGCGTTGCCAGCGCAAAAGTAAAAACTTTCGCATGTCAAAAAATTAACTAAACATTTTTATTAGTTGCCGCAGACGATCTGCGCGATCTTGTTAATGCGCTTAGATACATGGTGCGGATAAAGAAAAATTTCAAATTGCAAATTTGAATATAACAACAACAAAAAAAAAAACACAAACACAAAATGTCGAAATTTAAATTTCGCCCATGCGATCCACACAATCTCTGCGATCGACGGGTGGCAGCGGCGGCACACAAAAACACATAGTAAACAAATGATTTGCATTATGGCAAATACAAAATAGCAAAAAAATAAAATAAAATTACGCCTAAGTGGCTGCCAAGTTTTTACTTTCAATTCGTTTATATCATATTTATTATTATTAGTATCTAAAAGATATGCAACACAGTCAGCCAACCAGTCAGTCAGCCACCCAGCCGCCGTTGGGTATTAAACGTGATGCGATCGATTGCATTCGTTTGCATAAAATAAATGCCGCGACTATGAGAAAATATTTTTGTGTATTAAATTTGCATAAAATAAATGTAGTACATGTTGTGTATTTATTGTAATTGAAATAATTGCTAATAATAATAACAATAAAAACGATCAATCAATCACTTGAGCGGCGTGTGAATCTTGAGTGATCGTGCCAATTACAAAATTTCAATTACAAAAATTTAAAATGATGTTGAACACCATATTAGTTACTGAACTTATTTGCATTTTTAAGATTTTAATATGATTTTTTTTTAATATGTTTTAATTTTTAATATTCATAACTTAGTGTAAATTATACTCTATTGCGGAAGACTGTTCGGAATATAGATAATGTAAAAATACAATGATCAAATTCTCAATTTCTACTAGTGTACTATGTAAAATTGTATAAAATTTAAAAATTTATTTCATAGCTAATTTTATACGTGATCTTTTGTTATCGCCAAAGTTCAGTTAATCAGTTGAGTTAAACAAACTAAAAATTTCCATTATGAAAGTCATGTTCAAAACAAATATTTATGTTATAATGTAATTTATATGTTTATAAATAATAATAAAAATGTTCGCAATACATGAACCGCGTGCGAAATTATATTTTCAATAGTTTACATGCTCATATTTCATTTGAAATATGTGACATTACAAATTGAGTAATTTCTATTTGTTTTGTAAATGTAATCGATCTATTTGCAAATAGTTTTTCACATTTTAAATTGCATTCAAATCATTCTAATGGTAAATTTTTACATCTACAAGTATTTCTAAAATCATTATAGTACATTATAATTGTTATTATTTAAAAAAACCCGGATGAGAATATTCTGAAATTATCACATTTTAACAATGTTTGGATTTAGTCATTTTTAACTGCTTGTAGAAAGAGTGTTCAATATTTGGGACAAAAAGGGAGCTCGTTGATATTTCTGACGTGGAATAAACCTGTTTATTTTTGATTTTGTGTAACTATATCGGTTTTAATAATAAACAAAGTTTGAGACGGTTTTGGTTAAGTTCTAGTGGAAATTACTCTGAGAACATATATGGGGGAATTGATCATATAATTTTTATTTTATTTTTACGAAACTAACCAGTTACAAGACCAATAATACACTGAAAAATTGTTGAATTTCGTTCTTCAAGCCACACGGTCAAATATTAAGGTCCATTGTTCAACTTTGAAAATTTGCATATTTATCCTAATTTTCAGTATTGAAGGATTAACATATAAATCTTTAACCAAAAAGTTAAAAATTATAGTTTTATGTTATTTTGATTTAAATTAATTTCATTATTAATTTTATTTATTTCTTATGATCGATATTTTATATTTTATATTTTATATTTTATATTTTATATTTTATATTTTATATTTTATATTTTATATTTTATATTTTATATTTTATATTTTATATTTTATATTTTATATTTTATATTTTATATTTTATATTTTATATTTTATATTTTATATTTTATATTTTATATTTTATATTTTATATTTTATATTTTATATATTATATATTATATATTATATTTTATATTTTATATTTTATATTTTATATTTTATATTTTATATTTTATATTTTATATTTTATATTTTATATTTTATATTTTATATTTTATATTTTATATTTTATATTTTATATTTTATATTTTATATTTTATATTTTATATTTTATATTTTATATTTTATATTTTATATTTTATATTTTATATTTTATATTTTATATTTTATATTTTATATTTTATATTTTATATTTTATATTTTATATTTTATATTTTATATTTTATATTTTATATTTTATATTTTATATTTTATATTTTATATTTTATATTTTATATTTTATATTTTATATTTTATATTTTATATTTTATATTTTATATTTTATATTTTATATTTTATATTTTATATTTTATATTTTATATTTTATATTTTATATTTTATATTTTATATTTTATATTTTATATTTTATATTTTATATTTTATATTTTATATTTTATATTTTATATTTTATATTTTATATTTTATATTTTATATTTTATATTTTATATTTTATATTTTATATTTTATATTTTATATTTTATATTTTATATTTTATATTTTATATTTTATATTTTATATTTTATATTTTATATTTTATATTTTATATTTTATATTTTATATTTTATATTTTATATTTTATATTTTATATTTTATATTTTATATTTTATATTTTATATTTTATATTTTATATTTTATATTTTATATTTTATATTTTATATTTTATATTTTATATTTTATATTTTATATTTTATATTTTATATTTTATATTTTATATTTTATATTTTATATTTTATATTTTATATTTTATATTTTATATTTTATATTTTATATTTTATATTTTATATTTTATATTTTATATTTTATATTTTATATTTTATATTTTATATTTTATATTTTATATTTTATATTTTATATTTTATATTTTATATATTATATATTATATTTTATATTTTATATTTTATATTTTATATTTTATATTTTATATTTTATATTTTATATTTTATATTTTATATTTTATATTTTATATTTTATATTTTATATTTTATATTTTATATTTTATATTTTATATTTTATATTTTATATTTTATATTTTATATTTTATATTTTATATTTTATATTTTATATTTTATATTTTATATTTTATATTTTATATTTTATATTTTATATTTTATATTTTATATTTTATATTTTATATTTTATATTTTATATTTTATATTTTATATTTTATATTTTATATTTTATATTTTATATTTTATATTTTATATTTTATATTTTATATTTTATATTTTATATTTTATATTTTATATTTTATATTTTATATTTTATATTTTATATTTTATATTTTATATTTTATATTTTATATTTTATATTTTATATTTTATATTTTATATTTTATATTTTATATTTTATATTTTATATTTTATATTTTATATTTTATATTTTATATTTTATATTTTATATTTTATATTTTATATTTTATATTTTATATTTTATATTTTATATTTTATATTTTATATTTTATATTTTATATTTTATATTTTATATTTTATATTTATTAACATGAATATCTGTTTAATTTATATGTTTTCCATAGTTAAAAGTATTATGTATAATTCTGTTTAATAAATTATCTGTCAAAATTCTCTGAGTGCATATTTAGAGTTCGCAAGTAGTTCTTGTTTATAATTAACTTGCCCGACATGCATAATTAAGTAACTTGTTTTGTAATATACATATTTATTTAAAATTAAATATATTAAAAAAAATCGGGTTATTTTTAAATTTTTTTTTTTTATTTTTTTTTTTTTAAATTTTTTTCTCAGCCACCAATAATGTAAATTTTACTATAATTATGATAATTATCATTTGTTTGTTGCAACCATTTCTTCATCCAATTACTTTTCTATATGTGTTTTGTTTTATAAAATTCGAATAAAACCCTATTTTCCTATTAAAAACCCTTACCGCTAGTTATCATTTGAAGCCTGCCACACACACACATCACTCTACAACCATGAGTGCCTCAAATAATTTTCCTACTCAAACAATGTTGATGACAGTAGTAACAGCAAAATTTTACAGAAAAAACCAAGAGCATCTACGGAGGGCACTGACGACGAAGACAGGAAGAGGCCACTTTGCTGTCTCCTGTAGACAGAGAGCGGCTGTTTCTTGATGGGCTACAAAACATGGTCCACCTTGACTGATGATCATCAGCGTCAATGTTAGCGCCATGCATTGCTACCGGCTGACGGGCGCGCCTATCAAACAGCGTCATCATGGTCGCCATCATCACCGTCATCATCGTCGTCATCGTGGTACTACTCAAGTGCAACTCAAGTGCAGTTCAAGTGCTGCTCAAGTGCAACGTTTGTTGCTACTTGAAGTGCAACACTTCTAGTTGGTCGGTTGGTTGGTCTATGCGCTGGACACTGTGAGCGCAGTGTAAAACACTAATCCTCCAACAAATAAATAAAAAATCACAAGAAAAAAATATGTAGCAAATAAAACAATCGTCATATTCGACAAATTTTTTGAGTGTATTTGTACATGCTGAAAAAACAAACTCTGTCATACAACATAGCCAGCCAGCCTACCCTAAAACAAGCACTAATTTGTTATTCCAAATAAATGCTCCTTTTTATATTTTTCAGTTGCACTTTTATTTGTTTTGGTTGGGATTTGCTGTCGTTTTTTTAGATTTCTTCGTAGAAACAAAGCAAACAAAACACGTGGAACCACCAACGAATTCATTACAACAATAACTGAGAAATACCACAATTGTACAACAACTACAATCAATCAGTATAGAGTACAAAGTACAGAATAGTCAGTCAGTCCGTCAGGCAAGTGTCAAGTAGGCCTGTTCAAATAAAACTCTGTGTGTAGAATGTGTTCTTCTTCAAGACAGACACCAGTCATTTTGACAGCTTGCAGCACCACACGGTGTAGTAATTGAAGGAGCTCTTTTTTCGTTGAGCTACATGGATTGCTGTACAAACATAGTGTGCTTCCGTTGAAATCGTTAAACAAATTTTGGATTTTTATGAAGTATCGATTTGCATAAATCGAACAAAAAAAAAACATAATTTTAATTTCGAAATTAGGGGGAATTTTATTCCCACATATAGCATAATTGCTTTTAACAACATTATGTAGAGTTGACAAATTATTGTGTGGGTTGTAGAGGAGTGTCAGGTATTAAATACCTTATAAAATCACAAATTTGGTAAGTATACTATAAAGCAATATCTGAAACCAAATGTATACAATGTTAATTCGGTTTAAATTAATTCCTAGTATATATCGTGGTCGTTGAATTCCAACTAACCGAATGCATTTTTATCAAAAACTTATTTTTTGAGTTTATTGGTTAATATGTTAATACCAGTTGATTAATTTTAAAATATGAAATGAAATTCGAAAGATAAACATGCTCTTAGGAATTGGTACACCCAGAGAACGAATCAGTTGACGCAACCGTTTTTTTGCTATAAATCTATCAAGCTCAAATTTGTTTATGTTTTTCGTATAAAATTTGTTCCGGCTCAAATTTAAATTATGAAAAAAACGCAGCTAATAATAATAGTTTGGCGCTAGAGTCCTATAAGAACTTAGGCTGTGCTCTCTAACCATTTTGAGCTGTGCGTGTTATATTTGTACTCAAAATGGTGGGACCTACAGTATATTGCCGAATCTGAACGGCGGGTGAGAGCTTTTCATAGGCAATGGTTTTACTCTCGTAGGTTTGCCATTTACTGCCGAGTGGTAGCGAGGTATAGAAAAATGTTTCTATGAAAAGATGTTGTTAGCGCCAGTCCAGGCTTGAATCGGGGACCTTTCGGCTCGCAGTCCAACGCACTAACCTTGAGCTACCGATGCTACTAACAGCCTTCAAAACATTTACAAGTTTGTTTTACACATGGCACGAACTATCCGCATCACAAAAAAAACTGATGCTGTGCTGCGCTTTTCTAAAAACAGCTGATTTCGCGGTAGAATTAAAAAAAAATATTGGTTGCTACAACCGAATGTTATATCATTTAGTCAATATAACCGACCCCATCTGTTGAGACAACTATATATTGGTTATGTCTCATTTTAAATTTAGTTGTGTAGCAATGTAAATAAAAAAATAAATTACATGAATTAAAAGTTTCCCATGCGCTAAAGTGCGCCTTTTACAACCCCCTCTAGAATCCCCCTGGTTGTAATTCTAGGAATACCTGTCGTGCCACAGTGAGGCATGTTCTCATGGCTCCTGTTATGCAAACACAGGCCAATCTTTGGACTTTTTTTAAAGCTTTGTTTGTCGTACTGTTGTACACCAATGTACACTACTACTAATCATAATACTAATCCCGCGCTACTAATCCCCGCGCTACTAATCATAATAGCGCGGGTTGCTTTTCGTATAAATTCTTGTTTCTATTTAGAATGCTCTTTCTGGTAAAGGGTAGTATGGTAGTCTTTACGGGATTAATATTTAGTCCTATGGAGACACACCACTCCTTTTTTATTCTAAGACCCAATTTTAGTCTGTCGCACTGAGTATCTTAAAATTTTCCTCTGGATCTACTTATCATAATAGCACGTGTTGCTTTACGTGTTACTTTTTGCTCCTGTTTCTTTCATGAGAGTTTGCTGTCTAGAATTATTCCTAGAAATTCTAATTCTTCTATTCGATCTATTTCAGTCCCTTCTAACCTGATTGGTTTCAGATTTAGAGTTTTTTTTTTGTAAAGGGTACCATGGGTGTCTTTGTGGGATTAATATTTAGTCTTACGTATACACACAACTCCTTTGTTATTCTAAGACCCAATTTTTGTCTGTCGCATAGAGTATCTTTAAAATTTCCTCTGCATATGATTACAATGTCATCGGCGAACCCCTGACAATCTAATCCTGTGTTTGCGAGTTTCCACAGGAGTTCATCTACAACTAGACTCCACATTAGTGGTGATAGTACTCCATCTTGTAGACAACTTCTTGTGGTTCTAATTCTAAGAAGCCTCACACGGACTTTTGCTATTCTGCAATTAAGCATTTCACTCAGTCATTTTGCCAAGGTATGGTTTATTCCTTTTACTTCCAGGGATTTCCTTATATCCTTATCTATATATATAAAACTCTTGGTCCGTCTGTCGATCTGTCTGTCTGTATGTCTGTTTGTTCCAGCATCACGTCTAAACCGCTGAACCGATTTAACTAAAGTGCACCAGGATACTATGGAGTCCGGAGGGTGTCATAGGCTATATATGGGCGGGATTGGACAAAGGGGCGTGGCTCCTCCCATACAACCTAAACTTTCAAAACGACATAACTCTGCACATAGACTAAGAAGATGAAACAAAAAATACAAATACAAAAAAAATATACAAAAGCAAAAAGACAA
The DNA here is from genome assembly GCA_951804985.1 of Dryomyza anilis. Taxonomy (NCBI): domain Eukaryota; kingdom Metazoa; phylum Arthropoda; class Insecta; order Diptera; family Dryomyzidae; genus Dryomyza; species Dryomyza anilis. The sequence continues at coordinate 14,302,722 of OX638134.1, read as the reverse complement.
AAGCAAAAACACGAAAACAAAAGCAAAAACTCAAAAGCAAAAGACAAAAACAAAAACACAAACACAAAAGCAAAAACACAAAAACAAAATCAACCACACTAAAATTCACCATACTAAAACACTAAAACTCACCACACTAAAATTCACCACACTCAAATTCACCACACTCAAATTCACCACACTAAAACTTACCAAACTCAAATTCACCACACTTAAATTCACCACACTAAAACTCACCACACTAAAACTCACCACACTAAAATTCACCACACTAAAAACTTACCACACTAAAATTCACCACACTAAAAACTTACCACACTCAAATTCAACGCACTAAAACTCAGCACAATAAGATTCACTACACTTAAACTCCCCACACTAAAATTCAGCACACTAAACACTCCACACTAAAACTCACCACACCAAAATTCACCACACTTAAACTCACCACCCCGAATCTCACCACACTAAAACTTCTACTGGGAAAAACTCTACGAGAAAGAATTCTACGGGAAAGAATTCTACTAGGAAGAATTCTACTCGGAAGAATTCTACGGGGAACAGTCTGAGAAAGAATTGTCCCTGAGAAAAGTTGTTTTAGCGGAGAATCAGTTTTGTTTTGGTTACTACATTTATAAAACCAATAAGAAAACGTCAACAACGAAGCACAGGTCCCTGATATAAATATTAAAAATGTTTTTTATATTAATAAAATTGCTCCATATCCTTGCATTCACAAAATCTTTGCACGAGTCGTGCACGGGTCCAGCTAGTCAGAGATATTATCAAAGACCCCTTCTATGCCTAGGAATGCACATAGAGCGGTTTCTTAATCCCATAAGGTTTTCAGCATAATATTTGTCAGTTGGTACAGCCCAGTTTCCGTGGACCTACCTTATCTGACATTTTCTCTGATGTAATTATCTATGACTTTGCCATTGTTTTAAGGACAAAAGAGGTCAAGCAAAATGTATTGGTTGGAAAGATTTTGGGTAAGTGGAATACTTTTTCACCATCTTTGGTATAAATACCATCTTAGCCCTGTGCTCAAGTGCTAAACTGCTTCATGTTATTCTTATCAGATATATCATTAGATTAGTACCGCCCTGTTGAAGTAGGGTTGGAAATATTCAACATCTACACCCGGAGATTTAAAGGTTGAAAGCTATGTATTGCCCAATCTATTCTTTGCTCCGTGAAAATCTTTTTAGCTATTTCCCAGTACTCTCTCCTGGGTACAGTGTAATTTTCTGGTTCAATATCATTACTTCATATTTTAAGTATACGTATTCTTATTGCATATTCAGTTTTTTTCCTATTAAGTTGAATTTTTGAGAGAATTTTTGATAAAACTGCTATTTTTCAAAATACACTAATGTTATAGCATTCAAGTAAACTTTAAATTTGGATGTTACTCATCTTACTTAATCTCACCACTCCAAATTCACCACAGCAAAACTCACCAAATCAAAATTCACCACACCAAGACGAAAAATGAATCCGCTACACGTGTTTCGTTAAGATTTGGAATATATATCCTACAGACCTAGGAGAAGGCAACTATATAGTATTCGTTGACCACGCCCATTTTTATTTTGCAAAACCGCTGAACAAATTTTTCTGAAAATTTGCATTACTATGATATAAGGACCATGGAGTATCCTAAGTAAAAAGAGGAGTGGCACCTCCCATAGAACCCAAAAATTCAGTACGCTATATCTCAACTCTAATATTGTTGATTTCAACTAAACTCTAAAATTGGATTTTACTCACCTTACTTAATCTCACCACACCAAACTCACCACACCACCTACTATATATTTGTGAATGTTTGTATGTATGTCCGAATCTTATCACCTCCCATATACCATCACAACGAAACTCACCACAATAAATTCATCACACTAAAACTCACTCACCAAATAATAAAATTTCTTTTTAATACATTTTATTTATTATTTTTTTGAAACTATTTGAATGCTCTATAATGTAATAAACAAATTCACAATTTAGCACTAATTAAATAAATATAATTTATAGTTAAATTTATATAATTTATAATTCATTTTATATAATTTCTATAAAACAATTGCAGCAAATGAAATTTAGGCGAGGCCCGCAATTAGCATCAAATGCATATATGTTTCTCACCAACAACTAAAATGTGTATCAACAAAAAATCCAATTTAAAAAAACCATTAAAAAACATATATTAAACATGTAAAAAAATACGTTTTAATTATTTGAAATCCTCACGGGTGTCTTTAATAAATATGCAAATTTTCGATTCAGACCAATTAATGAGGCGTAAAAATGCAATAAAACGAATTTTTCATTTTATTTCTTTAATTTCTTTTTCATTTTATTTTCAATATATTTCACTGAACGTTTCGTTGCTGTTCTTATTAAGTAAGACAGCGGCAGTTAAATGCGACCATCCTCAAAAAACCGCAGAACAGCGGGTGCATAAAATTAAATGCATTTTATTGCGACAAAATGATTTTGAGAAAATCGATCAAGCGCAAAAGAACAAAAGGCGAAATGTTAAAAAATAAAATTAAAGCAAATTAATTTAAAAATGAATTTTTTTTACTTCTTTATAAATAATAATTTTGTTAAATAATTTAAAATTTTAAAAATATATATACGAAAATTTAAAGTCTAAAAAACTGCCTAACAAAAGAATTCTATATGTTTTTTTGTTATAAAAATCTGTATTTTTTTTATGGCCTAACGCAAAATGCCAACGAGTCAAGATTAATTGGCTTCAAAACATCGATAAATAATTTGTTTGCCTGTGCGTTGAAATGAACACAACAACACCATAAAAATTTCATAAAAGCACGTATAAATAATTATGTTCACAAAAATCTTTTAAAATTTATATTTACAATTTGCCATTAAATTTATGTTGTTTTGCCATTAAAAATTTTCAATTTTTTTTGTGTGCTCTGCGCAATTTGGCTATTTGCTTAATGCCGGCCGAACTTAATTTATGTATTTAAATAATTGCTCAACGAGTTGTAAAAAATATATAATCATTTGTTGTGGACTTCATAGATAATTTGTCAAAATTATGATTAACAAAAAAAAAATAAAAAAAAATACATCATGATACACATTATCACAACCTTTAGTTAAATTTTATTTTGTATTTTTTAATTTATAATTTAAATAGCTAATAAATGGCGCTACATTAACATTCGCTTATTATACATTTTAAAAAAGAAATCAAATGCAATTTTCCTTAAATATTCCTTAAATAATTCTTATCTTATTAATATAAAAAATGGAATACAACAAACAAAACAAAAAAAAAAGTAAAATCATTAACGAATACTTAAAATTTATTACAATACGTAGTTAATTTAAAACCAAACGTAGTAAATTTTTTACAATACATACTTAGTGTATAGGATCTATCTGAAATTTAAGTTTATTTGTTTCTATACGTCATTCCTTCTTATTTGTATAAAACAATCAAATAGTAAACTCTTTGACGACCGCTTTAAATTTATTACAATACATAGTTAATTTATAACAATACATATTAAATTTACTATAAAACGAGGTAAATAGGATTTTTAGTAAATTTAAGTTTATTTGTTTCTATATATCATTTCTTACCTTAATCATATTTAAAAACTTTTAAAAATAAAAAATAGTAAAATCATTAACGAACACTTTAAATTTAATACAATTCATAAAAAAAATTTAACAATACGTAGTAAATTTACCACAAAACATGATAAATAGATAAATTTGTTTTTTTTAGTAAATTACAATTTATTTGTTTCCATACATCATTTCTTACTTTAGTCATTTCACAAAAAAACTTTAAAAAACACAAAAATAGTAAAATCAATAACGAACACATTAAATTTATTACAATATATAGTAAAGTTACAATTCGTAGTTTATTACAATACGTAGTGTATACGATCTATATGAAATTTGATTCTATACAACATTTCTTAACTTATTCATATTAAAAAAATAATAATAAAAAAAATCAAAAATAGTAAACTTCATAATGAACATTTTAAATTTAATACAATACGTAATATTTTTACAATAATACGTGGTAAATTTACTAAAAAACATGATAATGAGGTAAATATAATATTTAGTAAATTTAAGTTTATTTGTTTCTATATATCATTTCTTACCTTAATCGTTAAAATACTTTAAAAATATAGTAAAATCATAAACGAACACTTCAAATCTAATACATTTCCCAATTAATGTATAACAAAACGTAGTAAATTTACCACAAACGTGATAAATAGATAAATTTAAATTTTAGTAAATCATTTTAAAGAACTTTAAAAAAAATAAAAATTTGTAAAATTAGCAACGAACACTTTAAATTACAAAAAGTAATACATTTAAAACTATACGAAATAAATTTATTACAATACGTAGTACATAAGACCTTTTTAGTAAATTTAAATTTATTTCTATATATCATTTTTCACCTTTTTTATATAAAAAATTAAAAAAAAAAACAGAATAATAGTGAAATCATTAACAAACACTTTAAATTGATAACAAAACGTAGTTATTTTATGAATTTATGTAGTAAATTAATTGCAAAACGTGTTAAATAGGATCATTATTAAAATTAAGTTTTTTTAATTGATAACAAAACGTAGTTATTTTATAAATATATCTAGTAAATTAATTGCAAAACGTGTTAAATAGGATCATTAGTAAAATTAAGTTTATTTATTTCTATATGGATTTTTTACCTTATTCATATTTAAAAAAAAAATCAAAAATAGCAAAATCATTAACAAACACTTTAAATTTATTACACTAAGTAGTAAATTTTTAACTATACATAATAAATTTATTACAATACGTAGTAAATAAAACCTTTAGTAAGTATATTTTTTTATTATTTCTTAGCTTATTCATATTTAAAAAATCAAACATTGCAAAAACCACAAAAATAGTAAAATCATTAATGTACACTTTAAATTTTAATATAATACATAGTAAATTATGACACAGAAATCACCCAACGTTGCGTGTGTCCAACGTCATGTGGTTTCTCGCAACAATTCGCATCAACGCCATCATCATTATGATGATTACCACAACCACAACAATAATAAAAACATAACGTAAATAAGATCAACTACAAAAACAAATGTGAAATAGTAAATGTTTCAAGTATGAAATTAAATAGTTGCCAATGTTAAAGAGGTTTGAATATTGCGTCTGCGCGCCTGCTGCTTGTTGTTGTTTTTTTCTGTTTAATTAAAACGAGCGCCAACAACAAATTAACGCAGTAAAAACTACAAAAATATCAACAACATTGTTGGATAATATCATTCAACCCAGTAGAACATTGCATTGCTATAAAAAATACATTTTTTTATTCTTATTTTATATATATTTCATTATTATTAATAAATGAAAACATAAAGATATATATAAAATATACTAAAATATATTTAGGCCGATTTTTTTTTATTTATTATTATGCATTTTATTATTTTTTCATTATAACAAAAAGGTATAAAGCAATATAAAATATGCTTAAATGTGTTTGGAGCGAACATTATGTTTTTAGAGCGAACATTATATAAAAATTCATAAAACATGCTTGCTGCAATTAAAAAATGTTCCTACTGTTTTTAAATATTTCTTAGTTCTCCAATATTATTTTTCTTTATTATATGTGTAACTACTTAAATATTTTAATTTGTAGCCGTTTTTAAATTCAAGTCAAGATGTTTACAACAAACATAACGTCTTTGTAGAAATAAAAGCCACCAACTACATTTTCAAAATGCCAATAATTCATTTACTAAGACCTTTTTATATCTGTTAATTTCTGAACGATAAACTCAATATTTATACCAAATAATATGAAAATGTCAATTTATCAATTGGTATTTGAAGTTTAAAAATCTGTTAATTACTTTTTGTAATAATAACCAACAAACTTGTAATTTAATATTATCTCATAAATGTATTTGGTGACTTTTAGATCTATCACGACGATACCTTTATTATAGTGCACAAATATTTTATAGATTTACGAAAGTTTGTTAGATTTTCACAAACGTTTATGGAATACTGTTCTATGCAGTGTCTTTTTAAGAACATTATAAAAATATTTAATAGTAAAATATGTTTACCACAAACATAGTTTTAATGTAGTGCATATGCTTTAAAAATATTTGGCTATTAACCACTAAATTTTATTTTTTCCAAATTAATTTCGAATTTAAATATGAGTAGTACAAATAAGTATGACATCTTCATGCATTCAGTATAAAAATCCTTTAATAATTGGTTTATAGGACAGTTATTGATTCAATAGTATACAAAAAATCAATATTTTGGTATAAACTCAAAAATAATTAAATAGGATTTAATAGGATTTTGTAGTATATAATGGTATTTACCTATTAAATTAATAACACTAGACAACAAATAGAGGCATTTTTTAATTATTCACGTTGTAAGTATTATTTTCCTATGGATTTCAAGATTCTAATCACATCCTCATACTCAGTTTATCCAGATTGCCTCAATTTTTTTTAGTTATTACGTAATACTAAATTTTCTTGTTTTTCTACATATTTTCGACTTAAACTTTTTACACCTTTGAATTATCGATCCAATTTCATTTATATTCCATTAAAAATACTTCGATAATATTTTAAAACAAACTATATAAAATTCCGATTAATCTGACCGAAGTTGTGACCAGGCAAACACAAAAAATATTAATTTTATGGTGTACCTATTATAATAATAATAGTTTGGCACTACAGTTCCATAAGAACTAAGCCCGAGCTCTCTCACCATTTTGACCTGTGCGTGTTATATTTGTACTCAAAGTGGTGGGACCTACAGTTTATTGCCGAATCCGAACGGCGGGTGAGAGCTTTTCATAGGCAATGTTTTTACTCTCGGAGGTTTGCCATTTACTGCCGAGAGGTAGCGCGGTATAGAAAAATGTTTCTATGAAAAGATGTTGTTAGCCCCAGTCCAGGCTTGAACCGGGGACCTTTCGGCTCGCAGTCCAACGCACTAACCACTGAGCTACCGCGGCTATTATTTATTGCATAACATATTAATTTTTCATAACTCCATTTAATTATATATTATTTGTAAAACTAGATCGATAATTCTATGATTCCTTTTACTTTGTTTTTGAAAATTACTCTTTAAGTTTTCAGATTAAATTCATTTGCACTTTCACGTTTGTTCTTGAAGTTTTCTTTTATGATGGTTTTTAATCAATATAATTTTTTGTCTATCAATTATTCATAAAAATTCCAACAAATTCTTAAACCAGTAGAATTTGAATTTTTCTTAATAATTTTTTAGAACCAATGGAAAAAATTAGTAATTTTGCGCGTTAGTTTGAACTGTATTCTGCATAACCATAAATAATGTTTTTATTTATCGTTAGATCTAAAATACAAAAAATCATCCAAAAATTCTAAAAAATTTCAAAAAATTTTAATTTATAGTTAAATTAAAATATCTTAAAAACATATAGAATTATTTATAGATATATTATAATTAGTTTTTGTAATTAGTAGAAAAATTGAATTTACAATCTCATGGAAAACTAGTTGTGCCAAGGACTGTATTATTTTTTATTCTAAAAGTATTCTTCAAAACTTTACTTAATAGATAAAAGCTAAGCATACAGTTATAATCAGCACCAATGAGTTATTTTTAGCAATCATTAAATATTTGTCACGAACACGTTTTAACTAAAAATGCGAAATTTTTCGAATTTAGATTAAAATATCTTAATAACCATTCTAAATATTAACATTTGATGATGTAATATTTTAATTATACGCAGTGTTAAAATATATTAACCGCAAACATAGTATTATTATGTTATTATTGATTATTGTAATGCTATGTATTATTTGTTCGTTTATTCTTTGCAACTTATTTAGAGTTTGCAATTGGTTTTAATTAATAATTTTTTAGAACCAATGGAAAAAACTTTGTAATTTGTATCGTTATTTAAGACAATGTTCTGCATAACCATAAATTATTTTCCTAATTATCATTAGAGCCGAAATGCAAAAAAATCATCCAAACATATTAATAAAAAAAATGCGTTTACAGTTTTTTGGAAAACTAGTTATGTCCTTACACTATAATTTTTATACCCTACACTAAGAGTTAAAGGGTATATTCAGTTTGGTACGCCGTTTGTAACACCCAGAAGGAAGCATCTCCGGTATGGAAAAGTATATATATTTTTGATCAGCATGACTTCCTGAGTCGATTTAGCGATGTCCGTCTGTGCGTCTGTCTGTCATTCTGTCTGTCTGTTGAAATCACGATTACAGAAAGAGCTAGAACAATGAAACTTTAGATTTAGATTACTTATATATCTAAGCTATCTGAACAAGAAAATTATCATGATCGGTCTATTGTGACCTGAGAACTGACCACTTATATTCAAATACCTCATATAAAATTTTCATCTGCAAATCAATTTTACTGTATACGTGCTTAGGTAAACTTTTTTGGTCAAATATATATTGACATTATGCTCAAATACATGAAAATAATGTTTTCCCACGAAACGACTTGTGGTTCACAAAAAAAAAAATCGAAATTCGGTACATCTACCCATTTGTAAATATGGGCATCAAATGAAAGAAAATTGTTCAGGGATGGAAAGTTTGTAGTTATTTTCCGGATTCGTATACCCTGGTTACCTATATACTAATTTGAATGATAACCACACATATGTGTAGGGTATTTATAGTCGGCTTAGACCGACTATAATTTTGATAATCCTAACTATCATAATTACACCTACTTTAAAATTTCCCATGTGATCTAACCTTCCCTACTGGTTCTAGATGTCATTGCGAAGGGCCTAAAATTTCGATGGCAATTATCTGAAAAGTGTTACTTAAAACTGAGTATGCAGTCAAAATCAGCACCCACAAAATATTTGTAGCAATCATCTAATGTTTGTCCAAAACACATTTTAACTTTCTTTGTTACAAAAATTTCTCGTTGGGTATTTAAGACACCCACAACAGTCAGATGATCCCTTCAAAAACAAATTACCAGATAAATTTATTAGCATTTCTCGAACTTTGTACACAAGGAATGGGAATCAATTTGAAAGTGCGCTCCACATTGGGCATACAGAAAAAATCAACCAGTGCTGATTCGACCGTGGAGGGTGGGTAGCAGCTCCAGATAGTGTAGCAATCGCAAACACTTATGAGTTATGCTAACCATGCATAACACTCACTCACTCACTTCTTTGTTGAGGCGCATTTTTATCATAATTTTTAAATTTTATTTCCATATTTTGTTTGCTTGCGTTGCTAATTTTATTTAATTTAAAATGTTTAATGTTTTCTGTAGAGCCGACTGCAAGTGTGAGCAAATTTTTATGACTGCCTGTCGACAGCTGAGCTAAGTTTTGAAAATAAAATCCATGAAAAATGGGGCTATATTTTGTAGTACTATTGTTGTTGTTCGCATGAATTAAATTTCTTCATTCTTGTTGGATTTTTGCAATTTAATCCATGCACATGAACTGAACGTCTTTATGTCTGGCTCGGCTCTTTCTTTGTTTGTTTATTTATTTATTTTTGTGTTGAGAATGTGAGTGAATCCACTTGAGATATCAGACTTCTCCACTTCAATACACACTTCACATTACAGTGAGTGTAGTAAATGGCTACAGCATGAATTAATTTGTTGGCGGTTGCGATCGCGATCGCGAATGCGATTTGTTTGATGTGATATATACTTCATACATGGCGGAAATAATTAAGACGTTAATGGCACGAATTTAGATTGGTTTGCATTCATTGCAGATAAGCAAACATTGTGTGTGTGGATGCTGTGTAATGGAAGGGAATCTGTTTGGCACTCTTTTTATGAATGATTTTTGCAGCTGATTAGGCTGAAGTTGGCGTCAGTAATTGCGGTAATTGAATTAAAATAATTATATTTAAAATAATGCAAAATAAGAAATAGTATAAAAAATTGAATTATTGAAAAACAAAAATTAAGGTACCAGATTTATTTTAAAAAGCGTTTCCCAAATTCAAAAATAATTCAATTTTTCACTAAAAATTCAATTTTTCACTAAAAATTCAATTTTTCACTAAAAATTAAAATTTTTCACTAAAAAGTAAATTTTTTACTTAAAATTCAATTTTTCACTAAGAATTCAAATTTTCACTAAAAATTAAAATTTTCACTAAAAATTCAATTTTTCACTGTAAATTCAATTTTTGACTAAAAATTCAATTTTTCACTAAAAAGTCAATTTTTGACTAAAAATTAAATTTTTCACTAAAAAGTCAATTTTTCACTAAAAATTCAATTTTTCACTAAAAATTCAATTTTTCACTAAAAATTCAATTTTTCACTAAAAAATTCAATTTTTCACTAAAAATTCAATTTTTCACTAAAAATTCAATTTTTCACTAAAAATTCAATTTTTCACTAAAAATTCAATTTTTCACTAAAAATTCAATTTTTCACTAAAAATTAAATTTTTCACTAAAAATTCAATTTTTCACTAAAAATTAAATTTTTCACTAAAAATTCAATTTTTCACACAAAAATTCAACTTAAAAATAAAAACTTAAATTTTTATTAACAATTCAAATTTTCACTAATATTTAAAATTTTTACTAAAATTAAATTTTTCAATAAAAATATAATTTATCACGGAAATTTAATTTGTAATTAAAAATGCAATTTTTTACTAAAAATTCAATTTATCATAAAAATTCAAATTTTCACTAAAAATTCAATTTTTCACTAAAAAATTCAATTTTTCACTAAAAAATTCAATTTTTCACTAAAAATTCAATTTATCACTAAAAATTCAATTTTTTACTAAAAATTCAATTTTTCACTAAAAATTCAATTTTTCACTAAAAATTCAATTTTTCACTAAAAATTCAAATTTTCACTAAAAATTTAATTTTTCACTAAGAATTCAATTTTTTCACTAAGAATTCAATTTTTCACTAAAAATTCAATTTTTCATTAAAAATTCAATTTCTACTAAAAATTAAATTTTTCACTAAAAATTAAATTTTTCACTTAAAATTCAATTTTGCACTAAAAATTCAATTTTTCACTAAAAATTCAATTTTTCACTAAAAATTCAATTTTTCACTAAAAATTCAATTTATCTCTAAGAATTCAATTTTTCACTTAAAATTCAATTTTGCACTAAAAATTCAATTTTTCACTAAAAATTCAATTTTTCACTAAAAATTCAATTTTTCTCTAAGAATTCAATTTTTCACTAAAAATTCGAATTTTCACTAAAAATTCAAATTTTCACTAAAAATTCCAATTTTCACTAAAAATTCAAATTTTCACTAAAAATTCAAATTTTCACTAAAAATTCAAATTTTCACTAAAATTTCAATTTATTTAATAAAAATTCAAATTTTCACTAAAAATTCAATTTGTTACTAAAAATTCAATTATTCTATTAAAATTCAGTTTTTCACTAAAAATTCAATTTCTTTTTAAATTTTTTTTTTAATATTTTTATATCTAATACAAAATATTTCGTTTTATAAAAAAATATTAAAAACTTAATATATAATAGAATTCTGCATAGCAATTTTATTTAAATTCAAATTTAACGTCTGCCGAACTAACGGCGTATATGCGAAATGCAAAATCACTGCCACTCTCTTTTACTCACCTCTTTGCTACACGCATAATACGTCGCACTTGCATTACACCCTCTCACTAAGTCTCTCATTATTATTATTACATTGCAGCAGCCTCCACTAAGAACAAGCATTACATTTGTCTTTATTCTTTTTTGGCATTCGCTTGTTGTTTTTGTTTTTTTTTTCTAATTGCTTTCACATTCGGCAATTAGTTGATCGGGAGCACGCGTCGAATGTGGATCACCTGTCGATTTATTGGTGACGCGGGTTGAATTGTGTTGCGAAAGTGTTAAATAAAGTGTGTTAAATAAAGAAGTTGTTAAATTTTAATAGCGTTTTTATTTTAATATAAATAAAAAATAAATAAATAAATGATTGAAAACAAATCAAAATGCCTAAAAAATGAATGCATGTCATTTATACAGCATTTTCAAAAATTAGTGCTTGCATTAATTTTAAAATTCATTCAATGTTATGTTTGTTTTTGAAATGCTGATTGATTAAGTGTTCCAAAAAATATGGAGTTATATTGCGGAAAATTAGAACAGTGCATGTAAGAAAAAAAGTGAAAATTGTTGCAAAAAGTTATTAAAAAAGTATTCAATAAAATATAAAAAATGGTAGAACAAATAATTAGAACTGAAATTAACTGTGTATGTGCGAAGTGCAATTTACTCCCACTCTCTTTTACTCACCTCTTTGATGCACGCTTAATACGTCGCACTAGCATTACTCACTCTCACTGAGTCTCTCATTAAGATCAACAACAGTTATTGCAGCAGACACACTAAGAACAAACATACAATTTTTTTTGGCACTCGTTTTTGTTTTTGTTTTTCTAATTCATTTCACTTTCAGCAATTAGTTGATTGGGAGCACGCGTCTAATGTGGATTACCTTTTGATTTATTGGTGACGCGGTTTAAATTGTCGCGAAATAAATAAATAAATAAATAAATAAATAAAAAAATAAATAGATCAAATCAATGTAATTTTCCGAACGATTTTGGAAGTGTGTAAAATCATTAAATTTTGTTATATGTGAAAGTTTAAAATCTAAATCTAATCTAATCTAAAAAAAATGATTGAAAACAAAAAAAAAATCAAAAAACAAAAGCAATTTGTGTCATTTATTACAGCATTAAATCAAATTGTTACATAGTGCTTGAATTAATTTTTAAATTAATTTAATTTAATGTTTGTTGTTTGAATTTTTTCTTGATGTAATGTTCTAAAAAATATGGAAATGTTTTGCAGAAAATTAGACAAGGACAAGAAAGAAAAAAGTTCAAAACGTTGCAAAAAAATATCATAAAATATATTCTTAAAAAAGTCTTGAGAATATTGTGCAAAATTGTTATTAAAAAATAAGTGTTTTTTCTAAATGTAATGATAAAAATATATTTTTACATGTATTTGTAAAAAAGAAACGAAAACATAAGTTTGATAAATAAATATGAAAAATAAGTGTTTTAAAAATGTGTAAAAAATAAATATAAAAAATAAGTGTAAAAAATAAGTGTAAAAATAAGTGTAAAAAATAAGTGTAAAAATAAGTGTTAAAATAAGTATAAAAATAAGTGTAAAAATAAGTGTAAAAATAAGTGTAAAAAATTGTCTAAAAAAAGTAAAAAAATATGTGTCATAAATAAATGAAAAAAAATAGTTAAAAAGGTAGTTGTAAACTAAAAGTTTAAAACAATAAGTGTAAAAATATAGATATTAACAAATTTTAAAAATATTATTAAAGATTATTGAACAAAATATGTGTAAAATAAATAAATGTCCACTAATACCAACATATTTTAAATTAACAAATGACCCATGGAAGTATAGCTTAAGCAAAATTTAATAAAAACTAACTAAAAAAATATATATTTTATAAAACTGTACTTTACGGGACACACCAAAAAAGTGGGGGAAAAAACATTAGAGAATTTAAATTTTAGAAATTTTCGTAAAAAAAAAATGCTGCACGCGACCCTCCAAATATCAAAAACAATACTGTTCAAAAACTATCTTAATATAATATAATTGTTTGACACTACAGTTCTATAAGAACTTAGGCCGAGCTCTCTCACCATTTTGAGCTGTGCGTGTTATATTTGTACTCAAAGTGGTGGGACCTACAGTTTATTACCGAATCAGAACGGCGAGTGAGAGCTTTTCATAGGCAATGTTTTTACTCTCGGAGGTTTGCCATTTACTGCCGAGAGGTAGCGCGGTATAGAAAAATGTTTCTATTTAAATAACCTTCCTCGTCGACTGCTGGATGTTTACTTATGGGAGGTCATGGAGGTATTTAAGATCATATTCATAAAAACCCTTTCTGTTTTTATATTTTTTATATCGTCGTTGTAGAACGAACAGTCACCAAATGCATATACAAAAATCTTTATAAATCTGTCAATTTTTAATCGATGATCTCAATTTTTACCGCATGATAAATCTATCAATTGATATTTCATTTTTAAATATTTTTAAAATATTAATCAACAAACTCTAAATTTAAGTTTTTCATAAAAATGTATTTGGTGACTTTTCGTTCTACAACGACGATATACCCTTTGGAAAATAGGGTATTCTTAAAAGTCTATCAGTTTTCCATATCAAAAACTAATAATAAACAGAGTATGACACTACACGAAGGGAAATAAACTTCTAAAACAGTAGATACATTTTTTGATATCTAAGTACATAATCTCTGTATATCAAGAATAATTGCTCTTAGTTACTTTCAACATATTGGCGGACAAAAACACTAACAAACAGATGGCGATGACTGACGGACAATGCAAAACAAAGCACAATAGCGAATATTACAGACAAAGCAAAATCGAAGAAACAACAGTTATACGAACACGTGTTCCTCAAATTTTGGGAAGAAAACAGCAACAACATTAACCTCTGCATTATCAAGAATAATTGCTCTTATTTATTTTTTTTAAATCTAAGTGAATCTGTTTCTTTAAATCCAGAATGTTTTCTTTTAGCTGTACTCGCATATTCCCTGATTCCTTCTGGATTTTATAAGTATTTTTTTTTCAACCGTGTACAGTTCTAAAGAATCTAGGCCGAGTTTCCTGACCACTTAGCTTTGCGTATTATATTTGTACTCAAATTGGTGAGACCTATACAGGGTTGAAAAAAATATTCACTCCATATTGTAACGCCCCTTAGGAGGCGTGTCCGGTATGGAAAAGTATATATATTCTTGATCAGCATCACTACCCGAGTCCGTTTAGCCATGTCCGTCTGTCTGTCTGTCTGTCTATCCGTCTTGCTGTCTTGCTGTCTGAATACAGAATAACTTGAGAAATACTGATCAGAATGCGATGATATTTCGTCTCAATATATTTTAGCCAAAAGTAGGAACTGAGTTTGAAAATGAGCCAAATCGGTCAATGAACACGCCCACCTCCCATACAAGTCACTTTTATATAACTCTTTCGGAACTAATAACTCGAAAAGTATTCAAGGTATAGTTATAAAATATAAAACGTATTATTAGAATTCACCTAGGAATATGTGGTCCAAAAATGGGCGTGATACGCCCACTTTTTTTTCATTATTTCCCGGGTTTTCATAGCGGAAATTTGATCCGTAAGTTATTAAAATCATATCTATGAAATATTAGCCTTTTAAAATTTTAAATATAGGCGTGGTCAGCCCAATTATATTTTTCAATTTTTTTTTTTAGTTTTTTTATACTTTTATATACATTTTTTAATTTATGGGGATATAAGACGTAAATTTCTGATATCTGAATAATATTCTGAGGGTGGGGAGGTTCAGCATAATTAAAAACTTTAAAATTAAGGTATGTAATTAAATATCCCACATTAATATCCCCACCAAAGGTGTAGGGTATTCCATAGTCGGGCCCGACCGACCATAAAAATCCGCCCCATGTGACCGAACTTACCCATGTCACCTAACTTTCCCAACTCGTTTTTTTATATTATTGGATTTTTTATAAATAACATAATTTAAATAGGATTTATCGGTTTTTAAGATTATTCTTCCCACCCTTTCTCTGCCGAGAACTGCTGTATAACCTTTGGTTAAAACATACTTTGTGGAAAAATGCACCGTCTTGGATCTGGAAGCCGCTTTCTTCTATATTCTAAATTAGTCATATGGTCGAGAAAATGAAACAGCCTAAGTGCGTGATCAAATCTATTTTGAATGTCTTCTTTATACACAGAAAAAAAAAATGTACATCATATTGATGAATTCCGTTCTTCAAACCAGGATTCATTGTATTGAAGAGCCATTCATAATATTAATGACTAATGCCATCAATGTTATGAATGCTATCAAAAATATGAACAACGCTTGGTAACTGTCGAAAAATGTTCTTCAATATGATGAACTGTATGAGAAGAATACGTTTCATTGTATTAATGAACCAAAATATAAAATACAACATATATGTTCTTCATATTGAAGAATGCTGTTCATTAAACTAAATTTCTATCAACATATTTTTTTTTCGTTCATGCTTTGCCGTACACCCAGAAAAAAATACTATATAAATAATAGTATTTTACTATTCAAAATTGTCAATAGGATAAATTATTATTTTAATCGGAAAATACCATTAAATACTAGAAAATTCCATGGCATTGCCATTGAGTTTATATGAAAAGATTTATTTTTTGTATACTATTAAATTAATAATTGTCCTATTGACCAATTTTAATGGGATTTGAGTGAATTTTTTTCTGGGTGTACTGCTCAATTCTCAAGTAGTTCTTGTGTGTTATTTCTTATATAATGCTTGCTCGACATACATAAATTAGTAAAATGTTTTAAAATATATTTATTATAATTACAACTTTTTATTAATAAAAAGTTATGTTTTTGAAAAAAAAAAATTTTTGAACAAATTTTTTTTTCGAACAATTTTTTTTTTCGAACAATTTTTTTTTTCAAAAAATTTTTTTTTTTGAAATTTTTTTTTTTTGAAAATATAACTTTTTATTAATAAAAAGTTGTAATTATAATAAATATATTTTAAAACATTTTACTAATTTATGCATGTCGAGCATAAATTAGTTTGAAACATTTTTTTTTGCCCAACAATTTTTTTTTGGATAATATTTTTAAATTGTTTTACTGTTATTTTTTAAATAAAATTTTTACACTTTTTTTTCGAATTATTTTAGAAAAAACATTTATTTGAAAAAATATGATGAACAAATTCATCAATACGACAATACAAATTCATTGTATTGAATATTTTGTTCATATATATAATGAATACATTCATTAATATGTGATTTAATGAACGGTGGTATCAATATGATGAATCTGGTAGTTGGTGAAAAAATTCATAATATTTATGAATAAATTCATCATATAGAAGAATTTTTTTATCTGTGTAACAGGACAACTCTTCAGAGCATAATATATTTAATCTATAGCATTTAAAATAGCTTAGAATTGACTAGAATTAAATCCATAGTTTCCGAGACTTCATCCAACTATATATCACTAAATATTTTGGATCATAAAGGCCTATGTTGGCTAATATAATCATTTCATTGATAACTTCATTCAGCAGTGGTCCGAAAAATTGTTTTCGATGTGGTGGTTTATATCCAATTCTAAAATTTTCAAAAAATAAATCGTACTCTGAAAACCACAAATATATTTTATAAGTTATAATTTGAAAAATTTACAAAAATCAGTAAAATTAAAAAAAAATCCGAAAATCATGTATTTTTTTAGGTGGTAAAAATCCGGTTGGTGAAAAAAAACCCAGCCCTGCACTTATAGCCCTGGACTCCTAGTCCAACGTACTAGCCATATCAACAACTGTATTCATTATTTTTTTTATTCACCCAGAAGGAAGCATCTCCGGTAAGGAAAAATATATATATTCTTCATCAGCATGATCTCCTGAGTCGATTTAGCGATGTCCGTCTGCCTGTACGTCTGTCTGTCCGTCTGTCTGTCCGTCTGTCTGTCTGTCTGTCTGTCTGTCTGTCTGTTGAAATTCCTACTACTTAAAAAATTGAAGTGTTAGATGAATGAAACTGATAATTTAGATTACTTATATACCAACGCTGTATGTGCGAAAAAATTGGCTAGATCGGTTCATTGTGACCTGTGATCTGACCATTTATATTAAAATACCTCATATAAAGTTTACATCTACAGCTCAATTTTACTGTTTACGTGCTTAGGTAAACTTTTTTGGTCAAATATATATTGCATTAATGACAAATACATGAAAATAATGTTTTCCCGCGAAACGACTTGTGGTTCCCAAAAAAAAATCGAAATTCGGTACACCTACCCATTTGTAAATATGGGTATCAAATGAATGGAAATTCTTCAGCGATTGAATGTTTGTAGTTATTTTCAGGATTCGTATCCCCTGGTGACCTATATATCACTTTGAATGGTAACCACACATATGTGTAGGGTATTTATAGTCGGCTTAGACCGACTATAATTTTGATAATCCTAACTATCATAATAACACCTACTTTAAAATTTCCCATGTGATCTAACCTTCCCAACTGGTTTTACTTTGCAGTTCTACAAAAAATAGTGTTCTTTTCAAAAAAATATATTTTTTAACCCTCGTTCTAATTATTGATTAATCATGGAAACACTTTATTGCTGTAAATGACTTCAAAAATAAAATACTTACCCAATACCCATTAAAATTACGTTTGTGTTTTAGTACCCGAGTAGAAACTTAATTTAGGTTTATATAATTTTCTGTTCTTCAGAGGTATGTATGAAAATAACAGGATGTCCGCATAAATGCCAGATTGAAAACTGTGTTGCTGTCCAGATTTGATTTGTTTTTCATAAAAATACCATCAAAGATTTGGGGTATTCGATGAAAAAATATTTTTCTATCTGTTTTAAAAACTAGAGTTAATTACAAAAATGTTGGAAGTCTCTCCTGTAAAACTCACTTTTTAGACTTAGCATGTTATGGAATGGGAGCGTTGTCAATATGTTCGAAAAGCTTCACAAAATCAATAATAGCAACTCTTCAGTTTACGCATATCGTGCTATTGTCCTCATAGATCATAGACTTCCGCCGCAATCTACACAACATATTAAATTCAATATCTCGTTCGAGTACCTACAAATTCCGAGAACACTTATTTATCAATTTGAGAGCCTTAGCAAAACCTCTAACTGCCGTTTAAGTGGCAAATCAGTAAATAGCCTGCAGTTAAAAACTGTCATTAAATCGAACTGCTGCTGTTGCTGTTGCTGCTAACCTCCTCAACAATCAACAAGTGCATTTATGCAACATGCACTTGTCGGCAATAACAAAAAAATATATAATAATAATATGCATGTTAGTTGGCAGTAGCCGGTAACCAGAGTAGTCAGTGCCACACACACAGAATCTAAAAAAAAGTTGCATTTTCTCGAAATCTTCATCACTACAACTATAAAAACTTGCTGCAAGAAGGGAAACAAACAAAACACTTATTTTATAACTAACATAGTAAAGACCTATTTGAACACATCCCCATGCTAAACTCAGTTTTCTGCTATGGGGAGTTTACAAAACAAAAAACTTTCATTGTTTCCATTTGCATTACGCTGTCAGCACAAATGAAGAATAATGATTTACTCAATCAATAAATCACTGAAATAGTTGGAAATTAATTTCAATCACTCGGCTCTACGGAGTTTGAGATAGTCAGACAGGCAAAAGACTTACTTGCGTATGGGGTCTTCTGCCTGGTCTCGTTTTGTGCTGCACCATTTTAAATATTTTCTTGTAATAACATCGCGTTAAATAAGCGAGTTAAGAGCACTCGGTTGAAAACGAAAAAAAAAAAATAGAAACTGAATTAAAACAAATTCGCTTTAATCGAAATTTGCTGCATATTGATTGAGAGAAAGGGAATTTGGCGTGGAGCTTCAAGTGTCAATCAGACAGTCAAGTCAATCTGTCAGTCTGTCAATTGTAGTAAGAAATGAGAGTGAGAAAAAGTAAAAGTAAGTCAATTACTTTGAACTTTGTTATGTTTATTAATGATATTATAAATGGTTTTATGAAAATGACAGAGCATTATGTTGATAGAAATTTCCGATATTGCACCCTTAGTATTGATGTATTTCAATGCCCTATATCTTTTTTCCATAATATTTATTTTAAACATACACATTGTACAATGTAAATATTAATACGGATTTTTAATGTCAAAAGGCCATAAATAGATTGGTAATCTTGAAGCCAGAAGCCCCCTTTTCCTGGTTAATGAGATCATTCTGTTATTTGCAACTTAAGTTCTTAAGTGTTTGATCTTAAGCTCTACTTAAGCCCGAATAAATATAATATCATAAAAAATAAATAAATGACTTAGAAGACACAAAAAATTAAAAATATTACGAAAACTTCAATACCCAAGATACAACTCAGACATTGTTCTGAAACAAATCGGGTGTATTTCCGACAAACACAAATAAATTAAAGTTTATAGGAAGTGAATAGGAATATTTCATTTTAAATCAACGAACAAATTAAGAAATCCTCTTTGAAATTGATAGAATTGTGCATGAATGTTCTTTCACATTAAACTAAGATATATAACCTAGTGAATTTTTAAATCACTAAGATGGGTTAACTCAATAATAATAATAATAGTTTAGCACTACAGTCCTATAAGAACTTCGGCCGAGCTCTCTCACCATTTTGAGCTGTGCGTGTTATATTTGTACTCAAAGTGGTGGGACCTACAGTTTAGTGCCGAATCCGAACGGCGGGTGAGAGCTTTTCAAGGGCAATGTTTTACTCTCGTGGGTTTGCCATTTACTGCCGAGAGGTAGCGCGGTATAGAAAAATGTTTCTATGAAAAGATGTTGTTAGCCCCAGTCCAGACTTGAACCGGGGACCTTTCGGCTCGCAGTCCAACGCACTAACCACTGAGCTACCGCGGCCGCAAATAACGGTCATCTTAAAAAGTGGATTACGCGTGAGGTATTGTTTGAAAGGTATTGAGATAGCCTTCGAAACGACAATTGCCGTGAGTTAAAGGTCATTATTACATGATCTAGATTAAGGACATCATTATAAGATCTAGCATCGGTAGCTCAGTGGTTAGTGCGTTGAACTGCGAGCCGAAAGGTCCCATGTTCAAGTATGGGACTAACAACATCTTTTCATAGAAAACATTTTTCTATACCGCGTTACCTCTCGACAGTCAATGGCAAACTTACGAGAGTAAAATATTGCCTATGAATAGCTCTCATCCTCTGTTCGGATTTGACATTAAACTGTAGGTCCCACCACTTTGAGTTCATATGCAACGTATAGCTCAAAATGGTGAGAGAGCTCAAGCTAAATTCTTACAGGACTGTAGCGCCAACCTAATAATAGATTTTGGAAAGTCCTATTTTGTCACTGCGGGTTGAGCAAATGCCCTTGGTTGCCTTTTGCTTCACTTTGCTTGTTCGGGAAGGTTATGTCGAGGTAGCAGTTACAGGTCGTCGATTCATTCAAAACTTAGTCACCAGCTTAAGTTTCTTTGTATCAAGTCCCGTTGTCTGTCCGTTAATTCACTCTTCTCGATCCTTTAGGAACTGCACCGAATTTCGGTACGACGTCCAAGCTTTTATAGTTTTTTTTCTACAGATTAACCATAGACCATCCAGGGAATTCCCCCTATTCATGCAAGCAACACTGTGCTTTGAATTAATAGGGTAGGAAAGGGTTAAAGGAAAGAATAACGGAAAGGATGGAAAGGATGATAGATGGATGTCCGTTATTTATTTTTTTCTGGATCCTGTTCATTTTCCCTTGGTTGCTTTTTGCATCAATTTGCTTGTTGAAGAAGCTGATGTCGAGTTGGCAGTTACAGGTCGTCGATTCATTCAAAACTTAGCAAACAGCTTCAGTTTATTTATATCAAGTCCCTTCGTCTGTCTGTTTTTAATAAGTCCCTTCGTATCTCCGTTAATTCACTTTTCGGGATCCTGTCCATTATCCTTAGGAACAGCACTGAATTTCGGTGCGACGTCCTAGCATTTGTTCGTTTTTCTTACAGATTAATCAGCGTCCAGGATATGCTCCCTATTCATGCTATTCAAGCACTGAGTTATTCGTAATAAAGGATTAGGTTAAAGGAAGAGTGGAAAGATGGACTACTGTCGGTGACTGTTTATTTTGAATTTTCCAATATCAAAAATGTTCCATAAACAGGTCGTGGGTTCATTCAAAACTTTGCCAACAGCTTCAGTTTCTTTGGTCAAGTCCCTTCGTCTGTCTGTTAATTCACTCTTCTGGATCCTTTCCATTTCCTTTAGGAACTAGAATGAATTTCGGTACGACGTCCTAACATTTGTACGTTTTTCTTACAGATTAACCAGCGTCCAGGGGATGCTACCTATTCATGCAAAGCACAGTGTTGATCGTAAGAAAGAATTAGGGTTATAGGAAGAGTGGAAAGCTTAAGTAGTATCGCTGACTGTTTATTTTAAATTTTCCAATATCAAAAAGTGTTCCACAAATGTATCACGCGACCGAAAAATGAATTGTCTATGTAATGCGTGGTTTGGTTGAGAGCTGAGTAAAATACGAAAGGAAGGGCTTGGTTCGATACCCAAGAAGAACATGGGAATACACGAGCTGATGGAATAAGGCCATGTATTTCTCTCGAACACTTACCATTCAAATTCCTTGAGAGCTAAGTTAACTACGGAGTGGTGGGCATGGTTCAATACCCCAGGAGTTACACGACCTTCTTTGTTTACACGTCCTATGGACCTTCGGTGCTCAAGAGAACCAAGAGAGAATGAAATATTTTCTTCTTCTATTAAATAAATTGCACGTTGTTGTATTCGGTACAGGATCTAGAACCTTATCTGCGAACCTTAGGCCGAATATAGGTAGTGTGGACAGTGTGTAAGTCAGCAGTAGTGAAGTATGGCATACACCGTTTTAAAAAACCGAGGCACTTTGCCGCTTCTTTCGACACATCAAATATATGAGATCATTCTAATGGAGGTCACATTGAATTGATATGTCCAGAACGTCAAGAGCAGTTGACTCCGCAATATTCACAGCGCCCATATTGAGGGGTTGAATCAATTTGTTTGTGAGTTAATAGACAACATTGGGTCTTGCTTGCTTTAAAATCAACTATATTTACAAGACCCGAGACTCCGAGACTTTTTTTTAAGTTCATTATTGACTGTGTCATTCATAGTGCGTTTTTTTACTGTCAATCTCCAAAGAGTTTGGGCGCTTGTTGAATGAATATGTATGACAAATGTTACTGTAATCTGCTTCGGAATGGATTAGATTCTGACTCAATGTCAGAAGCTCATTAATAAATACCAGAAATAGTCGTATTGACCAACCTTGGAAAAAACACGATATCCATAAATTATTACCGACACCATATGCAATTAGTTTTGATGGGGTTTCACTCGATCAAATGCCTTGGAAATTTCCAAGACTACTACATTACTCTCTCCGAAAACGTGAATGCAGCACCCGGGGATGTTGATGGGGTCTCTGTCAAAGTATCCTCGAGTTGATAGGCTTCGGTTTCTCAGAGTCTTCGTTATAGTAGCGATTCTTGGGCGTCGCCTCTTAGTTGTAGCCCCCCTATAGTTGCTTCGCTAAGCTCTCCGATACAGTCTTTTTGGTTTCGTCCACGGCGGTCTGTTTTGTAAGAGCAGGCCTTCCACCTTCCACTACTAAGGTCTCCGTCATTATCACTTTTGTCATTTTTGTTTCAATCGTTTTATGATTTTGGTAAACATGTTATAATTACGACAATTATTTAGTAAACTTAAATACTACTGGACCAACTAAATAAATGCTATATATTATTTTTATTGTTATTTTTATAGCAAGCTCAAAGTTAAAATAGGCAATAGCATAGCAAATATAACTCACCAATTATCGATTGGTTCACATTAACATTAAATTAACATTTTATTGAAACATCAAACATTTAATACGTATAATCTTAAAAAATCTGTAGCTAATGGAGGTGTTAAAAATTGCATTACCGGTTGCGTTGCTCTTTAAGTGCTCGACACAATAGTTGCGTCAAGTTTTGCGTTGCCACATGCGTCGATTGTAGGTGTCGTTTATGGGATTTAGATAATTAGCGAATAGGCACTATTGAAATAACTCCCAAATGAATAATCACCAACATATGTTCAACAGTGAGTTAATGATTGTTTCATTTTCTTTGGGTGCTGTTTAATTTTTTGCCTTCGTGTGTTAATTCACAATGAAACAAGCTCCAATGAAATAATCCCCAACATTTTAATTCAATTTTTGGACATTATTTAAATCTTGGGGGTTATTTAATTTTCATAAAGGGGGGTCATTTCATTTATTTTTACATTTTTTTTGATTTTTTATTCATTCGTTTTGGGTGTTGTTTCTTTAGGGGTTATTTCATTTTTATTTTTGTTTTGGGTGTTATTTCCTTTGGGTATAAATTCATTTTTTATTTTTGGGGTATATCTATTTTCCGCAAATTTATTTTATTTATATTCGGTTTTATTACATTATGAGTTATTTCATTGGGTTTTTGTTTCAATAAGGCACTATTTCATAGCGATAGCGAAATTCAACTAAAAATTCAATTTTTCACTAAAAATTCAATTTTTCACTAAAAGTTCAATTTTTCACTAAAAATTCAATTTTTCACTAAAAATTCAATTTTTCACTAAAAATTCAATTTTTCACTAAAAATTCAATTTTTCACTAAAAATTCAATTTTTCACTAAAAATTCAATTTTTCACTAAAAATTCAATTTTTCACTAAAAATTCAATTTTTCACTAAAAATTCAATTTTTCACTAAAAATTCAATTTTTCACTAAAAATTCAATTTTTCACTAAAAATTCAATTTTTCACTAAAAATTCAATTTTTCACTAAAAATTCAATTTTTCACTAAAAATTCAATTTTTCACTAAAAATTCAATTTTTCACTAAAAATTCAATTTTTCACTAAAAATTCAATTTTTCACTAAAAATTAAATTTTTCACTAAAAATTCAAGTTTTCAATAAAAATTCAATTTTTCAATAAAAATTCAATTTTTCAATAAAATTTCAATTTTTCACTAAAAATTAAATTTTTCACTATATATTCAATTTTTCACTAAAACATCAAATTTGCACTAAAAATTCATTTAAAATTCAATTTAGCACTAAAAATTCTGTTTTCATAAAAAAATCACTTTTGTATTAATAATGCAATTTTTTACTAAAAATAAAAATTCATTTTATCTAAAAAATAAAAAATTTTTTTAACTAAAAAATTAATTTTTAATAAAAATTATATTTTTAACTAAGTATTAAAATTTTCACTAAAAATTTACATTTTCAATAAAAATGCATATTTAGCTGTAAAGTTGCAATCAGTGCAATGCAGTTTTTCACGAACATTTAGTTTTTTTGAGTGTATTTGCCAAATTTAAAAAACGCCAAATGAAGAAGAGTCAGATTTAAAGGTCACAATAGCACAGATACCATTTGTTGCTTGCGTTGGATAACAAAAACCTAGCGAAATAGCAAATTTTTTAGACGATAATGAATTTCGTCAATGCAAAAATTAACAAAAATTTATTTAAACTAGTTTGTCAGTTAGTTAGATGTGTTTCAAAGCATATTTTGCTAGTTAATAATTAAAAATATAATAATCGTGTTTTGTGTGTGATATTTAAAAAATAAGTCCAACAACAAAAACAAAGTCACTACCATGCATAACAGAATCATATAAATTGTAAAAGCATTCCAATGAACGATACCAGTCACAGTTTGCATTTCTCAACGAGACGAACCAAACAAAAAAACTAACAAAATGAAATTCATGATCGTTTTCGTTGCTCTCTTCGCAATTGCCATGGCTGCACCATCTTCGGATGGAGAAGCTCAAGTGGTGAAATTCGCAAGTGATGTCCTTCCTGAAACCTTCAACTACGAGTAAGTTACTAAATACTATTTGTTTCCAAATAAACAGCCAAATAATATATATTATTATTTTTATTTTGACAGATACGAAACCAGCAATGGCATTAAGGAGTTTGCCGATGGTTCTCTGAAGAATGTTGGCACTGATGCTGAATCTCTCTTCGTTAAGGGTACCTACTCTTATGTTGGTGATGATGGTCAAACCTACACCGTCACCTACATCGCCGATGAGAACGGTTTCCAACCCCATGGTGCTCATTTGCCTGTTGCCCCACAAGCTTAAGTTTTCTTTACTCAAGCATAGTACTATGGATTCTTGATTATTTCAAAAATTTCCCACACCATCCGAATCCCAAAAAATACCTTTATATCCAATCTGTTGAATCTGTAGCATGTTACTGGACACAATTTTTAAAAATTGTTGTACAGCTTGTTATTTAGTTTAATAAACAATATATAAAAATAAAAATAATTTAGTTTTCTTGGCAGTTCAATTAAGAAAAGGAAAATAAAAAAAACTCTAAAACTTAAAATGTTTGGAAAGAACAACTGAATGAATGAATAATTAGTGCAAATCTAAATAATAAATCACACAATTTATTTTTGGGAGAAAAAAGCTTTAAATG
Source organism: Dryomyza anilis (assembly GCA_951804985.1). Taxonomy (NCBI): domain Eukaryota; kingdom Metazoa; phylum Arthropoda; class Insecta; order Diptera; family Dryomyzidae; genus Dryomyza; species Dryomyza anilis. The sequence continues at coordinate 14,276,484 of OX638134.1, read as the reverse complement.
CAAATTCAATACAAAGCTTTTTTCCCTAAAATAATAATTTATTTGAATATTCATCGATGAAGGTTCTTTGAAGGTGATAATAATATCTACCGCACTATTCAAGGCTAGAAAATAAACGAGTTTTAACGAATGTTTAGCTTATTGGTAATCAAAAGTCAATAAGTAAGGTTAGTGCACATATTAGAGTGTATAACATGATCGGGAACTAATCATTGGATGTTTAGCTTGTCATAACACGTTCGATTAACACACTCCGAAAAAAATATACTATAAAATCAATATTTTTTTGTCAATAGGATAAACTGTTGTTTTAATAGGTACATACTATTAAATACAACAAAATACTATTGAATACTATTAAATTGTTCTTGTGTTTATATGAAAATAATCATTTTGTGTTTACTATTGGATCAATAACTGTTCCATTGACCAATTTTAATAGGATTTTTTTTCTGAGTGCTATGCCAATATTAGAAGGTCATGATCAGGTATTCCCTAATTGTTGAAATTTAAACTGGGTTGATTTAAGATCGAAATTTCTATACCTCATCTGTATCTTAAGACAAAAAATGTTTTGCAAACTGTTTCTTTCTATTTCGAAGGTTTTAAAACAACAAAGGAAGAAAATGTGTACTGCGCACTATCGATAATGAAAAACATTGTACATTTTTTATATATTTATTATATCTTACACTAAATAACGATCGATTAAGTAAACTTAAGCTTCAGGGGCAACGGGCAAATGAGCACCCTGGGGCTGGAAACCGTTCTCATCGGCGATGTAGTTGACGGTGTAGGTTTGACCATCATCAGCAACAAAGGAGAAAGATCCCTTAACGGAGATGGCTTCCTGTTCGGTGCCAACATTTTGAAGGTGTGCAGAGGCCTCCTCCTTAATACCATTGCTGGTTTCGAAACTATAACAATAATAATAGTTGTTATTTCTCTGTTTATTTGACATCCACGCTGGTTTCATTGACTTACCCATAGTTGAAGGATTCAGGAAGGACTTCACTGTCGAATCTCAGTACTTGAGCATCTCCATCGGAGGTTGGCGCAGCGAAGGCGATAGCGAACAGAGCAACGAAAACGATCAGGAATTTCATTTTGTTAGTTTTTTGTTTGACTTTTGGCTGTAGTGCTCTTGCTGAGATATACAAACTGTGACTGGTATCGTTCGTTGGACTGATGTTACCATTTATAGCATAATTTCAAAGCTTTACATCAGCGATGACACTGAATAAAATTAACATATTTAATTTTAGAGCTTAAACATAAATTAATAATGCGTGCAAAACTTTACTACGAAACCTCTGAAAGTGAGTTGAACCAATCAAATAATAATTTAAATATGCGTGGTACGAATTCTGGTTTCTTGAATTGTGATGGTTTAAAAATATTGTGCGCAAATATTGAAAAATAGGTTCTTTAAAATAAAAATAATATGTAATACTAAGAAATAAAAAAACTATATCACTTTTTGCAATTTTAATACGTCGTGAATTTAGCAAAAAAAATAGTTTGTTTCTTCATTTAATTTATGTTACCAAATCAAGTGATTTTTAAGTAAGCACTGTGACCCTATTTATGAGGGTGCACGAATCAAATATAGTTCGCTGGAAAGGTCATTTCATTATCTATCCAACGATGTCAATCACTGCATATTTTGACAGTAAGCTTCATTACAAAAAAACGATATCATCAACAAAGTAAACAATTAAAAATTAATAAAAAGTAATAAACATTTTAAATATTTTAAAATTAATTCTCAATTTCGAAAATATGATTTAAATTTTTTTTTCGTTTGTGTTTGAAATATATATCTAAATGAAATATATCGTAGGAAATGAAATAAATAAAACGAACGTTATATCAATGTTTGGGTGTGGTGATGAATCGTTTGGCAATCACTCAATTCGTTTTATGTTACAAGGCCGCAAATAAAACTTTAGATTTGATCGAATTTGTTTTGCTATTTCATAATTTTATTATTTTTTTTTAATACAAAATGAAACTATTTGCGTCACATTGAAGTTCTCTAAAGTCAAAGAAACACATTCAATATCTATTGTCAAATATATTCATTTCGATTAGAGGTGAATTTCAGCAAATGTACCAATATCTAACATATTTGTTTTTAATTTTTTATACGTACTTACTAAACATACTTTTTAAAACCCGTTTTAAAACCTCTATACCCTAGTAGAAATTTTGGTAGGGCCATGGTCATGAAGTAATCATGTCATTATTTGAGGTGATCGGGATATGACGAGGTCCATAATGTCCTTGTAACGCAGTGTCCTGATCATGTATTGACCTCAGGTCATGATCATGTACTGATCGGGCAATTCCCCATTTTAATATTTACTCGACAATTGCCTTGTCTGAGCACGAGCATAATAGGGTTTCTCTCATTAATCTCGATCATTGCCTGATACTAATTTCGTTATGAGTAATAAATAATCTAGCTATGATCGGGAACATTGACTGTTTAGATAATGTAAACCCTGCTATGGTAAGCATGATAAGGGCATGCAAAGGCAATGATCATATTTTCTCTAATAGGGCTTACCCAACGAAAACCCGATCATTTCCCGATGGCGCATCGAGCAAATTTCTACTAGAGATAGAGCCGATACCTTTATATCAGTTTGGGATATCATTTTATACCAAATTTTTATATAACGATTAGAATTTTGGTTTTATATACGAATAACGGTTTCGGTTACGATTTCAATTTCCAATTATAACATTTTCTTCTACATAACGTCACTTTCATGCCAAAGCTTTTTTCATATAAATTCAAAAATTAATAAATGTTATTTTGTAGCATTTAATGGTATTTAGTGCTTATATTTATAGTATTGAGTAATTTTAATAGTAAAAAAAACTATTAATTGTATAGGATACTCTCTATCTACTAAATTGCAAAGCATATATTATCACTCTCCTGCCAAATGGGCGAATGTGCATTTTTAATAATGTTGGGAAAACAAATTTTAATGTTTGAAGTGCTTTCAAAATTAGTAAACATTATTTTTATTTCAATTTTTTTTTTATTATTTTGGTTTATTCATCAATTATTATTCTGTATATAATATATCTATGAATTTCGAATTATTGGTGCAAGATAAAATGATTTCAAAGCACCCATCCATTTGGCATCATTACTTAAAAATGATTTGCCAAACATTAATTTGCCATTTGTTATTTGCAAGAAAAATGTTTGGCAAAATATTTTTAAATAATGATGCCAATCGATAGGTGCTTTAAAAACAGACAATTAATGCCTTTACACAGCTATTTTATATTGTACCAATAAATAGTTATAGCAAAAGACGAAAAAAATTGAAAATCTTTTCATGCTAAAAGGGCGAATCTCTTCGTTTTTTTGCTATAACTCTTTATTGGTTCAAAATAAAATAGTGATGTGAAGGCATTAATTGTTTTATTTCAAAGCACCTATCGATTGGCATCGTTATTTAAAAATAGTTTGCCAAACATCATTACTTAAAAATGATTTGGCAAAATATTTTTAATTATGATGCCCATCGATATGTGCTTTAAAAACTAACAAGTAGTTATAATTAGAAATTAAATAAATATATTAAAAACTGTATTATTTTATTTTATAGCGTTTGAAAAATAAAGTGCTCCCCGGTTGTTACATCGATCATAACACTATGACTGTGTCATAGTACCATGATCAGTATAAAATAAAATGGTAATTTCCGTTGTAATTTGATTTTATACTGAGTTTAAGTGTGTTTTTTATACTATTTTAAAAACAGTCATTAAAACGAACTGATTAGTTTTAGAATCGATATCAGTAAATAAAAATTGTAATTTTTGAAATATAGTGGGTTAGTTTTTGCTATCGTCGTTGACTCAGTTGGTTAAGGCGTCAGAATACTAGTCGAAATTCTAGCAGAAATTGTAGGCGGGTTCATGTACACAGAAAAACAAAATCATCAATATGACGAATGTATTCATAAATATTATGAATTTTTCTATCAACTACCAGATTCATCATATTTATACCACCATACATTAAATGGCATATTAATGAATGAATTAATTATATATATGAACAAAATATTCAATACAGAGAATTTGAATTGTCATATTGATGAATATAATCATAATATTTATGAACAATTTAAAAATTTGTTTTTAACGATTTTTTCAAAAAAAAAAAAAAATTTATAGAAAATAATTTGAAAAATGAAATAATTGGAAAAAAAAGCAAAAAAAAAAAATTCCAAAAAAAATTTATTTTCCGAAAAAAAAATTTCAAAAACATATTTTTTTTCATTTTAATATAATTTTTCTTGAAATTTAGTTTAATGAACAGCATTCAACAATATGATGTACATATATGGTGTATTTTATGTATTTGTTCATTAATATGATGAAACGTATTCTTCACAAACAGTTCATCATATTGAAGAACTCTTTTTCGACAGTTACCAAGCATTCATCATATTTATGATAGCTTTCATAACATTGATGTCGTTAGTCATTGATATTATGTATTGTTTTTTAATACAATGAATCATGGTTTGGAGAATGGAATTCACAAATAAGATGTACATTTTTTTTCTGTGTACATTGCATTTTTTTACCTTTTCTCAAAACTATCAATTGCAGGACAAATAGTGTAAAATATTACTATGGAATTTTACGGACTTAAAGAAAAATTCTTTCTTTTCGTATGCTATTTTTAATCAATCTATTTTTGTAGTCCTTAAATTATTCATACAAGTTTCAATATATTTTTAAACAAACAGAATTGAGCTTTGCAAAATATGCATTACTTTTCTCAGGATCAGACAATGGGAAGAATGGGAAGAAAACACGGTAATCCAAAATAATACAATCAACGTTTACACCGATGGCTCAAAAATGGACATAGGCACTGAATGCGGAATCTTTTGCGAAACCCTAAACAGATCTATAAAACTTAGGAAGGAATGCTCGATATTTCAAGCAGAAGTATAGGCTGTTCGGAAGCGGCAAGATTGATTGCAATAGAGGCACTATCAGAGATTAATATTACCATTTTTATTGACAGTCAAGCTGCCATTAAAGCCTTACAGAATAGAAATATCAGATCGGACGTAGTCAGCCCTTGTGGCATAGAGCTTCAAGCTCTCAACGAACAACACAGACTTAAACTGTGCTGGGTACCGCAGTCGAACTAGCAAAATGGGGGGCGGAACAAATACCAGACCGCACGGTATATTCCGTAAAACCACCTATATCGGAGTATAGCCTACAAATAGCGTATTCTCTTGAAAGAGACATGACAAGGAATTGGGAAGGTTCCAAGAAAAAAATATCTGATCTTCTGCGAAACTCTAAACATAAATAGATCTATAAAACTTAGGAAAGAATGCTCGATATTTTAAGCAGAAGTATATGCTGTGCGGAAGCGACAAGATTGATTGCAATAGAGGCACTATCAGAGATTGATATTACCATTTTTATTGACAGTCAAGCTACCATTAAAGCCTTACATAATAGAAATATCAGATCGGACGTAGTCAGCCCTTGTCGCATAGAGCTTCAAGCTCTCAACGAACAACACAGACTTAAACTGTGCTGGGTAACGGGTCGCACAGATATTATAGGAAATGATACCAGACCGCTCGGTATATTCTGTAAAACCACCTATATCGGAGTATAGCCTACAAATTGAAAGAGGCAAGACAAGGAATTGGGAAGGTTCCAATACCTGTCTTATAAGAAAAAAAATATCTGGCAGGGTCAGAGAAAAAGTCGTAGTAGGGACATATTAGTTTTAAAAAAGAGGGAGCTTAGATTGTTAATTGGACTTATAACAGGGCATAATACGTTAGGGGTCCATCTGAAACGAATGGGCTTCCTGATAAGTGAGACTTGTAGATGGTGTAGGGCCAGTGAATCAAAAGAGACAGCTATCACCTTATTTGCTAATGCCCAGCATTAGCACAGAGATGGAACAAATATCTAGGCTCTTTATTCTTTCAGGAACTAGAGGACGTTAAGAAGCATCCGCAGCAACTTATAAAATTCATTAGATCATCTGGATGGCAACAAAAGGAGGACAGAGGAAGACAAAATAATACCAATCACATACTATACTAAAATAATATAATAGGGTTATAAAAGGGACAGCAAACGAAGCCATATTTCTTGCCGCTCTTTTGACATTTCTCTTCAGTAAGGTTTGCCATTTCATGATGGAAAGATATACGAGCCAACAACGAGTCGAAATTATTAAAATTTACTACCGAAATTCGGAGTCAGTGGCCTCAACGTTAAGAGCGCTACGTCCAATTTATGGTCGTCATAATCGTCCTAGCAGATTAACAATTGAGCGTCTAGTGGAAAAATTCGAATCCACAGGCACAGTACAAAATGTTCCCGTGCCAGTGAGACAAAGAAGTGCCCGTAGTGTCGAGAATATTGCTGCCGCTGAGGCTTCAGTTGAAGAAAGCCCAAATGTGTCTCTCACACGTCGTTCTCAAGCGTCTCAAGCGTCTGTGACGTCCTTGTGGCGAATTTTGCGAAAAGATTTTTTCTGAATTTGACTTCAATTTCAGCAATTAAAGGGTAATATCCAAAAAAAAAGTAGTAAGAAGCATATAATATGGATTTAGTTTTAAAATCTTATATACTTTTATTTAATTAAGAAAACAATATACATACTTATGCAATTAATAATAGATACACCATTAAATTCATATTTTTTGCGTTTGTCTGGTAATAACTTTGGTCATAACTATCCGAATATCATTGCGTGTATTTCAGAATACTATTTAAAGTATTCTTAATGAAATACAAATTTAACAAAATGTTCAAACTGCTAAAATGTCAGAGTCCAAAATATAAATAGCCTCAACAATATACGAAATAAAGTCAACTGCATGGAAAGTATTAGTTTTTTGACAAATAAATATATTTGAGACAATTGTCAAAAAGCTGATACAATCTCTGAAGTCGACTTTATTTCGTTCATTAGTTAGGCTGGTGGACAAACACGAGAGGTGCAATTTATTCGGTTTAAGTAATAACTCCAGTAATAACTGCCGGCCTCAGCAGTCCAGAGGTGCATTCTGAAGGTCTCGGGTTCGAATCCCGGCTTGGCTATGGGCGCTCGTGGTGATATTAACCACAAAATTGTAGGGAATAGATTTCACAGTACAATGGATATAGTCTGTCTGAGTGCTGTGGATATTAGTAGATATTCAAAAAAAAAAAAAAAAATCCAAAACTTTCGGTAATATCCAAAGAGATCTTGATTTGAATCTTATAGTCCATTGAATTATCGGACTAAGATCGCGAATAACTTTTGGTTGTTGTGCTGACCAATAATCAAAAACATCCTGGTACAAATGGATTGAACAAAGCAAAGAAAAAGTATACAAAATGTGGAATTTTTAAAATTTAAAAAGTATAGCCACAATTGAATGAAAAACTCATTATTTTTTTTTAAATATTTGTATATTTTTTTTATTCTTAAACTAAATAACAAGCTGCTCCACAATTTTTAAAAATTGTGTGCAGATTCCAGCATTGAATTAAAAAGTTTTTAGAATTCGGTTGATGAGGTACATTTTCCAAAAAAATCAGGTATCCATAGTACTAAAACTTAGTAAACTTAAGCTTCTGGGGCAACGGGCAAATGAGCGCCTTGGGGCTGGAAACCGTTCTCATCGGCGATGTAGTTGACGGTATAGGTTTGACCATCATCAGCAACAAAGGAGAAAGATCCCTTAACGGCGATGGCTTCCTGCTCGGTGCCAACGTTGGTCAGATGACCTTCTTCCTTCTTGGATGTGCCATCGCTGGTCTCCAGACTGTAATATGTAATAATTGAAGTTATTTGTCTGTTTTTAGGCACCAAAAAGAATGAATTAACTTACGCAAATTCGTAGGATTCAGGTCCGACCTCACTGTCGTTTCTCAAAGTTTCAACTTCAGCTGCTGGTGCAGCGAAGGCAATGGCGAAGAGAGCAACGAAAACGATCAGGAATTTCATTTTGTTAGTTTTTTTGATTTGTCTGTAGTGTTTTCGTTGAGAAATACGAACTGTGACTGGTATCGTTCTTTGGAATGATTTTACTATTTATAGCACAATTTCAAAATGTCGCCTCACCGATCAAATCATTAGAGAATTAAATTAACATATTTAACTTTATAGCTTAAATGTAAATTAAAAATGCGTGCAAAACTCTACAACGAATCACATGAAAGTGAAATGAACCGATTAAATAATAATTAAAATATGCGTTGTACAAATTATGGTTTCTTTAATTGACTGAAACCACGTGAAAAGTTTTATTCTGCAAATTTATAAAATTTGTTCTTTTGAAGAAAATTAATAATAATAATAATAATAGGTAATACCAACAACTAAAACAAAATGTTATTTGAGAGTTAAATAATTTGTTGATTTAAGTCTCTGATATGAATTATATTTTAATAATTTGTATTGAAAAAGAACGTCACGCATCAAAACTAAAAAATAACAAAAAAGAACTGAAATTGTGAAACAGATTAAACATGATGTACCAATGTATAGAAAAAAATTATCTCGAGTAAAGAATTGGCTCTAGAAAATTGTCTCGGAGAAAATTGTCTCGGAAAAACTTGTCCGTGGGAAAATAGTTCGGGGAAAAATTGTCTGGAGTAAATTTTTCCCGGAACAAATTGTCTTTAGGAAAAGTTACTTTCGGAAACATTTTTTTTTTCTTACTACATTTATGTTGCCAATAAAAAAACGTTCGCTTGTACAAGGTGTTTTCTTTTTTTTTTTTTTTTGGAATATCTACTAAGATCCACAGCACTCAGACAAACTATATCCATTGTACTGTGAAATCTATTCCCTACAATTTTGTGGTTAATATCACCACGAGCGCCCATGCCCAAGCCGGGATTCGAACCCGAGACCTTCAGAATGCAAGTCCAGCGCGCTATATCTGGACTGCTGAGGCCGGCTTACAGGGTGTTTGGTTCATCGTTGTCAATAATTCAGCGATTCATTCTATGACTGAAAAAAATAAGAAAATGTTAAATAAAAATATGTCTTATTTTGCACCCAGTTTGATACACAGGGTGTTTAAGAAATACATATTACTGACATAACCTAGTCAAGAAAATTGGTCATAAAGTATAATCTGTTGATATATGAAAAACACAGGAAAAAAAAATCATCAATATGATGAATTTATTCATAAATATTATGAATTTTTTCACCAACTACCAGATTCATCATATTGATACCACCGTTCATTAAATGACATATTGATGAATATATTTATTATTTACATATATGAAATTATATTCAATACAATAAATTTGAATCCTCATATTGATGTATTTGTAAATAATATTTAAAAAAAAAATTTTTTTTTTTAAATACTGAAAAAAAAAAAAATCGAAAAAAATGTGTTTAAAAAAAAAAACGAATTTTTTTTTTTGCAAATAAAAATTTTCGAAAAAAAAATTTACAAAAAAAAGTTTTTCTAAAAAAAAATATTTTTTGATAAAAAAAAATGTTCGAAAAAAATTTCTTAAAAATTATTACTAAACATTTTTTTTTTTTTCAAACAAACTTTTTTTTTTTAAATATATTTTTTATAAATATAACTGTTTATTAATAAAAAATTGTAATTATAAAATAATTATATTATAAAACATTTTGTGCATATCGAGCACGCATTATATAAGAAATAACATACAAGAACTATTTGAGAACTGAGAAGTACGGCAAACTATGAACAAAAATAAAATATTTTGATTGAAATTTGGTTTAATGAACAGTCTTCTTCAATATGAATTACATATATGTTGTATTTTATGTTTTTGTTCATTAAGATGATGCAACGTATTCTTCACAAACAGTTCATCATTTTGAAGAACACTTTTACGATAGTTACCAAACGTTCATCACATTTATGATGTTATGAATTAACATTGATGTCGGTACTCATTAATATTATGAATGGTTCTTTAATACAATGAATCATGGTTTGAAGAGCGGAATTCATCAATATAATGTAAATTTTATTTTCTGTGCTCGTGCTTTAGATAATTAAATTACCTTTCCAATGGTACATCTCATCATCGATCTCATTGATTTCCTCCCTTTAAAAATGTACGTAAAGTTAAATTTTACAAAAATAAAAACACAAAATTTTATGTTGACATTGATTTTCTCAAAATTTCGTTATCGATCACCAAATTTTTTCTAATTTATTATGATGGACCAGTTCATTCCCAGTATTTTCAACTTTACTGTGATTTTAAACTCGCGTTGTATACTGCATACATAATTATGCAGTGGCGGGTCTCGAAAAAATCGAGAAATAATTTTAAACATTGATTAAAATTATAATATTATATAATATAGCCGCGGTAGCTCAGTGGTTAGTGCGTTGGACTGCGAGCTGAAAGGTCCCCAGTTCAAGCCTGGACTGGGGCTAACAACATCTTTTCATAGAAACATTTTTCTATACCGCGCTACCTCTCGTCAGTAAATGGCAAACCTACGAGAGTAAAACATTGCCTATGAAAAGCTCTCACCCGCCGTTCGGATTCGGCAATAAACTGTAGGTCCCACCACTTTGAGTACAAATATAACACGCACAGCTCAAATTGGTGAGAGAGCTCGGCCGAAGTTCTATACAGGACTGTAGCGCCAAACTATTATTATTCTGTTTAATAACGCCAAAAGAGGTTTTTTAAAGGAATTCAAAAAAATATAGACTTTATTTGGTAATAATTAATATAAATTAAATATACCTCAAAATATTCTTTATCTATGTACTTTTCTTTATCGTATGACATCCATGCATTCCGGACATCCATGCATTGGAGCTTTCTTCATGAACATAGAAATTAATTTCTTGTGATTTACTGAAACAGTTTCAACCCAAAAGTCGATGCCTTTACCAAATTCTTTAAGAATATGCTTCGCTTATCCCACTCAAATATTTTAAGACCAAAATAAAAAATAAAACTTTGCGAATTTTTTAAGTTTTTGAAAATATTTTTAAGATGATAATTTGAATTTCCATGGTATTCAATGGTACAATTAAATACTTGACGGGACATTTTATTCTGAGTGTATATACTGCATATTTTATTTTTATTTGCCGTGCAGATATCAATTTTAAGAAACGATGGAAGAAAACTATTTGAGGGTCACTATCAACATCATGAATATGCTGCGTTTGATACTAAACCCAACTAGTAACATTGCCAATTAAAATTTTTATTAGTTTATCATGATTTTGGTCAAAGCCAAATTAATACAATTTGAAAACAAGATTTAAAACAAGATTTTCGAGTTTCAAAGCCTTAAACGTTTAGTTTAAAACTTCAATATATATTTTACGTTAATAACAATATAAAACAAAAATTAATTAAAAAAAGACAACAACAATATAAAAAAAAAACATACTCTGCATATTTTAATCTTAAAGAAGGTCTTTAACTTGTTTATCGGATAAATGATGTTCCATTCAATAAAAAAAAACGTGAATTGTGATCATAAATATTTAAATTTCAATGTTCAAATATGTTTTTCTATAATGTTTCATATTAACTTTTAGTGTTTCTTATTATTTTTGCGCGTATTTTATGTTTTATTTGAGTTTTGAATTTTTAGTTTTTTTTTATTTTATTTTATTTTATTCTTTGCCATTTACCAATTGTTTCTATAAATTCCTACTGATTTCCAAAAATCGATACCAGTCACAGTTCGTATTTCTCAACGAAAACACTACAGACAAATCAAAAAAACTAACAAAATGAAATTCCTGATCGTTTTCGTTGCTCTCTTCGCCATCGCCTTCGCTGCACCAGCAGCTGAAGTTGAAACTTTGAGAAACGACAGTGAGGTCGGACCTGAATCCTACGAATTTGCGTAAGTTAATTCATTCTTCTTGGTGCCTAAAAACAGACAAATAACTTCAATTATTACATATTACAGTCTGGAGACCAGCGATGGCACATCCAAGAAGGAAGAAGGTCATCTGACCAACGTTGGCACCGAGCAGGAAGCCATCGCCGTTAAGGGATCTTTCTCCTTTGTTGCTGATGATGGTCAAACCTACACCGTCAACTACATCGCCGATGAGAACGGTTTCCAGCCCCAAGGCGCTCATTTGCCCGTTGCCCCAGAAGCTTAAGTTTACTAAGTTTTAGTACTATGGATACCTGATTTTTTTTGGAAAATGTACCTCATCAACCGAATTCTAAAAACTTTTTAATTCAATGCTGAAATCTGCACACAATTTTTAAAAATTGTGGAGCAGCTTGTTATTTAGTTTAAGAATAAAAAAAAATATATACAAATATTAAAAAAAAACTAATGAGTTTTTCATTCAATTGTGGCTATACTTATAAAATTTTAAAAATTTTTGTATACTTTTTCTATGCTTTGTTCAATCCATTTGTACCAGGATGTTTTTGATTATTGGTCAGCACAACAACCAAAAGTTATTCGCGATTAGTACGATAATTCAATGGACTACAAGATTCAAATCAAGATCTCTTTGGATATTACCGAAAGTTTTGGATTTTTTTTTTTTTTTTAATATCTACTAAGATCCACAGCACTCAGACAGACTATATCCATTGTACTGTGAAATCTATTCCCTACAATTTTGTGGTTAATATCACCACGAGCGCCCATACCCAAGCCGGGATTCGAACCCGAGACCTTCAGAATGCACCTCCGGACTGCTGAGGCCGGCAATTATTACTGGAGTTATTACTTAAACCGAATAAATTGCACCTCTCGTGTTTGTCCAACAGCCTAACCAATGAACTAAATAAAGTCGACTTTAGAGATTGTATCAGCTTTTTGACAATTGTCTCAAATATATTTATTTGTCAAAAAACTGATACTTTCCATAAAGTCGACTTTATTTCGTATATTGCTGAGTCTGTTTATATTTTGGACTGTGTCTTTTTACCAGTTTGAACATTCTGTCTGATTTTTATTCCATTGAAAATACTTCAACTAATATTCTGAAATATACCCAATTAATTTCGGGTAGTTCTGACCAATTTTATTACCAGACAAACGCAAAAAATATGGATTTATTGGTGTATCTATTATTAATTGCAGAAGTATGTATATGGTTTTCATAATTAAATAAAAGTATATAACATTTTAAAACTAAATCCATAATTATATGCTTCTTACTAATTTTTTTTTTTTTGATATTACCCTTTAGTTGCTGAAATTGAAGTCATATTCATAAAATGGATTAAAAGATTTACATTTCATTTTTTCCATATATACATAAGTATGAAAGAGAAGGTTGATTTTAATATTAAAAGTATTAAAATTTAGTGCTTGATTTAAATGTATGATGCTGAAGAAATTAATGCATATTTTGCAAAGCTCAACTATTTGTTTAAAAATATATTGGAATTTGTATGAATAATTTGAGGACTACAAAATTATAATGATTAAAAAGAGCATACAAAAGAAATAGTATTTTGGAATTTTTCTTTAAGTCCCTGAAATTCCATAGTAATATTTTATACTACTGGTCCTGCAACTGATGGTTTTGAGAAAAGGTAAAATATTCCATTCCATTCTTCAAACCATGTTTTATTGTATTGAAAAACCATTCATAAAATTAATGACGAACGACATCAATGTTACGAATGCTATCATAAATATGATGAACGCTTGGTAACTGTCGAAAAAGTGTTCTTCAATATGATGAACTGTATGTGAAGAATACGTTTTATCATATTAATGAACCAAAATATAAAATACAACGTGTATGTTCATCATAACAAATTTCATTAAACCAAATTTCTATCAATCTATTTTTTTCGTTCATTTTTTTTGCCGTACTTCTCAGTTCTCAAGTAGTTCTTGTGTTTTATTTCTCATATAATGCTTGCTCGACATGAATAAATTAGTGAAATGTTTTATAATATATTCATTATTCCCAGTCTACCATGTCTCGGAGACCTTCGATACCTCGAAGCTTTCTCGAATAACTTGGACAATTCGTTCGAAATGTTCGTACATTCGATATCGCAATATTTTTCGCAGCAATCTCGAACTTTTATTGTTTTTTTCTTCGATATCGTTCCGATCTCGAACATTTTTTCATATCGAGAAAACTCCGACAGAACGTTCCGATATCTACCTTCCATCTAGGTCCAATTTGACACTCGATATCGTAACGAGAACGGGTCCGATATCGTGTGATTTCTCCTTCTACTCGCAATGATCTCGTAACGATATCGATACGAATGGCATACTGGGTTATTACAACTTTTTAATAATAAAAAGTTATATATATATAAAAAATATATTTTTGAAAAAAATGTTTTTTTTCGAAAAATGTTTTTTTTCAAATATTTTTTTTTTCGAATTTTTTTTTTCAGAACAATTTTTTTTGTCCGCAAAATTTTTTTTCGCATAATTTTTTTACTGTTATTTTTTAAATAAAATTTTGAAAATATTTTTTTTTTCGAATTATTTTATTAATGTTTTTTTTTTTTCAAAAAATATTATTATCAAATTCATAAATATGACAATTCAAATTCATTGTATTGAATATTTTGTTCATATATATAATGAATGCAATCATTAATATGTCCTTTAATAAACGATGGTATCAATATGCTTAATCTGCTAGTTGGCCAAAAAATTCATAATATTTATTAATAAATTCATCATATTGAAGATTTTTTTTTCTGTGAAATTGGATAGCAGCAAACAGACATATGATCATCGATTTATTACGGATGTTATTAAAATCTGGTTACCGAATGGCGATTGAATGAAAATCCGTACAATTTAGTTTAGTCAGTTTGGTCAGTACAATTATGTCGAAGTCGTACACACTCTTAAAGTATTAAAATTTACTGGTTGATTTAAATGTGAGATCCTGAGGCAAACTTATTGAAAGTAACGCATTTTTACAAACCTAAATTACACTTGTTTAAAAATATGCTTGAATTTTATATAAATAATATAAGAACTTCAGAATAATATTGATTAAAATATGTTTTTGAAAAACTGTTACCATATGGTATCAAATTTCTGAAAGAGTTAAGAAAAATTGTACTTCAGTATTTATTATTAAAGTTCAGTAAAATTGTATCCATATCAAATACTAAAGTTTTTAATGCTAAAACAATATTTTTTGTTAGTTGTTGGTTTTACATATTACGTATTATTTTTTAAAGAAGCAAATTTTAAAATTTGCAGTATACAATTTTTGTGAACAATATTGTTATGCAAGAAACCAGAATTCAGACCACGCATATTTAAATTATTATTATTTGATTGGTTCAATTCACTTTCATGGGTTTCGTTGTTAAGTTTCGCACGCATTTTTATATTTTCTTTTAAGTTAAGTATGTTAATTTTATTCTTTGATGTTTGGATCGTTGATGCGACACTATGAAATTATGCTATAAATGGTAACATCAGTCCAACGAACGATACCAGTCACAGTTTGTATTTCTCAGCAAGAGCACTACAGCCAAAAGTCAAACAAAAAAACTAACAAAATGAAATTCCTGATCGTTTTCGTTGCTCTGTTCGCTATCGCCTGCGCTGCGCCATCTTCCGATGGAGATGCTCAAGTACTGAGATTCGACAGTGAAGTCCTTCCTGAATCCTTCAACTATGGGTAAGTTAATAAAACCAGCGTTGATGTCAAATAAACAGAGAAATAACAACTATTATTATTGTTATAGTTTCGAAACCAGCAATGGTATTAAGGAGGAGGCCTCTGCACACCTTCAAAATGTTGGCACCGAGCAGGAAGCCATCTCCGTTAAGGGATCTTTCTCCTTTGTTGCTGATGATGGTCAAACCTACACCGTCAACTACATCGCCGATGAGAACGGTTTCCAGCCCCAAGGTGCTCATTTGCCCGTTGCCCCTGAAGCTTAAGTTTACTTAGTCGATCGTTATTTAGTTTAGGATGTAATAAATATATATATGAAAATTAAACCTTTTTTTATTATTCTCAGTTCGATTTATAAGCATACGGCAACATATGTTAAAAACTAGAAAGAAACAGTTTTCAAAATGATTTTTGTTTTGCTTGAAATATACTGTTTTTTGGTTTTTTTTTTTTGAATATCTACTAAGATCCACAGCACTCAGACAGACTATATACATTGTGCTGTGAAATCTATTCCCTACATTTTTGTGGTTAATATCACCACGAGCACCCATGCCCAAGCCGGGATTCGAACCCGAGACCTTCAGAATGCAAGTCCAGCGCGCTACCTCTGGACTGCTGAGGCCGACAATTTGGGATATAGAAGTTTCAATTTTCCTAACTCTTAAATCATCCTAATATAAATAAACCCTATTAGGGAATACGTAACATTTAATAGCACAATATATATTAATTGATATAAGAAATAATTTGAATAATTAACAATTTAACTAATCATTTAAATATAAGTCATAATAAACTATTTAAAACCCCTCTTTAAACATGATCGGTTCAGGTATTAATACGTTATAGGATCTAATGACAAAGTCATGGGTACATTCAAAATGGCGAACCAGATAAACTTGTCTCATTTCTTGAATTTGTACTTTTATATTTTCAAATACCGAGTAATTTTTGCGAATACAGAAAATCTTGATTAGGTACCTTCTCACTAAAGAGCATTTACCTCATGACTACCCAACATATTCTGGATTTTATTTTTCTTCAGACATTTCGATTTTCCAATTTACTTCTTTTAAAGATAGCATATCAGATTGAATTTTGGTTTATATCATAAATATTTTATAATAGCACTAAATTGAAGAAATTATTTTTTGTTAAAATCTCTTTTATATAAAATTGTTTTTACTAAAAATATTGAAAATTGGACCGATTAGATTCCACTGTTTAATACGGAAAAGTGGAATTTCTTTTTTTGTATTTTAGTAGGGGAGCCAGGGGTAAAGTGCATTCTAATGAAGAACGAAATATTCAATACAACGAATTTAAATCCTCATTTGATGAATGTTTTTTTTTTTTCAATAATAAAAAAAAAATAAATAAGTTAGTTTTTTTTTCTAATTTTTGTGTTTATTTTACTCAAATAAAAATGTTGAAAAAACCCACAACAACTACATTTTTATATACTACATACTTTATTTATTTAACTTCAACTCCTACTGCATTTTTTAAAAGTAAAATGCATTACGAACTTCACATAATTGACAATATAAAACAAATAAAAAATCCTTGTTAAACATTTTTAGAACAACTTTTAATTACAGTACACTCAGATAAAAAAACTATAAAATTTATAGAAACTCCTATTGATTCAATAATTTGTTAACAATTAAAATTAGCCAATGCGATTTTTCCTATTAATATTATAGTGTGGGAACTATTAATGTTATAGTGGCGTCTCACTATTGATTTCAATAGTTTTTACTATTAATAATTAATGTGATATCCTATTAATATCGGAATGTCACATTGAAAGAATAAGCTTGATATTTAATATTTTAATACCTTTATTCTCAATGGATACTTATTTTAATTTTTCTTTAGGCAACATTGAAAAAGTACTTTTTTATATTATTAATGGTTTTATCACATTAATAAAATAGTTTATTTAATGTGACTTAGACTATTAATAATCAATATTATTGCACTGTCAAATAAACTATTGAAACAATAGTAAACTTACTATTTTATCAATAATATGTCCTATTGAATTAATGTTGACCACCTTATTACCTAAATAATAGTACAAAATACTAAAAAAACTATTGAATTAATAGGAAAAAACTATTGTTTCGTGTCCTTTAGAATCAATAGTCGTACTATTGTTTTTAGTTTTCTGAGTGTGCAGACACTTAGAAAGTTTTTGGTTTCGAACTATGCAGACATGAAATAAAATAAATGTCCAAAGGAAATTTCAAAAACAATGATAATCATAAAATATCAACTACCAACAATTATTGTTGGAATATGTTGTTGGAAAAACGATTTTATAAAAAAAAGAAAAATCCGATACACATTTTTTTTTCGAAAATAAAAATTAACAAAAAAATATTTTTTTCCAAAAACCAATTTTGTCAAAAGGAAAAAATGTTTTAAAAAAATATATATATTTTTTATAAATATAACTTTATAAATAAAAATGTTTTCGGTAAAAAAAAAAATTCCGAAAACAAAATAAGTCTGAAAATTTGTCCAAAAAAAAAAATTGTACAAACAAAAAATGTTTAAAATTTTTTTTTTTTTTTTAAATTTGGTTTGATGTACAGCATTCATCAATATGATGATATGATAATACAATTAATCATGGTTTTTAAAACGAAATTCATCAATATGATGTACATTTGTTTTTCTGTCAATGTACACAGGTATAATTGCTGGTTGTCAAGTAATCCTTTTTCTCCTGTTAAAGGTTAGCTTTTCGTCTTTCTGCTGCAATTTAGATCTTCTCTCTGGAGAAATCAAAATATTGCTTTTCATTGATTTGTGGCCACGATTGAAGTTTTACCTTGTCTAAACTAATTAAATAATTCATATAACACGTTATTTTTAATAAAATTACAATAAACAATGCTTAAGTTACATTTCCCACTTTATGCCAAAAATGGTTTCCCACTTTACCCCAATACCGCAATTTGTTCATAACTTAGCACCATTTAAGCAATGTTAAATTTGTTGCCAAACCCATTTGCATTTCAAAAGATATACAACATCCGATCGTTTTAAACATATCTTCTTAATTAAGAATGACAAACATTCTTACTTAAATTACGTTTCCCACTTTATCCCAGCAATGGTTTCCCACTTTACCCCAATACCGCAATTTGTTCATAACTTAGCATTAAATAATTCATATAACACGTTATTTTTAATAAAATTACAACAAACAATGCTTAAATTACGTTTCCCACTTTATGCCAAAAATGGTTTCCCACTTTACCCCAATACCGCAATTTGTTCATAACTTAGCACCATTTAAGCAATGTTAAATCTGTTGCAAAAGCCGTTTGCATTTCAAAAGATATACAACATCCGATCATTTTAAACATACCTTCTTAATTAAGAACGACAAAATTCTTACTTTTTGACAGCAAACAACAGCACACTAAAAGTCTTTCAAAAACATTTTTTTTCACTTCTTCTCGAAATGCAAATAAAAGGTATTAATTTGACTATAACCATGGACGAAAAAATTGATGCCATATTAAGAAAATTGACAATTTATTTTTTAAATGGAAAAACTAATCAAAAAATTGCAATTTCTTACATTACCCATGCCCACTTTACCCAGGTATAATTGTATACAACCATTTATTTTTCTTGTAATAAGTTTTTTTTCATTAATATTTTGCATGATATATATACTCTATATAATATACTCTAATAAAGGGTTTTTCAACAGGGACGCTACAAAAGTTGAGCGACAGGGATAGCAAACGCCGCCATATTTCTTGCCACTCTTTTGACATTTCTCTTCAGTAAGGTTTGCCATTTCATGATGGAAAGATATACGAATTCGATTTTCGGTAGTAAATTTTTATAATTTCGACTCGTTGTTGGCTCTTATATCTTTCCATCATGAAATGGCAAACCTTACTGAAGAAAAATGTCAAAAGAGCGGCAAGAAATATGGCGTCGTTTGCTGTTCCTGTCGCTCTACTTTTGTAGCGTCCCTGTTGAAAAATCCTTGAAAAAAAAACAATTGTAGCGCTCTTATTGAAAAACCCTTTATAAATATATTTTTGGTTTAAAATTTTAAACCTCTTAAAATTTTGAAAAAGTGTTAATTTTTGAATTGGTGTTTTTCACTTTGAATTCTACTATCTCTGACTATTCTACAAATATTGCGCTTAGATTTTTTTTTGAATACTAATACGGCGTGTTCACATTTAGGGACACATTTTTTGATTCATTTCATGAACAAAATTCTTCTGGAGTTAGGGTTCATTTGGAACACCCAATGATATACAGGGTGTTTTCAAAATTTACTTTAGAAAAATTAATACAACCGTATATTTAATTATAACTTAAGACCAGAGCAAAAATATTACATTCATTTTACAGATAATCGATCATAGTTTGTTGTAAAATTTTAATATTAATATAATTTTTTTATTACAACTATTTTTTTTATAAAACTCAGTTTTTCTCGAAATTTTTATCTATTACTTTCTTTATCTTTTTTTATTATTTGAATGCATCATAGTAAAATAAATTTTTATACACAATTTTTATCTCGCACTTACCGTTTTCCTTCTTCAAAATACAATTTTATTATAAAATAAAAAATATCTAGTTTTTAAAGAAGTCTATGTTATGTATGTATTTTACAAAATTTTTAATAAGAATAGTTGTTTAAAGTTTTGTCCGTTATCCTGTAAAGGTATTCATTTTTATCTCATATCAACTCTTACTACCAGCAGGTTCTGACCCTGACCCTGGCTAGAGGCGTTAATTTGTCACGGATATGATTTATTAAATTTAGGCATAACTACATTTAACTGACCGCATATCTATTAACTTCTTTAAGATCCATTAAAACCTGCAAAAAAAAGTAAAAAAAATAAGATAAAATAATCACATTGGTTCAAATAAATATATAAATCAAAATATGCATAAAACAAAAACAAACAAAAAAAAAAACTAGTGTGCCGCCTATATATATTTTAAGTATGTAAATTTTATTCTTTGTCAACGCGTTGATGCGAAACTAAACAATTGTGCTATAAATGGTAACAGCATCCCAGCGAATGATATCAGTCACATTTTGCATTTCTCAACGAGATCACTACACAGACAAAACACAAAACTAGCAAAAATGAAATTCCTGATCGTCTTCGTTGCTCTCTTCGCCATCGCCTTCGCTGCACCAGCAGCTGAAGTTGAAACTTTGAGAAATGACAGCGAGGTTGGACCTGAATCCTACGAATTTGCGTAAGTTAATTCATTTTTTTTGGTGCCTAAAAACCGAAAAATAACTTCAATTATTACATATTACAGTCTGGAGACCAGCGATGGCACATCCAAGAAGGAAGAAGGTCATCTGACCAACGTTGGCACCGAGCAGGAAGCCATCGCCGTTAAGGGATCTTTCTCCTTTGTTGCTGATGATGGTCAAACCTACACCGTTAACTACATCGCCGATGAGAACGGTTTCCAGCCCCAAGGCGCTCATTTGCCCGTTGCCCCTGAAGCTTAATTGTTGAACAGCTTGTTATTTAGTTTAAGAATCAATATAAAATAAATTAATATATAATTTAATGAATATGTTTTTATAATGTTCAAAGTAAACTTTGAACAATTTTGAGGGATAAAACCCATTTTGAGGGATAATTACCGTTTTGAAGAATAATTGCACTATGAGGGATAACTCCAATTTGGAGAGATATATTTGAGGGATTTTTAATTACTGGGGGATAAAGAATTTCTCTCGTTACAATTCATGATCGATATTTATTCGCACTGCAAAACACAGCTTAACTTCACACGAAATGGATACCAACTGCAGTCATTTTTCATTTAAATGGAGTTCCCGAACCTATCATGTTGACTACGACTTATTGTCAATGAACTAGTTCATAGTCTTGATGAACCGTAGTATCGGTCATCTATGTTTTTTAGATATCTGCTGTGCTATTCAGGAATCGTCGTCCAATATGTTTAGGAGACGCTCCCCCAGAGCGGGGCAGTAACAAATGAAATGTTGAAGCCTTTCTAATGCCCCTCTTATCGCCACAGCTTTAGCAAGTCTCGTTAGATTCACCTTGTCCGTTGCACTGCATTATGTGTCTTTTGCACAGTGTCCTGTGAGGACTCTCGTTAATAGGCGTATGGATCACTTTGGCAGTGAAAGAAGGAAGTCTATTCTCTTTTTGTCTATATTCTACCATATCGTTTTTGACGATGTGCAGTCTATTCTTACTTGCTCGTTGTGTTTTGTCTCGTTTTTATCATTTCGTTGATGGTGCTGTCTACCTAATCGTTGGTGGCATCCTTATGTCGACCATACATTTATCAGGGCGAAGCCAGTGCGAGAAATTTACCGCTAAGTCATTCCTTTCTATATTGGCATGTCCATGGGCCCAACAGAGCCTGGTTGAGGAATGTGCTAGGGATATTATTGCTTTCCGGTAGTTTGAGGAAGGAAAGGATATTGGCCTGTATTTGATTGTGTAAGACGCTAGAGATTTTATGGTTGCAGGGTTATCTATGCAGATGATGATCTTTAAGGATGGAAGCTCATTTTCATTAATAAGCTTTTCTCATGTTCATGTTTCAGTCTATATCTTTAAAACCAATGAAGATATTTTCTCATGTATGCACATTTGCTTTAAATCTGAATGTAAGCTTTTCATAAGCAAATGAATTTTAAAAATCGGATAACTTTTGGATTTTTTACAATTTTTGAAAAAAATTTCATTAAAAAAAATCTCAACTTTACTGATTTTTATCTCCATTACTATGAAAGATAAAAACTCCAATTTTAAAACCTAAATTCTCTCCAGTTCTCTCTATACAACATTTTTAAAATTTTAAAGTTAAGTGGTTTTAAAGTTAAGTGGTTCCGAAAATACTGAATTTCACCCGATTTATGAGCGTTTGGGCACACTGTGGATTGGAAGAAAGTGTGTGTTGGCTATATTAAAGTCGTACCGCGGCCTTTTAAAATCCGATATTCTTAACATACCCTCAAACTCATATTTCATTCCCAGTTCACGCTCCTCTGCAATTATCGTCGAATGTCCTTACTGTCTCTGCTTGAATAGGTTGGATTCTCTTAGTCTCAGGACTCTTTTTATTTCAGATTCTTTTATAAGCAAATAGATTGATATGAATGATATGAATGTTTGAT
Source organism: Dryomyza anilis (assembly GCA_951804985.1). Classification (NCBI taxonomy): domain Eukaryota; kingdom Metazoa; phylum Arthropoda; class Insecta; order Diptera; family Dryomyzidae; genus Dryomyza; species Dryomyza anilis. The sequence goes on along the minus strand of OX638134.1, from coordinate 14,253,627 downwards.
ATGATTGATATGAAAGTATATGAATACGAAGAAAAGGTTAAAGTTTTGTTAAGAAATCGAAACCCAGAATACCAGCCATGTCTGATCCACATTCTAGTACAAATTTATCGTATCATGGCCGGAACTGATTATGACAATGATAAAAATTGAAATGATCAATTCCGATCATGGCCCTTTAACAATTGAACTGGGGCAAATAGTATAGAAGAATAATCTCCAAATGAATGTACTAAAAACGTTTTAAAAAGCAATCCATTACCTTCAAATGTGGAACTGATTATGACAATGATTAAATGAAAATGATCAATTCCGATCATGGCCCTTTAACAATTGAATTGGGGCAAATAGTATAGAAGAATAATCTCTAAATGAATGTACTAAAAACGTTTTAAAAAGCAATCCATTACCTTCAAATGTGAATACTACCCAGGAAACATTTTGAGTCTTTTAATACTCCTAAATGTGTCATATTTATGAGTGTTACCCTCATATATGAGCACTTAAAAGAGTCCAAAAAGGCGTCCGACTCCTGCGTAGAGGGCCCCATTTTATGAGCCCAAAAACCCACATATTGCTGACTCTTTTATTACACTTAAAACACTCATAATTGAGCACTAAAAAGTGTTTAAAAAGGCTTCCAACCTCTGGGTCTCTACTTTTACAACTTTTATGAGCAAAACAAGACAAAACAACTTGATGAGAAATACTGATTAGAAACTATTTAAATGAAATGAAAAAAAAATAGTTATATTTAATTAATGAAGATGACAAAAAAAAATAATCCCAATTAAAATGTGTATATTATGCTGGTGATGCCTATACATTTAAGTATGTTAATTTTATTCTTTGCCATCGTTGATGAGAAGCCTTGTATTTATGCTATAAATGGTAACTATGTGCTAATAAACGATACCAGTCACAGTTCGCATATCTCAACGAGAGCACTACAGACAAATCAAAAAAACTAACAAAATGAAATTCCTGATCGTTTTCGTTGCTCTCTTCGCCATCGCCTTCGCTGCACCAGCAGCTGAAGTTGAAACTTTGAGAAACGACAGTGAGGTTGGACCCGAATCCTACGAATTTGCGTAAGTTAATTCATTCTTTTTGGTGCCTAAAAACAGACAAATAACTTCAATTATTACATATTACAGCCTGGAGACCAGCGATGGCACATCCAAGAAGGAAGAAGGTCATCTGACCAACGTTGGCACCGAGCAGGAAGCCATCGCCGTTAAGGGATCTTTCTCCTTTGTTGCTGATGATGGTCAAACCTACACCGTCAACTACATCGCCGATGAGAATGGTTTCCAGCCCCAAGGTGCTCATTTGCCCGTTGCCCCTGAAGCTTAATTGTTGAACAGCTTGTTATTTAGTTTAAGAATCAATATAAAATAAATTAATATATAATTTAATGAATATGTTTTTATAATTTTCAAAGCACACTTCGACGTACTTTGAGGGATAAATCTTATTTTGAGGGATAAATCTCTTTTGAAGGATTTTCAATTGCTGAGGAATCAGGGAGTTCCCTCGTTATTTGTCAATTAATGAGGAAATACGATACAAATTCGATACAAATCATGGTTTAATTGTTCATTGTAATTTATTGATTCCCATTCTATGGTGTTTCAGAACCTATCATATTAACTACGACTGATTGCCCATGAATCAGTTCGTACTCTTGATAAACCGTAGCAATTCTGTTTTTAAGATATCTGCTATGCTATTAAGGAACCGTCGTTCAAGGTGTTTTAGGCAACGCTCCTGAAGAACGAGGCAGTGAAGAATGAAATGTTGAATCCTCTCTAATTCATTCTCTTATCGCCACTGCTACAGAAAGTCACGTTGTAGTCACGTTTGCAGTCGGATGGAGAACTCTGATAGTGACAGAAGGTAGTCCATTCTCTTTTTGTCAATATTGAGCCATACCATTCTTCACGATGTGCAGTCTATTCTTACTTGTCAGTTGTAGTTTGTCTCGTTTTTTATGATTTCGTTGATGTTGTCGTACTTTTACCTAATCGGTGGTGGCATTCTTATGTCGGCCATGCTTATATCCAATACGGAGCCAGTGCGAGCCAATTCGTTTCTATATATCTATGTCCATGGACCTTGTTGAAGGATGAAGAGCCTTGTTAAAGGATGTCCTAGGGATAAATACGTTTTCCGGCAGTTTGATATTGATTTTATTGACCTGATTTGAATGTGTAGGCTTCTGGGTTATGCAGATTCTTTAATAAACTTTCTTTGATAAACTTTTCTGTTTATTGCGTACAATTCTGCTTGAAAGACGCTACATTCGTTCAGAAGTCTTAACGTATTTTTGTGCTTGTAGATCTTTCGTATAGAAGCCAGTTCCTGTTTCTTTCCTATGGTAATTTTGGACGTGTCAGTGAAGACAATAATGTCTTGCCCATAAGTAACTTTGTTCATAGCCAGCTTGGGACCAGGTGGTTATTTTAAAGTCATCCGCAGCCTAAAATAAACCGATTTTGTGTCTGCTTAAATAATTTGGATTCTCTTAGTCTGAGGGCTTCTTTTGCTTCACATCCTTTTATGTATAAATCGAGTAATATGCGATGGAGTTATATTTCTAGCCCCTATGGTGCACTTGTCGTCACACCAGTTCTTTCTACTGTGTTGATTGCAGTCTAATACAAATCAAACAACCTTCGTTTTCTCAATGCATAAATACGAAGGAATGGCAAAAGATTGGTTAAGAAATTCAAACACAGGATACAAGCCATATCTGAGACACCTCTAGATCCGGGTTCACCGTCCCGTTTTCCACAAATAGAATGTTTTTGAACAGTTATCAAATCCAATAAGGCTCCAACAGGCTCTTTTTCCAGAAAATAGACGACATCAAGAACAAACATCCTCTAAAAATAATGAAATTCATCCGCGCATCTGGATAAACGAAAATGGAAACACGTCCATAGGACACCATATAGAGGGAACATAATAGATCAACTCTGATCTAAGTGGTCGACAACACAACGATTGCAGACACCTCAAAACCTTACCTAACAGGTTTAAGTGATTTTTTTTTCAATGCCTTCACCCTGGTCCTTGTATGCGGGACCTTTAAATGTGGAACTTGAGTCCATTTTTTTTTACAGATTTTGTTTAAAAAAAATATATCTAATAGAAATTTACCCTATCATGGCCTGATCTGGTTATGACAAAGAGAAATTAAAATGATCACTACCGATCATGGCCCTAGAACAATTGAACTGGGGTAAATAGTATAAAAGATGAATCTCCGGATGTATGTACTAAAAACGTTTTAAATAGCAATCGATTATTTTCATATATACCTCATACTATACATTTGCTGAGAACAATTAAGAAACAGTTCTCAGCAAATGTATGGTATATATGAGTTTGTTTTCCGGAATATAATAGGCGCGGGATGGACTGACGCAAATGTTGCAAATGTTGAACCAACTTTATGCGAAATGCTGATTAGAAACTGTTTAGATAAAAGGTAAAAAAATAGTTATATTTAATTAATAAAGATGGTAAAAAAGATTATCTATTAAAACGTGTATATTAAGTTGACGTTGTCTACACATTAAAGTATGTTAATTTTATTCTTTGCCATCGTTGGTGTGAAGCTTCGAAATTGTGCTATAAATAGTAACAATCTTCCAACAAACGATACCAGTCACAGTTCGTATTTCGCAACGAAAACACTACAGACAAATCAAAAAAAAACTAACAAAATGAAATTCCTGATCGTTTTCGTTGCTCTCTTCGCCATCGCCTTCGCTGCACCAGCAGCTGAAGTTGAAACTTTGAGAAACGACAGTGAGGTCGGACCTGAATCCTACGAATTTGCGTAAGTTAATTCATTCTTCTTGGTGCCTAAAAACAGACAAATAACTTCAATTATTACATTTTACAGTCTGGAGACCAGCGATGGCACATCCAAGAAGGAAGAAGGTCATCTGACCAACGTTGGCACCGAGCAGGAAGCCATCGCCGTTAAGGGATCTTTCTCCTTTGTTGCTGATGATGGTCAAACCTACACCGTCAACTACATCGCCGATGAGAATGGTTTCCAGCCCCAAGGTGCTCATTTGCCCGTTGCCCCAGAAGCTTAAGTTTACTACGGATACCTGATTTTTTGAAAAAAATGTGCCTCATCAACCGATTTAAATTCTAGATGATCTAGCATGTTGCTGGACACTATTTCTAAAATGGTTGAACAGCCTGTTATTTAGTTTAAGAAAAAATGTAATAAAAAAAAAAACAATATTTAAACGAACTAATTTGAAATTTATTTTCTATATTTTAAAGACAAAAAGTTTATTGACACAAAATGCACTGGTTTTGAAATGGCACAACAAGTTTCCGACCTAGTTTCAATATTTGCTACAGCCTTGATCGAATACTGTTCATGATACTGTATACCTAATTAATTTAATTTTATACTAGATTATTGATAATATTACGTAGAAAATTCAAATACAATTCGTATGATTTTCATGTTAAAAATTATAATATTAAAAATACTTTAAAATATATCACAACGCTGCCATGTCTCGGATACCTTCGATGTCTCCAAACTGTCGCGAACTAACTTCGTTAAAAAATGGCGATTTAGTTGCTTTATCGCTTCCAATTTTTAGAAATTCTCGTACATTGAAATTAAACATACATCACATCGATATCGCAATATTTGTCGAAACAATCTCGAACTTCGAATATTTATTCTTCGATATCCCTCCTATTTCCAATTATTTTTCGTACCGAGAAAACTACGACAGAACGCATCGATATCTGCCATCGACTAGAAAGTGTCCAATATCGTTTGAAATTTCGTTCTTCTCGCTTTGATCTCGTAACGATATCGAAACGAAATGCATACCGGAAACTATTAAGTACGATATGTGGAGGTAATGCCAAACTTATTATTATCTGGTTAACATCGGGTATTGTTCTGATGTTGATCGGGTTATTGCTCGTGGCCCTAATTAGTTAGCCGACAAAGAATTTATATTACAACCACATTGTCCATTCTATTAATGACCTAGTTTAGCCCTATTATTGCCCGATTAAATTGAATAATGTCATAAACAGTTTAAGGTATATATAAAAAAGCTAATAGGCATACACCTATCTGAAGCAAATTTAATGTTAGGTATTTAATTCCATTTGAACCAAATATTATTTAAAATTGAATTGTGCTGGAATATTTCGTAACTAAACCGTTTATTTTTATACCCAACACTAATAGTGAAAGGGTATATTCAATTTGGTCATTAGTATGTTACACCCAAAAGGAGGCGTGGTCGGTATATTTCTTGATAAGCATCACCTCCTGCGTCAATTTAGAAATGTTTTTCTATCAGTAACTCTGTCCGTTACGATTCCATGAAGAGCTAGATCAATTAAACTCTCTGAACTTTGATTTAATGTGGTCCGTTTCGGCATCACTTCTCGAAGGGTTTTCTCTGGATCTATATAGAATAGGAAGAATTCTATGATAAAGAAATACAAAATTGACTAGTCCAAATTTAAATACCCAAGAAAAGTTGTCTCGAAGAATTTTTTTTAGAACCGAATTGAATAGGTAGAATTGTATAAAGAGCTATGCTGGTGAAGTATTATTCGTGACCAAAAATGAACTGTTCTGAACAAGTACCGCAAAGAACCGAAACTGAAATCGGAATCGTTAATAAAAAAAAATGTGTGAAACCAAAATCGGAACCCTTATAATTTGTTTGCTTGAAACCGGAATCCGCTATTTTAAAAATCTTGAAACCACAACTGGAATCTATCTTTCAAATCGTTTTAGTTCCTGGTTCTGAGTATTATTTTCTTAGGAAAAATTATTTCGGGGAGAAATTTTCTATAACAGAATTGTTTGGGTAGAATGGGAGGAATGGTAATAAAAAATATCGGAAAAAAATTAATTTTAAAATATAAATTGTCTCGGCGATGAATTTCCTGGAATGATATTGCATGTGTAGAATTGAATGTTATAGAATTATGGCCGAATATTTGTCCATGGTCATAAATTTACTATATTAATTTTCAATTCGAATAGATTTCTCGAAATGTCGTTATTATGACGACATTAATTAATTAACTTGATTTTATCTAGAAGTAGTGTTGAAATCAGGAACTAAAAATCTTTGGAAAATCGTTTCTAGTTTCAAGATTTTTTAAATAGCTGTTCCGATTCCGGTTCAAACCAAAAACATGATATTTGTTCCGATTCCGGTTTCACTCATATTTAGAAAAAAAAGGTTCCGGTTTCACAAATTGAAACGGTTCCGGTTCCGATTCTGGTTCATTGCGATCCCTGACAGAGACTGGATTATCGATTAGGGTTCAAAGATTTTTTAAAATAGCGGTTGCTGTTCTGAGTCCGGTTCCAACCAAAAAAAAAATATATGGGTTCCGATTACGGTTCAAATCCGGTTTCAAAAGCGGTACCAAATCCGGTTCTTTACAGTCCCTGATTGAAATTGTATTAAACTTCTGTGAAAATTAAAAAAAAAAAACTGTACGCTAGATCAAAAGATTTCTACGGGGAAACGAACTGGTCCTAGACTAGGCATGTGACTGGTTCCTCGGAGATAGTTAACCGGTTCTAGTTATAGCTCTTTTATATGAAACCAACCGGCAACTTTAACATGGCGTTGTCCTAGGAAGGAGTCAATTAACACTTCCTATTCAAAATGGAGTCCTGTGACCGGTACTGTGACCGGATTTTTTTTTTCGAACAATTTTTTTCCGATTTTTTTTTTTCGAAATTTTTTTTTTTCGAAATTTTTTTTTTGTCCGAAAAAATGCTTTCTGATATTTTTTTTATTTTTACTATTATTTTTTAAATTAAATTTTTACAATATTTTTTCGAATTATTTTAGAAAAAAAAATGTTTTTTTGAAAAAATATTATGAACAAATTCATCAATATGACAATTCAAATTCATTGTATTGATTAATTTGTTCATATATATAATGAAAGCATTCATTAATTTGTCATTTAATGAACGGTGGTATCAATATGATGATTCTGGTAGTTGGTGAAAAAATTCATAATATTTATGAATAAATTCATCATATTGAAGAATTTTTTTCGGTGTTTATTTTATTTTACATTATATTTTATTTTACCTTCTCCTTCATGCATTTACATTTCATTAATGATTACACCCTTGCATGCTTGCATTATAATTACTTAGAAGACATAATATATTTAAATCAATACAGTATCGAAAAACAGTCTACGAATTATAGACGCATTAGTTGCAGCGAGTAAATAAATTTCGTGACTAGGACGCCAGCTAGTGCCTTTTCGCTTCGCTAGCGACATGTTTAGCATGGACGCGATTCGTCTCCTCATGCAGACCTTTAGACCTATCACAGAACTGGTATTCGAGATCTTTGCCTTAGACGTTATCAATGGTACCAGTCAGTTTTAGAGCAATTGCCACCTTTTTCCCGCAGGAATATAATTTAAATAGTACTAGATTCGGACGAGATTGAACAGGAACGAAAGAAGTGCATGCTGAGGTTCAAATGTATATTTCAAAATGTCATTTTGTGCACAAATTATTTTTTTAATTATTTTACAAAATAGCTGAAATTGTTTTATTACAATAAATCATAGACAAATCCCGGACGGGAAATTTTGGACGTGACCAAAATTTCACCTAAGGAATACCTAGTTTAGAAACATCGGACACCACTTTTAAAAACTGGAATTATCACATTTTGAAACATGCAAACATTTAATTAGTTTTTTGCACCATAGTTAAAATTGTCTCTAATTTGTATTTCTATTAAAAAAAAACAACAACAAAAAAATTAAGTTTTTCTGTTTTACTATAAACCGATATTAATTCTAAAACGTGATTTTCTAGTTTTTAATCTTTTTCTGCATAGTTTACAACTCAAATAATATACGTAGGTATTATAATGAATTCAAAAAACTGCTTTTCGTCTACACTTTGCGTCATTGAATGTTTACACCAAAAATACGATGTACCATTTATTTAAAAAAACCAGAATTTGTGACCATACTTTAAATGGACAATAATTATAATATAAATATTAAAATTCATGTTTTTTTTTACTTATTTTTTTTATTCGATCTGTTCATTTCACTTTCATGTGTTTCTTAGTAATTTTTGCACAAAAATTTACATTTTTTTTAAACCTTATGTTAAGTATGCTAATTTAATTCTTTGCCATGGTTGGATGTGTAGCTTTGAAATTGTGCTATAAATGGTAACATCATTCCAAGGAAAGATACCAGTCACAGTTCGTATTTCTCAACGAAAACACTACAGACAAATCAAAAAAACTAACAAAATGAAATTCCTGATCGTTTTCGTTGCTCTCTTCGCCATCGCCTTCGCTGCACCAGCAGCTGAAGTTGAAACTTTGAGAAACGACAGTGAGGTCGGACCTGAATCCTACGAATTTGCGTAAGTTAATTTATTCTTCTTGGTGCCTAAAAACAGACAAATAACTTCAATTATTACATATTACAGTCTGGAGACCAGCGATGGCACATCCAAGAAGGAAGAAGGTCATCTGACCAACGTTGGCACCGAGCAGGAAGCCATCGCCGTTAAGGGATCTTTCTCCTTTGTTGCTGATGATGGTCAAACCTACACCGTCAACTACATCGCCGATGAGAACGGTTTCCAGCCCCAAGGCGCTCATTTGCCCGTTGCCCCTGAAGCCTAAGTTTACGAAGTCATAGCATGTTACTGGACACAATTGTCAAAAATTGTGGAACAGCTTGTTATTTAGTTTAAGAATTAATGAAATAAAAATATAAAAAAAAAATCAATTAATTTTTAATGACTTAAAGCCTCATAGTTCTTCTAATGCAATGCATTATAGGAAAGTATTCCAAAAGCAAATTGTTTACTGTAGAAATCAATCTCAAGAAAATTCTACTCATATAGAAATTCTGTGGATGAATTGTCAGGAAGAAAAATTCTTATTGAATGGATAAGAGTATTCTTTAAATTCTGATATTCGTGATTACAAATTGGAAGATATTTCTGGATCTATATAGAATAGGAAGAATTCTGTGATAAAGAAATAAAAAATTGACTAGTCCAAATTGAAATACCCAAGAAAATTTGTCCCTTTTAAAAGTTGTGTGGAAAAGTTGTCTCGAGGATTTTTTTTAGAACAGAATTGAATAGGTAGAATTGTATAAAGAGCTATGCTGATGAAGTATTATTCGTGACCAAAAATGAACTGTTCTGAACAGGTACCGCAAAGAACCGTAATAGTTTCGATTTTGGGATCCGAAACTGAAATCGGAATCGTTAATAAAAAAAAATGTGTGAAAACAAAAATCGGAACCTTTATAATTTGTTTGCTGGGAACCGGAATCCGCTATTTTAAAAATCTTGAAACCACAACTGGAATCGATATTTCAAATGGTTTTAGTTACTGGTACTGAGTATTATTTTCTTATGAAAAATTATTTTGGGGAGAAATTTTCTATAACAGAATTGTTTGGGTAGAATGGGAGGAATGGTAATTAAAAATATCGGAAAAAATTTAATTTTAAAATATAAATTGTCTCGGAGTTGAATTTCCTGGAATTATATTGCATGTGATATTGCATGTGCCGAATATTTGTCCATGCTCATAAATTTACTATATTAATTTTCAATTCCCATGAAAATTTTTCAAATTTAAGAATTGTTTGGAAGAGTTGTCTAGGGGAATAATTTTTTATGACAGCATTGAATGGGTGAATGGCAGAATTGCCAATGTGGAATTATTAGTGACCAAAACTCACAACGGGCCTACTTTACGGTCTTGGTGTACTCTGTGATCTGAGGTTCTCCCCCCTCTTTTCAGTCAATTCATTAAAAAAAAACGTTACTATCTATATATATAAAACTCTTGGTCCGTCTGTCGTTCTGTCTGTCTGTTTGTTCCAGCATCACGTCTAAACCGCAGAACCGATTTAACTGAAATTTTGCACCAGGATACTATGGAGTCCGGAAGGTGTCATAGGCTATATATGGGCGGGATTGGACAAAGGGGCGTGGCACCTCCCATACAACCTAAACTTTCAAAAAGACATAACTCGGCACATACACAAGCAAAGAAGATGAAACAAAAAACTCAAATACAAAAAAAAAATACAAAAGCAAAAACACAAACACAAAAGTAAAAGCAAAAATCAAATACAAAATCAAAAGTAAAAGCACAAAACTTAAGCTATAACTCAAAAACAACAAAAAAATAAAAAGGATAGAAAACAAAAACAAAATCAACCACACTTAAATTCACCACACTAAAATTCAGCACACCAAAATTCACCACACTAAAACTCATCACACTAAAATTCACCACACTAAAACTCACCACACTTAAAATTTACCAGACTAATATTCACCACACTAAAATTCACCACACAAAAACTCACCACACTAAATTTCACCACACTAAAACTCACCACACTAAAATTCACCACACTTAAACTCACCACACTAAAATTCACCACACTAAAATTCAACACACTAAAACTGACCACACTAAATTTCACCACACTAAAACTCACCACACTAAAATTCACCACATTCAAATTGACCCACTTAAACTGACCACACTAAAATTCACCACATTTAAATTCAACACACTAAAACACACAACAATAAAATTCACTACACTTAAACTCACCACACTAAAATTAACCACGCTAAAACTAACCACAATAAAACTTCTACTGGGAAAAACTCTACGGGGAAGAATTCTACGGGAAAGAATTCTACTGGGAAGAATTCTACGGGGAAGCACAAGTCTGAGAAAGAATTGCCTATGAGAAAAGTTGTTTTATCGGATAATTAGTATGGTTTTGGTTACTACATTTATAAAACCAATAAAAAACGTCCACAGCGAAGCACGGGTCCCTGATATAAATAATAAAAATGTTTTTTATATTAATAAAATTGCTCAATAACCTTGCATTCACATAATATTTGCACGAGTTGTGTACGGATCCAGCTAGTTTTGAATATAAATTGTCTAATGAAAAATTATGACGTAGATTTTTTTTTTGGAACAGAAGTGAATGGGTAGATTGGGTACGGAAAGAATTCTCTATGTCTATTAATTGAGTTTTAAGAGTTTAAATGATCTAGAGAAAATTTTTCGCCATGTATAAATTTTCGGACGTGAAATTGTAGGAGTAGAATTTTGCGAAAATAAAATTTCTGGAAATAATTGTCCTTGACTATTAATTAAATTTTAAAATATTTAAATTGTCCATGGCAAAATTAACTCAGTGACGAAATTTATGAAAGGGAATTGAATTGAATAGAATTGTGAGTAATAAGGAATAGGGAAATATTCTCCATGACCATAAATTTAAAAATTTCCGAATTTAAAAATTTACTCTTCTAAATATGAATTGTCTAGCAAAAAATTCTGTTGGGAATGAATTATTCTAAAAGAGAATTGAAGAAGAGTAGAATTGTCTATGACCATAAATATAATTTTTAAAATTTAAATTTTCTAGTGAAAAAAATTATATCGATGATAAATTATCTAGAACGGTATTGAAAAGGTAGAATTATATGGGAATGAATTGTCGGGTAAAAATTGTTGACGACCACTACTTTTTTGATTTAAAATTATCTGTGAATAAAATAAAGAATTTTCTGATACATTAATTGTCTGGAGATAATTTTTTGTTTTTAGGATTTTAATGTTCTGCATATAAATTTTCTAAGAAAAAATTGTGTGCAAGTAAAATTATATGGGAAGGACTAGTCTGATGAAAGAAAATGACCATCCCTAGTAGAAATTTTGGTAGGGCCATGGTCATGAAGTGATCATGTCATTATTTGAGAAGATCGGGATATGACGAGGCCCATAATGTCCTTGTAACTCAGTGTCCTGATCATGTATTGACCTCAGGCCATGATTATGGTCTGATCGGGCAATTCCCAATTTTAATATTTACTCGACAATTGCCTTGTCAGAGCCCGAGCATAATAGGGTTTCTCTCATTAATCTCTATCATTGGCTGATGCTAATATCGTTATGAGGAACAAGTAATGTAGCTATGATCGGGAACATTGACTGTTTAGATAATGTAAACCCTGCTATGGTAAGCATGATAAGGGCATGCAAAGGCAATGATCATATTTTCTCTAATAGGGCTTACCCAACGAAAACCCGATCATTTCCCGATGGCGCATCGGGCAAATTTCTACTAGGGATGACCATAAATATAATTTTTATTAAAAAAAAAAGTTTTGTTACAGAATTCCGCAAGTATGAATGTTCGGTATATAATATGCGTGGAACTTTTGAGATTAATTTGTTTCAGACTAGGCGTAACTGATGAAAATAAAAAACGAAGGATGCCTGTTTAAATAATCACTGCTTCTGTATTTTGCATACGATTTTTTTCATTTATAGTTTGTTGAAAAGCTAATAAAATTTTCGAACTGATGACTTACCCACTTTTTTAGTTTAATATGTTTGAGAGACATAATTTCAATAGAATTTTAAAATTGTCGATTTAGCTACGAAAACGCTTACTTTGATGTCCCGGCGGGTCCATTTCCCATATTCTGATTTCGCTGAAAATTCTTCAAATCGATTTTCTCAACCATTAAATGAATTAAAATGTTATTATGTAAATTGTAAACTATTCGGAATTTAATTTTTACATTTCTGAATGAAAACTGATAATCTTATGTTTTGAATATGTTTTGTTTTTAAATCTTCGAAAACGACACAAAACGCTTCTTCATATTGATAAATTTCGTTCTTCAAACCATTATTCATTGTACTGATGAACAATTCATAATATTGAACTCAAAAAAATATCATTGTTATGAATTCATCATCAATTTGATGAATAAGTGATAAAGTGCTCTTCCATTGGATGAAGAGTATATAAGGACTACGTTTCAACATGTTAGTGAACAAATACATAAGACACAAAATATGTGTACATCATATTGAAGAAATTTGTTCATTAGACATATTTTTTTGATTATTTTTGTTTTAATATTTTTTTTATTGAATAATTTTTATTCAAATTAAAAATTAATAAAAAAAAAACATATAATACAATTTGTTCAGAATTTTTTTTTTTCAATTTTTTATTTTATTTATTTTCAAAAAATAATATATTTTCGAACTCAAAACGAACAAAAGACTCATAATATTGATGAATATTAGAATATTAAACATTTTTCTGTATATACGTATATGGTTGATGTTAACGTAACAGCGTTTATTGTTCAAGTAAAAGTAAAGATCAGACTCCCTAGTAGAAATTTTGGTAGGGCCATGGTCATGAAGTGATCATGTCATTATTTGAGATGATCGGGATATGACGAGGCCCATAATGTCCTTCTAACGCAGTGTCCTGATCATGTACTGACCTCAGGCCATGATCATGTACTGATCGGGCAATTCCCCATTTTATTATTTACCCGACAATTGCCTTGTCTGAGCCCGAGCATAATAGGGTTTCTCTCATTAATCTCGATCATTGCCTGATGCTAATTTCGTTATGAGGAACAAGTAATGTAGCTATGATCGGGAACATTGACTGTTTAGATAATGTAAACCCTGCTATGGTAAGCATGATAAGGGCAAGCAAAGGCAATGATCATATTTTCTCTAATAGGTCTTACCCAACGTAAACCCGATCATTTCCCGATGGCGCATCGGGTAAATTTCTACTAGGGCTACAAAGAATGAAAACTTAAATCAGACTTATACATAACAAGTGCATGAAACAGTATTAGAGTTGAACATAGATGTACAGGGTGAATTGTTCGCTTACAAATATTATACAGGGTGTTTGGTTTATCAATGTCAATAATCAAGTGGGGGAGAATTATGCACAAAATTAGAAAAATATATGGGAAAAAATATATTAGAATTGTATATATGAACAATTGTGTGTTTTTTCTTTTTTTTAGGATTTATACAGAAAATATAATGATGCCATTCGATTCACTGAATATCAAGGATTCATAGGTGAAATTTCTGTATCTTTGGAAATTCTGTATCTCCTAAACCAAGCGTTTTTCAAGCTCACAGTTCAGAAATAACACAAATGGGTCACACTTGGATTGGATTATGAATTATAAAAAAATACTGGGATTTTTTAAAGAAAATGTAATGATGCCATTCGATTCACTGAATATCAAGGATTCATAGGTAATATTTCTGTATTTTTTGGATATTCTGTATCTTCTAAACCAAGCGTTATTCAAGGTCACAGTTCAGAAATATCACAAATGGGTTACACTTGGATGGGATTATTAATTATGAAAAATACTGGGATTTTTTACAGAAATGATGCCATTCGATTCACTGAATATCAAGGATTCCTAGGTAAAATTTCTGTATTTTTGGATATTCTGTATCTCCTAAACCGAGCGTTTTTTTCAAGGTTCAGAATTCACAGTTCAGAATTTTCACAAAATTGATCGATCAATGGTGTAAATATCCAAACAAAATTATATTTCTTTTTTTTTAACTAACATATCACATGACTTACGATTATTTAATTATTTCTGCAGCATTTTATTCGTTAGAATCCCTGTGATTAGTAAGAAAATACTGGGAATGAACTGGTCTATTATTATAAATTAGAAAAAATTGGGTGTGATTCGTAATGAAATTTTGAGAAAATCAATGACAAATTCAAAATTTGTATTTATACTTTTGTAAATTTCAACTTTACGTAAATTTTATTAAAAGAAGAAATCATGAGGTTCAAAGATATAAAATACCATTGAAAAGGTAATTTAATTGTCTAAAGCACGAGTTAAAAATTAATACTCTGTCAGTAATATACATCTCTTAAACACCATGTAACGTAAACTGGGTGCTTAATTAGTAATTTTTTTTATTTCATATTTTCTTATTATTTTCACTTTTAGAATGACACCATGAATTACTGACATCGATGAACCAAACAACCTTTATAAAACAGGGAAAATAATATTGAAAGTTTTGTTGGAATCTAAAGTATTCCAATATTAAAATGATGACAGTCAAATTTTACAAAAATCGCAATCGCAATCGCAAGTATTTTATACACTTGACTATAATAACAAAACCACTTGTTTTATCATCTCATCACCCACATTAATTACACATTCAACCACAATTTATTTTGGTAAAGATCAGTTTACTCTGTCCAGGTCCAGGCCGTTACATTGCCAACATAAACTTTCTACAACATAAACCCAAAAAAAAAAAACCCTTTACACCATTGATCGATCGATTAAGCGCTGTTTAAAAATAAAATTTAAAAAAATGTTGGATTTAAAACTCAAATCGTGCGTATAAAGCTGCATTTTTAATCATTGCTCCCATGAGTATCACAACATATAAAATTTCCACATAAACTTAAACTTGGAATTAAGAAAAAGTTAAAAACAAAACAAAAATTTAAGAAACAAAAAACTAAATCAAGATCAGATGCGATCTGTATGCGTAGTACATGAAGATGAGCTGCGTAGTATTATTTTTTTTTTGTATAGGCTCTACATAGGGCACAGCAGTGCATTTGTTGTTAATGCTGGTGCTGTCATCGTCATCATCATCATCATCGTCATTCGCATCAGATTCATCGGTGTCGTCTCGTATTACCATGCCCGGTAAAGAGGCTTTATCGGCTACTGATCTTCAGTTTTGGTTTCGTCTCAACTGCATACTATATATTCGAATATAGCTTCTTGTTCTACGACATACATACTTTGGACCGACCGGTGGTTTTTTGTTTTTATTTTTTTTTGGTTTAGTGACGGCACGTTGATGTTTTCTTAATTTCATTACAGATGCTTTTATGGTGTTTTGTACGCGTAGATTTAATCAGTTTGAAGGTGGCTACCAAGAAATTAGGTCACTGAGCGCGGTGCGCGTACGTTAAAGGGTTTTTGGTTTTTATGTTTTTTTACATTTTTTTAAATTTTTTTACAAAGGTTAATCGCGTTTATTATAAAGTAGACGATTTTTAAATTATATATAAATGTAGGCGGTGCTCATAACTTAGTAAAATATATTGATATCGTATGAATGCAGATACAAATCTTACAAAAAAATTCATCGATTGATTGGATTTTAATATGTGCAGGCATTTATTAAGTGGGGTGTAACTTATATAATAATCTGGCTTTTAATCTATGCAAAACAAAATTTAAGATTATTTAGATATAATAATTTGGAGAGATTTAGTAACAATTGAAAATTTTTGAAAATACAAAATTCTCGAGTATTATAATTTTTATAAAAAAATCACTAAAAAGTACATAAAAAATACATTCTAAATATAACGTACAAATCATTTATAAATTTGTCATAAATATGCTTTGAATACACTACTCAACAAATACCCTACTCAAATCCCACCCCATACATTAATTCTATACAAATCGTGACTGCTGCTTAATTTTTTTTAATATTACATCACTTTTTTTTAGAAAAGACCTACCGAAATTTGAGTCCCCAGACCAACTCTACAGTCCTTTACAAAACTAGTTTCAGAAAAAAACAGTAAACGCAATTTTTATTTTATTTGTCAGGACTAATTATAATATATCAGTACACGTATAGAAAAGATTTGTTTGAATATGTCTGAATGTAATTATAACGTTATTCGAAATCACAATATAAAGGGTTTTTTAACAGGGACGCTACAAAAGTACAGCGACAGGGACTGCAAACGACGCCATATTTCTTGCCGCTCTTTTGACATTTCTCTTCAGTAAGGTTTGCCATTTCATGATGGAAAGATATACGAATTCGAATTTCGGTAGTAAATTTTAATAATTTCGACTCGTTGTTGGCTCGTATATCTTTTCATCATGAAATGGCAAACCTTACTGAAGAGAAATATCAAAAGAGTGGCAAGAAATGTGGCGTCGTTTGCTGTCCCTGTCGCTCTACTTTTGTAGCGTCCCTGTTGGAAAACCCTTGAAAAAACTTTTGTAGCGTTCTTACATATTAGGAGTAAAAACTATGTAATTATAATTGAATTGTATACTTATTTTGTTCAGATTGAAATATTATTATACGATATTTAAACATAAATTGCTTTAATCGCGGATTTACATGAATTTACTATATTAATGTTTCTGTAGAAACATATATTACATATTAATATATGTATGTTTGATAATTCCGCTATTTAACACACCCAACGTCAATAAAAGATTCTTTGAATTATATGTATTTGGTTAATCGTGATTGTTACTAGGGGGACAACGAATTTAAAAATAATAGCAATATTTTTATTATATACATGTTTGGCATTACGAAATCATAATTAATTAACTACGCTGTCTACTTTTAGCACTCACATATATACTTTTCATATAGTTCAAAGGTTCTTTTTGGTGGAAGAATACGTTTTGGCGATACTTAAACGTTTTCTTCCACCAAAAAGAACTTTTGAACTATATGAAAAGTATAAATTACTGTTAATGAGTGTGTCTGTATGTGAAATACCCAACTCATCCGTAATTCACTGAACTCAAAATAGGAATAATATATGGAAATAAAATTATTAAGTATAAATAAAAGATGTGTAAAAAAAAATAAAAGTTTAAGTTTATAATGATATAATATAAATATAAAAAAAAATAATGTAAATGGTAATATAATGTAATAAATATAAAGGGAAGAAATGAATATTGTGTAAGGATGTAAATAAAATGTTTTTCACTTTCAAACATATATATGTTTGCAATAACGCCGAAAATTATTTATTCTGAACATAAATATGTTTGAACGAAAACAAAAATATGTTTGACTGTTATTAAAATGATGTTTGGCAATGAAATAATACTTTAGTTTGAACAAAGCTCCAAAGATATATGTAATGCCTGCAAAATTATGTTTGGGAGAGCACTTTTTTTTGCAGCGTGTAAATACAAGAGATGGGCGCATGCGTGTTTTTGATGGCACGGACACGTCGATAGGTGAAACTCACGAGCACGAGCCCGACGAATAAATTTACAGGCACGCACGAAAAGCAAAATAAGGCACAAGATTTAAAAAGTCACGAAGAAACACTGAAAAACACGGCCAAGCACCGACAACACGAAAAAATAATACGTTTAGATTTTTAGAATCGGAATCGTTATTAACAATGTGTGGAACCGGAACTGGAATCGGCACTCATATATTTTTATCTGGTTGGATTTGGAACCGCTATTTTAAAAATATCAAAACCAGAACCGGAACAGATAGTATAGTGAATGTCCAAAAAACCGGAATCGGAACCGTTATTAAAAAATTTATGAAACCGAAATCGAAACCCATTTTTTGGTTGAAACCGGAATCGGAACTGGAACCTCAATTTTAAACATTTTGGAACACAAACCGAAACCGATATTACAAAAGGTTTTAGTCCCTGTAAAAAATAATTCAAAAATTAAGTTTTATTCCCTTAAATCCATAAGTAAAACTAAAACAACCGTTTTTTTTTTTTAAGTTAAATACGAAATTTTTATTTTCTGAAGCTGTAAGTTAGGGTTTTTTTGTAACTGGGGTAGAAACTATAAACAAAATCTTTAATGGGCGCGTGCCTAATTTTGGAGGCACGGACATGCACTGATTTTGGAGGCACGGACATGCACTGAATTTGGAGGCACGGAGTTATGCACGCACGAACTCAGATTTTCGGGCGTGAGACGAATAAGGCACGGCACGCGCCCATCTCTAGTAAATACAAATGTTCCGATATTTTTTTTTTAGATATTTTAATCTAAACTCAAAAATTCTTGATTTTTTTTAGACTATTTTTGAATGTTTTTTTTATAATTTCGGATCTTATGATAAATAAGAAGTAAATAATAATATAATAATAGTTTGGCGCTACAGTCCTGTATAGAACTTCGGCCGAGCTCTCTCACCATTTGAGCTGTGCGTGTTATATTTGTACTCAAAGTGGTGGGACTTACAGTTTATTGCCGAATCCGAACGGCGGGTGAGAGCTTTTTCATAGGCAATGTTTTACTCTCGTAGGTTTGCCATTTACTGCCGAGATGTAGCGCGGTATAGAAAAATGTTTCTATGAAAAGATGTTGTTAGCCCCAGTCCAGGCTTGAACCGGGGACCTTTCGGCTCGCAGTCCAACGCACTAACCACTGAGCTACCGCGGCAACAATTAAGAAGTATACCGAGGAATTACAGCTAAACGGAATCAGTCTGGATTTTAAGAAACATATCCACTTAGTTAAAAAAAAGTAACTAAGAGCAATTATTCTTGAAAATAAAGTTTGTAAAGTTATGCGTTGTCTGTATTATTCGCTATTGTTTTGCGTTGTCCGTGTGTCATCGCCAGCTGTTTGATAGTGCGTCAGTCTGTTGATATGTTGAAATAACTAAGAGCAATTATTCTTGCAGATGACGGAATCAGTCTGCATTTTAAGAAACATATCCACTTAGTTAAAAAAAAGTAACTAAGAGCAATTATTCTTGCAGATATTATCGTCGTTGTAGAACGAAAAGTCACCAAATACATTTTTATGAAAAACTTAAATTTCGAGTTTGTTGATTAATATTATTAAATGTAATTGATGTATTTGGCGACTCTTCGTTCTACACCCAGAAAAAAATTCCCTCAAATCCCATTAAAATTGGTCAATAGGACAATTATTGATTTGATAGTATAAAAAAAATAAATCTTTTCATATAAACTGAATGGCAATGTTATGGTATTTTCTAGTAGTTAATGGTATTTTCCGATTAAAATAATAATTTATCCTATTGACTATTTTTAATAGTACAAAACTATTATTTAATTAGTATTTTTTTCTGGGTGTACAACAACGTTTTATGTTCTTATGTATCCAAAAAGTAACTAAGAGTAACTTGGATGTTAACATAGAAAAAATGCAAATATCGTTTATTTATTATTTTTATTTGCATTTAAAGTTACTTTTTTGATACCTAAGAACATAATCTCTGCATATCAAAATAAATTGCTCTTAGATTGACAGACACACAAACAGATGGTGATGACAGCCGAACATCGCATAACCAAACATTCCAGCGAGTATTACAGAGAAAACAACAACACATAAACACGTGCTCTTGAAATTTTGCAGAGAATACGGAACATATTCTATTTTCTTTTTAATAGTCAATAAATTAACTTCTCAATAACTGGTAGAATAAATCTTGTTTACTTTTTTGATAACTAAGTAATTTGCTTTTTAAATAATCAGATGATAACTTCTAGAATTTTAGTAGAATTTTACAAATATTAGAGAACTGCTGCTATTTTTTATACGAGCCGAATTTCAGTTTAGAAGTTTTTTTCTCTCAATGAACATACTTAGGTAGTTTCGGTAAAAAATTTTAAAATTTATAAAAGTTTAAATTGCTTGTATATTTTATATAAGGACTATTTTCAGATTTAAAAAAAAATATATAAAAAACCAGAAATTAATATTTTTTAATAAAAAGTTTTAATTTTTCGGGAACCCCTTCCATTAATGTTGTAATGGTAGTGTCCGACACCCTCACAGCTGCTGAAGACCACTTTCTTTTAAAGTCTTTGGCCACTTTTTTTGTTGTCTTCATCTCCCTTTTTACTAAAGCCCAGTATCTCTCAATCGGCCTGAGTTCTGGACAGTTTGGTGGATTGGCTTCTCTAGGCACCAAAATCACTGCATTTTGTTGGATCCACTCTAAGTGACATGAAGCGTTTTGCTGTAGTGACATGAAGCGAGGCCAGGCCAATAAAATGTGGACACTTCATGTTGGCGTAAAAATGGAAGCAATCTCTTTTGCAAGCATTCCTTCACATATATTTCGCTATTAATTGTACCCGATGTCACGAATGAGCTGCTCCTTTTTCCACAACTGCAAATTGCCTGCCAAACAAGGAATTTATTTGGGAATTTTGTCATTTTTTTATACCCTACACTAAGAGTGAAAGGGTATATTCAGTTTGGTACGCCGTTTGTAACACCCAGAAGGAAGCATCTCCGGTATGGAAAAGTATATATATTCTTGATCAGCATGACCTCCTGAGTCGATTTAGCGATGTCCGTCTGTCCGTCTGTCTGTCTGTCTGTCTGTCTGTCTGTCTGTCTGTCTGTCCGTCTGTCTGTCCGTCTGTCTGTTGAAATCCCTAAGACTTTTAAAATTGAAGAGCTAGATAAATGAAACTTATAACATAGATTACTAATATACCTACGCTGTATGTGCAAAAAAATTGGCGAGATCGGTCCATTGTGACCTATGATCCGACCACTTATGTTCAAATACCTCATATAAAATTTACATATACAGATCAATTTTACTGTATACGTGCTTAGGTAAACTTTTTTGGTCAAATATGTATTGACATCATGCTCAAATACATGATAATAATGTTTTCCGGCGAAAAGACTTGTGGTTCACCAAAAAAGAAATCGATATTCGGTACACCTACCCATATGTAAATATGGGTATCAAATGAATGGAAATTCTTCAGCGATTGAATGTTTGTAGTTATTTTCAGGATTCGTATACCCTGGTGACCTATATATCACTTTGAATGGTAACCACACATATGTGTAGGGTATTTATAGTCGGCTTAGACCGACTATAATTTTGATAATCCTAACTATCATAATAACACCAAATTTAAAATTTCCCATGTGATCTAACCTTCCCAACTGGTTTGATTTGAATTTTTCAGCGACATTTCCTCGAGAATCGGCTGTATAAAATTCCTGCCCAGGCAGCTGAGAAAAGTCCGCTAAAACATAAGTTTCGTCGTCCATTATGCTGCAATCGAATTTTTTTAAAAAATCTTGGTTCAGCTTTATAGCTCGTTGTTTTGCGGTTTGATTCTTGACGGCATTTCTATCCGGAACTTTTTGGACCTTGTACGTCTTCAGCCCAGCTTCTTTCTTAGTCCTGCGCACTAAAGATTCTGAGCAATCCGCCTTTCTCGCCAATTTCCTTCCGGATATGCTTTGATCTTTCTTTAAAATATTCACAATCTTCTTCGACTTTTCACGATGGGCCTTTTTTTTACCAGAACCTTTCTTCCGATCAATACTCAGGTCTTCCTTAAAGCGATTGATAACGCGAGAAATGATCTTAGGGTTAGCCGCTACCTCCTTGGCAATTTTTTTCAAAGACCAACTAGGTTGTTTTTGAAAAATTTTAATTATATTTTCTCGCACTTTTACTTCGTTTGCCATTTTCGCGTTAAATAAATTTTGTATTGACTATAACTGACACAAATTATTTTCTGCCATTTAATTCAGAGCTACTATGATCAATTTTTTTTAATTTGAATCTTGCAATAGCACATTATGGAAAGATATGTTACGGACAATTTTATTCGACGCAGTCCTTACATTATTAGTAAAAAAATAGCAGTATTTACCAGAAGTTTACTCAAAAAGGCTACGTAATAGGAAAAATACTAAATATAGAATAAGAATTGGCAAACTTTAAATATGAAGTAATGATATTTTTAGATTACATGCATACGAATATTTTGTTGATATCACAGGGAATATTTTAAAAAGTAGATCCTATAGAAAATAAGTTATTTTATTTTTTATATTATGTTTAAATTATGCTCTGGATAAACATAAATCATTTTATTTTTATCATTAGTTCCTAAATACTAAAATAAATAATTTTTAAAAATTAAAAAAAAAAAACAAATTTTTCGAATTTAGAGCCCAATTATTATAAAACGCAGATAAATAGTATCATGCATTTTTTTTTTTTTTATCGACGAATCCTTCCGATCCCACATACCCGCCCAACCGACCGAGAGGCTCGTCCGTGTATCGTACGGACATGGTGACCGGCAGCAACAGTCCGGACTGTCCTGTGATTCAATTCAGCTACAGATTTAGTATCATCAGCTGGCACATATTTAAGTGTATATTTATTTATTTAAATGGTCAAGTATTAATTGTTTTAAAATGTCAATGGAGTCACATTGTAATACAAGATGATATAGGTTATTAAAGTCATTACAAATACAACGAAACGGATTGTTCTGTGAGAAGTTTGTATTGCATAAACATAGACGTAAAGGCTTATAATGTCTAGACGTACGGGATGGAATGTTAAATGTCGTTGTATTTATTAAATATATAGAATGTATGTCACCGTTTATAAGTTTATGCAAAAATGTTACATTTAGCATTGTGCGTCTACTTTTTAAAGTTGGAAGGCGAATTAGTTTAAGTCTGCTCTCATACGATGGAAGGATAATATTTGGATTCCAGTTTCTAAGTGCGAATAGTAAAAATTGCTTTTGCACTGATTCAATCATATCGATATATACATTGTAATGGGGATTCCATACTACGGATGCATATTCCAGTATTGGCCGTACAAGGGAGGTGTATAATAATTTAGTTGTACAAGGATCATCAAATTCCTTTGCCCAACGTTTCATAAATCCTAGCACTCCTTTTGCCTTGTTTATCATATGGCTTATGTGAGTGTGAAAACGTAGCTTCGAGTCCATAGTTACACCAAGGTCGTTAAATACGGTAACTGAATCAAATGGGCAATCAAGAATTTTGTAGCTGCTTATATGATGTTTTTTACGTGTATGTGTCATCTGTTTGCACTTTTTTATATTAAGTTTAAGGCAATTATAGTTGCACCACTCAACCAATTTGCATAGGTCATCCTGTAAGTATAAGTGATCCTCAGGATTTTTATATGACAGATAAAGCTTGGCATCATCAGCATATAATAGTATTTCGCTTTGACTTATAATAGAGGGAAGATCGTTAATGAAAAGAATAAAAAATAGTGGCCCTAGGTGGCTCCCTTGGGGGACTCCGGATGCGACAGGTATAAAATCAGAAAGGGTATCCTTAAAAAGCACTCTCTGTCTTCTGCTTTTTAAATAAGAGTTGATCCATAATAGAAGAATAGATGGAAATCATATAATATCAAGTTTTGCTAATAACAAATCATGATTTACAATATCAAATGCTTTACTGAAATCCGTATATATCACATCAGTTTGAAGTCCATTTGTAAACCCGTGTATAACCTTAGTACCTTAGTATACTTAAATTAGTCTTGATAACAAAAAGAAAAATTCTGTTTAATGTTTTTTGAAAAACGATTATTCAACAGTGCTACATTTTTTTTATTCTAAGTAGTGTGTGAAAAGGGCTTAAAATTCGAATTGCAATTTTCTTAAAAATTCAACATAATAAGTAAAAAACTGAGTATGCAGTCAAAATTAGCACCAACGAATTATATAGAAATAATTGGAAAAATCGTATTGAGTAGTGCATTTTTTAAATAAACAAAAACTTCTCAGTTATCAGAACAAAACTCGAAATTGAAGTGTCAAAATTTGTGTTGAATTTGTTCGTATATTTAAAAATTAAAATATATAACTTTAAAATAAATGAATAATAAAAAAAAAGTTCTTCACACGAAAAAAAAATACCACACACACAAAAAAATCAACCATAGAACTACAAAAAGTGTCACTTGTCACACTTAATATATTACAAAAAAAATAAATGTTAAAAATTTTGTGTATGATAAACGTCAGCGACACATATGACAGTTCGTTCGTATATTCAAATAAAAAAATCAGCATGACGCCATTACGAAAAACATAATAACAACTAAAAGGTTTCACAACAAAGTGAAAACATTTCATATGTGCAACTGTGAAGGAGAAAAAGAAGTGAAATTTGTCGTTGATAAAATTAAAAGCCTATCTGAAAAATAAAAAAAAAAATAAGTAAATAAAAAAAGAACAACCAAATACGGGTAAAAATACGCGTAAAAAGTGTAAAAAAAAGGAGAGCCATCGCATGAGCGAATTTGCACAGCGTGCGTAGAATCAAAATTATTAAAGTATTTCACTGCTTTACAGGCAGCTTAACACGCAGCGCTAAAAAAATAATAAATAAAAAAATTAAAATTTTTGTAAAATAATTTTTTTGTACGAAAAATGAAACAAATCCCAGAGGTGCGAACACGCTATAAAAGGCCGTGACACGCAGTTGCGAATACGCGAAACCATGGCATGGCGGTGGCCAACACAGTAGGACCGAGGGTGCGTCTGTCGATTAGCCCAAATTTTCGAATCATTTCGAGAAACCAAACGCATTGAAATACCTGTGTTTATCAGCCAAATGAGCAATGTACACAGAAAGAAATATTGTTAGAAAAAACATAGATCTGGTACCATCCGGAATTGAATTCCATATTATTCAGTTGCTGTTCCTTAAAAAAAGAAATGGCTACAGTTTACGTTTCAGTGCTAGTCTAGTTTCGAAAAAGAAATTCCATAAAAATAAAACAAAAATATCCTGTACTGGTTCTCATTCGCTTTTGGTTCCGGTTCCTCAAAATAAAAAATGTTATGGTTCCAGTTCTTGTTCTAGTTCATAACCGGAATCATTCGGAACTGAAATTCTGTAAAAAAAATAGATCCGGTACCATCCGGAATTGAATTTCATATTATTCAGTTGCGGTTCCTTAAAAAAAGTAATGGCTACTGAAACAGTTCTAGTCCAGTTTCGAAAAAGAAATTCCATAAAAATAAAACAAAAATATCCTGTACTGGTTCTCATTCGCTTTTGGTTCCGGTTCCTCAAAATAAAAAATGTTATGGTTCCAGTTCTTGTTCTAGTTCATAGCCGGAACCATTCGGAACTGAAATTCTGTAAAAAAAAAATAGATCCGGTACCATTTCACAAATTATTCGGTTTCAGTACCGGTAACTCAAAAATAAAATGTTTGGTTCCAGTCTAGGTTCCATATCTGGTTCCAATTCCGGTACGGAACCAAAAGTATATATTTCCATACCGGTTCACAAATTATACGATTTCAGTTTCGGTTCCTAAAAAAAAGTTTCCAATTCCGTTTCAGAACTCAAAAACTATATAAAACATATCGTGTACCGGTTCACAAATTATACAGTTTGTTTTCCGGTTCTAAAACCATTTCAGAACTTGTTCTAGTTCCTAATCGGAACAGTTCGGAACCAAAATTCTGTAAAAAAATTAATACGGGACCTTTTAACCAATTATTCTGTTTCAGTTCCAGTACCTCTTAAAAAAAGGTTATAGTTTCAGTTCTTGTTCTAGGTTCTAACCGGCACCGAAATTCTGTAAACGAATAGGATTCGGAACCGTTTCACAAATTATACGGTTTCCGTTACGGTTCCTCGAAAAAAAAGGTTATAGTTCCAGTTCTTGTTCTAGTTCAGGTTAGAAACTCTGGTATGGAATAGAAATTTTATTAAACCAGATCCGGTACCGTTTAATAAATTATTTGGATACAGTTTTAGTTCCTCAAAATAAGGCTTGGTTTCAGTCCAGGTTCCAGATCTGGTTTCACTTTCGGTTCAGAACCAAAATACAAAGAGAAGGTCCGATACCGATTCTGAAATTAGTCGGTTTCAGTTCCGTTCCTCCAAAAAAAACCAAAAAAAAAAATCCGGTCAGGTTCCAATACTGGTACTGGTAATTTTATGACATACAAAATAGTTTTAATACAATTTTTGTTAAATCAATGATTTTGTTGTTTAAACTAATTAAAATATTTGTTAAATCAACAAAAATTTTATGAAATTAATTAAAAAGATATTCAAACTAAAAACATATTTCTATAAAATTTTCAAAAATTCAATGAATATTTCAACTAACGAAATTTAAAAATTCCATAAAAATTTTTTGTAATTGCAAAATTTTTTGTTTTCTTTAAGCAGTGATTTATTTTTGTCTGTGTATACCCAACGATTACAATAATTATTTTGCAGCAGCGACATTTTTCAAATAGCTGCCAATAATTTTGAACAACAACATCATCACCACCACCATCATCACCAATATCATCAGCAGCAACATCGCGCCTTTACCTGCAACCAACACCATTTTTGGCATTGCGTCGCATTGTGAATTTTTTGGCAATGGCGACAACGACAACATCGCAACACAAATGAATTGTTTTGGTATTTTAATTGACGTAGAACGATGTCGTTTTAATCAAAAGTTAATGCGAATGTTTGACTCTTTGTTTTGTGATTATTTTCGGAGATACATTTAAAATTCTTACGAATTAACATTGTGTGTAGCCTTTGATGCGTTTTAGGTTTCAACAATCAATTTTATTTTAAGTATATTTAATTTTTAATAAAAAACAAATTAAATCAAACATTTGAGTATAGGGTAATTAAAAAAAATATTATATACTTTAATAAATAAATAAAAGGCGATACATTTTATATATAAAGATGTGAAAAAACTTCAGTTTGTATTTGAAATTGTTTGTTATGTGCTTTTGATTTTGGTATTGTGTTTTTGTATATGCGTTTTTGTGTTTATGTGTTTTTGCTTTTACGTTTTTGTTTTTGCACATGTGTTTTGAGTGTGTTTCTGTTTTTGTGTTTTTTTTTGTTTTATATTATTTTGCTTTTGAGTTTTTGATTTTGCTGTGTTTTTTTTTTGTTTGTTTTGCTTTTGCACTTGTTTTTGTGTGTTTGGCTTTTGTATTTTTGATTTTATTTTTTGGCTTTTTTGTTTTTACTTTTGTTTTGTATATTTGATTTTGTTTTTGTGTGTTCGCTTTTATATATTTGTATTTTCTTTTGTTTATGTTTTTTTCTTTTGATTTAGAGTTTTGCTTTTGTTTTTGTGTTTTGAATTTCTTTCTGTTTTTGTGTTTTTCGTTTTGTTTTTGATTTTGATGTTGTTTTTGGGTGTTTTATTTTATCTGTTTTTGTGTTTTTGATTTTGATGCGTTTTGTGTTTGTTTTTTGATTTTGTTTTTTGTGTGCTTTTATTTTTTGTGTTTTGCCGTTGATTTTTTTTGTGTTTTGGCTTTTGTATTTTTGATTTTGTTTTGGGATTTTTGGTTTTTGTTTTTGCTTTTGTTGTCTATTTTTGTTTTTGTATATTTACTTTTTTATTCATATTTTCTTTGGTTTCTGTTTTTGTGTTTTTGATTTAGATGTATTTTTGTGTTTGTTTTTTGCTTTTTTTTCGTATTTTGTTTTTGATTTAGATTTTCAGCTTTTGTTTTTGTGTTTAGTGTTTTGAGTTTGTTTCTGTTTTTGTGTTTTTCTTTTTGTTTTAGCTTTTGCTGTTGTTTTTGGGTATTTTATTGTAGATTTTTAGCTTTTGTTTTTGTGTTTAATGTTTTGAGTTTGTTTTTGTTTTTCTGTTTATGTGTTTTTCTTTTTGTTTTAGCTTTTGCTGTTGTTTTTGGGTATTTTATTTTGTATCTGTTTTTGTGTTTTTGATTTTGCTGCGTTTTTGTGTTTGTGTTTTTGTTTGTTTTTTGATTTTGTTTTGTTGTGTTTGTTTTGCTTTAATCTTTTGTATTTTGCCTTTGCCCTTGTTTTTGTGTTTTGGCTCTTGGCTTTTGTATTTTTGATTTTGTTTAGGGTTTTTTGTTTTTGTTTTGTATTTTTGTTTTTGTATATTTACTTTATTATTAATATTTTCTTTTGTTTCTGTTTTTGTGTTTTTGATTTTCTGTATTTTCGTATTTGTTTTTTGCTTTTTTTGTGCTTTGCTTTTGATTTAGACTTTTAGCTTTTGTTTTTTGTGTTTGAGTTTGTTTCTGTGTTTTCCTTTTTTAATTTTTTCTTTTTGCTTTTGTGTTTTTGATTTTGCTGTTGTTTTTGGTTTTTTTCCTTTTGTTTCTGTTTTGGATTTTGCTGCCTTTTTGTGTTTGTTTTTAGCTTTTTTGTGTTTGTTTTGTGTTGTATGTTTGATTTTGTTTTTATTTTAATATTTTTGTTATTGCCTTTATTTTTGATTTCATATGTCACACTCCGGAATGTGCTATGGATTCCAGAGAGTGACACGGAGCACCGGTTTAAATCTGTTCAGCGGTTAAGATGCTATAACAAACATTTAGACAGTCGATCCAAGAGTTTTATAATATATAGATTATACTGTGTCCAATTTATTTTCCAATCAACCTAAACTGTTATCCTATTAAAATCTTATAATGTGCAAATTCTAACTTCAAACGTTCGTTATGTGGTCAAATAAATCGCAACATCAAACATATTTTTTGAAAAAACCAATTTGAGGTTTATTTAAAAAAAAAAGTAGGCTTTATTTCAACATAAGATATAACCTACTAAACACCTACAACTTTTGTGCGCATTTATAAATTCTTTGAACAAAACCAAAAAAAAATTCACAACGCAAAACAAATCAAAATCTATTTTGTCTACTTAACTTTGAAAGCCGCATCGGATTAGTTGTGGTACCAAAAAAAAAAAAAAATTAAATAAAAAAATCAACCCAAATATTATAAAAAATTTTAAACTTCCAACAACGGGTTAACTTAACCACTCAACCCAACTATATACCCAATTCGTGGCATGTTTGCGAATCAATGAAGCGGAAGCTTAACCCTTTTTTAAGTTTTTCAATTTTGTACTTTTTATTTCTTTTATTTTTGAATTATTTCAATTTGCCAACATTTACAAAAGTTTGCTGCTGGTATTTGCTGAACGAACAAACCTAACTTCTGTGTGCCATGGCCCAAGGGATTTGTTTCAGTTGTATTGGCAAAACCAACCAAAACCAACCAAAACCCAAAAATCCAAAAACTCCCATCTAAAAATCAAAAAGAAAAAGGAATAAAAAAAAACTTAAAATTGAATTTGAGGTTTGCTTAATCAGGCAAAACTTCGCGCCAAACCCGTATCAAAATTGTAGTAACTGCATCAGGCTGGATGATTGGTGGTACCAGCAGCATGGGTCAGCAGTAGGCAGAGATAAAGAAGCTGCATCATACAAGAAAACGCAGAAGTTCGCCACCTATAGGGATGTAGCTTTTAACTTGTTACAAGAGTTATGACCATAGAAAATCAATTTATTATAAAATTTTATTTCTTGCTAGTATTTGACTTCTTTCGGAAGTTGTTTGGGGGTGCTGGGAAAAACATTTTGGTAAAAGCGAAAGTTTTGCGTATACTTTGTGGGTTGTAAAGGGAGTTACAAGATGGGTTTTGTTTCTGAGGCATGTTTTATTATTAAGAAAATCACTGAAAGTTATGCAGTATTCACTTGTGTTATGTTGTGTTTTAAAATATTGAAAATTAAATAAATATTTGATTATCAAACATTGATTATCAAATATAAAAATATAAAAATATAAAAATATAAAAACATAAAATATAAAAATATAAAAATATAAAAATATAATAATATAAAAATATAAAAATGTAAAAATATAAAAATATAAAAATATAAAAATATAAAAATATAAAAATATAAAAATATAAAAATATAAAAATATAAAAATATAAAAATATAAAAATATAATAATATAAAAATATAAAAATGTAAAAATATAAAAATATAAAAATATAAAAATATAAAAATATAAAAATATAAAAATATAAAAATATAAAAATAAAAAAATATAAAAATATAAAAATATAAAAATATAAAAATATAAAAATATAAAAATATAAAAATATAAAAATATAAAAATATAAAAATATAAAAATATAAAAATATAAAAAAATAAAAAAATAAAAATATAAAAATATAAAAATACAAAAATATAAAAATATAAAAATATAAAAATATAAAAATATAAAAATATAAAAATATAAAAATATAAAAATATAAAAATATAAAAATATAAAATTATAAAAATATTAAAATATAAAAATATAAAAATATAAAAATATAAAAATATAAAAATATAAAAATATAAAAATATAAAAATATAAAAATATAAAAATATAAAAATATAAAAATATAAAAATATAAAAATATAAAAATATAAAAATATAAAAATATAGAAATATAAAAATGTAAAAATATAAAAATATAAAAATATAAAAATATAAAAATATAAAAATATAAAAATATAAAAATATAAAAATATAAAAATATAAAAATATAAAAATATAAAAAAATAAAAAAAAAAAAAATAAAAATATAAAAATATAAAAATACAAAAATATAAAAATATAAAAATATAAAAATATAAAAATATAAAAATATAAAAATATAAAAATATAAAAATATAAAAATATAAAAATACAAAAATATAAAAATATAAAAATATAAAAATATAAAAATATAAAAATATAAAAATATAAAAATATAAAAATATAAAAATATAAAAATATAAAAATATAAAAATATAAAAATATAAAAATATAAAAATATAAAAATATAAAAATATAAAAATATAAAAATATAAAAATATAAAAATATAAAAATATAAAAATATAAAAATATAAAAATATAAAAATATAAAAATATAAAAATATAAAAATATAAAAATATAAAAATATAAAAATATAAAAATACAAAAATATAAAAATATAAAAATATAAAAATATAAAAATATAAAAATATAAAAATATAAAAATATAAAAATATAAAAATATAAAAATATAAAAATATAAAAATATAAAAATATAAAAATATAAAAATATAAAAACATAAAAATATAAAAATATAAAAATATAAAAATATAAAAATATAAAAATATAAAAATATAAAAATATAAAAATATAAAAATATAAAAATATAAAAATATAGAAATATAAAAATGTAAAAATATAAAAATTTAAAAATATAAAAATATAAAAATATAAAAATATAAAAATATAAAAATATAAACATATAAAAATATAAAAATATAAAAATATAAAAATATAAAAATATAAAAATATAAAAATATAAAAATATAAAAATATAAAAATATAAAAATATAAAAATATAAAAATATAAAAATATAAAAATATAAAAATATAAAAATATAAAAATATAAAAATATAAAAATATAAAAATATAAAAATATAAAAATATAAAAATATAAAAATATAAAAATATAAAAATATAAAAATATAAAAATATAAAAATATAAAAATATAAAAATATAAAAATATAAAAATATAAAAATATAAAAATATAAAAATATAAAAATATAAAAATATAAAAATATAAAAATATAAAAATATAAAAATATAAAAATATAAAAATATAAAAATATAAAAATATAAAAATATAAAAATATAAAAATATAAAAATATAAAAATGTAAAAATATAAAAATATAAAAATATAAAAATATAAAAATATAAAAATATAAAAATATAAAAATATAAAAATATAAAAATATAAAAATATAAAAATATAAAAATATAAAAATATAAAAATATAAAAATATAAAAATATAAAAATATAAAAATATAAAAATATAAAAATATAAAAATATAAAAATATAAAAATATAAAAATATAAAAATATAAAAATATAAAAATATAAAAATATAAAAATATAAAAATATAAAAATATAAAAATATAAAAATATAAAAATATAAAAATATAAAAATATAAAAATATAAAAATATAAAAATATAAAAATATAAAAATATAAAAATATAAAAATATAAAAATATAAAAATATAAAAATATAAAAATATAAAAATATAAAAATATAAAAATATAAAAATATAAAAATATAAAAATATAAAAATATAAAAACATAAATTGAAAACTATTTTACATATTCGGTAACCCTAGTAGAAATTTTGGTAAGGCCATGGTCATGAAGTGATCATGTCATTATTTGAGATGATCGGGATATGACGAGGACCATAATGTCCTTGTAACGCAGTGTCCTGATCTTGTACTGACCTCACGCCATGATCATGTACTGATCGGGCATTTTCCGATTTTATTATTTACCCGACAATTGCCTGGTCAGAACCCGAGCATAATAGGGTTTCTATCATTAAATCTCGGTCATTGCCTGATGCTTATTTCGTTATAAGGAACAAATAATGTACCTATGATCGAGAACATTGACTACTTTGATAATGTAAACCCTGGTATGGTAAGCATGATAAGGACATGCATGGTCAATGATCATATTTTCGTTAATAGGGCTTACCCAACGAAAACCCGATCATTTCCCGATGGCGTATCGGGCAAATTTCTACTAAGGAAAAGACACAAAATCACTTTCCAATCAACAATCAATTTAAAATTACAAGTACGATCTAATTAAAACAAAAACGTTTTGCTTCATTAAAATATTTTCGGATTGCGCAGATTGTTAACTGTGTTGTTTTCTCGCGCACAATAATAACAATAAATACTGACGAAATGTTGCCACAACATGAAAATGCATTAAAAATGATCGCATCCGCGATTGTACAGGAGGAATAATATGGCCATGACGTCGAAGAGTTCGATGATGATGATGCTGCGTTATATGTTAACACTTTGCGTACGAACGATTTTTTTCTTATTCATTTTTTCTTTTAGGCAATTGTTGCATTGACTGCAAGTAATGCAACAAGAAACGGTCAATGCGATTACAAAGTACACGCTACACACACCTAGAAAAATAAATTAATAGTATTCCAATGGAAAAAGAATTATTTTGACTATTAAAATTATCAATAGGATGCATACCATTAGTTCTATAATATACGAACTATTAATAATAATGAGACATTTATTATTATAGGAGAAAAAACATTAAAACAATAGTATTTATACTGTTATATTCAATGATATTGAAATTATTAAGTTAATGGTACTATATAATATATTTCGTAGTTGGTTTGATACTTTTTTTTCTAAAATCCTCAAATGAATATAAAAATTTCAACACTATAATTTGATCAATAAAACCGATCATCTTCATTTCAAGTAAACAAAATAATTCTAACTCTGTTATTATAATCACCTACTGATCGTAGCTCTCCTATTAAACCGACAAGTACCAAAT
Source organism: Dryomyza anilis (assembly GCA_951804985.1). NCBI lineage: Eukaryota > Metazoa > Arthropoda > Insecta > Diptera > Dryomyzidae > Dryomyza > Dryomyza anilis. The sequence continues at coordinate 14,219,888 of OX638134.1, read as the reverse complement.
AAACGTAAATTTTAACTTTCATTTCAACGATCATCGACGGTCGTTTTATATGCAACAGCTGGTCAGTAATGTAATTGCGTTTATTAGAAATGTTTTGGGAATTTATTTTTCTTTTCTTTTCTTTTTTTATTTTTTAATTAGAGACCCTTTTACACCGCGCATTTCGGTTGAAATTTGAATTAAGCTTATCATAGGATCAGCTTGATCAGCTATTGAAATTAGGGCGACTCGATTGCGTACAGCGTTTTACGCATCATTTGTAGCATATTGAAATTTTCCACTCAACCGTTATAATGTTGAAGGTATCCAAGGGTTTTTAACAATTGAACTTTAAGTAATTTTTTTTTCGTTTTTTTGTTTAAAGTTTTTATTTAGATTTTGTGGGAAAATTTTTTGTGTTTTTTATTATTATAACTACATTTTTGAGAGTCGTAAGGTCAAAAAGTTTTTCAAAATTTGGTAAATAATGTTGTAAATTGTGTTGATTAGGAGACTATTGTATGCTAAGCTAATTTAAAAGAAGAAACATTACTATTGAAAGCTTCTAAAATTTTAACTGGGACGAGAACTGTAAATAAAAAAAATAGGATTGGTAAAATTAATTATTCACTAAAAAAATTAAATTTTTCACTCAGAATTATATTTTTCACTAAAAATTAAATGTTTTACTAGAAATGAAAATTTCCACTTTAAAAAAATTAAATTTTTCACTAAGAATTCAATTTTCACTAAAAATTCAATTTTTCACTAAAAATTCAATTTTTCACTAAAAATTCAATTTTTCACTAAAAATTCAATTTTTCACTAAAAATTCAATTTTTCACTAAAAATTCAATTTTTCACTAAAAATTCAATTGTTCACTAAAAATTCAATTTTTCACTAAAAATTCAATTTTTCACTAAAAATTCAATTTTTCACTAAAAATTCAATTTTTCACTAAAAATTCAATTTTTCACTAAAAATTCAATTTTTCACTAAAAATTCAATTTTTCACTAAAAATTCAATTTTTCACTAAAAATTCAATTTTTCACTAAAAATTCAATTTTTCACTAAAAATTCAATTTTTCACTAAAAATTGAAATTTTCACTATAAATTCAAATTTTCACTAAAAATTCAAATTTTCACTTAAAATTCAATTTTTCACTTAAAATTCAATTTTTCACATAAAATTAAAATTTTCACTAAAAATTAATTTTTTCACTAAAAATTCAATTTTCACTAAAAATTCAATTTTTCACTAAAAATTAAAATTTTCACTAAAAATTAAATTTTTCACTAAAAATTAAATTTTCACTAAAAAATTAAAATTTTCATTAAAAGTTAAAATTTTCACTATAAATTTAATTTTGCCCTAAAAATTCAGTTTTGACAAAAACATTCAATTTTTTTTAATTAAAATTGATTTTTTCACTCAAAATATTTTTTTTTCTTTCGTCTTCAGTTTAATTTATATTAGTTGAAGAACGTAGCCCAAATCAGCAAACCTTTCCTGATAAATAAAACACATAAACCATTTTTAATGTTAATTCGAATGTCAAAACCTCAAAACCACTGAGCAAATATATATTATTTGATTAACTGAAACCAGCAGATTCCGTATAATAAAAATATCAACAACATGAAAAAGAAATACTCCTCCTACAACAGAATTTATTAAAAAGAACAAAAAGTATTAATAAAATGGCTCAAAGACAGACGTACACGACACAAACCAAGTCAATAAATGAATTATTATTAAAAACCAAAAGTTTGTTACCACATTTTTCAACACAAAAAAAAAGCAAAAACAACGTAAAGAAAAAAAGAACAGAAAAAATTACCAAACGCACATTCGAGAGTCCAGTCGAGTCCAAAATCGATTTAAGAGCTGATTTATTGGAGGGCGTTTTTGAAACGCATAAATCAAAATTCATCAAAATGGAAAAGTGAAAAATTCAGCAGTGATATAGAGGAACAACATTCCAAGGGAAGATGAACAAAAAAAAAAAAAACACGACTAATATAAAAATCTTTAAAATCAAACAAATGAAATCAGTTCACTTTTGGTAGACGAAGGCGGACTTAAGGTCAATAAACGCCTGCCAAAGATTTAAAATTTAATTAAAACATGTTTCATACTTTTTTTTGTTTTTTGTTTAGCAAAAAACGCTGCAGAATAAACACAAATTTCTATACCAATAACTTCGGTTCTTGTTTGAAATTATGTTATAACATTTTTATATTCCTTTTTAAGTAATGCCTAATATTTGTTTTTATTTAATTTGTAAAATTTTATTTATTTTTCCTGTTTCAAAGCCTAGAACTGGTGTTCAATGCATTAATTTGAATTGATTAGTTAAGATAAACACTCCAAACAGTAGATATAAAATGTTTTTTAATTTGAATATATTTTTTGTTTGTTTTATTGCTGTGAGTTGTAAGCAGGAAATATTTTTGTATGTGTCCGGAAAAAGAGGATGTTTGTATAATGCTAATTAACTTTCGATTTGTATTTTTATTTTAAGATTGTTTGCTTAATTTGGATAGTAATTTAACCGACTGACCCCTATGACTAATGCGATAACATCGACCGATTTAAATCGACTTTAAAACATTAATTCATTAATTCATTAATTCATTTATTCATTAATTCATTAATTCATTAATTCATTAATTCATTAATTCATTAATTCATTAATTCATTAATTCATTAATTCATTAATTCATTAATTCATTAATTCATTAATTCATTAATTCATTAATTCATTAATTCATTAATTCATTAATTCATTAATTCATTAATTCATTAATTCATTAATTCATTAATTCATTAATTCATTAATTCATTAATTCATTAATTCATTAATTCATTAATTCATTAATTCATTAATTCATTAATTCATTAATTCATTAATTCATTAATTCATTAATTCATTAATTCATTAATTCATTAATTCATTAATTCATTAATTCATTAATTCATTAATTCATTAATTCATTAATTCATTAATTCATTAATTCATTAATTCATTAATTCATTAATTCATTAATTCATTAATTCATTAATTCATTAATTCATTAATTCATTAATTCATTAATTCATTAATTCATTAATTCATTAATTCATTAATTCATTAATTCATTAATTCATTAATTCATTAATTCATTAATTCATTAATTCATTAATTCATTAATTCATTAATTCATTAATTCATTAATTCATTAATTCATTAATTCATTAATTCATTAATTCATTAATTCATTAATTCATTAATTCATTAATTCATTAGTTCATTAATTCATTAATTCATTAATTCATTAATTCATTAATTCATTAATTCATTAATTCATTAATTCATTAATTCATTAATTCATAAATTCATAAATTCATTAATTCATAAATTCATAAATTCATAAATTCATAAATTCATAAATTCATAAATTCGTAAATTCATAAATTCGTAAATTCATATATTAATTAATTCATTAATTCATAATTTCATATATTTATTAATTCATTAATTTATTAATTCATTAATTCATAAGTTAATGTTCTATTTAAATTCCATTTATGTTCCATTTAAGTTCCTTTTAAGTTCAATTTATGTTCCATTTAAGTTCCTTTTAAGTTCAATTTATGTTCAATTTATGTTCCATTTAAGTTCCATTTAAGTTCCAATTAGGTTCCATTTAAGATTCATACAAGATTTAATAATGAAAGTAGCATTCAAATTTCTAAAATTTTGCATTCACGTTTAAAAAATGTTTCCTGGACATTCCAAGCATGTTTAAGTCGAGTTTAATTTTTTTCCAAATATCCAGTTTCAATTAATTTATTTCTTGTGACTTTATACTAATTGCAGTTATGTAGTATTTGATATTAATACAGAGAAATACCGAAGTTATAAAAAAAACATTGACGTATAATACAATTAACAATCTATAAATACAACGTGTTTAATCGGTTTTCAAAACATCATTAGTAGCTATATCAAATAACAATTAATTAATTAACAAAAAAACGGTCAGGGTTAATTATGACAAACCTAATTAGTTATTTATTTAAATATTGCACATTTCCAAAACATAATGTCAAAAACATGAACCATACATTGTATATTGTATTATATGTGATGTGTAATAATTTATGTCACGATATCTATAAAATTTGATTGATAAATGAATGCAAAATATTTGAAAACCTGTTGGTTTTAGCAGAGAGCTGGTTATACAAATTTGTAAAATACAAAAAAAAACAAATAAACTAGGAGTTGTTAATGAATTTAAACAGAAATTTGGCATGAACATAAATAATAAAATACTAAAGTTAAAATAAAAATTTTAAAATAATATAGAATATTTTAAAATAAATATAAATTATATACAAATTAAAATTCATATTTCCGACTGTATCATCAATAATTCTTATTTAATGCTGCCTTAAAGACAACCCAATGATAATACCACGCTTCATCAAACTCAATGCCAAAAGTTCAACAGGCATCACAAAGTACCATCTTCTCTCCGGTTTCTTATCAGCATCACCAGTGGCGTCAATGAATTCTACGGAAATCTTAAAGCAACCAGACACAGAGCTAATAGATACATTAATAATTCCGACAACCTTTTATAGATGCTTTTAGTGGATTTTTAATGCCTAATGGTTGCTGACAACAAAATGATGACAATATATAATTTAGCTTTGATATTTTTATATGCAATATGTATATAGTAAAATCGAAATATTTCTTTTCAAAAATTACAATATTAAAGAAATGACATTGTAAAACACAAATCATATAAAACAAAACACATAAAAAATGCGGGAAAATTATGTATTTATGATAAATTAGAATTCTATTAAATTTTGATTTTTTCGATTATACACATTTTTGTATATAGGCTCCAACTGTGCGCTTTTGTATAATAAAAGCGTACAGTGTCAAAGTCATATTTGTTTTATGACCAGCGCGCATCACCCATAACACATATTCTAATCGTATTTATTGAGTGTCACCATCAAAAATCGACCCCCCGAAAATATCATATCATGCGTAGCAGTCGTAATGAGTTATAAAATTGTTCATTTTTGTTGGAAATTTATATGTTTTTATATTTACAACATTATTTATAAGTTGGTTATTAAATTATATATTTTTTAATACAATTATTATAAGAAACAAATGCTTTTATATTTATTTCTTTTTATTAAAATTTCACTGAAACCATTCTTCATGTTTTATTCAATTTTCATAGCAGTTTCACTGAAGTTACATAAACGTCATTATAAAAGTTTCATAGAAGATTGCCTGAACTTCATTTTTATTTATGAATCATTCTTGTATCATTTAAGTTGTATTTATGATTCTAAATAAGTTCTAAAAAAGTTTCAAAGAAGTTTCAAGGAAGTTGCAAAGAAGTTTCAACAGTTTTTCATAGAACTTTCAGTCAGGTTTCATTCAAGTTTTCTTCAAGTGTCATTCAAGTTTAATTCAAGTCTCATTGAAGTATAATTTTTGTTTCATTTTAGTGTCATTTAAGTTTCATTTATGTTGCGTTCAGGTTTCATGCTAGTTTCATTCAAGTTTTATTCAAGTCTCATTGAACTTTAACTTAAATTGAAATTATGTATCATTCTTGTATCCTTTAAGTTGCATTTATGATTCTAAAGAAGTTCTAAAGAAGTTTCAAGAAAGATCCACAGATGTTTCGAGGAAGTTCCAAAGAAGTTTCAAAGTGTTTTCGAGAACTTTCAGGCAAGTTTCCTTTAAGTGTCATTCAATTTTAATTCAAGTCTTACTGTAGTCTAATTTTTGTTTCATTTTAGTTTCATTTAAGTTGCATTCATATTGCATTCAGGTTTCATTGTAGTTTCATTGAACTTTAACTTAAATTGATTTTGTGTATCATTCTTGTATCATTTAAATTGCATTTATGATTCTTAAAAATTTCTAAAGAAGTTCCATAGAAGTTTCAATGAAGTTCCAAAGAAGTTTCAAGGATGTTCCAAAGAAGTTTCAAGGAAGTTCCAAAGAAAGTTCAACGAGTTTTCAAGAAATTTCAGTCAAGTTTTATTCAGGTTTCATTCTTGTTTCATTTAAGTTGCATTTATTATTCATCTTCGTATAATTTACACTTACTTTACTTTTTTCAAAAAGGATGAGGCAGTGTCACATTTGCATTTATTACGTAAAAACTGTGGAAACTATGTCTATGGAACATTTTTAGCTAATGAATCAATCTATTTAACTGTATTATTTTCATTTTAGATCATTGCTATGATGGTCAAAATTAGAAATTCCAATAAAGTGTCGATTTTGCCTGGTTTCCTCTACAATTTTATTTAAGTATAATTTGAGTTTAAATTTTTAAATAAATTTACTAAAAATTGAAATTTTCACTTAAAATTAAAATGTTCACTATAAATTCCATTTTTTCACTAAAAATTTAATTTTTTACAAAAAATTTAATTTTTTACAAAAAATTAAATGTTTCACTAAAAATTTAATATTTCTCTAAAAATTCAGTTTTTCACTAAAAATTCAATTTTTCACTAAAAATTAAATTTTTCCCTAAAAATTCAATTTTTCACTAAAAATTTAATTTTTCCCTAAAAATTCAATTTTTCATTAAAAATTCAATTTTTCACTAAAAATTCAATTTTTCACTAAAAATTCAATTTTTCACTAAAAATACGATTTTTCACTTTCACCTTTCATTTAAAAATAAATTTTTCACTAGAAATTAAAATGTTCCCTAAATATTGTAATTTTCACTAAAAATTAAATTTTTACTGAAAATTAAATTTTCACTAAAAATTCAATTTATCACTAAAAATTCAATTTATCGCTAAAAATTCAATGTAATTTTTCACTAAAATTTAATTTTTCACTTAGATTTAACTTTTCATTTAATATTAAATTCTCCACTAAAAATTCATGAGTAAAAATTTATTTTTCACTTTAAATTCAATTGTGCACTAAAAATTCAATTTTTCACTAAAAATTCAATTTTTCACTAAAAATTAAAATTTTCATTAAAAATTATATTTTCACTAAAAATTAAATTTTGCACTAAAAATTAAATTTTGCACTAAATATTCAAGTTTTCAATAAAAATTTAACTTTTCACTAAAAATTCAGTTTTTCACTAAAAATTCAATTTTTCACTTAAATTCAACCTTATATTAAAAAATAAATTTTTCAGAAATTAAAATGTTCCCTAAATATTGAAATTTTCACTAAAAATAAAATTTTTACTGAAAATTAAATTTTCACTAAAAATTCAATTTATCACTAAAAATTCAATTTATCGATAAAAATTCAATGTAATTTTTCACTAAAATTTAATTTTTCACTTAAATTCAACTTTTCATTTAATATTAAATTCTCCACTAAAATTCATAAAATTCAATTTTTCATTAAAATTCAATTTTCACTTTAAATTCAATTGTGCACTAAAAATTAAAATATTTACTAAAAACTAAAATTTTCATTAAAAATTATATTTTCACTAAAAATTAAATTTTTCACTAAAAATTAAATTTTGCACTAAATATTCAAGTTTTTAATAAAAATTTAACTTTTCACTAAAAATTCAGTTTTTCACTAAAAATTCAATTTTTCATTTAAAATTCAAAGTTTTACAAAAATTCAATTTTTCACTAAAAAATATTTTTTTTTTACTAAAATTGTTGATGGTAAAAAATTATTTTGAATATATTTTTAAAATATTTTAATCTTTTAAAAATATATTCAAAATATTTTGACAAATTATACTTTTTTCGTTCAATACCACCAACAATTAGTTATTTGTTTTACTGTCAATTAGCAACATAAATTTATTAATTATGCAATTTTCATTGCAACAGCTGCCTATTACCAACAAACATAATTTTGCAATCAAATGACAAATTTATCAGCATAAATTTTACAATTTAAATGCAATTTTTTAAGTATTTTGCAGGCGAATGCATATTTTTGCGTTGGTTAATTTCAGCATTTGCAAAATTTTACACTTTAGACGACATGTAACTGAAAAGGACTAAAATTGAAAAAAAGTAGAAATTTATGAAAAAAAAAATTTAAAAAAAAAAAATAAATAAAAATCAGAAAAAATTAAATTTGCTCGCAACACTTAAACGTGCAATGCGCGCGACTAGCTGGGGATGGCATCACTTACAAATAAATGCGAAATTGTCAACGAACATGATTTTGCACTTTCTCGACGATGACAATAAAATATTCATCGAATGTGAGAAATGCTAAAAACATCAGTGAAAAATGAACAACCAAACGAACGAATCAGCAAACGAATAAATGAATGAAAAATATAATAAAAAATGCAGTAACAGCAAATGGCTTTAGGAGGAGGACATTTTTTCCGTTTTTTTTTCGAAATTTTTTATTTTGAGACAAATGTAATAAATGTCAGGAGTGTCACATTTTATGCAATTCAATGCGTGTTGTCGACAAACAACAGCCGCCGCCGCAGCAATGTTGCAAGTGCAACTAAGAAATGGTTGTTGGCGGAAAAAAAATTATTTATTGATGATGTGGTTGCTCTGTAGGATGTTGACACCTACAACCGAAATGCGTGTGGAAGGATAGAGATTTTTGAATTTATTTTTTAGACTTGAAAAATTGTCATAAAATTTTATCACAAAATTGTTGACTGTTGACAAATTGTTGTCAACGCCGCATAAAAATATCAATCAATTGTTTTAGAGTTTTATTGAAATTTTACAAATATTTTAAATAATATAAAAGACATTTTTTAAATGCAATAAAATTGAAAAAAACTACTTGTGCCACTAAATCAAAGTAATTTTATTGCTGCTAAAAACAATGAGCTCGTAAAAATAATGAAAAATATTAAAATATACTGGAGCCAGCTATAAAACAGCAATATTTAAAAAATTGTAAAAAATTAAAAAAAAAATAATAATAAAAAATAAAAAAAAAAATAAAAAAATAAAAACCTAAAAAACCTCACAAATAATTCATATTCCAAAACAGTCTAAAAAAAACCACCGAATTTTTGATTTATTTCGACAACTGCGGCCAAATTTGAAAATGCACGAAATTTATTTATTTATTGGGTGGGTGCAACACGAGAACGGATGGTTGGTGCCCGTGCGACGCTTCAGTTTATTGTTTTTTTTTTTATTTTTTTTTTAATTTTTATTTTTGTCAACGTGCGGAACGTGCCTTTGGCGGCGGCAATGGCGGACATGCAGTCGCGCGGTAAATGTCACAAATAACGTAAAAAATAACAGAACAAAATTTAAAACAGCAAAACGCATAATATACACAAAAGTTTTTGGCTTGTGTTCATAATACGCATAACATGAATATTTGGAAATGTTTATTGGTTAAAATACAAAAAAGTAACACACAAATTAAAAAAAGAAAAAAATGAAGTCACAATGCATAAATATTTGAGAAATTTGATGCAATTTGTCACTACATTTATTGTTATGTTATTTATGTAATTTTTAATAATGAATGAAACGTCTTTTTAAATAATTTAAATGGGATATAGAAAATTGGTTTTTAAGTATATTTATATTACTTAGAATACAGTTTCTTAATATTAAGAAGAATTTAACTTGTTTTTAAAACAGCATATTAAAATAAAGCACTTAATATATGACATTTATTTCATTTTATAAATAAAAATACTTAATTTAGCAATAAGTTTACCTTGAGTAAATAAAATTTGATCTTACGTATTTCAAGTTTCATTTTTCTTAACATTAGGAAACTATTTAACACGTACATTTTTGTTTCTGTGAAATATCAAACTTGCTGTACATTATAATAATATAATATAATAGTTTGGCGCTACAGTCCTATATAGAATCTGCCACTCAATGCATTTTGTCAATTGTTTGTTGTTTTATTTGTTGGTACAAAACACCCAATTTGTACTGTCTGGATCTCGAGCACGTTAAGACAATATATTAAAATTATCAAGAGGTCGTAAAACATAACCAATTAAAATATTTTATTTGATTGGTATCGCGCGCGCAAATAAATGGGCATAAATATAAAATAGATTAAAATTTGTTCTGTGTTAGTTTTGTATGTGTCAAAACTTTTTATGTATTATGAATCGTCATTTTCATCGTCCGTTTTTTTTTTGACAAAGGATTCGTGTATATTACGAAAGATTCGTAAAATGTTTCATAGATTTCATAAATATATGAGTGATATCGTCAAAAGTATGAATATTTTCGTAAAATGTACGAATATATTCGTAAAAAGATAAAATCTACGAATAGTTTCGTAAAATAAATAAACAATATACGTAATTTTATCATAAATTAACGAAAGTTCTTTCGTGTCTAATGCGAAATATTTCTTGTATATATTTCACGAATTTTTTCGTAAAATACACGAACGATTTTTTGTATTTTAAGCACATTTTATTATGAGCCCAATAAACATAGTTTCGATTGTATATAATTTCGATAACGTTTCGAACTCGTAATGATATCGTTAAATTTCTATAGAATCGGTATTGAATTATTTGTTAAAAAAAAAGATATTCAATGAAACAATTTAATAAATTTTAAAATTGGAAGAAATTTCGCAACTGTTAGAAACTTTTAAAATTTAGTAAGTATGAAATATTTTTTTTCTGGACCAATAGACTAATTTTTAATCCCAACTAGGTAAACAATTTTAATGATGCTATGGAATGGTTGGTGCACAGCTCTATGAAAGATAATTTCAGACAAATTAATTTAAATAGTATCGAAATTGAATAAGCTTTTCGAATTCGTTTCGATATCTAAATTGAATAATTTTTCGATTTTGTTTCGATATCGAGATTGAATCAAATATCGAATTCGTTTCGGTCTCAAGAATTCTTACAATATCGATTTTCATCGAGAACGCTATCATTCTCGAATCGTTAACGATAGTCGAAAACGATATCGTTTCGAATTCGTTTCAATATCGTTGGTACGCTGGGAGTGTATAATACATTTTTATCTTATTTATTTTCTTATAGTATTTATGTAAAACAAAACTTGACGGTATGTCAAGCTAATTTTTGTCTCAATAGAGTTTCGTATTATGTATTAGGAAATGATTTCAAATGTTTCATGAATATTTTCACATTTTAGTGAAACAACCCATTTTCTCGAGAAAGAAATACACATTTTTTTATGTATTTTATTTTTCTTTTTTTCTTTCCATAGTTAATTTTTAATTCTTTTTTTTATTTTAAGTTATTGATGGTTTATGTTAATAATTACTTTTTTTCTTTACTTTATTTCAGGTTTCACCTAAAAAGAATAATATAATTTAAAATAAAAAAAAAATAATATTAAAAATACTTCCTAATTTATAATACTCTGGGAAAAATTATTATTGTAGACTTTTCGCAGTCAGTATCTTAGGCCGACAATTTGTATGGAGCATAAAGGAGATTAATATTGGTAAGTATTTTTTTATATTAAGAAAATTGTCAATTTTTCAAATAGTTAAATACAGACATAGATTCATATTAGGCTCAGATTGAAGAAAATTAGATTGACAAAAATATCTAAATTCGATATCATTCCCCAGACAAAAAATATGCAAGGATACTGGTATTATAGTAGTAGTTTTGAGGAAAACTCACAGGAATATGGTAGGAAATATACATTGCATAGCAGGCATTTTGAATTTTTGAAAATAAGCAGGCTCCCTATAGGGAGCATTTACGCCGCAAACTGGTATGTTCAAGCCCACCCCTAGTAGGCAAAAGCATTTTTCTGTATGTTTTGGTTTTGAAGTTTTGAAAGGTATCTTTATAGCTAGAATATGGAAGGGAAAGGTAGCCAGCGAGTAGCATGCAAACACATTGTATAGGAATTTCTGTTTTGAAATTTTAAAAAGCTTCTTCATAGTATGAAACTGAAAGGGAAGGTAGCCTGCGAGTAGCGTGCAAACACATTGTATAGCAATTTCTGTTTTTGAAATTTTAAAAAGCTTCTTCATAGTAGGAAACTGAAAGGGAAAGGTATCCTGAAAGTAGCAGGCAAACACATTGTTAGGAATTTCTGTTTTGAAATTTTAAAAAGCTTCTTCATAGTAGGATACTGTAAGGGAAGGTAGCCTGCGAGTAGCAGGCAAACACATTGTATAGGAATTTCTGTTTTGAAATTTTAAAAAGCTTCTTCATAGTAGGATACTGTAAGGGTAAAGTAGACTGCGAGTAGCAGGCAAACACATTGTATAGGAATTTTTGTTTTGAAATTTTAAAAAGCTTCTTCATAGTATGAAACTGAAAGGGAAAGGTAGCATGCAAACACATTGTATAGGAATTTCTGTTTTGAAATTTTAAAAAGCTTTTTCATAGTATGAAACTGAAAGGGAAAGGTAGCCTGCGAGTAGCAGGCAAACACATTGTATAGGAATTTCTGTTTTGAAATTTTAAAAAGCTTCTTCATAGTAGGAAACTGAAAGGGAAAAATAGCCTGCGAGTAGCATGCAAACACATTGTATAGGAATTTCTGTTTTGAAGTTTTAAAAAGCTTCTTCATAGTAGGATACTGTAAGGGAAAGGTAGCCTGCGAGTAGCAGGCAAACACATTGTATAGGAATTTCTGTTTTGAAATTTTAAAAAGCTTCTTCATAGTAGGATACTGTAAGGGTAAAGTAGACTGCGAGTAGCAGGCAAACACATTGTATAGGAATTTTTGTTTTGAAATTTTAAAAAGCTTCTTCATAGTATGAAACTGAAAGGGAAAGGTAGCATGCAAACACATTGTATAGGAATTTCTGTTTTGAAATTTTAAAAAGCTTTTTCATAGTATGAAACTGAAAGGGAAAGGTAGCCTGCGAGTAGCAGGCAAACACATTGTATAGGAATTTCTGTTTTGAAATTTTAAAAAGCTTCTTCATAGTAGGAAACTGAAAGGGAAAAATAGCCTGCGAGTAGCATGCAAACACATTGTATAGGAATTTCTGTTTTGAAGTTTTAAAAAGCTTGATCAACAAGTTGTCGACAGAAAATTTTGTTTATAAAAAGTTTTTGTTTTGAAGTTTTAAATGATTGATCAACAAGTTGTCGACTGAATTACAAATATCAATTTTTCCTTCCAAATTTTTCAGTATTGAAAATGTTTGTCACTTGTAAACATCGGTGTTTACTTTCGTCGGTTTGCAACGCGAATTGTTTTAATTAAATCGTGAAAATGTGCCGTATTGACGTGGATTTGCGTATTGCAGAAGATTATTGCTGATATGAACATAATTATCAAACGTGCACAGCAAATAGTTTTAATCGTCATGACGCCCGAAACAAATAATTCTTGCTGTACAAAAACAAACACATGTTGTTTTTAATACACACGTGTTTTGTTATTGCTTTCTGCAATCACTTTTTTTTTGGCAAAATTGCAAACACAGAAACAAACAATTCGGAGTTCCTTCAGAAAACATATGCGAATCCAGCAATAGAGAATCGAAGCGTTTGAGTTTTTCGCGAAAATTTAACAAACAAAATTCGTCGGTGTTATTGAACAACAAGAAGTTTTTGGTACTGTGGGATGGATGGAAACTGATGAATTATGTTATATGTTTATGCTCCCTACCTTTTCCTACCATTTTGCTTCCAGCACATTGCCTACTTTACCATGCTTGTGCCTACCATTTTGCTTACACCTGTTTGGCTACCATACCCTACCTATGCCTGCTCTTTCTCTACCAATTTTGTTTTCATGCTATAGCAGGGAACTAGCATCTTTTGTCCACATTCCCACCTTTGCCTACCTCAAAGCTTCAGATAAAATGTGATTTCAATGCGTACTGGTAGCTTGTTTCTGCGTGTTTCGAACCACTTGCCTGCTTAATATTTTGTCTGGGGTTGTTTTTATTCGAATTAAATTAACTGGCACAGTTTTAAAGTACTATATATTGAAGAACCAAACGTTTGGGACATTATTTTTATTTTTGCATTAAATATTAAATGAAGAATTTTAACTTTTAATTGGAGTTATCGACATGAGCATTTATGATACTAAATTGATAATGTTTTCGGAATAAAACTTAGACACTCAGGAACTCAGGATAGCTGATAAATGAGCATCAGTATTTGCGTAAATACAAAATTTACGGACTGCATTTTGATGTAATCCATTATTCTACCGCCCCACAGTGGTTCAGAAACGTTTTTCATTGGCCAAAACTCTGTATCTTTTGATGTAGTGAATACTTTTGAATTTGGCTTTTTATTTTGGAAATTGATTAAATATGTTTACAATATGTTGTATACAAAAAAATAAAATACGACTGATTAAATTTCGCTATTTTTTTCTTTTCCAATTTTAGTATATACAACAAAATATTTTTTGTAATTAGTTTTTTTATTACTATTTTGCATCGTTGATAATATGAAATACTCAAAAATATTGTTTTAGGTTTCAAATTGAACCTCTTAAAAATTTTAAAAAGTAAAAATTTGTGAATTGTTTTTTTTTTCGCTTTGAGTTCTAATAACTCCGTGAGTTTTAAAGATATTTCTCTAACTCAGGTTACATTTTTTTTATATACTCGATATTTTATCTGTATTTTTTGAAAAGAAAGTATAATCACACTTTTCTATTTTGTGTGCTACGGTAGATATAAAAAAAGTCTATTTTTTTCCAAATTTAGATTTTGAACGTTCATAACTTCTGCCAATTAAAAGCAATTAAGCCGAAAATTACTTTAAGTTATAGCTAAATGAATATCCTGTTACCCCATATGCACTCTTACTGTCGGAACGTTCCGACTTGGCCGCTAGAGATGTTATATCTGAATTTAGTGGAAATTTTTGAATTTGAACGTTATCCAAAAAAACTTTCAAGAGTTTTTACGTTAAAATTGATTTTGATTTATAGCAAAATAAATAACCTTTCATATCATATCCGCTTTTACTACCGAATAGTTCGGACCCTGACCAATAGAGGCGTTATAGCCGAATGAAGTTTAAATTTAAATAAATCACAAAAAATTATTTTTTTCTAAAATTTAAAATTTTTCGCTATAAATTCAATTTTTCACTAAAAATTCAAATTTTCACTAAAAATTCAAATTTTCACTAAAAATTCAAATTTTCACTAAAAATTCAAATTTTCACTAAAAATTCAAATTTTCACTAAAATTTAAATTTTCACTAAAAATTCAAATTTTCACTAAAAAATTCACTAAAAATTCAAATTTTCACTAAAAATTCCAATTTTCACTAAAAATTCAAATTTTCATTAAAAATTCAAATTTTCACTAAAAATTCAATTTTTCACTAAAAAATTCACTAAAAATTCAAATTTTCACTAAAAAATTCAAATTTTCACTAAAAATTCAAATTTTCACTAAAAATTCAAATTTTCACTAAAAATTCAAATTTTCACTAAAAATTCAATTTTTCACTAAAAATTCAAATTTTCACTAAAAATTCAAATTTTCACTAAAAATTCAAATTTTCACTAAAAATTCAAATTCTCACTAAAAATTCAAATTTTCACTAAAAATTCAATTTTTCGCTAAAAATTCAAATTTTCACAAAAAATTCAAATTTTCACTAAAAATTCAAATTTTCACTAAAAATTCAAATTTTCACTAAAAATTCAAATTTTCACTAAAAATTCAAATTTTCACAAAAAATTCAAATTTTCACTAAAAATTCAATTTTTCACTAAAAATTCAAATTTTCACTAATAATTCAAATTTTCACTAAAAAATTCACTAAAAATTCAAATTTTCACTAAAAAATTCAAATTTTCACTAAAAATTCAAATTTTCACTAAAAATTCAATTTTTCACTAAAAATTCAAATTTTCACTAAAAATTCAAATTTTCACTAAAAATTCAAATTTTCACTAAAAATTCAAATTTTCACTAAAAATTCAAATTCTCACTAAAAATTCAAATTTTCACTAAAAATTCAATTTTTCGCTAAAAATTCAAATTTTCACAAAAAATTCAAATTTTCACTAAAAATTCAAATTTTCACTAAAAATTCAAATTTTCACTAAAAATTCAAATTTTCACTAAAAATTCAAATTTTCACAAAAAATTCAAATTTTCACTAAAAATTCAATTTTTCACTAAAAATTCAATTTTTCACTAAAAATTAATTTTTTACTAAAAATTCAAATTTTCACTAAAAATTCAATTTTTCACTAAAAATTCAATTTTTCACTAAAAAATTCAATTTTTCACTAAAAAATTCAATTTTTCATTAAAAATTCAGTTTTTCACTAAAAATTCAAACTTTCACTAAAAATTCAAAATTTCACTAAAAATTCAAATTTTCACTAAAAATTCAAATTTTCACTAAAAATTCAAATTTTCACTAAAAATTCAAATTTTCACTAAAAATTTGATTTGTTACTAAAAATTTAATTATTATTAAAAAATATATATTAAAATTTAAATTTTTCACTATAAATTCAATTTTTCGCTAAAAATTAGAATTTTCACTTAAAATTAACATTTTCACTAAAAATTAAAATGTTCATTATAAATTTAATGTTTTCTTTAAAACTACTATTTTCTAAAGATTTCAGTAAATTGATTTTATTAATATTAAAAACTAAAAAAGGACGCCTGAAAATTGTGGTCACATAAATTAGCTACACAATTGCCACATGTAAAAAGAATGTGCCATGTAATTTTAGCACCCAACCGCAACAATTTCATAAACAAAATATAAACAAAAATAAGTATAAAAAATAGGAATACAAATAAGAATAAAAAAATATATAAATAAATATAAAACAAATACAGCTTGAATACAAATTCGTTAAAAAAGGCAAATCTTAACGATTTCCGCTACGATTCGATCGCGCTGTCACCATTTATTGCTGTGCCACTGATTTTTATTGTTGCGCAATACGGAGGCCTGCAGCATGTGGTGGCGATCATCCCCACCAGCACCACAACAACTACAGCAACTACAACTTGCTGCCTCACCAGCAACATCGTCCAACAATCGTGTCCAAAAAGCCACAGTGAATAAGAGTGGTGTGAGTGAGTGCGAGATGCCGATCGTTAATCGCTCGATCGGTTTTAGTTGACTGCGAACACAGCGTCGCAAAGTCGCTGATGATCGGTTGCGCATCATTTAACAGCTCGTCGGGGCGCGGCACGACGCATCGTCAGAGCGACTCCAGTTGCCACAGTTTCCACCAAGTTGCCTCATCTAGAAAAAAACACACATTGCCGTCTGCAGATCGCTTCATCTTCTTCGCACTATCTGCTGCATCGTCATATGAATTCATGATCATGTTGATCCTGCAGCTGTTGTTGCTATAGTTTTGATTTCTATGCAACATATGTAGTTATTCTTGTTGTTGGTGTTGTTGTTGCTGTGATATTCTACAGGAATTAAGCCCGCGGAATGAAGTTGTCAGATATTTTTATGATATTCTTCCGTCAAGATAAAATGTTAATGAGCAGAGTAAAAAGCAAATGATTCTGACGAGGATCAATGGATGATGCAGAGAAAGGATCGATGAGAGGTGCGGACCATGGATTAGTCAGAGCATCGTTGTCATGGGCGGATTGGGCTGATAACTCTTACCGAACTTTTCATATTGTATCAAGGGCCAGAATTAAAAATCTATTCTGCTGCACAAAAAGTTACGAGTTACGGATAATCCTTCCCATACCATTCTTCCCGCACAATTCTTCCCCGAAACAATTCTTCACGGGATATTTATTCTCTAAGACAATTTTTCCCAGGACAATTCTTTCCCGAGAAAATTCTTTCCCGAGAAAATTCTTTCCCGAGAAAATTATTTCCCGGGATAATTCTTTCCCGAGACAATTCTTTACGGTTCTTATTCCCAAATTTCAGTTCCATTTCCAAAAGAATGAAATTGTACTGTTTTTGTTTCTGAATTAGTTCCAATACAAGATCCACAAAAAACAGTAACGGTGGGAAATTTTGGATTGCGGTACTTTGATGAGTTACGGATAATCCTTTCCCGACCATTTCGGGTCAGTTCTTTACGGACACTTCTTTCTGAACAATTCTTCCCCGAGATAATCCTTCACGGGATATTTCTTCCCCGCGACAAATTTTATCGGGACAATTCTTTCCGTTTAATTCTTTCGCAATAAAATTCTTTCTTGATAAAATTCTTTCCCGAGAAAATAATTTCCCGAATCAAATCTTTACCGTGACAATTTTTCCCTGTGTTATTCTTCCCGGAGCAAGTTTTCCCAAGTCAATTCTTGCCCGGAAAATTCTTCGCTGAGACAAGATGCGGAGCAGGGATTAATGTACATGGTCCAATTAGATATGTAAATGAGAGGCGTTCTCAACGTATGCACGGGGCTTTGTTATTAGAAATTTTAGTACATATCACGAATTCTGATAAATTTATTGTTTCATACATTGTATACTTATTGATCGTCCCATCAAGGAAAGTTCGATTTACTCTTATGGTTAGTCCGGCCCTGTTCATTGTTTGGTTTGAAGAGAGGTTCTTAAAAAAGTTTGGTTAGATCATTTTTGAAGGGCTTGGTGGTTTGGTGTGAGTTTCGGTGTATAGTTCGTTGCAAGGATTGGTGTGAGGTTCGGTGCGAAAATAGGTGTATGTATCGGTAAAAAGTTCGTATATAAAGGCGTTGTTTAGTGCCAGGATCAGTGCGTGGATCCGTGCGTGGAACACTAGAGATCGGGCTACGTTAGGTTAGAGTATTGGTGAAAGGTTGAGTGTGAGGTTTGTAGTGAAGCACGGTGTGATCATTGGTGATTTAAATAGAGGTTTGATGTCATGCTGGCAACAAGAAATTATGCAAGGTTCGATGAGTACCCGAGTGAGGATCAGTGCGTTTATAATAAGTACGATGATCGGTGCGAGTATGAAGAACACAATGTATTCTGTGCTTATCATATTTGTGCCACAAAAACATAACCTGAGGCTGCTGCAAATTATGACTTGGGCTTTATTTTAGTAGTTGTTAATCGCGGTGATCGTGCTCTTGTTGGTGTTGTTAATGATAATGCTTTGCTGATCATATGGCTGTTGCATGATCGCAGTGTTTTGTTTACAACGGAGCTGGAAAACGATGGCACTTTTGATATTGTAGATCACAAACACATGTGATAAAGCTGCAGAAATTATAATGGAAAAATGCATTATGAAGTAGGGAAAAAATTACTTATGACATAATCCATATGGCCGTAAGTCTTTAATTCGAGCAGCACTAAATAAAAGAACACTGAACTGGAAATTAACAAGTACCCAAGCTCATTGCAAAGGAAAATAACCTTTGAAAATCACCAAATTGAAGATCACTATGCTCGATCATTGAAATCTTCTAGAAGATAATTGCAATCAAAGATTACTATTGAAGATCTCTAAATTCAAGATCAGTTATCTGGATGATCAGAGTATAGCAAGACTACTGCAATTGAAGATCACAATTATAGATCAATAAATTGAAGATCACCTGGTAGACCACTGCAATCAAAGATCACTAAATCTAAGATCTCTGAACCAGACATCACAATTTTCAAAATTATTTAAGATTGCTATACTAGAAGATTCCCGCAATGAATGATCACTATTGAAGATCTCTAAACTCAGAACCAATAAATTGGATGATTAGAGTATCCCCAATATCACTAAAATCGAAGATCGCATTTAAAGATCAATGAATTGAAGACCACTGCAAACAAAGATCACTGGTAAAGATCAATATATTTAAGATCTATGCCTTGAAGTTCACAATTTTCAAGTCCCTTGCAATTAAAGATCACTGGATTCGTAAATCATCTGAAAACCCGAAGATAATGACATTGTAAATCACTAAATTTAAGATTACTATACTAGAAGATCTCGGAATGAAAGATCACTATTGAAGATCTCTAAATTCAGGATCAATACACTATATGATCACAGTATCCCAGTATCACTGCAATCGAAGATCATTGGATCCGGAATCATCTAAAAAGCCGAAGATATTGAAACTGAAGATCCCTAATTTAAGATAACTTTTACTATAAGATGCGAATCTTATGTAGAGGTTCAATAGTGATCATCGATTGCGACAATCTAACTATTGAACCTCTACATTCATTGGATGATCACGGTATCCCAATACCTCTGCACGATGATCGCAGTTATAGATCAATAAATATAAGTTCATTTAACCAGAAGACCACTTCAATCAGAGATTACTCATTTTAAGATCTCTGAACTAGAAGATGAAAATTTCAATACCTTTGCAATTGAATATCATTAAATATGAAAATCATCTGAAAACCCGAAGATAATTACATTGAAGATCACTATACCAGCAACAGCAACCAAAGATAACTAGTGAAGATCACTAAATTTAAGATTACTAAACTGGATGATTAGATTATTGCAATACTACTGCATTTGAAGATCACTATTGTAAATCGCTAAATTAAAGATCATGAACAGTACTATTGAGGATTTCTAAATTTAAGCTCACTAAACAGGATGATCACACTATACGAAGTCCCCTGCAACCGAAGATCAATATTGAAGATCACTAAAGTAAAAACCATTAAACTAGAAGACCACTGCAATCAAAGATCACCAGTAAAGATTAATAAATTTAGTATTACTAAACTGGATGATCGTAATATTCAAATTTGAAGATCACTATTATAGATCATTACATTGAATGTCATTTAACGAATAGTACTATTGAGGATATGTAAATTGAGGGTCACTTAATAGGAGGATCACAGTATCCGAAGTCTCCTGCAATCCAAGATCAATATTGTAGATCACTAAATTACAAACCATTAAACTAGAAGACCACTGCAATCAAAGATCACTAGTAAAGATCACTAAATTTACTATTACGAAACTGGATGATCTTAATATTCCAATTCGAAGATCACTATTGTAGATCATAATATTCACATGATTCATAATAACTCAAAATAAATACCGTTCTACTGAAAAGGCGTAAGATAGTAGTTCGTTTGATAGGATGATTTGTAGAGCTATCAAGATGGAGATATATTTAGAGATATTGATTTGCATTAAGATTATAGATTACATTCCAAATCTGAAAATCGCTTATTCAATTCTTGATTAACATGATTAGAGGATCATTCGCATTTAGAAGACCTATGATTTAGGTTATACCGATCTATTTTTATTATATACTTCGCGATTAAATACATTTTTACTAACTGATCATGGACTTTTAATTACGTCCTACATTATAATATTACTTTTAAAATATTAAGATTTCGTCTCATCTCAGAGTTAAAAATTCTACGCGATAAATACTAATATTACGATCAGCCAAATATACGATCAGTGACATTTAATAGAAGGATTTTATTTTCATATTTATTACAAGATTATTTTAAAGTTTAAATTAAATGAAGTAGTCTTAATATATATAAATGTCACAATGAATACCACTAAAAACTGCAACGAACAGCAACTAAAAAAAAATGATACAAATAAAAAGTGATATTTACGATCACACAAAATGAGCAGTCGGTTATGCACTAAATGTTTTTCCTTTCCAATTCTGATTAACTTTGGATTTATGTTAAGCGTTTTTTAAACAAATGCTTAAAGATTACAAAAACTTAAATATTGAAGATCACTAAAACAGAAGAACTGTAAAACTGAGGAACACTAAAGCTGGGAAACACTAAAACTGAGGAATACTAAAACAGCGCAATTCTAGTATAGAGAATCGCTAGAGCAGAAAAATGCTATAATAAGAGATCATCAAATGTGAAGATCACCAAAAATAAAATCGCTTTAGACGCCAGCTTAATTTTACCCTCGCAGATATAATGACATTAAAAAAAATGGAAAAAATATAATACAATGAAAAGAGTTTTTGGAAAGAGCACACGATCATGTGTTGCACTTAAGTGGATAGTTTATTTATAACAAAAAAAAGCGACAAAAGCATGAAAAATCTAATAGTATTTTTGGATATTGTTGCAGTTGTCGTTGCTCTATAACTATACTGTGATATATAGTGCTATTTATAGATGAAAATAAAACCAACTGATCTTGCCACATAGGCCCCAAAGGGCTGCATTAAAACTATTCATGTGTGTATGGAAAGGGTAGGCTATATGGCTGGATATGTCTATAGCTGGTATAAATCTTGCTACTATTTGGCTCGAATTATGCGTTGACATATTTAACGGATTAAAAATATTTGATTGTTTATGTGCGCGATATGACAATGTTGACATTTTAGGGTATCGACTGCAAAGAGGTGTTGATGTAAAGATGACAACTGTGAAAAGTAAAATAAAAAGAAGAATGAATATATATTTACAATTCCAAAAGTAAAAATAGTAAAAGATACGACGAAGTTAGATTGAAAAGAGAATTTTTGAAACAAACTAGTGAACATGCTGTTTTTCTTAAGCAAATTGAAACGTGCTAGTTTTCGTAAGAGGTGTCAATATTATCCCTACGAATCGGTCACTGCCACACTGATTTTTGTGGAGCCATATGAGGTTTACCAAAGGGCTTATAAGGTCAGATAGACCCAAATTTTATTGGGTGTATTCAAAAAATTATCTGAAGTTTCTTAGTGGAATACAAAAGAAATCGGACAGAAAATTGAAATTGTTCAGAAGTCAAAATTTAAAGTATATATAAGAACACGAGAATAACTCTTTAGGAAACACAGAAAAAAATATACATCATATTGATGAATTCCATGATTCTTTGGTGGAAAAAAATATACATCATATTGATGAATTCCATGATTCTTTGGTGGCAGTGAAGTACCATTCATAATATTGATAACTACAAAACATCAATGTTATGAATTCATTATCAATATGGTGAATGGTATGTGAAGTATACGTTTCATCATATTAATGAACAAATACATGGAATACAACATATATTTACATCAAAATGAAGAATGCTGTTCATCAAATCAAATTTGAATCATAATATTTATTTTTCGTTCATTTTTTGCCATACTTCTCAGTTCTCAAGTAGTTCTTGTATGTTATTTCTTATATAATGCTTGCTCGACATGTCTCAAATAGTAAAAGGTTTCATAATATTGTTACGAAAATTCAGTCTACGGAAAACTGTTCTACGAGTTCGTATAGCTGGATTGTGTACAAAATAAAAACACTCTTATGTTTGGTTTAAATTATAACAATTAACTTTATTAATTTACTTTAATAAACAACTTTACTAATAACAAATTCTAACAACTGCTGCATGTCCACAATTTAACTTGACAATTATCGCACGAGATGCCCTAGACCACTTTACAGTCACTACTCAAGTACAGTGCATCAGATGCGCGGCCTTATATACTGCAGGCATCAGTTCGACACGTTTCGACAAGCTTCGACTTGTTTCGAGAACCTTCTACTCGTTTCGTGAATGACGCATGCTATTGGCATCTCATTCGCACTCATGTGTTTTAATGTGCTGATCTTCCATCTCTTTCTCGCACATTGCATAGTGCGCTGAATGATCTTCCGTATCTTTCTAACACATTGCTTAGTGCACTGAATTGTCTTGCGTCTCATTTATTATTGTTGATTGCTTGCACAGTGGAGCAAATTACCTCTTTTCGTAACAATATAAAAAAAAAGATTGAAAAAATAAATTTTTTTGCTAACATTTTTTTAAAAGAATTTTTTTCTCAGACATTTTTTTTAATATTTTTATTTTGTTTGAAAAAAAAAATTTTTTTTTCGGCCAATTTTTTTTTATTTCGAAAAAAAAAAATATTTTTTCAGTGAATTTTTTCTCGAACATTTTCTTTTTCTGAAAATTTATTTTTTGAACAAAATGTTCGCACAATTTTTTTATTTTTTCGAACTGTATTTTTTAAGGTCATTTTTTTGAATTTTATTTTTGAAAAAATATATATATTTTCGAAAACAATTCAATGAATGAAACCATCCACATGATGAATCATATTGATTAATTTTTTACTGTGAATATCAAAAAACTTAGGTCTTGATTAGAATCTTAAAGTCCAACGGAATATCATATTAAATTCGCGAATATTTTTTTTAGTTGTGCTGTGAAATTTAAAGATTCAAAATATAAAGAAAAATTTCAATTTTGTATTACATTTTTCTTTATATGTTATTTTTAGTTTTTGTAGGCAAACAGATACCATTCAACATGTATTTTTTTTTTTTATTTAAAAAATTGGAGTTTTTGATATATTCCCCTTTGAATATATGGTCACCCTAATGTTAAATATTATTAAATACAAAATGTTGTGCATATTATTAACCTTTACAACGCAATTTAAATAAATTAGCTAGTTTAACTACTGCTCGGATAAATTATTAATTTAATAGGAAAATACCATTAAATATTAGAAAATACTATGACATTGCCATGTATATTATTAAATCAATAATTGTCCTACTGACCAATTTTAATGGGATTTAAGTTAATTGAGTTTTCTGGGTGTACTAAAGGGTTTTTCAAAAGGGACGCTACAAAAGTAGAGCGACAGGGACTGAAAACGACACCATATTGCTTGCCGCTCTTTTGACATTTCTCTTCAGTAAGGTTTACCATTTCATGATGGAAAAATATACGAATTCGAATTTTGGTAGTAAATTTTAATAATTTCGACACGTTGTTGGCTCGTATATCTTTCCATCATAAAATGGCAAACCTTACTGAAGAGAAATGTCAAAAGAGCGGCAAGAAATATGGCGTCGTTTGCTGTCCCTGTCGCTCTACTTTTGAAGCGTCCCTGTTGAAGAACCCTTGAAAAAAATTGTTGTATCGCTCTTATTGAAAAACCCTTTATCAAAATGACCCTACATCATTCCCGAGTGACCTACAAATTTTACTTCACATTGACTTAAAACGAAAACTGTCATGGGACTTGTTTGGGGATTATTTCATTTATTTTTGGGACTATTTTGTTGAAAAAATGTCGAATATTTGGCATATATTTAATTTTTTTTTGCTACTATTTACTATTTCGGTGAATATATCCTTTTTAGTGAGTTTCTTTTATCGGCAGTTATTTCATGGTGAGATTATTTCATTGGAGGACTATTTCGCATCGCCAAAATCCACCGTAGAAAGTTACTTCACGTTTTCTGCGTAATGAATAAACGACAATTTATGGAAAACAATTTAGTCACTAAATTTGTTACGTTTTATCTTATCGCTCATTAACGTTGGCAGCATCGATGCGACGCGGCATTGATGCAGTTAGTGCTGCCTGATCTGCCTGCTTGATCATGCAGCGGTCCCAACAATGTTGCAGAGTTGCACTTGATTCCATTATGTGCAACGTGCATGCACGATCAATTCCACCTACCGAACGTAAAATGGCGATCGATCGTTTGGCAATCGCAGCTCGATTTTTGTTCGATTTTTGCTGGATAGTTGCGCGACGATTTTGCTGCAAAATGCGAAATGCGTTGAGTTGAGTTTCGTTGCGTTACTCGTTCACAACATGCAAAGCATCATCGGAAACCTAATTAATGTTGGTCGCCACGCTCTTCTCTAGACGCTTATCTCGTTGGCGGATCTACAGAGCAGAGGATCTCAGTGACGTTGGCGCGACGATCCAAAGACTGGCTGGCAATCGCCGCCGCTGCTGCGATTTTACGCTGATCACTTGATATGTATCGCATCTCTCCTGCCTGCTAAATATGCAGACTTTGTTGCCTGATCTTGTGCCGATTTTGCAGATTTTGTTTCGATACGTTTTGCGAGAGACACAGTTCTTAAGTGCGTCTTTTAAGTGCGCGAAGGCGTACTACGTTGCTGTAATTTTGCAAAAATTCCTGCTCTAATCAGATACAAGATAAACGCACTGCAACGCGTTTACTTGAATTACGGATACTTGTCGTATGTGGTGTACCTTCTTCTTTATCTTCGAGATGAAGAAGCCGTGAAATTGGGCACTCAATCTAGATATGCTGCGTGTACTGGTTGTGGTCTTCCGGAAAATATTGTGTTTCATATAGTTCATAATTCAAAAAATTTGACTCTATACCGATCAATTGCAGAGTGAAGAGTTTCTTCTTTAGTTTGATACACCCAGAATAAGAAGTGGCTGGTTTGAGTCCTGAGTTGAGTTTGAGATGTCCGTCTATTTGTTAAAATCACGATTACCGTGCAACGAGTGGCACCAGATCAATGAAACTCATAACTTTGATTACACGTATATCTACTCTGTGTGGTATTAAAAATGGACATAATCGGTTTACATATGGTTTATACATATATCTCATATCTGTTGGAAACTTTAATGGAAAGAGGTAAAATCTGTTAAATAAATCTATCTATTTAATGGTAAAACAAATAAAAATGTTGAGTTGTTTTACACTCAAACAAAAAACACAATGCAATGACAACTTTACAGTTGTTTTCAAGATTTGTAAACCGTGGTAACCCTCGAAAATTGTATTTGAAATTTATATCTAAAAGAAAATGGATTTTTTTTACTATATTGCTGTATACTACAGTTGTTTTTGTATTTAAAAATAACTACATAAATTTACTGCATTTCAAAATAACTACATACATTTAGTGCATTCTGTATTTATAGAATTTTATTGAAAACTACTACATTCTGTTTATTTAAACGTCCTGTAATATCTAGAAAATTACCACATCTGTATTTATTTTTACTACATTCTGTATTTAATACATATAATGAATTTTTAGTTATTTAGGCAAAGTATTAAATACAAAAATCAATTTGTATTTTTGTTTTCTAATCAAATACTTCAGCACTCAGCAGCTGCAATAATAAAACAAATGATAATTATCTGACGCTGTAGTCATCATAATTCTGCTCCAACTGCAAGTAATTTACTTTAGCGGTTAAAACAATTTCACCTATAACGAACGGGGGGCGTGAGAAACGATTTAGATAACTTATGAAAAACCGTTTGTTGGTAAAGCGTGTGCAGTAAACTTAAAAAATAAAAATTACCAGCCATAAGCAACCACTTAAAAGTTGTGGTTTTTCGAACAAAATTGATAGATAGCCTCTGAACTTGTTTCGTCGATTTTGTTGTACGAACAACTAATACCAAAATTGTAAACCGAAATGTGCAACACAACCTAAATTTGAAATAACAAGTCCGCTGATTTATTATGAAGCCATTTAAAATAATTATAATAACCAAAAGCAAATATTCACAAAAAAAAAAAAAACTAAAACAAAATGCAACATCTTTATACATAGATGTGTCTGTATTCGAGAATATTTATTATGAAATTCAATTAAAATATTTTATTTATATTTTATATTTTATATTTTATATTTTATATTTTATATTTTATATTTTATATTTTATATTTTATATTTTATATTTTATATTTTATATTTTATATTTTATATTTTATATTTTATATTTTATATTTTATATTTTATATTTTATATTTTATATTTTATATTTTATATTTTATATTTTATATTTTATATTTTATATTTTATATTTTATATTTTATATTTTATATTTAATATTTTATATTTTATATTTTATATTTTATATTTTATATTTTATATTTTATATTTTATATTTTATATTTTATATTTTATATTTTATATTTTATATTTTATATTTTATATTTTATATTTTATATTTTATATTTTATATTTTATATTTTATATTTTATATTTTATATTTTATATTTTATATTTTATATTTTATATTTTATATTTTATATTTTATATTTTATATTTTATATTTTATATTTTATATTTTATATTTTATATTTTATATTTTATATTTTATATTTTATATTTTATATTTTATATTTTATATTTTATATTTTATATTTTATATTTTATATTTTATATTTTATATTTTATATTTTATATTTTATATTTTATATTTTATATTTTATATTTTATATTTTATATTTTATATTTTATATTTTATATTTTATATTTTATATTTTATATTTTATATTTTATATTTTATATTTTATATTTTATATTTTATATTTTATATTTTATATTTTATATTTTATATTTTATATTTTATATTTTATATTTTATATTTTATATTTTATATTTTATATTTTATATTTTATATTTTATATTTTATATTTTATATTTTATATTTTATATTTTATATTTTATATTTTATATTTTATATTTTATATTTTATATTTTATATTTTATATTTTATATTTTATATTTTATATTTTATATTTTATATTTTATATTTTATATTTTATATTTTATATTTTATATTTTATATTTTATATTTTATATTTTATATTTTATATTTTATATTTTATATTTTATATTTTATATTTTATATTTTATATTTTATATTTTATATTTTATATTTTATATTTTATATTTTATATTTTATATTTTATATTTTATATTTTATATTTTATATTTTATATTTTATATTTTATATTTTATATTTTATATTTTATATTTTATATTTTATATTTTATATTTTATATTTTATATTTTATATTTTATATTTTATATTTTATATTTTATATTTTATATTTTATATTTTATATTTTATATTTTATATTTTATATTTTATATTTTATATTTTATATTTTATATTTTATATTTTATATTTTATATTTTATATTTTATATTTTATATTTTATATTTTATATTTTATATTTTATATTTTATATTTTATATTTTATATTTTATATTTTATATTTTATATTTTATATTTTATATTTTATATTTTATATTTTATATTTTATATTTTATATTTTATATTTTATATTTTATATTTTATATTTTATATTTTATATTTTATATTTTATATTTTATATTTTATATTTTATATTTTATATTTTATATTTTATATTTTATATTTTATATTTTATATTTTATATTTTATATTTTATATTTTATATTTTATATTTTATATTTTATATTTTATATTTTATATTTTATATTTTATATTTTATATTTTATATTTTATATTTTATATTTTATATTTTATATTTTATATTTTATATTTTATATTTTATATTTTATATTTTATATTTTATATTTTATATTTTATATTTTATATTTTATATTTTATATTTTATATTTTATATTTTATATTTTATATTTTATATTTTATATTTTATATTTTATATTTTATATTTTATATTTTATATTTTATATTTTATATTTTATATTTTATATTTTATATTTTATATTTTATATTTTATATTTTATATTTTATATTTTATATTTTATATTTTATATTTTATATTTTATATTTTATATTTTATATTTTATATTTTATATTTTATATTTTATATTTTATATTTTATATTTTATATTTTATATTTTATATTTTATATTTTATATTTTATATTTTATATTTTATATTTTATATTTTATATTTTATATTTTATATTTTATATTTTATATTTTATATTTTATATTTTATATTTTATATTTTATATTTTATATTTTATATTTTATATTTTATATTTTATATTTTATATTTTATATTTTATATTTTATATTTTATATTTTATATTTTATATTTTATATTTTATATTTTATATTTTATATTTTATATTTTATATTTTATATTTTATATTTTATATTTTATATTTTATATTTTATATTTTATATTTTATATTTTATATTTTATATTTTATATTTTATATTTTATATTTTATATTTTATATTTTATATTTTATATTTTATATTTTATATTTTATATTTTATATTTTATATTTTATATTTTATATTTTATATTTTATATTTTATATTTTATATTTTATATTTTATATTTTATATTTTATATTTTATATTTTATATTTTATATTTTATATTTTATATTTTATATTTTATATTTTATATTTTATATTTTATATTTTATATTTTATATTTTATATTTTATATTTTATATTTTATATTTTATATTTTATATTTTATATTTTATATTTTATATTTTATATTTTATATTTTATATTTTATATTTTATATTTTATATTTTATATTTTATATTTTATATTTTATATTTTATATTTTATATTTTATATTTTATATTTTATATTTTATATTTTATATTAAAAAAAAATAAAAAACATAATTAAAAATAAAAAAATATATTCAAAAATTTAAAAATTACGTAAAATAAAAAAAAAAATAAAAAAAAAATCAAAAATTAATTTTATTTAAATAAAAATATTTAAAAAGTGTGTAAAAATTAAAAAGTTTTTAAAATTCCCCAGAGATTCAATAATTGCTCAACATTCATCAAACAAAATTAAAAAAAAAAAAACAAAAAACACACAAATTATTTGAACAGTTGAATCTTTTTCCATGGAACTGAACTCTGCGAGATTTTGATTTATTTGCATATATCTTTTTTATATTTTTGTGGTAAACACTTGGCTTAACCAAGGCGTATAATATAAGCTTTTCGGGTCGCAGACTTGGGAATTTTTAACTCGTTAAACAAACTAGTTGAATTTTTTCAAATTATAAACACGAAACCGATGATCAGCGGTGTTCAATGGAAAGTGCAGTTAATGCGTTTGGGAAGCTGTTATTTTTTTAACGAATTTCTTATGTATTTCTTTTTTTTTAATCAACACAAATATTTGTCTAAATAAATCAATAAATTATTAGAAACATTTGTTAGCAAAGGGGCATAGTAGAGACAGACAGCTGATGTTGAAAAAAGAAGACGACTTTGAAAAAGTGCCAATTAAGACGTTATTCGGAAATTTTTGTTAAGTTTCAATCGCACATCGTGCTTGAAATCGGTGACGATCAAAAGAACACAGTATTTTGTGGAATATAAAGAGATCTCATTGTAAAGATTTTTTTTTTCTTTTGGTTTATTTTAATTTTTTATTTTTTTGTTTTTTTTTTTTTTGTTTTTTTTTTGTTTATTATATCTTTTGTTGTTGGCTCCGCTGCATAATAGGCTTATTTATGCATATGAAATGCAGTTAATTCCGCAGTTAACGCGTATCTTGTTGTGTAGTGGCTGCCTTATCACCACGGACATGTCTACGTTCATCAGCTGCTGGCTGGCTGGCGCACAGTTGTTGCTGTAATCTTCATGCATGTGTCTTTTTTACGACTTTGTAATTTATGCCTTTTTAAGCCAACTTCATAAATTTTAACGCATTACAGGTGAATAAGTGCGTTTTTTTTTGTATTTTTGAATTGTTTGTTTATTATTTTTTTTTTTTTTTATAATTCTTAACCGAAAACATTTATTTTTGTGGTTTAGTGTTATGTGTTGATATGCAAAAATCATATCGATTTCACTAGCTGATGATTCACATACAAGATGACTGATCTTTTGAGAGGATTTGTGGTTTTTTATGTGTTGTTTTTATTTTTTAGTGTAAGGTGTGGTGAAAGAAAGCTATTTGAATAGGAAAATTATTTATAAAAAAATTATATTTGACAAAATACTGAATATAAAAATGATTGTTTTTATTTTGAGCACTATTATTGAACCTCAACATCATATTATTCAATGATTTTATTTAGAACATATTGACGCTCTTACATAAACCTACACGTTTCAATCTTGTTACGAAAAATACAAAAATAAAAGCAAAGACACAAGCAAAAATACAATATCAAAATAAAAATAAAAAGCAAAATCAAATCACACAAAGACAAAAATACAAAAACGAAAAAAAAACACAAAATCTAAATCAAAACAAAAAAAAACACAAGAGCAAAAACCCAAAAACAAAAAAAAAATCACAAGTTCAAAAACGCAAAAAATAAAAAAATACAAAAACGCACAACACAAATCCACAATAACTAAAGCAAAAAGAAAATGTAAATTAAAAAAAAAGTCAAAAAGAAAAACAGAAGCAACTTAACAAAAAAAAGCAAAACAGGAAAAATCAAAAGAAAAGCAAAAAAAAAACAGTTGGCAAGGTTAGATCACATGGGAAATTTTAAATTTAGTGTTATTATGATAGTTAGTATTATCAAAATTATAGTCGGTCTAAGCCGACTATAAATACCCTACATATATGTGTGGTTACCATTCAAAGTGGTATAAAGGTCACCAGGTTATACGAATAATGAAAATAACTACACACTCTCCATCGCTGAAGAATTTCCATTCATTTGATACCCATATTTACAAATGGGTAGGTGTACCGAATTTCGATATTTTTTTTGTTGGAACCACAAGTTGTATCGGCGGAAAACATTATTTTCATGTATTTGAGCATGATTTCAATATATAAAATTAATAGTTTGGCACTACAGTTCTATTAGAACTTAGGCCTAGCTCTCTCACCATTTTGAGCTGTGCGTGTTATATTTGTACTCAAATTGGTGGGACCTACAGTTTATTGCCGAATCCGAACGGCGGGTGAGAGCTTTTCATAGGCAATGGTTTTACTCTCGTAGGTTTGCCATTTACTGCCGAGAGGTAGCGCGGTATAGAAAAAAGTTTCTATGCAAAGATGTTGTTAGCCCCAGTCCAGGCTTGAACCGGGGACCTTTCGGCTCGCAGTCCAACGAACTAACCACTGAGCTACCGCGGCTATCAAAAGTTTAAAAGTAAACTTTTGATAGCCGCGGTAGCTCAGTGGTTAGTTCGTTGGACTGCGAGCCGAAAGGTCCACGGTTCAAGCCTGAACTGGGGCTAAGCACGTATACAGTAAAATTGATCTGTAGATGTAAATTTAATATGAGGTATTTTTGAATATAAATGGTCAGATCACAGGTCCCTATCTCGCCAATTTTTTCGCACATACAACGTAGGTATATAAGTAATCTAAATTATAAATTTCTTTTATATAACTCTTCAATTGTTTAAGTAGTAGGGATTTCGACAGACAGACATACAGACGGACATTTCTAAATCGACTGAGGAGGTCATGCTGATCAAGAATATATATACTTTTCCATTCAGGATGTGCTTCCTTCTGGGTGTTACAAACGGCGTACCAAATTGAATATACCCTTTCACTCTTAGTGTAGGTTATAAAAACGAGAAAAATAATAAAAAAAATTAAATTAAAAGATTGGTAAATCATAATACTGCTCTAGTTAAAATCTTAAATAATAGTTAAAAAGTCAACCCTCAACATATATTCTTTTAAAATTTTTAAAAAGGATGGTTTTTGAGAAATGTCCTTTTGAAATATACTTTGTTTAAAACTGCCCACTATTAAAGCAACATGGGACGGATATTGTAAGACATTTTTTTTTGGCAATTTTATTATCTTTAAAATAAGCCCTTTGTATTTTATTTTTGTTCACTACAGCTTAAGTTACGTTTAATTGATAGCATCACTTTGTGATTTTTTACAATATTTTCAAATTTTAAAGCTTCAAATCTCTGATACCACACCATTTGGGAAGCTGACATTTGGTCAATATCTTAATTTTATGTTGTTTCACCATACTTCCAAATTTCATTAAATCTATATATATAAAACTCTTGGTCCGTCCGTCAGTCGGTCGGTCTGTCTGTTTGTTCCAGCTTCACGTCTAAACCGCTGAACTGATTTAACTGAAATTTTGCACCAGGATACTATGGAGTCCGGAGGGTGTCACAGGCATATGGGTGGGATTCTACAAGGGGGCGTGGCACCTCCCATACAACCTAAACTTTCAAAGCGACATAACTCGGAACGTACACAAGCTAAGAAGAACACAAAAAACACAAATACAAAAAAAGCAAAAACACAAAAACAAAAGTCAAAGTAAAAGCACAAAACCTAAGCTATAACTCAAAAACAACAGAAAAATAAAAAAGGATAGAAAACAAAAACAATATCAACCACACTAAAATTCACTACACTAAAACTCACCACACTAAAATTTACCACACTAAAATTCACTACACTAAAACTCACCACACTAAATTTCACCACACTAAAACTCACCACACTAAAATTCACCACACAAAAACTCACCACACTAAAATTCACCACACTAAAACTCACCACACTAAAATTCACCACACTAAAATTCACCACACTAAAATTCACCACACTAAATTTCACCACATTCAAACTCACCACACTCAATGTCACCACACTAAAATTCACACACTTCAACTGACAACACTAAAATTCACCACACTTAAATTCAACACACTAAAACACACAACAATAAAACACTTAAACTCACCACACTAAAATTCATCACACTAAAACTTCGACTGGGAAAAATTCAACAGGCAAGAATTCTACGAGAAATAATTCTACTGTGAAGAATTCTACGGGAAGAATTCTATTGGGAAGAATTCTATTGGGAAGAATTATCTATGAGAAATTTTTTTTAGCGGATAATTAGTTTGGTTATTGTTACTACATTTATAAAACCAATAAAAACACGTCCACAGCGAAGCACGGGTCCCTGATATAAATAATAAAAATGTTATTTATATTAATAAAATTGCTCCATAACCTTGCATTCACAAAATCTTTGCACGAGTCGTGTACGGGTCCAGCTAGAACTCATATAATACTTTTTAAGTTTTAAAATCGGTTGAGTGGTTCCGAAAAAAATGCATTTCGCATTTTTTACATTTTTGGGCCATTTGTACGATATATGAGAAAAGGGATGTGACAAAGTCCTTCTTATTTACCTCTCAAATTTACTACTTTAATCATGTGAAACAATTGTCTTATTTATTATTAATATTTTCTAATAAACATATTATATTTATTTGTGTTAATTTGTTCTAAAAGTCCCAGACAAATATTTTGATTTCATGATAAAATGTACCATCTATGTATAAATATATAAAGTAAAGTCTTCATGATCAAAATTTCAACTTTACTGATTTTTATCTCCATAACCATTAAAGATACAATCTCTAATTTCAAAACATAAGTTCTTTAAAGTTTTCTCTGTATAATAATAATAATAGTTTGGCACTACAATCCTCTAAGAACTTAGGCCGAGCTCTCTCACCATTTTGAGCTGTGCGTGTTATATTTGTACTCAAAGTGGTGGGACCTACAGTTTATTGCCGAATCCGAACGGCGGGTAAGAGCTTTTCATAGTTTACTGCCGAGAGGTAGCGCGGTATAGAAAAATGTTTCTAAGAAGAGATGGTGTTAGCCCCAGTCCAGGCTTGAACCGGGGACCTTTGGCTCGCAGTCCAACGCACTAACCACTGAGCTACCGACGCTACATAACAATTTTTTAAATTGGTTGAGTGGTTCCGAAAATACTGAATTTCACCCGATTTAAGAGCGTTTCCGCACACTGTGCACTGATCGCATCGATATCTACCTTCCATATTGGTTCAATTTGACGCTCGTTACATCTATGAGAACGGATTCGATATCGTGTGAATTCTCTGGTATATCGAAACGAACTCGAAACAATATCGAAACGATTTGCAACGGGTATATAAACATTTCTTTGCCTAATCTACTAAAATTGATTTTAATATTTTACAAAAAAAAAAAAAAAATATTTTAAATAAAAAAAAATAAATATTGGTACATGATCAAATTTCAGTCGAAAATATAATTTATTAAATTTCGTATCAATTGTAATATTTTGAACAATATATATATATTTTTTTGATATAAAAAATCAGAACAACAATACAAAAAGTGGGTCATAATAAAACTGTACAAATATATGAATTTTTTCTCATAAATACTATAAATTATGAGCACACAAAGTTCAATATAATGTTTACATTAAATTATCTCGGAAACCGATAAATTGAAATTTATGTCATTTTGCTTTTAATATTTTAATTTAATTATTGCATTTCTGGAAATCATTGTGAAATTACACTTGTCAACATGTTTTTTGTATTTCCACAATAAAAATAGAATAAAATATATTTTTCATTTAATATAATACATATGTATCAATCATGCTAAAATTATATAAATGTTTTACAAAACTGCTTTAATAAATACAAAATTTAGGCAATTTATCATTTTGGAATATGGCCGAAAACAGCTGTTTTCAACACTAATTCACACGCTCAAAATGCCAAGTAAAACAAATTACTGAAATAAATGTGCACCACCCACTAAAAACGCATACAATACAGATTTAAAAGTCACACGAAAGGTGGGACGAACCACAACACTATGTCTAAATGTTTGTGGCTGCAAGTATAAAAAAAAAACTAAATGTTTTCAAAACCGAAAACAAATTTTTCATCAAAAGTTGAAACACAAAAAAAAGAAATACAAAAGAATTAAAAAAGGCGAAGATATAAAAAGCGCGACAGTTTTTTGATGTTTGACGCGAAGTTATTTGAAATACGTGAAAATATTTACATGGGCTTTGCATAGAAGAATTGTAAAAAATCATCATAAAAAATGTAGCTTCGCACACCATGTGTGAGGTCCATAGAATAATACAAAAAAAAAAAAAAAAAATGAATAATAAAAATTTACAAGAAATGTTGAAATACGTTGGAGCCAAAAGAATGGCTTAATAAAAATCAAAGTCATGTCATGGTAGCAATAAAATGTAGCTTGTATAGTGACTAATGTTACGAAAATGAAAAAAAAAAAAATATGATGAAAAGGCAATTTAACAACCTCAACAATGGTGATCAATCTCACAATTTAAAACATTTTAAATGAAGGCAATTTAAATTTTTGAAAAAAAAAAAATTAAAAAAAACTCAAATAAGAAAAACGATCGTGTAACATTTTAAATTAAAAAATATCAACGCAACATTCAAACAAACAAGTTAAATATTTATTTCAATCACTTGATATTAAAATCTGCTTTATCTTCGTATTGTTTTTGTTGTTGTTGGTGTCATCATTGAAAGTGATCGCGTCAATTCGCGTCAAACATTCCATTGGCCGCCTTCAAATGTAACGTAATTCAAAGAATATTTTTTTCTGTGTGCATGTTGCCCATATGTCCGATGATCGTCTTCACTTTGTCCCCATAGTTTGAACAGATCGCGCCCGTACGACGACGATCGCTTAGGGCACATCTGATGTTGTTGCGGTTTGTTTGGAGGAGCTGTTGTGATTTTGATTGATAGGCTACCAAAAAAAAAAAGAACATCCAAACAAAAAGAAATTAAAATAAAAACTCTAGCAATTCCAAATTTATTATTGTTCGTTCGTTCGTTTGTATTTCTGTAGGTCTGTCTGTCTTCTGAATGTCCGTCAGTTCTGATGTTGGTTTTTTGATTTAGTGGTATTACTTAAAAAGCGATCGTTGTATATTTTGCCTGTTTCATATTTGAAGGCGTCGGTCGTCATCTTCAGTCATCGTAGTCTCTGAAGACACCGATTTTTATTATTGTTCGCATTGTTGTTTTATTATATACACCATTCATTGTGTGATGAATGACTCAATCGTGGAATTGAGAAAAATTGTTATTCTATAATTTATAAAACCTTCTATGGTATAGTAGTCATTTATTGCATCCCTGTGATGTTACCTTCGATATAGTTTGGTAATGAAATATCTGAAAAGGTTGCTTTTATTTGTCTAAAATTGAGTTGTCAGTAATTGCATATTGCATATGCTGTTATACTATAAAAGGAATAGTATTCTTAGAATTAGACTTGTATGATATGGCATCATCAGACTAGCATCATCATGACTAGCATCAGATATCACAAAAACAGTCTTTCTTCCAAGGAACCATGTACAATTTGTTTTTAATCGAAGACTTCAAGAGAGATTTGAAAAACGAAATAAGAGGAATCATAGAATTATGGATCTAGTTTCACATATAATATATAATTTTATTGAATTATAAAAACTAAATATGTTATGCAATGAATAATAGGTACACCTTAAAATCATTATTTTTGACTGTGTTTGACTGGTCATAACTTCGGTCAGACTAATCCGAATTTCATGTAGTTTATGTCAAAATATTTGCTGAAGTATTCGCAATCTAACACAAAATAAATGTGATCGAAAACTAATAATTGCAAAAAGTTAAAGACCAAAATATGTAGAAAAACGACGAGAATTACCATATATTTGTTTTACGTAATAACTCAAAAACTTGAGGCAATCTGAAAAAATTGAGTATGAGCTAGTGATTAGAATTTTGACGTCCATCAGAAAATCATACTTAGATTGCGTATTTTTTTGCTGTACTGTGTAATTAAATCTCACCCAGTATAATTAGTTCCCACCCAAGAATCCGCCAGCACTGACAGTCTTGGCCCACTACTTGTTACCTAGTCTCAACGCTTTTTAGAACTGCAAAGCTTTGGCCGTCTGCAGCTATGTATATCTGGGAATTTCGTTTGGATCAAAGTTCTTGAATTCTTGAGGCAAGACTGGGGGAAATTTGGTTCCATTTGTTTTTTTTCTACATAAGTTATATTTTCTTCTTCGAATTAAGATTGATATAAAGATAGTCAATTAAAAATCCTTATTCAGAATGATGTCTTAAATGCACAGTGCCATATCTACTACACGAGATATAATAAAATCGGTATTACACGGAACTTGAGCTTAGGAAGGATCTCGTTAGTTCCTTTTCACCTGTCCGATAATTAGATGACATGCCAGTCGACCCTTGACGTACTGTCTAAGATGCCGGAACTTTTTAGTTATTGACAGCAGATACTTCGTCTTGTCTTCGTTCACCGTAAGACCCATTCGACGCGATTCCATGTCTAAAATGAAGAATGCGTGACCTGACTGACTGCTCGTGTGCTTTGCCCATTACTGTCCATATCATCATATGTTTCGCAGGTATACAGAACTCAGACATTTATCTGATTCGCAAAGGCAGCTATGCAGTCGACGAAAAGGTGTCTCGAAAGATATTAAAAAGGCTTATTAAAGATGGCAGTTGGCGCATATTCTGGGATCCCCCTTCGTAAGTAATGGGCAAATAACACCGAGATTTCATTCGCTGAACATGCATTCTTCTGCTGTAAGCTCATCGCCAATGATCTTAAACAATTCAGCAAGCAGACCATCTGAGCCTGCGATTGTAGCCGCGATTGAAGCCGCGGTAGCTCAGTGGTTAGTGCGTTGGACTGCGAGCCCAAAGGTCCCCGGTTCAAGCCTGGACTGGGGCTAACAACATCCTTTCATAGAAACATTTTTCTATACCGCGCTACCTCTCGTCGTAAATGGCAAACCTACCATTGCCTATGAAAAGCTCTCACCCGCCGTTCGGATTCGGCAATAAACTGTAGGTCCCATCACTTTGAGTACAAATATAACACGCACAGCTCAAAATAGTAAGAGAGCTCGGCCGAAGTTCTATACAGGACTGTAGCGCCAAACTATTATTATATTATTATTAGATGTAGCATGGCCAGGCGGCTGTATGCCGTCTCCATCGGCGGAATTATTGATGTCTTCGCCGGTAAACAGTTAAATGAACTATTCATTCCATAATCTCAATGTAAGCTATATCTGTTACTAGATTCTCGTCTTCATAGCATACTCCATATCTAATTCTCGAAGACAGCTATGCAATCGATGAAAAGGTGTCTCGAAATATATTAAAGAGGCTTATCGCATGGTAATTGGCGCATATTCTGGCCCCTATCCCCCTTCTTAAGTTATGGGCAAATAACACTGAGATTTGCTTCACTGGGCATGCATTCTTCTATTGTCAGCTCATTGTCAATGATCTTTAACAACTAAGCAGGCAGACCATCTGAGCCAGCGGCTTTGTTGTTTTTCAGCTAGGAGATGAAGCATGGTCAGGGGGCCGTCTCTATCGGCGGAATTATTGATGTCGTCTCTGGTAAACAGTTAAATAAACTGTTCCTTCCATAATCTCAATGAACGTTATATCTGTAATTAGATTTCCGTCCTCGTCCCTACGGGAGATCTTCAGACGGTCAGACGCCTTATCTGCACAAATTTAGCCTGAACAGCTCACCGACTTACCCCACGTGCAAAGATGAACCGGAAGACCAGAGCACGTGCTCTTCCAGTGCCCAATGTTTGAGTTACAGTGAAAGTAACTGAAGCAGATGTTAGAGTAGAAGCTCATTACTGACTTTGGAAGATTTACACCTTCCAACGTGGAAAAAAATGCGTCTTAATAGAATTTTCGAGCATCATTCCTGTTTCCATGCCTCTCAATATCTTTACAATCGCGTGTTTCTACTTCTTTTATCATGTG
This sequence comes from Dryomyza anilis, assembly GCA_951804985.1. Lineage (NCBI taxonomy): Eukaryota > Metazoa > Arthropoda > Insecta > Diptera > Dryomyzidae > Dryomyza > Dryomyza anilis. Next base: position 14,179,904 of record OX638134.1, on the reverse strand, counting down.
CCAAATTTATATATGTCTCAAATATATATCTCTCAAATATATATCTTTCAAATATATATCTCTCAAATATATATCTTTCAAATATATATCTCTCAAATATATATCTCTCTTCCTTCCTCTTCTCTCTGTATCACTCCTTTGATTTGCAATACCTACCCAATATAGAATGCTGTAGATTATATCGTCACTATCATGCCAGAGGGGTGAATAGACAATTTTTGACATTTGCGTTTTTTTTTATATTTTTGAATATGTTTTATCCTAAAGTATGCTGTGCCAAAATCGCGTGTCATTTTGTTGGATATTTCTAGCCACAAAAGACAAAACCAAAAGGGCGAATTTGAAAAATTAAAAATCTTCTCATGCCAAAAGGGCGAATCTTTTCGTTTTTTCGCCATAACATTTTATTGGTATAAGATAAAATAGTGGTGTAAAGGCAATTATTATTTGTTTTCAAAGCGCCCATCGATATGCATTATCGATATCAATTAATGTCTTTAAATCACTATTTTATCTTGTACCATTAAAGAGTTATAGCATAAAAACGAAAAGATTCGCCCTTTTGGCATGTCAAGATTTTCAATTATTTCAATTTCTCTGTTTTTTGGCTATAATTTGTTATTGGTGCAAGATAAAATAGTAGTGTAAAGCTATTAATTGTTGGTTTTGAAAGCACCTATCGATTAGCATCAGTATTTAAAAATATTTTGCCAAACATTTTTCCCGCATATAACAAATGGCAAATTAATGTTTGACAAAATATTTTTAATTAATGATGCCAATAGTTAGGTGCTTTAAAAGCAAACAATTAATGCCTTTACATAACAACTTTATCTTGCTTTAATAAAAAGTTATAGCATAAAAAACAAAAATATTTGCGTTTTGATCAGGATATAGCCTCACGAAATCGGTTATTATAATTTAGTAGGTTGTCCAAATCTAAAGATATTTTAAATACGTTTTAATAATTGACGAATAAACCAGAAAAAATTGGAAAAGTATAAAAATTTTGCTAATTTTTAAAGCACTTCAAACTTTAAAATTTGATTTCCCAACATTTTTAAAAATATACATTCGACCCTTTGGCATGACAGTGACGATATGATTTTGTCCGTCAATACTTCATTGAACAATAATGGGTTTTTCAAATCCAGTTTCAATTTGGGACAGCGTTTCAATGTGTAATATTTATAACCAAAACAACTAAACATTTTAAAAATTGTATCAACTCTTAAGATAACCTAACGAGTATCCTGTAAATTAATTACAAAGTTGCTATTGGAACTAACCAATCAGCTGGATACACTAGGTCCTCCCCTTAACAATTAATTTCCTCTCTGTAATCGAATTTTACTTATGGCAATTAAAGAATTAGTGCACTGTATGATGTTTTTCGTGTTGTTGTTGTTGTTGTTGGTGGTGTTGTTGGTTGTTCTGACGATTGCACTAATCGCTAATTAAATTGAAATAGATAAAAATGACAGGCTGAGTAATGAATCCGATTCAACCGGTTCGGTATTGCGAAAGATGTGATGCCGTGCGGCATGCAAACCAAATAAATACTTTCGTTAACAAGATGCGGATTATGTACGTATGTGGTCACAATTAAAGACACTACAACAAGAATATAAAAAAATAAAAATAAAATTTAAAAACTCGTAACTCAATTTTAATTTTTTTTTTTTTTTTTTTTTTTTTGGAGTTGCCTATCAGTAATTATAAACGAAGACGGCAGAGCTGTAATAAAAAATCTGTTACCACCAACAATAACTGCGAAGAATGCAAAATCCAAAGACGGATCGTTTCAGAGCGAATCGCAATGGGCAGACATATGGACGGCTTCTAAGAAGCACAACAAACAATTACAACAACAACTATACAAAACTGATTAAATCATCAGCAGAATGCGGTGAGCAATCATAATCGCAACAACAACAACAACATTTTTATGTTGAAGCGATTTTTATTGAAAAATAGCGGCCGAATAATACGCATGCGCAACTTTCGTTTGTGCCGCCGTTGGGGCTTTGGGTTTGAGTCTTTGCCATTGCGCATCAACGACGAAAGAAAAAGTGCAACACATGCGTGCACAAACACGACGCAATTGTGCGGTGATTTAATCAAATTGCTGCAAAATATTTCAACAGCAACATGCAGCAAAACGAACAGCAACAGCAATAGGAACAAAAGGCAACACAGCAACATGATCCAGAGCTAGAGTTTTTCCGGCGCAGCCACAACCTTGGCGTGACCATGTATGACTCAAGTTTGTATGCGAGTGAGTGAGGAGGAGCAATACGAACCAAGACAACAACAAAAATAACGACGCATAATTGCAAGTTGTGCGCATGCGCTCAACCTCCGCACATTTGCGCTTCTTTAACTAAGTTTTTTTCAAACTATTTCAACTTTTTTTTTTCTGTATTCCCCATATTCTCTTGTGATTTTCCAAGTCTTTCCCATTCTCTGTTGTTATTTCCATTCACAGTCTTTCTTATTTCTTTTTATCCCGTTTTTCTGATATTCTTGCTTTGTGCTCCTCATCTTCAGTGGGTCTTTCCTTACTTTGCATCTCTTGGCGTCTCTTTAAAAAACACAATTGTCTTTTCTAAGTTTTTACCACGAAGATGCTTTATTTTGCAGCACATAAACGAGCTGCTATTGCTGCAACATTGCTGTCGCCTTCGTCGTCTCCACCACCACCACCTTTAACGCAGTCACTGTCTGCCTAACTGCCTGCCATCTTTGCCAACTTTGGCCCATTAGGTAGTTTGTCTTAAATCTACGACGTATAACGATATGACTACCTGTTCGACTTCCACTTCATCTATCTCCGCTTTGGGGGAGCACTAACAATAAGTATGTGCAAAAAGCAGTCATCGTCCACATCATCGTCATCTTTAAGATGTGCAGTGGCGTTTTCTGGAATCTAATTCAACTATATAAATGTGATTAAAATAACGGCTTGGTTTTATGTCTGAACAAAAAGCTTTTATTCCCTAAACATGTATAGTTGATTAAGCTTGCTCTTGCAGGGTCGTTATTGTTTTTGCAGTGGCCGGTATTTCGGCCCGGTCCTTCTGCGAAATTTTAGAAGACAAATTTGTTGTACTTGCGTATTTCTTGCTCTTGTTCTCTCAGGCGACCCGGGTTTTGTTTTTGAATCGGTAGGGTCTTGTTCTTGCAAAAACTGCAAGAACAAGAATCTAACATCTGGGTCATTCTTTTTCTTGCAATGGCCGGTCCTTCTTCTGCTTGCTCTTCTTCTCTCGGGTAGGTCTTGTTCTTGTATCAGTTGGACGAAACGGGTCTTGTTTTTGCATCGGTAGGACGACTTGGGTCTTGTTTTGCAAAAACTGCAAGAACAAGAATTTGGCATCTGGGTAATTCTTTTACTTGCAGTGCCCGGTTCTTCTTTTTCTTACTACTTGGAAAATTTAGAAGACAAATCTGTTGTACTTGCGTATTGTTAGTCTTACTCTTGTTCTCTCCGGTAGGTCTTGTTCTTGCATCAGTTGGACGAGCTGGGTCTTGTTCTTATATTGGTCGGGCGACCTGGGTCTTCTTCTTGCCAAATCTGCAAGAACAAGAATCATCGACATCATCACTACATTTGTAACATCACTTTGGAACTGCTAAACTTGGATTAAGTTAATTCAGTAGTAATGGAATGTAGATTATCTGAGGCTTAAAGATGTGAAGTTGCTTTATTTGGAATATTCTTGTGTTTCTTGCAAGGTTAATCTTGCTCTTGCAGTGTAGAGTTTGTTCTAGTATCTCGGAAGTATCTAGTATCTCGGAAGTATCTCGGAAGGCCGATATTGACGCTCTTGAACTATATTTTGTGCTATGTATTACAGATGGTTTTTATTTGTACGCCCCTGCCTAAATTCGAATTTAATTTCACATTCGCAGTCTGTCACTGGCATTTAATTCATCCGTAATGCATTCCGCATAATGCCGGTACAAATAACGACGGAAAGAATGAACGAATGAACGCGCCGCACACACATCGCATCCACTGTGTTCGCACATTGGATCTGAATGGCTGCAAGCCGTATCTACATCCGAACTTCATTCCACAATTTGCGTCACCATACAACGTACTTAATGCGCGCGCACACCTTTCGCCTTTTGCGCCCCACAGCTCACACTGTTTTCAAAATACCACAAATCAGTGAAAATCATCTTCTGCGCCCCTTTGCACTCAATAATATGCGCGGTACGCATGTGCAACATGCATTGCCTTCACCTTCTCTCAGCTGATGTCGTACATTTCACTCTCTATTTCTCTATAGCAATGCAAAAATCAAAAGAGAGCAGAGAACTCAAAAAAAAACCCATAAGACCTTCCATGATCACAACAAGCATCGCGCACCTGAAGGAGCGCCTTTGGAATAGAGCGCTCATTTATGCGCTCTAATCGAGGTCTCATATCTTTGTGCCACAATAAAAGTTCTTTACACCATATATTCCGGTCATTCACATCATGCACAGTCAGCCAGCCAGCAACTGGTAACCCAACCAAGCAACATCTGATGCTCTGAAGCTGTTCCGTTTGTGGTTGGAACTGTTGCTCCCTTCTTCATCGTCATCAATGTACCTACTGCATCCGTTGTGCTTTGTAGCATCGCAGAGGCGCGAAAAAGCTGTGAACGTACTTCAGAATTCATTTAGTTAAGATTTTCTGAAGCACCACACACACAGCCTTAGACGGAGGTCTTCTTTTCCATCTCTGTTATGTAGTCTCCAGCTGTAGCTATAGAATATCTTTGGTTAATTGCAGTTATTTGCTTAGCACTCAACTCTTACTCTTGGCTTACAAAAGTAAAGGGGAGAAAAAAAAACTAATAAATGTTTGATTTTCTTGAAGTTCCATTTTATTATTTTTACATATGCTATATGACGAAAAAGAACTCTTATCTATTTGGGTCAAGTTTATTAGCATATTGTCGTGGGGTCTTTATAGAGATAGTGGTGCTTTTCATGCAGTTTTTTTAGTTGCATATGGAAGTCTACGAATTAAGTAGACCTTACTGAAGAGAATATCAAAGTCTTTAAAAAGCCAAACTCGAAAGGAGCTGTCGACTTCCTATTTCCGAATTCCATTAGAAAGATATGTGGTCATTATAGAAAAGTTCATCAGGTTTCCCTATCCTTGATCAGCGTGACTTCTTCCTCAACGGAGTTATCTCTTCTTAATCAGAGTCACCTCTACTTAATCGGAGATACGTCTTACTGGTCAGGGTTATAACATAGTTTTGTAGTTTTATATGACAATCTCTGAATTAAATAGACCTTTATGAAGAGAATATCAAAGCCTTAAAATGCCAAACTCGAAAGAAGGTGTCTACTTCCTATTTCCGAATTCAATCTCTGAATTAAATAGACCTTAATAAAGAGAATATCAAAGTCTTAAAATGCCAAATTCGAAAGAAGGTGTCTACTTCCTATTTCCGAATATATTCCATCAAAAGAAGACGTGGAAAGTTTATCAGGGTCCCCTATTTTTGATCAGTATGACTTCTCCTTGATCAGAGTTGTCTCTTCTTGATCAGAGTCATCTCTATTTAATCAAAGATACGACTTCTTGGTCAGTCTTACATCTTAGTCCTTAAAATGATGTCCGTCTGCTGGTAGAAATCACGTATTATATCTTCAAATACATATAGTATTTTAATATTTATTTTTTCATCAATATTGTTTACATCGTCATATCTACAAAACTTCCAGACAACTATACAAAACAAATCCCTAGCTTTATCACGAAAATCTCTGTTTAACCCCGATGCGTTTTTGGAGAAAAGTAACCGCATGCTTGTTAACCTCAATTTATGCAAGGCTTTCAAAATGAGAACAAAACCTATCGGTTGAAGTTACCGCGAGTAACTGTTTTGTGTTTGTGGCAACCTATTTAACTGACGATTCGTGAACCTTCATGTTGGCAATAACAATGGTCAACAAGCAAGCAGCCAAATTGCATCAATGTCGCCGCTACCAAACTAAACAAATGATGAACAAAAAACAAAAAAGCAGCAAAACTTGTTTGCAATTCACACAATTTTGAACGAAAAATAATAGAATTCAATGTTAGAAATTGTTACCAAAAAAAAAAAAAAAGAAAAAAAAATCAATTACGATTGAAAAATCTACACAACTGAAATAAGTAACATGCAATTTTTGTAGTTGTATTCGAAGTTGATATGTTGTTGCTTTCCAAATGTGAAAAAAAAGAAAACGTGCAACATCCTATCGGAAAATGGAACAAACGAACAACAACATCAAATACTGGCAAAAGTCATGAAAGCCGCACTTCAAAGTAAGTACTTCTCGCAGTATACAGTGAAAGGTACCGATGACGATGTTGAAATCTTCTATATATATATAAAAAAAAAAAAACAGATACAAAAAATAGTCAAACATCAAACTGTGATGTTCTGTAAAACTGCAATCACAACAAACAGCCAACAGACCGGCAGTCAATAAGTTTGAATTTGGCATCAACAGATCATCATTAGACGAGCGAGCAATCGATCGAGTCAACGTTCCGACAATTGATGATCGAGTCAAAATGAGCAAAAGAAAAAGCACTATGCGATGTTAATGCTATTCGATCGATGATGGAGAAGTTTATATTGGTGATTGTAAGAACTACGTAGTTTGGGATTGGAATTGGACAAAGAGGCGTGGTGCAACATTACAATTAAAACTTTTCGTATAAATTTAATAGTTTCGGGAATCGACTGAAGGGTTGATATCGGCTTTTCATATGCAATGTTTTACTCTTGTAGGTTTGCCATTTAATGCCGAGAGGTAGCGCGGTATTCAAAAATGTTTCTATGAAAAGATGTTGTTACCTCCAGTTCTGGCTTGAACCTGGGACCTGAACTACCGAGCTACCAGTCACAATTTCGAATCGTATACTGGAGGTACTACAGAGTATTAGAATACCAAATCTAATTGTTCGAACAGTATACGACTTCAGGCGCAGAATCCTATATCAGGATCACCTATATAGGAGTGGAAGAACACGAAGTGCCACTGGTACTGTCTTAGGACCTCTTCAATGGAAAATCATGTTCGACGAAATTCGCTGACCACAAATACCGAATCAAACTATGATTATTGTGTTCGTTGACGATATTGCAATGGTCGTAATCGCCAAACACTTAGTGGACATCGTAGAAATATGCATAGAAATTATTAGAATCAATATGGTTAATAACCGCATATCTCTCTCTCAGAACAGAACACATGACTGTAGCGGTATTGATAAAGATCAGAAAGTTAAGAGGAGTATCTAAACTGACGTTTGGTGCTCACAGAATTCTATAAAAACCACACATTAAATATCTGGGAGTATTGTTAGACCTTCGCCGGCCTCAGCAGTCAAGAGGTAGCGCGCTGGACTTGCATTCTGAAGGTCTCGGGTTCGAATCCCGGCTTGGGCATGGGCGCTCGTAGTGATATTAACCACAAAATTGTAGGGAATTGATTTCACAGTCAATGTATATAGTCTGTCTGAGTGCTGTGGACCTTAGTAGATATTCCAAAAAAAAAAAAAAAAAAAAAAGTTAGACCTTCGTCCACATAACTAAATATGAACCATGACGATATATATTTCTTCCTAACACTGCTCCTGAATGGACATGTTTGCTTTTACGCTTAAATAAAAATAATAATAATATAGTTTGGCACTACAGTCCTATAAGGACTTAGGCCGAGCTCTCTCACCATTTTGAGTTGTGCGTGTTATATTTGTACTGAAAGTGGTGGGACCTACAGTTAATTGCCGAATCTGAACGGCGGGTGAGAGCTTTTCATAGGCAATGTTTACTCTCGTAGGTTTGCCATTTACTGCCGAGAGGTAGCGCGGTATAGAAAAATGTTTTTATGAAAGATGTTGTTAGCCCCAGAACCCGGGACCTTTCGGCTCGCAGTCCAACGCACTAACCACTGAGCTACCGCGGCTACTACGCTTATATAAATAGGTTCAAAAACGAGCTACCAGAAGTTGTCTTCTTTCACTAACCAACGATGCTTTGCAGTAGGGAGACAATGCATAAAATACCTGGGAGTATTGTTAGACCCCCGTTCATAGAAACATAGCTGAGTAGGAAACATGTCGATGTAAATTTTTCCTAACACAGCTCTTGAATAGACATGAATTCTACTGCACTTAGCTATATTTGATCAAAAATCAAAAGAAATTGAACCTAAATATTCTGCAGAAAAGAGCTACCAGAAAACAGGGACACCAAACCTTTATACGTCTGGATAGAATCAACCACGTACAATTTAGTTGTGTTTATGATGACATCACTGGATAGGTGGAATGCAGCGAAAGTGCTCCGACAAACAACTCACAAGGCAAATTTTAATTTAAATACTCACGAAATGACGGCTATGTTATGAAAGAGCTCGCTTTGCGAAGTAATACTTCTTGATGGTCACACGGGGTTGAATTATAACCTAACGATTAAGTTAAGTGAAACGAAGGCTGTCTTATGAAAGAGTTTGCATCGCGAATTAATATTTTTTGGTGGTCACGCGGGGTTGTAGTATAACCTAGCGATTATGCATAATGAGTATACATTTTGCACTACTCTCGAAGGTTTCAGATTATGTCGTTGAGTTTCATTTTTCTAATATCGGTTTGGCTTGGTTGAGTAAATCCAAGATTTTTGTTTCTTGTGCGCATTAGAGTTGGGCATATTTCCAGAAAATACTCAGGGTATTCCTTCTCTCTCAGGTAGAACCTAATGTTCGATTGCATATCCATCAATTTGAGAATTCTTTAAATCTGGAGTGTTCTTTAAATCTGGAGTGCCCTAAAAGAAATCCTTTCGGTATTTTTAGCTTGTACACCTTAACACGTTCCAAATAGTTTCTTTGATTGTCGTATTTTTCCTAGGCTCATTCACAGTTTTTTTCTGATTTTGATCTTTCTTGTAGTACCTCTTTAAGTATAATATTTCCGATTGCACATAAAGTTTCCAGAGCTTTCTTATAAAAGGTATTCACATTTTATTGAATAATTTTTAAAGACTTAACAAATTTCAAGGTCAAAACTACGTTTTCGAAAGTTTTCAACCTTCCAAAAATCGTACCAAATCTCACTATGAAATAGTGATTCAGTCAAAATAATTCCAACAGAGCCATCACTTAATACCTTTATATTAGCAATCATTAGATTTTCCACTCATTTTCTGCACAGATTTTTGTTTTTCACTAATATCTGGCACCATTTAAAGAGCTTGTGAAAAATTATGCTGAACCTACTTAAACGATCGATTGGTCGATCTGTCGGTCGATCTATGGACCGTGCGATCGAATGAAGTGCAAACAATGTTTGGCACGGTCATGACCAACTGACTGGTTGGTTGGTTCAATGGCTGGCTGGTTGGTTGGCGAAGCAGGCGCATTCAGGTGCAGCATTAGCAGTTGCAGCCACATTTAATTTTGACTACATTAAACGGAGTCAAAAGTGAATGCTTTTGCGATATTGACTCGCGCCGATCATTTACAGATTGTTTTGCACGGTGCGCACGTATGTGAAAAACCTTTCGAAAGTAAATTCGCGAAGACGTTCAAAAAACCAAAAATTTTCACCAATGCGATCGACCGATCGATTGAAGCGTCACCCCCCCACCTCGCACATCAAAACAAACCGAGGCTGATTAAAAATGAAAATGAATTGTTTTCCCATTATTATTATTGCTTTGGCCACCTGATGCAGCGCCATTTATTATGAGAGTCTTTCCTAAAATAATCGAACATTATTTACAAAATGATCGCGCATTGTATTATTTTATTTTTTTTTGTTGTTTTGGTTTCTTTTTTTACTTTCTAAAAAGCCGGTGAAATACTAACAACATGTATGTGTTGTTGCCGCATTAGAAGTTTGTTTAATTTGTTGATTCACCAATACTGGCAACAACAACAACTACAACAACATTACCAACAATCAAAGACAGTGAAAGTCCACTTTGTTTTGCGGCGCACTTGCATGCTCTGTATCCTCAATTTGGGCCAAATACTGCAGTAGCCCACTTAGGGAAACCCAATATGTTTGTAGACCATGAAAATGCTATTTATTGCCATCGTCTGCACTCGCATCGCATCGCATCCCATTAAACGGTAGTTGTTAGTTGTCCATTGGGTCTTCAATTTCCCCCAACTTTGCGCCCCACTCAACTCAACTCAACACGAATAGTTTTGTCTGCCAGTCTGGTTTGGTGTTGAGTTGGCAACACTTCATTAGAAAACAATTAAGTTGGCGGCATTGGTGGCTGCTATGCAGCTGATGTGTTGTTGTTGTTGCTGCATGATTGAGCTGCATGATTGCTGTGTGAATTGCCGTTTTTGTTGTTATTTTTCATAGTGTTGTTGTTATTGTTGTTGGTAATTTAGTTTCAATTATTGCTGCTACTTTAGTTAAGCATATTTAATATATAGTTTAATGTTTTCAACACGACTATTTATGGCTCTGCATTTGAGCTAATGGTTTTTTTGGTACACATTTTGGTACTGCGCTAATGTATAGTTCAGATTGGTAATAGTGTCTATTATAGTAGAGATGGGTTTTATTACCAGACTTTTATAAAACTACTGTATTTTTGAGTAGGTCTTGAATAGGCACACTAAGAGTATTGATGAGGGAAGTCTTGTTTTAGCAAGTTCATTCTTGTTCTTGCATTGGCAGCCCTATCTTGTTCACTGCAAGAACAAGACATGGTAGTCCTGTTTTTGAAGGTTCGTTCTTGTTCTTGCATCGAACATATGGTAGTCTTCTTGCAAGGTCGTTTGTGTTCTTGCATCGGCAGGTCGTTCTTATTCTTGCTTTCTCAGCCTTACACACTAGAGTAGTACTGTTAAAATGCAAGAACAAGGCATGGTATTCCTGTTTTTGTAGGTTCGTTCTTGTTCTTGCATCGAACACATGGTAGTATTGTTATTGAATTTTCGATTTTGTTCTTGCTTTCTCAGTCTTGTACACTAGAGTAGTACTGATCAAATGTAAGAACAAGACATGGTAGTTTATTTTTTATGTAGTGTCGTTCTTGTTCTTGCATCGACCACATAGTAGTCTTCTTCTTGCAAGGATGTTTGTGTTCTTACATCGATCTTAGGTCGATCTTGTTCTTGCTTTCTCAGTCATGTACACTAGAGTAGTGCTGATCAAATGCAAGAAGAAGTAGTCTTTTTTGCATCGAACACATGGTTGTGTGGAATGGCATGGTCGTTTATGTTCTTGTCGATCTTGTTCTTGCTTTGTCAGTCTTGTACACTTGAGTAGTGCTGATCAAATGCAAGAACATGACATGGTAGTCTTATTTTGTATCGAACACATGGTAGTTTTTGCTTGTACACTTGAGTAGTGCTGATAAAATACAAGAAAAAGATGTGGTAACCTAGTTGTCACAGTATTGTCCTTGTTCTTGCATCGAACACATGGTTGTCTTCTTCTTGCAAGTTCGTCAGTGTTGTTGCATCAGCAGGTTGATCTTGTTCTTGCTTTCTCAGTTTTGTACACTAGAATGGTGCTTATGAAATGCAAGAACAATACATGGTAGTCTCGTTTTTGTAGGGTCGTTCTTGTCCTTGCATCGCATACATTGTAGTTTTCTTCTTGCAAAGTTCTTTGTGTTCTTTCATTCTTTCATTGTGTTCTTGTTATTGCTTGATTAGTTTTGTTCTTGCAATTTCAAGGAAACATGCTCTAAATTGGAAGAACAAACTATTAGAATCTATTAGAGTGAAAACTTAATCTAAACTAATTATACAACCTTAAATTATTTTTAAACAGTAATGTTTGCTTTTTGAGTAGTAAAGTTTTTTTATCTCAGAATCTACATATATGAATAAATAGATCAATAAATAGAGTATTCGTTTAAAAAAGTTGAGATTCGAATTGTTATTTATTTATTTATTTATTTTTTTTTATATAAGTAAAGAATGTTACCAATTTATTTAATTTCAAACAAAAATACTAAAATATTCAATAATTTTTGACTATTAAATTAATGATCAGGATAATTAAAAACAAAATAATAAATTTAAATTTTATTTTTTCAATTTATTGCTAAAAAAAACCTCAATATGTTTGGTATCCAGCCACCTCATTAGAGTCGCTGTCATTGCACTTTTGTCACTGCTCTGATGACCTCAACAAAGTGTAAAGTTTTGTTGAATATTTGGCCATGACCAGTACCAATGTTGCTGTTACACTGTTGCCAAACTTATGGACGTTGTTCATGCTGATTGTTTTTGTTGTTCGGTATTGATGATGTTCAACATCACGATTGGTTTTCCCAGCGTACTATATACATTTTTATTGCAAAACATTCGAGTCCAAGTGTATTTTCATGTTGCAAATACTATGCTGGAACTACACTTGGGACTGGGAACCAAGAACAAATGTTAAGAATAAAAACAAAAACAAAAAAAAAATATTACAACAGGAACAACTACAACGACAACCGGCAGCAGAAATAAGGTCAGCGCTATAGTGCGAAGCGGAAATAATGAATGCAACGGTCGTAAATACTGTGGAACAGAGAGAACATGAATGGGGTGAAGAGTTTGCATTGGACTGATATTGGGCCGTCATGGGTAACGTTCGTTGAACGAGAGAAAATGAGAAGTTGAAAATGATTTTCATTATAGAAAAATATTGAAATTTGTACATAGATGATCGAGATGATTAATTTGACAATAGCTGGTTATCGATGTAGAGTAGCCTATGATCAGTAGAGGATCAGAGAAGGATCGGCAGCAGATATATGATAAATGGAAGACCAGCAAAAGATCTGAAAATGATTAGCGGAAGATCATCAGAGCATCAGCTAAGGCTGAGCTGATGATTAGCGGAGATGGTTCACCGAAGAATAATCAGCAAAATATTTACGAAGATATGATCAAATATTCAGTGGGGGATCAGCACAGAATCAGAGGACGACAATCGAACGTCAATTTGTTGATCAGCGAACGATCAGGAAAGATCAGTAAATGATAATTCGATGATCAGTATGGATCATTGTAGAATCTGAAAATTATTAGCGGAATATCATCTGAGTATCAGTTGAGGATAATCTGATGATCAGGAAAATATTATAAGACGTCTAACGGAGAATGAGCGGAGGACCAACGGAGGAACAGCGAAACGATGACGAAGCATAGGCGGTGTGGTAGCGGATGATCAGTAGAAGATCAGAGAAGGGTGAGCAGCGGATATATGATAAATCAAAGACCGGCGGATCTGACAATTATTAGCAAAAGATTATCAGAGTGTCAGGTGAGGATAAGCGAAGTATAAGCTGATGATTAGCGGAGCATTAATGGACGATTAACAGAGAATTAGTGGTGTATCAGTGGACGATCAGAGAAGGATTATCGGGTGATCATAGTTTGATCAGCGAAGTTTTAACGCATCATTAATATATGATAATTAAATGAATGGATAGAATAAATAGAGGAGGATTAGCGGAAGATCAGTAAAGACTCAGCAAAACCTCAGTAGATGAATTTCAGATGATCAATGAAAAATCAGCTTATGATCAGCGTCGGATCTGAGTTTCAGCGGACGATAATCAGAGTAACAGATAACACTCAGTGTATGATCAGCAGAGGATCATTGAAATATCAGTGGAGTCTCAACAAAGGATCAATATATGAAAAATAGAGGATTAGCGTAGGATCATCTTAGGAACTGAAAATGACTAGCGGACGGTTCAACGAAGAATAAACGAAGGTTATTCTGATAAACAGCTGACGATCAACTACGAATAAGCTGATCAGCGGAGAATCATTGAATTATGCAGGGAGAATTAGCGAATGATAGACGATGTATCAGCGGAGCATCAGCAAATGATCAGCAGAAAATCATAGAAAGAAAAACGTTGAATAAAGGATACATCAGCGCTTCAGAGGAGGATCAGTGGAAGATCAGCTAATAATATAAAGGATAATCAAAAGATCAGTGGACGATCAGTAGAGGATCAGCATAACAAAAACTAAATATCAACATAGCATTATCGTAGGATCTGTGATAGATCGTCTGTTTAGCAGATATTCGGTGCAGTAGAGTAGATCGTCGCATGATCAGCTGAGATTCAACTCATGCACAGCTGAGTATTAGTTCAGTCTGCACTGCATTGATGCGCGTCCGGTCAGTTATACTGTGAAGTATTTTTGCGCATTTGTTCTTTTAACGATCGAAAATCAATTTTTCATAACTGCCGCCTAGCGCAATAAATAAAAAAAATAAAATAAATAAAAAAATAATCATCGTCTGCTGCTGCTGTTAGCGAATCGTGCGGCCGGCGTCAGGCGCTACCATGCAACATGTTGGTGGCAACGGCGGCTGTGGTGACTCCGACGGCGATCAGCAGCAATTGGCAACGATCACCATTTCGAAAAAGCGCCGATTTTTTTTTTTTTGTTTTGCGAACTCGACTGGCGAACGAGTTTCGTACGATCGCGCTGCGGCAATGCAAAGCGTACCGCGCTAAAAGCCGAAACATGTTCCGCCAACTGGAACAACGTCGAGTTTTCCGAAATATACGCTGTGTGTGTTTTTGTTATTGTTGCACAGAGAGACGTTCGTTGGCAATGTGCAGTTCGTGGTCATGAACTTGGCCAACAAGAAGACCGCAACAAATGTCGACAATACCAGCAACAATAACAACAACAACTACAATGACGACTATGAGGATGACGCTGGTTATTTTTGAGTTAGTTTTGAAGTTTTTTTTTTTTTTTTTAGTTTTTTTTTTATTTTTTTTTTTGTTTTTTTTTTCTTTTGTTAATTCGTATTTTTATGGTGCTGCATTTTGCCTACATGTTGTTGCCGTTGCTATTATTGCTGTTGTTGTAATTTTTATTGTTGCCTCGATCAATTGTATTTTTATTGAAGATGCAAAAATTGGCGTGGCAGCCGTAACAGCAGCAGCGCACAGTTGGTTGGCAAATAAATGGGTTCAACGTGTAGTTGACATTTGTTTGGTGTTGCCAGATTGCGCAAAATTTTCACTGTAACAATCATGTTTTATACTATATATGCACAATCATCTGGCAACGCCATGCGTTGCTTGCGCACCTATTGGGAACATCTTTGATTCACATTTAATTTTATTATGGTTTTTATATGCTTTTTCATTTTTTTATTATTTATTTTAGGCTAGCTTTATAAATTTTTTAAACCTTTTAGTAAGTTTAATGCTTTACTTGTAGGACGCGCCCAGACGGTAGCTTCGCATTTACGACATCACGAAGGATCCTCTGCCATTTTTTATTTGTGAATTCTACAACGTAGAAGGCAGTCAAAACAATTGCCGTACAACGATATTTTTATATATGAGTTGTTTGCTATATATCTTGACCCAATCTGTGTTATTCGCATAGACAGTTTTGAATAATTGAGTTTGAATTGCTTTGTGGCAACTAATATGGGTATAACAACAAATGCATGTAATAAAATGGCAAGTACACATAAAGTCCTGCCCTTCAGAATGTCAAGTTGGTGGAGCACTTTATGTAGTTCGTTTTTATTACAAGGTTAAATTCTTGGATTTAAAACAAATATATGGTAAATGAAAAAAAAAGCGATAGTTGTGAAAATTTTTAAAGCAAACGCAAATTATGTAGACTAAACTATTTACAGATCTTGACCATATGTAGATAATACTCATTATAGATTTTTTCTAGGTTATGACCTATAGGCGGTCATCATTAGATATGTCCTACACTGGGCTTTGTCTAACAATCAGAATGTAAGATTTGACCATAAAGAAGATAAGACCGGCTCTATAGGTGGTCATCATTAGTTAGAGTTTTGTCTACCGTCCAGAATGTAAGATCATTCAATAAGAACGATGTTATTTTGTGGACAATAGATCAAAATGATCACTAAACATTGCTCGATTTGGCTACATATAATACATCTCTAACTATTTCATGTACGTTGGTAGTAAATTTATAAAATATCATCCAAATTTTATACGGAGAAATGTAAACAATACTTATTTAGATATTCGGTTGTTCTATTGGAAAATTTGATGTGAAGAATACCCAATTTTGTATGTATTTCTGCAGTCAAATCTAAAAAGGATTTTAGAATAGTAGAATGGTGAATATAGGTAATCTTTCTATATGTGCTCCGTATTACTTTGTATAGTACAAATTCTATAAGTGGATTATAAATGATTGACCATGATCATATTCTCCATACTTTTGCACAACTGTATTCGTATTATGAAGGTATGAGCCGATACTAATGTCAAATTAGTATACATGAAAGATTATACATGCCATTCGATCAATTATTTCTTGTCTATCATTCTATTACAACTCAAACAAACCCGAGATAAGATTTAATTCCGGCAACTACAGAGATAAATGAAATATTTTGGAAAGTTTATAGCAGGTTGTCTAATTTTATCGGCAGTTTCAATGCATTTTTTGTGTACGAAAAGAAAACAAGCTTGTTATACAGACTCCGACTTTGTCTGTTTAAAATATTTCGAAAATATGTCTCTAAACTGCCTCGATCCTGCTGTCTGGGTAGTAAAACTCTTTAATGTTCCATTTTGCTGTTATATTTAGGCACTTATAAACTGAGAGATCACGCAATTAGGGGTAGGACATTTTTTGACCCCAGCTTGTGATATAGACTGCGGCTTTGTCTGTTTGAAATATTTCGAAGAAATGTCTCTAAACTGCATCGACCCTTTTTGTCTGCGGATGTAAAACTCTTCAATGTTCCATTTTGCTGTAAAACTTACCTGCTGTACTCATAAACGGAGCGATCACAGAGTTGGGGAGTAGCAAATTTTTTAATCGTTGGGTATCGTGGCGTTCTTTCAGAACATCATTCCATAAATTCTGAACTTCTTTACCCAAACATATTTGTTAAACGAACGACCAAACTCTTTACAGATTAAGACTTAAAGCCGCGTTAAGAATCACACTCTCTTCATAAAATAATCACTGAGTGTGGTCTTAGAGAGATGTTTTTAAAAATACAGGAATTCTGTCTTTTCTCTCACAAACTTCACTCCTGCTGACTATGGACCTCTTTAATCCACCTATATTCATCGTATAATAAAAATAGAGTTTGGCACTTCAGTCCTTCAAGGACTTAGGCCGAGCTCTCTCACAATTTTGAGCTGTTCGTGTTATATTTGTACTCAAAGTGGTGGGACCTACAGTTTATTGCCGAATCCGAACGGCGGGTGAGAGCTTTTCATAGGCAATGTTTTACTCTCGTAGGTTTGCCATTTACTGCCGAAAGGTAGCGCGGCATAAACAAATGTTTCTATGAAAAGATGTTGTTAGCCCCAGTCCAGGCTTGAACCGGAGACCTTTCGGCTCGCAGTCCAACGCACTAACAACTGAGCTACTCACTGACCATATGGAATATAATTCGCAGATTTGGGCAAGGGATGTTTTCTCATAGACGAAAGAATACTTACCTCCCAACTCTCAATATTGGCGATGTGGATATTGCAGAGTCGGCTGTTATCGGCATTTCGGGCATATCAAATCAATGTGACCTCCGTTGGAACGTCCATATATTTGATGTGTCGAAAGAAGCGGAGATATAATTTTGTTTTTAAAACGGTGTCAGACATACTTCACTCCTGCTGACTACCTATATTCGGCCTAATATGAAATGCAATGCGCACATTTGGGAAGAGTCTATTCTTTCACATACGAAAGAATTCTTCCTTCGCACCACTCAATATTAGCGATGTGGATATTACGATGACGGCTACTCGAAACGTTCTGGTCATATCAATTAAATGTGACCTTCGTTGGCACGTTCATAAATTTGATGTGTCGAAAGAAGCGGCCAAGTACCTTGGTTTTTTTTTTAACAGTGTAAGACATACTTTACTCCTCCTATCTTTCAGATTATTTACACCACCCATGTTCGTCCACAGTTTGAATAGAATTGGCTAATTTGGGCAAGGACTTCAAAATCATCTTTGGAATTCTATATCGAATTTTTATCTCGAAACCAAATGGATAACTCTTGGAGCCATTTATAGGTGCTAAGCCGTAGAATAATAGGCAAATTCTTTCTATACGTTTTCAAGAAGATAGATTGAAGTAAAGCGCGGTGTTTTTGGGTCATATTCCACTAGATCCATTTTCTAATTAGCCACACACAGCATAAAGCAGTAGTTTATATCATCAATTGTTGGAATTCTGTTACAAAATACTGAAGTAGAACTAACGTTATATAAACTTTGCACACAAGTCGTTCTAAAATTGCATAATTGATTCTAAAGACTAAGTTTTATTTTACTTCCGCAAGATTATTTCTTTTTTTTTTGCATTGCTCCAGATAAAAAAAAAATTATCGCGAAAAATTTGCATCAAATGCACGAAGACATCGCGTAACAACCTGATGGACGTCAACGAGAATAATTGTAGCGCTTATTCAGAGCAACAGCTTCCAGAGCAACATTATTAACAGCCAGTACCATGATCACTGGAGGAACAATAACAAGAGCAGCAACTAAACCACAACAACAACATTAACAACAGCTACAACATACAGTATGTTGTCGCCAACGTGTATTACGTTGACGACGATCATACTACGAAGACGACTATGATGATCACAGGAAAGAAGAGGACAAACACAACAACGACGACGTTGACTCGAACTGGGAAAGTATAAATTACGTGTTCTACTTTTATTTATGTGTTAACAACCCGTATTATCCTGCAAGATCCTCCAATAGCAATAATATTTATGTTCGCGTTGCCGCGCAAGTGTGATCGCGCGCGACGAGAGAGCGTAACAAGATCGCCAAGTTTTAGTCTTGAGTATCGTATGTTGAGTGTTGATTGTTTTGCTTTCAGTTTGTTTTTTTGTTATTCTGTCTTCAACAAGTGTTGCTTTTATTTAATGTGTTATTGTTATTTTTGGTGTACAATCGTTAAGTTTGCTTTTGTTTTGCTACATCTCATGGAAGAACATTTCAACACAATTCGTTGTGCATATTATTATAATCTGATTCAATCAATGTTAACAATCGTTGTCGGATACGAAAAGATTAATAATAAAAAATGTAGGATATATGTATCACGAGTAGTTCATAATTCAAATACTAACTCTGAAAGTCAAATTTCGCTCCAAAGTTGGTGTCGTCGAAATGCTGACCTCTAATAAATATTATTCTAGGCCCTTGGTCGGGAATTAACCATTGAATTTGTTGCTTTTCATAACCGGACCAGTTGTAAGATCAAAAAGATCAGGTCATATCTACCATAATCGGACAATTTTCTACTACAGAAATTGATCAACTAGGTCCATCGGGAAACCACAAATTCTCCTTCTTTGCAGACAAATATTAGAACATGTAGAATCAGATTTGGTAGAATTGTTACCGAAGTCTTGAACGAGGTTGGTGCAGTCCTTTGTGCAGAATAATGAACCATTACCTAGTGCCCAGGCTTGTTAGATCTTGAACGTAGATATGGTAATTCGGGATCTTAGCCTGTCAATATTTGTCACGAATTTACGATACTGTGAGCTCTGACAGTTCCTACATAAGCATTGATGCGAAGAACGATTAAACTCGCGATCTTGCTATATCTGGTCTCGTCGGTTGGGACTTGATTTGAGAACGAGATCAGATTTGTACAAATGTTTTCTATGGAATATGAGAAATCAAAAACATATAAAAACCAAGTTTAACGCTTTTCTTATCAAGCATTGTTTTAGTAAATTGGACGAATGTCCTAGACTGGCTTAATGCCAAAACACAAAATTGAGCCCCCAGACTTCCGCCTTAGAGATGACTGGATATTGATATAGAAGGGTAATCAAAGAAGACATGATCGCATAGGTTAGGTTTGGGTGTCGTCTCACCCCTAGTAAAAAGTATTCTAATTATGCCCATAGAATTTGTTCCCAGTTAAAACCCGACCAAGAATAGAAAAATTGTCTACTAGGTAAATAGGAATTCCATTGGAATCTGGTACTCGAGTCGAGATTCCAAACGATCAAAAACAAAATTTGTTAAATCTAGTGAAATCTTGTTCGTCCCAGTATTCCCGATAGTTCCGAAAGTGGGTGTGCAATGCCAAAACCGAGAAAAAGAAATTTTCTACTAGTGAAATACGAATTCCATTGGAATCTGTTACTGGAATCAAGATTCCAGAACTATAATAAACAATATTTGTAAAATCTAGTCAAATCTCGTTCGTCCCACTATTCTTGAAATGTTGATATTTCCGAAATTGGGTCTACAATGCCGAAACCGATAATCTCTCATTATAATATCCAATGTGCAGTAATTGTTATATTTGTACTGAAATGGTGGAACATATATCTTAATGCTGAATAGGAAAGGAGAGGTAAGAGTATTACGATAGCAACGTAATACAACGAATATAAAAATATAAAACTTTCTGTTTTATATTTTTATATTCGCCGTTTCGAACCCGGGGTTTTTAGACTCGCAATTCAGCTCACTACTCGCTGAGCCACTGACGCCACTCCCGTCAGCAATGTCTTGTAATTTGTCGTCAGTTAAAATCACCTGATCCACCAATGTTCAGTGAAACAAATCATGAGCAATTTTTGCTCATGTATAAATGATATATAGTACCATGTATGTGAAATAGTCTTCTTGATTAAAGTCTTCTTAAGCTCGATTTCTTGATCATTTTATATACCTGTATAATGTATACAGATTGAACACTGGCACATTTATTAATAGAGCTGTTGATTAAGTTATTTGATCTTCTAATAAATAAATAATAGCACGTTTTAAGCATCTATTTAATAAAATCATTCCAATTATGTATTCAAAGTTAATTTCAAATTAAAAACTTTTATTTATTTGTTTGTTTTATAAAACTATTATCTAAACTACTATTATTTTTTAAAGAATTCTTAAGAATCAATAATCTTGCATAGATCTACGCATTTTATTAAACATTGACGATCTTCTTGTGAATGTCTATTATTGGATCAGTGGACTATCTAATTTAAATAAAATTTTTAATAAGTCATTCACTTGTTTTCCAATGTGATTGACTTCATGTATCGATTTCAGTCTCAACGATCATTCGTACGTTGTCAACCGTAGATCATGTGCTTAGCATAGTTTTGTGTTAATTAAACCCACGATCGCAAAGTTTGAAATTTTTTGTAGCAAAAATAAAAAAAAAAATACCTCGAAGTGATCGACATGATGATAGCTTATGATCATGTTTGAAGCGCATGCTGGTTATGCGATCCACTAATGCTACAAGCATTAAATACCTACTTCCTTGTTATGATCTTGCCAGAGAACAACCTTTTTTGTTGTATCGCATATAATATATATTTATATAAAAATATGCAAAAATCAAGCAACAGTCAAAGATCGACAGCGCTATGAAATCCAGCCGGTAAAATATGCTTCAAGTTTTGCGTTCAAGTGCCGAAATCATTAACATCTTGTTCTTGCTGCAGAAATACATCATTTCGTGCACGTGACCTTATTTTGAGTTCCCCGCAGAATGCTTCAACGACCACAATGCAATGCAGTTTCTGTTGAAAATTTTCGATATAATGTAAATGTACCGAATGCGGACACTTATTGGGAAGTTTCCCTATGAAACTGATAAATATAATTTGTTAATTTTAAATTTTGTATTAAAATTAAATGCTTTTTGTAATATATTTTCATAATATTACTGAGTAGACATATCTGAATAATTCATAAAATACAGACATGAATACGAATTCTTCGATTAGAGGTTAGACTGAGCCTTAACTCTCATTTTTTTAAGATACCTCATTGAGCTCTTTGTAACTATGACGATTTTGTCATCGGAGTTCGCTATCAACTCATCTGTCCTGTCCGGGCCTGTGATAGAAGGGAGGTAGATGTGTGGAAGGGTTTGACTCTTCATCCGAACTGTCGATGTGAAGGCTTCCGAAGAACGAAGTGTATCCAGCTTAACTTCGCCGGTCATCATTGGTGTATTGCGGCCGTCGTTTGCCAGTGAGGAGATACCTGCCTGACTAGGATGGTTGTTGTTTTTCATTGTTCTACTAGTTGCGGATAAGTTCACTGCCGCCATACTGCTATATACCGAACCCTAGATACGACAGTTCTAGAATTTAAACTTGTCTCACTACCTGGTTAGATTCTCACGAAGGATATCTTAATCAAGCCCAGGGAATAGAGGAGATGGAAGGGACTGTACAGCGAATACCGTCTTGTCGCATTCATCGGAGTCCGCTAGCAATTCTTTTCCGTGCCCGGTGACACGAAAGACTACGGTAACTTGTATGGGAAGATTTCACTCCCCATCCAAACTGTCGATTTGCTGGCTTTCGAAGAATTGAAGAGTTGTCACCAGCGTCTTAACATTTCCGGTCACTATGGGTGTATCGCCTTCATTGTATAGTCCCACGTATTGCGGAGAAGTACAGTTCCGCCTATACAGAGATCCGCTATATAACAATACCTTCGCTAGCAACAGACTTAGTTTTTGAATTTGTCCCACTGCCTGGTTAGATTCTCAGAACGGGTATCTTTATTCAGTCAAGATGATAGAGTAGATAGGAGGGAATGTACAGCGCTGACCGTCCTGTCGTTTTCATCGGTGTCCGATAGCAACTCTTATTCCATCTCCGGTGACACGAAAGACTGCGGTGACTTGTATGGCAGGATTTTACTCCTCATCCTAACTATCGATATTCTGGCTTTCGAAGAATTGAAGAGTTGTCAGGAGCGTATCCGAATTAACATCGCCAGTCACTATGGGTGTTTCGCCTCCATTGTGTAGTCCCACGAGTTGCGGAGAAGTATAGTTCTGCCCATACAGAGATCCGATATATACCAATACCTTCGCTAGCGACAGTTCTAGTTATTAAAGTTTATCCCACTTCCTAGTTGTCACCACGGGTATCTTAATCTAGTCCAGGGGATAAAAGACGTGGGAGGATTAGTACAGTGATACGGTACAAGACGGTCTTGTCGTTGTTATAGGAGTCTGTTAAAAACTATGCAGTGTCCGATGACATGAAATACTGTCGTGACTTGTGTGGGAGGATTTTAAACCTCATCCACACTGCCAATGTGCAGGCTTTCGAAGAACGGAAGGGTTTAAACCAGCGTATCCGGGTTAACATCGCCGGTCACTATGGGTGTATTTCCATCATAGTTGTCAAATGGGGGGATACCAGTTAGTCCGACTGATTTTTCATACATTTTTGTGGTTTGTGTCGTTTCACGAGTAGTACAGTTCAAGAAGTACAGTTCCATCCATACAGACATCCATTATATACTGGTGGGACTACGTAATTTCGGAGGCCGCCTGGTATGGGATAACTCTGTTAGAACAGTGCAGTTTTAAACTGGATCCCCTTGCTTGATAAGAGGACACTGGTATCTTATTCCAGTCCAGGCGATAGCATATATGGGAGGGACAGTTAGGATTAGAGATAGATGGGAAGGAAGGGATCTCAGACCTTAGAGGAGTATGAGATGGAAGTTGCATCGTTGAGGAGCATCAATTGACAGTCATTCTCCCTGACCTTAACTAATTACATTCTATGAAGAAGTCGTTGGGGAGGTTATTTTCAGTTGGCATCTACGTGTAGCGTTTGGAATGAGGATTTTTGGAAACTAATCAAATTAATTTTCACAATGAATCAAATATTCAAATATAAAAGGTTTTCTTATGATAATTCAAAATCGAAATTAGGTGTAATTGTCAGATCTGGTACATTTACGTTATTGAGCTGAAGTTGGCAGCGGAGGTTTGGGTGATTTTATTTTTTTTTATATTTTTTATTTTGCTGTAACGTTTCGCTCACGTTTTTAGTGTTTATGTTTGTGCGCACTTGAAGAAATGAAGTATGATTTAAAACTGACACGATACACCGCTGCAGCATAGTCAGCGAAGCCAGCTAACGATCTAACGGCGTCGAAACATTTGCTTTCGCCGTTTTCAAAAAATGATCCAACCCAACCTCCTCGTTCAACATTGAGTGTATGATCAACGCCTGCTCTGATGCCTGATCAACTACAACGCCATCCTGTTCAAAAACACAGACGAGAAAAAACTATCGTGTACCGCATCTCGTAAGTAAAAATTGCGGTTTGGGGTAAGAATTATGGCTTAAATACATGATCACGCCTCAGCGTCATCGACGACGACGTCGTCTTCGTCCTTCTTGTCTTCGTCTAGCGGCAGCTGCATGCGGCGGCTTAAATTGAAGTATTAGGTGAGAAAAGCTCGCGAAAAAGTATTAAATCGTTGATCGCCAACGATTGTTGGCCATTGTTGAGGTTCTTGTTCTTGTTAATATTGGCAGTTTGTTCTTTTTGTTGTTATTGCGGTGGTTCTTGTTACTCTTGTTGTTGTTGGCCATTTGTTCTTGTTGTTGTTAACAGTTGTTTATGCCAAATTATAGGCTTCAGCAATGTGTTGATGGTTATAGCCGCGCATTCGCGTATAATTCGTTTGCGAAAAATTCGCGTAAATTAAACTAAGTGTTGAAAATTACTACGAACCGCAAAAGAAAACAAAATAAACGATAGTAAATAATTTAAAATCAGAGTCCTATGTGCAGGTTAATGATAAAGCGGAAATGTTGGAAATGCAGATCGTTTTCAAATAGGAATTATAAACCGAACGCGCTTTCCATTTGAATAGGTCCTTTAGTAAATTTGTATAGTC
Source organism: Dryomyza anilis (assembly GCA_951804985.1). Classification (NCBI taxonomy): domain Eukaryota; kingdom Metazoa; phylum Arthropoda; class Insecta; order Diptera; family Dryomyzidae; genus Dryomyza; species Dryomyza anilis. Next base: position 14,155,199 of record OX638134.1, on the reverse strand, counting down.
GGAAGAATAGTTTGGAATTTATGGTCGCTAATTTAATACTTTTTCAGACATTCTTCTATTCTAGTAGATCTATAACCTAATAGGGCAGACCTGATCATGACCAGATCATGTTTGTCATATAACTGCTCTACTAGAAATTATTCTAGAGCTATGTTCAGGAATTGATCATTCAATGTTATTTTAATATATCATCATCATCTCTAGCCTAATAGAGTTTATTTCTGGTTGGGTGTTCGGATTGCGATAAGGATAGTCTGAAGATCAGTTTGGAATTTAAGGTCGCTAATTTAATACTTTTTCAGACATTCTTCTATTCTAGTAGATCTATAATCTAATAGGGCAGACATGATCATGACCAGATCATGTTTGTCATATAACTGCTTTACTAGAAATTATTCTAGAGCTATGTTCAGGAATTGATCATTCAATGTTATTTTAATATATCATCATCATCTCTAGCCTAATAGAGTTTATTTCTGGTTGGGTGTTCGGATTGCGATAAGGATAGTCTGAAGATCAGTTTGGAATTTAAGGTCGCTAATTTAATAATTTTTCAGACATTCTTCTATTCTAGTAGATCTATAATCTAATAGGGCAGACATGATCATGACCAGATCATGTTTGTCATATAACTAGATATTATTCTAGAGCTATGTTCAGGAACTGATCATTCAATGCTATTTTAATATATCATGATCATCTCTAGCCTAATAGAGTTCTTTTCTGGTAGGGTGTTCGGATAGCGATAAGGATAATATGAGATCAATTCCAGATCACGACACTATCAACAGTAACTGCATCAATAACTGACTGAGATCAAAACTAATAATACATTTGTATTGATTTTATCATGGACTAATAATGTCTTATAGACCATGAATATTCATATTATTTTGTTTTCTTGAAATTATTGAAACTATCTTGAAATAATTTCAAACTTATTTATTGAAAATAATTTAAACTCGACACAACGCGATGCACTAATCTTATTTATTATCACAAGTGAAAATGTGACGCTCCTACATTATTATTTTTTTCTAGGGAGTAATGCACTGCGACCTGAATAGATCTGTTGTGCCCCGCTTGATACCATAACTGATGACATTCTCAGCTGTGACATCTCCATATACCATTTATAGGAAGGTCTGGTTCTAATAGTTCTAGTCCGTCAATCATATCTCCGTTAAGAATCTGATTATATGGTTACTCGATCTTGGTTGTCGATTTCCAAGTATTTGCATTCTTGTACGCGGTTGCGTTGGACATGTTTCTATAATATGTTCTGGATCTTCGTCGTCTTCTGGACAGAATCTACATGTACTGTCCGTTCGTATACCCAGATATTTAGCAAGCCAATAGTGAACTGTAAGAAGTCCAGTTAGAATTCTCAGTTTTTCTTCGATAGCTTAATACATTCTTTAAATTTTCTCAGGTCATAGGACACAACGCTCCTATTTACTGCAGACTAGGATTCTAGAAAATTTTCAACACTTCACGAGAAATATCATTGCTTGTAAGCTATCTACAACTTTCTTACACTCATGTACAGTGCTTTGCCAGATTCTAGAAGTATCCATCTCCATCTCATTTGTACACATGCGAAGTGCATAGCCAAATTCTAGAAGTTTCCACAAGTAGCGCTGAATGACCTTGTGTCGTATTTATTCTTATTTAAAAAAAAAAAAAAAAAATTTTTTACTAAAAATTCAATTTTTCACTAAAAATTCAATTTTTCACTAAAAATTCAATTTTTCACTAAAAATACAAATTTTCAACAAAAATTAAATTTTTCACTAAAAAAATTAAATTTTTCACTAAAAAAATTCAATTTTTCACCAAAAATTCAATTTTTCACCAAAAATTAAATTTTTCACTAAAAATTAAATTTTTCACTAAAAATTCAATTATTCACTTAAAATTCAATTATTCACTAAAAATTCAATTTTACACTCAAAATTCAATTTTTCACTATAAATTCAATTTTTCACTAAAAATTCAATTTTTCACTAAAAATTCAATTTTTCACTAAAAATTTAATTTTTCACTAAAAATTCAATTATTCACTTAAAATTCATTTATTCACTAAAAATTCAATTTTACACTCAAAATTCAATTTTTCACTATAAATTCAATTTTTCACTAAAAATTCAATTTTTCACTAAAAATTTAATTTGTCACTAAAAATTTAATTTTTCACTAAAAATTCAATTTTTCACTAAAAATTCAATTTTTCACTAAAAATTCAATTTTTCACTAAAAATTCAATTTTTCACTAAAAATTTAATTTTTCACTAAAAATTCAATTTTTCACTAAAAATTCAATTTTTCACTAAAAATTCAATTTTTCACTAAAAATTCAATTTTTCACTAAAAATTCAATTTTTCACTAAAAATTCAATTTTTCACTAAAAATTCAATTTTTCACTAAAAATTCCATTTTTCACTAAAAATTCAATTTTTCACTAAAAATTCAATTTTCCACTAAAAATTCAATTTTTCACTTAAAATTCAACTTTTCACTAAAAATTCAACTTTTCACTAAAAATTCAATTTTTTACTAAAAATTCAATTTTTCACTAAAAATTCAATTTTTCACTAAAAATTCAATTTTTCACTAAAAATTCAATTTTTCACTAAAAATTCAATTTTTCACTAAAAATTCAATTTTTCACTAAAAATTCAATTTTTCACTAAAAATTCAATTTTTCACTAAAAATTCAATTTTTCACTAAAAATTCAATTTTTCACTAAAAATTCAATTTTTCACTAAAAATTCAATTTTTCACTAAAAATTCAATTTTTCACTAAAAATTCAATTTTTCACTAAAAATTCAATTTTTCACTAAAAATTCAATTTTTCACCAAAAACTTAAATTTGATGCTTTCACTTTTCAGCTCTTTCATTACTCCTACAGTTTTAAATATGTATCAAACACTTAACCAAAGCAATAACACTTTCTCCATGCAACCCGTATTTTTCGACCTTAATGCAAAACGCTTTAAGCATTAATTAGTTTGTGGCCCAAATAATGCATGTTACAAAAAACACATTTTGCATGCATTTGCCACTCACTGTAGCCACACTAATTATGATGCTGCATTAATTTAAAGCAAATATTATAATTAACAATAATTTTGAAAAAAAACAAAATTATATTTTTATGAATTAATGTTTGCACGCAAGCGGTTAATAAATTAATTTGTAAATAATGCGTGGCCTGCTGCTGTATTGGCCACAAGAAATGGCCCCCCCATTTTTACTACCTACTGCTGTAATAATCAACAAACCCCCCTCGCATACCCCATACATTTTTAGTACTACGTGCTGCTGTATGTCGCTTTAGGAGCTCCTCATCTTCACATCTAATTAGTTATTAATTGAGCTGGAAAGTTCTGAGAATGTTAAACGCCGCAGGAAATCAGCGCCAGCCGGGCAATGCGCCGTTGCCGCCGCGCACCGCTGCTTTACTGGTCTGGCGTTACCACACCGTGTTGGCCAAATTATCGCCTGCGCTTGTTTGTTGGCTTGTTTGTATGCGCAAGCAGCGCACACGGCGCTATTTCGCTTTTGGCCATATTATAAACATTTGTATTTTAATGCGCATATGTTGTATGTGGAGCAGGTAACCGGTTATCGCTTTATGGTTGGTATTTTTACGTGATTGCACTTTTACATTTTCATTCATAAATATGAAAAAATTTTGAAATTGTACATTTGACGTTGCGAATGTGTATTAGAGTTGGAGTTAAATTGTTTTAACTCACGCCAAACATATATTATGCAGCGGTGAATACAATGTGTTGGACAGCGCAACATTCCAAACAATTATTAAGATTTTTGCATCTAAATGTACTAAATTTAAAAAATGTAAAAAGCAAAATCATATGTACTCACGCCAAACATATATTATATCACAAACATATATATGTTTGCCAGCACAAATTAGTCAAGACATTAATTAATTTGATTGTTTAAATAGATTAATTTTAAAACTTTATTGAAATATAAAACAGCCAAATTTATTCTTCTTTTAATTATTCCTCTTTATACAACGAAATAAAAACTCAAAAGCTTATTTGATTAGCATTTAACCTATGTTGTGTTCATGTGACTAACTCTACATTTGACAAGAGTTATCTGTATTTGCAGCGACACAAATATGTTTGAACATATTTGGTGATTTCATTATTTCGCATACTTTTAGGAGCATTTGATTAGGAGCATTTAACGGCACACACAATGAATTTAAAATATATAGAATTCTATTTTACATTTTCGAACACTATTGATTACACAGTACCACGATTATTTAGCTTAACTATCCATCTTCCGATTCAATCAATTCAATCAATTCAATCAAGAAACAATTGGAAAATGCAAAAAGCTGTTTCAGAGGCAGCCAAGCCCCTTCATCAGCGATCTTTCTCTGCAGATTCTACATTTCAAGTCGCTGAAGTGCAGCCTACGTATTTGGTACTGTGGAAACTCTGCAGCCTATACCCTAGTAGAAATTTGCCCGATACGCCATCGGGAAATGATCGGTTTTTCGTTGGGTAAGCCCTATTAGAGAAAAAGACAATGATCAGTCTTTGCATGCCCTTATCATGCTTACCATAGCAAGGTTTCCATTATCTAAACAGTCAATGTTCCCGATCATAGCTACATTATTTGTTCCTCATAACAAAATCAGCATCAGGCAATGATCGAGATTAATGAGAGAAACCCTATTATGCTCGGGCTCAGACAAGGCAATTGTTGGGTAAATAATAAAATGGGGAATTGGCCGATCAGTACATGATCATGGGCTGAGGTCAATACATGATCTGGACACTGCGTTACAAGGACATTATGGGCCTCGTCATATTCCGATCATCTGAAATAATGACATAATCACTTCATGACCATGGCCCTATCAAAATTTCTACTATGGTACGTAGCAAATTGCTGCACGCAACAACAACTTTGGCAAAATCTTGAGTTGATGCATTTTTTTCTTTTGGTTCTTACTTCAATGCACATAATTCATATTATGTTTATTGGAGAAGGAAAACTTAAGCGACTTGAAATGTAGAATCTGCAGAGAAAGATCGCTTACTTCAATGCACATAATTCATATTGTGTTTATTGGAGAAGGAAAACTTAAGCGACTGCCTCTGAAATAGCTTTTTGCATTTTGCCAATTGTTTCTTGTTTTATTTGTTGGTACAAAACACCCAATTTGTACCGACTGGACCTTGAACACGTTAAGACAATATCTTAAAGTAATCAAAAGAGGTCGTTAAACAAAAACAATTAATATAAAAAATATATTTAGAAAAAAATGTTTAGAATAAATTTTTTTTTTATTCATTTTTTTTTATAAAATTTATCTCATCGATTATCGAGATTGATTCGAAAAGTATTGCGATATTGATGTTGTAATCATTTAAATATCGTATCTCTTCCTTAAATTTTATTGTATGAACAATTTTTATATATAGTAGTGATAAAGCAACGAGATCGTACTTTTTTTTTAACGCAGTTCGAGAAAACTTCGATCACCGAAGAGTTCCGAAACATGGCAGAGTGGGATTATCTTGCCATAATTATGTTTTCCCTAATAATTTAATTTTCTACTAGGGTCGCTGAATATGAAGAAATGGCCCTGATGAAAACTAAACATAAAATGTTGAACATTTAAGCATCATTATCGAAAACAAGTTAAACACAAAATGTATTAAAAATTAAAACAATTTGATATTTTTGTTTTTTAATATTACCACCGTCAACTGAATCTAATTTTTAAACATTTTTTTTAAATTTTAAACTGGCTTATTTCGGAAAACATATGAGCTAGAGTTCAAAATTTTGAATTTTTCTTAGTTTCGTATGAGCGAACATTCATGAAATATTTTAGCAATTTCAAAGAGAATGATTTATAAAATTGTTAAGGTTTCATTGATTTAAAGTGGAATATCCCAATGTTTAAAATCGTTCTAGTGCTTAAAAACGAACTGTAGAGACTTTGTGGAACTTTTACCATAAAATTTACTTTTATGCATTATATGTACACGCATTGAAAAAACATGGTTTTAGTGATCATATTTGAAGAGCAGCATATGATGGTTGTAGATAATCATGAACAATGTCTAATAACGTTTTACCATAACAATATGGTAAACCATTACAATATTATGATTTCGCACAACAAAACTATGATCATCAGTGACTATATTTTGAATCCACACACACGCTGCAAAAAAAAAAAATGACTCTCCCAAACATAATTATGCAGGCATTAACATGTATGTTTGGAAATTTATGTAAACATAATATATAAAAGGTTTTTCAACAGAGACGCTACAAAAGTAGAGCGACAGGGACAGCAAAGGACGCCATATTTCTTGCCGATCTTTTGACATTTCTCTTTAGTAAGGTTTGCTATTTCATGATGGAAAGATATACGAATTCGAATTTCGGTAGTAAATTTTAATAATTTCGACTCGTTGTTGACTCGTATATCTCTCTACCATGAAATGGCAAACCTTACTAAAGAGAAATGTCAAAAGGGCGGCAAGAAATATGGCGTCGTTTGTTGTCCCCGTCGCTCTACTTTTGTAGCGTCCCTGTTGAAAAACCCTTGAAAAAAAACTTTTGTAGCACTTTTATTGAAAACCTCTTTAATGGCCTGATAAATCATTTGTAAACAGAGTTGTCTTGAGACTTGAACAGTCTTGTAATGAGCTCTGATTTATATTATGATATCACGGAGACATTTTGATGTTGCCCCTTAAAATGGTATATGTTCTAATAGAAACATAAAAATTACTACATCCAAACAAAATAAATATTTGAACTGAAACATAAATATGTTTAAAATATAACAAGATTTGGAATGACCTGAACATAAATATGTTTCCAGAGAAACATATCAGTTGTTTCAGTTCAAAAATTGGTATGTTTGCATAAAAACATATCTAAATATTTTTGGAAAGGAATGCTGAAAATAAAATAAAAATAAAATATATATTTCTTTTTATTAATTTTTATTAAAAATCATTAGACATGCACAGTGGGAATTAATAATAATTGAAGTGCTAATAATTGAAATAATTGAAGTTCAGCACATAGCGTTGGCAAGGAATTCGCGGAGCCTGTTGTAAAAAACCATGCCGAATTATGCTTGAAAATAGAAGCACTGATATTTCAGTTGTGGTTTTTTTGATGAAATATTCGTGTCGGCTTTTCACAATATAAATATGTTCAAAAGATGGCAAAATATATGGCGTAGGTAGAAAATTCTGCGCAACGTTGCCAACTTCGTCCGTCGATAACTAATCGAATGAAGACGAGCGAACATACGTTATAATTAGATTTGAATAGCATTTTCTGTTTGTTTTGAAACAGAGTTATAACTAGAAAGCGATTTGCGAAATATGCAAGTGCATATTTAAACGAAGCCTCAAATTTAAATCGGCCAAAAACAGAATTGATTATCGTTAAAAACTAATTCGAATTATGGGCAATCTGTTTTGCATATTTGCATATTTTGAATATTTTGCATATTTTTTTGCATATTGCATATTTTGCATATTATTTGCATATTTTGCATATAGTTTCAATATTTTGCATATTTATTGCATATTTGTTGCATATTTTTTTTGCATAAATCATCCAAATATCTCGTATATACGAGCGTTTAATGAATTTATGTAGATTACTAGAGTAATTTAAAGTCAAAAAAGCAATATTCCGACATTTCTTGACTATTTGTTTTTGTTGTTCTGATGTGTTTTGTCACATTTTTAAAATAGTATAGACCAAGTCCTTCGATAAATTTTAGTTGGATTTACTAATTTCAATATTGACATGATTTATTGATATGATATCAGACAATTTTCTGCATATATTACATTTTTAGTAGACGATATAACGAACAAAATTGAGATTGTTTAAGCGACTCGAAGCCTCCAGATGCCTCCATTTATTCTCAATGTAGCTTTGATCCTCATAATTCTGATTTCTTCATATTTTTTGTATATTTTGCATATAATTTGCATATAAGTTGCATAAATTTTGCATATTTTCGGAATATCATTTTGAATATAAATCCGATCTCTAGTTATAACCAAGTAAACTGCCAAGAAATAGTATATTCAAATGCAATTAAAATTTTATGTTTGTATTGTAACATATTTATGAAAATTTTGACAGCTTCTGCTGGGGAATATATAGAATGTTTACACATAGTAATATGCTATTACAATCTGAACAATAATTTAATTACACTTCATTCGTAATACATGTGTGGTAATTTCTTATTATTTTTTAATTACATTCAAACATATTCAAACATATCTTTTCTATATCCGTGCAACCATGCAATGTTTGTCAGAGATCATATTATGATTCCACTCAACAATACTATGGTATTATGATTTCACACAACTATCCTATGATTGTTATGACCATTTCCAGAATTCACACAACCACACTATGTTTGTTTGCGTCCATATTATGATTACACACAACTACTGACCATATCCAGATTTTATACAACCATACTATGGTTGTCAGTGATCATATAATGATTCCACACAGCTATACTATAGTTGTCAGTGACCATATTCAGATTTCACACAAACATACTATGGTTGTCAGTGACCATATAATGAATCCACACAACCATACTATGGTTGTTAGCGACAATATTATGATTCCACACAACAATGCTATATTTGTTTCTGACCATTTCAACATTTCACACAACCATACCATGGTTGTCAGCGACCATATTATGATTCCACACAGCTATACTATGGTTGTCAGTGACCATATCCAGATTTCTCACAAACATACTATGGTTGTCAGTGATATTATGAATCCACACAACCATACTATGGTTGTTAGCGACAATATTATGATTCCACACAACAATCTATGTTTATTTCTGACCATTTCAACATTTCACACAACCATACCATGGTTGTCAGCGACCATATTATGATTCCACACAGCTATGCTATGGTTGTCAGTGACCATATCCAGATTTCACACAATCATAATATTGTTATATAAGAATTGTAGTTTTTTCCATTATAAAAACAAACAATAATATAATCTTACAACTCGTTACTATACTAACTATAAAAAAGCATCAACAGATTTTCATCTTCACTTTGACTCTTAACATTAAAAAGATTCTACGAAAAGAAATTAAAGATTTTGCATGTCAATATTTGGATAAGTTCAACGCACACTTGCAGCACGTTCTGGAGTCTATAATAAAAAGTAAGTTAAATAAACAAAAATAGAAGTTACAAAAAGAAAACAAAACGAACTTGCAGGTCGTTATGCTCAGGCAGCAAATAAAAATAATCATAAAAAGGTAAATAATAGAAAAAAGAATTAACAAAGAAAAAAGTAGTAAAAGCTTCAAGTAAAAAGAAACACATGGAACTACAAAAAATTTAAACTAAGACTTAAGTGCGCTAGTCTTAGATGAGGTTCAATGTAGATACAGATACACATTTTTTGAAAATTTATTTTTTTATAATTACCACAAATAACGTGCCACTTATGGCTAATAAATTTATTGCCTGTACGACGTCAGAATGCAATTAAAATTAATTTTTACCCATAATAACGTTGATCCTTACTCAATGCGCTGACAGGATCACTGAACTGTATCCACAAAAAATAAAAAACGAAAACAATTAAATAAATTTCGTTACACTCAATGGCTTCGGGGTGCGCATATAGAAATATTTTGTAAACAAACATTATTTGAATTTTCCATAGCCAAAGATGTTGTTTAAGAAACCTTTAGAAATAAAATAGGCAAAACTGCAAATCGATTTGAGAAATTGTTTACATCCGGGTTTTGGGTTAAATGCCTGGTACTGCCCGTCCATTACTTTTGTACCTGCCTGTCTGGATGCCTGCACGCAATCCATTATGTCATGTCAGTAGTTGTAGTAAATAAATAATTGCCTACGCAGTACAATTGGCCATATAGTCATGACAAACGTCGAACAAAAACTAAAAAGGACAACGTCGAACAGCTGCAGTCAGAAGAAAGCATTGAGAAAGAGTCCTTCGAGGGCGCACATTTTCTTTTGCCCAGTTTGGAATTATTTCTTTTTTTTTGTACAATTTCAATTTTCTGCAATTCTTTAAATGCCATTTAGGCTAACAAAAGACTTCAATGCAAACATTGCCAAAAGAAAGATGCCAGCATCTTTTATATATCTGTTTTTGCAAAAGGATTTATTTATATTTGTTGAATAGGCTATTTTTCTTCAAATTATTTAGTTCAGGGACATATTATTATTGAAATTTCAATATCAAGATTTGTCTTTTTCTCACTAAAAATTCAATTTTTCACTAAAAATTCAATTTATCACTAAAAATTCAATTCTTCACTAAAAATTCAATTTTTCACTAAATATAAAATTTTTCACTAAAAATTAAATTTTTCACTAAACAAACAATTTTTCACTAAAAATTCAATTTTTTACTAAAAATTCAATTTTCACTAAAAAAAAATCAATTTTCACTAAAAAAAAAATTAATTTTTATCTAAAAATTAAATTTTACATTAAAAATTATTTTTTTTTTTTACTAAAAATTAAAATTTTAAATTTTTATTTAAAATTAAATTTTTCAATAAAAATTCAATTTTGCACAAAAAATTCAATTTTTCACTAAAAATTCAATTTTGCACTAAAAATTCAATTTTTCACTAAGAAATCAATTTTTCACTAAAAATTCAATTTTTCACTAAAAATTCAATTTTTCACTAAAAATTCAATTTTTCACTAAAAATTCAATTTTTCACTAAAAATTCAATTTTTCACTAAAAATTCAATTTTTCACTAAAAATTCAATTTTGCACTAAAAATTCAATTTTTCACTAAAAATTCAATTTTGCACTAAAAATTCAATTTTTCACTAAAAATTCAATTTTTCACTAAAAATTCAATTTTTCACTAAAAATTCAATTTTTCACTAAAAATTCAAATTTTCACTAAAAATTCAATTTTTCACTAAAAATTCAATTTTTCACTAAAAATTCAATTTTTCACTAAAAATTCAATTTTTCACTAAAAATTCAATTTTTCACTAAAATTTCAATTTTTCACTAAAAATTCAATTTTTCACTAAAAATTCAATTTTTCACTAAAAATTCAATTTTTCACTAAAAATTCAATTTTTCACTAAAAATTCAATTTTTCACTAAAAATTCAATTTTTCACTAAAAATTCAAATTTTCAGTAAAAATTCAATTTTTCACTAAAAATTCAATTTTTCACTAAAAATTCAATTTTTCACTAAAAATTCAATTTTTCACTAAAAATTCAAATTTTCACTAAAAAAAATGTTTCACTTAAAATTTAATTTTCATTAAATATCAAACTTTATATAAAAAAATTAAATTTCAATTTTCACTAAAAATTCAATTTTTCACTAAAAATTCAATTTTTCACTAAAAATTCAATTTTTCACTAAAAATTCAATTTTTCACTATATATTCAATTTTTCACTAAAAATTCAATTTTTCACTAAAAATTCAATTTTTCACTAAAAATTCAATTTTTCACTAAAAATTCAATTTTTCACTAAAAATTCAAATTTTCACTAAAAATTCAATTTTTCACTAAAAATTAGATTTTTCTCTAAAAATTCGTCTTTCATTAGAACAAGTTTCTAATTGTCATAAATATATATTCAAACTTTTTTTTTTAAATTCAATTTTATAATCATCATAAAGTTAAATGTTCGGTTTACAATATGCCTTTTTGTTTTATCTTTTAGATGCATTGGTCAATGTTATTTTATCATACAAAAAGTGCAATAAATACTTGCCGCAAACAAGATTGTTTACCACAAAATTTGACAAAGGGTTTTACTCATTTAGTTTGTAGTAGAAGTAAAGGGTTTTTTAACAGGGACGCTACAAAAGTAGAGCGACAGGGCCAGCAAAGGACGCCATATTTCTTGCCGCTCTTTTGACATTTCTCTTCAGTAAGGTTTGCCATTTCATGATGGAAGGATATACGAATTCGAATTTCGGTAGTAAATTTTAATAATTTCGACTCATTGTTGGCTCGTATATCTTTCCATTATGAAATGGCAAACATTACTGAAGAGAAATGTCAAAATAACGGCAAGAAATATGGCGTCGTTTGCTGTCCCTGTCGCTCTACTTTTGTAGCGTCCCTGTTGCAAAACCCTTGAAAAAAAAACTTTTGTAGCGCTCTTATTGAAAAACCCTATAGTAAAAAAAAGGCCATAAGTACTGTCATAAAGGGTTTTTGTAATTTTTGGGGAACGCATTATCACTTCTAATTGATTTTACAAACTCGTTACGTATTATTTATAGAAACATTTGTTAATAGAAAATATCGTATACATGTATTTTGTATTCTAATACGATCGAAGTTTGGTATGTGTCGTAAACAAAATTTCTGGAAATTGTTCAAATATAATTTTTTTCAATAAAAGAAGAGATTTTGAAACCTTATGTTCTTTACAAAAATATAGTAAGGGTGTTCATAGCATCCGCGTAAATCTCGTAAATAGTGGAAATTTCGTAAATAGTACACCTAGAAAAAAAATCACTCAAATCCCATTAAAATTGGTCAATAGGACAATTATTGATTTAATAGTATGCAAAAAATAATTTTTTTTACATAAACTCAATGGCAATGTCATGGTATTTTCTAGTATTTAATGGTATTATCCGATTAAAATAATAATTTATCCTATTGACTATTTTTAATAGTAAAAAACTATTATTTATATAGTATTTTTTTATGGGTGTAGAATTTAGGCAAAATTTGTATGAGAATATTTTACGTGCTACTCATAAATTTATTTGTAAATATATTTTCATAAACATTTTGCTGTACATTTTCGTTAGTTGTCAATAACAAAATTTTTGTAGCAAATGATTGTTTATGAAATTGCATTGTGTAGTGATAATATTTGATTTAATTAAAAATAAATTAAACCCAAGATTACGCGAAGTCAAAACAAAGTGCGTTCAAATCAAATTACGCGTACATTTTCTTTTTTACGAGAATAGAAATTCCCCTTAGTATATTACATTATTTCATAAAAATATTCACTTGCATATTTAAAACGATTTCTATTTCTACACAGATCTCTTTTATATATAGAAAAATCCATCATTGTTTTACATTGTAGTCTCAAGAACTCAGAATAGATCACATAGACCCCAAAATAGTGTTACGTAATGTTATGTAGAGTTTGACTATTTCAAGTACTATCTGCCTGCCTGACTGACAGACAGCCACTCCTGTGCCTCATTGACGTTGCCACTCAGTGGGCTAAATAAACAAATTAAACACAGTAGAGCCAGTCATAAGAATTGTTTTTTAACTTGGGTCAATAAGAAAACAATTTAACGGCCATAACTTGGATATTTTATGATGCAGCTATCAAGTGTTAAGTACACTCAACAAGAGAGCAAAAAAAAAAGATACCAAAAATAAAAAAAAAGAACTCTGTTTAAGTACACAAACACAACTTGATCGTCGAGTCAACATATGTCTCTTCGGTACTATTTGGTTCTTCTTTCTGTTCTGATAGAAGAAGGCTTTTCATTTGTTGGGGGCCCCAATGCAGCTCCATCTTTCTCTACATTGTTGTCGTTCATAAATTTTTCAGCTTGCCCGCTGTATTTGTTTATTGAAATAACAGTTAAATACGTATTATTCAACTACTCTAAAGTCGACTGGGTTATTTACAATATGCCTCTTTCGGACGGTCAGGGGCGGACTTGCCATATGAGCTCATAGAGCTTAACTTTGTGGACCGATCAAAAATTTGAATAATTTTCAATGTATAAATAATCATACAAACAATTATAACAGAAACTCGTGCTATGTGCTAAAATCACTAATGAAAAAGTTCTGTTTAGACTTATAGTAGGCCTATTGATTTAATATATAAAAGGACCATTGAGTTCCCCTTTTAGAAATTTACCCTCCAAGCATCATTATCATGACCAGAATATGTACGTCTTATATGAGGTAGAGTTATGACAAGGTATAAATTTAATGATTAGATTCCGATAATGATCTTTGAAGGTTCTAACTGAAAAAGGTCCGATGTGCAAGTTTCAAAGAGACTGCTCCAATTGAGAAACAGTAATTTTGTGGATCTAAAAGATCGATTTTAATAAAACCTGTAAGAAAGGTTAGGTCACATGCAAAATATTGAAGTAGGACCATTTTAATAAGTTGTATAGTGAAACTAGTAAGAATTATGAATGTTATAGTCGTTCTTTAAATACTCAAAGCCACTAGAAAGATTCAGTAATCATAATTTATGCCAATATTGAGCTCATCGGTCAGAAATTTTTAAAAATAGATTACAGTCAAATATATTATTGGAATTTAGAAAATCTAGTTGGTGACTCTTATTTCTGCAACGAGGATTTACATTTTTCTATACCTTCCACGCCTCCTTCTGGATAATAAAAAGTGTATTCACTCTTTCAATTTGAGTGTAGAGTGCAAAAAATGACAGAATACGTTGTATTAAAAGGCCGATTTAGATGAATAATAGCCGAAATATGAATGTGAATGTATTTTAACCACCGTTGAAAATAACAAACAAAAGATTTATGAAAAGATATCCAGAGGAAATTGATGAAAAATAATGTTGTGGGCCAGCTTATATTTTGAGCCTTTTAAAAATGAAAAATTTCCAATTCCAGTCCGCCCCTGCTGGCGTTGCAGTAATTTCAGTGATTATTTTATTTGTGATATTTTTTCTACTATTTCTATTCTTTATTCTTCGTTTTTTTCTCTCAAAAGTCCCAGCCGTTCAAGCACTTTAAAAATATTTTCAAATTTATGCAGCCTCAATACTTTGTTTGTGGCTTTGCAAACAAATTGAAAGTTAACTTAACGAGGTGCTAAAATGAATTGAAGCATTAATTAGTTAGCAGCAATTTTTTTTTAAGGAATTATATTTTTTTAATACTTGTGAATTTTGGTAAAATCCAACATTGTTGTGTGTGGCACATCATAGTAAATTACAAAAATACATTTTGTAATGGCGAAATGTTTGTTTTACAATTTCTCTAAAATGTGTATAACACAACATACAAAATATATATATTAGTGAAAAATTGAATTTTTAGTGAAAAATTGAATTTTTAGTGAAAAATTGAATTTTTAGTGAAAAATTGAATTTTTAGTGAAAAATTGAATTTTTAGTGAAAAATTGAATTTTTAGTGAAAAATTGAATTTTTAGTGAAAAATTGAATTTTTAGTGAAAAATTGAATTTTTAGTGAAAAATTGAATTTTTAGTGAAAAATTGAATTTTTAGTGAAAAATTGAATTTTTAGTGAAAAATTGAATTTTTAGTGAAAAATTGAATTTTTAGTGAAAAATTGAATTTTTAGTGAAAAATTGAATTTTTAGTGAAAAATTGAATTTTTAGTGAAAAATTGAATTTTTAGTGAAAAATTGAATTTTTAGTGAAAAATTGAATTTTTAGTGAAAAATTGAATTTTTAGTGAAAAATTGAATTTTTAGTGAAAAATTGAATTTTTAGTGAAAAATTGAATTTTTAGTGAAAAATTGAATTTTTAGTGAAAAATTAAATTTTTAGTGAAAAATTAAATTCTTAGTGAAAAATTGAATTTATAGTGAAAAATTAAATTTTGAGTGAAAAATTAAATTTTTAGTGAAAAATTGAATTTTTAGTGAAAAATTGAATTTTTAGTGAAAAATTGAATTTTTAGTGAAAAATTGAATTTTTAGTGAAAAATTGAATTTTTAGTGAAAAATTGAATTTTTAGTGAAAAATTGAATTTTTAGTGAAAAATTGAATTATTAGAAAAATTTTAATTTTTAGTGAAAAATTTGAATTTTAAAGAAAAATAGAATTTTGAGTGAAAAATTGAATTTTTAATGTAAAATTTAATTTTTAATGAAAAATTGAATTTTTAGTGAAAAATTGAATTCTTAGTGAAAAATTGAATTTTTAGTGAAAAATTGAATTTTTATTAAAAAATTAATATACAAAAATTTATGCTGTTTTGAGTTATACTGTTTTCAATAACCTGTTTTATCCCGTTTTGAAAAACAATTTTATGAAAACAGTTTCTATTCCATATTATAATTAATACTTCCAGGAAAATTGTATCATTATTCTCAAGAAATGTCCCATTTTCATTAAATAATGTGCACGCCTCTCAAACTGACCATAACACCTTATTCCTATAATTGAAAAACATGCACTTGTCAATTATATTCAATTTAAAAATATTCCCACACAAAACTATTGCATGATATAATCAATGATACAATAAGATAATTCCAAGGATCAGTCAAGCAATAACAGTGTAGTGAGTTCTCTAGAAAATGCGAAATACTCGTTGAATATTGTGCAAACATCATTCAAACCACATTTTGAAATCATTTAACGGACACACCTTACGGTAGCAGCCCACAACAAAAAAAAGGGACATACCAAGAAACGTCAGAATTGTGCCTTTTAAAATATTACAATAAAGTCCAAAAACCAAGAAATTCACATGTGTGCTGGAAAATGTGTCAAAGGCTCTAAGGATATACAAAAGACAACGATGCAAAAAAGGTGTTTTGCAAAAAAAAAACAAAAGCAAATTGAATTTAAAGTAATATAGAAGAAAAGTAAGCCAGAAAAAAATGCAAAAAATGTGCACAAAGCAAAACCAAATAAATACCAACAAATCAACATATTTTTATATACTTGGTACCCGAACTATACAAAAACCAAACGGTAGACCTTACAGGAGCTAAAGAAATGACAGAAATGACATGAGAAAGTTATGAGCGCAAGAACAAAATGGCATATGGACAGATTTTCACCTTTGGAGATAGATGAAAAAGGCAAATAATCCGGTAAAAGGTAAAAAAAAAAAATTAAAAAAAAAACACAAATGTAACAGAAATAAAAAATAAACATGCGCCACAAAGACCTACTGTAAAACTGTGCAATGTGCGTCTAAAGAAAGTGGAATTTTTCAAAGTTGTGTAAGAAATACAACAAATGAAATCCTTGTGGCTGCCTGTATATTGAATCAACAGGATGTCGATGCTTAAAAAATTAATTCAATGAATCAAAATGTAAAAATAACATTTTCTCGCACACAAATGTATGCGTTGTCAGGATCAATCGACGTGAATAACATAATACAATGTGACGGTGAAAAAATCTACGCACATAAGAAGACACTTTGGCGTTACGAAAAAATGTTTAAAAAAAAAAAAACCTTCCTCAAGTTGTAGGATTTATTTATTTATTTCTGTATTGTGGAATTCCAACAAATCCTTCGAGACAGCCAACGTGTGTTGTATTTTGCTGCCCCCTGCAACCAACAACCCCCAGCATCTTTTGTAAAAAACGAATCCTCTATAAATCCTCTCGGTTGATGTTAGGTTGCAAATAGATACGTAAAAAATTAGCTGTCTGCATTTGTTGAGCTCTGTGATCCTTAGACACGTAGATTTTTCACTTTGATTAATTGAAATTAATGGCAAAAGTTTGTTTTGAGTATGAGTGAAAGCGTGAAATTGCAAAGCAATTGTCATAGCACTAATCCAATTAGTTAGGGTATAAGCGACATATAGAAATGTTGCATTATGCCTTTTTATAAATAGATTGAAGTATATAATTATTTTATAATAGAACCTATCTTTTCTGTGGAAGAAGCGCTTATGGCGCACGTTTTTTCAATTTATTAGAATTTTGTTAATTTCGCTAAGTAGTGATTTTAAAACTTATTATAAAACATTGTATCATATTATTTGTATTGCATTTCATTAATTTTTGACACTTACTCTCTTTTCAGGTATGTTTTCTACTCTTATGGATACAAATTATAATAAATATTTATAATAAGTAAGTAAAGTATTAAATGAAGGTTTAAGAATATTAGAAAAATCATTAAAAAATGTCTTTACTACTATTAGAATCATTATAAAACTAAATAAAGATGTTGAGAAACCTACTAGAAATTTATACGATGCAAGAACAAGAACGGCCCTCGAAAAACAGGAGCAAGAACAAGACTACCAAGTTTTATTTTTGTACTTGCGTTTACTGGAACCTAGTACAAGTTCTACTAGGGAATAACTAAATTTTTTTGAATATACGGTATGAGTACATTTGGAAATAACCGTAGAAAAAAATGTTCGGCAGGCTCAACGTAGTTTAGAAACATTTTTCAGAAGGTTTTAAACAGACAATGGTGGAGTTTGTATCAAATCCTTTCTGTTATCTGCTTTTTCCCAAAATATGCCAAACCCGATACAGACATTTTTACTTACGACATATTCCAGACGAACACACAGATAAATGAATGTTTGTGGTAATCGTTTGGCAGATTATCAAATTTGATGGAATTTCAAAGGTATATTCCAGGCATATTTTGGGAATTGAGAGAAAACATACAGTTTTGATATGAATTTCGAATTTGTCTGCTCAAAAGTTTTCAAATATAAGATTCTAAATTATGATTATGATTCTAAACTGCAGATATATTCCCCCAGACACAATTTTTGGCAGCGTCGAAGCAGTTTAGAAACATTTTATCGACCAGAAATGCACGTTTTTAAGTCAATTTATATATATTGTTGTAAATGTTCTGTTGGACAATGTTCAATTGACATCAATGTTAACTTGAAGTTAACTTAAAATCTACCTTAAGTTTGTAAAATTTACTTAAACTCAGCATTGAGTGTTTAAACTCATCTAAAATCAAACTGAAAGCCAACAAAAGTAATCTACAAATAAAATTAAAATCAAGTATATATTAACCCAACTTAAAGACACAATTTTGGCAGGATCAATGCAGTTAAGAAACCTTTATTTCGACAAGTTGTCTGTATTCTACCCGTACACAAGATATGTCTTCACAAAATGTGACAATCTGCTATACACTTCCGAAATTAGATCATTTATCTGTGCGTTTGCTGGAAATATTCCTGAATAATGCCAGACATTTTGTCTCGGGTACATCATTAAACAAACTATTTCTTTGTTGTCTTTGAATACGTTTTTGAGGTATTTCAACTCATAATTACGTCCAAACTTTAGATTTTAAATTATTCAATCTTAAAAATTCGTAGACTGAATAAAAAAAAAATTACTTAAAATGTATATTTAAAAATCCTAGTAGAACTTCCGAACTGAACCATGCAATTTTTTCAATCAACATCGTAAACTTACAAGTTATTCTCATATTCACAACATAGTAAGCTTTACATTATCCTAACAGTCAATGATCTCGACTAGATCGTCATAAGGTATATTCAAATGGGTAATGAATGGAACTAAATTCGGTAACGAGAAACTATCGAAACTAACTTAACATCGCACACACAAAGAAGAGAGATTTGTTGCGCTAACCAACTTTATACCCAACCAACTTATTCGGTTCTCTTAACCGCTTAGTCGGTTCTTATAGTCAAAACTGAAAGTAATATAGTTTGGACTACAACCAATTTAGCAAAGTTTTAGAACAATTTGAAGGTTATGCAAATATTTGTATAGGTTATGCAAAAAAATATGTAGAAAATTAGTTTTAACCGAATTAAGTAGGTTGTTATAACTATTTTTTTTGTACCACATGCAAAAAAATAATTTTTCTGTGTGTAGTAAGAATGTGGCTGATACATTTTTCTTTTATACCCAACCATCTTATTCGGTTCTCTTAACCGCTTAGTCGGTTCTTATAGTCAAAACTGAAAGAAACGTAGTTTGGACTACAACCAATTTAGCACAGTTTTAGAACAATTTGAAGTGTGTATAGGCTAATATTTAAAGCGCCAACCGAATAAGGTAGTACTGCAAAAAAATATGTAGAAAATTAGTTTTAACCGAATTAAGTTGGTTGTTATAACTATTTTTTTTGTACCTCATGCAAAAAAAAAATATTTTTCTGTGTGTAGTTAAGAATTTGGCTGATGCATCTTTGGAAAACTTTCGGAATTTCATGGGGTAAATCATTGTCATGCCCTAAGCATACTTATCTTAATAGTATTTATATTATTTAAATAGTTAATAAGTAGTCCCGATCACAGCAACTTTAGTTCCTACTTATAAGGAATATTCAATCGGGTAATTTCTATCAATCTAGAAAACGTTAAACTAACGGACTACCTAAATATCCCTAGTAAAGGGTTTTGCAACAGGGACGCTACAAAAGTAGAGCGACAGGGACAGCAAACGACGCCATGGCAAACCATTTCATGATGGAAGGATATACGAATTCGAATTTCGGTAGTAAATTTTAATAATTTCAACTCATTGTAGGCTCGTATATCTTTCCATCATGAAATGGCAAACCTTACTTAAGAGAAATGTCAAAAGAGCGGCAAGAAATATGGCGTCGTTTGCTGTCCCTGTCGCTCTACTTTTGTAGCGTCCCTGTTGAAAAACCCTTGAAAAAGTTTTGTAGCGCTCTTATTGAAAAACCCTTTATAAATTTGCCGTATGTAGGAAATTGTCAATTTCGAGTAATCATATCAGAGTAAACATGAATATCACATATCATTATAATTAACATAGTAAGATTTATATTATCTAAACAATCAATTGTCTCGATCAGAGCTACTTCATTTCATCTATCTGGGAAATTTTCAAACGGAATTAAATAAGGTAATAGGAAACTTTCGAAACTACCTTATTATACCTAGAAAAAAGTTTTCTGATAAACCAACGGTTAATAAACAAGCTTTGTTCGGGTAAACCCTATTAGATTAAATATTCAACATTACCTTGTCAAGCCCTATTCATACTTACTATAGTAGGATTTATAGTAGGATTTACCTTTTCTAAATAGTAAAGTCTCAGCTAATTCATTTGCAATTAAGAATTTACAAATAGATAATGAGAGGCCTTCAATTGGAAAACTAGAAACTACTGGAATCTTACGTTTATTATGAACATATTTTTACGAATATTATTTTTCACGTTAATATTCAATATTAGATCATATTCCAATTCGTTATTATAGTCTGACTATGTTAATATTTTATTGGATTTATCATATTTCTATCAATGTGGCCTTTACTTTCCTATCATAACTTTATTCTTTTCGGATACTTGTCTTAAATTTGTCTGAAACTTCACTGAAACTTGTTATTAACCTTCACAGTACTTGCATAATATTTTCCTTGAATATATTGCTTAATAAAGGGTTTTTCAAATGGGACGCTACAAAAGTAGAGCGACAGGGACAGCCAACGACGCCATATTTCTTGCCGTTCTTTTGACATTTCTCTTCAGTAAGGTTTGCCATTTCATGATGCCAACAACGAGTCGATATTATTAAAATTTACTACCGAAATTCGGAGTCAGTGGCCTCAACGTTAAGAGCGCTACGTCCAATTTGTGGTCGTCATAATCGTCCTAGCAGATCAACAATAGAGCGTCTAGTGGAAAAATTTGAATCCACAGGCACAGTACAAAATGTTCCCGTGCTAGTAAGACAAAGAAGTGCCCGTAGTGTCCAGAATATTGCTGCCGCTGAGGCTGCAGTTGAAGAAAGCCCAAATGTGTCTCTCACACGTCGTTCTCAAGCGTTGGGCATCTCTGTGACGTCCTTGTGGCGAATTTTGCGAAAAGATCTTGGCCTACATGCTTACAAAATCAAATTGACGCAAGAACTGAAGCCGCTTGACCACCAGAAGCGTCGTATGTTCGTAAATTGGGCTGAGCAACAACTTGAAAATGATTTGGATTTTCAACGAAAAATCATCTTCAGCGATGAGGCTCATTTCTGGCTGAATGACCTCGTCAATATACAAAATATGCGTTATTGATCAGACAGCAATCCACACGTACTCCATGAGTCATCATTGCATCCCGAAAAAAATTACGGTTTGGTGCGGTTTATGGGCCGGCGGCGTCATTGGGCCGTACTCTTTCCGTGATGATCAAGACCGGCACGTTACTGTGAATGGGAATCGCTACCGTTCAATGATAACCGAATATTTTTGGCCCAAATTGGATGATATGGACTTGGAGGATATGTGGTTCCAACATGACGGCGCCACAAGCCACACAGCGAATGCCACAATTAATTTATTGGAAACCAAGTTTGGAGAACGTGTTATCTCACGAAATGGTCCAGTCGATTGGCCGCCTCAGTCGTGCGATTTGACACCGTTAGACTATTTCCTGTGGGGCTACGTCAAGTCTATGGTCTATGCCAACAAGCCAGCGACGATTGATGAACTTCGTACGAATATCGAACGTGAAATTGCAGCAGTATCGGCCGATTTATGCTTGAAAACCGTCGAAAATTGGGTTCAGCGTCTGGACTTGTGCAAGCGTGCCCGTGGTGGCCATGCAAAAGAAATCGAGTTCCATACATAATGGCATCGAACGTACTTTTACAGGAATAAAGAATTTCATTGATATCCAAAACCTTTTGTAGCGCTCTTATTGAAAAACCCTTTACTTTGAGACTGCTCTAAAACTGTTCAAACACTTCCTTGATACTTGCCCGACACTTGCTTTATACTTTTATTTTTTTTTTTGGAATATCTACTAAGGTCCACAGCACTCAGACAGGCTATATACATTGTACTGTGAAATCAATTCCCTACAATTTTGTGGATAATATCACTACGAGCGCCCATGCCCAAGCCGGGATTCGAACCCGAGACCTTCAGAATGCAAGTCCAGTGCGCTACCTCTGAACTGCTGAGGCCGGCTTTATACTTACCATATATTATGTCTTATACATGTCTTATACGTACCTTATAATTGACTTTTACTTTCCTAATAGTTGCCTCATACTTTATGTACAAGAAAGTACAAAAATCTGATTATTTATTTATATAGAATTCTTTAATGATTAGGATTTTTATAAAAACATCGTGTTTAAATTGCTCAATTCAAAATAATAAATCACGGTTCGTAAATTATAAGGAAAATTTCACTGAATTGTGGTAAACAATGTTCATGATCATTCCAATGATTAGTACTATAAATATTGTTAGCACAATAGTATATGATTGTTTTACTTAGTATGTTGTAGATGTTATAACTAAATGTAATAATTTTACTGTTGATATAAATCATGAACTATAGAAACAATAGAAGTACCGAAGTTTTAATCATTTTATGCTTGTTTTAAATGTTATTAGATCAATAAACTTATTGTAGCAAACAACTATGATTGTAGCAAACAAATGTGTTTATAGCAAATATACTAAGATTGCTCTGTTGATTCTTTAAATTTTCATAGCTGTGTTTTATAAATATTAAATGAAATAAATGTTGGAAAGTGTGAATAATGGAATGAAATGGAATAAATGCTGGAAAATCTGATTGGAAGAATCAGAATATTTTTGTTAATACATTTCTGTTTATTGTTTTTTTTTGTTGTTGCTTTTCTAGTTCTATTTTTCATTTCCTTCAAATACCTTTTGCAAACTTTAAACTATGTTTGAAAAAAAAAACACTATATATCACTTCATCTCATTTTCCTCCCACTCTGTGCAACGATCACACGATCCTGCTGGACAATGACACAGTCGTCTGGTTGCATTTGGCGAACTGCCAAAGAATTTCGTTACTTTATGCGATGCTCGTTCATTATTAATAATTTTTTTTCTTATATTGCAAAATTTTGACGTCGCGTCGTAACGACTGTCGTGGGGTTAAAAAAGTCTGCCAGTGCCAATTGCTGCAAAACGTCGAAGAAGTAGAAGAAATAGAAGATCATGATGACGATGATGAGGGAAGAGATCCCCAACTGTGTTTTACGTCGATGTGCTAACAAGCTATGGACAGTCAGTCGCAACGACAGCGAAGAGCATTCGAACAATGCCACGATCTGGTTGAATATGAGGTATACAAATTAAAAAAAACTTAGGGTTTTTCTGCTGATCGTTGTGCCTCGTATATTTGCCTTTTGCTAGTTTTTACTAAAGTCACCTAAAATATTTGCAAAACCGAACGCGGTTTGAGACTTCTATGGCACAAAATTCCGCAGCCTCAAGCCTTGCTGCTCAGACGATACACAACCTGGGCAACGATGCTGCTCAACAATGATCCTCCGCAGCAATGATCTTCAATGATGATTCATAGCTACAGTAACGACGACGACGTCCGAGGGAGTGCATCATTTATCTCACTGTTGTGGCGATCGGCAGAATTTGACAGTGTTATTGAGGTGAAGGGTATTTTTTTCATCTGTAAAACAGTTCAAGTGGTCAACTGTTTAGGCGGCAGAGGTTCACGATCGCAGTTGGGTGAAAGCCTGCCTGGTGCAGATGGAGTACTGACTGGAACTAGCAGATGAATGCGGTGCCAAGCAGTATTATTGAAGGTGCTTTAAGTGGTACCATTATTGTTGCTTTTTTTTTTTTGTTGCTGATGTTGGTAGTAATAGAATTTTGACAGTACAGCAATTTGTAAAATTTATTTGTATTCATAAATTATTAGTCAGCACCGGTAATGGGTCACAGGTAGTTGTAGAGATTGTTGTTAGCATGTTTCAACTTCTGGTTATTGATGCCACAAAGTGACTTTAAGCATTGTGAACTTGTGCAGCCAGGTGTTTGTGTGGCTGCGAAAAAAGGGATCTTCTATGCTGTGGGTAGTTAAATGGAATAAGGCAAAAAATAAGTGACAAATTATGATTGAATTATGTGCATGGCAAAGGTTCTAATTAGCGTACTTAATGGTACGTGAGTTGCCACCCAGAAATGGGAAACGATAAACATAGGTGTCACAAACACAGTACGTACCAAAAAAAAAAAAAAAAGACAAACTGTTGACCTCTCCAAATAAATTCTTCACATTATGTTGGGTGTAAAGAGTTTTTCGTTTCGTTTGTTTGTAAAAAAAAACCTGTAACATATGTATAGAAAACTTATTTGCTAAGAGTTGAAAACCTCGTTTTTTGTCAGGGTTCAAAGCCTGCTTTGTCAGAGTTCAACACTTTGTGTATTTCATGGAGTATACCACACTTGCTTTTAAGAATTTAGCCTTTTTTTCCCCTCTTTCTATTTAACTTTGTTTAATATATATTTCATTTTACATATTTCCTCAAATTTGTGACTTCTGTGTTGTTGACAGTCGCATTAACACTGCTTTATACTTGTTAACATTCACTGTATCAATTCTGTAATAAGTCAAAATAATACAAATATTTTCTTTTTAAATTTAAATTTACTTTGCTTGTTTGTTAGTTCGTGTTGTTAGCCTCCTGTGATTCCATAAATTCCTAAATAAATAGTGCACCGTAAAAATTCTCACCTAGTTTATTGAGTGTAATTTAAAATCAAATATTGGACATGCATCTGTAAAACGAGCTGCTATTTCAGTGGAAGTTGAATGGTTCAAGGAATTGATATATACCACATAATTACATTTATTAGATTTGTGTCAAATTTAAATGGACTATGATATTTAAAAATATGCTAAATTGTGTAACAATCAAGATGCCGAAAATACGAAGAGCACAAATTTGATATTACGGTTCAAGCAATTTAAACTTCATACCTGATATATTTTTTAATTATAAAAAATAATCATATTTTTTAGTTTTTCTAGTTCAGAAAATATATGGTCATCCATTTATAACACTCAGAAAGATGCGTTCTTTATCATGTTCACCTCCTGAGTCGATTTACCGATGTCCGTCCTCTGTCAGTCGGTCAGTCAGTTTGTGATTATTTTAGAGAAAACTAGAAGAGCTAGATAAATGAAATTCAGAAATTAGATTACCTATATACATATGCTATTAGTTATTAAAAATGGGCGTGATCTGTTAATTGTAACCTAAATGGCCAATTAAAGAAATATTTAAAAAATCGACTTTGAAAACCTTATTATTCCAGAACCCACCGATCGAATTAAATGAAATTTACAGTGAAAAATTAGGCATTCAATGTCTATAAAACGCGCCAACTTTCAACCCGTCCTAAATTTACAGTCAAAAATTAGGCATTCAATGTCTATAAAAAGCGCCTACTTTCAACCCTCTAGGACGCTCCGTTTAGGAGCGTCCTAAATTTACAGTCAAAAATTAGGCATTCAATGTCTATAAAAAGCGCCTACTTTCAACCCTCTAGGACGCTCCGTTTAGGAGTTATGGCCAATTAAAGAAATATTTAAAAAATCGATTTTCATAATTCCAGAACCCACCGATCGAATTAAATGAAATTTACGGTGAAAAATTATGCATTCAATGTCTATAAAAAGCGCCTACTTTCAACCCTCTGGGACGCTCCGTTTAGGAGTTATGGCCAATTAAAGAAATATTTAAAAAATCGTTTTTGAAAACCTTATTATTCCAGAACCCACCGATCGAATTAAATGAAATTTACGGTGAAAAATTATGCATTCAATGTCTATAAAAAGCGCCTACTTTCAACCCTCTAGGACGCTCCGTTTAGGAGTTATGGCCAATTAAAGAAATATTTAAAAAATCGTTTTTGAAAACCTTATTATTCCAGAACCCACCGATCGAATTAAATGAAATTTACGGTGAAAAATTAGGCATTCAATGTCTATAAAAAGCGCCTACTTTCAACCCTCTAGGACGCTCCGTTTAGGAGTTATGGCCAATTAAAGAAATATTTAAAAAATCGTTTTTGAAAACCTTTTTATTCCAGAACCCACCGATCGAATTAAATGAAATTTACAGTGAAAAATTAGGCATTCAATGTCTATAAAAAGCGCCTACTTTCAACCCTCTATGACGCTCCGTTTAGGAGTTATGGCCAATAAAAGAAATATTTAAAAAATCGATTTTCATAACCTTATTATTCCAGAACCCACCGATCGAATTAAAAAAGCGCCTACTTTCAACCCTCTAGGACGCTCCGTTTAGGAGTTATGGCCAATTAAAAAAAGATTTAAAAAATCGATTTTGAAAACCTTATTATTCCAGAACCCACCGATCGAATTAAATGATATTTACGGTGAAAAATTAGGCATTCAATGTCTATAAAAAGCGCCTACTTTCAACCCTCTAGGACGCTCCGTTTAGGAGTTATGGCCAATTAAAGAAATATTTAAAAAATCGATTTTGAAAACCTTATTATTCCAGAACCCACCGATCGAATTAAATGAAATTTACGGTGAAAAATTAGGCATTCAATGTCTATAAAAAGCGCCTACTTTCAACCCTCTAGGACGCTCCGTTTAGGAGTTATGGCCAATTCAAGAAATATTTAAAAAATCGATTTTGAAAACCTTTTTATTCCAGAACCCACCGATCGAATTAAATGAAATTTACAGTGAAAAATTAGGCATTCAATGTCTATAAAAAGCGCCTACTTTCAACCCTCTAGGACGCTCCGTTTAGGAGTTATGGCCAATAAAAGAAATATTTAAAAAATCGATTTTCATAACCTTATTATTCCAGAACCCACCGATCGAATTAAATGAAATTTACGGTGAAAAATTAGGCATTCAATGTCTATAAAAAGCGCCTACTTTCAACCCTCTAGGACGCTCCGTTTAGGAGTTATGGCCAATTCAAGAAATATTTAAAAAATCGATTTTGAAAACCTTTTTATTCCAGAACCCACCGATCGAATTAAATGAAATTTACAGTGAAAAATTAGGCATTCAATGTCTATAAAAAGCGCCTACTTTCAACCCTCTAGGACGCTCCGTTTAGGAGTTATGGCCAATAAAAGAAATATTTAAAAAATCGATTTTCATAACCTTATTATTCCAGAACCCACCGATCGAATTAAATGAAATTTACGGTGAAAAATTAGGCATTCAATGTCTATAAAAAGCGCCTACTTTCAACCCTCTAGGACGCTCCGTTTAGGAGTTATGGCCAATTCAAGAAATATTTAAAAAATCGATTTTGAAAACCTTTTTATTCCAGAACCCACCGATCGAATTAAATGAAATTTACAGTGAAAAATTAGGCATTCAATGTCTATAAAAAGCGCCTACTTTCAACCCTCTAGGACGCTCCGTTTAGGAGTTATGGCCAATAAAAGAAATATTTAAAAAATCGATTTTCATTACCTTATTATTCCAGAACCCACCGATCGAATTAAAAAAGCGCCTACTTTCAACCCTCTAGGACGCTCCGTTTAGGAGTTATGGCCAATTAAAGAAATATTTAAAAAATCGTTTTTGAAAACCTTATTATTCCAGAACCCACCGATCGAATTAAATGAAATTTACGGTGAAAAATTAGGCATTCAATGTCTATAAAAAGCGCCTACTTTCAACCCTCTAGGACGCTCCGTTTAGGAGTTATGGCCAATTAAAGAAATATTTAAAAAATCGATTTTCCTAACCTTATTATTCCAGAACCCACCGATCGAATTAAATGAAATTTACGGTGAAAAATTAGGCATTCAATGTCTATAAAAAGCG
Source organism: Dryomyza anilis (assembly GCA_951804985.1). Taxonomy (NCBI): domain Eukaryota; kingdom Metazoa; phylum Arthropoda; class Insecta; order Diptera; family Dryomyzidae; genus Dryomyza; species Dryomyza anilis. Next base: position 14,126,816 of record OX638134.1, on the reverse strand, counting down.
CCTACTTTCAACCCTCTAGGACGCTCCGTTTAGGAGTTATGGCCAATTAAAGAAATATTTAAAAAATCGATTTTCCTAACCTTATTATTCCAGAACCCACCGATCGAATTAAATGAAATTTACAGTGAAAAATTAGGCATTCAATGTCTATAAAAAGCGCCTACTTTCAACCCTCTAGGACGCTCCGTTTAGGAGTTATGGCCAATTAAAGAAATATTTAAAAAATCGATTTTCATAACCTTATTATTCCAGAACCCACCGATCGAATTAAATGAAATTTACAGTGAAAAATTAGGCATTCAATGTCTATAAAAAGCGCCTACTTTCAACCCTCTAGGACGCTCCGTTTAGGAGTTATGGCCAATTCAAGAAATATTTAAAAAATCGATTTTGAAAACCTTTTTATTCCAGAACCCACCGATCGAATTAAATGAAATTTACAGTGAAAAATTAGGCATTCAATGTCTATAAAAAGCGCCTACTTTCAACCCTCTAGGACGCTCCGTTTAGGAGTTATGGCCAATTCAAGAAATATTTAAAAAATCGATTTTGAAAACCTTTTTATTCCAGAACCCACCGATCGAATTAAATGAAATTTACAGTGAAAAATTAGGCATTCAATGTCTATAAAAAGCGCCTACTTTCAACCCTCTAGGACGCTCCGTTTAGGAGTTATGGCCAATTCAAGAAATATTTAAAAAATCGATTTTGAAAACCTTTTTATTCCAGAACCCACCGATCGAATTAAATGAAATTTACAGTGAAAAATTAGGCATTCAATGTCTATAAAAAGCGCCTACTTTCAACCCTCTAGGACGCTCCGTTTAGGAGTTATGGCCAATTCAAGAAATATTTAAAAAATCGATTTTGAAAACCTTTTTATTCCAGAACCCAGCGATCGAATTAAATGAAATTTACAGTGAAAAATTAGGCATTCAATGTCTATAAAAAGCGCCTACTTTCAACCCTCTAGGACGCTCCGTTTAGGAGTTATGGCCAATTAAAGAAATATTTAAAAAATCGATTTTCATAACCTTATTATTCCAGAACCCACCGATCGAATTAAATGAAATTTACAGTGAAAAATTAGGCATTCAATGTCTATAAAAAGCGCCTACTTTCAACCCTCTAGGACGCTCCGTTTAGGAGTTATGGCCAATTAAAGAAATATTTAAAAAAATCGATTTTGAAAACCTTATTATTCCAGAACCCACCGATCGAATTAAATGAAATTTACAGTGAAAAATTAGGCATTCAATGTCTATAAAAAGCGCCTACTTTCAACCCTCTAGGACGCTCCGTTTAGGAGTTATGGCAAATTAAAGAAATATTTAAAAAATCGATTTTCATAACCTTATTATTCCAGAACCCACCGATCGAATTAAATGACATTTACAGTGAAAAATTAGCCATTCATTGTCTATAAAAAGCGCCTACTTTCAACCCTCTAGGACGCTCCGTTTAGGAGTTATGGCCAATTAAAGAAATATTTAAAAAATCGATTTTCATAACCTTATTATTCCAGAACCCACCGATCGAATTAAATGACATTTACAGTGAAAAATTAGCCATTCATTGTCTATAAAAAGCGCCTACTTTCAACCCTCTAGGACGCTCCGTTTAGGAGTTATGGCCAATAAAAGAAATATTTAAAAAATCGATTTTCATAACCTTATTATTCCAGAACCCACCGATCAAATTAAATGAAATTTACAGTGAAAAATTAGGCATTCAATGTCTATAAACTACTTTCAACCCTCTAGGACGCTCCGTTTAGGAGTTATGGCCAATAAAAGAAATATTTAAAAAATCGATTTTCATAACCTTATTATTCCAGAACCCACCGATCAAATTAAATGAAATTTACAGTGAAAAATTAGGCATTCAATGTCTATAAAAATCGCCTACTTTCAACCCTCTAGGACGCTCCGTTTAGGAGTTATGGCCAATTAAAGAAATATTTAAAAAATCGATTTTGAAAACCTTATTATTCCAGAACCCACCGATCGAATTAAATGAAATTTACAGTGAAAAATTAGGCATTCAATGTCTATAAAAAGCGCCTACTTTCAACCCTCTAGGACGCTCCGTTTAGGAGTTATGGCCAATTAAAGAAATATTTAAAAAATCGATTTTCATAACCTTATTATTCCAGAACCCACCGATCGAATTAAATGAAATTTACAGTGAAAAATTAGGCATTCAATGTCTATAAAAATCGCCTACTTTCAACCCTCTAGGACGCTCCGTTTAGGAGTTATGGCCAATTAAAGAAATATTTAAAAAATCGATTTTGAAAACCTTATTATTCCAGAACCCACCGATCGAATTAAAAAAGCGCCTACTTTCAACCCTCTAGGACGCTCCGTTTAGGAGTTATGGCCAATTAAAGAAATATTTAAAAAATCGTTTTTGAAAACCTTATTATTCCAGAACCCACCGATCGAATTAAATGAAATTTACGGTGAAAAATTAGGCATTCAATGTCTATAAAAAGCGCCTACTTTCAACCCTCTAGGACGCTCCGTTTAGGAGTTATGGCCAATAAAAGAAATATTTAAAAAATCGATTTTCATAACCTTATTATTCCAGAACCCACCGATCAAATTAAATGAAATTTACAGTGAATGGGAGTTATGGCCAATTAAAGAAATATTTAAAAAATCGTTTTTGAAAACCTTATTATTCCAGAACCCACCGATCGAATTAAATGAAATTTACGGTGAAAAATTAGGCATTCAATGTCTATAAAAAGCGCCTACTTTCAACCCTCTAGGACGCTCCGTTTAGGAGTTATGGCCAATTAAAGAAATATTTAAAAAAATCGATTTTGAAAACCTTATTATTCCAGAACCCACCGATCGAATTAAATGAAATTTACAGTGAAAAATTAGGCATTCAATGTCTATAAAAAGCGCCTACTTTCAACCCTCTAGGACGCTCCGTTTAGGAGTTATGGCCAATTAAAGAAATATTTAAAAAAATCGATTTTGAAAACCTTATTATTCCAGAACCCACCGATCGAATTAAATGAAATTTACGGTGAAAAATTAGGCATTCAATGTCTATAAAAAGCGCCTACTTTCAACCCTCTAGGACGCTCCGTTTAGGAGTTATGGCCAATTAAAGAAATATTTAAAAAATCTATTTTGAAAACCTTTTTATTCCAGAACCCACCGATCGAATTAAATGAAATTTACAGTGAAAAATTAGGCATTCAATGTCTATAAAAAGCGCCTACTTTCAACCCTCTAGGACGCTCCGTTTAGGAGTTATGGCCAATAAAAGAAATATTTAAAAAATCGATTTTCATAACCTTATTATTCCAGAACCCACCGATCGAATTAAATGAAATTTACAGTGAAAAATTAGGCATTCAATGTCTATAAAAAGCGCCTACTTTCAACCCTCTAGGACGCTCCGTTTAGGAGTTATGGCCAATTAAAGAAATATTTAAAAAATCGATTTTGAAAACCTTTTTATTCCAGAACCCACCGATCGAATTAAATGAAATTTACAGTGAAAAATTAGGCATTCAATGTCTATAAAAAGCGCCTACTTTCAACCCTCTAGGACGCTCCGTTTAGGAGTTATGGCCAATTAAAGAAATATTTAAAAAATCGATTTTCATAACCTTATTATTCCAGAACCCACCGATCGAATTAAATGAAATTTACAGTGAAAAATTAGGCATTCAATGTCTATAAAAAGCGCCTACTTTCAACCCTCTAGGACGCTCCGTTTAGGAGTTATGGCCAATAAAAGAAATATTTAAAAAATCGATTTTCATTACCTTATTATTCCAGAACCCACCGATCGAATTAAATGAAATTTACAGTGAAAAATTAGGCATTCAATGTCTATAAAAAGCGCCTACTTTCAACCCTCTAGGACGCTCCGTTTAGCAGTTATGGCCAATTAAAGAAATATTTAAAAAATCGATTTTGAAAACCTTTTTATTCCAGAACCCACCGATCGAATTAAATGAAATTTACAGTGAAAAATTAGGCATTCAATGTCTATAAACTACTTTCAACCCTCTAGGACGCTCCGTTTAGGAGTTATGGCCAATTAAAGAAATATTTAAAAAATCGATTTTCATAACCTTATTATTCCAGAACCCACCGAGCGCCTACTTTCAACCCTCTAGGACGCTCCGTTTAGGAGTTATGGCCAATAAAAGAAATATTTAAAAAATCGATTTTCATTACCTTATTATTCCAGAACCCACCGATCGAATTAAATGAAATTTACAGTGAAAAATTAGGCATTCAATGTCTATAAAAAGCGCCTACTTTCAACCCTCTAGGACGCTCCGTTTAGCAGTTATGGCCAATTAAAGAAATATTTAAAAAATCGATTTTGAAAACCTTTTTATTCCAGAACCCACCGATCGAATTAAATGAAATTTACAGTGAAAAATTAGGCATTCAATGTCTATAAACTACTTTCAACCCTCTAGGACGCTCCGTTTAGGAGTTATGGCCAATTAAAGAAATATTTAAAAAATCGATTTTCATAACCTTATTATTCCAGAACCCACCGATCGAATTAAATGAAATTTACAGTGAAAAATTAGGCATTCAATGTCTATAAAAAGCGCCTACTTTCAACCCTCTAGGACGCTCCGTTTAGGAGTTATGGCCAATTCAAGAAATATTTAAAAAATCGATTTTGAAAACCTTTTTATTCCAGAACCCACCGATCGAATTAAATGAAATTTACAGTGAAAAATTAGGCATTCAATGTCTATAAAAAGCGCCTACTTTCAACCCTCTAGGACGCTCCGTTTAGGAGTTATGGCCAATTAAAGAAATATTTAAAAAAATCGATTTTGAAAACCTTATTATTCCAGAACCCACCGATCGAATTAAATGAAATTTACAGTGAAAAATTAGGCATTCAATGTCTATAAAAAGCGCCTACTTTCAACCCTCTAGGACGCTCCGTTTAGGAGTTATGGCCAATAAAAGAAATATTTAAAAAATCGATTTACATAACCTTATTATTCCAGAACCCACCGATCGAATTAAATGAAATTTACAGTGAAAAATTAGGCATTCAATGTCTATAAAAAGCGCCTACTTTCAACCCTCTAGGACGCTCCGTTTAGGAGTTATGGCCAATAAAAGAAATATTTAAAAAATCGATTTTCATAACCTTATTATTCCAGAACCCACCGATCGAATTAAATGAAATTTACAGTGAAAAATTAGGCATTCAATGTCTATAAAAAGCGCCTACTTTCAACCCTCTAGGACGCTCCGTTTAGGAGTTATGGCCAATTAAAGAAATATTTAAAAAATCGATTTTCATAACCTTATTATTCCAGAACCCACCGATCAAATTAAATGAAATTTACAGTGAAAAATTAGGCATTCAATGTCTATAAAAATCGCCTACTTTCAACCCTCTAGGACGCTCCGTTTAGGAGTTATGGCCAATTAAAGAAATATTTAAAAAATCGATTTTGAAAACCTTATTATTCCAGAACCCACCGATCGAATTAAATGAAATTTACAGTGAAAAATTAGGCATTCAATGTCTATAAAAAGCGCCTACTTTCAACCCTCTAGGACGCTCCGTTTAGGAGTTATGGCCAATTAAAGAAATATTTAAAAAAATCGATTTTGAAAACCTTATTATTCCAGAACCCACCGATCGAATTAAATGAAATTTACAGTGAAAAATTAGGCATTCAATGTCTATAAAAAGCGCCTACTTTCAACCCTCTAGGACGCTCCGTTTAGGAGTTATGACCAATAAAAGAAATATTTAAAAAATCGATTTACATAACCTTATTATTCCAGAACCCACCGATCGAATTAAATGAAATTTACAGTGAAAAATTAGGCATTCAATGTCTATAAAAAGCGCCTACTTTCAACCCTCTAGGACGCTCCGTTTAGGAGTTATGGCCAATAAAAGAAATATTTAAAAAATCGATTTTCATAACCTTATTGTTCCAGAACCCACCGATCGAATTAAATGAAATTTACAGTGAAAAATTAGGCATTCAATGTCTATAAAAAGCGCCTACTTTCAACCCTCTAGGACGCTCCGTTTAGGAGTTATGGCCAATTAAAGAAATATTTAAAAAATCGTTTTTGAAAACCTTATTATTCCAGAACCCACCGATCGAATTAAATGAAATTTACAGTCTTTACAATTAAAGACATATTTAGAAAATCCATTTTGAAAATCTTATTTTTCCAGAACCCACCGATCGAATTAAATGAAATTTACAGTGAAAAATTAGGCATTCAATGTCTATAAAAAGCGCCTACTTTCAACCCTCTAGGACGCTCCGTTTAGGAGTTATGGCCAATTCAAGAAATATTTAAAAAATCGTTTTTGAAAACCTTATTATTCCAGAACCCACCGATCGAATTAAATGAAATTTACAGTGAAAAATTAGGCATTCAATGTCTATAAAAAGCGCCTACTTTCAACCCTCTAGGACGCTCCGTTTAGGAGTTATGGCCAATTAAAGAAATATTTAAAAAAATCGATTTTGAAAACCTTATTATTCCAGAACCCACCGATCGAATTAAATGAAATTTACAGTGAAAAATTAGGCATTCAATGTCTATAAAAAGCGCCTACTTTCAACCCTCTAGGACGCTCCGTTTAGGAGTTATGGCCAATAAAAGAAATATTTAAAAAATCGATTTACATAACCTTATTATTCCAGAACCCACCGATCGAATTAAATGAAATTTACAGTGAAAAATTAGGCATTCAATGTCTATAAAAAGCGCCTACTTTCAACCCTCTAGGACGCTCCGTTTAGGAGTTATGGCCAATAAAAGAAATATTTAAAAAATCGATTTTCATAACCTTATTATTCCAGAACCCACCGATCGAATTAAATGAAATTTACAGTGAAAAATTAGGCATTCAATGTCTATAAAAAGCGCCTACTTTCAACCCTCTAGGACGCTCCGTTTAGGAGTTATGGCCAATTAAAGAAATATTTAAAAAATCGATTTTCATAACCTTATTATTCCAGAACCCACCGATCAAATTAAATGAAATTTACAGTGAAAAATTAGGCATTCAATGTCTATAAAAATCGCCTACTTTCAACCCTCTAGGACGCTCCGTTTAGGAGTTATGGCCAATTAAAGAAATATTTAAAAAAATCGATTTTGAAAACCTTATTATTCCAGAACCCACCGATCGAATTAAATGAAATTTACAGTGAAAAATTAGGCATTCAATGTCTATAAAAAGCGCCTACTTTCAACCCTCTAGGACGCTCCGTTTAGGAGTTATGACCAATAAAAGAAATATTTAAAAAATCGATTTACATAACCTTATTATTCCAGAACCCACCGATCGAATTAAATGAAATTTACAGTGAAAAATTAGGCATTCAATGTCTATAAAAAGCGCCTACTTTCAACCCTCTAGGACGCTCCGTTTAGGAGTTATGGCCAATAAAAGAAATATTTAAAAAATCGATTTTCATAACCTTATTGTTCCAGAACCCACCGATCGAATTAAATGAAATTTACAGTGAAAAATTAGGCATTCAATGTCTATAAAAAGCGCCTACTTTCAACCCTCTAGGACGCTCCGTTTAGGAGTTATGGCCAATTAAAGAAATATTTAAAAAATCGTTTTTGAAAACCTTATTATTCCAGAACCCACCGATCGAATTAAATGAAATTTACAGTCTTTACAATTAAAGACATATTTAGAAAATCCATTTTGAAAATCTTATTTTTCCAGAACCCACCGATCGAATTAAATGAAATTTACAGTGAAAAATTAGGCATTCAATGTCTATAAAAAGCGCCTACTTTCAACCCTCTAGGACGCTCCGTTTAGGAGTTATGGCCAATTAGAGAAATATTTAAAAAATCGTTTTTGAAAACCTTATTATTCCAGAACCCACCGATCGAATTAAATGAAATTTACAGTGAAAAATTAGGCATTCAATGTCTATAAAAAGCGCCTACTTTCAACCCTCTAGGACGCTCCGTTTAGGAGTTATGGCCAATTAAAGAAATATTTAAAAAAATCGATTTTGAAAACCTTATTATTCCAGAACCCACCGATCGAATTAAATGAAATTTACAGTGAAAAATTAGGCATTCAATGTCTATAAAAAGCGCCTACTTTCAACCCTCTAGGACGCTCCGTTTAGGAGTTATGGCCAATTAAAGAAATATTTAAAAAAATCGATTTTGAAAACCTTATTATTCCAGAACCCACCGATCGAATTAAATGAAATTTACAGTGAAAAATTAGGCATTCAATGTCTATAAAAATCGCCTACTTTCAACCCTCTAGGACGCTCCGTTTAGGAGTTATGGCCAATTCAAGAAATATTTAAAAAATCGATTTTCATAACCTTATTATTCCAGAACCCACCGATCGAATTAAATGAAATTTACGGTGAAAAATTAGGCATTCAATGTCTATAAAAAGCGCCTACTTTCAACCCTCTAGGACGCTCCGTTTAGGAGTTATGGCCAATTAAAGAAATATTTAAAAAATCGATTTTCATAACCTTATTATTCCAGAACCCACCGATCGAATTAAATGAAATTTACGGTGAAAAATTAGGCATTCAATGTCTATATAAAGCGCCTACTTTCAACAGTCTAGGACGCTGCGTTTAGGAGTTATGGCCAATTAAAGAAATATTTGAAAAATCGATTTTCATAACCTTATTATTCCAGAACCCACCGATCGAATTAAATGAAATTTACAGTGAAAAATTAGGCATTCAATGTCTATAAAAAGCGCCTACTTTCAACCCTCTAGGACGCTCTGTTTAGGAGTTATGGCCAATTAGAGAAATATTTAAAAAATAGTTTTTGAAAACCTTATTATTCCAGAACCCACCGATCGAATTAAATGAAATTTACGGTGAAAAATTAGGCATTCAATGTCTATAAAAAGCGCCTACTTTCAACCCTCTAGGACGCTCCGTTTAGGAGTTATGGCCAATTAAAGAAATATTTAAAAAATCGATTTTCATAACCTTATTATTCCAGAACCCACCGATCGAATTAAATGAAATTTACGGTGAAAAATTAGGCATTCAATGTCTATATAAAGCGCCTACTTTCAACCCTCTAGGACGCTCCGTTTAGGAGTTATGGCCAATTAAAGAAATATTTAAAAAATCGTTTTTGAAAACCTTATTATTCCAGAACCCACCGATCGAATTAAATGAAATTTACGGTGAAAAATTAGGCATTCAATGTCTATAAAAAGCGCCTACTTTCAACCCTCTAGGACGCTCCGTTTAGGAGTTATGGCCAATTAGAGAAATATTTAAAAAATCGATTTTCATAACCTTATTATTCCAGAACCCACCGATCGAATTAAATGAAATTTACGGTGAAAAATTAGGCATTCAATGTCTATAAAAAGCGCCTACTTTCAACCCTCTAGGACGCTCCGTTTAGGAGTTATGGCCAATTAAAAAAATATTTAAAAAATCGATTTTCATAACCTTATTATTCCAGAACCCACCGATCGAATTAAATGAAATTTACAGTGAAAAATTAGGCATTCAATGTCTATAAAAAGCGCCTACTTTCAACCCTCTAGGACGCTCCGTTTAGGAGTTATGGCCAATTAAAGAAATATTTAAAAAATCGATTTTCATAACCTTATTATTCCAGAACCCACCGATCGAATTAAATGAAATTTACGGTGAAAAATTAGGCATTCAATGTCTATAAAAAGCGCCTACTTTCAACCCTCTAGGACGCTCCGTTTAGGAGTTATGGCCAATTTAAAAAATATTTAAAAAATCGATTTTCATAACCTTATTATTCCAGAACCCACCGATCGAATTAAATGAAATTTACAGTGAAAAATTAGGCATTCAATGTCTCTAAAAAGCGCCTACTTTCAACCCTCTAGGACGCTCCGTTTAGGAGTTATGGCCAATTAAAGAAATATTTAAAAAATCGATTTTCATAACCTTATTATTCCAGAACCCACCGATCGAATTAAATGAAATTTACGGTGAAAAATTAGGCATTCAATGTCTATAAAAAGCGCCTACTTTCAACCCTCTAGGACGCTCCGTTTAGGAGTTATGGCCAATTAAAGAAATATTTAAAAAATCGATTTTCATAACCTTATTATTCCAGAACCGATCGAATTAAATGAAATTTACAGTGAAAAATTAGGCATTCAATGTCTATAAAAAGCGCCTACTTTCAACCCTCTAGGACGCTCCGTTTAGGAGTTATGGCCAATTAAAGAAATATTTAAAAAATCGATTTTCATAACCTTATTATTCCAGAACCCACCGATCGAATTAAATGAAATTTACGGTGAAAAATTAGGCATTCAATGTCTATATAAAGCGCCTACTTTCAACCCTCTAGGACGCTCCGTTTAGGAGTTATGGCCAATTAAAGAAATATTTAAAAAATCGTTTTTGAAAACCTTATTATTCCAGAACCCACCGATCGAATTAAATGAAATTTACGGTGAAAAATTAGGCATTCAATGTCTATAAAAAGCGCCTACTTTCAACCCTCTAGGACGCTCCGTTTAGGAGTTATGGCCAATTAAAGAAATATTTAAAAAATCGATTTTCATAACCTTATTATTCCAGAACCCACCGATCGAATTAAATGAAATTTACGGTGAAAAATTAGGCATTCAATGTCTATATAAAGCGCCTACTTTCAACCCTCTAGGACGCTCCGTTTAGGAGTTATGGACAATTAAAGAAATATTTAAAAAATCGTTTTTGAAAACCTTATTATTCCAGAAACCACCGATCGAATTAAATGAAATTTACGGTGAAAAATTAGGCATTCAATGTCTATATAAAGCGCCTACTTTCAACCCTCTAGGACGCTCCGTTTAGGAGTTATGGCCAATTAAAGAAATATTTAAAAAATCGTTTTTGAAAACCTTATTATTCCAGAACCCACCGATCGAATTAAATGAAATTTACAGTCTTTACAATTAAAGACATATTTAGAAAATCGATTTTGAAAATCTTATTTTTCCAGAACCCACCGATCGAATTAAATGAAATTTACAGTGAAAAATTAGGCATTCAATGTCTATAAAAAGCGCCTACTTTCAACCCTCTAGGACGCTCCGTTTAGGAGTTATGGCCAATTAGAGAAATATTTAAAAAATCGTTTTTGAAAACCTTATTATTCCAGAACCCACCGATCGAATTAAATGAAATTTACAGTCTTTACAATTAAAGACATATTTAGAAAATCGATTTTGAAAATCTTATTTTTCCAGAACCCACCGATCGAATTAAATGAAATTTACAGTGAAAAATTAGGCATTCAATGTCTATAAAAAGCGCCTACTTTCAACCCTCTAGGACGCTCCGTTTAGGAGTTATGGCCAATTAAAGAAATATTAAAAAAATCGATTTTCATAACCTTATTATTCCAGAACCCACCGATCGAATTAAATGAAATTTGCAGTGAAAAATTAGACATTCAATGTCTATAAAAAGCGCCTACTTTCAACCCTCTAGGACGCTCCGTTTAGGAGTTATGGCCAATTAAAGAAATATTTAAAAAATCGTTTTTGAAAACCTTATTATTCCAGAACCCACCGATCGAATTAAATGAAATTTACGGTGAAAAATTAGGCATTCAATGTCTATAAAAAGCGCCTACTTTCAACCCTCTAGGACGCTCCGTTTAGGAGTTATGGCCAATTAAAGAAATATTTAAAAAATCGATTTTCATAACCTTATTATTCCAGAACCCACCGATCGAATTAAATGAAATTTACAGTGAAAAATTAGGCATTCAATGTCTATAAAAAGCGCCTACTTTCAACCCTCTAGGACGCTCCGTTTAGGAGTTATGGCCAATTAAAGAAATATTTAAAAAATCGATTTTCATAACCTTATTATTCCAGAACCCACCGATCGAATTAAATGAAATTTACGGTGAAAAATTAGGCATTCAATGTCTAAAATTAGGCATTCAATGTCTAAAATTAGGCATTCAATATCTATAAAAAGCGCCTACTTTCAACCCTCTAGGACGCTCCGTTTAGGAGTTATGGCCAATTAAAGAAATATTTAAAAAATCGTTTTTGAAAACCTTATTATTCCAGAACCCAGCGATCGAATTAAATGAAATTTACGGTGAAAAATTAGGCATTCAATGTCTAAAATTAGGCATTCAATGTCTAAAATTAGGCATTCAATATCTATAAAAAGCGCCTACTTTCAACCCTCTAGGACGCTCCGTTTAGGAGTTATGGCCAATTAAAGAAATATTTAAAAAATCGTTTTTGAAAACCTTATTATTCCAGAACCCACCGATCGAATTAAATGAAATTTACAGTGAAAAATTAGGCATTCAATGTCTATAAAAAGCGCCTACTTTCAACCCTCTAGGACGCTCCGTTTAGGAGTTATGGCCAATTAAAGAAATATTTAAAAAATCGTTTTTGAAAACCTTATTAATCCAGAACCCACCGATCGAATTAAATGAAATTTACGGTGAAAAATTAGGCATTCAATGTCTAAAATTAGGCATTCAATATCTATAAAAATCGCCTACTTTCAACCCTCTAGGACGCTCCGTTTAGGAGTTATGGCCAATTAAAGAAATATTTAAAAAATCGTTTTTGAAAACCTTATTATTCCAGAACCCACCGATCGAATTAAATGAAATTTACAGTGAAAAATTAGGCATTCAATGTCTATAAAAAGCGCCTACTTTCAACCCTCTAGGACGCTCCGTTTAGGAGTTATGGCCAATTAAAGAAATATTTAAAAAATCGATTTTCATAACCTTATTATTCCAGAACCCACCGATCGAATTAAATGAAATTTACGGTGAAAAAGTAGGCATTCAATGTCTATATAAAGCACCTACTTTCAACCCTCTAGGACGCTCCGTTTAGGAGTTATGGCCAATTAAAGAAATATTTAAAAAATCGATTTTCATAACCTTATTATTCCAGAACCCACCGATCGAATTAAATGAAATTTACAGTGAAAAATTAGGCATTCAATGTCTATAAAAAGCGCCTACTTTCAACCCTCTAGGACGCTCCGTTTAGGAGTTATGGCCAATTAAAGAAATATTTAAAAAATCGTTTTTGAAAACCTTATTATTCCAGAACCCAGCGATCGAATTAAATGAAATTTACGGTGAAAAATTAGGCATTCAATGTCTAAAATTAGGCATTCAATGTCTAAAATTAGGCATTCAATATCTATAAAAAGCGCCTACTTTCAACCCTCTAGGACGCTCCGTTTAGGAGTTATGGCAATTAAAGAAATATTTAAAAATCGTTTTTGAAAACCTTATTATTCCAGAACCCAGCGATCGAATTAAATGAAATTTACGGTGTAAAATTAGGCATTCAATGTCTAAAATTAGGCATTCAATGTCTAAAATTAGGCATTCAATATCTATAAAAGCGCCTACTTTCAACCCTCTAGGACGCTCCGTTTAGGAGTTATGGGCCAATTAAAGAAATATTTAAAAATCGTTTTTGAAAACCTTATTATTCCAGAACCACCGATCGAATTAAATGAAATTTACGGTGAAAAATTAGGCATTCAATGTCTAAAATTAGGCATTCAATGTCTAAAATTAGGCATTCAATATCTATAAAAAGCGCCTACTTTCAACCCTCTAGGACGCTCCGTTTAGGAGTTATGGCCAATTAAAGAAATATTTAAAAAATCGATTTTCATAACCTTATTATTCCAGAACCCACCGATCGAATTAAATGAAATTTACGGTGAAAAATTAGGCATTCAATGTCTAAAATTAGGCATTCAATGTCTAAAATTAGGCATTCAATATCTATAAAAAAGCGCCTACTTTCAACCCTCTAGGACGCTCCGTTTAGGAGTTATGGCCAATTAAAGAAATATTTAAAAAATCGTTTTTGAAAAACCTTATTATCCAGAACCCACCGATCGAATTAAATGAAATTTACGGTGAAAAATTAGGCATTCAATGTCTATAAAAAGCGCCTACTTTCAACCCTCTAGGACGCTCCGTTTAGGAGTTATGGCCAATTAAAGAAATATTTAAAAAATCGATTTTCATAACCTTATTATTCCAGAACCCACCGATCGAATTAAATGAAATTTACGGTGAAAAGTAGGCATTTAATGTCTATATAAAGCGCCTACTTTCAACCCTCTAGGACGCTCCGTTTAGGAGTTATGGCCAATTAAAGAAATATTTAAAAAATCGATTTCATAACCTTATTATTCCAGAACCCACCGATCGAATTAAATGAAATTTACAGTGAAAAATTAGGCATTCAATGTCTATAAAAAGCGCCTACTTTCAACCCTCTAGGACGCTCCGTTTAGGAGTTATGGCCAATTAAAGAAATATTTAAAAAATCGATTTTCATAACCTTATTATTCCAGAACCCACCGATCGAATTAAATGAAATTTACGGTGAAAAATTAGGCATTCAATGTCTAAAATTAGGCATTCAATGTCTAAAATTAGGCATTCAATATCTATAAAAAGCGCCTACTTTCAACCCTCTAGGACGCTCCGTTTAGGAGTTATGGCCAATTAAAGAAATATTTAAAAAATCGTTTTTGAAAACCTTATTATTCCAGAACCCAGCGATCGAATTAAATGAAATTTACGGTGAAAAATTAGGCATTCAATGTCTAAAATTAGGCATTCAATGTCTAAAATTAGGCATTCAATATCTATAAAAAGCGCCTACTTTCAACCCTCTAGGACGCTCCGTTTAGGAGTTATGGCCAATTAAAGAAATATTTAAAAAATCGTTTTTGAAAACCTTATTATTCCAGAACCCAGCGATCGAATTAAATGAAATTTACGGTGAAAAATTAGGCATTCAATGTCTAAAATTAGGCATTCAATGTCTAAAATTAGGCATTCAATATCTATAAAAAGCGCCTACTTTCAACCCTCTAGGACGCTCCGTTTAGGAGTTATGGCCAATTAAAGAAATATTTAAAAAATCGTTTTTGAAAACCTTATTATTCCAGAACCCACCGATCGAATTAAATGAAATTTACGGTGAACAATTAGGCATTCAATGTCTATAAAAAGCGCCTACTTTCAACCCTCTAGGACGCTCCGTTTAGGAGTTATGGCCAATTAAAGAAATATTTAAAAAATCGATTTTCATAACCTTATTATTCCAGAACCCACCGATCGAATTAAATGAAATTTACGGTGAAAAAGTAGGCATTCAATGTCTATATAAAGCGCCTACTTTCAACCCTCTAGGACGCTCCGTTTAGGAGTTATGGCCAATTAAAGAAATATTTAAAAAATCGATTTTCATAACCTTATTATTCCAGAACCCACCGATCGAATTAAATGAAATTTACAGTGAAAAATTAGGCATTCAATGTCTATAAAAAGCGCCTAATTTCAACCCTCTAGGACGCTCCGTTTAGGAGTTATGGCCAATTAAAGAAATATTTAAAAAATCGATTTTCATAACCTTATTATTCCAGAACCCACCGATCGAATTAAATGAAATTTACGGTGAAAAATTAGGCATTCAATGTCTAAAATTAGGCATTCAATGTCTAAAATTAGGCATTCAATATCTATAAAAAGCGCCTACTTTCAACCCTCTAGGACGCTCCGTTTAGGAGTTATGGCCAATTAAAGAAATATTTAAAAAATCGTTTTTGAAAACCTTATTATTCCAGAACCCAGCGATCGAATTAAATGAAATTTACGGTGAAAAATTAGGCATTCAATGTCTAAAATTAGGCATTCAATGTCTAAAATTAGGCATTCAATATCTATAAAAAGCGCCTACTTTCAACCCTCTAGGACGCTCCGTTTAGGAGTTATGGCCAATTAAAGAAATATTTAAAAAATCGTTTTTGAAAACCTTATTATTCCAGAACCCAGCGATCGAATTAAATGAAATTTACGGTGAAAAATTAGGCATTCAATGTCTAAAATTAGGCATTCAATGTCTAAAATTAGGCATTCAATATCTATAAAAAGCGCCTACTTTCAACCCTCTAGGACGCTCCGTTTAGGAGTTATGGCCAATTAAAGAAATATTTAAAAAATCGTTTTTGAAAACCTTATTATTCCAGAACCCACCGATCGAATTAAATGAAATTTACGGTGAAAAATTAGGCATTCAATGTCTATAAAAAGCGCCTCTTTCAACCCTCTAGGACGCTCCGTTTAGGAGTTATGGCCAATTAAAGAAATTTTTAAAAAATCGATTTTCATAACCTTATTATTCCAGAACCCACCGATCGAATTAAATGAAATTTACGGTGAAAAATTAGGCATTCAATGTCTATATAAAGCGCCTACTTTCAACCCTCTAGGACGCTCCGTTTAGGAGTTATGGCCAATTAAAGAAATATTTAAAAAATCGATTTTCATAACCTTATTATTCCAGAACCCACCGATCGAATTAAATGAAATTTACGGTGAAAAATTAGGCATTCAATGTCTATATAAAGCGCCTACTTTCAACCCTCTAGGACGCTCCGTTTAGGAGTTATGGCCAATTAAAGAAATATTTAAAAAATCGTTTTTGAAAACCTTATTATTCCAGAAACCACCGATCGAATTAAATGAAATTTACGGTGAAAAATTTGGCATTCAATGTCTAAAATTAGGCATTCAATATCTATAAAAAGCGCCTACTTTCAACCCTCTAGGACGCTCCGTTTAGGAGTTATGGCCAATTAAAGAAATATTTAAAAAATCGTTTTTGAAAACCTTATTATTCCAGAACCCACCGATCGAATTAAATGAAATTTACAGTGAAAAATTAGGCATTCAATGTCTATAAAAAGCGCCTACTTTCAACCCTCTAGGACGCTCCGTTTAGGAGTTATGGCCATTTAAAGAAATATTTAAAAAATCGTTTTTGAAATCCTTATTATTCCAGAACCCACCGATCGAATTAAATGAAATTTACGGTGAAAAATTAGGCATTCAATGTCTATAAAAAGCGCCTCTTTCAACCCTCTAGGACGCTCCGTTTAGGAGTTATGGCCAATTAAAGAAATTTTTAAAAAATCGATTTTCATAACCTTATTATTCCAGAACCCACCGATCGAATTAAATGAAATTTACGGTGAAAAATTAGGCATTCAATGTCTATATAAAGCGCCTACTTTCAACCCTCTAGGACGCTCCGTTTAGGAGTTATGGCCAATTAAAGAAATATTTAAAAAATCGATTTTCATAACCTTATTATTCCAGAACCCACCGATCGAATTAAATGAAATTTACAGTGAAAAATTAGGCATTCAATGTCTATAAAAAGCGCCTACTTTCAACCCTCTAGGACGCTCCGTTTAGGAGTTATGGCCAATTAAAGAAATATTTAAAAAATCGTTTTTGAAAACCTTATTATTCCAGAACCCACCGATCGAATTAAATGAAATTTACGGTGAAAAATTAGGCATTCAATGTCTATATAAAGCGCCTACTTTCAACCCTCTAGGACGCTCCGTTTAGGAGTTATGGCCAATTAAAGAAATATTTAAAAAATCGATTTTCATAACCTTATTATTCCAGAACCCACCGATCGAATTAAATGAAATTTACAGTGAAAAATTAGGCATTCAATGTCTATAAAAAGCGCCTACTTTCAACCCTCTAGGACGCTCCGTTTAGGAGTTATGGCCAATTAAAGAAATATTTAAAAAATCGTTTTTGA
Organism: Dryomyza anilis; assembly: GCA_951804985.1. NCBI lineage: Eukaryota > Metazoa > Arthropoda > Insecta > Diptera > Dryomyzidae > Dryomyza > Dryomyza anilis. The sequence goes on along the minus strand of OX638134.1, from coordinate 14,109,161 downwards.
AAACCTTATTATTCCAGAACCCACCGATCGAATTAAATGAAATTTACGGTGAAAAATTAGGCATTCAATGTCTATATAAAGCGCCTACTTTCAACCCTCTAGGACGCTCCGTTTAGGAGTTATGGCCAATTAAAGAAATATTTAAAAAATCGTTTTTGAAAACCTTATTATTCCAGAACCCACCGATCGAATTAAATGAAATTTACGGTGAAAAATTAGGCATTCAATGTCTAAAATTAGGCATTCAATGTCTAAAATTAGGCATTCAATATCTATAAAAAGCGCCTACTTTCAACCCTCTAGGACGCTCCGTTTAGGAGTTATGGCCAATTAAAGAAATATTTAAAAAATCGATTTTCATAACCTTATTATTCCAGAACCCACCGATCGAATTAAATGAAATTTACGGTGAAAAATTAGGCATTCAATGTCTATATAAAGCGCCTACTTTCAACCCTCTAGGACGCTCCGTTTAGGAGTTATGGCCAATTAAAGAAATATTTAAAAAATCGTTTTTGAAAACCTTATTATTCCAGAAACCACCGATCGAATTAAATGAAATTTACGGTGAAAAATTTGGCATTCAATGTCTAAAATTAGGCATTCAATATCTATAAAAAGCGCCTACTTTCAACCCTCTAGGACGCTCCGTTTAGGAGTTATGGCCAATTAAAGAAATATTTAAAAAATCGTTTTTGAAAACCTTATTATTCCAGAACCCACCGATCGAATTAAATGAAATTTACAGTGAAAAATTAGGCATTCAATGTCTATAAAAAGCGCCTACTTTCAACCCTCTAGGACGCTCCGTTTAGGAGTTATGGCCATTTAAAGAAATATTTAAAAAATCGTTTTTGAAATCCTTATTATTCCAGAACCCACCGATCGAATTAAATGAAATTTACGGTGAAAAATTAGGCATTCAATGTCTATAAAAAGCGCCTCTTTCAACCCTCTAGGACGCTCCGTTTAGGAGTTATGGCCAATTAAAGAAATTTTTAAAAAATCGATTTTCATAACCTTATTATTCCAGAACCCACCGATCGAATTAAATGAAATTTACGGTGAAAAATTAGGCATTCAATGTCTATATAAAGCGCCTACTTTCAACCCTCTAGGACGCTCCGTTTAGGAGTTATGGCCAATTAAAGAAATATTTAAAAAATCGATTTTCATAACCTTATTATTCCAGAACCCACCGATCGAATTAAATGAAATTTACAGTGAAAAATTAGGCATTCAATGTCTATAAAAAGCGCCTACTTTCAACCCTCTAGGACGCTCCGTTTAGGAGTTATGGCCAATTAAAGAAATATTTAAAAAATCGTTTTTGAAAACCTTATTATTCCAGAACCCAGCGATCGAATTAAATGAAATTTACGGTGAAAAATTAGGCATTCAATGTCTATAAAAAGCGCCTCTTTCAACCCTCTAGGACGCTCCGTTTAGGAGTTATGGCCAATTAAAGAAATTTTTAAAAAATCGATTTTCATAACCTTATTATTCCAGAACCCACCGATCGAATTAAATGAAATTTACGGTGAAAAATTAGGCATTCAATGTCTATATAAAGCGCCTACTTTCAACCCTCTAGGACGCTCCGTTTAGGAGTTATGGCCAATTAAAGAAATATTTAAAAAATCGATTTTCATAACCTTATTATTCCAGAACCCACCGATCGAATTAAATGAAATTTACGGTGAAAAATTAGGCATTCAATGTCTATATAAAGCGCCTACTTTCAACCCTCTAGGACGCTCCGTTTAGGAGTTATGGCCAATTAAAGAAATATTTAAAAAATCGTTTTTGAAAACCTTATTATTCCAGAAACCACCGATCGAATTAAATGAAATTTACGGTGAAAAATTTGGCATTCAATGTCTAAAATTAGGCATTCAATATCTATAAAAAGCGCCTACTTTCAACCCTCTAGGACGCTCCGTTTAGGAGTTATGGCCAATTAAAGAAATATTTAAAAAATCGTTTTTGAAAACCTTATTATTCCAGAACCCACCGATCGAATTAAATGAAATTTACAGTGAAAAATTAGGCATTCAATGTCTATAAAAAGCGCCTACTTTCAACCCTCTAGGACGCTCCGTTTAGGAGTTATGGCCATTTAAAGAAATATTTAAAAAATCGTTTTTGAAATCCTTATTATTCCAGAACCCACCGATCGAATTAAATGAAATTTACGGTGAAAAATTAGGCATTCAATGTCTATAAAAAGCGCCTCTTTCAACCCTCTAGGACGCTCCGTTTAGGAGTTATGGCCAATTAAAGAAATTTTTAAAAAATCGATTTTCATAACCTTATTATTCCAGAACCCACCGATCGAATTAAATGAAATTTACGGTGAAAAATTAGGCATTCAATGTCTATATAAAGCGCCTACTTTCAACCCTCTAGGACGCTCCGTTTAGGAGTTATGGCCAATTAAAGAAATATTTAAAAAATCGATTTTCATAACCTTATTATTCCAGAACCCACCGATCGAATTAAATGAAATTTACAGTGAAAAATTAGGCATTCAATGTCTATAAAAAGCGCCTACTTTCAACCCTCTAGGACGCTCCGTTTAGGAGTTATGGCCAATTAAAGAAATATTTAAAAAATCGTTTTTGAAAACCTTATTATTCCAGAACCCACCGATCGAATTAAATGAAATTTACGGTGAAAAATTAGGCATTCAATGTCTATATAAAGCGCCTACTTTCAACCCTCTAGGACGCTCCGTTTAGGAGTTATGGCCAATTAAAGAAATATTTAAAAAATCGTTTTTGAAAACCTTATTATTCCAGAACCCACCGATCGAATTAAATGAAATTTACGGTGAAAAATTAGGCATTCAATGTCTATATAAAGCGCCTACTTTCAACCCTCTAGGACGCTCCGTTTAGGAGTTATGGCCAATTAAAGAAATATTTAAAAAATCGTTTTTGAAAACCTTATTATTCCAGAACCCACCGATCGAATTAAATGAAATTTACGGTGAAAAATTAGGCATTCAATGTCTATAAAAAGCGCCTACTTTCAACCCTCTAGGACGCTCCGTTTAGGAGTTATGGCCAATTAAAGAAATATTTAAAAAATCGATTTTCATAACCTTATTATTCCAGAACCCACCGATCGAATTAAATGAAATTTACGGTGAAAAATTAGGCATTCAATGTCTAAAATTAGGCATTCAATGTCTAAAATTAGGCATTCAATATCTATAAAAAGCGCCTACTTTCAACCCTCTAGGACGCTCCGTTTAGGAGTTATGGCCAATTAAAGAAATATTTAAAAAATCGTTTTTGAAAACCTTATTATTCCAGAACCCAGCGATCGAATTAAATGAAATTTACGGTGAAAAATTAGGCATTCAATGTCTAAAATTAGGCATTCAATATCTATAAAAAGCGCCTACTTTCAACCCTCTAGGACGCTCCGTTTAGGAGTTATGGCCAATTAAAGAAATATTTAAAAAATCGTTTTTGAAAACCTTATTATTCCAGAACCCAGCGATCGAATTAAATGAAATTTACGGTGAAAAATTAGGCATTCAATGTCTAAAATTAGGCATTCAATATCTATAAAAAGCGCCTACTTTCAACCCTCTAGGACGCTCCGTTTAGGAGTTATGGCCAATTAAAGAAATATTTAAAAAATCGATTTTCATAACCTTATTATTCCAGAACCCACCGATCGAATTAAATGAAATTTACAGTGAAAAATTAGGCATTCAATGTCTATAAAAAGCGCCTACTTTCAACCCTCTAGGACGCTCCGTTTAGGAGTTATGGCCAATTAAAGAAATATTTAAAAAATCGTTTTTGAAAACCTTATTATTCCAGAACCCAGCGATCGAATTAAATGAAATTTACGGTGAAAAATTAGGCATTCAATGTCTAAAATTAGGCATTCAATGTCTAAAATCGATTTTCAAAACCTTATTATTTCGGAACCCGCCGATCGAATTATATGAAATTTACAGTGAAAAATTATGCATTAAATGTCTATAAAATGCTTTCGACCCTCTAGGACGCTCCGTTTAGGAGTTACGGCCAATTAAAGAAATACTTTAAAAATCGATTTTCAAAACCTTATTATTTCGGAACCCGCCGATCGAATTATATGAAATTTACAGTGAAAAATTATGCATTAAATGTCTATAAAATGCTTTCAACCCTCTAGGACGCTCCGTTTAGGAGTTATGGCCAATTAAAGAAATATTTAAAAAATCGTTTTTGAAAACCTTATTATTCCAGAACCCACCGATCGAATTAAATGAAATTTACGTTGAAAAATTAGGCATTCAATGTCTATATAAAGCGCCTACTTTCAACCCTCTAGGACGCTCCGTTTAGGAGTTATGGCCAATTAAAGAAATATTTAAAAAATCGTTTTTGAAAACCTTATTATTCCAGAAACCACCGATCGAATTAAATGAAATTTACGGTGAAAATTTAGACATTCAATGTCTATAAAAAGCGCCTACTTTCAACCCTCTAGGACGCTCCGTTTAGGAGTTATGGCCAATTAAAGAAATATTTAAAAAATCGATTTTCATAACCTTATTATTCCAGAACCCACCGATCGAATTAAATGAAATTTACGGTGAAAAATTAGGCATTCAATGTCTATATAAAGCGCCTACTTTCAACCCTCTAGGACGCTCCGTTTAGGAGTTATGGCCAATTAAAGAAATATTTAAAAAATCGATTTTCATAACCTTATTATTCCAGAACCCACCGATCGAATTAAATGAAATTTACGGTGAAAAATTAGGCATTCAATGTCTATATAAAGCGCCTACTTTCAACCCTCTAGGACGCTCCGTTTAGGAGTTATGGCCAATTAAAGAAATATTTAAAAAATCGATTTTCATAACCTTATTATTCCAGAACCCACCGATCGAATTAAATGAAATTTACGATGAAAAATTAGGCATTCAATGTCTATAAAAAGCGCCTACTTTCAACCCTCTAGGACGCTCCGTTTAGGAGTTATGGCCAATTAAAGAAATATTTAAAAAATCGTTTTTGAAAACCTTATTATTCCAGAACCCACCGATCGAATTAAATGAAATTTACAGTGAAAAATTAGGCATTCAATGTCTATAAAAAGCGCCTACTTTCAACCCTCTAGGACGCTCCGTTTAGGAGTTATGGCCAATAAAAGAAATATTTAAAAAATCGATTTTCATAACCTTATTATTCCAGAACCCACCGATCGAATTAAATGAAATTTACGGTGAAAAATTAGGCATTCAATGTCTATATAAAGCGCCTACTTTCAACCCTCTAGGACGCTCCGTTTAGGAGTTATGGCCAATTAAAGAAATATTTAAAAAATCGATTTTCATAACCTTATTATTCCAGAACCCACCGATCGAATTAAATGAAATTTACGATGAAAAATTAGGCATTCAATGTCTATAAAAAGCGCCTACTTTCAACCCTCTAGGTCGCTCCGTTTAGGAGTTATGGCCAATTAAAGAAATATTTAAAAAATCGTTTTTGAAAACCTTATTATTCCAGAACCCACCGATCGAATTAAATGAAATTTACAGTGAAAAATTAGACATTCAATGTCTATAAAAAGCGCCTACTTTCAACCCTCTAGGACGCTCCGTTTAGGAGTTATGGCCATTTAAAGAAATATTTAAAAAATCAATTTTCATAACCTTATTATTCCAGAACCCACCGATCGAATTAAATGAAATTTACGGTGAAAAATTAGGCATTCAATGTCTATAAAAAGCGCCTACTTTCAACCCTCTAGGACGCTCCGTTTAGGAGTTATGGCCAATTAAAGAAATATTTAAAAAATCGTTTTTGAAAACCTTATTATTCCAGAACCCACCGATCGAATTAAATGAAATTTACAGTGAAAAATTAGGCATTCAATGTCTATCTGAGGCACTGGGTATATAGTGTTGAAAGAACTTTGAGAACATTTCTCGAGAATTACTGCTATTTAGAACGTTCGTAAAACACTAAAAGAGTTGCAGCAGTATAGAAATGTGTAACCGGTGGCAAATTAACGTGCAAAGTCATTAAAAAAATGTTAGTTTTATGATCGGCAACATTTCGCCGTCAATGCACTTTGTGTTTTATTTTCTTTCTTCTTTCTTTTGTTATACACTTCTCTTTTCTTATTATACAAAATAACTTACATAATACGCTATCGATAGAGCATAAGCTATGGACTTCCATGGAAGGTGTACGTTCGACGTTCTATTGAATTTGAGGATGAGGATCATAATGTGGTTGAGCATAATAATGACGCGACGATGTGAGTGCGGCGGCACAATTTCAACTATTTTTTGTTTTTTTTTCCTTTTCCTTTTCTTTTTACTTTTATTTTTGTTTTTTATTTTTGTTTTTTATTTTATTTTGTTGCTGTCTTTTTTGTTCTCTGTTGCACATGCGAAACTCAAGCAGCAAAAACGGCGACCTTCCAGGAAATCGTTAGCGTGGACTCTTGGCTTAGATAATAAGTTAGTTAAGGTTGCATTATATTGTTTTTGTTAGGCAGCAATAAAAAAAGGGTTAGTTTTTAAAGAAGCATAACACAAAAAAGAAGCTGGAACAACAATAAAGACAGGTTGCCCGTCAGCCGCCGCATACTCGACAATAAAATAAAGCAAATAAAACTCGAAGCGAAACCGCGATGTTACTCGCATTGGATGGCAGCCTTTAAGTTAGTCAAGTCAGTCAGCTGCCAACATTGCATTGCGCGTCCTGCGGCATGCGGTGCAAAAGGCAATCAATTATCGCCGTTGTTATGAAATTTGTCTGCGGCGGCGACTTTGGCTGTTGGTGTCGATACAGCCATCGATGTGCTGTGGCTGTTGCTGTTACTGTTACTGTTGGTACTAGTGTTGCTGCTACTGCTGTTGGTGTTGGTGGTATAATAGGTGCTGTTGTTGTTATTGCCTTAGATTATATTTTGCGCCAGTTACTTCTACTCTTTGACAGTTACTAGAGTGACTTAGGCTCTAAATATTTGCAAGCTTATTGGCTTGGCGGCGGCATCGTAGTTTTGTATTTTTTTTCATTTTTTTTATAGTCTTTTTCTTTTTTTATTGTATTTCCTCTTTCCAATTCTCTTTAATCTTTTACTGGATCTTTATTTAAAAACATATATTTTCTTCTTCTCTTCTTTTTTGCTGCGTTCTTGGTCTTGTCTTTTCTCTTGACATTCCCGTTCTTCCTTTTTTTTTTGTTTTTCTCCTTCTTTTTTTACCTCTTCTTCTTTTTTTTTCTTCCTTATTCTTCCTTGCATTCTTCTTTTTTTTCTTCATCTTCTTCATCTTCTTCATCTTCTTCATCTTCTTCATCTTCTTCATCTTCTTCATCTTCTTCATCTGCTTCATCTTCTTCATCTTCTTCATCTTCTTCATCTTCTTCATCTTCTTCATCTTCTTCATCTTCTTCATCTTCTTCATCTTCTTCATCTTCTTCATCTTCTTCATCTTCTTCATCTTCTTCATCTTCTTCATCTTCTTCATCTTCTTCATCTTCTTCATCTGCTTCATCTTCTTCATCTTCTTCATCTTCTTCATCTTCTTCATCTTCTTCATCTTCTTCATCTTCTTCATCTTCTTCATCTTCTTCATCTTCTTCATCTTCTTCATCTTCTTCATCTTCTTCATCTTCTTCATCTTCTTCATCTTCTTCATCTTCTTCTTCTTCATCTTCTTCTTCTTCATCTTCTTCTTCTTCTTCATCTTCTTCATCTTCTTCATCTTCTTCATCTTCTTCATCTTCTTCATCTTCTTCATCTTCTTCATCTTCTTCATCTTCTTCATCTTCTTCATCTTCTTCATCTTCTTCATCTTCTTCATCTTCTTCATCTTCTTCATCTTCTTCATCTTCTTCATCTTCTTCATCTTCTTCATCTTCTTCATCTTCTTCATCTTCTTCATCTTCTTCATCTTCTTCATCTTCTTCATCTTCTTCATCTTCTTCATCTTCTTCATCTTCTTCATCTTCTTCATCTTCTTCATCTTCTTCATCTTCTTCATCTTCTTTATCTTCTTCATCTTCTTCATCTTCTTCATCTTCTTCATCTTCTTCATCTTCTTCATCTTCTTCATCTTCTTCATCTTCTTCATCTTCTTCATCTTCTTCATCTTCTTCATCTTCTTCATCTTCTTCATCTTCTTCATCTTCTTCATCTTCTTCATCTTCTTCATCTTCTTCATCTTCTTCATCTTCTTCATCTTCTTCATCTTCTTCATCTTCTTCATCTTCTTCATCTTCTTCATCTTCTTCATCTTCTTCATCTTCTTCATCTTCTTCATCTTCTTCATCTTCTTCATCTTCTTCATCTTCTTCATCTTCTTCATCTTCTTCATCTTCTTCATCTTCTTCATCTTCTTCATCTTCTTCATCTTCTTCATCTTCTTCATCTTCTTCATCTTCTTCATCTTCTTCATCTTCTTCATCTTCTTCATCTTCTTCATCTTCTTCATCTTCTTCATCTTCTTCATCTTCTTCATTCTCTTTCTTCATCTTCTTCATCTTCTTCATTTTCTTCATCTTCTTCATCTTCTTCATCTTCTTCCTCTTCCTCCTCTTCCTCCTCTTCCTCCTCTTCCTCCTCTTCCTCCTCTTCCTCCTCTTCCTCCTCTTCCTCCTCTTCCTCCTCTTCCTCCTCTTCCTCCTCTTCCTCCTCTTCCTCCTCTTCCTCCTCTTCCTCCTCTTCCTCCTCTTCCTCCTCTTCCTCCTCTTCCTCCTCTTCCTCCTCTTCCTCCTCTTCCTCCTCTTCCTCCTCTTCCTCCTCTTCCTCCTCTTCCTCCTCTTCCTCCTCTTCCTCCTCTTCCTCCTCTTCCTCCTCTTCCTCCTCTTCCTCCTCTTCCTCCTCTTCCTCCTCTTCCTCCTCTTCCTCCTCTTCCTCCTCTTCCTCCTCTTCCTCCTCTTCCTCCTCTTCCTCCTCTTCCTCCTCTTCCTCCTCTTCCTCCTCTTCCTCCTCTTCCTCCTCTTCCTCCTCTTCCTCCTCTTCCTCCTCTTCCTCCTCTTCCTCCTCTTCCTCCTCTTCCTCCTCTTCCTCCTCTTCCTCCTCTTCCTCCTCTTCCTCCTCTTCCTCCTCTTCCTCCTCTTCCTCCTCTTCCTCCTCTTCCTCCTCTTCCTCCTCTTCCTCCTCTTCCTCCTCTTCCTCCTCTTCCTCCTCTTCCTCCTCTTCCTCCTCTTCCTCCTCTTCCTCCTCTTCCTCCTCTTCCTCCTCTTCCTCCTCTTCCTCCTCTTCCTCCTCTTCCTCCTCTTCCTCCTCTTCCTCCTCTTCCTCCTCTTCCTCCTCTTCCTCCTCTTCCTCCTCTTCCTCCTCTTCCTCCTCTTCCTCCTCTTCCTCCTCTTCCTCCTCTTCCTCCTCTTCCTCCTCTTCCTTCTCTTCCTTCTCTTCCTCCTCTTCCTCCTCTTCCTTCTCTTCCTTCTCTTCCTCCTCTTCCTCCTCTTCCTCCTCTTCCTCCTCTTCCTCCTCTTCCTCCTTTTCCTCCTCTTCCTCCTCTACCTCCTCTACCTCCGCTAACTCCTCGACCTCCTCTACCCCCACCTCCTCTACCTTCTCTACCTCCTCTATCTCCGCTACCTCTTCTACCTCCTCTACCTCATCTACCTCCTCTAGCTACCATCTACCTCTTCCTTCTCTTACACCTCTTTCTACTTTTACACCTCTTTCTACTATTCCTCCACTTCCTCCTCATCCTCCTTTTTCTCCAAAACCTACTCTTCCTCCTCTACCTATTCTTCTTCCTCTTTCTATTCCTCAACTTCCTTCTTATTCGTCTTTTCTTTCTCTTTTCCCTCTTCTTCCTTTGATTTATCTACATAATTGTTTCGTTTGCTTTGAATTGTACCGCTTGGTACTTGATAATGCAACTATTTCGACTACATCAACTCCCACTTAACTTTATTTATTGACAATCCATAGAATTTCTAACTATTTTATTTTTGCAATTTTCATTAATTTTGCTGGCTGTTGTTGCTGGGAATATGCGGATTTAATGGACTGAAAGTCGTGAATCCCAAAAATTTAAATAATTTTGCGGACTTTCTCTTTGAAATAAATGAAAGACTTCACAATTTGTTTTAGTTTAAACAAGCCTTTGTACACAGTCATTTATTAAACATTAAAAGTCGCTTAGGATTTTTGGACGACTTATGAAACGGAGTGTGAACCTGAAAGAGTCTTAGGATTGGTAATTCAATATTAATATTGAGGACCACTTAAAATAGTTTCAATTGTTTTGTAATATTTAAATTGCAATTTTTCTGTTACAATTGAATCCGTTGAAGTCATAGCTATAAAATATTACATGGTCGTTGAATAGGCACATTTATAGAATATACTTTTTGGAGGACAAGGCTTTGAGAACCATTTAAATCCAGAGTTCACCACCTTTAGTAAGAACAGATACCTGATATATTTAAACTATTGAATCGAATAATTACATCGATATTTAAATAATGACAACACTTCTATTTTAATTACTTCTATGAATTATTCGACTTCTTTAATGATTTATTTCCATGATTAACAAACAGCTGTTTCAGGAACTTAGAAATCGCGCAATGATTATTGTACAATTGAATATCATCGACCGTTTCTAATGGATTTCTAGAATATGCAAATGCTACATTTTCTATGACACGCTATTTATTTATAGAACTACACACCTCAGAAAATAGATTTGCTTAATAAAGAAACTACAATTAATTATAAAATTGCACAAAGAAAATGCTGTAACAATAAAAATATGTTTTTTTTATATATATCGCAGAAATATCGCAATATTATAGTGATTAATGTGGTTTAACTTCGAATATATGACTCAGGGCAATTGGCCAAACCCCAGACAAAACAATACAAACTATTTATATTAGCTATTTTTGCAAATCAGTCGTGCGATCAACACGACTTTGAGTTGAGTTGCAATAGAATCAAACTAAAACTTTGAATAGAGTTTGGATTTTTTTTATTTTGTTAAAAAAAAAGTAAAAGAAAAACTATATCGCTTATCAGCCTACAACACAACATAACTATTCAATTTTATTACGAGGTCAAATGCAGCATTTTATCAGCGTACATAACAGCGGCACAGATAACAAGTAATAAAGGAAATAAATTGTTCCCAAAGAAAAATAACAAAATCATATACTAAAGCAATGCAAGATGCTGCATGTTTGCCTGTGTGGAGTGGAGGTTATGGAAAACACGCGCCGCCAAAAAAAGTTGTTGAAAACATTGTAGAACCTAATAAAAAGCACTAAAGCAAAAACTAAAAATAACCACTAAAGACATATTTTGATAACCCAAAAAAATAAAACAAAATTACAAAAAACCATACAAGACAAGAACATCTTAACAAAAGTGAAAAGGTGTGAAAGTGAGTTGAAGCTACATATGTTGCTATCGCACATATGTGGCGCGCGCCGCAACGCTCCCATTCATTTCTGGCGACAGCCACAACAACACAATGAACTTCTGTGCAAAAATCCGACACTGCGGTTGCGACGACTAAAGACCATGGCATGCGGTCACTGCATATAGTCATCGCCATGATTGGGTTGAAGAGGAGAAGAAATATGTCCAGTTTACTGACTCACAAAAGCAAAACCTTGCCGGTTCTTACAGATGTCTCAGAGGCAACAGCAACAGCAAAAGTAGCAGCAGCAACAGCAAATGTCAAAAGCCAAAATGTTTACATTTGCCATTAGAACAGAGCCCCCTTCCATGTATGGTAACGTTGTTGAAATGTTGTGCCAAGTAGAAATGACCTTCGTTTAAACACTGACTGGATGTTGATGCGTAATCGAGTTGTACACTTTTATAAATATAAATTTAGTACGTCATTCAATTCGTTGTAGTTACAACCAAGTAATTTGATTCTGGCAACTGCTATATCGGTTCTTCCAACTGGTACGTCTTAACAGTTAAGGGAACTGAATTCTAGTTGGGACTACAACCAATTTAGAACTGTTTTAGAACAATTTGATGTGTGTATATGAAATAATTTCAAGTGTCATTCGAATCTGAGAGTTCCATCTACCGATTTGTTGAAATTTCGTTTTAACCGAATGATGTTAGTTGTTACAACTAGCTTTGTCTTTCTTTATTTCTTTATTTCTTTATTTCTTTATTTCTTTATTTCTTTATTTCTTTATTTCTTTATTTCTTTATTTCTTTATATCTTTATTTCTTTATTTCTTTATTTCTTTATTTCTTTATTTCTTTATTTCTTTATTTCTTTATTTCTTTATTTCTTTATTTCTTTATTTCTTTATTTCTTTATTTCTTTATTTCTTTATTTCTTTATTTCTTTATTTCTTTATTTCTTTATTTCTTTATTTCTTTATTTCTTTATTTCTTTATTTCTTTATTTCTTTATTTCTTTATTTCTTTATTTCTTTATTTCTTTATTTCTTTATTTCTTTATTTCTTTATTTCTTTATTTCTTTATTTCTTTATTTCTTTATTTCTTTATTTCTTTATATCTTTATATCTTTATTTCTTTATTTCTTTATTTCTTTATATCTTTATTTCTTTATATCTTTATTTCTTTATTTCTTTATTTCTTTATTTCTTTATTTATTTATTTCTTTATTTCTTTATTTCTTTTTTCTTTATTTCTTTATTTCTTTATTTCTTTATTTCTTTATTTCTTTATTTCTATATTTCTTTATTTCTTTATTTCTTTATTTCTTTATTTCTTTATTTCTTTATTTCTTTATTTCTTTATTTCTTTATTTCTTTATTTCTTTATTTCTTTATTTCTTTATTTCTTTATTTCTTTATTTCTTTATTTCTTTATTTCTTTATTTCTTTATTTCTTTATTTCTTTATTTCTTTATTTCTTTATTTCTTTATTTCTTTATTTCTTTATTTCTTTATTTTTTTATTTCTTTATTTCTTTATTTCTTTATTTCTTTATTTCTTTATTTCTTTATTTCTTTATTTCTTTATTTCTTTATTTTCTTTATTTCTTTATTTCTTTATTTCTTTATTTCTTTATTTCTTTATTTCTTTATTTCTTTATTTCTTTATTTCTTTATTTCTTTATTTCTTTATTTCTTTATTTCTTTATTTATTTATTTCTTTATTTCTTTATTTCTTTATTTCTTTATTTCTTTATTTCTTTATTTCTTTATTTTTTTATTTCTTTATTTCTTTATTTCTTTATTTCTTTATTTCTTTATTTCTTTATTTCTTTATTTCTTTATTTCTTTATTTCTTTATTTCTTTATTTCTTTATTTCTTTATTTCTTTATTTCTTTATTTCTTTATTTCTTTATTTCTTTATTTCTTTATTTCTTTATTTCTTTATTTCTTTATTTCTTTATTTCTTTATTTCTTTATTTCTTTATTTCTTTATTTCTTTATTTCTTTATTTCTTTATTTCTTTATTTCTTTATTTCTTTATTTCTTTATTTCTTTATTTCTTTATTTCTTTATTTCTTTATTTCTTTACTTCTTTATTTCTTTATTTCTTTATTTCTTTATTTCTTTATTTCTTTATTTCTTTATTTCTTTATTTCTTTATTTCTTTATTTCTTTATTTCTTTATTTCTTTATTTCTTTATTTCTTTATTTCTTTATTTCTTTATTTCTTTATTTCTTTATTTCTTTATTTCTTTATTTCTTTATTTCTTTATTTCTTTATTTCTTTATTTCTTTATTTCTTTATTTCTTTATTTCTTTATTTCTTTATTTCTTTATTTCTTTATTTCTTTATTTCTTTATTTCTTTATTTCTTTATTTCTTTATTTCTTTATTTCTTTATTTCTTTATTTCTTTATTTCTTTATTTCTTTATTTCTTTATTTCTTTATTTCTTTATTTCTTTATTTCTTTATTTCTTTATTTCTTTATTTCTTTATTTCTTTATTTCTTTATTTCTTTATTTCTTTATTTCTTTATTTCTTTATTTCTTTATTTCTTTATTTCTTTATTTCTTTATTTCTTTATTTCTTTACTTCTTTATTTCTTTATTTCTTTATTTCTTTATTTCTTTATTTCTTTATTTCTTTATTTCTTTATTTCTTTATTTCTTTATTTCTTTATTTCTTTATTTCTTTATTTCTTTATTTCTTTATTTCTTTATTTCTTTATTTCTTTATTTCTTTATTTCTTTATTTCTTTATTTCTTTATTTCTTTATTTCTTTATTTCTTTATTTCTTTATTTCTTTATTTCTTTATTTCTTTATTTCTTTATTTCTTTATTTCTTTATTTCTTTATTTCTTTATTTCTTTATTTCTTTATTTCTTTATATCTTTATTTCTTTGTTATTTTGTATTTTGTTAATTTATATTAAGATATTTTCATTATTATGAGGTTTAGGATAATAAGTATAACAAAATCTGGAATAGAGAAACATTTCATTATTTAATACTACTAGCATATTTCCCTTACATATTGCATTTAATTAATTACAAAATATTTTTATAATACTACAATCGATCCAGTTCAACCTTGAAATTTAAAGATTTGCGTTTCTAATACATTGTGTAGTAAAATCAAGTCAGATAAGTACAAATGCGCTTAAAAAAAACAAAATGCAGTGGAACTAAATTATTTTTAGAACAAATTTTACTACGGGGTAGAAAATTAAAGAATCCAATAATCAAAGCAGTTAATTTTGTAAAAAATCTACTAGGATCATTTGGAGTTGTGAATTTGTTAGAAATAGAAAATATAGGTCTAGTTTTCTTCAATGCATTTTTGTTTTAAATATTTTTCTCCATAACATTCCCGGAATATCTAGTAGGAAAATATGAATGAAACGAAATCAAAACAAAAGGAATTAACCTTGAACTCGTGTTAATGCCTACATCGATTAGCCGAGAAATCCAGTGCACTTTCATCAATTGGCTGTCTATGCGTTTTCTCGTTTAAATGTCTGTTCTACTTTAAGTCTCTTCTCAATCTATGCCAACACTCAGCCCCCTCCGCACCATAGTCCACATGTCCACGGACGTACAAATGTACCTTGGTACCATGTTTGTCTGCCATTATGTTGGACGCAGTTCACGCTAATTGCAAACTTGACTGAAATTATTGCGTCTCTTTGCTGATCGATGTCTCCACGGTTGAATGCCGTCTGCGCCACTTTCCGACGACAAGACAACGACGTTACAGAAGATGATGACGCCGACGATGATGATGATGAAGACGACAAAGACGTTGGTGAAGAGGATGACGACGATTCACGTTGGTGAAGATGACGACGACGATGGTGCAGAGGCTGACGATGACAACGATGAGAAGATGAAACATTTTGTTGTTCCACTGGCATCGATGGAGGTGCAGCTGTTAGCAGCGGCGTGGCAAAAGCAGCCACAATGAGATCCGCGCTGGAGTGGCATGGAGCAGCAGCTTGTGTTGACAGGCGTTGACAGCAGCACGAGAAGGAAGCGCAATTACGGTGGGATACAAATTCTTCACAGTTCATTTTCTAGGCAGAAAGAATCTAAAAATAAGTAATCTTTTTAATTAAACTTTTTATTACGGAAGAGGTTTTTGTTACACAACTTTAAAATTTAAATTCCTATCTAAATCCGCAAAATAAATATGTTTGAAAATTTGAATTAATAGTGAAAAATTGAATTTTTATTGACAAATTGAACATTTAGTGAAAAATTGAATTTTTAGTTAAAAATTGAATTTTTAGTGAAAGTTTGAATTTTTAGCGAAAATTTAATTTTTAGTGAAAAATTGTATTTTTAGTGAAAATTTGAATTTTTAGTTAAAAATTGAATTTTTAGTGAATTTTTTTGAATTGAATTTTTAGTGAAAAATTGTATTTTTAGTGAAAAATTGTATTTTTAGTGAAAAATTTAATTTTTAGTGAAAATTGAATTTTTAGTGAAAAATTGAATTTTTAGTGAAAAATTTAATTTTAGTGAAAAATTTAATTTTTAGTGAAAAATTGAATTTTTAGAGAAAAATTGAATTTTTAGTGAAAAATTGAATTTTTAGTGAAAAATTGAATTTTTAGTGAAAAATTGAATTTTTAGTGAAAAATTGAATTTTTAGTGAAAAATTGAATTTTTAGTGAAAAATTGAATTTTTAGTAAAAAATTAAATTTTTAGTGAAAAATTGAATTTTTAGTGAAAAATTGAATTTTAAGTGAAAAATTGAATTTTTAGTGAAAAATTGAATTTTTAGTGAAAAATTGAATTTTTAGTGAAAATTGAATTTTAAGTGAAAATTGAATTTTCAGTGAAAATTGAATTTTCAGTGAAAATTGAATTTTTAGTGAAAAATTGAATTTTTAGTGAAAATTTGAATTTTCAGTGAAAATTGAATTTTGAGTGAAAAATTGAAGTTTTAGTGAAAAATTGAAGTTTTTGTGAAAAATTGAATTTTTAGTGAAAAATTGAATTTTTAGTGAAAAATTTAATTTTTAGTGAAAATTTGAATTTTCAGTGAAAAATTGAATTTTTAGTGAAAATTTGAATTTTTAGTGAAAAATTTAATTTTTAGTGAAAAATTTAATTTTAGTGAAAAATTTAATTTTTAGTGAAAAATTGAATTTTTAGAGAAAAATTGAATTTTTAGTGAAAAATTGAATTTTTAGTGAAAAATTGAATTTTTAGTGAAAAATTGAATTTTTAGTGAAAAATTGAATTTTTAGTGAAAAATTGAATTTTTAGTGAAAAATTGAATTTTTAGTAAAAAATTAAATTTTTAGTGAAAACTTGAATTTTTAGTGAAAAATTGAATTTTTAGTGAAAACTTGAATTTTTAGTGAAAAATTGAATTTTTAGTGAAAAATTGAATTTTTAGTGAAAAATTGAATTTTTAGTGAAAAATTGAATTTTTAGTGAAAATTGAATTTTAAGTGAAAATTGAATTTTCAGTGAAAATTGAATTTTCAGTGAAAATTGAATTTTTAGTGAAAAATTGAATTTTTAGTGAAAATTTGAATTTTCAGTGAAAATTGAATTTTGAGTGAAAAATTGAAGTTTTAGTGAAAAATTGAAGTTTTTGTGAAAAATTGAATTTTTAGTGAAAAATTGAATTTTTAGTGAAAAATTTAATTTTTAGTGAAAATTTGAATTTTCAGTGAAAATTGAATTTTGAGTGAAAAATTGAATTTTTAGTGAAAAATTGTATTTTTAGTGAAAAATTGTATTTTTAGTGAAAAATTTAATTTTTAGTGAAAATTTGAATTTTCAGTGAAAATTGAATTTTTAGTGAAAAATTGAATTTTTAGTGAAAAATTTAATTTTAGTGAAAAATTTAATTTTTAGTGAAAAATTGAATTTTTAGAGAAAAATTGAATTTTTAGTGAAAAATTGAATTTTTAGTGAAAAATTGAATTTTTAGTGAAAAATTGAATTTTTAGTGAAAAATTGAATTTTTAGTGAAAAATTGAATTTTTAGTGAAAAATTGAATTTTTAGTGAAAAATTGAATTTTTAGTGAAAAATTGAATTTTTAGTAAAAAATTAAATTTTTAGTGAAAAATTGAATTTTTAGTGAAAAATTGAATTTTTAGTGAAAAATTGAATTTTTAGTGAAAAATTGAATTTTTAGTGAAAAATTGAATTTTTAGTGAAAAATTGAATTTTTAGTGAAAATTGAATTTTAAGTGAAAATTGAATTTTCAGTGAAAATTGAATTTTCAGTGAAAATTGAATTTTTAGTGAAAAATTGAATTTTTAGTGAAAATTTGAATTTTCAGTGAAAATTGAATTTTGAGTGAAAAATTGAAGTTTTAGTGAAAAATTGAAGTTTTTGTGAAAAATTGAATTTTTAGTGAAAAATTGAATTTTTAGTGAAAAATTTAATTTTTAGTGAAAATTTGAATTTTCAGTGAAAATTGAATTTTGAGTGAAAAATTGAATTTTTAGTGAAAATTTGAATTTTTAGTGAAAAATTTAATTTTTAGTGAAAAATTGAATTTTTAGTGAAAAATTTAATTTTTAGTGAAAAATTGAATTTGTAGTGAAAAATTGAATTTTTAGTAAAAAATTGAATTTTTAGTGAAAAATTGAATTTTTAGTGAAAATTTGAATTTTCAGTGAAAATTGAATTTTGAGTGAAAAATTGAAGTTTTAGTGAAATATTGAATTTTTAGTTAAAAATTGAATATATAGTGAAAATTTAATTTTTGTCAAAAATTAAATTTAAATGTGCGAAATTTTTAATTCTTTAGTGAACATTTTTTTTTATTTTTTATTCATACCTATTTTTTATATCACGAATATTCCAAACATTTTTAAAATAAATTTTTGTGTTATTTTAATATACATCAGCAGCCTTATATTTCATGTCTAACTAATAGAATCCTGCCAACCATTCATTCATCGCCTTCGTCATTATATGCAGCAGCTTCCTCAGTATTGAGGCTGCAGCTGGTCGCACGTTGCGCCACGCTTTCCAGCAACAGCAGCAACAGAGCAGCAGCATCATCATCATCATTATCAACATCAGCAGCAGACCATGATGGCACAGCCAGGCAGACAGCCACTGTGTTGCATGGTTAGCAAGTGTAAATTAAAACCCTAACCGTGGCGGCAACGACGAAGGCATCATCGGCAGCTCCATCGTATTTCATCGCAGACTGCAATGCAGTTGCTGGCTTCCACTTGCTGCTGCTGTTGTTGTTGGTTGTTGATGTTGTTGCTTCTGATGTTGCTGTTGTATTTGCCGTCGATTTGCTACTCATCCGCAACTTTGGTTGGTGCCAAATAATTACGCTCCATATTTTTGTTGTTGTTAATGTTGATGTTGGTGTTGTTGGTCTCCGTCTGTGCGCATATAAATTTGACTCTTCTGAAACTCTGATGAGGACTCTTCTTGAATGCATTGAATTCATTCAATGACGATGTTAATGACTGATGGACAGTGGGTCTAATTTTGAATTGACGAATACTTAGAGTTCTTGTAATTAAAATTCAGTACAATATCGTAAAAAAATACTAAAAAGATTTTAAAAAGGCCTCATGAAAACATTTTGAATTCTAATGGGTCATTCTAAGAATTTGTGTGTACCCAATTTTTTTTTAGCTCAATTCATTTCAACTAGCAATACATTTCATGTTTTCATAATAAAAAAAAAATATTTGTTTGCGGCATACAAACATATTTTATAGCTGAGATATCTCTGAGTATGGATATGAAAACGGTTTTCCAATATCAATTCAATTAAAGTTTCATTCCCTTTGGAGATGGTACTATGAGATATATTAAAAATCAATTTAAATTTATTAAATATAAATAAAACCAGTCAACGAATTGATATCGGACCAACAAATTCATATTCAAAATTTGTGATGTCTCAGCTATGAAGTACATCCAATTTGGTCTTTTAAAAAAATTGTTGGTCTTTTAAAAAAATTGCCAAGGAGATATGGGCCAACCCTTAGACCATTTCGCGCGTGTTCAACCGCTTTAAGGAAGACCTGAGTATTGATCGGTAGAAAGGTTCTGGTAAAAAAAAGGCCCACATGATCGTGAAAAGTCGAAAAAGGTTGTGAAAAGGTTGTGAACATATCCGGGAGGAAATTGGCGAGAAAGGCGGATTGCTCAGAATCTTTCGTGCGCAGGACTAAGAAAAAAGCTAGGCGAAGACGTACAAGGTCCAAAAAGTTCTATACAGTCGATTCTCGAGGAAATGTCGCTGAACAATTCAAATAAAAAAAAAATGACAAAATTCCCAAAGAAATTCCTTGTTTGGCAGGCAATTTGCAGTTGTGGAAAAAGGAGCAACTCATTCGTGACATCGGGTACAATTAATAGCGAAATATATGTGAAGGAATGCTTGCAAAAGAGATTGCTTCCATTTTTATGATGATAAAAAAGCTATTGGTTAAAGTGGATTTTACAGTCTATTACACTAAATATTTAAAATTTGTCATGCTCCTTTAAATAAAAATATATAACTTTAAATAATTGGGTCACAATCGCCCCCCACCAAAAACTGAATGAAAAGAAGATAGTGCAAAACAGTGTTTTCAGTGTATTTCAAAGGTCCAACAGTTAAAATTTAATTGTAGAAAACCTCTTGTAAAAAAGTGGGCCCAATACGTCAAAAGGCGTCAGTCCACACTCAGAAAAAACTCTATTAAAATTGGTTAATAGGACAGTTATTGTTGCAGTAATATATAACAAATAAATATTTTCATATAAACATAAAAACCACTTAATAGTATTTAGCATTATTTAATAGTATTTACCTATTATATAATAATTTATCCTATTGACTAATATTAATATCAAAAAACTATAGGTTTTAAAGGGTTTTTCAATAAGAACGCTACAACAGTTTTGTTCAAGGGTTTTTCAACAGGGACGCTACAAAAGTAGAGCGACAGGGACAATAAACGATGCCATATTTCTTTCCGCGCTTTTGACATTTCTCTTCTGTAAGGTTTGCCATTTCATGATGAAAAGATATACGAGCCTAGAACGAGTCGAAATTATTAAAATTTACTATCGAAATTCGAATTCATATATACTTCCATCATAAAATGGCAAACCTTACTGAAGAGAAATGTCAAAAGAGCGGCAAGAAATATGGCGTCGTTTGCTGTCCCTGTCGCTCTACTTTTGTAGCGTCCCTGTTAAAAAAAACCCTTTATATTTTTATTGATTTTTTCTTTTGTGAGTGGACTATTAAAACCTAAAATTGATATAAACCTTGAAATGATTAATCTCGAGCGAATTGGCTCGACTAGCCTCTATTTGAACACCGTACGAACTGGTGAACTTTTGTGCGGCCAAGGTCTTCATTTTTGCATTGCCGTTTATTTATGGAGAATGTCGAGGCATACTTTCTTTTTAGTTTATTTTATAAGAAATAAATTAAAAAATAGAATTTAAAAAAAAATACTTGATTTTGTAAACGCTGTTTTGAACCAGTTTAATTTTATATTTTTGATGAATATATATTAGAATAAATGATGGTGTCGGTACAATGCACCAAACTATTTTATTACAGGATTTCAGCACCCTTTTATCTAACTTATTTATAATTTTCTACCCTCATTAATTGTCAAACCATTTTATATTATTAACTGTTGAATTTAAAATAATTTCTTGGAAAAAATGCTTCATGAATTCGAATTGATTTTATATATTGTTACCTTTACCAAGGCAGAGAAAACCCTAAAACAACACAATATGTTTGTGTGTTTAATGTTAAAATAACATCGGCATTGAGAGTTCTCACATAACTAACAAGAATATGTCAGGATACTTAAGGACTATAAGTGAGTGTGAATGACAATTAAAGAAAAAACTTCAAAATAGAATAAGTTGAACAGTTTTAAAATAAATAGATCAATACTGCTATTATATTTGCGTATAACTGTTTATTTCATTAGGATTTTAAATCGGTGGGGTGCACTTTTATGAAGCTGTGACCCGATAGCATATAATTAAGAAAAAAATATACTATAAAATCAATAGTTTTTTTTGCTATTAAAAATGGTCAATAGGATAAATTATTATTTTAATAGGTAAATCCCATTAAATACTATAAAATACTAATTAATACTATTAAATTGTTTTTGTGTTTATATAAAAATACTTATTTTTTGTATACTATTGAATCAATAACTGTCTCATTGACTATTTTTAATAGGATTTTTTCTGAGTGTACAAAATATAACAGAGAATCATATTTTATATTAACTTTGTTTTCTACTAATTTAGTAGTATAAATAAAATACTAATTAAATTATATTTTAAAAATGTAATTACTTAATATGTTAAGCTCGCATTTAACGTTAGAAAATTCGATACCTTGAAGTCAAATATCTCGATATACAGATCGATGCTTTTCAAATTCTACTTGAGTCGAAGAACTTAGTTTCTTGTCTATCATATCGTCACTGTCATGCCAAAGGGGCGAATGTGCATTTTTAAAAATGTTGGGAAATCAAATTTTACAGTTTGAAGTGCTTTAAAAATTAGAAAAATTTATATTTTTTTAATTTTTTAATTATTAACACGTATATAAAATATCTTTAGATTTGGACAACCTACTGAATTATAAATACGAATTTTGTGAGGCTATATCCAGATCAAAACGCAAATATTTTTGATTTTTATGCTATAACTTTTTATTAGCGCATGATAAACTAGTAATGTAGAGGCATAAATTGTTTGTTTTTTAAGCACCTATCTATTGGCATAATTAATTAAAAATATTTTGTCAAACATTAATTTGCCCTTTGTTATTTGCAGGAAAAAATGTTTCGCAAAATATTTTAAAATAATGATGCAGTTCGCTAGGTGCTTTAAAACAAACAATTAATATCTATACACCACTATTTTATCTTGCACCAATAAAAAAATTAAAGTAAAAAAACGAAGAAATTGGAAAAATTGAAAATCTTGTCATGCCAAAAGGGCTAATCTTTTCATTTTTGCTATAAATCTTTAATGGTACCAGATAAAATAGTGGTGTAAAGGTATTAATTGTTTGTTTTTAAAGCACCTATCGAACTGCATCATTATTTAAAAATATTTTGCCAAACATTTTTTCCTGCAAATAACAAATTGCAAATTAATGTTTGGAAAAATATTTTTAATTAATGATGCAGAACGATAGGTGCTTTGAATAAAAACAATAAATGCCTTTACACCACTATTTTATCTTATTCCAATAAAAAGTAATGGCGAAAAAACGAAAAGATTCGCCCTTTTGGCATGACAAGATTTTCAATATTTCAAATTCGCCCTCTTTGTTTTGTCTTTTGTGGCTAGAAATATCCACGAAAATGACATGCGATTTTGGTACAGCATACTTGAGGATAAACTACATTCAAAAATGTAAAAAAACGCAAATGTCAAAAATTGCACATTCGCCCCTTTGGCATGATAGTGACGATATGATGTATATTGAATTATTATTGCACAGACTTAATTACCATTTGTTTTAACTATGCAAGCCATATTATATTTATTATCAAAAAAAAAAAATCTATTATTTTAAAGAAATTATTAGAAAAAATATATTTTAATTCCATGAGTAGTTTGTCCCATTTCCGTATTTCCCCCCTTACGTCACATCACGTTGTACGTACGCTCTGACGTTATATGACCGAAATAAAATGCAATTGAGTCAAGCGCACATTTGAACGAAATCATAGCACCAATCAGCAAAAACAACAAAAACAAACAAACTAATGAGTGTGTGTGACAGTGTAATTAGGTAATTTTTAAATTACCACCAGATCGGAATGAAGTATCTTTGTGATACGGAGCAGTGGAAGCGGCGGCAGCAAAGAAACAACACAGCGAAGACGTTGTAGATATCGATGAAATTAAATTGAAAAACGTGCGCAGAAAATTGAAAGCTATACATGTGATACGTACTACTAATAGTTGTAGTTGTTGTATATAGATATCTTGTTGTTTTTGTTCTATTTATTTTTTTGTATGGGGGGTATTCTTTATTTTCAACTTTGTATTATTTTTCTTGAGCGTATCCGGCTGTTGTAGGTCTTTTACTGCAGATCCGGTTGTATGTTGTACTACAAGACAATTCGACAGCACATTATGTGTAATTACACGAGTGGAACATTGATGCAACATTGGTGCAACATTAATGCAACATTAGTGCAGCAACAATTACAAAAATGGAAAAATTAAAAATCTTGTACGAAGTACTATGAAAAGTACTAAAAGAGAAGGAGACAAATATCAAGTATAATATGAAGAATACAAAATAAGGAATGAATTTGCAAATAAATGAGTACAACATGTACTACAAATTATACAACAACATTTACAATAAATACAACAGTAAGTACAAATAAAGCAGCAGAAAGACCAATAAATACCGCACAAAATACGAGTCTTACAATAACAAGTACAATATTACAACAGCGAATTCAATATATACAATACATTTTTTGTAGCACACTAAAAACAACAGAAAATACAACAGAAATCTTACAGTTACAATAAATACAACGAAAAGTACAAGTAATACAATATAATGTACAAATTATAGAACAGCAAGTACGTAAATATGTCTGAAAGTACAAGTATAATTAATGCAAGTATAATTAATATAAATTAAATACATACAACAGCAAGTACAATGAAGAGAACATCTTATGCAATATATACAACATGAAGTACAATTAATATGTACAACAGAAAAACAAAAAATACAAGAGAGAAACAAATAAAAACAGCTGAATATAGTATAAATACTACACCAAAAAAAATGACAAATACAACAGGTAATGGGTTTTTTAATTAGAGTGCTACAAAATTTTTTTTTCAAGGGTATCGAAGGTTTGCTATTTCATGATGGAAACATATACGAGTCGAAATTATTAAAATTTACTATCGAAATTCGAATTCGTATATCTTTCCATCATCAAATGGCAAACCTTGCTGAAGACAAATGTCAAAAGAGCGGCAAGAAATATGGCGTCGTTTGCTGTCCCTGTCGCTCTACTTTTGTAGCGTCGCTGTTGAAAAACCCTTTACAAGACATACACCTGTATGTACAATTATTATAGCAGTAAGGACTGCGTCGAATAAAATTGTCCGTTACATATCTTCCCATAATGTGATATTGCAAGATTCAAATTAAAAAAATTTAATCATAGTAGCTCTGAATTAAATGGCAGAACATAATTTGTGTCAGTTATATTTAATACAAAATTTATTTAACGCGAAAATGGCAAACGAAGTGGATGTGCGAGAAAATATAATTAAAATTTTTTAAAAACAACCTAGTTGGTCTTTTAAAAAAATTGCCAAGGAGGTAGGGGCTAACCCTAAGACCATTTCTCGCATTATCAACCGCTTTAAGGAAGACCTGAGTATTGATCGGAAGAAAGGTTCTGGTAAAAAAAAGGCCCACATGATCGTGAAAAGTCGAAGAAGGTTGTGAATATTTTAAAGAAAGATCCAAGTATATCCGGAAGGAAATTGGCGAGAAAGGCGGATTTCTCAGAATCTTTCGTGCGCAGGACTAAGAAAGAAGCTGCGCTGAAGACGTACAAGGTCCAAACAGTTCCGGATAGAAATGCCGTCAAGAATGAAACCGCAAAACAACGAGCTAAAAAGCTGAACCAAGATTCTTTTAAAAAATTCGATTGCTGCATAATGGACGACGAAACTTATGTTTTAGCGGACTTTTCTCAGCTACCTGGACAGGATTTTTTTTACAGCCGATTCTCGAGAAAATGTCGCTGAAAAATTCAAATAAAAAAAAATGACAAAATTCCCAAAGAAATTCCTTGTTTGGCAGGCAATTTGCAGTTGTGGAAAAAGGAGCAGCTCATTCGTGAAATCGGGTACAATTAATAGCGAAATATATGCGAAGAAATGCTTGCAAAAGAGATTGCTTCCATTTTTACGCCAACATGAAGTGTCCACATTTTTTTAACCTGACCTCGCTTCATGTCACTACAGCAAAACGGCCTTAGAGTGGATCCAACAAAATGCAGTGATTTTGGTGCCTAGAGAAGCCAATTCACCAAACTGTCCAGAACTCAGGCCGATTGAGAGATACTAGGCTTTAGTAAAAAGGGAGATGAAGACAACAAAAAAAGGGACCAAAGACCTTCAAGACTTTAAAAGAAAGTGGTCTTCAGCAGCTGTGAGGGTGTCGGACACTACCATTACAACACTAATGGAAGGGGTTCCGGAAAAATTAAAACTTTTTATTAAAAAATATTAATTTCTGGTTTTTTTATATTTTTTTTTAAATCTAAAAATAATTTGCAAAATAAAATATTTTATTCTATAAAAATTCGATTACTAGATTTCTAGATTTTTTCATTTTTGTAGCGGACAATTTTATTCGACGCAGTCCTTATGTACAATTAATATAACAAATCTACAATATATACAACAGCATTTAAAAATAATACAATAGCAAGTACAATATTAACAAAGCATGTACACATAAAAAAATGTAAATCATATTGATGAATTCCGTTCTTCAAACCGTGATTCATTGTATTAAAGAACCATTCATCATATTAATGTCTAACGCCATCAATGTTATGAATGCTATCATAAGTATGATGAACGCTTTGTAACTGTTGAAAAAGTGTTCTTCAATATGATGAACTGATCATTTTTGATTTTTTTTTTTTTCAACAACATTTTTTAGGATTTTTTTTTCAATTATTTGCTAAGAAAAATAAATTTGATTTTTTTGAAAAGTTCGTAAAAAAAATAAAATTTTAAATTATTCATAAATATATGATTATATTCATCAATATGACGATTCAAATTCATTGTATTGAATATTTCGATCTTCAATAGTGTGAATACGTTCCTACATATGATGAATTATGATGAATATGATGCATTCATCAACATGTCATTTAATAAACGGTGGTATCAATATGATGAATCTGGTAGTTGGTAGAAAAATTCATAATATTTATGAATAAATTCATTATATTGATGAATTTTTTTATCTCTGATACAATGAATGCTACAGAAAGTATAATAAATACTTTTATAAGTAGAAAAATACAACAATAAGTACAATAAATACAACAATAAGTACAATAAATACAACAATAAGTACAATAAATACAACAAAAGTATAATAAATACATTAGACGTACAATAAATACAACAACAAAGATAACTAGTACAAAATATATATTTTCAACCAACGATGCATAAAAAACAAATACAACATTACAATACAAAATACAATAAACACTTTTTAACTACAATAAATACAACAAGCACGTTTAAAAAAATACAATTGCATGTACAATGAGTACAATAAGAATCTCTAAAAGTCCTAGAATGACACAAAAAGTCCTGGAAAAGACAATATACACTTTTTAACTACAATAAATACAACATCACGTATAATAAATACAAATGCATTTACAATGAGTACAATAAAAACATTTACAAACCTAATAATCAGACACAAATCTGTAAATACAACATTACAATCACAATTACATCGAATACAACTGCAAATTTAAACAAAAAAAAAAAACCATACAACAGTTACAACATCAAATAAGACAATTACAACAGAAATCGCAATAGCAACCGCAACAACATCATGTTCTCTATGTGCTACTGAAATGCGGATGCATTGCAAAGTATCTGCCAGATGCCTAGATACACAACTTTATCGCAGCATCGATAAATCTATTTACATGAAGTGAAAATTGCTAAAATTACAAAACAACCAACCAGCAACAGGGTGGTGGCGGTGGTGGTGGATGTTGTGGTTATCAACGCAAGATGCCACAGCTAACTAACAGTTAGATGCTGCCAATAAAGTATCTAATAGATACAACTTTGCTAATACAAGGGAGTATGGTAGACAGGCAGACAAACAGACAGACACTGAATTTGCACGTTTCTGCAGTCTGGCATCGTTGGTCTGTCGATTTTGTTGTTAGGCATTTAGCC
Organism: Dryomyza anilis; assembly: GCA_951804985.1. Taxonomy (NCBI): domain Eukaryota; kingdom Metazoa; phylum Arthropoda; class Insecta; order Diptera; family Dryomyzidae; genus Dryomyza; species Dryomyza anilis. Next base: position 14,081,788 of record OX638134.1, on the reverse strand, counting down.
AAAAACAAAATAGAATAAAATAAAACAAGATATCACTGAAATTTCAAACTATTCTAAGTGAATTGCAAACGTGCAGAGGCATGAATTCAATTAAAGAATTAAAATGCGACACTCAGGAGTGTGGTGGTGCGGTGGACAAACAGCCAGGATGCGGGGAACGGGGAACTCAGTCAGTCATTCAGGTCGAACGTCTGTCTGGCATGCGGCAGCAACAGACATGAATGAAACTCTATTTGAAAATTTGCATTTCCTATAGAAATAGAAATAGTTTTTAAGATATAAACGAGGCGGTGGATAATTTCTTAAAAAGTTTTTGAATTTTTTTAATTTTATTTTTTTTATTTTTGGTTTTTGCACTGACAGTTGTCGAAAGCATGTCGACACTAAAATTAGTCAAATTTTGTAAATTATTAAAAGCAAATAATTAGCAAATTTACGGCAATGTTGTACAGCAATATGGTTGGGTTTATGCGGTGCTGTCATTGAGTGAAATGGTAAATTTACCGCAGACAAGTCGTTGCCAATGCAATAAAGTTGGCAGCTATTTGACTCGATGTAAATTGACAATGAAATTGACATTTGCTGGATTTTAATTTTATAATAAATTACGAAATATATTTGAAAATATTATGGCATTTATAAAATTTTGAAATCAGTGACCCTGTGTATTTTTGTGCCGATGAGGATGATTATACGAAAAATGCATTACAAAAATAATAAAGTAAAACTATTTTTTCATATCTTCTTAAATGGAATATGTGCATTTCCTTGAGTTCCGGACGGAACATTCAAACGTTTATAACTTTTACGGAATTTGCTCAAATTTTTGTACAAGTAGTATTTAAATAGGACTAAATATCTGCAGAATATTATAGTATTCTATACAGTTGATCAAAAGATATAAATTAAATAGTGATCGATCCGGACGCGACAAAAATAGAAGTGCTTGCCGAGGTTCATAGGCAAAGTCCAAAAACTCAACGAATTTCGCATACAAATTATTTTTTTTAATTATTTTAAAAAATAGCTGAGATATTAAGCTTTGTTTGCATATTTACACTTTGTTTCTAAAATAAAAACTTTTTTCATAATAAATCACAGAACAATTCCGAACGGGACAATTTTTGTTTTCCTTTTTCTCAAAATACTTTTTGCATATAAATTATTTTTTTGACTTATTTGGAAATGTAGCTGAGATAATTTACTTTATTTTTGTATATACACACTTTGTTCCTAAAGTTTATAGTCTTTTTGTAATAAATCACTGCATAATTTCGGACGAGACATTCCGAACGGAACAAAATAATTTTTTTTTTCTGTAAATAGTTTTTGCTTACAATTTTTTTTTTTAATTATTTAAAAAATAGCTAAGACATTGTGCTTTGTTTGTAAATTTACACTTTGTTTCTAATATGTATACTTTTTTCATAATAAATCACAGAACAATTCCTGACGGTACACAATTTTTTTTTCTCTAAAAAAATACATTTTGCGTACAAGTTATTTTTTTTTTTTGTATAATTTAGAAAAATAGCTGAGATAATTTGCTTTATTTTTGTATATTAATACTTTGTTCCTAAAGTTTATAATTTTTTTATAATAAATCACAGAAAAATTCCGGATGGAACAAAAATTTTTTCTTTTTTTAAAAAATACTTTTTGCGTAGAAATTATTTTTTTTTGATAATTTAGAAAGATAGCTGATATAATTTGCTTTATTTTTGTATATTAATACTTTGTTCCTAAAGTTTATAATTTTTTTATAATAAATCACAGAAAAATTCCGGATGGTACAATTTTTTTTCCTTTTTCTAAAAAATACTTTTTGCGTACAAGTTATTTTTTTTTTTGTTAATTTAGAAAGTTAGCTGAGATAATTTACTTTATTTTTGTTTATGTACACTTAGTTCCTAAAGTTTATAATTTTTTTATAATAAATCACAGAAAAATTCCGGATGGAACAATTTTTTTTTCTTTTTCTAAAAAATACTTTTAGTGTAAAAATTATTTTTTTTTGTTAATTTAGAAAGATAGCTGAGATAATTTACTTTATTTTTGTTTATATACACTTAGTTCCTAAAGTTTATAGTTTTTTCGTAATAAATCACAGAAAAATTCCGGATGGAACAATTTTTTTTCTTTTTCTATAAAATACTTTTTGCGTAGAAATTAATTCTTTGGATAATTTAGAAAAATAGCTGAGATAATTTAATTTATTTTTGTATATGTATACTTTGTTCTTAAAGTTTATAATTTTTTTATAATAAATCACAGAAAAATTCAGGATGGAACAATTTTTTTTTTCTTTTTCTAAAAAAAATACTTTTGCGTATAAATTATTTTTTTGGATAATTTAGAAAGATAGCTGAGTTAATTTAATTTATTTTTGTATATGTATACTTTGTTCCTGAAGTTTATAATTTTTTCATAAAAAATCACAGAAAAATTCCGGACGGAAAATCACAGAATTTCTGTAAACGATTTTCTGCAAAAAAATAATTAAATATCTATCAGGATTGATAATCATTATTACGAATAATCGAATTTCCATTTTTTTTTTTTAAGTTAATAATTTTTATACTTTTTTGTGAAAAAGAAAAAAATTTTTTTTGATATATTTTTTTACATTTTTGGTACTCAAAATTTCGGACGTGACTTATTTCAATTAGCTGTTAAAAATGTTCTTGAATTACTACATAGTAAATCGATTTATACATTTTTGAAAATGTCGAGGAAATTCATATTTAAAAAAATGGGATTCAACTCTTTAAAAAAATATTTTTAGTTTAATATGATAATAAATTAGCGTATTCACAGTTCATGGTATTGGTACGACATTGTATGAGTACGACAGTACGCCATTTAAACTGTGAGCACCACTTTTTTGCTTGTTCAAATGTTTCGTCAAATAAATGCAGCTAATTCTTATTAATTTAGGATTTTTTCAAGTTATCATAAATATGCCTCGAGTTAAAAATAAAAACAAATATATTAACATTTTCTGTGTACTATTTATTTTCAATTTCACAATTTAACTTCATTTCATAAAATACGACACCAGAAAACATTCCCCAAGGCTACTCTTAAATAAATACAACACTTGTGGTATTTCACCTTTATAAGGGATGCAACAACAAATTGACGTTTCTGTGTTATTGTGTCGTATATATACTACATGGTACGAATACCAGACTAGAATACGACGAACTGTGAATACGCTAAATGTATATTTTTGGTTTCGTATGTGACAACAGGACACCCTTAAATAAAAATCCAAATTTGTCCCCTGTTTTAATTTCAATGCTTATTTAAAAGCTTTAGAAATATTAGCTAAGATTATCTGAAAAAACAGACAAAAATATTATTTATTTTGGTTACTTAAAGTACATGAAAAATTGTATTGACTCTGGAGATGGCAATGGCCGATCATGCCCATTTTTTAATACAATCATTATAGATTCCTTATTAATCTATGTTTTGACTTTATTTTATCTTGCTCTTCTATTTTTACTATAATCGCGATTTTAGCAAACGCACAGGCGGGACAACTCTAAATCGATTCTGGAGATGACACTGGCCGATAATGTTAATTTTTGATACCAGACAGTGTAGTTAATATAAATTTTGAATGTTTTTTATGCACGAACAGTCGGACACGAACAGGCGGACATCGTGAAAACGACTCTGAGGATGACACAAAGATCACGCTCATCTATATATATAAAACTCTTGGTCCGTCTGTCAGTCTGTCAGTCTGTCGGTCTGTCTGTCTGTCTGTCTGTCTGTCTGTCTGTATGTATGTATGTATGTCTGTCTGTCTGTCTGTCTGTCTGTCTGTCTGTCTGTCTGTCTGTCTGTCTGTCTGTTTGTTCCAGCATCACGTCTAAACCGCTGAACCGATTTAACTGAAATTTTGCACTAGGATACTATGGAGTCCGGGGTGTCATAGGCTATATATGGGCGGGATTGGACAAAGGGGCGTGGTACCTCCCATACAACCTAAACTTTCAAAACGACATAACTCAGCACATACACAATCTAAAAAGATGAAACAAAAAACTGAAAATTCACCACACTAAAACTCACCACACTAAAACTCACCAAACTAAAACTCACCACAATAAAACTCACCACACTAAAACTCACCACACCAAAATTCACCACACTAAAACTCACCACACTAAAACTCAACACAATAAAGCTCACCACACTAAAACTCACCACACTAAAAATTCACCACACTAAAACTCACCACACTAAAACTCACCATACTAAAAACTCACCACACCGAAACTCACCACACTAAAACTCACCAAACTAAAACTCACTGCACTAAAATTCACCACAATAAAACTCACCACACTAAAACTCACTACACTAAAACTCACGCACTAAAAATTCACTAAACTAAAAATTCAACACACTAAAACTCACCACACTAAAACTCACCATACTAAAAACTCACCAAACCGAAACTCACCAAACTAAAACTCACCAAAATAAAACTCACCGCACTAAAATTCACCACAATAAAACTCACCACATTAAAACTAACTACACTAAAACTTCTACTGGCAAAAACTCTACGGGGAAGAATTCTACCGGGAAGAGTTCTACCGGTAAGAATTCTACGGTAAAGCGTTCTATGGGGAAGAATTTTACGGCGAAGATTTCTACTGGGAGGAATTCTACGGCGAAATATTCTACTGTCTGAATTGTCTGTGAGAAAAGTTGTTTTGGCGGAGAATTATTATTTGGTTACTACATTTAAAAAACCAATAAAAACTTCCACAGCGAAGCACGGGGCCTTGATATAAAAAATAATAATAATAATGTTTTTTTATATAAATAAAATCGCTTTATATCTATAAATACACAAAATCTTGGCACGAGTCGTGCACGGGTCCAGCTAGTTTTTAATAAAATAAGTTGTAGATTTGCAAGTAATCTAAATTTTGAATTTCATTAAACTATATCTTCTTCATTTACTGCAATCGAGATTTAAAGAAAAGCGCAGACGGAAAACCATATATCGACTGGAAGATGACACTGACCGATCATGCACATTTTTTTACATCAAACATCCTAGATTCGCAAGTAACAAAGTTTATGAATTTCATTGATCTAGCACTTCTTTTTACCCTATAATCGCGATTTTAAAAAACGAACATCTCCTATCGAGTCAAAAAAAGATTCTAAGCGGTCGTGATCGTCAGCGATCGCCACAAAAATTCATCAATATGACGAATTTATTCATAAATACTATGAATTTTTCACCAACTACCAGATTCATCATATCGATAACATATCGAATACATTCATTAAATATATGAAATTATTCGTACTATCGAACATCAAACTGAAGAACGAAATATGCAAAACAATGAATTTGAATCGTCATATTAATGAATTTGTTCATAATATTTATGAATATAATATATTTTTACGAATTTTTCAAATTGTTGTTATACAAATTTTATTTAAAAAATAGCGGACATTTTTTTTTTTTTTAAATTATCAAAAAAAAAAAATCGGAAAAAAATACCAAAAAAAAAAACGGAAAATAAAATTTTCAAAACACAATTTTTCGAAAAGAAAAAATATTTTTTCGAAAAAAAATTTTTTTTTTCGAAAAAAAAAAATTTTTTAAACAAAATTATATTTTTTCAAATATATTTTTTTATAAATATAACTGACCAAAAATGACCATTGCAAATATTCCCTCTAACTTTAAGTGTAGTGTATCGAAAAAAATCTCTAACGTGCGGACCACGTGTAACACACACATTGAACACAGCAACATTAACCTAAACCTCCGACTCTGTGCGATTCTAACGCGCTTTAATGATGATTTCTTGACTTCGGGCGCGCATAGATAAATTAATAATTTTTAAAATAAATAATTTTTTTCTTCTGGTTTTTCTGGGACACGCGTACACGGCGGCAAAAGAGCTACGCGCAATGACCACGGGGTCAGCGAATGACTAGAATCGCGGCTATGGGTCGTGTTTCTTATGTTTCCGGCGCTTAATGTCTAGATTGTTTTTTTTTTTCTTTTTACTTTTTTCAATGCATTATATGTTTATTGAAGAGATTGAAAAAATTGTTGAAAGCCAAAAGAAAAAAAAAATACAAAATTATAATAGATGTTAAGTAAATTTATAATGTTTACGATGTGCAATTAAATTTTACGCTTCGTATATTTAAAATTTTTCAACATTTTCATAGTTTCTATTTTGGTTTGGTTATTAGTTTGTTTACTTTGGTTTGGTTTGGGAAAACGGTAAATTCATAAATTGCTGACCCTTTAAATTAATAAATTTTTGTGGTGCTTCAAAGCGAGCGTCTGAGCGACTGGCGGAAACTCAAAATTACATATTGATTTTTGAGGCTAATGGATGCATTTATGGGGCAAATTTTAGTAATATTCTTTCTTTTGTTTGAAGTCAATTAAGTTATTTGAATATATGTATATGATTGCACACTATGCAGAGAAATAATTGGCATGGAAATTGGATCATATTAAGCTGAAACTTTTATGAACAAATATTTTAAATAATTTTAAAAATTCAAGAAATACCTGTGCATTTGGAACTTTATTCTTGGGATCGTGAAAGATATTTTCAGCCGATAGTTTTAAAAATGTTCGCCCGATTCACGAATTTTTGAAAATCGACAATTGTCTCGATTGAGTATAAAGACAGCTTATTTGATGAGATTTTAAGCGTTTGAATTACAGTCGACCAAAAAATAAATCGTGAATATCACATGAACTCGAGAACTAAGTTCCTGGATTTACATAAAGATCTCCGTCTGAATCAATTCAATATTGTGGTAAACCTAATTTAAATTCAATATATGCAGACCTGACGATGGGGGCCTTAATTCAGTAAATATTTTGTTTCTATTAAAGCTGTATGCAACATGATAGAAAAGTTTCAGGCATGAAACCAATATTGAATATTAAAAAAAAATATTTTAAAGTTTAACCCTCAAAACTAGGATGCATTAAAAAAAAGTAGTATTAAATTTTATTCAGGAATTCTTGTACATTGTACTTGTACATTTCACATAATTGCAACAACAGTTTGTAGTTTCTTTATTTCACTTTTTCATTCATAAAAAATACACAAAGTATACAAACATTACAAAAATAAGCCATAAATTTAAATCACTAAGATTTTAGTTTCTTACAGTCAAATCGACAAGATTTTTCTTACGAGATTTTTAAGTTCTTCATGTTCACATGTCAAAAAACCATCATCGTTTGTCAAATATGAACACAGAAAAGAGCAAAACAAATAGGCTGTATTCAATTTTGAAAAGTTATAATTTACACTAAACAATATTTAAAACTTTAAACAAAAATCAAAAAAAAATTAATCATTTCATTAAAAACAAAAAAAAAAAACAAAAACATTTCTACAAAACATTGAAGAATTTCTTGGTTACAACGATATCTTTGAAAAATTGATGCAACTGTCGTCTACAATTTGAGCTGTGGTTTGCGCTATTTAAGAGATTTATTTTTTTGTGTGGTTGGTATTGTTTTTTTTTTTTTCTTACACATTACATGTTTTGCATCCCACACACTACAAGCTGGCAAAGTTTTTCAAGCACAAACTTTGACAGAGTGTAGTGCCATGCGATCGCGAGCATGTGTTTCCTATTCGTTCATTTTTTTACGTGTTTTGGTCGCATTCAATAAATTGTGTAGCCTATATCGTCAGTTATAATTTACGTTAAGTGCATATTTTAGGGACAAACTTCAATGAGTTGTTCAATAAAAAAAATATATTTGAAAATTAAAAAAATCATTTTTTTTTTGATGGAAACTGTGTTGATAGGGCATATTTTAAAAATTAGAACCGATGGAAAAAAGATACTAATTTTGATCGTTAGTTTGGACTATACACTACATAGCCATAAATCATTTTTTCATTTATCACTAGTTTCGAAATGCTTAAAAATTCATTAAAATTTAGTCTAAAAAAATCAAACTATTTTGAGTTTGGATTATAATATCTTTAAAACATATAGGAATATTAGAATTAATTGGTATATTATAATTAGACAATTTCAAGAAAAATTGCATTTACAGTTTTTTAAAAAAAACTGTGTTTCAACGGCACTATAATTTTTTTTATTTTATAAAGTGGTCGATACAAGTTTTCTTAAAAAGGTTATGTACTAGAAAAAAACAGAGTATGCAGTGAAAAGCAGCACTCAAATATTATATAGAATTAACTAGCTGGACCCGTGCACGACTCGTGCCAAGATTTTGTGAATTCATAGATATAAAGCGAATTTATTAATATAAAAAAACATTATTATTATTTTTTATATCAGGGGCCCGTGCTTCGCTGTGGAAGTTTTTATTGGTTTTATAAATGTACTAACCAAATAATAATTCTCCGCCAAAACAACTTTTCTCAAAGACAATTCAGACAGTAGAATATTTCGCCGAAGAATTCTTCCCAGTTGAAATCGTAGAATCGTAGAATCGTAGAATTCTTCCCGGTAGAATTCTTTCCCATAGAGTTTTTCCCAGTAGAAGTTTTAGTGTAGTTAGTTTTAATGTGGTGAGTTTTAGTGTGTTGAATTTTTAGTTAAGTGAATTTTAGTGTGGTGAGTTTTAGTGTGGTGTGTTTTAGTGTGGTGTGTTTTAGTGTGGTGAGTTTTGGTGTGGTGAGTTTTAGTATGGTGAATTTATAGTGTGGTGAGTTTTAGAACGGTGAGTTTTAGTGTGGTGAGTTTTAGTGTGGTGAGTTTTAGTGTGGTGTGCTTTAGTGTGCTGAGTTTTGGTGTCGTGAGTTTTAGTGTGGTGAGTTTTAGTGTGGTGTGTTTTAGTGTGGTGAGTTTCGGTGTGATGAGTTTTTAGTATGGTGAGTTTTAGTGTGGTGAGTTTTAGTGTGGTGAGTTTTTAGTGTGGTGAGTTTTAGTGTGGTGAGTTTTAGTGTGGTGAATTTTGGTGTGGTGAGTTTTAGTATGGTGAATTTTTAGTGTGGTGAGTTTTACCGTGGTGAGTTTTATTGTGGTGAGTTTTAGTTTGGTGAGTTTTAGTGTGGTGAGTTTTAGTGTGGTGAGTTTTAGTGTGGTGAGTTTTAGTGTGGTGCATTTTAGTTTTTTGTTTCATCTTTTTAGATTGTGTATGTGCTGAGTTATGTCGTTTTGAAAGTTAAGTTGTATGGGATGTACCACGCCCCTTTGTCCAATCCCGCCCATATATAGCCTATGACACCCTCCGGACTCCTTAGTATCCTGTGGCATAATTTCAGTTAAATCGGTTCAGCGGTTTAGACGTGATGCTGGAACAAACAGACAGACAGACAGACAGACAGACAGACAGACAGACAGACAGACAGACAGACAGACAGACAGACCGACAGACTGACAGACGGACCAAGAGTTTTATATATATAGATAAAAGTGGGTATGGTAGGAAAGGCATTAAGCTATAAGATAAAATCAATTTCAACGTAAAAACTTTAGGTTTTTGGTGGATAACGGTTAAATTCTAAAATTTCGTCTAAATTCAGCTAAAACGACTCTAGCGGCCAGGGTCGGAACGTCCCGGCAGTAAGAGTGTGTATATGGTGAGAGATATTCATTTGGCTATAACTTAAAGTTTTGGCTTAAATGCTTTTAACTGGCAATAGTTATGAACGTTTAAAATCGAAATTTAAAAAAAATAGACTTTTCCTATATCTTCCATAATACCCAAAATAAAAAAAAGCACGACAAGACTTTCTTCTTTCAAAATATACGTAAAATATTCTGTATTTAAAAAATTTATCCTGAGCACAATATCATTAAAACTCTTGGAGATATTAGAACTCAAATTGAAAAAAAAAAAAAACAATTCACAAATTTTCACTTATACAAATTTTGAGAGGTTAAAAAAATAAAAATAAAATATTTTTGAGTATCTAATATTGTCAATCCTGCAAAGTAGTAATAAAAAAAACTTATTACAACAACAACAACAAAAAATGTGGTTGTATGTACTAAAATTGGAAAAGAAAAAAAAAGTTCAACTTTGGCTTATTATACAGCGGAATCTAATCGGTCGATTTTTATTTTAAGTATCTTTAAAACATATTTAATCAATTTCAAATCAAACAAAAAAAAAACGCATTCAAAAATATATTCTGCATTAAAAGATACAAAGTTTTGTCCAATGAAAAATGTTTCTGAAACACTGTGAGACGTCTACTTACTAGGGGTTCCAATCCCGAAGCATTCTGGCAATCCCGGGACTTTCGGGATTAGAAAAATAATCCCGGGATCCCGGGATATATCCCGGATTATGTCCCGAAAGAAAATTTGAGTCGGAAAATAATGCTTGAGTATTGCAGATGAAGTAAAAACATTTTAAATCAATATTTTATCATCTAAATAAAGCAGTTTTGGATCGAAGTAGTCTTAAAAAATTAGTGATTGAATCTATTATTGTCCTATGTTCGCGCATGCATCGTCTTTGAAATTTAATAAGAACAAAAATTTCACATTTTCTCAAGTTAAACCTCTCACAAATGTAATTGTGTTTATACATTCTTTGTAGTTCTGAATCCAAATATGTTAACGATCAATTTCTGTGACGTATAGTAAAAAAATTCTAAATTTAATCCAATAATTTAATTTTTACTCATTACATTATATTGTTTATGATTTATTGGCGTACGCGCATTGCAACTAAAGGTAAAAAAATAACTTTAAAAAAAAATAATTTTATGTTTCCTTACATGAAATCATATATTTGTCATCAAGTCTATTGTAAAAATAATTAAAATATGCAAACGACTGCAAATTTAAAATTTAATAGTTTTAATATTTTCTACATATTATTTTGATTGGCAATCCCGGGATTTCATTTCGGGATTTTCGGTACAAATATTCGCCGGGTTCCCGGGATCCAGAAATTTCAGGATCCCGGGATTGGAAGCCCTACTACTTACACAGAAAAAAAAAGTTATCAATATGATGAATTTATTCATAAATATTATGAATTTTTTCACCCACTACCAGATTCATCATATTGATACCAGCGTTTATTAAATGACATATTGATGAATACATTCATAATAAATATGAAATTATTCGTACATCATACTTATACATCGTACTTGTCCATCATAGTGAAGAATGGAATACTGAAGAACGAAATATTCAATACAATGAATTTGATTCGTCGTATTGATGTTCATAATATTTATAAATATAACTTATTAGGAATTTTCAAAAAAAAAAAATTGAATCTGTTTTGAAAATTGTATTTAAAAAATAGCAGAAAAAATTCTTTCGAAAAAACAAAATTTTTCGAAAAAAAAATGTTTCAAAAATGTTTTATTACAAAAAAAACTTGTTCATTAATGTTATGAAACGTATTCTTCACATACAGTTCATCATATTGAAAAACACTTTTCCGACAGTTACCAAGCGTTCATCATATTTATGATCGCATTCATAACATTGATGTCGTTAGTCACAAATATTATGAATGGTTCTTTAATACATAAATCATGGTTTGAAGAACGGAATTCATCCATATGATGTATATTTTTTTTCTGTGTACTATGGGATCCGTACGAAATATTGAAAAAAAAAATGTCTAAATTATAAAAGCCTTAGAACGCCGAAACAATATTTGGCCGAATCACAAAATGTCGAAATATATTTTAAAGCTAGAAAATGTCGACAAATTTTTTAAACTATAAATACAAAAACATTTTTTTTATATGTTCAAAAATTAAATCGAAAATTAAAATGCCGAAATATCAAAATGTTGAAATACAAATTTCAAATCCTATATGAGCAAGTCCACACCAAATCTCGTAGGATTTGCACTCACTCTCTTCGATTTCAATGATATTTTGGCAACTGATAAAGGGTATCTGGATCTGCATTCACCGTTTTTTTTTTCGACTACTATTTCCAAAGATATTACTTTTTCCAGAGATAGAGCCCAAAGTTAAAAAATTGTCAATGATAACTTTTGTATGGTGGTTCCTATTGAAATATCCCTTGATGCTAGAAACTTTGATAAGGTTTCGTTTTAAAACTAATAAAACAATCTTTTGGAAAATTCTTCTTAACATGAACATATGACCAATGGTCGTTATCCTTGAACTTCGAAATGCATGTCCTTAAAAAAAGTATTTAAAAAAAAAAAGCAATTTTTGTTGATTTTTTATAAGTGTTGAAGCTAAATTCCAAGATTGTATTTTAAAGGCAGTATATTTAGAAATCTCCGCATTACTCCTAGAGAAGCTAAAAATCAGAATTCGTTCTTTTTTAATATCTTTATCTTCGAGTTTTTTCGACATTTTCCATCATTTTTCGGCAAAAAATGATTTCGTCATTTTAAATTTCGACATTTTTAATTTTCGACATTTTCTTTTTCAACATTTTAGTTTTCAACATTTTTTTTTTCGACATTTTGGTTTTCGACATTTTTGTTTTCGACATTTTCAGGTTTCGGCATTTTTATTTTCTACATTTTTGTCTTCGGTATTTTAAGTTTCGATATTTTAAATTTCGACTTATCGTACCAGACCCGTGTACTATATTATGGATCTAATTGGACACGCAATATCGCTACGAGAAAGTGTCGGACATCGACTTAATTGGCGCATTGATCTCGTAATGATATCGAAACGAATGGCATACTGTAATGCATTTTTAATATAAATGATTTAAATTATATTTTTAGTTTTTTATTATTTCACATAATTCCAACAACAGTTTGTAGTTTCTTTATTTCACTTTTTCATTCATAAAAAATACACAAAGTATACAAACATTATAAAAATAAGCCATAAATTAAAATCACTAAGATTTTAGTTTCTTACAGTCAAATCGACAAGATTTTTCTTACGAGATTTTTAAGTTCTTCACGTTCACATGTCAAAAAACCATCATCGTTTGTCAAATATGAACACAGAAAAGAGCAAAACAAATAGGCTGCATTCAATTTTGAAAAGTTATACTTTACACTAAACAATATTTAAAACTTTAAACAAAAATCAAAAAAATTAATCATTTCATTCAAAAAAAAAAAAAAAAAAAAGAAAAACATTTCTACAAAACATTGAAGAATTTCTTGGTTACAACGATATCTTTGAAAAATTGATACAACTGTCGTCTTCAATTTGAGCTGTGGTTTGCGCTATTTAAGAGATTTATTTTTTTGTGTGGTTGGTATTGTTTTTTTTTTTCTTACACATTACATGTTTTGCGTCCCACACACTACAAGCTGGCAAAGTTTTCAAGCACAAACTTAGCCAGCGTGTTGTACCATGCGATCGCGAGCATGTGTTTCCTGTTTGTTCATTTTTTTTTACGTATTTTGGTTGCATTCAATAAATTTTGTAGCTTGTGTCGTCAGTTATAATTTACGTTAAGTGCATATTTTAGGAACAAACTTCAATGAGTTGTTCAATAAAAAATATATATTTGAAAATTAAAAAATCATTTTTTTTTTTTGATGGAAACTGTGTTTATAGGGCATATTTTAAAAATTAGAACCGATGGAAAAAAGTTACTAATTTTGATCGTTAGTTTGGACTATACACTACATAGCCATAAATCATTTTTTCATTTATCACTAGTTTCGAAATGCTTAAAAATTCATTAAAATTTAGTCTAAAAAAATCAAACTATTTTGAGTTTGAATTATAATATCTTTAAAACATATAGGAATATTAGAATTAATTGGTATATTATAATTAGACAATTTCAACGGCACTATAATTTCTTTTATTTTATAAAGTGGTCGATACAAGTTTTCTTAAAAACGTTATGTACTCGGTAGAACTCTTCCCGGTAGAGTTGTTCCCCGTAGAGTTTTTCCCAGTAGAAGTTTAGTGTAGTTAGTTTTAATGTGGTGAGTTTTAGTGTATTGAATTTTTAGTTTAGTGAATTTTTAGTGTGGTGAGTTTTAGTGTGGTGTGTTTTAGTGTGCTGAGTTTTGGTGTGGTGAGTTTTAGTGTGGTGTGTTTTAGTGTGGTGAGTTTTAGTGTGGTGAGTTTTAGTCTGGTGAATTTTAGTGTGTTTAATTTTTGTGTGGTGAGTTTAAGTGTGGTGAGTTTTAGTGTGGTGAGTTTAAGTGTGGTGAGTTTTAGTGTGGTGAGTTTAAGTGAGGTGAGTTTTAGTGTGGTCAGTTTTAGTGTGGTGAGTTTTAGTGTGGTGAGTTTTTGTGTGGTGAGTTTTAGTGTGGTGAGTTTTAGTGTGGTGAGTTTTAGTGTGGTGAGTTTTAGTGTGGTGAATTTTAGTGTGTTGAATTTTTGTGTGGTGAGTTTAAGTGTGGTGAGTTTTAGTGTGGTGAGTTTTAGTGTGGTGAGTTTAAGTGTGGTGAGTTTTGGTGGGATGAGTTTTAGTGTGGTGTGTTTTAGTGTGGTGAGTTTCGGTGTGGTAAGTTTTTAGTATGGTGAGTTTTAGTGTGGTGAGTTTTAGTGTGGTGAATTTTTAGTGTGGTGATTTTTAGTGTGGTGAGTTTTAGTGTGGTGAATTTTGGTGTGGTGAGTTTTAGTATGGTGAATTTTAGTGTGGTGAGTTTTAGCGTGGTGAGTTTTATTGTGGTGAGTTTTAGCTTGGTGAATTTTAGTTTTTTGTTTCATCTTTTTAGATTGTGTATGTGCTGAGTTATGTCGTTTTGAAAGTTTAGGTTGTATGGGAGGTACCACGCCCCTTTGTCCAATCCCGCTCATATATAGCCTATGACACTCTCCGGACTCAGTATCCTGTTGCAACATTTCAGATAAATCGGTTCAGCGGTTTAGACGTGATGCTGGAACAAACAGACAGACAGACAGACCTACAGACTGACAGACGGACGGACCAGTTTTATATATATAGATGTAGGGAATGACTATAAGAAAACAATATTCGCGTGTTTAGTAGTATTTTTGAATCATATTCAAAATAGGTATATACAAAAATAGTAATAAAAACACTTTTAAATATGTTGATTAATATTCCAAATATATATTTCTATTCCATTCTATTCTATTCCATTATTTCAATTCTATCTCATTTGTTTAATTTTTGATGAGCATGCTTGGTGGATCACAGGGTTCGGTCCATTGCCATGTGTTCCATTGGATGCATGCGTTTGCGGTCTCGGAATAACCGGACAATTCACAGGGTACGCGTTCGGCGGGTTGGTTTACAGCGTTGCACTGCCAGTATTGGGTGGGATCCCAGTTGTTGCGGAAATACTTGGTCTGGACATTAGCGGCGGTGCACTCAGGCTCACCGTCGTTCTCGCTGTAGACGCAATCGGCGGCGATCATGGCCACGGCGCAGGCGAATAGAGCAAAAATGAATACTGCAAGAGAAAAAAAAATTGAATTTTAATAAAGAGTTTTTTTCAAAATTCTTTAAATTCTAAAAAACTTTTGACTAATATATTAAAGAATATATTATATTGAAGAATATATTATTAAAGAATCAGCGAAATTTGTTAAAGACTAATATTGATATAAAGAGTTCGATCAATATTAGTGTTAAACCAATTTCATTGATTCTTTAATAATATATGCTTCAATATAATATATCCTTTAATATATCAGTCAATAGTTTTTTTTTAGTCAAAGAAGGTACACGTTTATCAAATCAATTATTTTAGTCTTATATTAATTATTTTATTATCATATTATATATTTTATTCTCATATTAACTATTTTATTTTAAACCCTATTATTTATTCAACTCAATTATTTTCTTTTTGAAAATTATAATTTTTAAATTCAAAATAAAAACTATTTTTCAAACACTTACCAGCCTTCATTGTTAAGTTGCTTAAAGATTGTTTGTTCTTCAAGTGATTTCTTTACAAAGAATGTTCTCCATTTATAGTCGAAATTTTTAGAAATATTTAATACTAAGTTTCTATTAAAATTTTGTATTGTATCTTATCATTTTGCACTAAATGTTTTTTATTTGATAAACATAATTGACATTATTAGTTCTGTTTTTAGTTGATTGTCTATTAGTAACTAGTTATAACACTAAGAGTTACTCAAATGTTTTCATAAATGTACACGCAAAAAAAAAAAACCACAAACACATTAATTTGGCTACACTTACCATAAACATTTCAATGTTAAAGATAATTAAAATATTTGCCATTCGTGCTTTATTTCTATCTTTTCATAACCTCTATTTATTCTTTTTTAAATGAAAGTGTATTTGCCCTCAAGTTTGAATATCGTTTAGCGATATATATTAGACATCTGCACAATTTCATTTGACACCCACTTCAAGACATTAATTTTATTTCAAGACATGTACTGTCTCCGACGCTATGCTTCAAAATCAAATAAATGTGTTGCTCACAACAACAAAGCACATGTAGTGTCAAAACCAAAGACAAACAAGACCTAGTTCTAGTGAGGTCTATAATGATGTGCCATAAAAATTCAATATTATTATGACACTGAGTAAGGACTGCGTCGAATAAAATTATCCGCTACAAAAATGAAAAAATCTAGAAATCTAGTAATCGAATTTTTATAGAATAAAATATTTTATTTTGCAAATTATTTTTAGATTTAAAAAAAATATGAAAAACCAGCAATTAATATTTTTTAATAAAAAGTTTTAATTTTTCCGGAACCCCTTCCATTAATGTTGTAATGGTAGTGTCCGACACCCTCACAGCTGTTGAAGACCACTTTCTTTTAAAGTCTTGAAGGTCTTTGGCCACTTTTTTTGTTGTCTTCATCTCCCTTTTTACTAAAGCCCGGTATCTCTCAATCGGCCTGAGTTCTGGACAGTTTGGTGGATTGGCTTCTCTAGGCACCAAAATCACTGCATTTTGTTGGATCCACTCTAAGGCCGTTTTGCTGTAGTGACCTGAAGCGAGGTCAGGTCAAAAAAATGTGGACACTTCATGTTGGCGTAATAATGGAAGCAATCTCTTTTGCAAGCATTCCTTCACATATATTTCGCTATTAATTGTTCCCGATGTCACGAATGAGCTGCTCTTTTTTCCACAACTGCAAATTGCCTGCCAAACAATGAATTTCTTTGGGAATTTTGTAATTTTTTTTGATTTGAATTTTTCAGCGACATTTCCTCGAGAATCGGCTGTATAAAATTCCTGCCGAGGTAGCTGAGAAAAGTCCGCTAAAACATAAGTTTCGTCGTCCATTATGCAGCAATCGAATTTTTTAAAGCTTGTTGTTTTGCGGTTTAATTCTTGACGGCATTTCTATCCGGAACTTTTTGGACCTTGTACGCCCAGCTTCTTTCTTAGTCCTGCGCACGAAAGATTCTGAGCAATCCGCCTTTCTCGCCAATTTCCTTCCGCATATGCTTGGATCTTTCTTTAAAATATTCACAACCTTCTTCGACTTTTCAGGATCATGTGGGCCTTTTTTTTACCAGAACCTTTCTTCCGATCAATACTCAGGTCTTCCTTAAAGCGGTTGATAACGCGAGAAATGGTCTTAGGGTTAGCCCCTACCTCCTTGGCAATTTTTTTAAAAGACCAACTAGGTTGTTTTTGAAAAATTTTAATTATATTTTCTCGCATTTCCACTTCGATTGCCATTTTCGCGTTAAATAAATTTTGCATTGACTATTAGTGACACAAATTATTTTCTGCCATTTAATTCAGAGCTACTATGATCAATAATAATTTTTTTTTAGAATTTTTTATAAACACATAAATACCGAGAACAATATTACGGCCGTCGAACGCCGATCGGCAGATTTTTTCTTGTTGTTTTCAGTGATCGTCTTCTCACTCGTTACTCGATGCGCTCACTCTACTTGTTGCATATGCGGCGACAGCAGTGTCATTTAGTTTTGTTTTTCAAAACATTGAATGTCTTGAAAAAAATTCTTGACACTACTAGATACCAATGAAACAAATACTATAATACTGTAGACTGTCATTGCAAAATGCATTCAATACTAAAGAGTGCAATAGTGCATATTTTGCAGAGGAAACTTCAAATACATTTGTCCAGATGTCTTATATATATATCATAGTTTTCGTTTGCGAGAACCAATAATCGTTTAAAAAAAGCTTTGTAACATGATCATGTAAAACATATACATAACTTATTAATTTGCTAATTATTTCTTTAATAATTTACAAATAATGAAATATTCACTTAGATTTTGTATTGCTTTATATTTTATTTTACTATTAAAATACTCAATTTTACTTATTATTAAATTGTTTAGAACAAACAAAACTTGTTTAATAGTCTTTGCCTCCATAAAACTGTATCATATGCCTTCAAAATGTTTTCGTTTTGAACAAATAACATTAAGCAATTGAAGTAAATGATTTTTATTCATCATAAATTATGTTTACCATGTTTTATGTTTATCATAAATATAATATTTATCAGAATTGAGTTTATATATTATACATACAAAAGGTTTTCGTTTGTAGCAAATAAAATTATTTTTTTTAGCTAACAAATTTCGTTTAACATAAGCCGTGTGAATTAAGTTTAAATTTAACTTTTTTTAGTTTGCAAACTCTTTTGATAAATACATTAAAAAAACAAATTTTTAGATGAAAATTATTTTTTTGCATGTATTTTATCATGCTGTTATTGTATTTTTTGCTAAGAAATATGCTTCGTATCATAAAGAATTTAATTGAAATAATGTAACTACTATGTTATAGCTGTACACATTTCTTTAATGAATGAATAGTTCGTTTTTGATTAAAAGAAATACCTGACATGTTCTTGTTATCATAAAAGAAACAAAATTACTATATTGTTATTTACGATATAATCATAAAATATATTTTTTACATTTAAGAATTGCATTTTAGTTGTGTTATGATATAACAAATTTTATGCATATTAACATTTACTTTATGAATACTATTTATAACATTATGCTATATTTTACAGCTATAAATTATGATTAAAAGAAAATTTAAATGTATGAGATATAAATTAATGTTTAGAAAATATATTTTATAGTAATCGCTTTACAATTATTTTTATACCCTACACTAAGAGTTAAAGGGTATATTCAGTTTGGCACGCCGTTTGAAACACCCAGAAGAAAACATCTCCGGTATCGATTTAGCGATGTCCGTCTGTCTGTTGAAATCACGATTACGGAAAAAGTAGAAGAGCTAGAGCAATGAAACTTTACATTTAGATTACTAATATACCTAAGCTGCCTGAACAAGAAAATTGGCATGATCCGTCTGTAATGCCCTAAGAACCGACCACTTATGTTCAAATACCTCATATAAAATTTACATCTACAGATCAATTTTACTGTATACGTGCTTAGGTAAACTTTTTTGGTCAAATATATATTGACATCATGCTGAAATACATGAAAATGATATTTTCCTGCGAAGCGCGTTGTGGTTCCCAAAAAAAAATTCGAAATTCGGTACACCTACCAATTTGTAAATATGGGTATCAAATGAATGGAAATTCTTCAGCGATGGAAAGTTTGTAGTTATTTTCAGGATTCGTATACCCTGGTGACCTATATACCACTTTTAGTGGTGACCACATATATTTGTAGGGTATTTATAGTCGGCT
Source organism: Dryomyza anilis (assembly GCA_951804985.1). Lineage (NCBI taxonomy): Eukaryota > Metazoa > Arthropoda > Insecta > Diptera > Dryomyzidae > Dryomyza > Dryomyza anilis. The sequence goes on along the minus strand of OX638134.1, from coordinate 14,062,247 downwards.
TAGACCGACTATAATTTTGATAATCCTAACTATCATAACTGGTTTTATATTAACATCATTCAGTTTATGTCCATAGTAGACATTTTATATTTAGCGTAAACATTTGTTGTTTACAATAAATGAATTTGCTTACAGTATTAATTTTATTTATTATAATTAATATCATATCATATTATTATCATATTATTATCATATTATTATCATATTATTATCATATTATTATCATATAATTATCATATTATATTATTATTATATTATTATATTATCATATTATCATATTATCATATTATCATATTATCATATTATCATATTATCATATTATCATATTATCATATTATCATATTATCATATTATCATATTATCATATTATCATATTATCATATTATCATATTATCATATTATCATATTATCATATTATCATATTATCATATTATCATATTATCATATTATCATATTATCATATTATCATATTATCATATTATCATATTATCATATTATCATATTATCATATTATCATATTATCATATTATCATATTATCATATTATCATATTATCATATTATCATATTATCATATTATCATATTATCATATTATCATATTATCATATTATCATATTATCATATTATCATATTATCATATTATCATATTATCATATTATCATATTATCATATTATCATATTATCATATTATCATATTATCATATTATCATATTATCATATTATCATATTATCATATTATCATATTATCATATTATCATATTATCATATTATCATATTATCATATTATCATATTATCATATTATCATATTATCATATTATCATATTATCATATTATCATATTATCATATTATCATATTATCATATTATCATATTATCATATTATCATATTATCATATTATCATATTATCATATTATCATATTATCATATTATCATATTATCATATTATCATATTATCATATTATCATATTATCATATTATCATATTATCATATTATCATATTATCATATTATCATATTATCATATTATCATATTATCATATTATCATATTATCATATTATCATATTATCATATTATCATATTATCATATTATCATATTATCATATTATCATATTATCATATTATCATATTATCATATTATCATATTATCATATTATCATATTATCATATTATCATATTATCATATTATCATATTATCATATTATCATATTATCATATTATCATATTATCATATTATCATATTATCATATTATCATATTATCATATTATCATATTATCATATTATCATATTATCATATTATTATCATATTATTATCATATTATTAGCATATAATTATCATATTATTATCATATTATTTTATATTATTTTATACAATTTATATCATATTATTTTATATATTTTCCATTAAGAATCGTATTATAATTTAATCTCTTTCTAAAAGTCTTTTTATGTTGACAGCGACCTAAATCAGTTGATGTTTGCAGTAAGCATTTTATATTTACCATAATCATGTCATTATAGAAGTAATGTCTTTTTTTTAATATTTTTTTTTTCACTCAGTTTATTTCTTATTTTATCTTGAAACTAATCATTTTATGTTCACATTAATCATTTTACATCTGAAGTAATCATTTTATGTGCACCATAATCATTTATTTGTTGAAATAATCTATATATTTAGTATCGTTACTGATTTGATACATATTTATTACTTTTTAGCTTGAAACATTAAACAGTTTTTAGCTGTTGTAATCATGTTATATTTAAAATAGGTATTTTATGTTTACAATAATATGTTTTACTTATTGAACTTTTCAATAATTTATGCTGTTATACGTATACTTAAAAAACAACATATATTTCAATAAGTTGCTTTATATTTAATTCATTTTTCTCTATTTTTGAGGTCACCATTTTTTATAGTATTTTGTATTTGCCTTTAAGCTATTTAATTTTCTATTTTACAATTGCACCAATATTGGTGGCTTCATTTACAAAACTCAATTAAATTCGCGATTTTATTTGAAAATCGAATTATTCCGAAAATACAATATAGACAGACACGTACACATGTACGATATTTGCATGCGGGTGCCTCCTAATAAACCAATTAAAATCGAAGCAACATGCGTTGCCACTTAATCGCATTCACAAAATCTTGCCGCACAATACTGCCGCGGAGCGCACAAATTTGCCAAACAAATGCAAGCAAATTTTATCACTGATGGCCATGCAATTGCCAAAACCAATGGCAAAACAAAATACACGAAAAAAAAATATGCGATTTGATTTATTTAAAAATGTTTAGAACATATTTAATCATTGTGGTTAATATTGTATATAACTTCTGGCTGTTTCAAATAAAGATAACTTACGATTATTAAAATTATACAAAAATTTGTGAAAAGTGAAAGTTGTGCGCAACTAAGAGTCAAGTCCAGCAGTTTAGAATACTTTTTTAAGCCGACTTGCATTGAAAATTTTAATTTTTCTTTTGCAAACCCATTAATATATATGTATTTTATAAGATCAAATTATTTTTAAAGAAAAAAATATTGTTTCAGCAATATTATTTCAATGCTTTATTGCTAATTTGATAATAAATACTTTAATTATTTTAAAACTTACTACAAAATTTATTGTATTCTTTTATAATCACATCAATTGTTATATGTTTTCTATAATAATTTTATATTTACAGCATTTTTTTTTAAATGGCATCAGTACCCAAAAAAACTATACAGTAATTTAAAACTACACCAATTATTTAATAATTATTAAATGATTACATCATGTATTATAAGTTTGCAACAAATATGTTATGTTTCTAAAAAATTTTAATATATAAAACATATATTATATGTTGCAACCAACACGTTCAAAGTTGTCATAAACAAGTTAATGTTGCAACAAACATTTTTATATATACAACAAACATTTTTATGTTTGCAACTAATATTTTACGTTTCCAACAAACATTTTTTATATTTGTAACAAACATTTTTATAATTGCAACCATTATTTTTATATTTGCTTCATACATTTTTATATTTGCCACAAACATTTTATGTTTTCACCAAAAATTTATGGTTAAGGCAATCAAATTGATGCACATTTTTTCTCCGCATGTAGTGAGACTATTTAGTAAAATCTCATGGCGCATCTCATTGTCCGGCGCCAAATAGCTACAAAGTGTCCTGTACAAAGTGTATGTTGCAATAATACCTTAAAAGTTGTCATAAACAAGTAAATGTTGCAACAAACATTTTTATATTTGCAATAAACATTTTTATATTTGCCAAAAACATTTTTATTATTACACAAAAAATTTTATATTTGCAACCATTATATTTATTTTTGCAACAATTATTTTTATATTTGCTTCAAACATTTTTATATTTGCCACAAACATTTTATGTTTGCACCAAAAACTTCATGTTAAAGCAATCACATTGATGTACAATTTTTTCTCCGCATGTAGTGCGACTATTTAGTAAAAACTCATGGCACATCTCATTGTGCGGGCGCCAAATTGCTACAAAGTGTCCTCCAACCCTGCGGGTCAACAGAAAATGTAAAAACCTGACAAATGAAAAAACCTAAAATAATTCCAAAGGTAACGCATGCAATTTGCATGTACGCGCGCCCTGCTAACGGCAAATGCGAAAAGCGCGCAATCAAGCGAAATCGATTAAAAATTTAAATCTCGAACGCAAGATGGCGCTGATGAGAAGTACTACTAGAAGAAGCTGCTGCTGTAGCAGCAGACAAAAATCAAAGCAGAAAATTTGCACAAAACATGCAAAATGCATTCGCTTTGAACTTGTGAATATAATTGCAAAACAAAAAGTCAAATGTTGCGACCAAAAACCGTGAACCATGGCGTCGCATCGCAGTCACTGTCGTGGCGACGATCGCAGATACAGATACCGCGATGCGATGCAATGCGATTCGATGCGATGTGCAATGTGCGATCGTTATACGGTGGGGTTTTTGTGGCGAATTTGCAAATTGGATTTTTGTTGCGAGTGACTTTAGATGTTTTCTGCAAAGTTTTTGTTTTTTTTTTCAATTATTTTTATTGCTGTATTCTGTGTGGTTCTAACAACATTTTCACTAGAAACTCATTTTGGCCAACATCATGCAATTGTTGTTGTTGCTGTTGCTGCCACGCATCGATCTGTTGTTGCTCTTGGCCAGGCAGCATCGATCAGCAGCAGCAACAACAGCAGTAGACCCACCACCAGCAACAACTAAGACTGCGCTTTGCCCCCTTGCGATTGCTTTTGGTGGCAGCCATTAAAATCGAACTCGCTGGAATTTGCGGTAATAAAGGCAAGCAGGCGATCTTGCTGGTCGTAAAAAAAAAAACAGAAAAAACTCAAATAATTGCAGAATTTGTTCTGGCAACGTGGCCGGCGGCCGCGTAGACGAACGCTGCCCAAAAGGCCAACAAAAATAAATTAACTCATGATCAGTAGATCAGCAAACTCGGCAACAGTTGTTTGTTTAGTTTTTATATTAATTTTTATTTATTTTTTTACAAATTCTTATTGAATTTGTCATTTTCAACACGATCGCCTATGTTACTTTGTAACATGTTGTTGTTGTTCTTCGTTTAATTTTGTGTGAAAAATGTCACGCCAAATATGCGCGCGCGATCCTTCGAATTGACGCGCCTCAGTGCAGTCCAAATAATATACAAAACAACTTACCCCGCAACCAGCGAAACAACCAATCCAAACACTCAACAAACGATCGCGATCGCACGTCACTTGCTGTTGGAGGAGTCGTCATCATCATCGTCCTCAGCGTCAGCGTCGTCTATGATGTCGTCATCATTGTGCGATCGATTGTCGTGCGAACATGCAAATACAACATGACAACCAACATCATTCATTGTTACAACAACGCGACGACAGTTTGTTAAAAAAATATATATATTTTGTTAGTAATAAAAAGAAGCAGAAAAAAATTGCATACAAAATATGTCTGATCGTTTGTCTGTTGCCAGTTGATCATGCGCACAAGTGCGACGACATTTTGCACGTTTGCATATTTGATCATGTTCAGCCGTAAAGTCACCGTTTTGTTGCAACATCAACGGACCAACTACTGGCAGCAGTCGCAACACATTAACCCGGCACAAACTGGTTGAAATCCCATAAATTCAAATATTTTATGTTTCCCACAAATATACTGAGATAGCAGTAAACGAATGTTATAATAGAGATAAATACTAAAAACAAATTATAATCGATACAATAATGTTTTAATATTAAGTGGAAACAATGAAAAATATGCATGATAAACAGTATCGAAATTCTAATATATTATGTTTGCAGCAATAATTTAATGATGATAAACATAATACTAATTATTTTATGGTTACATCAATCATTTTATATTATTTTAAATATATTTCATAAAAAATTAATCATGTCGAGCATTGTACAAGTTTCAATATTTTCAGCAATTATATTTTAATAGCAAATTGTATTTGTTTAAAAACATAACAAAACTAATTGTATGATTACAATAATTCCCCGGAAAATAAATTCGTGAACAATACTTTTCCAGGCAATACTCCCAGGTTACATTCTGGGATAACACTTTTTCAAACAATGTACAGCTCTAAACAATATTTTCCCGGACAATTCTTTCTGGCTCAATACTTCACGGAACAACACTATCTTTGACAATACTTTCCAAAGAATACTATCTGTGACAATACTTAACCGGACAGTACTTTCTCTGAGCTAATAATTCCCCGTAAAAATATTCCCGTAAAAATACTTTTCCATGCAATATTTATATATTGCAAACATGAAAATAAAGCTACAGCCAATGCAGCATATTATGTTTGCAGCAAAAATCTTATGATAAAACGCATAATACAAATAATTATATGATTTCATCAATCGTTTTATAAATATTTAAAACATAGCAAATAAAAAATTAGTTACATTAGCAGCACTATTTTTATGGTTAAAGATATAACAATCATATTAATGATTACAAAAATTAATCTTTTATATTTCTTAAAAACGTTGAAAATAATAAAATAATCATCTTAAACGTGCACGAAGAAAATAAACTTCTACAACTATAAAGGAATTCGGCTTGAATATAAAATTGCAGAATTTTACTAATATTTATAAAATGCTACTAAAATTCTAGAATTTATCATCTGAATATTAAGAATAAGTAGCTTTCTTAATATTCAGATGATAAATTAGTTATCAAAAAGGTAAACAAGATTTATTCTCCTGGATTTTAAGAAATTAATTTATTATTTATTAAAAAATATAAAGAACATGCAAAATTGTTGCTGCATTCTTCGCAAAAAGAAAACGTGTACATGTATCTATTGTTGTTTTCATCGATCTTCTTTTTCCTGCAATATTCGCCTTAGCCTGCCTGTCGTTATGTTGACAGCAACTAATAACATTTATGCTTGATATGCAGAGGTTATGTTCTTAGATATCAAAAAAGAAACTAAGTGCAAATTATTGTACAGATAAAGCATGATCGAAAGACAACAGTTATACGAATACGGAAAGAAAACAGCAACAACATCTTTGATACATTAGACGTTAAGCTCTGCATCATCAAGAACAATTGCTCTTAGTTACTTTTTTGATAACTAAGTGAATTTGTTTCTTAAAATCCGGAATATTTCCATTTAACTGTCACTCCGCATATTTCTTGGCACTTTCTGCATTTTAGAAGTATTTTCACTCGTTGTGAAAACAATGCTTATGATTTTAGTAATGAATTAATATTTATATAATATTTTTTTTGTGTAATTGCAGCAATAGCGTCCAAATTTTTAAACCATAATTAAAATAAAAAGAATCAGATTGAACATTGTGAATATGCTTCAAAATATATGTTTTCTTTTTCCCAATAATTATTTCAGGTATAACATTCTGACAGCCGCATATGCATTATGATTAAACACTTTAACAAAATAATTGCATGATTACAAACATAATTAAAAAACAAAAACACACATTGATTAATCTACTCATTACTACATTTCTTACACAGAAAAAAATAATCGACGTAAATATAGCAACCGATATTAATTGCATTAATTAATCAATACATCAATGATATTCACTAATTTAATGAAAACATTTGCTATTCTTCATTATTTTAGCAATTACATTCGCTAATATGATTACAAATATTCATATTAGCAAACGGAATTGCTGATTTAATTAATAATAGCAAATGTTTTCATTAAATTAGTGAATTTTATTGCTGAATTGATTAATAATAATAGTTTGGCACTACAGTCCTATAAGAACTTAGGCCGAGCTCTCTCACCATTTTGAGCTGTGCGTGTTATATTTGTACTCAAAGTGGTGGGACCTACAGTTTATTGCCGAATCCGAACAGCGGGTGAGAGCTTTTCATAGGCAATGTTTTTACTCTCGTAGGTTTGCCATTTACTGCCGAGAGGTAGCGCGGTATAGAAAAATGTTTCCATAAAAAGATGTTGTTAGCCCCAGTCCAGGCTTGAACCGGGGACCTTTGGGCTCCAACGCACTAACCACTGAGCTACCGCGGCTACAATGAATGGATTAATGAATGCAATTAATATCGGTTGCTATAATTACGTCGATTATTTTTTCTGTGTATGGACATCCCATACATCAATTTCTAATTTTTCACTGATTCTAATTTTAACTGCGTACTCAGTTTTTTCTAAATACACAAGGTGTTTGAGAAAATTGCAATTTATATCCATTTTCACCTTATATTTAGAAAAAAATAAATATGGTACTCTTGAAAATCAGTTTTCAAAAAATCTTTAAACGCACATTTTCATTTAATTCTCCAAACTAATTATAATATAACAAGAAATGCTAATATTCCGAATATCTCTTTAGAATATTTGAATCTAAACTCGAGAAATTTAAATTTGTAAAGATTATTTTTGGATGATTTTTGGCATTTCGGAACTAACAATAAATGAAAAAATGATTTATATCTATGCAGAGCATAGTCCAAACTAACGTTTTAAAGAACTAAATTTTTTCCATCGGTTCTAATTTTTTAATTAAACCCAAACAAAAAAGTTATATTGTATATTAAACTTGAAGTCATTATGGGACTAAAACCCCTATTGACCATTTCAAGTAGCAGTGGCTCCCACAAGCCTGCTGCTACTCTACTACTACTTATTACGATATTTGAGTTGTTGTTTTTTTTTTTCTATATTGTATACGTCGATTTGCAATTTTTTTTTCGTTGTTCATGCCATCTAACATTTTTCAAACTAATGCCAAAAATGTTGGTTATTAAAATTGTGATCATGCAAATTTGTTAAAAATTTCAGGCACGTTCATCAGCGATAAATGCAAATTCATCCGTCGTTCGTTCGTTCGTCCGTTCGTCCGTTCGTTGGTTCGCTGGTTTGTTGGCACTCACTGCAAGGTGAGAAATGTTTCAACGCCAACAGGCTACAATAGCAACACGAAGGCGTTGAGAAATTTGTTTGCCATGCAAGACATGTTTGAAATGTAAAACTTGGAATATGTAGTGATGATGCATTGCAGTGGGAAAACTAGTGACAGGACATATGCGGAAAATAGAAATAGATGTTGAAATGAATTTTTAATGCTTTTTTATAGGGCATTTAATGCATGAGAATATTATTGGGTTTGGCAGGATATCAGCGTTAGACTTGAAGACTATTATAAAATAACAAGTCTAACAATGTAAAAAAGATTGGCGAATTATAGGGCATAATATGGTGATTATAGATTTAGATTGAGACATTTTTTAAAAATTTATACTTTTAGCGTAAAATTTAATTATTAGTGGATTTTAAATTGAATTTTTAATAAAAATTATTACTGAAAAATTGAATTCTTATTGAAAAATTAAAATTTTAGTGAAAAATTGAATTTTTAGTCTAAAATTAAATTTTTAGTGAAAAATTAAATTTTTAGTGAAAAATTGAATTTTTTAGTGAAAAATTGAATTTTTAGTGAAAAATTTAATTTTTAGTGAAAAATTGAATTTTTAGTGAAAAATTGAATTTTTAGTGAAAAATTGAATTTTTAGTGAAAAATTGAATTTTTAGTGAAAAATTGAATTTTTAGTGAAAAATTGAATTTTTAGTGAAAAATTGAATTTTTAGTGAAAAATTGAATTTTTTTTTAGTGAAAAATTGAATTTTTTTTTAGTGAAAAATTGAATTTTTAGTGAAAAATTGAATTTTTAGTGAAAAATTTAATTTTTAGTGAAAAATTGAATTTTTAGTGAAAAATTGAATTTTTAGTGAAAAATTGAATTTTTAGTGAATATTTTAATTTTTAGTGAATATTTTAATTTTTAATGAAAATTTTTGTGTGAAAAATTTGAATTTCAGAGAAAATTAAATTTTAGTGAAAATTTGAATTTTTTTTATTCAAAAATTGAATAATTAGTGAAAAATTGAATTCTAATTTTTATGGAATTTTTATATCTTTATGAATATGAATATTATTAAAAATTCACTTTTGCAGTTTTTTAAAAATGTTTAATGCACTTTGGAAAGATAGTTCTTCCTCGACAAATGCGTCGCATTACAGTTTTTTTAACATTAGTTTCTGTGATAATTTTCTTTGATAACACAGTACATACACAATTTTTACACGGATAATCCTTAATTGGACAATATATTTCGCGGATAATACTGGCACGAATAATATGAGAACACTTTCCCAGGCATTACTTAACCGATGAATAGGTTCCTGAAAAATATGTTCACGAACAGAAATTCTTTACTGAAAATACTGTGCTTCGAACTATACATCACCGGAAAAACATTCTACGGACAATAGTTGTTTAAAGAATATTTCCCTGGACTGGTTTTCCTCGAACAATACTTTTCCCTTTTATACTTCTTTGGACCAAAGATCGCCAAACAATACTTTATTTATCGAAAAATTCATTACCGGATACTACTTTCCGGGAATGCTTCCCCGAATAATACTTCCCTGAACAATTCTTCCTGGTACAATATTCTTCCTGGTACAATATTCTTCCTGGTACAATATTCTTCCTGGTACGATATTCTTCCTCGTACAATATTCTTCCTCATACAATATTTTCCCGTACAATATTAGTCGAACAATAATTCCCCGGATAATACTTCTGTGGACCGTACGTCGCCAGACAATACATTCCCGGATTAAACTACCCTTAAACTAATATTTTTTTATTTCTCCGAAAAATGCTTCGCCGAACAATAGATCCCTGGACAATCTTTTCTCGGACAAAATGGCCCAGACAATATCTTCCGAAACAATACTTTCTTTATCGAAAAATTCATTACCGGACACTACTTTCCGGGAATGCTTCCCCGAATAATACTTCCCTGAACAATTCTTCCTGGTATAATATTGTTCCTGGTACAATATTCTTCCTGGTACAATATTCTTCCTCGTACAATATTCTTCCTCGTACAATATTCTTCCCCGTACGATATTCTTCCTCGTACAATATTCTTCCTCATACAATATTTTCCCGTACAATATTAGTCGAACAATAATTCCCCGGATAATACATCTGTGCACCGTACGTCACCAGACAGTACATTCCCGGATTAAACTACCCTTAAACCAATATTTTACCGGCCATTATTTCTCCGAAAAATACTTCGCCGAAAATAGATCCCTGGACAATCTTTTCTCAGACAATAATGTCCCTGGCAATATCTTCCCAGACAATACTTTCCGCAACAATACTTTGCCGGACAGAGTAATTCTTTCTTGAAAATACTTAACCGAACAATACTTTCTCGGACAATCGAATAATACTTTCTCTAATAATACTTTCCAGGTTAATTAACTTATTTTTATTCCCTACACTAAGAGTGAAAGGGTATATTCAGTTTGGTACGCCGTTTGTAACACCCAGAAGGAAGCATCTCCGGTATGGAAAAGTATATATATTCTTGATCAACATGACCTCCTGAGTCGATTTAGCGATGTCCGTCTGTCTGTCCGTCTGTCCGTCTGTCTGTCCGTCTGTCTATCTGTCTGTCTGTTGAAATCCCTACTACTTTTAAAATTGAAGAGCTAGATAAATGAAACTTATAACTTTGATTACTAATATACCTACGCTGTATTGGCGAGATCGGTCCATTGTGACCTATGATCCGACCACTTATGTTCAAATACCTCATATAAAACATACATCTACTGGTGAATTTTACTGTATACGTGCTTAGGTAAACTTTTTTGGTCAAATATATATTGATATCATGCTCAAATACATGATAATAATATTTTCCGGCGAAAAGACTTGTGATTCACAAAAAAAAAAATCCAAATTCGGTACACCTACCCATTTGTAAATATGGGTATCAAATGAATGGAAATTCTTCAGCGATTGAAAGTTTGTAGTTATTTTCAGGATTCGTATACGCTGGTGACCTATATATCACTTTGAATGGTAACCACACATATGTGTAGGGTATTTATAGTCGGCTTTGACCGACTATAATTTTGATAATCCTAACTATCATAATTACACATAGTTTAAAATTTCCCATGTGGTTCCCCAACTGCTTCTTTATTTTTTGGACTAAACACCCCCAATATGTGATTTACCGGTTAATAATATCCGGGTAATTAATCCCCGGAAAATACTTCTTATGACATTACTCTCCGGAAAATTCATGTAGAGTCAATTCTTCTTCGAACGATAATTTTCCAGACAATACTTCCAGTAATCATTTTTTCAAAGAAGGAGATTTGTGGATAAAGAATTGTCCGGCTTTTAAAATTTCAAAATATAAATGAATATTTGAACATATTAAAAATTTGAATTTTTAGTAAATATATATTTTTTTTTTAATTTGTTACTTAATTGTTTGTTCAACAATAATATTATCGAAAAAGTATTTTTTTTAAATATAACATTTTTCAAATAACTCTAAACAGAAAATTTTATATTTTTATCTTTTCTTGATAAATTCAGATTTATTATTATCTGAAAGTTTAAATTTTTCTACTTACTTAATACTCAAAAATTCAAAAAGTATCTAATGATAATACAATAATCCTCTTGACCTTGACCACAAAAGATCAACAAATGAAATACAAAAAATAAATCTCCTCCAATAATCCATTCATTCTTTAATCAATACACAAAAATCACTATCAAAACACAAAAATCTCTATTGACCAAATTAATATGTCATATGCCAAACAAACCGTTATGTCAAAACCCATAGGACAAACACTTAATTCAAAATATAAAAAAAAAATCAATCTAATTGACAAATAAAAAATGAACAGAAAAAAAAATCCAGTCAATTGACAAACGCACGTTTTTAATTGAGTTATTGACGTGCATGTTGAATGCTATTAACGAATAAATGCGCACATAACTCTAACATTTGTCAGACCAACCAAAAAAAAAAAAAAAAAAAACAGAGGAAACCAAAATAAAGAAAAAAAAGTTCTACAATCGATACGATTGTTTGTAACAACTGACCGAAAAGTGTACGATTTCAAATGGATTAAATATGCTATAAACAACGTCATAGTGTCTAATATGTTACCATTGATGGGCCGCAATAAAAACCAGTTATAAACACATAAACGTGAGTTTTGAGAAGTAGCTTTTTTGAAATTATTTTTTATTTTTTTTTATTTTTTTTATTTTTTGTTAGAGGTAACCAATATAACAAAAAATTCCAAGAACTAGACAAGTACGCGCGCGTTTGTTCTAATGATTTAATTTGGATTAATGATATCGACTGGTCACGATCGCTAATTGAATTTTTTTTGGTGGTTTTTAAGGTTTTTTTTTTACGCATACACAGAATATATTTATTTGTTGCGGGAATCAAAACAATGGCCTAGTACCATATTCGGTTATGGTAACTTTTAAAAAACCATTTGTGAACCTCTTCACCCAAAAAATATTGTATTAAAAAGAAATAAAAATAATTTGAATATAATTTGAACATTTTTAGTTGTTTTACTTCTAAGAATTTTTGAAAATTTTCCGGTTGACTCAAAGAACGGCTGTGTTATTATCATTTATTTAAAAATTAAACATTTTAAAATTATGAAAAAAAAAAATTAGAAAATTTACCAACATTTTTAATACAGATCACAAAATTATTATTGTGACTAAGAGTTGATAACGAACAATTTTCCCAAACTCAAGTAAATTTTTAACAAGTTTTTGCTAACGATCTAGCCCATGAACGGTTAACGGTAGAGCAAACATCTCTGAATACTTTCATGAACGATATTTTCTCGGACAATACTTCGCCGAACAATACTTTCAAGAATACATTTTACCAGACAATAATTTTCCAAATAGTACTTCTTCGGACAATACATTACCTGACATTACTCTCCCACACAATATTTTCACGGACAGTACATTCTCGAAAAATACTTTCCCGGACAATATTTCCTTGGACTATTAATATCCGGACAATATTTTTCTGCAGAATCTGTATATCTTTTCATCATGAAATGGCAAACCTTACTGAAGAGTAATGTCAAAAGAGCGACAAGAAATATGGCGTCGTTTGCTGTCCCTGTCGCTCTACATTTGTAGCGTCCCTGTTAAAAAACCCCTGTACTTCTCAGGACAATACATTCTCTGAACAATACATTCCGGGACAATACATTCTGGGACAATTCATTCCCAGACAATACATCCCCGGGACAATACATTCACAGACAATACATCCCCGAACAATAATTCCTTGAACAATTCATTGCCTGACAATATTGTTCCTGACAATACTTCTCTGGACAATAAATTACCGGAAAATACTTCCCCAGACAATACTTCTCATGAAAATATTTTCCCAGACAATACTTTCCAAAATAATATTTCTTCCGACAATTCTGACATTACTTTCCCGGACAATACTTCCCAGCCATACTATCCAGGGGATAATACTGCTCTCGAACAATACTTCCTTAGGCAATTCATTTCCGAACAATATTTTCCAGGACAAAATATCTCAGAATAATATATTCTCTGGACAATACATTCCGGGACAATACATTCCCGGACAATACATCCCCGGACAATGCATTCCCGGACAATACTTCCTCTGACAATACTTTCCCGGTGAATACTTTCTCGGACAATACTTTCACGAACAATACATTTCTGGATGATAATACTTCCATTAACAATACTTAGTCGGACAGTACTTCGCCGGACAATACTTTCTCGGACAATACATCTCAAGAAAATATTTTCCCAGACAATGATTTCCCAAATAATACTTCTTCGGACAATACTGACATTACTTTCCCGGACAATTCTGACATTACTTTCCCGGACAATACTTCCCAGCCATACTATCCGGGGGACAAAATATAATACTATAATACTTCCATTAACAATACTTTCTCGGACAGTACTTCGCCAGACAATGCTTTCTCGGACACTACTTCCCTGGATAATACTATCCTGGAGACAATATTGCCCTGAATAATATTTCCTCGAACAATACATCGCCGGACAATATCATCCCGAACAATACTTCCTTAGAAAATGAATTTCCGGACTATGTCATCCCGGACAATACTTCCTTGGACAATTCATTTCCGCTCAATATATTTCGGACAATACATTCCCGGACAATATGTGCCTGGACAATACATTCCCGGACAATACTTCTTTGGACAATATTTTCTCAGGCAATACTTTCCAGTACATTTCTTCCACGGTCAATACTTTCCCATCTATACATGCCCGAACAATATAGTCGCGAATAATACTTCCCCGGGAAATATTTTCTCGGACAATACATCTCTTGATGATAATACTTTCATGAACAATAATTTCCCGAACAGTACTTCGCCGGACAATACCTTTCTCGGACAATACTTTCGCAAGCAATACCTTCCCGGACCATACTTCCTTGAACAATTCATTCTTGAACCATGCATCCTCGTACAATTTATCAGCGAGAGAATTCTTCGCCGAAAAACTTTTACTAAAATAATAATATTCGTGAAATTTAATTACAATTATAAAATAAATGAAATTACGTACGTTAAAAATGAAAATTTTGTGCTAATCTGCAAATTATTTTTAGGTAGATTTCTCTGGGCTGATTAGAATTATACGTGGCAGAATTTTTCGTAACCCTATGTAAAAATTCATTTAAACTCATGTCAAAGGCGATTTTTTTTTTTGTGTAGTAATTTAAAATTTTTATATATAGTGCAAGGTATTGTAATGCGAGAAGCCTGCCTAATCGTCATAACGGCTTTCAATTAAAAACCCCAATATTATTAAAAAAAATCAATTTTTTTTTTGTTAGTTATTTTTATTATTTATAGTATTAATTTTTGTTTGATTTTTTTTTAGTATTATTTTAAATTTTATTTTTCTTTTTTTTATATTTTTATTGAACTTGACCGCGGGTTGTTGAATTATTGAATTGCTTTTTAATTGTTTAATTTTTTAAAGTGTTATATGTTGTTGCCTCATTTTATAGGTAGCAATTGTAAAACATTTTTTTTTTATTGCTATTGTAGTTTTTGTTGCTATTATAATAGAGTAGGATAGAGTCTCCACATGTGCGGTAATTAATGCAATGATTTTGTAGTTTTTATTGTTTGATTAAAAGTTTGTAAAAAAGAAAAATTGGTAGCGGACCACCATAGCAATAATTGTTAAAAATGTATAATTTTATGTTTTTATTTTAGGCAAACAAATAAATATTTGATGGAAGTTTGATTTGATGAACAAATTCTTCAAAATGATGTACATATTTGTGTACGTATTTTTCATTAATGAAATGAATATGTATGCGAAGACTAATTGAACAACACTTTTTCAGTTATTGATGATTAATTCATAAAATTGATGTTTTGTAGTCATTAATATTATGAATTTTTCTTAATAACAATGAACAATGATTTGTAAAATGAATTTATTCACTATGAAATTCGTCAATACGACGTACATATATTTCACGTATTACTTATATGGTCATTAATGTGATGAACATTTATGTGAAGACTAATTGAAGAACACTTTTTCGGTTTTTGTTATTTATTTCATAAAATTGATGTTTTGATGACTACAAATAATATGAATTTTTCTTAATTACCACGAACAATGGTTTGTAAAAGATCATTTATTCACTGTGGAGAATCTTTTTTTGTGAACTAATATAAAGACTTTTTGTGAACTATTATAACGACTACTTATTTATGTAAATTACGTCATATTATTGTAAAAATTCATTAAATTGAGATATAGTGCATACAAACAATTTTAAGTTTTGTAAAAACGTTACCAAACAAAATTATTGAATGTGATGAAAATAGTCTTCCCAGAGACTTTGTTAAATTGAAGCACAATACTTCAGGCATTCATCAAATTGATGATGTATTCATAGTATTGATTAGTCTTCACATAGACTTTGTTAAATAGAAGAACAGTTTTTCAGTATTTCATCAAATTGTTGAATACATCATAATAATATTGATTAGTTCATTAGTCTTTACAAAGATTTCGTTAAATAGAAGAACAGTTTTTCAGTCTTTCATCAAATTGATGATGTCTTCATAATATTGATTAGTTGATTAGTCTTCACATAGACTTCGTTAAATTGAAGAACGATATTTCAGTCATTCATCAAATTGATGATGTATTCATAATATTGATTAGTTGATTAGTCTTCACATAGACTTCGTCGAATAGTTGAACAGTTCTTCAGTCAGTCATCAAATTGTGATGTATTCATAATATTGATTAGTCTTCACATAGACTTTGTTAAATAGAAGAACAGTTTTTCAGTCTTTCATCAAATTGATGATGTCTTCATAATATTGATTAGTTGATTAGTCTTCCCAGAGACTTCGTTAAATTGAAGAACAATACTTCAGGCATCCATTAAATTGATGATGTCTTCATAATATTGATTAGTTGATTAGTCTTTACATAGACTTCGTCGAATAGAAGAATAGTTTTTCAGTCAGTCATCAAATTGATGATGTATTCATAATATTGATTAATCATCACATAGACTTTGTCAAATAGAAGAACAGTTTTTCAGTCTTTCATCCAATTGATAAATACATCATAATAATATTGATTAGTTCATTAGTCTTCACATAGATTTCGTTAAATAGAAGAACAGTTTTTCAGTCTTTCATCAAATTGATGATGTCTTCATAATATTGATTAGTTGATTCATTAGTTCATCATTATTGATTAGTTCATCAAATTCATAATATTGAATAGTCTTCACATAGACTTCGTTAAATAGAAGAACACTTTTTCAGTCTTTCATCAAATTGATGAATACATCATAATAACATTGATTAGTTCATTAGTCTTCACATAGATTTCGTTAAATAGAAGAACAGTTTTTCAGTCTTCCATCAAATTGATGATGTCTTCATAATATTGATTAGTTTATTAGTCTTCACATAGACTTCATTAAATTGAAGAACCATATTTCAGTCATTCATCAAATTGATGCTGTATTCATAATATTGATTAGTTGATCAGTCTTCACATAGACTTCGTCGAATAGAAGAACAGGTTTTCAGTCATTCATCAAATTGATGATGTATTCATAATATTGATTAGTTGTATTCGTTAATATTATAATTTATTATTTATGTAAATGCCTCAATAATTCATCAATATTATTAAAACAATTCAAGATTGTATTCTTCTTGTTTGACAAATATACGTATTCTGTGTTATATGTTTTAGATAGACTTAGTAATTTTTTTATTTTAAATTTCCTTTTTTTTTTATTTTAAAACTTTTTTAATTTTTTTTTTTTTATTTTTTTTTTTTTATTAATTTTTATTGCTTTATATTGGAGACCACTTGGCGCTTTCATGGTCAACGCCAAGACTTTCAACACAATTGAATTGAATGCAATTCCAATCGATTCAATTCACCTTTCTCAAAAGTAAAAAAAAAAAAAAAACAAAAATCACAGATATTTCGGAAATCTATTATTACCCCAAATAAAATAACAATAATAATAACAACAAGAGCATAAAAAACTACAATAACAGCTACAATATCAGCAATAACAACAACAAGAATCGCCACAACAATATCTACAATAGCAACAACAAAAGCTCTAATAACTACAATAAAAAAAGTAGTACAACAACGGCTATACATTTTGTTAACAGCCACAAATATACAATAACCTTTGTATAAAAATTCCACCTGAAATTTGAATATTTTGTTGTCCACCAACAGCTTTTTGGCAGCAACAGTTGTTGTTAACAATAACGTTATTGCGTTTTTCCTTTCTATTAAAAATTTTCTCTTGTTGTATTTTTTTGGTTTTCTTCATCAATTTTTTTTTTTTTTGTTTATAGTTTGACCTGCTTGAAATTTGATAGTTTTCGAAGTTTTTTTTTGTTGATTTCATTTTTGGTACCACACAAAATATGAATGTAACCTTTGGGTAACAAGTTGTTGTCCAAAAATGAAAAATAAAAAACGAAATGAATGGGCCCTAATCATAGACAAGATGTTGTACCATTTTTAAATTGAATTGAAAGGCATAACTTTCTCGTGCTCGTTTTTAAATTGCTTTTAAATAGTTTCCGACTAAGTATTAATTTCGAATGTAGTTTAATGTAATATTTTATTTAAAGCATATATTTGATATAACCATAACAAAAATGATATAAATTACTAAATCAAAAATTAAATAAATAATACAAAAAAAAAAACTTTCAATAATATTTTAATATTTTTAATATTATATTTTTTATTTTATTTATTATATTTTTTTTTATATTTTTTTATTTTACTTTTTTATATTTTTATAATTTTTTTTTATTATTTTTTATTATTTGTTATTATTTTTTATTATTTTTAAACTAAAATACAAAACAAAAAGATATAGTTAATTGAATTTGACTTTGTTAGAACACTGAATTTTACAGTATCTTTTCTACATATCCTGTCCCAGTTTACCAACACTCGAAGCCTCCAGTTACAATGTTCGAAAGAGCTTTACAAAAACATTTAATCTCATTCTTATAACAAATTTATTTTTTTAAATATTTTTTGTATTTAGTTATTTCGAACAATGTTTGAAGAATATACATGAACAAACTTGAATTTCGATATCAAACTAATTTCTAAAATGTTGAAGTTTCGAATACACCAACAATTTTCATTTCGATATAATTTTCATTTCGATATATCGTCGTTGTAGAACGAAAAGTCATCAAATACATTTTCAAAATTCCAAATATTCATTTACAAAAATCTTTACATATCTGTTAATTTATAATCGATGATCTCAAAATTTGACCACATGATAAAGAAAATGTAAATCTATCAATTGATGTCTCAATTTTAAAAATGCATCAATTATTTTTTATTATATTAATCCACAAACTCGAAATTTAAGTTTTTCATAAACATGTATTTGGTGATTTTTCGTTCTACAACGACGATATAAAAAAAGGATTTTCTTAAAAAATAAAATAGTAATGTGAATAAATAATTTAAAATATTCGGTCATTTTCCGACGTTCGATCTAATTCCAATCGAGTTTCATATAATATATAAACAAATTTTGAATTCGATGTCTCAGTAGAAAAATTTGTTTTTTCAATGAATTCAATCCGTTTGCTTTGACTTCAACGATTTGAATTTGTTTCAAAAACACATTTTTTGTATAGTGACATCGAATTGAAAACCATATGAATACAAATTTTATATGAAATTCAAACGAAAGTCATTTGAATGCCGGAAAATGGTCGATTGTTACGAAAATTCAATTTACGTAAAAAAGTTCTACAAGTTCGTATCTCTGGATTGTGTACAAAAAGAAAACACACTTATGTTTAACTAACAACTTTACTTATTATATATTCTAAATTAAATCAATAGTAAAACAAATCACTACAAAATCAAATTACAAATCACTACTGAATTGCTGCGCCTCATATGCGTCGTCTTTATATACGACATCTGTTTGACACGTTTCGAGAAGCTTCTACATTTTGTTAAAACCCGCAAACTATCTCCATTTCTTTTCCACACATGTGCAGCATATAGATATTCTTGAAGTTTCCACAAGCTTCTACTCTTTGCGGGAATGATGCATGCTATTTACATCTCATTGGCACTCATATGTTTTAATACGATGATCTTTTTCTCGCCCAGGGAATCCGTGCTCTAAATGATCTTTCATCTCTCTCTAGCATATTGCATTAGTACGCGCAATTGTCTTCTGTCTCACTTACTTTTGTTTATTGCATGCACAATTGAGTAAATTACATCTTTTCGTAACAATAAAAAATCGATTTAATAGTAAAACTCACCAAAAATATATTATTTTTTTAACTCTGACAATTTATGGAAGTCTAATATTTTTATTAAATGATAAACTGTTTTTATTTAGAAGTTTTTATTAGGTTGCTTTCTTGTCTGTCTGTTCATTACAAATTTTGAATTTGATTTTAAACTACCTTCGCGATGAGCTACAGACTTGAGATTTTATATAGTGCCTCGAACTGGATGATAATGCAATATTATCGTTTTTTTTGCGATCCGATTTATCATGGTTCCATATTAAAGATACTTTAAAACATGAATAATTGGAATTTTAATAATATTAGGCCTTTCGAATTTTGTCAGACCAAAATCTAACTGATACAAAAAACAAGAAAAATAAAAAATATGAAATAAAAAATAAAAAATAAAAAAATATTTTTTTAATGTAAAACTTTTTTAAGATGAATTTATTGTATGATTTAAAATTAAACGTGGAGCGGTAGTTTATATAATCTATTGGATCCTTAACGTTCAAATTAAAAACATTTTATATTTAAAAATTTATTTTTTTTATGTTTTTTTTTTAAATTTAAATATAATCTGTAAACATAATAAAAAGTTTTTACAAAAAATAATTTATTACCATGACGGTAAAAAAACTTCTCAAATCTCGGAAGAATCAAAAGTGACGAAATATTATACAAACGGAAAATATCTTGATATCAAGAAACACAGTCACTATCAAAAAAGTGAACAGATCAATTGTTGATAGCCAGATATATTTTTCTCTCGTGACAAATTGCTCTTTAGTTTCAAAAGTTTATTTCCCTCCATGAAAAAATTAATTATTCTAAAATGATCCAATATGTCCTATACAACTGCGGAGCAGAACAGATTTCTTAAGAAAAAACAAAACCATGAAGACGAAAAATACGATGAACTTCAATTAGAACTAGTCCAGAACTGTTTCAAAACAAAAAATAATATACTAAGATAAAAAACAAACCATTAAATACTGAAGTATCTGCATATCCTGGTTGGAGAAAATTGACCCCTTCAGTATTTGCATTGAACCAGTTCTAGTCAATGTACAAATTCAATTGAACTTTAGTCCATCGTACTAGTCTATGTACATTTTGTCTTCGTGCTTTGGTATTTTTTATTTTATATAGTAAAAAAAACTGTTTTGCTCAAAAGGAGCTATATATATTTTTGACCTAAATTTATTTTGATCATTTTGGCATTTTTAGAACAAGTAATTTTGTACACGTAGGGAAATAAACTTCTTAAACTTCTTAAACTGTAGAAACATTTGTATAGAAAGAGAAAGAAAACATTCGGAATTCTAGAATTACATCTTAGTTACATTTTTGATAACCATGTGACTCTGTTTCTTAAAATCAAGATTGTTTCCGTTTAATTATATATCAATCTGTAACTTCTTGAACCTTGTGTTTACTTTTTTGATAGTTCAGAACTTAACTTCTGAGAACCAAGACTAATATGCATATCTTGTTATGGTTGTTTGTATCTATATGAAACTGTTCCGTTCTTTATTATTTAGAACTAAAAATTATATGGTTCATTTACGAACAATTCAGAACAGAAAATAAACTTCTTAAACAAAAGTGTAATTCGTCTGATTTGAATTCTAGAATAATTGCTCTTAGTTACGTCTTTGATTGCAAAGTGACTCTGTTTCTTAAAATCAAGATTATTTCGGTTTAGCTATAGACCAATCAGTATACATCTTGAACCCTCTGTTTACTTTTTTGATCATCCAGAACTTAACTTCTTAGAATCAAGACTAATATGCATATCCTGTTATGGTTGTTGTGTTTGTATTTATATGAAACTGTTCTGTTCTTTATTCTTTGGAAATAAAAATTATATGGTTCATTTACGACCACTTCAGAACAAGTAATATCCACACGTAAGAAAATAAACTTCTTACACAGCAGTGGAAGTCGTCTGATTGGAATTCAAGAATAATTGCTCTTAGTTACTTTTTTGATTGCCAGAGTCACTCTGTTTCTTAAAATCAAGATAGATCAATCTGTATACTTTTTTGATAGTTCAAAACTTAACTTCTTAAAATCAAGACTAATATAAATTTTATCTATTGTTTGTTATGTCTGTATCAAAAAAATAAATCCTTAAAAAAAAAGAAATTCGTCTAGAAAGAAAAACCATTTGCAAGTCAAGAATAATTGTTCTTAATTACTTTAGCCGCGGTAGCTCAGTGGTTAGTGCGTTGGACTGCGAGCCGAAAGGTCCCCGGTTCAAGCCTGGACTGGGGCTAACAACATCTTTTCATAGAAACATTTTTCTATACCGCGCTACCTCTCGGCAGTAAATGGCAAACCTACGAGAGTAAAACATTGCCTATGAAAAGCTCTCACCCGCCGTTCGGATTCGGCAATAAACTGTAGGTCCCACCACTTTGAGTACAAATATAACACGCACAGCTCAAAATGGTAAGAGGGCTCGGCCGAAGTTCTTATAGGACTGTAGCGCCAAACTATTATTATTATTATTATTATTATTATTAATTACTTTATTAATACCTCGGCATATCAAGAATAATTACTCTTAGTTACAATCTTGATAACCAAGTGACTCTGTTTCTTAAAATCAGTAGTGTTTCCTTATATTTCATGGATAATTTGTTTACATTTTTTATAGTCAAGAACTTAACCTCTTAGACCATTCAATAAAGACTATATTTATATAAAAATATATATTATAAAAACTTTAAATAGAAAAAATCTCTAATACTTATATTTTAAACCAATGTATGCGGTATTAGAATTTAATATTTTAACGTCTACATTTTCCTTATATCCGCCAGCATTATCATCGTCATCATAACTTCATAGTTCACTGCGTGTGGTAGTATTAAAATTTCCAAATTTTTCACATTTTTCAAATGTCAAAGTCAAAGCCCATACAATGTTATCACACATGCTCTATCATTACAACACATAACTTGCAGCTTAGGTCAAAATATATTTTTTTTAAAATTTTTGGTTTTCTCTTTTTTTCGTCTGCTGCATAGTTCTAAAGTTCTTTTTAGTTATTTTTAATAAGTCTCACTAACACGGGTCACTCTCATGTTGGTCATGTCAAATGTCGTCAAAGTGATTAATGCTCGCGCGCGCGCACGGCTCATTTGCGAGGTTATGCGGTACGGCCAGACTTTTGAACCAGCTCGCGGCGTTGTTAGTTCGAAGTCAGGTTCCAAGTTGGTTTTTACGATGTATTTATTTACATTGTGTTTTTGTTTTATTTTTCGGGAATTTAATTGTTGAAAATATTTATATTGAGCTCTGAGCTTGAGGGCACTTTTATCAAGAATTCACAATTTATGTACTACGCGTGTAACGTTAACGTGGTGCGGCAGGTGTTTCGAGTAATCATTAATTTTTGTGCTTGTTTCATTTTATGTTTGTTTCATTTAGTAAGAAAAGAGTGTCCAATAAAAATGCAATTAAAATTTTCTAAACAAGCGAATAACGTTGAAAATGATTGGTAATTAATGTTTTTCCATTCTTTGTTTTTTCCGTTTTTCATTTTCTATTAAGTATTCTTGCATACTCTCAATTAAATGCTAATTTCTAAGGCAATGAATTTTCTACATTTTATTACCCTATATTTCCCATGACAGTTTTGTGTTCTTTTTTATATGTAAATTTTATACCAAATATGCCCAAAATGTAAAACAAGGTTTTAAGTATTTCCAAAAATTCATAGAAAACTCATTTGATTGTCTGTCTTGTTAAAAACAAATAAAAATGAACTCTTTTAAATTTTGACAAAATTAGTTACTGTCCTTTTTTGAGCATGTTTTCTGCTATTTTATGGGCTATAAATGAAAAATTCCCGTACGTATTGAATGTTGTTGTTTAATTAAAGTTTATTTTTTATAATTTGCCTAAAAGGCGTAAAGATTAGTGTTAATTTGTATGAAATTTACATATTTATGTATTTCTCTTTGTATTGTTTTTTTTTTAACATTATGGTTGAGATCATTATTCTTTGGTAAGTAGTAAATTAATCAAGTTGATTTTTTTTTATTTCTTACGTCAAAACATTTATTTTGATTTACAACTGACATTTAACATTTGAGAAACTGTGTTTGAAAATTCATAGAAATTGTTGGAGTAATTTATTCTTTTTAAGAATTTTTAAATTATTCAGTTAATTATTTAATTTCAAATTATGCCATATTAAATGACAGTCCATAACTGATGATTAGAAACATTGATTTTTTTTTGCCAAATAATCATTTTCTTAAATCAGATTATTTATTAATAATTTTAATAATAAATTCATTTTTTTTTAAATTTAAATTAGACATTAGACATTAATTTTTTAAATTTTCTTTAAAATCCATATAATTCTTAAATGGTTTATGCTGTTTATAGTTGAATATTTTGATATATTTATACTAAATAAATACAGTATGTAGTAAAACTAAGTGTATATCTTAAGCAGAAATTGTTATATGGTGAAGTTGGGAAACTGATTATTAAAATTGTTCCTTGTCATAACCCGATTTGTTACATGACAAATATGAATTGGACGTCGCCATATCTAGCATAATAGGCTAAATGTCTACAAGGAATAATATATCGTCGTTGTAGAAATAAAAGTCACCAAATACATTTTCAAAATGCCAAATATTCATTTACAAAAATCTTCATATATCTGTCAATTTTTAAGCAATGATCTCAATTTTTTTTACCACATAATAAGAAAATGTAAATCTATTAATTGATTTTTCAACTTTTAAAGTGCATCATTTACTTTTTATAATATCAATTAACAAACTCGAAAATTAAGTTTTTCATAAAAATGTATTTCGCGACTTTTCGTTCTACAACGACGATATATTATTTTTTTAATATTATTTCAAAGCTTACAAAGGTAAATAAACTTTTAAAATTGAAGAGGTATTTGGCTCGAAAGAAAACTAACAAAAAACTCAATAATATCAATAAAATTCTACTGAAATTATAGAATTTTGTATCCTAATATTAAGAAACTAAATTACTAAGTTATGAAAAACGTAAACAAGAAAGATTCGTCTGGTCTTCGAGAAATTCACTTATTGACTATTAAAAACTAAAACTAACACGAAACAGTTTTTCTATATTCTTAACAAAATTTAGGAAACGTGAGAAAATATCATTGTTGTATAACGAAAAGTCACCAAATACATTTTTATGAAAAACTTAAATTTCGAGTTTGTTGAGTAATAATATAAAAAGTGTTTGATGCATTTTTAAAGTTGAAATATCAATTGATAGATTTACATTTTCTTATCATGTGGTAAAAAATTTGAGATCTTTGATTTAAAATTGACAGATATATAAAAATTTTTCTAAATGAATATTTGGCATTTTGAAAATGTATTTGATGACTTTTCGTTCGACAACGACCATATATATCATTCAATCATTTCCTTTTTTTTGTATAGCAAAGCATAAAATCCTCTTCCTATTAAGAATAATTGTTCTTAGTTACTTTTTTTTAATACCTAAGCTTTAACTGAAAAAAAATCATCAATATAATGAATTTAATCACATATACCCAGTCTGCCATGTCTCGGAGACCTTCGATGCCTCGAAGCTTTCTCGAATATCTTCGATAAAATGTTCGATCTCGTTATATTACGATATTTAAACATTTATCAAATCGATATCGCAATATTTTTCGCAGCAATCTCGAACTTTGATCATTGATTTCTTCGATAACGTTCCGATTTCAAAAAATTCTCGTTTCGAGAAAACTCCGACAGAACGTTTCGATATCTACCGGTACGATACGAATGGCATACTGGGTATTATGAATTTTTCTACCAAATACCAGATTCATCATATTTATACCACCGTTCATTAAATGACATATTGATGAATGCATTCATTATATATAAGAAATTATTCATACTATCGCACATCATAGTGGAGAACATAATATTCAATATAATGAATTCGAATAGTCGTATTAATGAATATAATCATAATATCTATGTATTTGTTCATAATATTTATGTATATAATATTCAATATGATGAATATTGTTGAACTGCTGTTTTTTTCAAAATAAATAAATTGATGGACATTTTAATTTAACAAAAAAATGATTTAAAAAAAAAAAAATTCGAAAGAAAATTATCCGAAAAAAAATAATTTTATATTTAAATTTATTTCGAAATCCGTTGACATAATAAAAATGTTTTCGACAAAAAAAAAAATTTCGTCAGAAAAAAATTTTTCCGAAAAAAAAAAATTTTTCAGAAAAAATTTTTTTCGACAAAAAAATTTCAAACAAAATTTTGTAAAAAAAAAAACTGCTGTTTCTTTCAAAATAAATAAATTGATGGACATTTTAATTTTCAAAAAAATTATTTTAAAAAAAAAAAATTCGAAAGAAAATTATCCGAGAAAAATTAATTTTTTATTTAAATTTATTTCGAAATCCGTGACATAAAAAAAATGTTTTTGACAAAAAAAAAATTTCGTCAAATAAATTTTTCCGACAAAAAAAATGTTGTCAGAAAAATTTTTTTTCGACAAAAAAAAATGTTTTCAAAAAAAAAAAAATTCTAATAAATTTTTGTCAAAATTTTTTTTTTCTAAAAATATTTTTTTATAAACATAACATTTTAATAATAAAAATAATCGACGTAAATATAGCAACCGATATTAATTGAATGCATTTATCAGTCCAGCAATGAAATTCAGTAATACAGTGAATTTGCACAAGTCCACCTGTGCACGGATTTTCTTAAAATTTAGAATATATATCCTACAGACCCAGGAGAAGGTCACTATATAGTTTTTGTTGACCGCGCTCATTTTTACGCCCATTTTTATTTTTGATGCATACTTCATAACAAAACCTCTAAATATATTTGTCTGACAATTTGCATTACTATGCTATAAAGTCCATGGAGTATCCAAAACCATATATAAAATAGATTGGGCAAAGGGGAGTGGCACCTCCCATAGAACCCAAAAATTCAGTACACTATATCTCAGCCCTAATGATATCGATTTGAACTAAAATTTAAAATTGGATGTTACTCATCTTACTTAATCTCATCACACCAAAACTCACCACACATAAAATCACCATATATAAACTCACCACATATAAACTCACCACACTTAAACTCACCACAGCTAAACTCACCACACCTAAACTCACCACACATAAACTCACCACACATAAACTCACCACACCGAAACATACCACACTAAAACTCACCACACTACTGGAAAAACACCTCGGGGAAGAATTATACGGGGAAGAATTCTACGTGAGAGCGTTCTACGGGGAATAATGTAGTTTTGCACATAAAAATAAAAATAAAAAAAAATATCGGTTTAAGACTATATCTCGTTATTACAATATTATTCCATTGGATTATTGAGTAAACTACTATAATTTAACAGTTTTAAGTATACCAAATACACTATACCGCATTTCCCGAATACAGTATATCCATTTTATGTAACCAAAAGATTTTTCTCCATTAAGTATAGGTATTTTATTATGCGCACTAGAATCAGCACACCATTAAGTGGGCGTAACGCATATTTAAAATGCATTGAGCAGAACGAACCAAAGAAAAACGTACTAGTTATATCCGTTTAAAAAAGAAAAAACAAGAAGAAAATACTTACGGAAGGTTCCTATTACCGTGTTTGTTGTTTTCGCGTTAACGATCTCGAAGATCGGACGGTGCCATTAGACTACAATGTAAGGATAGTCACACGCGTGCAGCTGCTGCTGGTGCTGCTGTTGAAAAGAGTTAAGAAATGAAAAGTAAAAAAATAACTTTTGATTCTACGGAAAAGGCTTACGAAGTTTGAACTTTTAAATGTGTTGAATTTTGGATGCGCACTGTTGATTTCAATACTTAAATGGTATATTTTGGATTCACTTGAGTTTGTAAGAATCGATTATTTTTTGTTTAAGTTGTTAAAAATTAACTATCAAAACTATTTAAAAATACCAATTTATACATTTTGGCTTTAACACCACTTTATAAATCCTTATTTTGAAAATACTCTGCTGCAATATTCTTTTTTTCAAATTACACTTTAAGCTTTCGCATTCTCAATTAAAGATCAGTAAAGTTGCAGTAACCCATTCGTCATATGCCCATTATATAATTAGTTTGTTCTGCACATACAGCGCCCTCTAGTTAGGAAGCAGTTAACTTTATTGCCGGCACATTTCATGGGGTTTGTCATGGTGCGATAAATGATCTTATCGAGAAGAACATCAAGTAGGCGGAGTTGCGTCGATAATGCATCGGAAGGAGCAAACTGAAACAGTGGATTTAATATGAGTTATGGGAAGATGAAAATTTTGAATGCGACATTTTTTCAGGTTTAAGATAGTTAAGAAATCATTTTTTGGAAGACTTTTAAGCAAAGAAATTCGGAGTTGTAGCAAAAGCTGTCTATTTCTTATACATCTCGAAAGTATATCGGGAATCCACCATTAAAATATCACTGGAGTCTACCATAAAATTGATTATCTCGCCGTGAGAAAATGTCTGGCATTTTTCTTGAGATTTGGGGCATATTTCCGGCATACAGCTTTATGGAAGATTTTGTAATGCTTATAGCCTACCAAATTTTTGGCAGAACTGTTTAAAATCAGTTATCCAGAGGATTTTATATTGACAAAGATGGAGTTTGTATAAAAGAAGAATTCTCTCGGTTCAAAATTATCTTGAGAAAAACTTTTCCGTGAAAGAATTGTCTGAGGAAGAATTGTCTAATGAAGAATTCTCGGAGAATTGTCGGAGAAGATGTCATATATTAACCATTTATATAGCAAACCAGTTCTTAGCACCGGGGATAGATTGTTTCTGTGAAAAATTGTCTTGGGGAACATACGAATCGAGGAAGAATATTCGGGGAAGAATGTCTATAATACTAATAGTTTGAAGATACAGCTCAGAAAAATCTAGACCAAGCTCATTCACAATTTGAGATGTACTTGATATATTTATACGCAAAGTGGTGGATTTCGGATTCGTATTCAGGCCTCATGATTGCCTATATATAGAGATGGTTTTCTCCGGTCAGAACTGTCTCAGAAAAGAATTGCCCGCGGAATACTTCCCTACAAAAATTGCCCGGTTAGGAATTATTAATAATAATAGTTTGGCACTTCAGCCCTATAAGAACATAGGCCGAGCGCACTCACTATTTGAGATGTACGTAATATATTTATACTCAAAGTGGTGAAACCTACAGTTTAATGCCGAATCCGAACGGCGGGTGAGATCATTTCATAGGCAATGTTTTACTCTCGTACATTTGCCATTGACTGTCGAGAGGTAGCGCGGTATAGACAAATGTTTCTATGAATAGATCTTGTTAGCCCCAGTCCAGGCTTAAAGCTGGGACCTTTCGGCTCGCAGTCCAACGCACTAACCTTGAGCTACCGATCGTTGGATTCGAATAAGGTACCTTTTATCTCGTAGTCTAACGCTCCTGTGACTTTTTGCCTCGTAGCCCAATGCACTAACCAATCGAGCCACCGACGCTATAATTTCTATATCAAGAATATCTATATCAACTGTTTATACAGAAGAACAAGACACCAATGTGTCTCGGAAAAGAAATTATCTGGCTCCTAGATTTGTCAGATATGGAAAGAATTAACTCGGTGAAAATTTGTATTGGAGAAAAATTGTCCGTGGCAGAATTGTCTGCGGAAATTATTTTCTCAAAAGAACTTCTATAATAATCGTTTATACATAAATGGATTGTCTCGGGAAAAATAGATTTATATAAATGGTTCCTGAAAGAATTGTCTCGTGAACGAATTGTCTGTGAATATATTTTTTGGAGAAAAAGATTTCCTTGAAGAAATTGTATCTGGGAAGAATTGGCGGGGAAGTACTTCTGTATCAATCCTGTATCAAAAAATATTCCTGGGTAAAATGGTTTGTAAAAGAATTACTTCGTTGAAGAATTTCTATATCAAGCCACCGACACTACAATTTCTATACCAAGAATTACTAAATCAACCATTTAAACAGAAAATTAAACTCAAATCATACCAACGTGTCTCGGAGAAGAATTTTATGGCAAACGCAGAATTAAGTGGCTCCGAGAATTGCCGGATATGGTATAAATTGTCTCTAGGAATTTTGGCTTGAAGAACAGTTGTCTGTGGAAGAATTATCTCCACGAAAACTTACTTCAATTGGCTTACTTCAAACTCTTATATCAATTGCTTATACAGAAAATTAATTTCCCAGGCGGTAAAATAGTCTTCGTCTAAATGGGTCGTGAAAGAAATGTCTCGTGGATGAATTCTTGAAGAACAATTTTCTTGGACAAAAATTATGCTTGGATGAATTGACTCTCGAAAAATTGCTGGAGAAGTACTCATGAGTACTATCAATCCTGTATCAAAAAATAGTCTTGCGAAAATGGCCCATAGAAAAATTCCTATATCAAGCGTGTATTCAGGAAACCGAATCACTGGAAATGGGACGTAATTTCCTTTGGAAAATTTGTTTCTGAAATAAATTGTCTCGGTGAAACTTTGTCTTTGGGACGATTTGTCCATTGAAGAATTGACTCTGAAATATATTATCTGGTGCCAGCGAGTTATCTCTGGAAACATTTGTCTTGGAGAAAAATTGTCCGTGAAAGAATTGTCTCCAGGAAGATTTGTCCGGGAAGATCTTCTATATCAATCGTTTATACAGAAAATGAATTGCGCCGAGGATAATGATCTCGGTGTAAATAGTTCGTGAATAAATTGTCTTGTGGACGAATTGTCGAATTCTTGGAGAAAAATGTTGCTTGGAATATTTGTCTACGGGAACAAATGCCGGAAAAGTACTACCTTTACCAATCATGTGTCAAAAAATAGTCTTGGGGGTAAAATAGGCATTGTGTAATTGAGAAGTGAAAGAATTTTCTCGTGGATGAATTGTTGAGTAAACATTTTCTTGGAGAAAAATTGTTCGTGGAAAAATTGACTCTGGGAAGTATTGCCGGATAAGTACTCATGTATCAATACTGTATCAAAAAATAAACTTAGGTAAAATAGTTCGTGGAAGAATTTCTTCGTAGAAGAATTCCTATTTTAAGCGTCTATAGAGGAAATAGGTTTTTCCTCGAACTGGAATAAAATTTTCTGTGAAAATTGTTTCGGGAAAAAATTAGCTTGACTTTAGGGGGTTTCGGGGTTGAAGATTTACCTCAGTAGAAATAATGCTAACCACTGTTCTAGGTGCTACATTGTTGAAATTACTGTTAAGCTTCGAAAAACAAAAGATCCATACGAAGCTAATAAGTTTTAAAATTGTTCATCATCACTTAGCAACGGACTAAAGCTGGACATTGGTTTGCACAAAATCTAAAAATAGTTAAGAAAACATAATAATTATCATGATAATAATGAGTTTCTTGATGAGACTAATGAAATACGACTGAATAAAACCAAAGAAATTAAAATAAAAAAGAAAAAAAAAACTAAAATTGTCACGCCCACCAAACAATGAAATTCCACAAGGATTAATGAACGCACACTCAACACAGTCAACGATTGATGTAGCCAAAATGTGGACGCTTTGGAAAACGCGGATTCTTATGGAAGACAAAGAGGCTCTGGAAGAGGTACAACAGAGCATCGATGTATAGACTCAAATGTTGCCAAACTGCATTGAATGCAATCTGTGTGTGTTTTTTTTTTTTGGTCGTACAGCTGATGTGCTACAAGAACATATGATTTAACAGCAATAATGAGATAGCAATAAATCATTCGACCGAGAGAGAGAGGTATTTCAAGTGATTTTTTAGTTTACCTCGATTTTGGTCAAATTTCCGCTTTTCCCAACTTCTTTCCCTGTGTAGTTGGTGGACAGAATATAAATTACCAAAAGACACACTTGTTGTTGATAATGTGATCTTTGGCACTGTTGTAGTTGATAAATATTTAGTATAAGAAACGTGGAAAAAAAAAACGTAAAACCATTTAACATGCAGACGCCCATTGTCAAACTTCTTTGTGGTAATTGGAAATTTTAATTACAAAAAGTCGGGGTATATTTTTTACTGAAGTATTTATTAAATACTGCAGGATTTGTCATAATACTTTGGCATATCATTCAGCCTAATAGACCTAAATATTACCATTTATATTCTAAGAGATTTGGTATTTAACAAGTCCCCTATTTAAGAAACAAAAACGCGCTAAACTTTCTTCACGATCTGCGAAGTCCTCATGATATAGTAGTCGTAGTGTGCGCTTGCGAAAGACATGTCAAGTACCACCCACATGTTGAAATATGATGGCATCTAATGATTTCGCTCATACGTTGAACAAGTCACGAACATGACATTGACCTGATAGTTTTATTTTTTTGAAGTCACTTGGGCGCTTAATGAAGGCAATTCTTTGAGAAGGATGACGATGACGGAAGGAGATGATGAGGGAGCTATTTTGTATGATATGCGAGAGACAACGTAGAGAATTCATCAGTATCTACATATCGCGCAAGAGATGCATATCGGACAACACGAGAAGTGATACTCCAAATCTTATCTAGGATAGGACACATTGGTACATGTCTGTAACCACCCTCGTAGTTGCTCTATTTACACTCTTAGACAATTGATGCTTTGGATGGTGTTTGTTTTTCTGCTGATATGCGAAAACTCACGGTAACGGGTTAAAACTTCAGCAACAATACGAAAGAAATACAAAACAGTTAACAAAAACTACAAAACAATAAATTAATGGCAAAGGCATTACTGTCTTACCAATACTAGTCTTATAGACATCCCTACAATTTCCGTACTTCTGGTAGCATTTTCAATGTTTCATTAGAAATGCCTTCGCTTGCAACGAATTTCTTTGTTTAGCCGATTTTACGCCTGACTGTTTGGCTGTCTCTAATTCCTTGTGTCTGTTTGTCCGTCTTTCCTGTTCTGTTCGACTGTCTCTTTCGTGTGGTAGCATTTCTCCGTTTGCCAATTATTTAACACCATCGCACACATCAATGTTTCACCCGACATCGACGACGACTATTACTGTGACTGCTACGAAGACGACGACGACGACTCGACGACTGCTCACATCGCACATCGCCCATCGCATCCATCGATGGCAGATGGTGGCAATTGTACATCACGTTTTTCCACAGAAATGTGTGCTTGTTACATGGGTTTCATGATCATTCGAACGCGCGAGCTTTTGCTCAAAGTCTTAGTCGCAATTAGAATAGAAGAAACCACGGCGTGTGCATCTATTGACTCTGATTCTATGTGACTGGCGACAGACATTCTTACTTACTGCCATACATGCCTGCCTGCCTGACAGCCTGTCCATGCGGAAGTGTGATGTAGTTTTTGACTTTCTTGTTTTTTTTTTTTTTTAGTAAGACTTAGCATTCAAATTGATTTCTTTAACTTCATTAATGGTTTTTTATGTATTTGTTTACATGCTTAAACAACATCGAAGTAACGGTATTTAGTCGCAAAGAATTGGTCACGTCCGTGCTAACAATTGGCAAATATCAATGGTAGGTGGAGTTTTAGACTGTCTAGTATGTTAGATGGTAGATAGTTTTCTGTTAGAAGATCGATTGAAAGTGTGAACAGCATTAGAATTATCATAGACGTTGTTCTTTTTGTGTATGTGTATAATGCACATCGTGATAGTTTTAAGATTTATAGATGAAATAAGTATGACTGTGATTATTAGAGCATTTCTGAAAGTTTTTGTCAAGCTTTCTTTCCTTCATATGCTAGAGATGAAAGAATTAACTGAAGGACCTACAGCTTGTTATGATAAAAAATACATCACCAAAAAGGCACTATGCTATATTAAGCGAGAGTCAAGCTGTGATTATAAGACATTGATTATAATTCCGAAAGTACAAACTTCAATCATGTGGTGAATGTAGGGAAGAGCTCACAGGTCTTGATTTGCCAACTGAAAGTAACTCTTCTCTGAATATGCGGGTATGTTTCACAATCATCTGTCATTGATTCTGAATTTGAAACTATAAACTTTAAACTTCAGTTTGATTTACAAATTCTATCCGTAATCTTACCGTAACTAATGTAAAGTATATACTAAGATCTAAGAGCACTATGGTCCAAGAAGTGACGATTGCAAAGAGTACGAATCTCTATAACAATATCTTCGCAAATGCCTTGCCCTTGCCACAACTAGATTCCTTGGCATTGCTAATACGATCTGTCAGAAATCGCAGGAATCAGCATGGGACATTTTGTCCTCTTCCTTAATTCTGCCAAATGAATCTAAAGTTTTGATCGTCTTTTACTGACTTCAGCCGAGAATCGAGAGGTCGAGAAGATATCAGGTTCGAATTCCAGTTTCGCCACTCCAAATATCAAACTATCAATGGCCTCTCTAGCTGCAGCTAGATTTCTCGATTTTGCGAATACTTTCTCGATGACTTTTTCAGACATTTCAGCTAATACGATCTGTCAGAGATTTTGCAGCAATCAGAATGCGCCATTTTGTTCTCTTCCTTAATTCCACCAAATTTATCTAAAGTTTTGATTGTCCCTTACCAACTTCAGCCGAGATTCAAGAGGTAGAGAAGATGTCAGATTCGAAATCCAGGTTCGCCCCTCCAAATATCAAACTCTCAATGTCCTTCCTAGCTGCAGCTAGATTCCTCGATTTTGCGAATACTTTCTCGATAATTTTTTTAGACATTTCAGCTAATACGATCTGTCAGAGATTTTGGAGCAATCAGAATGCGCCATTTTGTTCTCTTCCTTAATTCCACCAAATGAATCTAAAGTTTTGATTGTCCCTTACCAACTTCAGCCGAGATTCGAGAGGTAGAGAAGATGTCAGATTCGAAATCCAAGTTCGCCCCTCCAAATATCAAACTCTCAAAGCCCTTTCTAACTGCAGCTAGATTTATAGTCTTTGCAAATATTTCCTCGACGATTTGTCAGACTTTTCAGGGTTCAAAATATGAAATTTAGTCGTCTCACTTTATTCCGACAAATATCCGATTCTCCTACTGAGCTTATCTGTCAAAAGATATATGCACTGGACTTATATTTGAATGCAGTGTCTTTCTAAATGCCCTACAAGTCGCAGATATTCAACGCCTTTGCTATTACTTCCTTGACGATCGTTCAGATATTTTAGGAATCAACACAGATTTCAGGAATCATAAGTAGCCCTCTTCCTTAGTTCCGCTATATCAATCTCAAGATTTAATCGTCCCTTATTGACCTCAGCAGTCGAGAGTATACCTCTCGAACTTTGAACTTGAATTTGCAAGATATCGGGTACGAATTCCAAGACCTTATAAATGACCATCCAAATGTCCCAGCTGCGACGATATTATTGAGAAGGTATCTGTATGACACTACCCTCTCAAATGCACTGCCCTAGTTACAGCTAGATTCCTCGTCCTTGCAAATACTTCCTCGACGATCCCTCAGACATTTCAGGAATCAAAATATAAAATCATTTAATTCTGACAAATGGATTTATCGGATGCTTTCTTGAAGATCTTTCGCATATTTTAGGAATCAAAAGAGATTTCAGAAATCATAATAGGAAAATAAGTCCTCTTGCTTAATTCTTCCAAATAAGTTTAATGACCGACCTCAGCAGTCGAGAGGTATGCGAACTGAATTTGAATTTACAAGATATCGGGTTTGAATTCTAAGACTTTATGAATGTCCCTCCAAATGTCCCAGTTGCGACGATATTAATGGAAAGGAATTTCTGTTACATTACTTTCGGTAATGCCCTACCCTAGCTGCAGCTAGATTCCACGTCTTTGCAAATACTTCCACGACGATCTGTCAGACATTTCAGGAATCAAAATAGGAAAATAAGTCATTTCGCTTAATTCGGACAAATGGAGTCAAAGATCTGAGTACCTTACCGACCTCAGTTTTGAATCAAAGGATATACGCACTGGACTTGGATTGGAATTCCAAGATTTTATTAATGCGCTACCATTATACACCGTCGAGGCTATGATCATATAAATGACTTGAATCTCTATCAGTTCGAAAAACCCTCAATGGGAAGGTATATCTCTCTCACAGTCAAAATCCAAATACGCTGTCCTAGCTATAGCTAAATTCCTCGGCTTTGCAAATACTTCCTCAACGATCTGTCAGACTGTAACGAGCCGGTTTCCGGGTTCAGAGCTGGGATAGCTTAGCGGGCTCCAGTGGTCCGTACGTTACAAAATTTATAGTTGACAGGGAACCCCTCTAGACCCCTTTTCAAATAAATACGCCGTACACCGAAATTTAATAATATACAGTAGCTCTTTATTCAAATAATTTCTTATAATGTAATTAGGGTTATATGCTGCCTCTGCAGCTTAATTCATGCGTTTCGGATATGGCCGCATGTGGCCGTTTTTTCTTCTGGGTTTCAATTATGCGGTGGCCGCATGTGGCTGCTTGGAGTAATTAAGTAGGACGTCTGGTTATAGGCTGCGTCCGCAGCTCAATTCATGCGTTGTGGCTATGGCCGCATGTGGCACTTTCTGATGGCCGCATGTGGCCGTTTGGGTAATTGAGTAGTATGTTTACAACCAAACTTACTCCTTGCTGGGGTTGTAGTTCCGGTATGCTGTTAGTCCTGCGTGGTGTTGTACTTCTGGTATCGCTCTGGTCCTGCGTGGTGTTATACTTCTGGTTTCGCTCTAACTGTTCGGTACCCATGACCAGGGCGGGAAACTGGGTCAGTCGTTAGTGATTTTTCATGTGGTCCCGTAGAATCCGGGGCCCCATGCTAGTCCACAGTATATCCTGTAGAATCCGAGGATACACTGCTACTAGTCACTGTCGTCCGGGTCGAAGATCGTATCGAAGAGAGACCGATTTTCACTTGTGCTTCGCCTTTTATAGGCGAGCACTTGGTGAAGCGTTGGTGCATTGTAGCACGTCGTTGGTGCTTTGTTGCCCAACTATTTTGTAGCTTTGGCACGTTGGTGTGCCAAAGTTCGCTCACCACTGCGCATGTGTTAGCGATCTCCATGTCGCTTCGCTCACTAGCGCTTGTATAGTGGTGAGGCACACAGTGGTGATTTCTCTCGTTCTCTCACCACCGTGTGTGTGTAAACGACATACGTTGTAGCTTTGTTGGTGAGCTTTTGCTCCTCTGCGCCTCGTTGTTTCGGACGTCGTTGCTAGCGCCGTCGATTGGTGTCGTTGTCGCCGATATTGCGCACCGATATTGTGCGGTTACATTTGCTGCCAAATGTGATCGTCACACCCCCCGCTTACTCCGGGGTGCGAAAAGATGGCCGCGACAGTCGGGTGATGGTGACGTCCCCGGTGCGGCTGATGCGGATCCGGTACGTATAGCCGTCCACGGTACGTCTACAGGAAATCTCCTTGCCAGGCTTCTGTTGACGGATAGTCCTCGCCAGTTCCACCAATTCTGCTGGCATTGCCGTGATGTCGTTAGTATCCACGATCCGTGGTACCACGACCGCCTGCTTCTCATCGTCCCGTTGTGGCCCGCGTTCTGTACCCTCGCCGGTACTGTCGCTGCTGCCACTGCTACTGCTGCTAGCCTTGCTAGCAAGCCCGTATGCCTTTCGTGCGGCTACTGTGCGCCACGGTGTGGTGGTCGTCGGATGCCCACCTGAGCTCACCACCGTCTCTGCGTCGCCGTGACGCTGCGCCGGTACAGCCATCTGCTGTGGGGCGCTTGCTGTCGTCTCCGCTTGTTGTGGGGCGCTGCCTGTCGCGCCAGCCACCTCCTGCTGCTGTATCTTGGTTGCCTCGGCGTCTGGTTGCGTCTCTACGCCAACCATGGGTGCGGCGTCCAATACCTCCTCTGTCAGCCGTCCGCTGTGCATTCCGCCAGACCTCCTCCCACTTCGGAGCGCCGGTCACCGCCTCTGCGGTCTCTTGATGGGTTCTCTCTCCCATATGTGCGTCCTGCCGACGCCGTACCTCCACAGCCGTCCGCTGTGAGGTGTCTCTCACCCAGTCTGCAACCCGCTGCATCGTTACATCCTGTTCCCAGGTGGATGCCGCTCGCTATTGCGTTGCTGCCGTCGTTACCGGAGCGATCTCCCTCGCTGCCGCTGTAGTGTGTGCAACGCCCTGATGCGTCGCTCGATGCCTGCTGAGCGCAGCCCTTTGCCGCGCTGCTGTCGCTTGCTTTGTCGCTGTTGTCGCTGGTGTCGTTGCAGCGTGCACACCACCCCGTGATGTCACCTGCAATACGGTGGGCGCAGCCATCTGCCGCGCTGCTGTCGTCGTCATTGTCGCTGGAGCGATCTCCCTCGCTGTCAACGTTGTGTGTACACCACCCTGCGGTGCTACGTGCAACAGTGTAGGCGCAGCCATCTGCCGCGCTGCTGTCGTCGTCATTGTCGCAGGAGCGATCTCCCTCGCTGTCAGCGTTGTGTGTACACCACCCTGCGGTGCCACATGTAACAGTGTAGGCGCAGCCATCTGCCGCGCTGCTGTCGTCGTCGTTGTCGCAGGAGCGATCTCCCTCGCTGCTGTCGCCGTCCTCGTTGTCAACGTTGCTGGAGCCAACCGTTGAAACGCCCGTGGTGCTGGTCGCTTTGCCAGATCAGGCCATACCGGGACCGCCGTCCCTTCCTCAGTTGCCAAAAGGCGGATCTGTCGCGCTATGATCCCGCGCTGTGCGTCGCCGTCTTTGCCACTGAACCATTTACTCCGGTCCATCGGCGGATACAGGTACCGCTGTGGGTCTCGTCGTAGGCACTCCACGTTCCGGAGCAAATATGCACCGCAGTCACACATATTTGGTTGCTGTCACACATATTTGGTTGCATAGTAAGGCGTGTTGAGCTCGGTGAACTCGTGGCCCACCTTGCCATCCTTGCGCGAAACTGCTGTCAGGAACTCACGCAGCCTCACTGACACGTGGCGACGGGTCTGTGTTGCCAGCGAATCCATCACCAGGATACACGGACCCGGTGTGCGCGGTTCGATGCCTTGCGCGGCTCGCCACGCTGGATTATCCGGTGTCGCGTCATTCATGCATAAAACTGCCAGGTACCAATGGTTCTGCTCGTCCACAGGCACCACTATGATGTCATGCGCGAACGGGTCCACCCGCTTGGTCCAGGTTCGCACACATCTATCCACTCCGTTGGACAGACTGGCATGGAAGAACGTGTCGTACACATGCATGCGCCGTCCTGGTACCGCGTCTTCTACGTTCTGCTGCAACCACTGCACCCAGAAGTTGATAATGGTGTCGTTGAGGAACCGGCCATATGCTAGGCGGCGGTAGTCCCCAACGGTTACAGGCACTCCTCGTATACCCGGCGGGTATTTACACAACTGGTGTGCATCACCTTGGTGGCTGGGTGCCGTGTCGCTTGGTACCACCAGCGTCGTCTCGTCCGTCTGCTGCTCAGCCCGGAACCGTTTGCTTGCCTGTGCTTCGGCGTCTAATGTGGATGGTGTCGCTTGCAGGTTGCTCCCCTCTGCAAGGAAATGCTGCGTTGCTATCGATGAGGTGCGCAATATTGCGCGCAGCTCTTGGCGACTATCTTCGGTCAAGCCACCGTCGTCTAATGGTGCGCCATCTTCCTGGCGCAGCATCGCCAATAGTTGCAGCCGATATTCGCCCGCGTCCTGCTCTACATGCATCGTCTTGCGTTGACTCATCTTATTACTTGAAAAAAAACTTTAAATTATTATTACTCAAAAGACTTTATTTATTTGCGCTCCACACGTGTTGGTCGTTTGACTGTCGCGAAATTAATGTCGAACGTATTTGTGTGTTGGCTTCTTCGTGCCCCACACTTCGCGAATTGTTACGTCAAATTCCGCGAAACGCCGACGTTTGAATTCGTAACGTCCGCCGATCATGCACGAACGTTACGCACACCACCATTTTCGCGTGTGTGTGTCCGCGTCGCGTCTCTCTCGCCGAGAGCGCCTGCGCGTCGCCGTTGATTATTTTCGCGGTGAGTTTTGCCACTCTCGACCGTGGTGTATCTCTCTGTCACGGTTTGTGCGATTTGAGGTGTATTTAAGTTTTTGCGCGACGTCGCCTTCGTCACATTTTTAATGGTTTCTAAAATGTTTGCGATCTTTTCCGCGCGACTTTCCATCTCCCATGGATTTAAATTGCGCTGCACCGAGCGTTGTTGCCTCATGCGACTCTGACTCGAATTATGCTCCCCTGAGCGTTGATTTTCTACGCGACATTTTAATTTATTATGCTCCCTTGAGCGTTGATTTTCCACGCGACATTTTAATTTATTATGCTCCCTTGAGCGTTGATTTTCTACGCGACAATTTAAATTATTATGCTCCCTTGAGCGTTGATTTTCCACGCGACAATTTAATTGATTATGCTCCCTTGAGCGTTGCTTTTCCACGCGACATTTTAATTTATTATGCCCTTTTGAGCGTTGATTTTCCACGCGACAATTTAAATTATTATGCTCCCTTGAGCGTTGATTTTCCACGCGACAATTTAATTTGTTATGCTCCCTTGAGCGTTCATTTTCCATGCGACAATTTAAGTTATTATGCTCCCTTGAGCGTTGATTTTCCACGCGACAATTTAATTGATTATGCTCCCTTGAGCGTTGATTTTCCACGCGACATTTTAATTTATTATGCCCTTTTGAGCGTTGATTTTCCACGCGACAATTTAAATTATTATGCTCCCTTGAGCGTTGATTTTCCACGCGGCAATTTAATTTGTTATGCTCCCTTGAGCGTTGATTTTCCACGCGACATTTTAATTTATTATGCCCTTTTGAGCGTTGATTTTCCACGCGACAATTTAATTGATTCGTATAGCGGACTGGAATCGTCACCCCCGGTGGCGTCGGAACCCGAAACGGATTCAAAATTTTCATGCGACCCTGTCTTAAGTTAGGCTCCATTGAGCGTTGATCTTGCGCACGACATGGATGTGATTTCCCCTGAAATTCCATGTAACTTTTACGCGCGGTTCCCCTGCGGGGTTGCTCACTTGGATGGTAGCGTACGGGAATTGTCACCCCTGGTGGCGTCGGGACCCGAAACGGATTCAACATTTTCACGAAATTTCTACTGCTATAATTGTCACAAGTTCTGAGACCGCCTTGTGGTCGCTTTGAATACTGTCGCCTGTGTGTCGCGGTTACTGCCGCTGTCACTTGTGACACCTTGTGTGATTCCACTTCGCCGTTCTGGTGAGTGCCTTCGTTTCTTTGATAGTTGTTATGCGACCGCCTTAAATATTGGCGCCTACGTGATTTCGAATCTCTCCTCATTACATCTGGTGTCTGCGTGGCCATGCATGTTCCTACCGTGCCTTCGTAAAGTGTCTTCAACGCATTAGTTTTCTGCTCGCTGGGTATGTCGGGTCGCACCACTGTGCATATTGCCGGCTGTTGTTCTGATAACTGCGTCACATCTCCTAAGCTGACGCTCTGTCCACCGCAACTCAAGGTGGC
The DNA here is from genome assembly GCA_951804985.1 of Dryomyza anilis. Lineage (NCBI taxonomy): Eukaryota > Metazoa > Arthropoda > Insecta > Diptera > Dryomyzidae > Dryomyza > Dryomyza anilis. The sequence goes on along the minus strand of OX638134.1, from coordinate 14,020,494 downwards.
TCCTGCCCGCTGCAGAAAGTCCATCCCGAGGATGATGTGGTCCACCACTGTGGGTAGCACCAGTAGTGTTAAAGGGCACTCTCTATCTCCGAGTCTGCCTATCGCCACTATCTCCTCGCTAACGTGCCTGGTGGCACCATCCGCCATGCTCACCCTGACATCTGTGCTCCTACTATTAAATGGTGTGCGTATCATTTTTGCGCAAGCCTCGCTCACGAAACTCCTTGTTGCGCCTGTGTCAACTGTTGCGATCGCCAACTCGTTGTCGATGGCGATTGTAGCCACTATTCGGGTCGCTTCCTCCTTAAGCGCCACTGCTGGATACGGGGAGCTGTCTTTGGGACCGCCAGCCCTCGCTACTGGCCGGTCCCCTGGTAGTTTCCCGAACGTCGTCGGCAGCAGTCAATGGTGCGTACGCCTCTGCGTCCGCAATCCCAACAAAATACTACCTCACCATTACGGCATTCTGCCTGGTAATGTCCGTCGCGTCCGCAACGCCTGCATGCGGTCTTCGTGTTGATGTTCGTCTTGGCTGCATCATCTAGTCGCCGATTATGCTCCTCTCGTGGCCGTGTTGTGTGTTGTGCCGGTGCGTGCCCCATCTTCTGAATAAGATCATATTCATCTGCCAAATCCACCAATTCCTCCACGGTGGAAAAGTCACGGCGCCGAATGTATAGCTGGTACTCCTGGCGGCTATTCCTAAAAATTTTATCCAGCTCCGTCTGCTGATCATAGTGGGCATGCCTCATCATATCCTTGATCCCGATGACATAGTCTCGAAATGTCTCCCGCGGTCGCTGCATTCGTTTGCTGATTCCAGCGTCGAGGTCCTCAAAGAAACGCGGTGGCAGGAAGAACCTCAAAAATCCTTTTTTGAATTCACTCCATACTCGCCACGGCGAGTAGTTGTTCCTGTACCATATAAGCGCTCTTCCTTGTAGCAGATCCGCCAATCCGTATGGAACCCAATCGCAGTCAACCCCGTAGACTTGCGTCAGCTCCTCTATCCGTTCGATGAACACCAGTGGATCACTGCTGCCATTAAAATGCACTGGCCACTTCCTCATTCGCTCCATCGCGATCTCGTATTTCACTGTTGCTCCTATGTGAGCTGCCTGCCCTTGCTGATGGACTGGCGCCGCGCCTGTCGCCGATGCCCAAGTCCGTCCGTCCGATGGCTGTGGTCCCATGACCCTGTCATATGCCATATGCGCCTGTCGCGCCATATGCGCCTGTGGTGACTGCTGTGCCTGCTGCACCTGTGGTTGTTCCTGAAGTTCCTGTTGTTGCGCCAATTGCGCCTGTTGTGCCTGTTGAATTCGTTCCTCCCTGTGTATCAACTGCTGCGCCACTTGCGCCTGTTGTTGCTCTTGTTCCATCAATTGCTGCGCCAATTGTGCCTGTTGAGCCTGTTGCTGAGCCTGTTGCTCCATTTGCTGTCGTAGCTGCTGCGCCATTTGCGTGATTTGTACCTGTTGTTGTTCCTGTTGTTTCAACTGTTGCGCCAGTTGAGTAATTTGCGCCTGGTGCGCCATTGGTGCCTGTGTCCCCGTCGTTGAAAATGTGTATGGTGACGTCGTCCCTACCGACATTACCGGCCTAGTGACGAACGTGGGCAGTGTCCACGTCTGCTCGCTCGTTGTAAAAATTATTTTAAACTCACCCGCAGGTAGTGTTGTTTCGCTCGTTGTCTGTCCAGTGAGTGGTACCCTCAATGATTCCTGTTCTACAGCTCCTGTCGTCGGCAATGGTGAGACACTCTTGCTGTGTCGCAGCTCCAGTTTCTCCAGCCTCTCCGTCTCATTACTGCCATAGTTTCCCTCGTTGATGAAGGCGACGAAGCTCTTCCGCACCTCCTCTACGGTGCCAGCGCCGTTGAATCCAAATTCTGTGGCGTACGTAGTTAGGTCCTCCTTCCGGAGACCATACACCCAGGTCACCTTGACCATGGCTGTTCTATTCACTTTTTTTTTTTTTTTTTGTCCACTTATTCACTGTTCACTCATTGTTTTCCCCTTTTGGTTTTTCATTATTTTTTTTTTCAATTGTTTTCACTTGGGGTTTTCTCACTTTTATTCAGGCTTTTTTTTTCTGTTTCTTTTATCGTTTCACTGCCTGTTCTCTTTTTTTTTTCACACTTTTCATTCTTTTTATTTTTTCCAAAGTTTCTTTCTCACTTTTTTTTTCACTGTCTATGTTCACTGTTCACTTTGTTCACTACTGCGACGATCGTTGCTCTGCTTATTTTCCGCTGCTTTGCTTATTTTTCGACGCTCTGCTTATTTTTCGCTGCTTTGCTTATTTTTCGCTGCTTTGGTTATTTTCGACGCTCTGCTTATTTTTCGCTGCTTTGCTTATTTTCGACGCTCTGCTTATTTCTCGATGCGACGTAGTGTTTTATTTGTGTGCAACTCTTTACTTTTGCGTTGTACTGAGGGGTCCCTGCTCGGGCGCCATGTAACGAGCCGGTTTCCGGGTTCAGAGCTGGGATAGCTTAGCGGGCTCCAGTGGTCCGTACGTTACAAAATTTATAGTTGACAGGGAACCCCTCTAGACCCCTTTTCAAATAAATACGCCGTACACCGAAATTTAATAATATACAGTAGCTCTTTATTCAAATAATTTCTTATAATGTAATTAGGGTTATATGCTGCCTCTGCAGCTTAATTCATGCGTTTCGGATATGGCCGCATGTGGCCGTTTTTTCTTCTGGGTTTCAATTATGCGGTGGCCGCATGTGGCTGCTTGGAGTAATTAAGTAGGACGTCTGGTTATAGGCTGCGTCCGCAGCTCAATTCATGCGTTGTGGCTATGGCCGCATGTGGCACTTTCTGATGGCCGCATGTGGCCGTTTGGGTAATTGAGTAGTATGTTTACAACCAAACTTACTCCTTGCTGGGGTTGTAGTTCCGGTATGCTGTTAGTCCTGCGTGGTGTTGTACTTCTGGTATCGCTCTGGTCCTGCGTGGTGTTATACTTCTGGTTTCGCTCTAACTGTTCGGTACCCATGACCAGGGCGGGAAACTGGGTCAGTCGTTAGTGATTTTTCATGTGGTCCCGTAGAATCCGGGGCCCCATGCTAGTCCACAGTATATCCTGTAGAATCCGAGGATACACTGCTACTAGTCACTGTCGTCCGGGTCGAAGATCGTATCGAAGAGAGACCGATTTTCACTTGTGCTTCGCCTTTTATAGGCGAGCACTTGGTGAAGCGTTGGTGCATTGTAGCACGTCGTTGGTGCTTTGTTGCCCAACTATTTTGTAGCTTTGGCACGTTGGTGTGCCAAAGTTCGCTCACCACTGCGCATGTGTTAGCGATCTCCATGTCGCTTCGCTCACTAGCGCTTGTATAGTGGTGAGGCACACAGTGGTGATTTCTCTCGTTCTCTCACCACCGTGTGTGTGTAAACGACATACGTTGTAGCTTTGTTGGTGAGCTTTTGCTCCTCTGCGCCTCGTTGTTTCGGACGGCGTTGCTAGCGCCGTCGATTGGTGTCGTTGTCGCCGATATTGCGCACCGATATTGTGCGGTTACATTTGCTGCCAAATGTGATCGTCACAAGACATTTCAGGAATCAAAATAGCAAAATTAGTCATCTACCTTAATTCCGATAAATAGATCGAAAGATCTGAGTTCCTTACCGACTGCAACAGTCGAAAGATATACGCACTGGACTTGGATTTGAATTTCAAAACCTTATAAATGCCCAACAGGTAAACACTGTCGACGCTGTGACCATATCAAATGACTTGAATCTCTATCACATCACTTTCGCAAATACCCTGTCCTAAGTGCAGCTGAATTCTTTGCAATTACAAATACTTCCACGACGATATTTCAGACATTTTAGGAATCAATATAGAAAATTGATCCTCGTCCGAAATTCCTCCAAATGGATCTATAGAACTAATCGTCCCTTACCGATCTCAGAAGTCGAAAGAATTGCGCATTGGACTTGAATTTAGAAGGCATCGGGCTAAAATTCCTAAACGTTTCCAAGATCGCCCAAGATCTGCGGATTTTGTCTATGAACTAGACAACTATGAATCTAAATTTTCCATATGCTTTTTTCAGAATACCAAAGTCAAACCTAGTAGCAGCGGTAGCTCAGTGGTTAGTCCGGTTCAAGCCTGGACTGTGGCTAATAACATCTTTTCATCGAAACATTTTTCTATACCGCTACCTCTCGGCAGTAAATGGCAAACCTACGAGAGTAAAACATTGCCTATGAAAAGCTCTCACCCGCCGTTCGGATTCGGCAATAAATTGTAGGTCTCACCAATTTGAGTACCAATATAACATGCACAGCTCAAAATGGTGAGAGAGCTCGGCCGAAGTTCTAAACAGGACTGTAGTGCCAAAGTATTATTATTATTATTAAAGTCAAACCTTTTAGCAGAATAATTATCTAAAAGTCGAAATTTTAAAAACAATTAGAATAAATTTGAAATTGAATACCATACATTTTAAATAGAAATTTGAGCTGCATCGAATGAAAGAACATTTAAAAAACTTTGGAGTGTGTTTATCGCCTTAAGCAACACCAGATATTCCCTGTGAGATGTACTAATTGTAGCGACATCGATATATCGCAAATATCCAACCGTTTGATAGCCTTAAACTGTGTGTTGTCTGCAAAGCACCGCTATTAGCAACGCTGCAATGGGGCCCCCGCAGTGTTGTGTTATCAACGACAATATATCGTTAAGGGGACACATAAGCATGTCGACACGATCGATGTGTTTTCTTTGCTTGGCATTTATGTGAGAGAGCTATAAAAATTTACATACGATTCACGCAAAACCAAACCAAACCACAAAAAAAAACTTTATTTTGTTCTGTGAAATTTGAGAAAACACGCGCGAAAAAAAAGCTTTTTTTTTTTAAATTTTAAATGCTCATTTCGAATAGCTACGTTCTATGTATTTAAATGATTTTTTTTTTTTTTTTTTTTTTGCTTTTTTATATATGTCTGCGTGTTTAAATCTTTTTTTTTTTTTTGGTACAACATTTTTTTCTACTGTCTTTGTCTTTTTTTTTGACTGCATGTTGGCCAAAAACATCGTGATCCGTTGCCAACAAGATACAGCAGTATTTGCAGCTGATAAGAACACATTTGAGAGAAAGAAAAACGCCTAAATTTGTAAGGAATGACAAAGAGTCAAAGACAAGCATGGCAGTAAAAAAGCCTGGTTAAATCGTCGACTTTCTATGAAGACAACAGAAGTTCGCTGTATGTCGCGGTCATTTTGGTACCCGCCATGTAGGTGGCGTGACTGACGCCACGCTCCATGTCAGAGATGTTACAACTTACAAGAAAGGACAAATAAAAAAACTACCTAATACATAATCAATTAAATGCAATTTTAGACAAGCTATTTTACATAACGGCATGCAATTCGTTTAAGAGATTATTGCAGTTTGAAATTAGAAATGTTTTTTTTTCCTATAAATACTGAAGAGACATTAAGATACATGAATAAATAAATCGACGCCCAATTGAAGCATTTGTTGTATGTTTTTAATTAAATGTTTGAAAGGTTTACTGTATTTCATAAAAAATTTTAGTTAGTTCTTTGATTATTTTTTATATGAGCATGAAATTGTTAACTGCACTCGTGTTCGGTAGCTTGATGTGTAGTCTAAGTGCGTCTTAGTGAAGTCCTAAGTACAATTTTTGGTTTGTTTACTCGTAAAAATTATTCAATGTTCATGGTCGGAAAGTGTTTATGGCTTTAAATAGGTCCGGATCATCTCTATCCTAATCCCAAGTAGAAATTTTGTTTATCATTAAATTTATTCGATGCCATAACCCGACATAATCATCTAAAAATTATATCTACCTTAATATGAATAAGATGTAGTCTTCATCTAGTTAAAGGAGCTCCCTTCTTGTATCGGGGAGTAGTATCGGGGGATGTTTGTATTGAATTTGCCAGTATCAAAAATGTTGGGATAAACAGACGCAGGAAGATTGTTCCACAAGCGTATCGTACGACGGAAGAACGAATTTTCTCTGTAATGCGTGATTCTGTTGAGAGCCGTGTGGTCTATGATTGGGTGGGCTAGGTTCGATGCCCGAGTAGAATGAGAGAATATACGACTCGGTGAAATCTGGTCAACAGGCTTACGCTCCCGACGGTCCTTCGGTGCTCTTGAGAACAAATAGCGCACGTTGTTGTATTCGGTCCAGGAACTCCAAAGAGTCTTTTGAAGCCCCCGTCCAAATGTGCGTGTTGTATTTCATTTTAGGCCTAATATAGGTAGTGTAGATAGTACGTAATTCAGCACGTGTGAAGCATGTCTTACACCGTTTTAGAAAACCAACACATTTCTTGGTCGCTTCTTTCGACACTTCAAATATGTGATCATTCTAACAGAGGTCACATTGAATTAAAATGCCCAGAACGTTAAGAGCAGCTGGCTCCGCAATATCCAGAGCAACCATATGGCGCACCAGTACTGTCTGTTTGTGAGACAACAGACAGTACTGGGTCTTGTTTGCATTACAATAAACTCTATTTAAAAGTCCACACTCGGAGATTGTTTTAAGGTCATCATTGAGTGTATCATTCATAGTACGACTTTTACTCTTAATCTTCAAAGAGTTTGGGCGCTTGTTGCACGAATATGAATGACAAATGTTACTGTCATCTGCAAAGGAATGGATTGAATTCTTGGTCAATCACAAAAGGTCACTGATAAATACCGGTGGATAGGACGAACCATGCGGAACTCTAGAATTGATGGAATGTTGTTCAGATAGAACACCATCCATCGCTACTCGTATTGAACGGCCCTGGAGAAAACTCGATATCCTTCGAGTGAAAGCACTACTGACACCATATGCAATAAGTTTTGATATGAAGGCCTCATGCCACACTCGATTCAAATATCTAGAGCAACAATCTTGCTCTCCCCGAATGGTGTATACAATTATTGCACTTTTTGGAGAGTACCGCCATTAAGTCACACGTGGATCTGGTCCTACGGATATTATACTGGCGGTCACTGAGAAATTCTTTATGCTCCCGATAGTTCACAAGGTGAATGTTTATTACGCTTTGCGGGCCCTGATTATTATGCTATTATGCTGATATATAAAGAGACAAACTACAACAATTCGTAAAATACGAGTCAAAAGAGACGGCAGATCATCAAGAATGTTATGGCCCAAACAGAACATAATGGTATTTATCTTTATCAAAACTTTTAATCCGACTGCTACGGTGTTTTCACAGAGCGTTGTGCAATAAGCCATGGAACGAGTCACATGAGATTAATAAAAGCTGCGGAAAGACGTGAACAGGACAAAGACGTTTGAATACTTAACCTGCTGCCGTGTCGCCTAAAAGAATCAGGAGGAATACTGCACAGAATAGTCATAAAAGATTGAGAGGTTCTGGCACTTGCAAATAGAAAGGGAAACACAATGGACTTAAAGTGGAACTGCCAACACACTCTTTTCATAAACTATTATCTGTTTATATTATTAGTCGGTAGATTTATCCCCAAATCATAATAATAATAGTTTGGCACTACAGTTCTATAAGAACAGTTCTATAAGAACTCTCACCATTTTGAGCTGTGCGTGTTATATTTGTACTCAAAGTGGTGGGACCTACAGTTTATTGCCGAATCCGAACGGCGGGTGCGAGCTTTTTCATAGGCAATGTTTTTACTCTCGGAGGTTTGCCATTTACTGCCGAGAGGTAGCGCGGCAGTAAAGTGTGACTACGATTCGTTTCCTGTACCCTTCCTCTACAATTTGTATAACGTATTTCAAACGTTTTATTTTATTTTTTACTTTGTCGTATGATTTATATGCTGACAACAAAAAAACTCTCAAAACGAGCACTCCACGTTTCGTTTGACACATGAATCAAAAATTGTAGTCACACGATATTCAACCGATATTCAAACGATTTGTAGCCGATATCGTTGTCACCGGGAAATACATTATCGGTGCGTAAGTCTATTCTTCGGACTAATCTGATTCTTTAGTTTTTGGTTGATTGATTGATTGAAGGAGGGGGGAAAAACCCCTCTGTGAACAGAGTACACCTAGGCCATAAAGTAGGCCCGTTGTGACCCCTCGGATCATGAGTCGTCTGTAATGTGTTGTAGCTGTTATGCTACTCAGGGGAGTTTAGAATTTCCGTGGATTTGACAAATTTTCTAATACTTTCCAGTCCAAGCTTCCCAGTTGTTTCAATGATGAAATAAGCGGAGCTCCAAAGTGGATGAATCTAAGTCTGGCAAATGCCGGGCAGTGACACAAGTAGTGTTCAAGCCTCTCTGTCTCTTCCTCACAGGCCTTGCAGAAGTAAAAGTCGACTCTTCCCAATTTGAAAAGATGACCTCTTAGCTCATTATGGCCCGTGAGGATGCCTGTGTATTGTTTTAAATCCTTTTTATTTAGCGTTAGAATTTTGTTTGTTTTGGATTTGTTCGGGAAGCCCCATAGTCATTTAGTTGCTTGGCCCACTCGCTCGATTCTTCCCATGTTTTTTTGTGAAGTCGATAAGCCCATGAGCTCATCTCGTTTTTTAGAAATTGGAAAGGTCTGCCGGTTATGACTGAGATTGTCTCCATTTCTGATCCATTTCTCGGCAATTCGTCGGCTATTTCGTTCCCCTCAATGCTACAGTGTCTTGGGACCCAGATAATGTCCACAGTGTTAACGAGTAAGAGATCAGCAAGGGCCTCTTTACATTGTAGAACCACTCTGGATTTCACCTTGTCCGTGGATAAAGCTCTAATGGCAGCTTAGCTGTCTGAGAAAATTTTAATACACTTGTCTACACAGTGAGTGCTTTGTATAAATTTAGCCCGTTCTGTTATAGCCACTACTTCCGACTGAAATACGGTGTTGTGGTCATGCAGACGAAGGCTTTCTTCTGCAGTTTACTCATATAGTTTACTCATATAGTTTTAATGATTCTTTATTGATATCTTGGATATGTAGTGTATGTTCTTCCTTGTCTGTCTTTTTAGAATGTTTCTTGATCTGTAGTCTTGGTGTTAATATTTTCTATCGAGAATGGTATTAATTCATCATGGTGTCATGTTGGTATTAATTCATTCTATGTGAAGTGAGAAACATCGCTGACCGTCTGTGGTATGCTCTCTTTGTCTGTAGTATTTTTCTGTTCTCGATATGCAGTTCGGAAATACTTTGTTTAGAAATACTTTGTGATATTAAATAGAATTCATTTTACAGTGCTTTTTTGATTTTTTTGAAGGTTGATTGAACATTGAACAACTGAACTCATTATGTCCGTAGCAGGACACTTCGCCGAAAGCCATTACCCGAAGGAAATTAACCAAAGCCATTTCTTAGATAGACATTACCTCAAATGGACATTTCCCCGAACGGCCACTTCCCCGAATGGACATTTCACCGAACGGCCACTTCCCCGAATATACGTTTCTCCAAAAGACGTTTTCCCGAAATGGACATTTTCCCGAATGGACGTTTCCCCGAAATGGACATAAACCATTACATCTCGAGAAAAAGAAGGATTTTACTTATAAGTTACTAATTTTAATAATGAATCTACAATCAAAAGAAACTAGTATAAAAGATGTAACAAAAAAATAATAAAATATATCGTATGAAATAATACCTATAAATAAAACCTAAATTTTCTGAATGAATTGTTTTCAATTGATGCATAATTATGCATGTCGTGTGTCGCTTAGTCTCGGGGGAAACAGCAGCCATATAACATCAGAACAGCAGTAAGAATATCAAAGCAGCAGCAGAAACATCATTATTATCAACAACATCGTCAACGTTGCCAGCAGCAATGTCTTCATTCTCACAGCATTCAGTCAGCGATGATGATTTGCGTGGCTCTACGTGCATTCGTAATGAATGATAAACTTTGTGCCAGCAACAGTTGCTGTCGCTGTTGCAGTTACACGCATGACAAACACGTCCACAACTGATGCGATGCAATGCAATCGAGTCGCAACATAATCGGTTATGAATTGTCAACAGTTGAGGGGGTAGAGTGGGGCAACTGAGGACGAAAACGATCCGATGCGATGCGTTGTTGCGATTGAATGCAAGCCTGATGAAGAGTGAGTTGTCATAATCGACTGACAGCTCTGTTCAACTAAGATGTTCAGTCAGTCAGTTGTTGCTCCAAAATCATGCAAGCTGTTGTCAGCAAGGTACGTCTCAAAGCGGTTTACCGGAGATAGGCTTTTGTTTCAAGCTCATCGTCTGGCAACGACGTCAATTATGAGTGCCGAAGTACGGAGAAAGAAAGAGAGAAAGAGATAGAGACTTCATCAATGAATGAATGAATGGATGGACAGATGGATGCATAAATAGATGAGGAGTAAGACACAATTTTCTATAGTTACTTGGTTGAAAGGACTGACTAAAGCTGTAGTCCATATATTTGACTGTTTATAATACAAATTTGGCGTATGTGCGTAATGGCGTCCGCCTGCTTCAAATCCCAACCGGGTACGTATATAAGTTATGCCATAATTTGTGTGTTTGCTTCAAAAATGCATGAATTTGGTAAAATAACAGTTTTAAAAATACTACAAAATTTGCCAACTAAAATATATCTATATTTTTTTTTTTTTGAAAACTGTTGATATCTTTAGCCTTCTTCATTCAGCATCGGAATTTTAAAACATATTAATTTGCAGTTGTCAGCTTTGTTTAATTTGACGTTTGAAATCACTTAAATTTTAAGTTTTATTTTTTATTATTATTTTTTTTTTTTTTATTTTTTTTTATTTTTTTTTTTTATTTTTTTTTATATTTTTATTTTTTTTTTTTGTGTTATTAGTAATAACAACATTATACAGTAGCATCCCATGTTCATTTTGATTTTATGGGTGCTGACATTTTGTAATAGGATTAAATATGTAGGGATGTTGAGGCTTTTAGTGCAGGCCAAGCGAATGGCGCTACTCTTTAAGTCACAAAATTTTGACGGAGACTGCGCAAAATTTGTAAAAAAAGGTTTCAACTCAATCGAATGAAAATTTTAAGCTCTTTACACTTAATAAGTTCAGTTTATTCTTTGTTTTTGTTTTTTTTTTTTTTAATGAAGAACATTTATTTATCGTCGTTGTAGAACGAAAAGTCTCCAACTACATTTTCAAAACGCCAAATATTCATTTACAAAAATCTTTATAAATCTCTTAATTTTTAATCGATGAGTTTTTTTACCACATGATACTTTTTTTTACCACATGATAAGAAAATGTGAATCTATCAATTTATATTTCAAATTTAAAAATGCGTCAATAACTTTTTATAATATTAATCAACAAACTCGAAAATTAAGTTTTTCATAAAAATGCATTTGGTGACTTTTCGTTCTACAACGACGATATATTTCAGTAGGTAATAATAACAATTTTTATTATTTCAAAATTGACTGGCGAGCATTCTGTCAAAATCTTGATAATCAATAATTTTCATACTCTACTGAATATTTGTGATATCTTAAATGAATATCTGTGATATATTTACAAAACTTTTGTACTCATTGCTCCAATGATTTAATTCTACAAAATTATTGATTCATCATTGTTGCACTTGTGATCAATGATGTTTTGGTTGAATATACACTCAATAAACCAGTTATTTTTTCTAATAAATAGACGCTGCCGGGAACTAAACGAGGTAACAAATGCACTTCCTCTAGTATGAATTATAACTGGGCCATGACTGAGAAATGATTATTATATCGACGCCTCTTACGAAAACCCACAGGGTGCAATTTGCTTACGAAAAACAGCACCATTTTTGTCCATACGAAAAGAAGCATAAGTTAGGTTTACCCACGAAAACAATCAAATTTATATTATACATACTTCTTTTCTATATATAATAAAAATTATATTGTTAGAATAGAAGCATATAATTGTTTTAGCCACGAAACAAAGCATAATATTATTTTCGCCACGAATAGATACATTTTACACTTTTAGCTACGATAACAAGCACAGTTATCATTTTGCCAAGAATAAAAGCTATATATTTCTTCAAGAAAGTTATCCCAGTACACTGTGTTGTGCACAAGAACAAATTAGAGTTAACAATACGTCACTGTCATGCCAAAGGGGCGAATTTGCATTTTTAAAAATGTTGAGAAATAAAATTTTAAAGTTTGAAGTGCTTTAAAAATTAGCAAAATTTTTTTTTTTTAAAATTTTTTCTATTATTTTGGTTTATTCGTCAATTATTATAACGTATATAGATTTGGACAACCTTCTGTATTATAAATACGGATTTTGTGAGGATTTTGTCCTGATTGAAACGCAAATATTTTTGTTTTTTATGCTATAACTTTTTAGTAGCGCAAGATAAAATAGTAATGTATAGGCATTAATTGATTTTAAAGCACCTATCTATTGGCAGGACCTATATATAGCAAAAAAATGAAGAAATTGGAAAAATTAAAAATCTTATCATGCCAAAAGGGCGAATTTTTTCGTTTTTTTTTGCTATAACTCTTTAATGGTACAAGTTAAAATAGTAATGTAGAGTCATTAATTGTTTGCTTTTAAAGCACCTATCTATTGGCATCATTAATTAAAAATATTCTGCCAAACAAATTTTCCTGCAAATAAAAATGGCAAATTAATGTTTGGCAAAATATTTTTAAATAATGATGCCATTCGATAGGTGCTTTGAAAACAATCAATAAATGCCTTTACAGCACTATTTTTTGTTATAGCAATAAAGAGTTATGACGAAAAAACGAAAAGATTCGCCCTTTTGGCATGACAAGATTTTCAATTTTTCAAATTCGCCTGTTAGTTTTTTTTCTTTTGTGCCCAGAAATATCTAGCAAAAATGATACACTATTTTGACACAGTATACTTGAGAAAAATCTTTATTAAAAAATGTAAAAAAAATACTCCTATGTCAAAAATTACACATTCGCCTCTTTGGCTTGATAATGACGATATATGCTTTCATTCGTGGCTAATTTAAAAATGTGTTTTTTTTCGTAGCGAAAATATATATGTGTTTCTATTTGTGGAAATGTGGGAAAAATAAGAAAGATTATTTTTGTGGCTAAAATAATTTAATGCTTCTTTTCGTGATTAAAATAAACTTATGCATGTTTTAATGAAACATTTTTTTAATGTGCCTTTTTCGTAAGTTAGGATTTTTTTAGTAGGCGTCATTATATTTTTGAATATATTAATTTATGAAAAATTATATTTTTCGATATATTAATTTATTAAAAATATTTTAAAATATTTGTTATAATGTTTCCGATGTAATAAAATGTTAACTGTAAAAGGCTACGACATTTGCGATAGTTTCTTTTTAATAAAAAATATTATTAGGATTATAAATTGAGTATATGTTATAAATTGAGTATATGTCGGCCTCAGCAGTCCAGAGGTAGCGCGCTGGACTTGCATTCTGAAGGTCTCGGGTTCGAATCCCGGCTTGGGCATGGGCGCTCGTGGTGATATTAACCACAAAAATGTAGGGAATAGCTTTCACAGTACAATGGATATAGTCTGTCTGAGTGCTGTGGATCTTAGTAGATATTCCAAAAAAAAAAAATATGTTTTGCTACTATTCATTTGAAATTACATTACGCAAATGAAATAAGGTTACTCTGATAATCCTAATGATTGATACTTCTAAAGTTAAATACACCACAAAAAACATGAGATAGGCATGACAAAGGAATGATTATGATTTATCGAAAAGAGATTTCGCAAATTAATCCCGATCATTTCCCAATGGCGTCTCGGGCATATTTCTACTAGAATTTCGATTAAACAAAAAATTAATACAATTTATATTTTTAAAATTTATTGGTTTATTGGTTTAAACTTAGTTTAAACTTTCCCCTTTTTAAAAAGTCTATAGTTCCTAATTCCCAATGGCGTATCGGACATATTTCTATTAGGATTTCGATTAAACATAATTTATTTTATATATTAAAATTTTGTTTGTTTAACAGCGAATTCTATTACTATTATGTCCGGTTTTCCAGTACAAGGTTAAAATTTCCCATCTTTTTAAACGTTTATAATTCCTAATTCCGTAGAGTCGGTGGCTCAGATGATTAGTATGTTGGACTGCGAATCGAGTCGCTGTTGCAAATAATCGCTGGTTCGATCCACACGACTGCAACATTAAAAATATAAATTGTTTTTCTATGCAACGCAATTAATAACCACCGAGATTTAAAACGGACAACGAAAAAGTTCTCACTACACAGTTCGAATTTGTCATAAACTGTAGGTCACGCCATTTTTAGTACAAATTTAGTTAGAGAGATCGACCAATATTCTTCAAAACTGTAGGACCAAACCATTTTTATTATTGTTCCTAATAACAAAGTCTGAATGTCATTAAATTTTGCGGACAGATTAAATTTTGTTTCATATTACTTATTTTGTCTTCTATGTTTGCTGTAAACATATTTTATGATTGTATGTATATAAAAATAGATTGAAGTCATTACTTATATTACTCTTAATAATATAACTTTATTCGATAATAAATTCTATAATTGAAATAATACTCGAATTAATACCCTTATAACAACCATTTTCTACTTTTTTAAGTGATTGTGGTAATCATATAATGTTTATAGTTAATTAACGAAGTGTTTCTATGGAAAAATTGATGACGAGTTTATTTAAAAGAACACCTTTCCCGATGTGTTTGAGTTTCACATTCGTATCACGTTACAACAGTTGTAATTAAAAAATGTTGCCACATTTTTCGCAAACATTTTATGGTGCTTAAATGCGTTAATGAACGTGGGGAATATTGTCATTTGTTGCCATTTCATTTAAATAACGACAGGTCATTTCGCACGTTTACAATGCGAATTTCATTTTGCATTTCGTTGCCGATGCATTGGAATTTCAATAAGAAATTTTGCGTTGACATTTCAACAGAAAAGAAATCAATAAATTCAACAACACCAAATTGTTGCAATAAACAACAATAAAACAAAAATAACAACATCACCCACCATGACTAATAAAAGGCGAAACACTGCAACAAAAAGCAATAACGAATTTAATTAAATTTAAAATGACACAAATTAAACGCAGCTCAACGTTGAAAGAACAGATTAAAGAACGTTGTGATTGTAATCAATAATTCTGTTTTTTGCATTATATGGTGACTGCTATTTCCGCGAATATTCACTGATAATGAGACACATAAAAACACTGCAGAAAATACCACGTAATTTTGTAATAAAAACAGAACGTATACAATACATCGACCAATGGTTGCCACACGGTGTTGTAAATCTTTAAAATGCTACATTATACGAGTTTAGTGCGTTGCATTTTTTCTCAAGTTATTTTTGTTGTTTTTTTGGAATTTTTACTTCTAAATGTATTTGCGAAAAAGTAGGCTTTTTATTACCCTTTAGTGGTAAAATGATCATCTTTATTACTAGCACGACTGTGGACAGACAGACATTCACACAGTGAGGGCGTTTCAAATGTGTTGGCTAGTTGAAGATTATATAGCAGGGTTTTGCTTTTTGAAATAATATAATAAAGGGGCTATAATGAACTTACTTAGTGTACGCCCTAAAAATAGGAATTTTCGTTTTTTATGTATTTTTTAATCATTTTTTCTATTTTACTTCTCATTGAATTTTTAGTGAAATATTGAATTAATAGTGAAAATTTGAATTTTATTTAGTGAAAAACGTAACTTTAGTGAAAACGTAGTTTTTGGTTAAAAACGTAGTTTTTGGTAAAAAACGTATTTTTTGGTAAAAAACGTAGTTCTTGGAAAAACATAGTTTTTAGTGAAAAACGTAGTTTTTAGTGAAAAACGTAGTTTTTAGTGAAAAACGTAGTTTTTAGTGAAAAACGTAGTTTTTAGTGAAAAACGTAGTTTTTAGTGAAAAACGTAGTTTTTAGTGAAAAACGTAGTTTTTAGTGAAAAACGTAGTTTTTAGTGAAAAACGTAGTTTTAAGTGATAAACGTAGTTTTTAGTGAAAAACGTAGTTTTTAGTGAAAAACGTAGTTTTAGTGAAAAACGTAGTTTTAGTGAAAAACGTAGTTTTTAGTGAAAAACGTAGTTTTTAGTGAAAAACGTAGTTTTTAGTGAAAAACGTAGTTTTTAGTGAAAAACGTAGTTTTTAGTGAAAAACGTAGTTTTTAGTGAAAAACTTAGTTTTTAGTGAAAAAAGTAGTTTTTAGTGAAAAACGTAGTTTTTAGTGAAAAATTAAGTTTTTAGTGAAAAGCGGAGATTTTAGTGAAAAACGTAGTTTTTAGTGAAAAACGTAGTTTTAGTGATAAACTGTGTTTTTAGTGAAAAACATAGTTTTTAGTGAAAAACGTAGTTTTTAGTGAAAAACGTAGTTTTTAGTGAAAAACTGTGTTTTTTTAGTGAAAAACGTAGTTTTTAGTGAAAAACGTAGTTTTTAGTGAAAAACGTAGTTTTTAGTGAAAAACGTAGTTTTTAGTGAAAAACGTAGTTTTTAGTGAAAAACGTAGTTTTTAGTGAAAAACGTAGTTTTTAGTGAAAAACGTAGTTTTTAGTGAAAAACTTAGTTTTTAGTGAGAAACGTAGTTTTTAGTGAAAAACGTAGTTTTTAGGTAAAAACGTAGTTTTTAGTGAAAAACGTAGTTTTTAGTGAAAAACGTAGTTTTTAGTGAAAAACGTAGTTTTTAGTGAAAAACGTAGTTTTTAGTGAAAAACGTAGTTTTTAGTGAAAAACGTAGTTTTTAGTGAAAAACGTAGTTTTTAGTGAAAAACGTAGTTTTTAGTGAAAAACTTAGTTTTTAGTGAAAAAAGTAGTTTTTAGTGAAAAACGTAGTTTTTAGTGAAAAATGTAGTTTTGGGTGAAAAACGTAGTTTTTAGTAAAAAACGTAGTTTTTAGTGAAAAACGTAGTTTTTAATGAAAAACGTATTTTTTAGTGAAAAACGTAGTTTTTAGTGAAAAACGTATAAATTTAATTATTAATGAAAAATTTGAATTTTGGTGAAAAATTCAATTTATAGTGAAAATTTGAATTTTAAGTGAAATATTGAATATTTGTGAAAAACTGAATTTTTGTGAAACACTGAATGTTTAGCGAAAATTTAATTTTTAGTGAAAAATTGATACTAAAAAATTTCGTTGCCATCACTGTTGTCCTCTGCTACAAGATACTACAAACTAAGTCACTAAAACCTAAAGATTTACACATTTGCAAACGTACTCGTCTTAACTCCATATCGTGAATATAAAACTCACGATCAGTACCAATTAATGAACACGTAATAAACATAAAATTCGCATACATTCGATAGTTAATATCAGCGTTCGTTCAAATCGGCAACATCAACAACGACAACGTACGAATCAAAAATACAAAGAAAATAAAAAGACAGACAGACAAGAAAAGATCACTTAAACCAAGTCGTAAATTATACAATCTGTCTGTTAAAAGATGCTATTTTATTGATTTCTGCGAATGACTTTAAGTCACAATTTTTGCGAAATTTTGTCTACTATTTATTTTTTTTAGTGTTATTTGCAAAATTAAATTAAGCAAATGAGCTGTGATTAAATTTTATGACAAACATTAAAATACGAAATCTTTTTTATTTTAGTTTAAAGCAGATAACGCAAAGAAAATAGCAAAAAAAAGTGAATGTAAATGTTGAAAAATACGGTGTAGAAATTTTCAAATTACACAACATATTTATTTTAATTTGTTACTGGTTTTAATTTGATTGTTTTAGCTTTTGTTTTATTTGACTGGCATTGATTTGTTTCACTTTAATTTGGTTACATGCCTTAAATATGTCGACATTAGTTCTGCTTTGCCCCAGAGTCATAGCTCTTATCACTCAACAACCATTCATCAGTTAATACTACGTACTATGTAGTTCTACACTATACGCCTAAAGCGTAAAATTTCTCATTTTTATGGTTTACTTTTAAGTTTTTGTTCTTATTTCAATTAGTAGCTGTCGTCAGTACGTAGTTGCTAGAGCTTATATTTAATGAAGTACTTATTTAGAGCCTATATCGTTGGAACTCAAAGTTTTTTTATTAAAATATTTTTACCTAATTTGTTACTGTCGACACTTAAATTTCACTTTAAATTAATGATGTTGTTGAAAACCCTAAATACCCTTTTTTTTAATAAATATTGTATCACAGTATGTTTTTTCACTTTAGAACTATTAATTTTAAATATTTGTAGCGCCTTATCTACGGCTAAAGTTAAATTTATTTGTATTTTATTGGTAACCGTTAAATTGAAATTGTATGCTCTCGAACTAATTGAGTCTTGAAGAAGTTTTCTTCGACATGTTTTCTTCGATAAGTTTTCTTTTCAAGACAGTTAATAATGTTGTTAATGATGAAAATGATAAAAATAAAATGATCTAATTAACTCACTGTTATTACTGGGTTAATTAAAGTTCAAAATGTATAAATCTTATTTAAACAGGTATGAGACACACTTTTACATATATTTATTAGACTACAAATGTTTATGTTCTATAACAACCATAATATAAATTATTTAGAGGTCATTATCGGCATGTAAAAATTGTTAATTTTTTAACATTATCAGATCACGTTCATGTTTACCATAATAGGGTTAATATCAACTATGAAATATGTTAAATTTAACAAGTTCAAATAGTTGATTGCTTTACTCGAAATTGCCAGAATGTAAATTGGTTAACACACATACCAAATTTCATCTGAAATGATTCTGTTCAGGGCGTATACGAAATTAGGACTACAGTAGTTCTAATTTTAAATCGATGTGAGGCAACCTGATTCATCATTTGCAAAAAACTTTCTTAATGGAACGTGAACTGACAATAACTAAAAACCTTATTGGAAATGGTATATGATCGAGTTGTTAAAAAAAAAACTTTTGAGTAACAAAATTATTCTAATAAAATAAAATATTTTAATACATTAATGGTAAACATAAATGCAAAAGAGATTCATAAAATCAACATTTTTAAAATTTTAAAATTTCTCATTTCCCGAGTAGAAATTACTTAAGATTAGGCATATTTCACATCCGTCCCTCATCTGTGAAGGGATCCCTAACAAAGGCCACTTGAAAGGATCCTGATCAGGGTCGGTTAGGGATAATTTCAAATCCACGTCAGGCAACCTGATCTATCATTTATAAATAATCCTGATCTAAAGCCTACCCGAGTGGAACTGTGTTCATGAGTAGCAGGATAGTGCCAAACTTTAATAAGTCCCAGCAGGAAATGACATCATTGATTTCAAGGGCATCAATGAAGAATCGAGGCATTGGAAAATTTGTCGTTAATGAATATGTCTACAACAATTTTATAAAGTATATTGCATATGTCAAGGACAATGTGAAAATGCGTCATTAATGAAATGACATTGATGAAAATAAACATACACGTGAAATGCCCTTAAAGATATGCAGCATTTGCGGAGTGAAATGCAATGTCGAATGCATACGACATAAGTCTAGGGGCAGCATTTACGTGTAAAATTTAAATTTTATGTTCCATGTCACCCTGCCATATTATTCATAGACCCAATTTGAGGGACCAATTTTAATAAAAGCGGGATAGTAAGCAGTAGTAATGTTGATAGATGATGGCCGTTAGTAAAGTAGGTTATTAACATTAGCAAGTACACATACCATTCCAAACGAGAACAGAAGAAAATTCAAATAATAAATAAAATAAAACAAAATAAAAAAGAATAATACATTTTTTTATTACTAAAAGCATGAATCGGAGGATATTTGTATTAGACATCTGCACAAATGTTTTTGAAGTTTCCTTTGCAAATATATACTACTGCACTCTACAGTTTTGAATGCATTTTTCAAATGAAAGTATTATGGTGAAGGCTTTCGGCCAACTTCACTTCACTGCAGTATTTGTTTCATTGGTGTCAAATACTGTCAAAACATCAAGCGATTCAAAACATTCAAAACAAACAACAATGCTGTCGCTGAACATGCACGAGTGAGCGCAACTAGTAATGAGTGAAAAGACAATTATTGAAAACATGAAATTATTGTTTTGTTTGTGTTTTGATTTGACAGTACTTGGTGCTTTGTTGTTGTGAGCAACACATTTATTTGATTTTGAAGCATAGAGTTGACGACAGTAAATGTTTTGAAACAAAGTGAATGTCTTGAAGTGGGTTTCAAATGCACTTGTGGAGATGTCTAATTTGTATGAAAATGTCATCAATTCTTTGCAGGAAGAAAATGCTTTCGGTCATTGATGTTTCTGACCTGACATTGGGGAATCATTGATGACATTTCCTGCTGGGGTTATCTGGAATACATACGTAAATTTTATGTATTCCAGATCAGTGTTTTAGAAGTATATGCATACTTTACACTTTAATAAGATAACCTAATTTATTTCGTATCCGTTCTTATTATAGACAACCCTGATTTATTAAATAAAAATCTCCAAATATCATACAAAATAAAATAAAGTTGTTAATACTTTTTATCTTATTAAAAAAGTACGTCACGTTTGAAATCAGTTCCTGATTATAATAACCTGAATCCAACCTTATTAATTTTCATGAACTGGTACTTTTCTTATTCTAAACAAAATTTCCACTAGGGTAAGACTCAAAACGTCGACTTTTTGTAATTGTAAAAGTGATGGAGCAAACTTTGTGACTTCACAAAACTGCTTTTTGTTTGAAAGAGCTATTCGAGTTCTATTCGTTAAAAGCATTTACAGAAGAATTTAAATATACATCGAATGATAAAATATTCAGATCCGGAAGTCTTATCAGGCAACAACCTGATCAGTATATAGAAACTTTGAATAGCGTCACGTTTCGAATAAGACACGGTTGTGGAATCCTGTTCAATACGTTATTTGAATTTAGATAAAGCCTAAATAGAGCATGATTTCATCCTGAACTAAATTTCCACTTGGGTAATTCTGATTTAAAAAAAAAAAATTCATTAAAACTATAAATTCATTTTTTCACTAAAAATTAAAATTTTCACTAAAAATTAAAATTTTCACTAAAAATTAAAATTTTCACTAAAAATTAAAATTTTCACTAAAAATTCAATTTTTCACTAAAAATTCAATTTTTCACTAAAAATTCAATTTTTCACAAAAAATTGAATTTTTCACAAAAAATTGAATTTTTCACTAAAAATTGAATTTTTCACTAAAAATTCAATTTTTCACTAAAAATTCAATTTTTCACTAAAAATTCAATTTTTCACTAAAAATTCAATTTTTCACTAAAAATTCAATTTTTCACTAAAAATTCAATTTTTCACTAAAAATTCAATTTTTCACTAAAAATTCAATTTTTCACTAAAAATTCAATTTTTCACTAAAAATTCAATTTTTCACTAAAAATTCAATTTTTCACTAAAAATTCAATTTTTCACTAAAAATTCAATTTTTCACTAAAAATTCAATTTTTCACTAAAAATTCAATTTTTCACTAAAAATTCAATTTTTCACAAAATATTCAATTTTTCACTAAAAATTCAATTTTTCACTAAAATTTCAATTTTTCACTAAATATTCAATTTTTCACTAAAAATTAAATTTTTCACTAAAAATTCAATTTTTCACTAAAATTCAATTTTTCACTAAAAATTCAAATTTTTACTAAAAATTAAATTTTTTACTTAAAATTCAGTTTTTAATAAAAATCGATTATTCAAAAGAAATATATTTGTTTATTATTTTTTGTAGATAAATTTAAATATTTTAAATACTTCATTAAAATGTCATTTGAAACCAAATGAATCTGTACATTTTTATTAATACCATTTTTGGTCAAACCACATACTCATCTAACACAAAATATTTCCCATTTAATTGCAGATATCTCCTACCTGTACCGAGCCAACAATCAAACCACAGGTGGTGGATCGTACGTCTGCATTAAAACACACATAAAAATCGCTACGAATGCAAAAAAATAAATCTCGATAAAGTCCGGCCAACTAGTTGCAGCAATAAAAGTTATAATAATCCGTCAGACGTGGGTTGACGATGCGCCAATGTAAGTAAAAAGCAAAATAATTTCTTAATTCTATTTATTGTACATACTTGCATTGTGCACCCAGAAAAAAATACTATAAAAATAATAGTTTTTTACTATTAAAAATAGTCAATGGGATAAATTATTATTTTAATCGGAAAATACCATTAAATACTGGAAAATACCATGACATTGCCATTAAGTTTATATGAAAAGATTTATTTTTTGTATACTATTAAATCAATAATTGTCCTATTGACCAATTTTAATGGGATTAGAGGTAATTTTTTTCTAGGTGTGATTGTGCGTCGATTTCGAGTTGATGAAATGAAGGAAAAGAGAGCAGGAAGTTAGAATATAAATATTCAAAACAATATTATTTATTTAAATGTATATTAGGTATATATATTAAGTGCTTCCTCGATTATTCAAATTAATTAAATTTTTAATTGCATTTACAAAATTGAACAACCGAATAATTATTATGTTTGAAATCGATTACTTCAATTCGATTAACCGCAATTTTTGTAAAATATTAAACCCTAACTACAAACAACATCACTTTATAGACGTCACATTAAAAACAAAAGCCGCCAATGTGTCAAGGCTGCGACAATAGCAGCAGCAACAGCAGCCTACCTGAAATACCTGGATGCCTGTCGAAATCTGGGGGCTGCCTACATGCAGCTCGGTTCTCATGACCACCGCCTCACAAACCCCCAAACCCCAATGCCGCGAACCGCGCCTACAGTCAGCAGTCGACATTCATAAGCTCAGGTTCGTTGTCTGTTGCCTTATACGCTTCATATTCCGATTCGAATCCATGCACGTTCGCATTCCCATTTCAATTCTCATGCCCATTCCAATACCATTTGCCAGTCAGCGCCAAGTAGCAGCATCTTGAGCCGCATCTTCGTCAAACAGGCTTGCGAGTCAGACAAGCGTTGCCTGCTTATATCTTAATTGAAATTTTGTCAAATTACGTTGACAGTTTTAGATTAGATTATTTCAATGGTAGTAGAGGTACAACGGCGGAATCTTTTATTTTATTTTTATTTTTGTGTTGAATTTTATTGCCGCCGGCACGACAACGGAGGACTCCATGGTGCGCACGAAATGGAGCAGCAACTGTTCGATTTAAATATGCAGTCATGACAGCCGCAGCACCGCTTTTCCTTGCTCTTCATGTTGACTTTGGTTACTTCATTGAATTTTGATTTTTCATAATTGTTGCATGCGTTCGGGCTCAATGGCGCGTATAGTTGCTGTTCAATGAATCAGCACGTCAACCACTAAGTTGACGACGAAAGACGACATTGAAGCTTTCGGGAGTTTATAAAATTTTGACTTTTCTTTTAACCTTCTTCTGTTTTTCGTTGCGGTTTTTGTTTGGTAATGGATTTTGGCGTGGCAACCTTTGATTGTGTTAATTAAATCGCTGTTCTTCAGAGTTTCGCTTTTAATTTGGATTTAAGTTATTGTCTCGTTGTGATGATGACGATGTTGGCATTTTTGACAACTCTTTATTATTTTCTGTTTAAAATTTAAATGGAATTTAAAGACGATTAAATGGATTAAATCATAAAATATACAAAAAAATGGATTCCACATTTTGTTCACAATGAAGAAACGTTCTTCCCCAAATTAATCGTCTTAGGGTTTGGGGTATGATAAGCTCAAAAATTCAATGATGCCACAAGTCTATCCCCCAGGAATAAGTTCTATTAGGGTTAATGCAAATTCTCGGACAGGACTTCAAGTCAGCAACTTCATGGAACGAGTGTCGAAGACCGATCTGAGTTAATTAAAAACATTGCTCTGAAGACGTGTATATTTGGACATAACCTTTGGACATATAATTTTCGCATAAAAACCATGTATACAATTGGTCTATGTGTGGCATCTGTCGCCACACTAACATAATTTGATTTATTGCGGCAACAAAATAAATTGTCCCACCGAATTATTCGGTGCTGCAACAACTGATAATGTGTTAACAACAATCTCTAAATTCGGTTGTGGCAAACTTCTGTCAGCAAGCATGAGGTTATTGCAACCTCCTAGTCAGCAAACATGAAGTTGTTGCAACCTTCAGTCAGCAAGCATGAGTGGTCGAAACAACCAATTAAAATTTTGTTTTGGAATGTTTTATGTATAGATGCGTCTAGTTGCGCGAACTAACATTTCGGTTATTGTAAAATAAGGTACTTTCATTTTAATGACATGAGGTTACAACAAATGTATTTTGATTGTAATTTTAAAATGTTGATTCTATAAACCTCATGCCAAAAGAGGATTTTTGTGTGTATAGATGTTATCATGACTTTATTATGCTGCTCTTATAATTGTTTATAATATGTTTCAGTTTTTCCTAATATATTATAGTATAGTTGAAACATATCAGTATCATCTTACTGCATTTGCAAAGTAGGACTTTTATTTGGCATGTTCGAAAATCCTATCAGAATTATGTTCCATTCAAATAATAAGAATTTAACATATATCTATGAATGATACCAGTTAGATTTGAGACTGGTAATAAGAGATTTTGCAAATAAAGAAAACTGTCTAGAACAGAAAAAAGTCAAAAAAAAAAAGATCAGTTTATAACATAGTACATTGCACTTCGAATAAGAATATTATTCCACTTTCTTAATACTATTGCTCTTTAGTTTTTTTTAAAGATTTCAAGAAATTTTTGCTATACAGAAATGTACAAAATTCTTAACATTTCGTTTTTTAAGTAGTGATTATTCTAAATTTGTAAAATAAATATTGTCGTTGTAGAACTAAAAATCACAAAATACATTTAAAAATTTTTTAGTTATAGGTTTACCGAAAGTATTTTATATCCCACGTTTTCTAATCGACTATACCAAAAATGGCATAAATTATTTAGAATATCTAAATCTTTCGAGTGATATTTCAACTAGTTTTTATATTATTAATACTTAAACATAAAAAATAAGTTTTTGGAAAACTGAGATTTTGTAGTGCTTTAGAGAGTTATGTATTACGACTAATATTTTTGGACAAATTTGTTTTATAACTGCAAAATAAAATTTGATTATGAACTGACATTGACTCTGTAAGACTTTTTTAGATACATAGTTAATAATGAGTTCTGTAGGAGTTTTCTCTGAACAAGAAATTTTTGGAAATCGGAACGATATCGAACAAAAAAAATGATCAAAGTTCGAGATTGCTTCCAAAAATATTACGATATCTACACACAGAAAAATCCTCTTTTGGCATGAGGTTAATTGAACCAACGTTTCAGTGTTGCAACCGAAATACATTTGTTGTAACCTCATGTCATTAAAATGAACGTACCTTATTTTTCTACAACCGAAATGTTAGTCCGCGCAACTGCACGTACGGTTGCCGTAACCTCATGATTGTTTTTTTTTTTCATTCTGCCAAAATTTACATTCGTGCGGCGATTGAGTAAGTTGTTGTATCAAAAAAATAAATGACAAACGGCAACCTCATGTCTATCAGCAGTTCGGTTGCCAGTTTCTTGCCAACAATTATGGATACATGCAGAAATAAATAAACATCAAATATTTTCACATGTCGAAAACAATAGGAAATTCATTAATTAAGTTGCATTGTAAAATAAATAAACCAATATTAATAAATTAATATATTTATTCAATACAAATTGCTCATTAGCTAGTGATATATAATATAAATAAAAATATGTAACCTTATGTGTCAATAGTTTTATTATTTATTGGCTATGAGATTAAAATTAAAAAAACATCATAGTGTTTTTTTTTCAGGGAGCAGGAATTAGTATATATACTTCTAAATTGTGTGGGCGACATATTTATGCAACTATAATACATATAGAATACATAAGTTTTATATACATAAATAACTTTGTTATAATAAAATTTTAATTAGAGGTTTAGTAAACCTCGTACTCACCGACTGGGAGGTTGCGAAATCCTCATGCTCACCAATTTGGAGATTGTCACAACCTCATGATCACCGATTTAGAGGTTACCACAACCTCATGTTCACCGATTAAGAGGTTGTTTGACGCAACAAATCAGTTTTCTGTGTGTAGTGAAAAAATATATATGTACTCAAAATTTTAAAAAAATAGAAACGATTAAACTACGCACTTTTTTAACGAAGACATTTTAGAAAATTTCAAAGAACCGGTATGAAATTCAAATCGGATAAAATTTCAGAAGCATTTTTCGAAATGTTGCAAAAAGACAAAGGAGTTTGTATCACAAGTTGTCTGTTTTCTGCCCGATTGCAAAATATGTCGTGAAATAGTCCATACAATTTTACAACACTTCTCAAAATCTTCCATTTACCTGTGTGTTTTGCGAAATATTTCAATTCAATTTTTCACTTAAAATTCAAATTTTCACTATAAACTCAAATTTTCACTAAAAATTCAAATTATACTTAAAATTCAATTTTTCACTAAAAATTCAATTTTTCACTAAAAATTCAATTTTTCACTAAAAATTCAATTTTTCACTAAAAATTCAATTTTTCACTAAAAATTCAATTTTTCACTAAAAATTCAATTTTTCACTAAAAATTCAATTTTTCACTAAAAATTCAATTTTTCACTAAAAATTCAATTTTTCACTAAAAATTCAATTTTTCACTAAAAATTCAATTTTTCACTAAAAATTCAATTTTTACTAAAAATTCGATTTTTCACTAAAAATTCAATTTTTCACTAAAAATTCAATTTTTCACTAAAAATTCAATTTTTCACTAAAAATTCAATTTTTCACTAAAAATTCAATTTTTCACTAAAAATTCAATTTTTCACTAAAAATTCAATTTTTCACTAAAAATTCAATTTTTCACTAAAAATTCAATTTTTCACTAAAAATTCAATTTTTCACTAAAAATTCAATTTTTCACTAAAAATTAAATTTTTCACTAAAAATTCAATTTTTCACTAAAAATTCAGTTTTTCACTAAAAATTCAATTTTTCACTAAAAATTCAATTTTACACTAAAAATTCAATTTTTCACTAAAAATTCAATTTTTCACTAAAAATTCAATTTTTCACTAAAAATTCAGTTTTTCACTAAAAATTCAATTTTTCACTATAAATCCAATTTTTCACTAAAAATTAAATTTTTCACTAAAAATTCAAATTTTCACTAAAAATTAAATTTTTCACTAAAATTAAATTTTCACTAAAAATGCAATTTTTCACTAAAAATTAAATTTTTCACAAAAAATTAAATTTTTCACAAAAAAATATATTTTATTAAAAATTTTTAAAAAAGGTGGATTTTGCACGCAGAAATTTAACATAGTTGGAATTTGTACGAGTGAATTTTGTACTGTTGGAATTTTTAAAATTCCGAATTTTATGTACAGGTGGATTTTATGTAAAATAGTTTTGCGACAGTTGGATTTTATAGTGCTTCCCATCAGGACGAACAATTTAAAATGTTGGCAACATGTTTCATTTTTAAATTGGATTTGCTACAACCAACAATGAATTAATTAATATACAGAATGCTTGAACACATCGTATGTGCATAAAATTAATATGAATAAATTAACAGTTAATTAATTGCACCACATAGTAGGTTATTATAGGCAACTCTGGCCAGTTATCGCTGTCAAGGAAATGCTTTAACAAAAAATACGAACATCATGTCATTGATGTACCCAACGATGCTCCAATTTATGCAGAAATTAACATACAATTATGAGATATCAATTGAGCACCACCTACCGTCCAAGCAGAAAACAAACAAGCTATTTAACAATGAGATTGCTGGACATATTGAGGACGTTCCGAGCGCCATTTTGCTCGAATTTCTTTTATTTTTAATAATTAAAAAGTGGAAAACATGACGAATTTGAGCGTGGACGTCGTTTTGAGTTCCCCCCAAAAAGAAGAAAAATTCAAAATTAATAATAAAAACGACAGACCATTGGACAGCTGAGAGTGAAGCCAAGGCAAGAAATGATTGGACTGACGTCTGGCATTTGCGAGGATGCGCCTCTCTGATCGTTCCACTGACTGACAGTCAGACTGGGTGCCTGGTTAGTGGCTGGAAAGGTTTCTTTTTTTTTAATTATGGCTTTCAAATTAGGTTTTGATTTAGGTCGCTTGAGCGCGCACACACAAACAGCAGTCTGAACTTCAACTCACATTAAATGCCGGTTATGAACGGACAGAGTTTCGAAAGAAAGGCGGTGTTCGCGGCGTAAGAATTATGCGCTGCGCTCATAACTCGTATTAATCACTGGTCACCGGCAAGAGCAAGCACAAGAACAAGAACAACTACTATGACGACGATGATGACGACTACTACTACCTGCAGCGAATTAGCAGTCAGTTAAAAGTTCTTTTAGTACAATTAGCAGTCGGTCGACTTTAGTCCTCGTCTTCGTGCTCGTTTGCGTTGTCCTCATCGCGAACGAACGTTGAGCTCATTATAGAGCGCGCGCACATTGAGCGTTGATCGCGTCGACGAGGTTACCGGGGTTTGTAAAAGTCGCTGGTGGCGGCGGCGACTCAGCGCAGACTGGCAGCTATCATAACAAGGCAAAAGGATGCCAGAAACGCAACGAAATTAATCTGTCTTCGGCGCTGATGACGGTTCGGTTCGGCAAAGCAACCACAACGTCACTGATCGCGCAAAACTAGAGCGTTTCATGGTCACTGAAGGCTGCAAATTGAAATCAATAAACGAGTTGAACGTCGTCCAAATCGTTGCAGCGCGCAATCGCATTGGATATGCCAGTACGAAATGGTTCAAATCCCATGATTCCGGAAGTCTGGAGTTTTCAGATTCGGTATTTCCAAAGATCAGAGGTCGAACTCTTTTTAAAGATCTCGGATCTCTCTCTAATCTCAAATCTTACCTCATTTCTAATGATTCTCAGATGCTCAGATTTGAGCATATCTCGTAAACTCGCGTATGGAATATCTCGATTTGATATTGAGAATGCTGGACTTATTGAGGATGTTCCGAACGCCATTCTCGACGGTTTTACACGAAAATTACAAAATCTACAATCACATATTGAATGCCGCGATGTGCTCGAGTTTTTATCACTGAAATCGAAATCACTAAACAAAATGAACGTCGTCCGAATCGTGGGTTGGCGCAAATGCATTGAAAATGCACGTTTTGTATTGAACATCGTTTAAATCCCATGATTCCGGAAGCTCAAAGCCTACATTCCAAATTCCGAAAGATCCCAGCACCTGAAAATCAAATATAGATCTTTAATAATCTTGACTCTCTCTAATCTCGAACCATGAATAGTCTACCTTATTTTGAAAGAATCTCAGATGTGCTCGCGATCATCTCATTAACCTTAAATCGTATGCACTTCGGTACTGAATACCACGAATTGACATAGCTGTTCTCGACCACTTTACCGAGTGCCGCGAAGTGATCGAGTTTTTTTTTTTTTGTTCTTTCTAAGTAAGAATCAGGCAATAAATTCCTGAATTCGTTCATGATCACCTATATATTATCTTTTTATATTAATCATCCCAGAAATCTTTGCGATCGGTAATTCCCAAGATAACTTTAATTTATTCTAGAACTTTCTTGAAAGTTCTCACTCATCTGTAATCTCACATTCCCTTTCGAATTTCCTATATCTTTAATATAAAATGACACAACCCTCTAATCTGATATATTTCATGTTTAACAGATCCACCGAGATTTACAAATGAATCTACTAGAAAGCCCTAAATCATTATGACTCGTGTATTGAATTCTGAGATTCAATAATTTTGAATCTTATATATAATAAAGAACCACGGGATTGTTCCTTGATGTAATTGATTGAATTTGGTACATCCGAAACTAGACGCTGGGAAATGCTCTTTGTTTTCGACGAGGAAGTTCGAAGGCGAGTACTTGCAGAGATTCATCTTAAAGAGCTCATTTCTCCGCAGCTTCCCAATTAATCGCGTTGGCATGCCAGTCGATCACGCTGCGGTTCGCTGGCTCTGAGTGAATGGGGAATATTTCTTTCTTCTTAATGATGGTGATAAATTCGCGCAGGCTCCACCTCTAAATGCAGGATGTTCACATCCGAAATTCATATCGTAGAGCTCATCACAGTACAGGACTGCTTGCCTCGTAACAGTAGCCCAGACGATCACGCTGGTAATCCAGTCAATCACGCAAAGGTACGCCGAGTTTTTTATCGTTTGAGATCACCTACTGTTTTTTATAAAGCTACTCATAAATCTTTTCGATTCAAATTCCCAAAAATCCAGTTTCTCAAAAATGGTTCTAAAAGTTTATGATGTCTCATCACAATTAGATTTATTAGTTGAATCTTGAATCTATCATTGATATTGTCTCGCGAAATGTTCAGATTTACACGAGATCATCTGGAAAACTTTCAATCATATAGACTCACGTATTGAATTCTGTTTTTCGATATAGTTGATATAGTTTCGAACTGTTTCAAATGTCCCATCAATATATGTTATATTAGTTTTTCTCTGATTCCAATCTCGCATCGCTATATTATAGAATCTCTCTAATCTTTCATTGATCATGTGCACTTCATCTCGAAAGATTCACGGATATGCTAATGATCGTCTGAGAAACCTTAAATTATATAGAATTGCATATCGTATCAGAGATTTAATAGGGTTATTAACAATCGATTTCATGGCATCAGCGACAGTGTAATCAGAAAGTACTGCGAAAATAACAATAAAACATTCTGTCTGGAGCAGAGGAAAAGGCAGAGCATATTCTGGTAACTTGTCCAGCCCTAATGCGCTCAATCAAAAAAATTCTTGGATTTAATTTGACCAAGTCAAATCGATATCAGGACGATGAAACTAAATGGCATAATCAGGTTTATTATTGAGATTATCTGTGCAGAAGAAGATAGCGAAATTACCACGACTATTAGTTTCTCTTCTCTCCATCTCGTATTGGGCAACTCTGAACTTCTTATCTTTCATTGACCATGTTCACCTCATCTTGCGAGATTTTCAAATGTTCTCGGGATTCAACTGGAAAACCTTAATTCATAGAGACCCAGGATATAACTTAATGTACTAGGGATGTGCCACAGTTGATAGCTATATCAGCTATGTTTCCATGCTGGGCACAATCGATCTTATTAGATCCCAGTACAATAACCCATTTCAAATAATAACTGTAATAATAACGACCTTGAATATCAGGACCTATATTTTAAAGAGCATTTTTCCCAGATATGTTTACTCTTGTTTTTTTTAGAATATCTACTAAGATCCACAGTACTAAGACAGACTATATCCTTTGTACTGTAAAATTTTTTCCGTAAGTTTTTGTGGTTCACCACGAGCGCCCATGCCCAAGCCGGGATTCAAACCCGAGACCTTCGGAATGCAAGTCCAGCGCGAACCTCTAAGGCCGGCTGTTTACTCTTATAGTTTTGTCATGTTTGCCGAGATGCAGTTCCTGGGTTCGAACCGAGGACCTTTTGGCTCGCAGTCCAACGCACTAACCGCTAAGCCAACGACATCAATATTTTATCGAGATCAATAATAGGAGTACCTCACAAATATGATATCTTCTATTAATGTGCGAATGTCCAATATGCGAATGTCCAATATGCGAACGAGCTTTAATCGATCTAAGCCATTGTACTGAATTCGTGACTTAATCGACCATTTTTCGATTTAGGATGCCGGATGTATTTGTGATATCCTTAAAAATCTGTAATGACCTATTGAATTTCATCTTATCTCAAAATTATCGACTGTTTATTTGCTCCATTTCCCTAAGACATTGTCCAGCTCAATGAATTTGCATATCTGATTAAGTTAATCTCTGAAATAGGTTCGATAATTTCTCCATCAAATTCATCTTGGGAATTATATTCTTGAATTTAGCACCCGAGTTATTATATACTAATGTTTCGTATACCCAAAATTGTCAAATATGTTAGATTAAATAGCATGTCTAATTCCACAACATGGGATTTGATTAAGAATCTTTTGGATTGGCACCGCTTATAAACAAATTAAGTGTATCGTTCGTCTGCACGTAATTTGTAAATGCGCGCGGCGATCATCACTAACGATCGTTGTGCGAGGATCAGCACACGGCTGGATACGCTGTGGGCATCACTTGGCCAGTCCAAATGGACAGCTCGTTGTGAAAACTGACAACTGCATTTTTGTGCAGCCCCCGTGTAACAGGGCCGCAATGACTCCGAAGACTCCTTCCTTGACAAGTGAAGCCGCGAGGGCAGCACCAGCACAACCACCGAAACCAAGCACAACAGAGTGGGGGTTGTGACTGTGAAAGCAATAACTAGATGGATGGTTGTTTGGATGGATGGATGTATTCTCAGTTGCTATGCCAACTAGTTGGATATTTTGCTGGTTTGCCCGCATTCGACTGCTTGTTTTTGCCGGTTTACCTGGTCACTTTATAGAATTGGATGGTTGGCTGGTTGGATGGATGGATGAGTTTCATCGCCATCGTCAAGTTATTTATTCGTTGTTGATGATGCGCCTACAGCCGTGTTTTCATTTCTTCACAACATCATTTTTTTCTGTTTTTTCTGTTTACTTCGTTCCTCTTGCGCATTTATAACTCATTCACTTAACCGGCAATCTTAAGCAAATAATGCAAACGAGCGTCGTCGTCGTTCCAGCACATCCTGCAGCAACTCACTTCATGCACCCCCTGCTCGATCGTGGCAACATGTTGTTGGGCACTAAATTACATGTTGCAGGCAAATCATTGTTTACTTTGCCGTTCAGTCGGTACGTCCGTCCGTCCGTCCGTCCATATGTCTGTCTGTCGACCATCCACAGCCGATCACTAGCAAATTACTATCTTGGCGTTTCTGCGTTTTTCGTCAGTTTCATCGTCATCGCCATCGTCGTTGTCGTGCTGAATGTCGACGTTTCAGATAATGACTGACGACGTCTTGGCAGTCCACCAAGTAGGTACCTACATACGTTGCTTGCTCGAGCGTCGCACAAAAAAATGCGCTTAATTTTTTTCCAATTTCAATTGTTTTGCTCTTCAATATTGCTGTGGTTCGGCGGCAGTTCCTCCATGTCCTTCTGCTGCTATAAAGTTCACCTTGACCGCACTGATCACAGTTTGGTCTCAGGTGCAAGGGCGAAGTTTTTGAAAAAAAATGAACCGATATTATATATGAAATCACTGGAATCATTAGAAGTTCAAATGTCTAATGTTCTTAACCGTTACGACTTGAAGAAGGACAGACCTCCATTTCCACAGACTGTCATTCTAAAAATGAAGAATAAATATTGAATTTAACTCCAGGCATCTTTTAGGAGGTATTTATACTATTAAATTTTCCAGTGGTGAAATTTATGGGGTGCGATTTGTTATGCTGACAAAAGATTTGTCACGCCGCTTCTTTTCAAATTTCTTTGCAGATATTTTAATCATTGATTCATATTGCCGTCGGATTGCTGCGCCATTTTTGATGGTGGAATATGAAGAATTGCGTATCGGTGCAGATTAATACGGTTTTCAAAATCTACATATACCATTCTATTTTGATTTTACCCATACAACTCAACAAACCATTCCTTTGCCAACCATTTTATTTCCAATCTTTTGCCTACCAAACCCTGTATGTGCCTACATTTGGCTTCCACCTGTATTGCATACCATACCCTACCTTTGCCTGCCTTTTATCTACCAATTATCTTACACCATAGCAGAAAATAGAACGTACACATTCTCACCTTTTCCTGCCTTAATTCTTCCTTAAAATATAATTTTTATATTTATTGTAAACTGTTTTGTTTTTTTCCTTCATTTTACTGTCAAAAATGTTACCTTATCAGGAAATTTTATTTTAGTTTGAGATGTCTGTAAATCGATGTATAAAATTATCCATTCTTTCTTTAGGGTACCAAAATTCGATTTACGTTATTTCTACTATGTATTAGAGATGGATCTTTACTGCACTAGTTAAACAACTACATAAAGTCTGTCATATATTTTATTGTTATATGAAATAACGAGGTGGATCCTTAATGCTTCGTGAGGAATATGTTATTGCAAATCTATGTCGTTTTAAAATGGTAGATATTAACTTTTTCAATCCTGTCCACATTAATCGTACTGGTCAGGACAATCAATAGATTTGGCGCTTTAAAAGCAGCCCGTTGTATGGGAATTCTCACTCCTCTTCGTCCGTCAAAACAACTACTCTCAAAGACAATAGTTCTCATAACTGTTCTTTCTCGTAGTTTACTTCTCCGCATAATTCTTCCCCGTATAATTCTTTCTTGTAGAATTCTTTCCCGTGTAATGTTTTCCCGTAGAGTTTATTTCGCCGCACAATTTTCCCCCTAGAATTCTTACCCATAGAGTTTCTTTACCGTAAATTTCTTTCCGTAGTATTACTAGAATTCTTCTTCGTAGAACGTTCTAAGTTTAAGTGCGGTGAGTTTTGATGTGGTGAGATTCGGTGTGGTGGGTTTAAAAAATTTGGGGTGCATGGAAGATGAACATACTGTGCAAAATCTTGTTCCAAGATCTAAGGAAGCGTCGGCGGCGTTGGAATGGAAACCTGGAATAAGTTTTCCTATAATCGTTATTTTATGTACCGATATACGAACATGAATTTCTTATCCGTAAAATTTATCACCGTGCAATTCTTTTTTGTCATAAGTCTTAGAGTGGTCAGTTTTGGTGAATTTACCGAAACTCAGATTCGGTGTGCTGAATTTCGGTCAGTTTAAACAACATTGGGAGATAAACATTCTGCGCACATTTCTTGTTCCTAGACCTAAGGGAGCATGGGTGGCTGACTGGTTAATGCGTTGGATTATAAACCAAAATGTCGCTGTTGTGTTGGACTACGAGCCGAATGGTCCTGGGATAAGTCTTCCTGCAATCGTGATTGCAGACGGACTGTATGATGCACAATCGATAAATCAATAGAATGATTGACACTGATCATGAATATGTTTACGCAACTATCTATATAATTTCCGTGACCGTTTATATGATTTCCGTAGGACCCGATACACGGTTGATACTTTTTGGTGAGGGCGATTCATGGCGAGCCCTCTCAGAAAAGTAGAATAATTGTATTTACATTTCGGGGAGAGCTCTAGATATTTCCATGGCGTTTGATCGAGTGTCGCATGAGGCCCTCGTATCAAAACTAATTGCATATGGTGTCGGTAATTCCTTCCGTCCTATCTCCTTCCCTATTTCTGATTTTTATCAACGAACTTCTGCCATTGACTCAGTACCCAATCCATTCATTGCAGATGACATTAACATTTGTCGCTGTTTTTTGAGATTGAGACTAAAAGACGCACTATGAATGACACACTCAATAGTGACCTTAAAACCATCTCTGAGTGGGGTCTTGAAAATAGTGTCGATTTTAATGTATGCAAGACCCAATGTTGTCTGCTGTCTCACAAACAATTGGATTACCCCCCTCGCTCCTCTCAATATGGGTGCTGTGGATATTGCGGACTCAGCTACTTTTGACATTTTGTACATATCAATTCAATGTGATCTCCATTGGAATGATCATATTTTTGATGTGTCGAAAGAAGCGGGCAAGTATCTTGGTTTTCTAAAGCGGATGAAGACATTCGTTTCTGCTGACTGGCACACTGTCTACACCACCTATATATGGCCTAAGATGAAATACAATTCGCACATTTGGACAGGGGCTACACAATCCTCTTTGGAGTTCCTGGACCGACTACAACAACGTGCGATATATTTAATATATCATCCTCTATTGGTTCTCTTGAGCACCGAAAGACCGTCGGGTATGTAAACCTGTTTTATAGGTATATCGAAGGAAATTCATGGCCTGATTTCACTAGGTCGTGCTTTTTCTCATACTACTCGGGCATCGAACCAAGCACACGCCTTCGCGGTCCACTCGGCACTCAACAGAACCACGCATTACAGAGAGCGTTCATTTTTCAGTCGCACGATACGTTTGTGGAACAATCTCGCTGCTTCAGTTTTTTTCGACATTTTTTGATTTTCGCAAGTTTAAAACAAACATCCACTGGGACTACACTGTCTTTTCTCCGTCCCAATACCCGATAATCATTTTTAGAGGGCATCACTTGAGCGATGGTTAATATATAAAAAAAGTATAAAGTCGGATTTTTTAGAAGCAGAAAAAAACAACATTTTCCGAAATTCAGATGTGATTGTGAAAGAAATATTTTTTAAATTTGTATTTAAATTCTGGATATCTCTATTTAATGTCTTCTGGAACCACTGACTTTAGAGAATAGAATATCATATGGCCTCATATATACCTCTAATTATGAAAAGACAATAAATGTAATTACGTGCTATATTATAGAACTTATTACACAAAATAAAATTCAAAGAATTCGAACAAATCAGTGGTTTCTTTCGTTCTTTCTTTCCACATAACCCAGATGATGTATCGCATGAAAATTGTAATGGAATTACGCCACAATCCGTCAGATAAGCATGCTTAGCGCTGATCTGCGATATTTTACTGTACAACACGTACTTTTATTATTGGGAAACGCCTGCTGACGGTACCGCCTGACAGACTAAAACGACCGAACGACTGGACGATAACGTTGTAGCGCGCCAGGTACCGGCGCGGCGACGGACAGATGCTAACAAGAGCGGTCGCGGCAACTGATTAAAACTTGAAATGCAACCAGTACGACTTATAATAAATGTATATAAAATAATAAAAATGTGAAAAATTTATAAATGGTTAAAAAGAAATCAAAGAAAATAAATAATAAAAAAAATAAAAAAAAAAATTTTTAAAAATAAAATGAAAAAAAAATAAAAAAATACAGAACGCCCGCAAATGGACTGAAAATTTTCGAAGGCGTTCCTAGAAAATTATTAGTTTGCTTAAGGAGAAAGAGATTCGCCTGCTTGTTTGGGAATTTCAAAAAAAAGAAGACTTGGGAAGAAAAAAAATCAAAAAAAAAAATCTAAAAACGCAGAACGATTTATAAACAAAATTACGTATAGCGCCAAGTGTAGGTTCTACGGCTGTTGCTGATCACAAACTATGCAACAGCAATATTCTACTATTCATTCGTACATCGTTATGATGTAACGTGAAAAATGCTGGCGAAGAAGACGAATTGCATTGAAAACCACCGGCGCGCCGTCGCATTCTGATGGCAGCAAAAATGATTAGAGCCTCATAACACGGCAATCAATTTAATGAGGGGGTACGTTTGGTTGTTCAGACCGTCGCAATGTTGGAATAAAACGGCTAAAACAACATGGTACACACACACATCAGTGAAGTAGCCCTAAGCAGGCTGTTTATTTGTAAAAATTTTATGAATATAGTCTCTGCCACTTGTGGATATAACTATCGATGATGTGGAGTTTTGTTTAAGAGAGTTTATTAAAATACACAATTTTGAAAATTGTCAAAATGGATTATATAAAAAAAAATCTTACGAAAATCATGACTTTAATGAATTTGATACAAAAAGAACAATGTCATCAATTATTAGCAGTAGAAAATAGAAATATGAATAGTTTAAAATAATGATGTCAATCGATAGTTGCATTAAAAACAAACAATTAATGCCTTTACACCATTGTTTTATCTTGTACCTTGCAAATAGCAAAATTCGAAAAATTGAAAATCTTGTCATGCCAAAAGGGCGAATCTTTTCGTTATTTTACCATAACTTTTTATTAGTACAAGATAAAATAGCACTGTAAAGCAATTACTTGTTTGTTTTGAAAGCACCTATCAATTCACATCATTAATTCAAAATAGCTTTTCGAATTTTTCAAAAATGTTTTTCAGTAATGATGCCCATCGATAGGTGCTTTAAAAATAATCAATTCATGCCGTTAAATCACTAACTTATCTTGTACCAATAAAAAGTTCTGATAAAAAAACGAAAAGATTCGCCTCTTTGGCATGACAAAATTTTCAATATAGCGTCAGTCGCTCAAGGTTAGTGCGTTGGGCTGCGAGCCAAAAGGTCCCAGGTTCAAGCCTGGACTGGAGCTAAGAACATCTTTTCATAGAAACATTTTTCTATAACGCAATGCACATGAAATAATTCATGAAGTCGATCTAACCAGGGATTAAAACCCTTTGGAATATCAGTTTTGGTTCTGATTTCAAAGCTAAGAACATCTTTTCATAGAAACATTTTTCTATAACGCAATGCACATGAAATAATTCATGAAGTCGATCTAACCAGGGATTAAAACCCTTTGGAATATCAGTTTTGGTTCTGATTTCAAAATTTTTAAAATAGTGATTCCGATTCCGGTTTCAACAAAATAATATATAAGTTCCGATTCTGGTTTCATACATTTTTTTTTTAAATAATTTTGTCGATTCCGGTTTCGATTCCAAATATCGAAACGATTCTAGTATCGATTCCGGTTTTTTGCGGTCGCTGGATCTAAGAGAGCAGTATTTATAAAGAAAGGGCCTCAGTCTGGACCAAGTAATGAAAAAAATAGTAGCCCTACAAATTTTCTTCACGTTGAGCGCTGTCACCGTGTGGAAAATTTGATTCAATGCTATTTTTAAATCAAAGGAATATAGAGTTGCAGTGGAGAAAAAAAAATAGGTTTAAGAAAAGAAACGTTGGAAAAAGAACATGAGATGCTAGAGATGGAAGAGAAAACAAAATGAGTCATATTTGACAGTGTTGATTATTTCCCTTCAGAATTGAATACAAAAAGAATCGTTGGAGAGGGACAACAGTGTTGGACTCAGTCTGGAAGCGCAAATAAGTAAGATGAGCAATGTTTAACATTGATACAAACTAAAGATCCATTAAGAAAATAGAAAATATGTTTGACTCTGTTCAATCAAAGAGTATATTTTATGCGACTGAACATGATCTTAAAGATTTCGTTTCGAAATTGCCTAATTTTTCTGATGAGGTTACAAATAACGACCAGTTAATTAAAATACTAAGGCTGAGAAGACAACTTATACGTCTTTCTGACCTACAATGTAACGTCACATCAGATTTTT
Source organism: Dryomyza anilis (assembly GCA_951804985.1). Taxonomy (NCBI): domain Eukaryota; kingdom Metazoa; phylum Arthropoda; class Insecta; order Diptera; family Dryomyzidae; genus Dryomyza; species Dryomyza anilis. Next base: position 13,981,499 of record OX638134.1, on the reverse strand, counting down.
TTCCCAGTCAATTTATTATTAAATTAATTATTATTAAATGTATTATTTTATTTTTTGAGATGTAAAAAATAGAAAAATAGAAAATTATGAAATTTAAAATAAGTCATTGGATACTCCCACCATCCATAGAAGTCACATAGAAGTCACATACATATTGTTGGAACTTATTACTCATAAACCATTTCAGTAATAGTGATAAATGTTCCCAGTCTGACATATCTCGGAGACCTCTAAAGCGTTCTCGAACTAAAAAAACATAAGATCTCGTAGCTTTATCCCTTCTACTTATTTAAATATCTCGTACATTCAAATTTAAGAACAAGATAGGATATTTAAACATGTTTGACATCGATATCGCATTCTCGAATTTTGAATTATTTTTTCTTCGATATCTTTTCGGTTTTGGAAAATTTCTCGTACTAAGAAAACTTCGACAGAAACTATTAATATTGATCATTAGTTTAGGTTATGTTCCGGATACTTACAAATCTCTTTCTTGTCTATCATCAGATTCTAAGTGCTAAAAAAATAAACTAAATACACACAAAAAAATATCATCAAAAACTTCACCAACTACCAGTATTCATCATATTGATGATTTCATTCATTGAACTAAAAACGTATTTTTTAAATGTTTTTCATTTTCAATATTTTTTTTAATATCAAATTTTAAACTCAAATTTGTCTCCATTTAAACATTTTGTATTTATAATTCTTATACGAGTTATAATATTTAATTGCTAATTATGCGAAGACTCCATTTCATCATATTAATGAATAATGTACATCATATTGATGAATTTTGCTCATCAAACCACATTAACTTAAATAACATAAATCTTTTAAGAATTATAAATACTGAAATGTGTAAATGGAAACAATTTTTTTTTTTAAATTTGATGTTATAAAAATTATTAAAAGACATTGAACAAATGCGATTTTAGTCCAATGAATGAAATCATCAATATGATGAATACTGGTAGTTGGTGAAATAGTTGGTGATATTTTTTTGTGTGTATTGTCTATAAAAAATCAATAGTTCTAAATTGCGCATAAAAAAAAAAATAAGTAGAGTAATGGGAAGAAGTAGGGGTGCCTAGGGTAAAGTGGGAAATAGGGTCATTTTCGGAAATTGCAATTTTTTGAAATGTTATTGCATTTTTAGGGAAAAAACTACTCTGATGTGTTACCTTAATATGGCATCTATTTTTGTATCCACGATTTAATCAATTTTGTACTTTATTTTTGTTTTTCTAGAACAAGTGAAAAAAATATTTAAAAAAAATTTCTATGGTGATGGTCTTTTTTATTTTTTTGGGAAAGTACAAAATTTATTTTATGCAATTCAAATGGACAACGAGTAATTGCACAATTTTTAATTTTAATTAATTTTTTCTCTTAGATATTTATGAATATTCACTATTTTTTACTTTACATAAATTTTTTGCATTACCATCATTTATATTTTGTTTATTTCATTAATATTTTTTATATATTTTGAATGTATATAAAGGGTGTTTCAATAAGAGCGCTACAAATGTTTTTTTCAAGGACATTTCAACAGGGACGCTACAAAAGTAGAGCGACAGGGACAGCAAACGACGCCATATTTGTTGCCGCTCTTTTCACATTTCTCTTCAGTAAGGTTTGCCATTTCATGATGAAAAGATATATGAGCCAACAACGAGTCGAAATTATTAAAATTTACTACCGAAATTCGAATTCGTATTTCTTTCCATCAAGAAATGGCAAACCTTAATGAAGAGAAATGTCAAAAGAACGGCAAGAAATATGGCGTCGTTTGCTGTCCCTGTCGCTCAACTTTTGTAGCGTCCCTGTTGAAAAACCCTTTATATATATATTGTTTATGTTGTAAATAAACATAATATAATACAGAAATAATGAATTATTTGAATATTAATAATATTTTTAACGTTTCCCACTTTACCCTAGGATTTTTCAAGAGGTCCGGAAATGAGCTATTTTAAAAAATCGCTCAAAAATCAATTAACAGACATATAAATTGTATTCTGTTAATGCCTATATGTAAAATTTTACACGTTTCCTACATTACCCTAGGATTTTTCAAGTAGTCCGAAAATAAGCTGTTTTGAAAAATCGCCCAAAAATCAATTAAAAGACATATAAATTGTATTCTGTTAATGCAAAAAGTTAGCTCACTACCCATTCTCAATAATAAACCCTACAAAAGAATTTTATAAAATCATTTAAATCTATTTTTTGAAGGCAGATCAAAACGTTTCCCACTTTACCACAGTCTACGCTAGCAAAAGCAATATCTTTGGCAACATATGCTACTCTTTCAACTAATTTAGATGCAGGAGAGTTAGTTTTTCGACAATTTAGTTGCAAATTTGATACCTCGAGATGGAATACATTGAAGAAATCAGTCTTCCATTGAAATTTTTGAATGAATAGTTTAGAAGTTTTAGGGTTTATGATTTTAAAATATTTTTAAATAATATATTCTGAAAATGTACTAAATTAAAATAATAAAACTACACTCACAATCAAATACTATAAAAACAATAGTTTTTTTTTGCTATTCAAATTAGTCAATAGGATAAATTATCATTTTAATAGGTAAATACCATTAAATACAGCAAAATACTATTAAATAAAGGGTTTTTCAACAGGTGCGCTACAAAAGTAGAGCGACAGGGACTGCAAACGACGCCATATTTCTTGCCGCTCTTTTGACATTTCTCTTCAGTAAGGTTTGCCATTTCATGATGGAAAGTTATACGAATTCGAATTTCGGTAGTAAATTTTTATAATTTCGACACGTTGTTGGCTCGTATTTCTTTCCATCATGAAATGGCAAACCTTACTGAAGAAAAATGTTTAAAGAGCGGCAATAAATATGGCGTCCTTTGCTGGCCCTGTCGCTCTACTTTTGTAGCGTCCTTGATGAAAAACCCTTTACAAAAAACTTTTGTAGCGTTCTTATTGAAAACCCCTGTACTTATATTTTGTGTTTATATGAAAATTTTTATATTTTGTGTACTATTCAATCAACAACTGTTCTATTGGCCAATTTTAATAGGATTTTTGTGATATAGTAAAATCCTGACTTGTTCATATTATTGTTGATGATTTTGTTTATTTAAATGTCTACGTAGTTCGATGAAAACTTAATTTTCAAGAATTCAAAACAATAGTTTGCATTGCAAAAAACAAAATGCAGCAGTGCGAAATTCTCAAAAATCGCCCACGTTGTAGTAGAATTTTTCTGAATGGATAGCAATAGATTTTGGCAGCATCTACAGCAAAACACGTGCTGGTGGCACTGTTAGTGAGAACCCCCCGTCACGTCAAAAGAGTGAAATACTGAAAGCAAAGGAAATGAATCTGAGAAATATAAATTGTTTGTTTTGTCAACATATATTTCACATACGCACTGCATGACTTGAAAACCACCTTGAATTGTATAGATCACATTCTATTTCGAAAGAAAAAATAAAAAAACTGAAAATTCGAAAAAACATAGCTCAAAGAAATTGCCAAATCCATGGAGATTTCTGAAAGAAAACTCAAAGAAAATGCAACAAGAGTGCGTTTGCACACACGCACAACAGGTATTCTTCCACTATATCCTTGACACAGCAGGTAAATCAAGAATATGCATTCATGGTTGTCATTACCAGACCACCAAAGTTGGGTTTTTGCTTTCTATTCTTCGCAACTCGTAGTATATGTACACATCGTTTGTTTTGTGTGCACTTAGTTAAATTTTTGGGATTATAATTGAGACACAAAAAGATTTCCAAACAATAGAAACCAAAAGAAAAAAATCTCATATTGAAAACCACCTTGAAGTCAATTTTGGTTTTTGACATCATAAACTTTATTTGGTGTGTGTTTTATGGCTCGACTGTGTATTGTTCTAGTTTTTTCACATAGTAGTAGAATGCTCTTCAATGTAGAACAATTGTAATTTTCACAAAAATCATCTTTGGACATCTAAGAAGAGACTGCCAAGTGTATCAAAATATTTTGCAGTGGGTGGGTGTTCTTTTCTTTGTTGACACCTTGTTTTTGCTGATTTTTTTTTCTGGGATTAGTTGCAAACATGTAACCAAAATATTGATGTAGGGCAATTTACTCGGTACTCTTTATTATATACGAATAGACAAGTTAAATGAAATGAAGTTTTTTTTGTTAGACAAAAAGTCACAGGTTACTTAAATAATAATATTTTCATTCGCATTTTCATGGTTGTCAACTTACAAAATGTTGGAGGTCATGGGAATGATACTTGTATGGTTTAATAAATAGTATATGTTGAAGTTCAACAATTGTCCATTGTTTAATGGGTTACGTTTAGAATTATAGGAAAACTACGTGTATTATAGTGAGATATAATGTATTGTGGGAAATTTAATATATTACATCTCCATATAAAGACTGCGTCGAATAAAATTGTCCGCTACAAAAATGAAAAAATCTAGCAATCTAGTAATCGAATTTTTATAGAATAAAATATTTTATTTTGCAAATTATTTTTAGATTTAAAAAAAAAAATATAAAAAACCAGAAATTAATATTTTTTAATAAAAAGTTTTAATTTTTCCGGAACCCCTTTCATTAATGTTGTAATGGTAGTGTCCGACACTCTCACAGCTGCTGAAGACCACTTTCTTTTAAAGTCTTGAAGGTCTTTAGCCACTTTTTTTGTTGTCTTCATCTCCCTTTTTACTAAAGCTCAGTATCTCTCAATCGGCCAGAGTTCTGGACAGTTTGGTGGATTGGCTTCTCTAGGCACCAAAATCACTGCATTTTGTTGGATCCACTCTAAGGCCGTTTTGCTGTAGTGACATGAAGCGAGGTCAGGTCAAAAAAATGTGGACACTTCATGTTGGCGTAAAAATGAAAGCAATCTCTTTTGCAAGCATTCCTTCACATATATTTCGCTATTAATTGTACCCGATGTCACGAATGAACTGCTCCTTTTTCCACAACTGCAAATTGCCTGCCAAACAAGGAATTTCTTTGGGAATTTTGTCATTTTTTTGGATTTGAATTTTTCAGCGACATTTCCTCGAGAATCGGCTGTATTAAATTCCTGCCCAGGTAGCTGATAAAAGTCCGCTAAAACATAAGTTTTGTCGTCCATTATGCAGCAATCGATTTTTTTAAAAAAATCTTGGTTCAGCTTTTTAGCTCGTTGTTTTGCGGTTTCATTCTTGACGGCATTTCTATCCGGAACTTTTTGGACCTTGTACGTCTTCGGCCCAGCTTCTTTCTTAGTCCTGCGCACGAAAGATTCTGAGCAATCCGCCTTTCTCGCCAATTTCCTTCCGGATATGCTTGGATCTTTCTTTAAAATATTCACAACCTTCTTCGACTTTTCACGATCATGTGGGCCTTTTCTTTACCAGAACCATTCTTCCGATCAATACTCAGGTCTTCCTTAAAGCGGTTGATATCGCGAGAAATGGTCTTAGGGTTAGCCCCTACCTCCTTGGCAATTTTTTTAAAAGACCAACTAGGTTGTTTTTGAAAATTTTTAATTATATTTTCTCGCACTTCCACTTCGTTTGCCATTTTCGCGTTAAATAAATTTTGTATTGACTATAACTGACACAAATTATTTTCTGCCATTTAATTCAGAGCTACTATGATCAAATTTTTTTAATTTGAATCTTGCAATAGCACATTATGGGAAGATATGTAACGGACAATTTTATTCGACGCATTCCTTACACTCAGAAAAAAATACTATACAATTAATAGTTTTTATACCCTACACTAAGAGTGAAAGGGTATATTCAGTTTGGTACGCCGTTTGTAACACCCAGAAGGAAGCATCTCCGGTATGGAAAAGTATATATATTCTTGATCAGCATGACCTCCTGAGTCGATTTAGCGATGTCCGTCTGTCCGTCTGTCTGTCCGTCTGTCTGTCTGTCCGTCTGTCTGTCTGTCTGTCTGTCTGTCTGTCTGTCTGTCTGTCTGTCCGTCTGTTGAAATCCCTAAGACTTTTAAAATTGAAGAGCTAGTTAAATGAAACTTATAACTTAGATTACTAATATACCTACGCTGTATGTGCGAAAAAATTGGCGAGATCGGTCCATTGTGACCTATGATCCGACCACTTATGTTCAAATACCTCATATAAAATGTACATAAAATGATCAATTCTTACGTATACGTGCTTAGGTAAACTTTTTTGGTCAAATATATATTGATGTCATGCTCAAATACATGATAATAATGTTTTCCGGCGAAAAGACTTGTGGTTCACAAAAAAAAAATCGAAATTCGGTACACCTACCCATTTGTAAATATGGGTATCAAATGAATGGAAATTCTTCAGCGATTGAATGTTTGTAGTTATTTTCAGGATTCGTATACCCTGGTGACCTATATATCACTTTGAATGGTAACCACACATATGTGTAGGGTATTTATAGTCGGCTTAGACCGACTATAATTTTGATAATCCTAACTATCATAATTACACCTACTTTAAAATTTCCCATGTGATCTTACCTTCCCAACTGGTTAATATTGAAATTAGTCAATAGGATAAACTATTAATTTCAATCGGGAAATCCCATTAAATACTACATTTTACTACATAGTTTGTGTAGTTTGTATGAGAATATCTATTTTTTGTATACTTTTAAATCAAAAACTGTTCTATTGACAAATTTTAATAGGATTTTATGAGTGACCTACACTTAATGTGAGGTATAGAAGCCGCGGTAGCTTAGTGGTTAGTGCGTTGGACTGCGAGCCGAAAGGTCCCCGGTTCAAGCCTGGACTAGGGCTAACAACATCTTTTCATAGAAACATTTTTCTATACCTCGCTACCACTCGGCAGTAAATGGAAAACCTACGATAGTAAAACATTGCCTATGAAAAGCTCTCACCCGCCGTTCGGATTCGGCAATAAACTGTAGGTCCCACCACTTTGAGTACAAATATAACACGCACAGCTCAAAATGGTGAGAGAGCTCGGCCTAAGTTCTAATAGAACTGTAGTGCCAAACTATTATTATTATTATAGAATTATAAAAATCAACACAGTAAAACAATTTAGAAAGAACAAAAGATTTTCTTACAAATTACGCACTCTGTTGTTAGAAAATAAAATTCTCAGTTCCTCTTGGAATTTCTCAATTCTCTAAAGTAATGAACTGTGATCCAATTTTACAATCAACGACAGATTTTAATCTTACAAAGGCTGAGTTTATATCAAATGCTGCCTAAATTCAGATCATACTTCAAATATTTTGAGAATCTGCTTTTATTATTCCACAAAATTTGTTAATCATCCGAGACAGAAATTTTGGCATTTTTCAGGAATATTTCCGGCATATTTCGGACAAACAAACAGATAAAAGGAATATTTTGCAAAGTGTATAGCATGTTTTTTAATTTTATGTAATTTTATTGACAGATTCACGGCATATTCAGGGAACGGACAAAAAATAAACAGCTTGTGATACAAACTTCGCCTATGTCTGTTTGAAATATGTCGAAAAAGTGTTTCTAAACTGCCTCGACCCTACTAAAAATGTTACTGTGCCCTCCGAATAAATCTTTTGGCATTTTTCAGGAATATTTCCGGCATAAACACAGATAAATGAAAGTTTTTGGGAAGCGTCTGGCAGGTTATTAGTTTTTTGTGATATTTAATTGGCATATTACCGGCATATTTTGGGAACTGCCAGAAAGCAAACAGCATTTGATAAACACTTTGCATTTGTCTGCTTGAAATCTTCAAAAAAAAATGTCCCCGGTACTAAATGTCTGACATTTTTCAGGAATATTTTGGGCATATTTCAAGCAATCACACATATAAATGAATTATATGGGGAAATGTACAGCAGGTTGTAAAATTTTCTGGATTTGTAATGGCATATTCCCGGCATATTTTGGGAATGGGCAGAAAAAAAACAACTCGCGTTACAAACTTCGACTTTGTTTGCTTGACATCTATCGAAAAAATGTTTTTAAACTGCCACGATACTGCCAAAAATATTGCCCGGAGTTTTAAACTTCCTTGAGCCTGCAAAAAAATGGTCTTGAACTCCCCCAGATTAAACTTTAGAAATATTTCGGCAAACACATAGATAAATGGAACTATGTGGACAGTGTATGGCAGGTTATCCATATTTTTTTTTCAATTTTAAAGGCAAAAACCCGGCATATTTAGGGAACTTGCATAGTATAGACATCATTTGATACAAATTTCGTCATTGTGTGTTTGAAATCTTTCGATGAAATGTTTTTAAACTCCTTTGACCCTAACAAAAATGTTGAATTGGGTTCCCCGAGACAGCTTTTAATGAAAAAAATACTCCGTCTTTGCCTGCTTAATATCTTCCTATAAAGTATTTCTAAACTCTTTGACGTGGCCATAAATTTTGTAAGGAGTTAACTCGAATAAAATCGAAGTTTGCATCAAATGCAGCATATTTTCTTCAAATTGTATGAACTTTACGCGGGGAGGAATAATCTTTGAGAGGTATTGTCTTTGAAATGAACTGTATAAGGAATAAAATGTCTTAGGAAGAATTGTTCAGTAAGCATTTACATCGGAAATGAATTGTACGGCTTTCAACTCTCCATCCCTTTCAAGGCAGATATCGAAATATAAATATCATTTTTCAAATTTTTAAGAGTTCAAATATAATTTTTAAAAGTAATTTGTCGATTGAAATGAATAATGGAAATGTATTCTCTTGAAAGTTTTCCCAGAAAAGAGGCGGCTCGCGGAAGAATTTTCTTTGAAAGAATTGTCTTTGAGAAGTATTTTTAAGAGACTTAATTGTTGTAAAAAAAACACCTGTCTAGGGATCAAATTGTTTGTTAAGAATGATTCGATTTCTATAATTCTATCCGTTTCAAAACAAATGTCAAAATACAAAAGGTAGTGTATTTGTAATTGTTCCAAATTTTTAATTTTTTAGCTCAAGTATAATCTTTAAAAGGTATTTATAGATGAATATGAGTGAATCGGTATGAATTTTCTATTTATGGGAAGAATTATCTCTGGAAAGAGTTGTTTTGGAGAAGAATTTATTCGTGAACAAATATCTTACAAATTAAAAAACAAACACAAAACAAAAACAAAAAGAGCAACACTAAATCGAAAACACAAAAACAAGAGCAAAAGTAAAAGTAAAACACAAAAAAACACAAAATCAAAACACACAAAACAAAAAAAAAAGGAAGGTGTAAACGCAAAAACAAAGGCTTAAACGCAAAAAGAAAAAAAAATTAAATTATATCAAGAACGCAATAGAAAATGCAAATATAAAAGAAAAATCCTAAAACAAAAGCAAAAACACAAGACGCAAAAACCAAATCAAAAGAAAAAATCAAAATGCAAAAACAATAAAAAACAAAACTGAAAACACAAAAATCTAAACAAAACCAAAAAAAAAAAATACAAAACAAAAACATAAGAAAAGCACAATATTAAAATCAATATTTATAACAACAAATAAAAATAAAAAACAAAAGCAAAAACATCAAAGTAAAATTAAAAGAAAAAACGAAAACACAATTAAAAAAAAACAAAATAAAAATTGCAAAAACAAAAGCAAATGGAACAAATGTAAAAACAAGTAAAAACAATTACACAAAATTACTCCCCAAAACAAAATTAAGAGCAAAAATAGAAGAAAAACGAGTTGGGAAAGTTAAGTCACATGGGTAAGTTCGGTCACATGGGGCGGATTTTTATAGTCGGTCGGGCCCGACTATGGAATACCCTACACCTTTGGAGGAGATATTAATGAGGAATATTTAATTGTTTACCTTAATTTTAAATTTTTAATTATGCTGAACCTCCCCACCCGCAGAATATTATTCATAAATCAGAAATTTACGTCTTATATCCCCATAAATTAAAAAAATATATAAAAGTATAAACAACTAAAAAAAAAAATTGAAAAATATAATTGGGCGGACCACGCCTATATTTAAAATTTTGAAAGGCTAATATTTCATAGATTTGATTTTAATAATTTACGGATCAAATTTCCACTATGAAAACCCGAGAAATAATGAAAAAAAAAAGTGGGCGGATCACGCCCATTTTTGGACCACATATTTCTAGGTGAATTCTAACAATAAGTTAGAATTCACCTAGAATTCTTACTTAAAATACTAGCAAAAAAAATATTAAACAAAAAATAAAATTTAAGAAAATCAAAAAAAAAAATAATTAAATTAAGATCGCAATAGAAAATGCAAATAGAAAAGAAAAATCATAAAACAAAAGCAAATCAAAAGATAAAAAGCAAAATGCAAAAAAAAACAACAAAAAACACAAAAATCTAAACAAAATCAAAAACAAACAAAAAAACACAAATACAAAGCAAAAATATAAGAAAAACACAAAATTTAAAACCCCAAATAAAATATAAAACATAACAATAAAAACAAAAGAAAAATAAAAAAATCAAAGCAAAATAAAAATGCAAAAACAAAAGCAAAGTCACATAATGTAAAAATCAAAGGAAAAATATAAAAACAGGTAAAAACAATAACACAAAGTCACTCTCGAAAACAAAATTAAGAGCAAAAATAGAAAAAAAGCAAAAACAAAAATAATCAAAAGCATAGTTAAATCAAAAGAAAAACATAAATTAAACAAAATCAGAAACCAAAATAAACTAAATAAAATCCAAAATAAGCAAAAATACAAGCAAAAAAAAATATTAAACAAAAAATAAAATTTAAGAAAAAAAAAAAAAAAACAAAATATAATAAAGGATTTCGTTTCGATTAGGAATGGCACACATTTTTTTTATAAATCACAAATTATTTTTGTTACAACTCTTTTCTTTTCTTCAGTATATTATTACGAAGTAAATGAACCGGCTATGCTTAACTAAAACTGGTTTAAAAAAAAAACTCTGTTGCTCATCCCGAGTACAAAATTTTATAACTTAATATATATTTTTTTTTAATTTTTCCTAACATTAAAGAAATTGAATTCTTTAAAATGTATATTTTTTATATTTTCTCAAATATTGAAGGTTACAATAATGAATTTTTATGAATCTTTATTGTTTAAATTGTGCATTTTTTCATATTTTATAGGCATTTCACAGGCATTAAATCAACTTTAAACAACGCTAAAATATTTTAACAATTTTTTTAATGCATTTTTTGTTTTTTTTTTGTTTTTTTTTTGTCAACACTTTTATAGACATTGTCTTTTCATGTTAATGCATTAATATTTTTATATGGCTAATGAAGCATGTGCTGTGTGCTTCTTTTACGATTTAACTGATGTTGACATTTTTTATGAGTTTCAACACCTCAATACGGCATCACATGGGTCCGTGCCGCACATAGTGCATGTTGCTAGTTTAGTTGTAATTTTTTTTTTATTTAATTTTGTTAGCAGAATGTTTTGATTTTTCGAAAATCCAAAAATAGTTTTATGTGCACACATTTTTGTGGCGTGTCCAAGTGCGGTGCATGCGGTGCACCGCCTGGTCACATGTGGATTCGGTACAAAATGAGGCACCACGCGAGCTGACAAACATGGCAACACAAAAATCAAGCAGAGACGACGATGAAGATGAAAATGAAGAAGAGAAAGACACAGTACCGAAACCAGCCTACTTGCTGCATGCCGTGACACCCTGTGAAGATGAACACGCTCACTGCGATATGACCACTTAATCCACCTCTGCGCCATAAACCGTCGAAAAGGTAACCGTAACAAAAAAGAAAAACACAAAAAAAAAAATCCTGCAGGATGTATTTCGCTAGAAACTTGAGCCTGAACCTGAACCGACTATGTTGTTTTCTTCGTCCAGCAGCAACGCTTGCGTGCAGACGTCCAGCTGCACGTGATGCCTGCACGTTCTGCCGCACGACATCTATGTAGCTGACACAGGAAGAAGACTTTCGTCGTCTTTTCACAACAAAAGTTTTTCACCAACGGTCACAGCCTCGGGTGCGGGAAGTGTTTATTTGCAAGGTGACCACTCAATTACGCTTTTGGACCGCCGATCTTCATTCGGTTGGTCTTTCGTTCGATCGGTCGGTGCCGCTTTTGGACAACGCTCGTTATTTAATATGATTTCTGATATGCTGCGCGGTTCTCGTCTCAGTCTCAACTGCCCTTGTCCTTGTTTCAGACCCATTCTCAACTGCCCTGACGTGTTCTGTCCATTGGAATGCATTTTAAAAACGGCTTCCAAATGAACGATCGTGTTGACAGCCTCTCGGCATCTTAAGGTATGCGTTAATTTCCTTTCATTTGGCTTTATATCCTTTTTTTATTATTTATTTATCTTTTAAAAAAAATGCTTATTTTATATGCTATTCGTGTGCTACGTGTGCTGACCATCTGTAATAATTTAAATACCTTGTATTTACAGCGCATCAGATGATGTGTGACAAGCACCTTTACCTTTTTTTTAGAATATGTAACTTGTAGAAAATATTTGCTAATAAAATGAATTAATATCTATAGCATTTACACATTGCATACTAAATTCAGTAAACCTAGAAAATATTCTCTCAAATCCCATTAAAATTGGTCAATCGAACTATTGATTTAATAGTATTATTGATTTAATAGTATTATTGATTTAATAGTATTATTGATTTAATAGTATTATTGATTTAATAGTATACAATAAAATCTTTTGCTATAAACTCAAGGCAATGTCATAGTATTTTCCGATTAAAATAATAATTTATCCTATTGACTATTTTTAATAGTAAAAAACTATTATTTATATAGTTTTTTTTCTGGGTGTATAGACAAATTGAATTATGACACAGACACTTTTTAAATAATTTGAATAAAATAAATTTTTAATTCGTAATATGCAAACTTTTATTATTTATTATTCTTATTTCAATTTATCTTTTTCTAAAAGAGATATCATTTAAAAGGAATTGAAATCTGATTAAATATAATACTTAAACACATTTATAAGCGGACATATTTCGAAAATCAGAAAACTCATTCTCATTTTTTCATGATTTAAAATATCCCTACTCTAAATTCAATTAACTTCTTTCTGAAAGGTGTTCCCCTCCAAAATGAAGCTGACTTATATGTAGAGAAATATTGGGTATAGTGGGACATAGGGTAATGTGGGAAATTGCAATTTTATGACATGTTTTTGTACTCAAATTAATACATTTTTATTGCATTTTAAAAAGAAGTATACAAAATGTTTTAATGAAATGTGTTCCCCTCCAAAATGAAGCTGACTTATATGTAGAGGAATATGGGCTATAGTGGGACATAGGGTAATGTGGGAAATTGCAATTTTAAGACATGTTTTTGTACTCAAATTAATACATTTTTATTGCATTTTGAAAAGAAGTATAAAAAATGTTTTAAAAAGTTTTTCTAGAGTTCTGTTGTTTGCTATCAAAAAGTGAGCATTATTGCCGTTTTTAATTAGTTTGGTATGTTTAAATTGATCGGATTTTGTATATCTTTTGAAATACAAACGGGTTATACAAAATTTTAATAATATAGCATATAAATATTTCATATGCTAAGTTATGATCAAATTGAGATACTGCGGTAAAGTGGGAAACACTTTCTAGGGTAAACTGGGAAACGTAATTTTAGCAACGTTTGTTCTTATTATAGTAACAATATTATTTTATATAAATTATTTAATTGGTTTAGACAAGAAAATAATTCAATGTTGGCCATAAACCAATAAAAATTGAAATTTTCACTTCACCTGAAATAAAAATTAAATTGCAGAAGAAAGCCGAAAAGTGAACCTTAAACAAGAGCAAACTACATAAATCTGCCACATTAACTACATCAGCAGATGAAGAATTTTGTACAATTTGCTTGGATGAATTGCAGAAGAATTTAAATTTTAACAATTCAGTGAACTGCCATATTTGAAAATGGCTTGTATACTTTAAATTTCGAGACTTTTCATTATTATTGAGATAATTCTGACTAGGAGTAAATGCACCATTTTTGTACGTATTTTCTTAACATAACTAAAACAAAACATGAAAAAGAAATACTTAATTGGCATTTTGTAAATATTTTGAAGTTTCCCACTTTACCCCAACATTTTTCAACAAGTCAGAAAATTCAATTTTACACTAAAAATTCAATTTTTCACTAAAAATTCAATTTTTCACTAAAATTCAATTTTTTCACTACAAATTCAATTTTTCACTAAAAATTCAATTTATGAGGAAAATTTAATTTTACACTAAAAATTCAATTTTTCACTAAAAATACAATTTTCACTAAAAATTCAATTTTTTCACTAAAAATTCAATTTTTCACTAAAAATTCAATTTTTCACTAAAAATTCAATTTTTCACTAAAAATTCAATTTTTCACTAAAAATTCAATTTTTCACTAAAAATTCAATTTTTCACTAAAAATTCAATTTTTCACTAAAAATTCAATTTTTCACTAAAAATTCAATTTTTCACTAAAAATTCAATTTTTCACTAAAAATTCAATTTTTCACTAAAAATTCAATTTTTCACTAAAAATTCAATTTTTCACTAAAAATTCAATTTTTCACTAAAAATTCAATTTTTCACTAAAAATTCAATTTTTCACTAAAAATTCAATTTTTCACTAAAAATTCAATTTTTCACTAAAAATTCAATTTTTCACTAAAAATTCAATTTTTCACTAAAAATTCAATTTTTCACTAAAAATTCAATTTTTCACTAAAAATTTAAATTTTCACTAAAAATTCAATTTTTCACTAAAAATTCAATTCTACACTAAAAATTCAATTTTTCACTAAAAATTAAATTTTTCACTAAAAATTCAAGTTATGAGGAAAATTCAATTTTACACTAAAAATTCAATTTTACACTAAAAATTCAATTTTTCACTAAAAATTCAATTTTTCGCTAAAAATTCAATTTTTCACTAAAAATTCAATTTTCATTTTACTCTATTCAATTTTTCACTTACACTATTCAATTTTTCACTAAAATTTCAATTTTTCATTAAAATTAAATTTTTCACTAAAAATTAAAATTTTCACTAAAAATCACTAAAAATTCAATTTTTCACTTAAAATTCAATTTTTCACTATAAATTCAATTTTTTACTATAAATTAAATTTTTCACTAAAAATTTAATTTTAATTTTTATTTTTATTTAATTTTTCCCTAAAAAGTTAATTTTTAACTAAAAATTCAATATATTACTAAATATTCAATTTTTCACTATAAATTCATTTTTACAATTTGTCTTCGATTTTTGCTATATTCGCCTGTAACAATCGATATTCGCGAAATTGCGACCCCTCTACGACACAGATATTTTTAATTGCCATGCACATTGCCGAATTTAAAATATTCTCTTGTTAATGTCTGCCTACATCGAGAGATGAACACACTGTCCAAATTTCATGTTTCGATTTTCCAGCTTTCGCTTTAGTTTTTCCGAATTTGTATGGTTTTGAAGCAAAAAAAAGAACTGGAAAACCCGTCTGTTCAATCTTTAGTGATGCTATATAGATTGATTTTGTGACAAAGTTTTACGTTCTCATTTTAATCTGGAAATGGTATATTATTCGGTTGATATCTATCACCTTCTCACAAGCTGTCATAACTTCAAGTCAAGTAAATAGTAAAAAAAATACACGTCAACAAGGCATGAAATGTTATATTTCTCAAGAATGCGGAATACTCTTTTTCGGGTTGCCAAGTGTCTCGTTTTGGCGATTGACATAAAAAGCGATACAAATTTTAACACTTTTGCGAAAGGACAATTACACAACAAAATGAGAAAAATGTTTGCGTAATACGTTCCACTATTTTTGTATTATTGGAAATGTCTCGCCGAATTTGAATATATGAATTAAAAAATGTCTATGGATAGGTTTACGAGATTTCGGGCAATATCATTTGTACTGAGCATTCAAAAAGGTGGTCACATATATTTGTAAATATCTCGCGTTTAATAAAACCCATAAACTCAATTGTTATATCGAATGAAAGATAATTAAATATCCAATAAACATTTCTTACAATAGTTTGGAATTGGTTTACTGGTTTAAGAAATTGTCGCCCAAAATTGTATTAAAAAATGGCGAAAAATTGATAACGCAAGATGATGCACAGTTTGTAATATTCTAAAATTAGCCTGCATATTTTTAAAGAAAATGACGTAAAAATAAAAGAAATCTATGGATACATTAGGAGAAAAGAAAAAAAAATCATGTGAAAGCATTACAATTGAGTATTAACTAAAAAAATCACATTTTATGTTTATACCCTATACCCATGGGTTACAAGTTATAAAAAGTATGGGAGTATATTTTAGCGCCTCTAAGTAGGCGTGAATGATATGAAAAAGTATATATTTTCTCGATCAACATCATTTTCCGAGTCGATTTAGATATGACCGTCTGTCTGTCCGCCTATACACGATAACTTTAAAACTGCTATTCCGAATGATGTAAAATTTATGTTCGATATATTTTAGTAGAATAGTAATTCAAAGTTCGAAAATGAGTCGAATTAGTCAACGTAATCTACTACATCCACTACGAGATATGGGTTTACTTTTTAGTATCCCATATCTCGTAAAGTGTTCAAATTAAAGTTATAAAATTTATAATTAATTATAAATAATAATCTATCAACAGGTCCTCAAAATAATATAAGCGTGATCCGCTCACATTTTTTATTTTTGATTTTTATGCCTATTTATATAGCACACAATTATAATGCTTTCACATAACTTTTTTTATCCTCAAATATTACACATATATATCTGTGATTGATATCTCAATTTCTTCGAAAAAGTGTGAAGTAATTTAGAAAAATTACGATTTGTGTATCATCTTACTTTCTAGATTTTTTCACAATTTTTAAAATGAATTTTTGATATAATATTTTGTTGAAAAAATACTTTTTTCAAGTTGTCCTATCGAGTTCTCTTAAAACCAATATAAAAATGTTCTGAGATATATTTATTGGATATTCAATTACCTTTCATTCGATATAATACTGAATCATATATCTTATTTAGAACGCGAGATATTTACAAATATATGAGAGCATCTTTATGAAAGCTCTGTTCAAAAGTTATTGGCCCATATTTTGTGAACCTATCCAAAGAAACATTATTAAACCATATTTTTGCAATCAGGGCGTCATTTTACATAATACAAAGACCAGAATAACCAGAATAGCTGTGGTGTATTGTTGTGTAAATGTATATGTCTTAATGAAAATGTGATTAAAATATGATGAAGTTCTGATGAAAATATGACGAAATATGATATGAAATATGATATATGATGAATATTTGATGTAAATATGAAGAACATATAAAAATATTTATGAATATATGATAAAAATATTACAAAAATGTGATGAACAAATGACTAAAATTTGACGAAAAATGACTAATGAAAACATGCTGAAAATATGAAGAACGTATGATGAAAATTTGATGAAAATGTGATAAAAATATGATGAAATTTTCTAAAATTTTGATGAATTCATGGTATATCTATTTATGATTAAAATATGATGAAAAATGATGAAGTCATGTTATGGCCAGGGTTAAAACAAAATAATAAGTTTCCGATCATGTATCTAGTATCCATTTCAAGGAAAAGACTTTGGGGAAATGATTTCCTTTAGCACCTATTAGCTTTTTTAATGACCTAAAACTTTTAAAAAAGATTATTAAATAATTTGACAGATAATGAGGACATTATTTTTAGACAAAGTCTAGCGCTGCACAATGTATATCTTATAATTGAACTTAAAAATGTCTGTAACAAATTTTAAAGGTGCTAAAGTTGTGCTAAAGTTGTGCTATATATGATTTCTCATTATGGGCTTACACCCCATTTATACATTTTTTGTTTTATAAAATCCTATATATATCAAGCTCAATGTCGAATTTCATACTCAATTAATTATTATAAAACATATTTCAAAATAGAAAACTGCACATCAAAACAATATGCTACAAACCCAAATACGAAACTAATACCACTAAAATACCATAATTCCCCTATAATAACCATGACATATTTATGAAAAAAACCCGATTTTAAAATTAAATAGCATTTCAAAATATGTCAAATCTCATATTAAATGCGAAATACGTTATGACGCGAATTTTGCAAAACCCATTGTACAAATCAAAACAATATTGTGACAAATATTGTGACTTTAACGGTAGTCGCGTTAAATGACAATTCGTTGTGCCTAATTAGAGAGGCGTAGCTGACGCCTGACAGCCAAATCTATTGATACGGCGAACTTCCTGTAACGGTGACATGGAACAGAACGATATAGAGGTGAAATAGATGCAGGCTACTTAACGGGACACTCGCTGCTCAAAACTCAAACTGTGTTGAGAACGTTGAGAATTTTCGCAACGTGTGTCAAATTTTCACGGTGTGGAAAACAATAACGCAAGATGCATAGCGAATTTACGTTTCCGGGCACTGTGCTGCATGCAGCCTGCATTTCTCACACTTTACAATTAACGTATTTTTGAAAATGGCAAAACTCTATTTCAAAACCAACCCTTAGAGTTCATTTGCTAATTTATTGTTTTTATTTTATAGACCCCCGACAAAATTCCGTTTTCTAAGTACGTTGGGCGGTGTGTCCGGCATGTCCTGCGGGCACTGCCTCTATCATTGAATTCTATAGTATGGCCTGTCGAACCCACTGACCCATTCTTAATGCTCGTCGCTGACTACTTGTGTCGTGTTTCTTATGCGGAAGCTGCATCCTTGCCGATGCTGCATTCTTTTGCCTGAATATTACTGCATCCTGTGCCCGGAAGTGTTTTTGCTATTTTTCGCATGCTCCACGGACGAGCTGCATAGTTTAAGTTTTGCACCCTTGGGTTATAATGGCGCATACTGTTCGGCATCCCCTGCTGTATTGAGCAGTGCTGTTTTTATAAGTGTGCCTCATTATTTGTTGTTGTTTTCTTTTTTGTTCACAGTTTATTTACTACGGGCTCTGCATATTTTTGCAAATTATGATAGCGGAGGGTCGTAGTTCCCTCGAGGCCAATTATGCGCGAGTTCTTTATTGATTAATATTGAAGAACGCATACTATGCTGCCCTCTCTGTCCGCTTAAGTATGCGTTTGATTTGGACATTTTTGGCATTTCAAAAATAATAATAAAAAAATGAAGAGCTCTGAATAAAATCCTAATAACTTTGTTCTGAAGTATAAGTACTGTGGTGTTTGCTGTTTAATCTGTAATAATTTTATTTTTTCATTTTTTTATATTTTTTCAATTACAGCTAATATGGCATTATTAGAGTTTCATATATTTCGATAAATACAACGGTTACTCAAATAGTTTGTCGATAACAAACGATTACCCGTTTAAAAAAAAATATACTCAGAAAAATAGACCATGTAATTAATAGCTCTTTGATATTATTTCACTAGTCTATCCTACTAAAACTGTTTTAAAAGAAATTTAAAGCTTTTCTGATATATCTCTTTGATGACTTTTTTTAATTAAAAAAAAATACTAGAACCAGTTTCAAAAAAATAAATTCCCTAAAAAACGAATTAAAATAATTCGATAATGGGGTGGTGGATTTTAAAAGTTCCAGACTCTTCCAATCTCCTTGACGACTTTTTTAGATTTATGTCCTTGAAAATTTTTAGGCAATTGAATTTTTTTTCAAGAACTTTTATGCGTAATCTCAAAATATCAGTACATTATATCTAAAGTATTCTTATTGGAATTGAATTCTTGTTTATTCCTACTACGTAACCTTTTTTGATAATAACTGCTATTGTTTATATTCAAATAACTTTAAAACATATCGAAATATTAGCATTTATTGATATATTGTAATTAGTCTTGACAATTGGAAGAAAAATTACTTTTACTGTTTTTTTGGAGACTAGTTATTTAAGGCACTGTAAAAATAATGTCCGAGAAAGGCCTAAAATTTCGACAGCACTTTTTTTAAAAACTTTTTTTTTTTTTTTTAATGTGGGATAAAAAAATAGAGCCACAGCACTTAGACAGGGTTATATCCATTGTGCTGTGACCCAGTTCCCTGTTTTTTAATGATACTTCTTAGATTCATTATTGAATCTAAGAAGGCTATTGTGTGATAGAGCGTGAAGTTGATCCTCTCTCATCACGTCTGTGCCAAAGATCTGCCTTCTAATTCTAGAAAATGCTGGACAGTCACAGAGATAGTGCTCTGTGGTGCCAGTTTCTTCGTAGCAGGCAGAAC
Source organism: Dryomyza anilis (assembly GCA_951804985.1). NCBI lineage: Eukaryota > Metazoa > Arthropoda > Insecta > Diptera > Dryomyzidae > Dryomyza > Dryomyza anilis. Next base: position 13,961,270 of record OX638134.1, on the reverse strand, counting down.
ATAAGGCGCTTTCGGCCAGGCCGATTGCGTTCATGTGTTTTTCACATGCGTTGTGTCCCGTTAGAAGTCCCGTCAGTTTTCTGCACTCCTTTCTACTTAAGGAAAGTAGAAACGAGGCCGATCTTTTGGTTATCGTCGGTGTCATGAGCTTGGAGAATCTGCATTTCGTCTCATTCAGCCATCTGCTCTTGTGTGCGGAGGCGACCCAAGAGCTGATGACGAATTTTCCCGTAGATGCAGGTAGTCCAAGCACAGGTTCTGGTCCAAATGGATTACCCTCAGATCCAGCACGTGCTAGTTCGTCAGATGTTTCATTGCCCGAAACTCCTTTATGGCCCGGCACCCAAATCAGTTTCAGTGTATTGTATTTACCAACACAATTGAGACGTGATCTGCATTGACGTACAATTTTGGATGTGATGACCTGGTTGTTCAAAGCCATAAGAGCAGCCTGACTATCGCTGCAAACTGATATAGCCCTGTTCTGCCATCTATTATCCGCAATGTAGTCCATAGCCATAAGTATAGCATAGACTTCGGCTTGAAATACCGAGGCATTGTCGCCTAAGGCGAAGTGAAGTCTGCGGCCATCCGGTTCCACAAACACTCCAGCACCAGATCCCTGATCGGTTCTGGAGCCGTCTGTGAAAATGCGGTGTGACCCTCTACCTGGCTCACAGTCAGGCGTTAGCCAGTCTTGAATGTCAGGTTGGCAGACCTCAAAATTTCGTCTTGGTAATATTTCTGTTATCATTGCATCAGAGGGCATCTCCAGTAGACAGGTGTCTAATGGAGTGCCAAGTGCAATGTCAGAGATATTCCAGGGAACATTAAACCAGAAACCACCTCGTTTTAGTCTCCAGCAGCCTTTCATGGCTTCGCCTCTGATGAAGATGTCAAGTGGTGGTAGGTTTAAGATTGCATTCAGTGCTGGACCAGGTGTAGTGGGAAAGGCACCCGTAACACCCAGACACACGGTTCTCTGAATCTTGGCAAGACTAGTTGTCACGCATTTTCGCGACAGCTTGTTCCACCAGACTACCGATGCATATGATATCATCGGTCTTATCATTGCCGTGTAAATCCATAAGGTTTTGCTCGGCGATAGTCCCCATGTCTTCCCAAAAATTCCTCTGCATTGCCAAAAGGCATTCAATGCTCGCGAAATTTTATTTTCAACATGTTTTGTCCAAAGTAGTTTACTATCTAGAGTTAAGCCCAGATATTTTACTTCGTTACACAGAGGAATAGTGACACCCTTAAGTACTGGTAGAGATAATCCTATCATTATTCTTTTCCTAGTGAAGAAAAACGTTTAATAATAATACAAAATAATAATACAAAATACTATAAAAAAAATACTAAATAATATTCTATTACTTTTGAGTTTATATGAAAATAAAGTTGTGGACCACCTCCGTCACTTTAACCCAATTCCGTCAGTTCAGTTTCTTTTTACTTACAGATTTAAAAAAAAACATTTTTTAATATAGGTTCTGATTCCAGTTCCAAATGCTAAAACGGTTTCGTTACTGATTCCAGTTCTTTGCGTTACCTGAATACAATGCACAACAACCGGCATATGTAATCATGATTTTAGTAAATATAATATTCTGAGAGAATCCAATGTTGTAATCAAAACTTCAAACACAATTTTTGAATACAGATTTTGAGTATTATGTAAAACAAAAATATATATTTGTATATATTTTTAACTTTGACTTTCACCAATTTGGCTATTCTCCCTGATTTATATTGTATTCCATTGATAAAACTTCAGAGCATATTTTGAAATAAACTTCGTTTCGATCTGACAAAACTTTGACCAGTCAAGTGGCAAAAAATAAATCAATTTTAAATTGTACATATTACTTTTTGTCATTACGAACATATATTTAATATTCCTATAATTTCAACACCTTAAATGCAAAATATCTGCACCATACAAAAACAAATTCCTCAGAAAGCGAAACCTTTAAAATGAATGCCAATATTCAATTCTGAATTACTCCTCATTACTAAAATCAGTCCTAAAGTATTTAACTTATTCAAATCATAAAACTGATGACTGAATTCATGACCTTATTGAAGTAGTTATTTAATGCTGAACTAATCTCTATTGATACAGCACAATTTCTAATATGTCTGATGAGCTAAGCCTACAATTATAGAGTTTTACTAGTGTTATACTCGAGTTTGACCTCCCATTCTTTCGGAAATACTTTCAGCAACTCAGTTTATTTTCATATCAAGTTTTCTTTGCGTTTCATATAAAAAGAGTTTTTTCAATTTTTACATTTAATTTATAACATTTTTTGTTCAACAATTGAGTAGTTTTTGTCGTCCAACCATTTTTTAACAACATTTTTTTCCTTCGAAATTTTTGTTTTTGTCGAATTTTTTTTTTTTGAAAATGGTGATGGCGAAGATTGCATTGTTTTTATCGTGCAAAAATTGTTTTAACAAAGTTTCGAAAATTTTCGAACATTGTTGTTTTTGTCGAATAATATATTTTTGGAAATGGTTATTTCGAACATTATGTTGATTTAGTCTTCCAAAAGATTTTTTTTCAAAAATTTTCAAACATTGTTGTTTTTGTCGAATATTTTTTTTTTTTTTTGTAAATGGTAATTTCGAACAATGCGTTGTTTTTGTCGTCCAAAAGATTTGTTTTCGAAATTTTTCAAACATTGTTGTTTTTGTCGAATAACAATTATTTTTTGGAAAATGGTATTTTCGAACATTGCCTTGTTTTTGTCGTCCAAAAGTTTTTTTAACAATTTTTTTTTTGTTCAAAAATTTTCGAACATTGTTGTTTTGTCGATAAACAATTTTTTTCGATCTAAAATACAGTGTTTTTGTCGTCTAAAAATTTATTAACAAATCTTGTTTCGAAAATACTCGTACATTGTAGTTTTTATAATATTTTTTTTTTTGAAAATGGTCATTTCGAACATTGTGTTCTTTTTATCGTCCAAAAGATTTTTTTTTCGAATTTGTCGAATAATATTTTTATACCCTACACTAAGAGTGAAAGGGTATATTCATTTTGGTATGCCGTTTGTAACACCCTGAAAAAGCATCTCCGGTATGGAAAAGTATATATATTCTTGATCAGCATGACCTCCTGAGTCGGATTAGCGATGTTCGTCTGTCCGTCTATCTGTATGTCTGTCTGTCTGCTTGTATGTCCGTCTGTCCTTCTGTCTGTCTGTTGAAATCACGATTACAGAAAACGTTGAAGAGCTAGAGCAATGAAACTTTAGATTTAGATTACTTATATATCTAAGCTGTCTGAACAAGAAAATTATCATGATCGGTTCATTGTGACCTGAGAACTGACCACTTATGTTCAAATACCTCATATAAAATTTACATCTGCAAATCAATTTTACTGTATACGTGCTTAGGTAATCTTTGTTGGTCAAATATATATTGACATTATGCTCAAATACACGAAAATAATGTTTTCCCATGAAACGACTTGTGGTTCCCTAAAAAAAAAATCGAAATTCGGTATACCTACCCATTTGTAAATATGGGTATCAAATGAAAGGAAATTCTTCAGCGATGGAAAGTTTGTAGTTATTTTCAGGATTCCTATACCCTGGTGACCTATATACCACTTTGAATGGTTACCGCAAATATGTGTAGGGTATTTATAGTCGGCTTAGACCGACTATAATTTTGAAACTATACTAACTATCATAATAACACCTACTTTAAAATGTCCCATGTGATCTAACCTTCCCAAGTGTTTTTTTGTTTTGCTTTTCTTTTTATTTTTCCTGTATTGCTTTTATTTTTTTTTTTGTTTAGTTGCTTCTGTTTTTCATTAATTTGCATTTTCTTTTTGTTTTAGTTATTTGTGTTGTGCGTTTTTGTATTTTTTTAATTTTTTGCGTTTTTGATTTTGTGATTTTCTTTTGTTTTTGGGTTTTTGCTCTTTTGTTTTTGCTTTTTTTGTCTTGGTTTTGATTTAGATTTTGTGTTTTTTTTCGTTTTTATATTTTTGCTTTTGTGTGATTTGATTTTGCTTTTTATTTTTGTTTTGATATTGTATTTTTGATTTTGTATTGAGTCTTTGCTTTTATTTTTTTATTTTTATTTTTGCATTTGTTTATTTTTTGGTTTTGTGTGTTGCTTTTGTTTCTGTGTATTTGGTTATGGTGTTTTGCGATTTGATTTTGTGCTTCTGGTTTTTTGTTTTTATATTGCTGTTATTTTTGTGTAATTGCTTCAGTTTTGTGCTTTTAAAATATTTTTTTTGAATTAGTATCTTTAGCAAGAAAAATGTTTGGCAAAATATTTTTAAAAACCAATCGATAAATGCTTCAAAAACAAACAATGAATGCCTTTACACTACTATTTTATCTTGCACCAATAAAAAGTTAAAGCAAAAAAACGAACAAATTTCAAAAATTGAAAAATCTTGTCATGCCAAAAGCTTTTTTTATTCAAAAATATATTTTTTCTGACGTTTGAACCTCGTCCTTATATTAAAAGTCTGGACATTGAAAAATGAAGAATGTCTGGGGATCTGTAGGTTTCCCCAGACAACATTTTTGGCAGGGTCGAGGCAGTTTAGAATCTTCGGAGTTTGTCTCACTAGCTGTCGGCTTTCTACCTGTGAATTCATGACGTGAATCTTCCATTCATACTCCAAAAAATTTTACAACCTCCCGAGATTTTTTTTTTGGAATATTTCGAGCATATTTCCGGCAACACACACAGATAAATGGATTATCTTGGGAAGTATAAACCAGGTTGAAAAATTCTGTGTAATTTTAATGGCAGATTCATGGCATATTTGTGGAACGGGCAGAAAAAAGACATCTTGTGATACAAACTCCGTCTTTGTCTGTTTGAAATATGTCGAAAATATGTTACTAAACTGTTGAAATGTTGTCTGGGGATCTGTAGGTTTCCCCAGACAACATTTTTGGCATGGTCGATGCAGTTTAGAATCTTCAAACCGACAAAGTCGGGGTTTGTCTCACAAGCTGTCTGTTCTCTGCCAGTGAATCATTCATTCATGACGTGAATCTTCCATTCGTATTCCACAAAATTTTACAACCTCCCGAGAATTTTTTTTTTGATTTTTTTTTGAAATATTTCGAGCATATTTCCGGCAACACACACAGATAAATAGATTATTTTGGGAAGTGTATATTTTGGGAAGTGTGGAATTTGAATGGCAGATTCATGGCATATTTGTGGAACGGGCAGAAAAAAGACATCTTGTGATACAAACTCTGCCTTTGTCTGTTTGAAATATGTCGAAAATATGTTTCTAAACTGTATATATATAATTTTGTAATTTTGTAATTTTGTGTAAATATTCCTGAAAAATTGTAAAAGTTTTGTCTCGGTTTGTTTTTGTTAATCGCATTTTAAGTACTAAGATTAAAGTTTTATTAAAATAGGCAATATCAATAAAATAATTTACGAGCAACTGTTTAGAATGATGCATTCCATCGAGATATCGTTCTAAAAGTCCTTCATTTTAAATAAGTTAAAAAATGTTATACAATCGGTGACTCAATTAATTTATTTACCGATTTCTTAAAAACGGTGCTCAATGTTTCTATAGCTATCAATCATATTATGAAGTCTTAATATTTGGTTTACATTATTTTTTGTCATTTTGTTATTTTTTTCTTCTGCATTTCTCTTATTTTTATGTTGATCCTTTATATTCACATTTTACAGCATGCAGCAGCTGCTTTTCGTACGTTTCTCTGTGCCGTCAATAATGGCCTTTTGTTGTACATTATGTTGTTGCATGTGCAACTCATCAACATCATCATGAACATCGTCTACTTCTTCTTCTACTTCTCTTTGATCAGAAAAACATCGCCTGAAGCCTGAAGGTCGTTTCAATTATGCTCTTCATACACGTAAATGTCGCTACGTCTTTGACGTCATTACGACGTTTAAAACGTTTATAACAAGTCCTGCGTATCCTCAACATATACTATATGATTACGTTACAGTTGATGAGTTTTGCACTTCATTTCAGGTCAGGTTATTTGTTACCTACCTGATAATTTTTAATTTTTATTAATTTTTTTTGCGTTTTTTCTGTTTTTTTTTTCGTTTTTTTTTCTGCTCATACTTGGTATTTTTACGTGGATCGTGTAATGTTTCTGTAAACATGTTCGCGTTTATTAACTTTAATAAGCTTAACGTGTTGTTGTGGTTGCTCAAGTATTTCAAAGGAGTCGCGTTTTAAATATGCAAGCAATGTGGCATGGACATAATTATTAAAATGATTTTCGTGTTGTAAATAAATTAATTTCAATTAAAATTAATAGTTTTTAAAATAGAAAGTAGAATTTTCGATGTATAATAGGGGTAATGACAATATAAATTAGTTTTAAAAACAGATTCTAAACTTCTTTTTTTGCTTTATAGCTTTTTTTTAACTATAACGTAATTCTGAAATTCCGATTAACAATTTCGAAGACTTGGTTTCAATCATTTTTTGTATTGTTGAACTGAAATCAAATTTCGATTTGTTATTATTTTGGCTTTTGCTGAATTCATCCCAGAATTTCCCGACAGAACTATTTTTTCCCGGAAATTTTGACGACAATATAAATTAATCATATGGAATGCTGCGAATGTGATATTGTTCGAGATATTTATTAGAAATGTCCCGAAAATTAAAATTTTGTCGATGCCCTCAGTACTTTTTCTAAAAAAAAAACTATGGATCAAATTAGATTTTCGAATAATTTTTAGACAGTCAATTTTTTTTAGACAAACTTTTCCCTGCAATTCTTTCTAGATACAATTCTTAACCAAACAGTTCAATGCCTACATAATTTTCCCACGTTATGATTCCTTCTTGAACAATATTTTCTGAGACGATTTTTTCTTGTTAATTTTTTCAAGAGACAATCTCGGACGATTATTTTCAGGACAATATTCCCCCAACAATTCTTTCCTGAGACAATTCCGACCTAAGATAGTATTCCCTCTATACCAGGCATGTCAAACTCATTTGGCATCACGGGCCGCATTGGCAATTCAAAAGATGAGGCGGGCATTTGTTTACCATAAGAAAAAAATCGCTCGTTTTTCACATTTGTTTTTTCGGTTTTAAAATAAAATGTAATGTTAAGATGATAAAAAATTTCCATTGTTCTTCGTTAAAAGCGCCGCAGGTAATTTTTTTTTGCAATAAATGGTGCGATTTTTGTCTGTTCGAAATATATAGAAAAAAATTTCCGAACTTCTTGATCCTGACAAAAATTTAGTTTGAGGTAATTACAATGGAGTATATTTCATACACTAAAGAAAATTTTATGAAACAGAATCTGACAATTATCCAAAGTTGTTGCAACGATATCGAATTAATCTTGCACCTATATCGAAGGCCAAATCGTACTAAAACTACAAAAATAGTTCAAAGCGACATATCGCAGTTTTTTTCGTTTTGGAATAATTTTTACGTTCAGACAAATCTTCCCCAACAATTCTTTCCCGATACAATTCTTAACCAAACAGTTTCAGCCCAACATAATTTTCCCACAATATGTTCCTCATTGGGCAATATTTTTTCGAGACGATTCTTTCTGGATAATTTATTCCCAATACAATTACACTCGGACAATTCTTTTCCACACAATATTCGCAAACAATTCTATGACGAGAAAATACTGATCTCAGATAATCTTTCCTATACTGTTTATGTGGTGTTTTTCGAAATGTTTTATAGAACTGTTCCAAAAATTTAATTTTATTGTACCGTTAAAAAAAAGACCTTTACGAATCAAATTCAGTTTTGGAGTTCTTTGGAGTTACGGACAAATCTTCCCCGACAATTCTTAACCGAACAGTTCAAGCCTAACATAACTTTCGCAAAATATGATTTCTCCTTGAACAATATTTTTCCCACCTCAGACCTTTCTAGATAATTTTTTCCAGAGACAATTACACTCTAACAAGTTTTTTCCGGACAATATTTCCCAAAAAATGTATGTAGATTTTCGAAATATATTTTATAACTATACGAATCAAAAACGCTATGGATCAAATTCAGTTTCGGAATTATTTGGAGTTACGGACAAATATTCCCCGATAATTCTTTTCCGATACAATTTTTCAACAAACAGTTCTTCCCCAACACAACTTCCTCCCTAATCGAATTATCCTTGAACACGATAATTTTATCTCGAGACAATTACTCACCGGGCAATTCTTTGTCAGACAATTCTCCACGGTCAGTTCATTTCCGAGATAATTCTGACTCGAGACAATCATCCCTAGATATAATTTATTCTTTCACCATTTTTCTACACAAGAATTTATTCTTTCACCATTTTTTCTACACAAGATTATTATTTTTACACTATTCTTTACCGAATAATTTCCTTTACATGAAATAATTCTCTTCGAATGAAATGGGGGAATAGTTAAAATATTTATTGTAAATATTCGTTCGCCCGGGGAAATTATTTTGCATAAATTGAGAAATATCTTTAGGAAAAATTGTCGAGGGATATAATTATTGGGAAAAGGTTTATCTCGGGGAATAATTTTCCGGGAAAACATTGTCTGAGAATCAAATATACGACCATGATATGCATCACATAATGCTTACCTGGAAATACATATTTTTTTTTAGAAAGAATTTTATCTAGGAAAATTGTCTGTGAAAGAATTGTCTAAAAAGAATAAAATTGTTTGGCAAAGAATTTATACGAGAAAGTGCTTTCTTTGGGAAAAATTGAGACGAGAAAGTATTGTGTTGGAAAGATGTATCTCGAAGTGGAATTTTTTGGGGAAACATTGTCTGATAATGAAATATCCGGCGAAGAAATGTATCGGCTAATGATTGCCCGGTGAAAATAATTATTTTGGGAAAGAATTTTAACTGGGAAATTTGTCTGTGCAAAAATTATATGGAAAAGTATGAAATTCTGTGACAAAGCATTGACAAGAGAAAGAGTTATCTGTGGGAAAATCGTGGAAGAATGTTCAGGGAAACATTGAGTGGAAATGAAATATCCGGTGAAGAAATGTGTCCGATTATGAATGTCGTGTGATTTGGAAAATAACTTTATCTGGGAATATTAGTCTGTGGAAGAATTGTCTTGAAAATAGTGAAATTATCTGGAAAAGCATTAATACGAGGAATAATTATCTCTGTGAAAAATAGACATGAAATGATTTATCTCGTGGAAGAATGTTCCGGGAAACAATGTGTGGTAATGAAATATCCTGTGAAGAAATGTATCCGAAGAAATGTATGATTGTCTGGCAAAAATACTGTTTTGTGATAATTTATCTGTGAAAGAATGATCTGGAAAATAATGAACATATCTGGAAATACATTGAAAAGTGGATGAATTGCCGCTTTACAACACAATTCTTTCCTGGGGTCACAGGAAAGAATTGTGTTGTAAAGATTTTTCTCGGAGAAGAAATTTCCGGGGAAACATTGTCTGTGAATCAAATGTCCGGCGAAGAAATATATCGGGTAAAGATTTTACGAGCGAAAATAACTACTTTGGAAAAGAATTTTATCTCAGAAAATTTGTCTGTGAAAGAATTATATGGAAACGAATGAAATTGTCTGACAAAGTATTGTCCGGGAAACATTTTTCTCGGAGAAGAATTTCCAGGGAAACACTATCGTGGAATACATGTATCTAAAAAATATTTTTCTGGCGAAATATTGTCGGAAAATAACTGTTTTGGGAAAGAATTTTATCTGCGAAATTTGTCTGTGGAAGAATGGTATGGAAAATACTGAAATTATTTGGATAAAAATGAAATTGTCTATCAAAGCATTGACAAGAGGAAAAATTATCTATGGACAAAATTGTCACAGGAAAGATTTTTCACAGGGTTTGATTTTCCAGGAAAATTTTTCTGAGAATGAAATGTATGGCATATTACGATTCTCTAGCGAAAATATATCTTTGGGGAAAGAATTTTATCTGAGAATAATTGTCTGTGATAGAATTATATGAAAACGACTGAAACTGTCTGGCAAAGCATTGACAGACGGAATAATTATTTCTGGGTAAGAATTGACCGGGAAACATTTTTATCGGAGAAGACCTTTTCGGGGAAATAAATGTATCGGGTAAATATTTTACTGGCGAAATATTGTCAGAATATTGTTGGGAAAGAATTTTATATGGGAAAATTGTCCGTGAAAGAATTGTCTGGAAAAGAATACGCAATGTAAAGAATTGTCTGAATGTATAGTCCGTGTACAAATACAACGAAAATCAAATGGATGAATAATCAAAACCGTCCTAATTCAGTGACTAAATTATGCTAGTTTATTAGTTGATAATTAGTTTCTAAAACTGTGAATTAATCATAATTACAAAGCAGCTCAAACGCACTTGCAGCGTAAATTGTTTATGGCATCATTATAGCTTTTCGCATAAAATCATTAAGACCAAATGCGTCGTTCATTGCGTAATGTCGTAAACTTTTACAGGCTACAGTTTACAACGTTATTGTAACGAACCTGCTGAGAGTATGCCAAATGAATTGTTAAACAATGTGAAAACATTTTTTTTTTAATATAATTGGTAACGTGGCACAGCATGAGTTTGTTTACCGATGATGGTCAGAATGCTATACCCAAAAAATAATAAACTCCATCGACGACTTTCGCTTTCGCGAAGCATATTTCTGTGTTTAGTGCGTAAAATGTAAAAAAAAAAAATTGTAATTAAATTCGCGCGCTGTCAACATTTACAGGTCCTTATAAACGCCACTCAAAGTTTTAAGTTAATTTTGATTAAATTGTTATTGTGCCTAGCAATAAATTAATTTATGTTTATTTGAGAATTATGCGATTTAATGTTGTTTTCAAAGCTGTTTTTGTACCAGTAGAAGTATTTTCTTTAACTTGAACTTAGACTTTCGTTAGATTTATGCTACATTTTAACAGATTTATTGTTGAGCAAATATTAAGTATTGAAAAAACTATAGGTATTTCTGTCCTCGCTACAAAAAGGATGCAATTTGCGGCCCATGCTAATTGACTCGCATGAATGCATTCATTAAAAAGACCTAAGACTGACGACTGACACAACCATCCACTTGTAATGCAATAAATTCTGAACCCTGTGCCTCTGTTGCCTGCACACAGGGTGCTATGAACTGTACCCGGACGAGACGCGACGGCACATAGATTTATAGAAATTAAGAAAAATGCACAAAAACAAATCCATGCGGAAAAATGCAACTCACAACAAATCCATCCAATGCGAAACAAAAACAGCAAGTAGCTCCAATGGATTTGCGCGCGCAACAACTATCAGCAAAAAGGTGAAGCCACCTTTATTGTTGCTGCTGTTGTTGTTGGGATTGTTCTTGACGTTGGTTGTTGTGTTTTCCAATAATTCCAAACGTACAAATCACAGTGCAAATAGTCTCGCGTCTGGCAGGCGGAAAGTGAGCTCTGGCGAACTACATAAAAAAAGATGTACAAAAAAAAAATGTTGAAAAGAAAAAATCAAGAAAATTCCACATCATGGCGTGGCTGGCATTTTCAATGATGACCTGAACTCCTCACAGCAGCAGAACACCAAAGAAAATACAATGAATGAGCTACAACTATAGAGCAAAAACTTAAGCGAAAAACCTCTGAAGATGGATATCAAATTCAGCGAGTTCTACCAGCCTGAGAGACGTGGACGTCTGTAGATGAAACAGTTGACAGAGGGTTACAATCCCAACATCTTAGAAGACTGAATGCCAAAGATAGAATTATTATAATTCACTTGAATATAACGAAAATACGGGAAATGTTTATTATAATAAAAATCAAATTTTCAGAAACCCTAAACTTCGATATTCACATCCGTGAATTATGAATATGTTTATCAGAAAACACATAGTTCACTTAAAGACTCATCTTAAAATTTACTAGATGTGAATCCTTAATCTTGGGTCCTAAATCTAGGGAAAGTTCAATACATCCCTGGAAGAACTTTCCCTAGACAATATTTCCACCGGACATTCATTTTTTTATAAAAAAAACTTACATTTTTCGGAATTCCTTAAATCGTAGACGCATATTAAAATTTGCGAGAGTTGCGTAATAGGAACCTTTAATCTCGCACAATACATCCCTGGGAAAACTGTCCTTAGACAATATTTCACCGGCCAATACTTCTCCGTACAATATTTCCTTGGACAATACTTCTTTAGACAATACTTCTACAGCCAATAATTCCCGGACAAGCACTCATCCAAGAGGGTTGCCCGATAGGAATTCTCTCGAAGAATTGTCTTGGGAAAGAAATATCTCTAGGGAAAAATTGTCTCAGAACTGTGTTATTTCTGTAAAGAATTTCCTCGGGGTATTATTTTCGTGAAAGAATTGCTCAGGGTTATATCGGAAAAAAATGTTCCCTGAAGGACAATACTTCTCCGAACAATACATCCACCGGACAATGCATCCCGGGGTAATAGTTACAATAAAAAATACGTCCACAAAAATTGTCGGAGAAGAAGAGCATCTGAGCAAAATTTCACGAGGTGGAAATGTCAGGGCGTACTGTCTCGGTGAAATACTTCCACTGGTCACTATTATCTTGGATAAGAAATTTCGATGTAGAATTCGGGAAGATGTTCCTCCCCATGTCTCAGAACTGTTTTTGTTTCTGTGAAGAAATTTCAGGGGAAGATTTGTTCGGGGTAATACTTTCGTGAAAGAATTGCTCAGGGTAATATCGAAAAAAATTGTCCCGGTAAATAACAAACTTTCCCAAACAATATTACTTTCCGGGACAATATATCCACCGGAAAATACATCCCTGGGTAATAATTCTAACAAGAAATATTTCCCCGTAAATTGTCGAGGAGGAATTGTATCTGGGCAAAATTTCCAGGTGTGGAAATATGGAAAATGTCTCGGTGAGGAACTGTCACTGGACACATTTGTCTTGTATATGAAATGTCCTGTATAGAATTGATGAAGATGTTCTATCTATGTCTCAGAACTTTATTGTTGCTGTGAAGAAATTTCAGCGGATGTTTTTTGCGTGGTATTGTTATCGTGGAAGAATTGCTCAATGTCGGAAAAAAAATGTCCCCCTAAAGGACAATATTTCCCAAGACAATACATCCACCTGACAATACATCCCTGGATAATAATTCCAACAAAAAATACTTTCCCGAAAATTGTCGGGGAAGAATTGTATCTGGGCAAAATTTCCCAAGAGAGAAACATCGAAAATTACTCGGTGTAGAATTGGAAATGAAGTTCCTCCCATGTATCAGAACTGTTCTGTTTCTGTGAAGAAACTTTGGGAGAAAATTTAAGTGGGTATTGTTATCGTGGAAGAATTGTTCAAGATCGGAAAACATTGTCCTCTAAAGGACAATACTTCCCCGAATAATATTACTTTCCGGGACAATACATCCTCCGGACATTACATCACCGGGTAATTATTTCAACAATAAATACTTCCCTAAAAATTGTCGAAGAAGAATTCTATATTGTCAAGGATTCCCGGGGGGGAAATGTCAGGGACGAATTGTCACGTTGAAAAGTTGCCACAATACACAATTGTCTTGTATAAGAAATGTCCTGGCTGGAATTGGGGAGAAGGTCCACACTAAAAAAACTTCTTCCTCATTGGTTTTCCCCGGAAAGTACTTCTCCAGAAAATACTTCTACGAAAAAATACTTTCTCAGACAATACAGTCAGAGAACAATTCTTTTTCAAAAACTATATGGAAAATATAATCTGGGGAATTTATCGTGGGAATAGTCGCGATGAAGTGTTCTGGAAGAATTAAGGGAAATATTTGTTCGTTGCAGAATTTGTATGTAATCTGGAAAAAGTTTTGGAAAAAAATTGTCTTGTGTAGAATCGTGAAATATAAAAGTTCAAGGTTGAGCAATGTATAAAGCAGTATTCTTCCTACAACCAGAGTATTCGTTTATATACTTCAAAAAATCCAGGAATATTATTTATTTTTTTTTATACTGTCAACCCTAGTCATATTGTATAGCACAAAAAGTAGCTATGGCTTAAATCCGAAGGAATCTTAAATTCAAAATCCAATTCCAAGTTCGCGTACCGTCGACTCGTATATGTTACCCAATGTCGGTCCAAGTGTTAAGTCAGCGTCGAAAGTCAATCCACCATGACTGACTGACTTCAGTCACTGGCAGTTTCTTTCGTTTTTTTGTTGTTGTATTTCGATGTTATTCGTTTACGACTTCGTCTTTTTTTGTATTCCTCATTTTATTGTTGTTGTTATAGCTGCGCTATAATTATTGTTTCCTTTGGAAATAAATCGCCAACTGCTCAAGTTCATTGCTGTCAGTCGTCATCGTTGTCCGTCGTTCAAAAGCACAGCAAAAGCCTCTACTATTACTCTTCCTTCTCCTGCTTCTTCTCATCAACATCCTCCATCGAATGCTTCAACATCAACACAAACAACAACAGCAACCAACATGGATAACCATGTTGAAGATACATTTCGCTATTCCGTAGATCATTCTATTTGATGGCTTGTGATTTGTTTGCTTCCCGCTTTTCAGGCGCGTTAATGTTTTCCTTCCCTTTGCCACCAGAGGGCTGTTGAGGGCGCTGCAGTCATTCATATGGTCTGCTCTTATCCAGCCATTCATCCAACCGTTCATCCAACTATTTCTACAACCATACATCCAAACTATTCCTTTACCAACTAAATTCAACCAACCTACCAGCCATTCGTCTGTATGTACGTCCGTCGTCTATACGTCTGTCTGTCTTTCTGCCTGTCGTGTTGTGATCGTTGCACATTTGAAAAGCGATCATTAAGTTTTCAACACCATATCCTGTGTCGTTGGTTCAACTTGAACTACTGACATTTGAATGCAAACGATCCACACTGGGCGTGTTTGGCGCGATCTGTCGGTCGCTATTTCTGTTTGTGTGTCTGTCGGTCGTGTCAGTTGTTGCTGTCCGATATGTGTTGCTGTCTGCTGTTGGCCATGTATATGCACTCAAAGTGCGATGATATGTTGTCACTTTTCAATGCTGTTAACACAGATTGACAACAAATAAAGTATTTAGATAATGAGTCAACACGATCACTGTTACCACTGTCATGGGGCGAAGATCATTTAGGTATCTTAAAAGGGAATAAGAGAAATCAGTATGGCTGTACAATTTGTTATTTTCTAGAAATTAAAACACAGATATGTGGATGTTGTTAGTTTTAGACAGATGATCGTGCGAATAACTCATATTTTATGCGAAGTTCACACTTAGAAAACCAGAGGGATACTGGATTTAGATATTAAATTAGAGAATGCTTTAGACATTGCATTTTGGAACGTTTATTAACACTTCGAGTTCCATAACATAAAACGTAGAATCTGCATTATCAGTCTAAAAGAGGCTTCAATACATAGACTTGGAGAATTAGAGATTCCTTTCTGATTCTATTGGGAACACTTAATTCGAATGTCTAATAAGTCAAATTATTTGGTTAAATACGCAGGCTTTTGAGATTTAGAGATCCAGTTCGTATGAAGTCTCATACTGCCTATTCATTCTAATTGGGCTTCATATCTCAAACTATCACAAAATTCTGTATTTTTGAGAATTAGAGATTTATTTTCGATTGTATTAGTCCTTAAGAAGGTCTACTAACTTTTGCGCTAAATGATTCCTCTATGCTGCGGAATTTGATATACCTTTCTGATTCGACTGGGAATTCATAACTCGATGGCATACTAATTCTCATAACTTGAACGCCTTTAAATATCTATGAAGAGTTGATTTTAAATGGCAAATAACTCATATTTTATGCGAAGTTCACACTTTGAAAACTAGATAGAGACTGGATTTAGATATTGAATTTGAGAATGCTTTAGATATTGCAATTTGGAATGTTTATTCACCCTTCTAGTACTATAACATAAAATGTAGAATCTCTATTATCAGTCTAAAAGAGGCTTCAATACATATACTTGTAGTATTAGAGACTCCTTTCTGATTCTATTGATAACACTTAATTTGAATGTCTAGTAAGTCGAATGACTATTCATTCTAATTGGGCTTCCTATCAAAAACTATCAACAAATTCTGTATTTTTGAAATTAGAGATTTATTTTCGATTGTTTTAGTCCTTATGAAGGTAGACTTAGGTACGTAGACTTGAAGTATTTGAGATTCCTTTCTGATTCGACTGGGAATTCATAACTCGAAGGCTTAGTAATTCTAATAACTTGAACTTCTATAAATACCTATGAAGATTTAATTTTAAATGGTATGTTTCAATTGAGCTTATGTTGAGGTTATTAGTTGGAGATAGGTAATCGTTTTTATGGGAAATGCACACTTCGAAAACTAGATGAAGCTTTGTTTCAGATACTGAATTGAAGAATCCTTTAAGCGTCTTCTATACGAAGATTTAGGGAATTCGAGATTCCTTTCGAACGTTTAATAATACTGGATGTGTGCAGACTCAGGAAAATATAGATTCAGTTCAGACTCGTCGCACTTATGAATTCTTATAACCGGAATGACTATTCTTTCCAATGAAGATATGATTATCAATTGGGCTTCATATTTCAAACTATTACCAAATTCCGTATTGTTTCGATTGGATTAGGCCGTTAAGAATGTCTACTAACTTTTGCGTTAAATGATTCCTTCATACACAGACTTGGAGAATTTTATATTCCATTTCGATTGGTTTGATCGTTAAGAACGTTAATAACTTTTGAGCTTATTGATTTCTATATACGATCAGTTGGAGAATTTGAGATTCCTTTCTGATTAGTTTGTGAATTCATAACTTGAACGCCTACTAATTCTCATAACTTGAAAAACTATTAATTCTTATGAAGATGGTATGTTACAGTTACAATTGGATTTCATATCTTGAATTGTTACCAACTTATGCATCTAGGAGAAACAGAGATTCCATTCCGATTAAATAGGATGTTCAGAACATCCATTAAGTCATGACGTTCAATAATATAAAACAAACAGTTTGTATTGCCAAGCTTAAGAAGTCTTATATACGAAGACTTGGAGAATTTCGAGATTCTTCTCCGATACAATAGGGAACAAATAATTCGCACGTCTACTAATTCTGGATGTTTTGGTTAAATATGGAGATTAGAACAATTCCACTTATGAATTCTAATAATCCGAACAACATTCCAATGAAGATTTCATTTTGAATGTTTTATTACAATTGGTCTTCATATAAAAAACTTTTACCAGAGATTCCTTTTCGATTAAATTGTATGTTTGGAGCTTAATGATTTCTCTATACACAAACCAATTTCTATACACAAATAACTCGAACGCCTCCTAATTATTCTTATACCTCGAACGTCTATAAATTCTTATGAAGATGGTATGTTACAGTTACAGTTGGGCTTCATATCTTTAACTGTTCCCAAATTATACATCTAGGAGAAACAGAGATTCCATTCCTATTAAATAGGATGTTTAGAACATCAACTTAGTCATGACGTTCCATAATATAAAACATACAATTTGTATTGCTAAGCTTAACGAGTCTTATATAAGAAGAATTGGAGATTTTCGATATTCCTCTCCGATTCAATTGAGAATAAATAATTTGAACGTCTACTAATTCTAGATGTTTGGTTGAATAAGGAGACTTGGTTGGCTTGAAGGTTCAGAATGTATACTAACTAGCGATGCTCTATAATATGAAACGTAGAGTTTGTATTTCCAAGCTTAACCAGTTTTATACACGCAGACCTGGAGCATTAAAGATTCAATTGGGAATACATAATTTGAACAATATTACTTTCCGGGACAATACCGAACAATACATTCCAACAAAAAATGCTTCACCAAAAATTGTCGAGGACGAATTGTATCTGGGCAATATTTCCCGAGGTGGAAATGACAGGAACGAATTGTCTCGGTGAAGAACTGCCACTCGACACAATCGTCTTGGATAAGAAATGTCCAGTGCAGATTTGGGGAAGAAGTTCCTCCCCATGACTCAGAATAGTATTGTTTTGGTGTAGAAATTTCAGGGGAAGATTTGTGCGAGGTATTGTTTTCGTGGAAGAATTTCTCAGGGTCGGAAAAAATTGTCCGCCTAATGGACAATACTTTCCCGAACAATATCACTTTCCGAGAAAATAGATCCTCCAAAATTACATTCCCGGGTAATAATTCTAACAAAAAATACTTCCCGAAAATTGTCGAAGAAGAATATATAAATATCAAGGACGTATCGGTGAAGAACTGTCACTGGACACAATTGTCTTGGATGAGAGAATTTATGAAGATCTTCCACCCCAAAAAACGTCTTTCATATTGGTCTACCCCGGAAAATACTTCTCCATATAATGATTCTACGAAAAAATCTTTCCCAGACAATACATTCAGCGAAAAAATTGTCCGCGGCCGAATTTGTGAAGTATGTTATCTGGGAAAAGTCTTGGGGAAGAATTGTCTTGTGTAGAATCGTGAAATATATAAATTCAAGGTTGAGCAATATCTAAAGCAGTATTCTTCCCAAAACCGAACGTCTACCGAAAATCTACCAAGAACATTATATAGTCATTGGTAGATATTGGATTATAAAGGTGTTTATCTCCACAATATAATAATGATGTTTGAAAACCTAAACAATATATTTAGTTTAGTTTTTCAATCGATTTAATTAATTATATGGTATATGCTGAATTTTGGCAACTGAATTCGAAGCATTCCCTCTTTGATTTCGAACTATATAAAGGCTCATTTCTAGTAGTTATTATTCTAGGATCATGATAGGGAACTGATCTTTGAATTTTTTCCTTGTCAAGGTAGACATGATAAAGATATTATTGGGTATCTTTATCATGTCTACCCCAATAGAGTAAATTTCTAGTAGGGCTGATCGTTTTCTGTTTTGACAAATGCTTCACATGATCATGTCAACCACACTCATCCGTATTTGCCGAAAACTTGTCACTTGATTTACACGCATTCTTTGTGATCGTTTCCCTTCCCTATGGTATTCAAAAAAAAAAAAAACAAAAGAACCTCTTAACTTCCGTTCAGATATTTGGTACTTAGTAAGTGTGAAGCTGCGTTTTGCATATGCGCGGGAAACATGAAATTGATACCTCGTAACTGACAGACAAAGTGACTGTCTAAATAACTGACTGAGTGAATGAATGACTGACGGACTAAATGTTGGGGCCTGGTGTCGCTCGTTGGCGGATGTGTCTGAATTTGAATCTGCGAATTCTGTGCGAATTGCATTGTTGCGGCAAATTTCTTTGAGACATGATTCATCCGGTCGGAGATATCAACGCCTTTAAAAACTGAATTTATTTGCATTGTATTTTTTATTGCACATTTTTTTTTTATTGTTATTCTTGTTGTTGTTCTTGTTAAGATATTTTTGCACGTTTTAGCGGCAATGAATTCAATCTCATTAACAACAACAAAAACAAGTAGCATGCATTGCCGAATGTAGGAGGGACCATAACTATATAAAAAATGGTATGTCTTAAAGTTTCTTCCTGTTGTTAATGCAAAAAAATATGTTTTATTCTTATAATTTTAGCTTGAATGTATAAAAAAAAATCATTTGCACTCTATTGCTGGTACTTAGCATGTGTCGGAGTTTTATGAGATCAAAAAGGATGCTTCTTACATTAAGTTTTTAAATTTTTTATTAAAATTTTTTTACAAAAAATTCAATTTTCACTAAAATTTAAAATTTTCACTAAAATTTAAATTTTTAATGAAATGCAATTTTTCACTCAAAATTCAATTTTTCACTAAAAATTAAATTTTTCACTAAAAATTAAATTTTTCACTAAAAATTAAATTTTTCACAAAAAATTCAATTTTTCACAAAAAATTCAATTTTTCACTAAAAATTCAATTTTTCACTAAAAATTCAATTTTTCACTAAAAATTCAATTTTTCACTAAAAATTCAATTTTTCACAAAAAATTCAATTTTTCACTAAAAATTCAATTTTTCACTAAAAATTCAATTTTTCACAAAAAATTCAATTTTTCACAAAAAATTCAATTTTTCACAAAAAATTCAATTTTTCACTAAAAATTCAATTTTTTACTAAAAATTCAATTTTACACTAAAAATTCAATTTTTCACTAAAAATTCAATTTTTCACTAAAAATTCAATTTTTCACTAAAAATTCAATTTTTTACTAAAAAATTCAATTTTTCACTAAAAATTCAATTTTCCACAAAAAAATCAATTTTTCACAAAAAAATCAATTTTTCACAAAAAAATCAATTTTTCACAAAAAAATCAATTTTTCACAAAAAATTCAATTTTTCACTATAAAATTCAATTATTCACAAAAAATTCAATTTTTCACAAAAAATTCAATTTTTCACAAAAAATTCAATTTTTCACTAAAAGTTAAATTTTTCACTAAAAATTCAATTTTTCACTAAAAATTCAATTTTTCACTAAAAATTCAATTTTTCACTAAAAATTCAATTTTTCACTAAAAATTCAATTTTTCACTAAAAATTCAATTTTTCACTAAAAATTCAATTTTTCACTAAAAAATTCAATTTTTCACTAAAAATTCAATTTTTTACTAAAAAATTCAATTTTTCACTAAAAATTCAATTTTTCACAAAAAAATCAATTTTTCACAAAAAAATCAATTTTTCACAAAAAAATCAATTTTTCACAAAAAAATCAATTTTTCACAAAAAAATCAATTTTTCACAAAAAATTCAATTTTTCACTATAAAATTCAATTATTCACAAAAAATTCAATTTTTCACAAAAAATTCAATTTTTCACAAAAAATTCAATTTTTCACTAAAAGTTAAATTTTTCACTAAAAATTCAATTTTTCACTAAAAATTCAATTTTTCACTAAAAATTCAATTTTTCACTAAAAATTCAATTTTTCACTAAAAATTCAATTTTTCACTAAAAATTCAATTTTTCACTAAAAATTCAATTTTTCACTAAAAAATTCAATTTTTCACTAAAAATTCAATTTTTCACTAAAAATTCAATTTTTTACTAAAAATTCAATTTTTCACTAAAAATTCAATTTTTCACTAAAAATTCAATTTTTCACTAAAAATTCAATTTTTCACTAAAAATTCAATTTTTCACTAAAAATTCAATTTTTTACTAAAAATTCAATTTATCACTAAAAATTCAATTTATCACTAAAAATTCAATTTTTCACTAAAAATTCAATTTTTCACTAAAAATTCAATTTTTCACTTAAAATTCAGTTTTTCACTAAAAATTCAATTTTTCACTAAAAATTTAATTTTTTACTTAAAATTCAGTTTTTTACTTAAAATTCATTTTTTCACTAAAAATTTAATTTTCTCTAAAATTTAATTTTTCAGTACAAATTAAAATTTTCACTAAAAGTCAATTTGACAGCACAAATAATTTTTTTACTAAAAAGTCAGTTTTTCACTATATATTATATTTTTCACTTAAAATTCAATTTTTTCTAAAAATTCAATTTTTCACTTAAAATTAAAATTTTCACTAAAAATTAAAATAAATGTTCACTAAAAATTAAAATTTTCACTAAAAATTCAATTTTTCACTAACAATTCAAATTTTCCCTAAAAATTAAATTTTCACTAAAAATTCTCTTTCACTAAAAATTAAATTTTTTACTAAAAATTAAATTGTTCACTAAAAATTAAATTTTTCACAATAAATTCAATTTTTTAACAAAAAAATTCAATGTATCAGTAGAAATTCAATTTTCACTAAAAAAAATCAATTTATGTCTAAAAATTAATTTATTCACTAATTAATAAAAAAAAATTCACGAATAAATCAATTTAAAAAAGTTTATATACATTTTTATCTATTACAGAAAATATTATTTTTTTTTTGAAAAATATTAAAAACTTAATATTTAATAGAAATATTCTGCATACCAATTTTATTTAAATTCAAATTTAACGTTTGCTGAACTAACGGCGTATATGCGAAATGCAAATTCAGTGCCACTCTCTTTTACTCACCTCTTTGCTGAACTCATAATAAGTCACACTTGCATTACACACTCTCACTAAGTCTCTCATTATTATTACATTGCAGCAGCCTCCACTAAGAACAAGCATTACATTTGTCTTTATTCTTTTTTGGCATTCGTTTGTTGTTTTTGTTTTTTTCTAATTGCTTTCACTTTCGGCAATTAGTTGAAGCAGCGTCGAATGTGGATCACCTGTTGATTTATTGGTGACGCGGGTTTAATTGTTGCATGTTGAAAAAACAATTGTTCTAAGCATGAGTTCTAATCAGTGCAAAAGCGGACAAGTTCGAAAGTGTGTTAAATAAAGAAGTTGTTAAATTTTAATCGCGTTTTTATTTTAATATAAATAAAAAAAATAAATTAAAGGAATTAATGGAAACAATAAATGGAAGTGTATAAAAAAATAAATGTATGCCATATATACAGCATATAATCAAATTGTTAGTGCTTGAAATAATATTAAAAATCATTCAATGTTATGTTTGTTTTTGAAATGCTGGTTGACAAAATATTCCGAAAAATATGAATATGTATTGCTGAAAATTAGAACAGTGCATGTAAGAAAAAAGTGAAATTTTGTGCAAAAAGTTATTAAAAAAAGAATTCCATAAAGTATAAAAAATGATATAAAAAATAAATAGAATAGAAATTAACTGCATATGTGCGAAATCCAATTCCCTTCCACTCTCTTTTACACATTCCTTTGCTGCATGCATAATAAATCACACTAGCATTACTCACTCTCACTAAGTCTCTCATTAAAATCAACAGTTATTGCAGCAGCCTCCACTAAGAACAAGCATTAAATTTGACTTTATTCTTTTTTGGCATTCGCCTGTTGTTTTTGTTATTTTTTTCTAATTGTTTTCACTTTCGGCAATTAGTTGATCGGGAGCACGCGTCGAATGTGGATCACCTGTCGATTTATTGGTGACGCGGGTTTAATTGTTGCATGCTGAAGCAATAATTTGTTGAAATCAGTGCAAGGGCGGACAAGTTCGAAAGTGTGTTAAATAAGGAAGTTGTTAAATTTTAATCGCGTTTTTAAATACAAAAATAATTAAATGAATGAATAAATGAAAACAATAAATGGAAGTGTTTAAAAAAAAATGTGTGTCATTAATACAGCATTTAAACAAATTGTTAGTGCTTGAATTAATATTTAAATTCATTTAATGTTATGTTTGTTTTTGACATGCTGATTGAGTGTTCCAAAATATATGGAATTATATTGCAGAAAATTAGAACATTACATGTAAGAAAAAAGTGAAAATTGGTGCAAAAAATATTAAAAAATGAATTCAATAAAGTTATAAAGGTATAAAAAAATAAATATAATATATTAAATAATTAACTGCGTATGTGCGATGCAATTCACTCCCAATCTCTTTTACTCACCTCTTTGCTGCACGCATAATAAATCGCACTAGCATTACTCACTCTCACTAAGTCTCTCATTAAAATCAACAGTTATTGCAGTAGCCTCCACTAAGAAGAAGCATGCATTTTTTAAATTTTTTTTTTTGGCATTGTTGATTTTGTTTTTTTATTTTCTAATTTCTTCGCTTACGCTAATTAGTTGATCGGGAGTACGCGTCGTGTGTGGATCACTTGTCGATTATTGGTGACGCGAATTTAATTGTCGTAGACTAAAGAAATAAATCGAACAATTCATTGCTAAAGCGGCCAAGTTCGGAAGTGTATAAAATTGTGTTTGTGTGAAATTTTAAACGCGATATTAATTTAATTAATAATAATAATAAAAAAAACAGAAATAAATTAAACATAAAAATGTATATCATTTATTACAGCATTTATTCAACTGCTTTGTTAAACTATTTCATTTCAATGTTCGTTGTTGAAATTTTTTGTTGCTTAAATGTTCATAAAATATGAAATTGTATTTTTAAGTAAATAAGAAAAGTGCAAGAATAAAAAATTGGAAATTGGTGCAAAAATTAAAAAAAAATGCGAAAAGAGCGTTGCAAAAAGTGATGATATTATAAAAAATGTTTTAAAATTAAAAATAAATTATCAAAAATATTTTCAAATAAAATTTAAAGTTTAAAAAGTGTTTTACAATAAGCGTAAAACATATGTGTAAAATATAAGTGTAAAGAAGATGTGTAAAGAAGAAGTGTAAAAAAAGTGCAAAAATAAATGCAATATAAGTGTAAACAATATGTGTCAAAAATAAAATACAAGTGTAAAAAATAAATGTATAAAAAGTGTAAAATATATAAATAAGTGAAAAAATAAATAAAAGTATAAATGAAGTGAAAAATTTAAATGTGTAAAATAAGTCTTAAAAATGAGTGTAAAAAAGTGTTTTAAAAATTTGTGTTAAAAAAAAAAATGTGCCAACAAAAAGGTTAAAATAAATAAATATGCTAATATCAAAATATTACAAATTACTAAATGGGACACCAAATTATACGGTAAGCAAAATTTAATAAATATTTATAAAAGAAAAACTATTTGCATTTTATTTGACAATGAAGAAAAGAAAAAGGTGTCGGGAAATACTAAAGATCTTTTTTTTATAATTTTATACAGTTGGTTTTTCAAATATCAAAAAATGGTTAAGCTTTTATTTTAAAATTTTTTTTTTGGTACTATTCTGCAAAAAAAACAATTAGTTATTTAAAAAACCCAGTGTTTTTGATAGCGACGTGAAAATCTTAAATAGAATTTGATTAAAAAGGTCTACCCCTAATTGAGAAAATCGGTATGAAAAATTTTCAGCGATATCCATATGGGAAATGATCCTGCATCTCAAGGTTTGCGTTTTGATTTTTTATAAAATTTGATCAGAAAACTCAACCCCTAAAAATGCTCTTTTGAATTAGAAAATCGATATTAACAACAGGAAAATAAACCCCCCAGGACCACAAAGTTTTCGTTTTGATAGACAAATCGACAATTACAAAAATTAATTTGTAATGCTGTCTCCCAAATAGTAAAAAACAGTAGGGATGTCCATCTGAACAAAAATATCGATGTTTTGGTGGATATAATACATCGACTCGTTGCATCGTTGTTTTCCGATGTATCGAACAAAAACATCGTTATTTTCTATACATCGAACGAAAAATTATTAGGTAAATAATTTAAAAATTTTATGAAGACAAAAATTAAAAGTTTAAAATAAGTGTTTGACTTGAAATATTTTCTTATTATACTGCATCGTTAAAAATCGATGTATCGAAGCAATATATCGAGTGTTTATAAAACATCGATGTATTTCGGACATCCCTAATAAATTATAAAGATGCAAAACAAGGTAAATATGTATGAATTACGGACTAAAATACTAATATGGATCAAAAAACTTAATATATGGATCAAAACACTTTAAATATGGATCAAAAACTTAAAATATTGATATAAAATTTGTTTTAATTTTTTTTTATTCAACGCTCTCATGAAAATGTCCATTGAAAAAACAAAATTGTACTGAAATAAAATTATTTTTCATATTTTTTTTTTCTCAGGTGGAAATATTATTCATGATGGCATTGATTGAATCATATTTTTCTTATGAAAATAAATGTCTTTTACTGAACAATTATAATGCAATAATAAATAATAATTTGGCACTATAGTCCTATAAGAACTTAGGCCGAGCTCTCTCACCATTTTGAGCTGTGCGTGTTATATTTGTACTCAAAGTGGTGGGACCACAGTTTATTGCCGAATCCGAACGGCGAGTGAGAGCTTTTCATAGGCAATGTTTTACTCTCGTAGGTTTGCTGCCATTTACTGCCGAGAGGTAGCGCGGTATAGAAAAATGTTTCTATGAAAAGATGTTGTTAGCGCCAGTCCAGACTTGAACCGGGTCTTTTCGTCTCGCAGTCCAACGCACTAACCACTGAACTACCGCGGCTACTGAACAATTGTGTGTTTTAGTTAATTTCCAAAAACAAATAAACGCCGACAATCGTTCAAAACTCTTTTGTACGTTGAGAATGTTCGATATAAGTATATCGAACAAATAACTGTGACCTTGATTTTGCTTAACACCAAAGCAAATTTGCTATAAAACACAATCTATTATCTTCTGTAGTGATATCTAGATATAGTTGCCTGCACAGAAAAAAAATTATCTATTAGATGAGTATAAAAAAATATTATGAATTTTTTCACCAACTACCAGATTTATCGAATTGATACCACCGTTCATTAAATGACATATTGATGAATATATTCATTATATATATGAAATTATTCGTACTATCGGACACCATAGTGAAGATCGAAATATTCAAAACAATGAATTTGAATCGTCATATTGATGAATTTGTTCATAATATTTATGAATATATTATTTTTTTTACGAATTTTTCAAAAAAAAAATTTTTTTTTAGAAAATAATTCGAAAAAAAGTGTTGTTGTAAAAGTTTTATTTAAAAAATAACAGAAAAAATAAAAAAAAAATGTATCAAAAAAAAAATCGAAAAACATTTTTTCTAAAAAAAAATTTTTTTTATTGAATTGAATATATATTTCCAAATAAAATCGAGCTCTGGTAATAAACTAAAAATGTGAATATGCCATTTGTTGGAAAATTTAGTCACTATTTCATCAGTTTCTATAGTAGTCTTGTATATTTCAAGATAATTTGTTCCGTACAAATAGTACTTAAAGTATATAGATTATATTTATCTGCAAGGGCGTCGTACATATACACATACTCAGCACATCTTCAAGACACTCTTTTTGTATTGCACATAATTTGCATTTTGGCAACGAAGCACATACCAACCTTTTTGCAGGGCATTGACGCTGTCAGAATGTCCAAAACGTTTAACTCACCAACCAAATGACAGTCGCTTAAAAGACGTTTTAGCCAAATTGTATAGTGAGCCAAGAAGCGACCAATCAATTTCCAGTATGCTGTGTGAGAATTAAATGATGACGTCGTCGTCGTTCATCGTTTTCGCCATGATGCCTCTACCAAATACGGACACTTTTGCGCAATAACCAAATAAATGCGAATTGTTGTTTTAAGATCCTTTCGCTTTTTTTTGTATTCTGTACGAAAATAAGTACCTCCTCTTGTTGTCCGCCCCTTTTTGGCAACAGCGGCTGTACATAAAACGCAATCATCATCGCTAAATCACCTGGTTGATAGATTCCAATTTTCTTCATAAGCAATTATCACCCAAAAGGGGAAACAATTCACAGCTTTACAAGAGCAACAACGACAGAGGCAGCAGCAGTTGCAATTGCAGCAACTGTTGTTGTTGTTGTTGTCGTTGTTGATGTTGCATTTGTTGTTGCTGCTGATGCCAAAGGTGTTGCGCATGCGCAACGATGTGCGAAGTTACTTTTGCGACTATGCTACAAAGTGGTTTCATTGCTGTCTTCCAATTTTTTTTTGTTGTTCACTTGTTGTTGCTGTTAAACAGGCAACATTGTTGTTGTTGTTGCCGAACTGCGAATGTTGCCACTTGCATAAGATAACAAAAACCACAACAACAAAAAGTATGATCCCGACTCTCTGAACACACGTGATTATCTTGTCAACACAATTCACAATGTGTTTTCCATTCCCATCGACTTTTGTCGACAATTCAAAGGATTAATTTCAACGCAATATTGTTGGATATTTCAGCTGCTAGTCAATTTTTTTCTTCATTTATTTATATCATTTAATTCATTTATTTTCATAATCAGTTTTTTATATTTCGCTCATAAGAGATTTCCAGAACTTAACCGAGAGCTTCAGAATTATAGAACTTTGTATACAAATCTTTAAAAAAAAATACCAAATATCATTGAACAGACAATTCCCAAGTTTACGTCAGATAATCAGAGAATTGCTAAGTCCCGGATTTCGGATACTGTACAGTAAAGTATAGCTTCCCGAAATATGTACCACTAAAAATTTATAAAGGTTAAATTCCAAATGTCCATGTTATTTATTCTTGTTATGGTCGGGTACATCTCAGCCCAAGACAAGTCATATCAAGACAACCTATACCAAGATACCTTATAGCAAGCCATATTAAACCAATGGATATATCATGCCAAAGGTCACCACATACCAAAATATCATATTCCAATACCCCACATACCAATGAAAACCTTATACCAATGGTTACTTTATATCTAGACACCTCATACCAATGGAACCTTAAAACGATATACCTCATAACAATATACATCATACAATTGAACACCTATACCACTGGACACTTCACACCTAGACACCTCTTACCAATGGTGATTTATATCAATGGACACCCCATACAAACGGACACCACATACAAAGATACATCTCATACCAAAAAAACTTTATACTAATCGATATCTCATACCTATTTACACTTTCTACCTAGACACCTCACACCTCATACCAAGAAACCTTATAACAAGAGACCTCAGACCAATGGAAACCTCAAAACAAGACACATTACAACAAGACACATTATAACATTTAATAGCAACAAACACCTCATACGAACGGACATCTCATACAAAGACACATCATACCAACACATTATACCTATATATCATACAAATGAACACCCCATACTAACAGACATCACTTACAAACGTAAACATCATACCAAGACACTTCATATTAATGTACATATCATACTATAACTAGACTCCTCATACCAAAACAACTCATAGCAAGACACCTCATAACAAGACATCTCATACCAAACGATATCTCATACCAATGAACATATCAAGACTTCATACCAAGACACCACATACCAAGAAATCTCTTACCAAAACAAAGCATACCAAAGAAATCTCATACTAAGTCAGCTCATTCTAGGACATATCATACCAACCGATATGTCATACCAATTAACATTTCATATCAAGTCAGCTCATTCTAGGACATATCATACCAACCGATATGTCATACCAATAAACATCTCATATCAAGACCAAAACACCTCATACCAAGACATTTCATATCAACGATAACTCATACCAAGAGACTTCAATAAAAAACCTCCAAACCAATAAAAATCTAATATTATCAAATACCTCATGCCAACGAAGATCTCATACAAAAACTCATCATACCAATGGAGATCAGATATCAACGGATACTAACGAACATCTTATACTATATATACATCATACCAATGAATATCTAATATCAACAAACACCTCATACCAACGGACACCGCACACAAAGACACATCATACCAATGAAGACCTCATATCAATGGACACCTCATACCAACGGACATCACATACAAAGTTACATCTCATACCAAGACACTTCATACTAATGGACAACTCATACCAATTAACACACCTCATAACAAAACAGCTCATACCAAGACTCTCATACCAAGAGACCTCATACCAAGACACCTCATACCAATGGAAACCTCAAAACAAGACACTCCATACCATCATACCAGTGGACATATCAAATCAACAGTCACCTCATCACATCATACCAATGGAGATATTATATCAACGAACACATCATACCAACAGACACTTCATACCCAAACACATCACCCCAATGCAGATCTCATATCAACGAACGCATTGACAAGACACCTCATACCAAGATACCTCATACCAATGGAAATCTTAAAACAAGACACCAAATACCAATATACATCATACCAATGATTTTCTAATATCAACAAACACCTCATACTAACGGACATATCATACCAATATCAATGGACACCTCATACCAACGGACACCACATAGAAACATCGAATCAAGAGTATCTCATTCCAAGGCACCCCATTAGTATCTCTTAACAATTAACACACCTCATAACAAAACACCTCATACCAAGATTTCTCATACCAAGAGACCTCATACCAAGACACCTCATACCAATGGAAATCTCAAAACAAGACACTCCATACCATCACACCAGTGGACATATCATGTCAACAGTCACCTCATACCAACGAACACCTCATCACATCATACCAATGCAGATCTCATATCAACGAACATTTCATATGAACGGACACTTCATACATTGACATCTCATACCAAGACAACTTACCTCATAACAGCCTCTTCGTACTAAAGGACATCTCATGCCAATTGACAGTTCCTAACAAGACACATCATACCAAGAGACCTCATACCAATGGAAACTTCAAATCAAGACAACTCATACCATCATACCAGTAGACATCTCATATTAACAGTCACCTCATACCAACATACATCTCATACAAAGACATCATACCAATGGAGATCTCATATAACCGAACACTTCATATAAATGAACACTTCATACATTTATATCTCATACTAAGCCACCTCATATCAAGACTCATCTAGCATAAAAGCTAAATTTTTACGAAAGGGAGACTCATAATAAGTTCTTATTATGTCTTTCTCGTAAAACGACTTATGATGCATACAAAAACTCGAAATTCAGTACACCTATATGCCAGTTAAATGATATTGTATTATAGGTATTACAACGGAACTTGTTCGGGGAAAATACATACTTGGCCTGATTCCAACAGTTTGTGTGTTGTCTCATTCTACTCGACAATCGAATCAATAGTTCACTCGGCTTTCAACAGAACTAAGCATTACAGAGCGAGAGAGCGAGAGATTTTCGGTCGCACAATACGTTTGTGATATAATCACCGTGCTTCTCGACTTTTTGATATGGAAAAATTCCAGACTAAGATCTACCGACAATACTACATCTTTCCTTCCTTCAGTTAACGGGTACTTTTTCTACGATCAACGATCAAAAATATACTAGGGTCATTACTGAGAACTGCTCTTCGTATTTTTAACTTGACTGTTTTCCCTGCGTCTGTTTTATCCGAAATTTTTATATTTGCAAATTCAAGACAAAGATCCACTTACACTACTCTTCTCTCCCTTTAACCCAAACCTTTCATAAGATCAGCGATCAAAATTGTACTCAAACCATATGATCAGTTATGATCGGAAACTGATCATTGCATTTTTACCTTGCCATAATCCAACCACTTTCATGACAAACATGATCAGTTCTTCCCTAATAGGTTAAATTTCTACTAGGGATTTAAATTTTAATCAATAATGCGAATTATCATTAATTTAATTCCTAACATGAATTAAGGCAGCTCATATTTTAATCGTTTAATCGGTTTACTATTTCTCAGTTTAGTAACATCCATCACTAGTCGAAAGTTTTTTGTGTTTAAGAAAGCAAACAGAAAAAAAAGATAAGAAAAGCATAATCTCTTAAATGCTAAATCTATGAATGCTGCGTGGGTGTAGCGACTGCCCAGTTAAGTTATCATTAACGATAGTTCGAACACCGACAATAGCCAACAACCAGCACCATAACTGCCCACATATTTTTGGGCGCCACACATAAATCTCCTGCCAGAAAAACCAAATCTTACACATCTTACGGTCTAAGTCATTAATTAATGTTAACTGTCAAAAAATACGACGAACTGACATAGGTACTGACATGGACTTTGAGGCAGAGAGAACTACGAAATACCTAGAAAATGTGGAAAATAATGAAATATGTTAAATTTTAGAACAACAAACGTTTTTTTTTTGCAAAATGTGTTGTAGTAGTTTTTGTGGTTTATATGGCAACAATGCGCAGGCGTGCGACATGACAGTTCAGCCAGTCAGCCAGTCAGCCAGAGCATCGTCTGTTTGTCTAACATGGTCAAGATGTGGTGGATAAATTATGAAATGTCAATGGACAACAAGCGCACGAACAAGATAACAACGTGTGTGACAAATCTTTTTAACATTTTATAAATTTAAAAACTTCAACAACGACGACGACATACATTGGAGAAAACTTAACTCTGATAGAGATACGATTGAAACTACAATGTACGTAGGCATGACTGCTCTTGTAGGGTCTTGTAATGCAAAAAGAAACATGAAATATAGATTTATATAGACTCTATGCATTGGTCTAATAAAAGGACAATGTTTGGTGCTTTGGTTTTAATCCTAAATAGTGTACACTGCTATTTGCAATTGTCGTTCATGTAGTTTAGGATTTCAAATTGAGTTAAATGTTGGACAATTTGCGGCAGAGCATGTAGACTGATATCATGATGAAATTTTACGGAAATGTTTAATATGTTCTCAACATATTTTCGTGTAATTGAAGAATAGGGTTGTAGTCAATTTATACAACTGTAGGGTTCATTTAAGGAGTAAGTTATATGGGTAAATGTCTATATAGACAAAATTTAGAGGAAATCAGTATATAAAGAATATTTTCCAAATATGTAAGTGTAGTATGAGGTAAATGTACAAACATGAAAAATAACACATTTGGAGTTTGACCTATTACACCTATTTTCATTTCCAGGCAGCATTCTTTTAGTGTTCAAGTAATTCTTCGAACTAGCACTTCTTGTTTTCTGTAATCGATATTTAATCCAACAGATAGATATACAGAAGGATATACAGACGGAAATATAGATGCATTAATTCCGGAAATGAAGCAAATCAATAATTTATCAGCTAGGGTAATATGCCAAAGGGACGAATGTGTA
Source organism: Dryomyza anilis (assembly GCA_951804985.1). Lineage (NCBI taxonomy): Eukaryota > Metazoa > Arthropoda > Insecta > Diptera > Dryomyzidae > Dryomyza > Dryomyza anilis. The sequence continues at coordinate 13,928,776 of OX638134.1, read as the reverse complement.
ATTTTTCATATTTTCTTTTTTATATATTTTTGAATGTAGTTTTTTCTCAAGCATACTGTGTCAAAATAGTGTGTAATTTTGTTAGATATTTCTAGTCCTAAAACACAAAACCAAAAAGGGCAAATTTGAAATATTTAAAATCTTGTCATGCCAAAAGGGCGAATCTTTTAGTTTTTTTGCCATAACTTTTTAGTGGTATAAGATAAAATTGTAGTGTAAAAGCATTAATTGTTTGTTTATAAAGCAGCTATCGATTTGCATCATTTTTTTTTTGAATTTTTATCATTTGCAAGAAAAATGTTTGACAAATTATTTTTAAATAATGTTGGCAATCGATAGGTGCTTTAAAAACAAACAATTAATGCCTTTACACTACTATTTTATTTTGCACCAATAAAGAGTTATAGCCAAAAAACAAAAATATTTGAATTTTGGTCAAGATATAACCACACAAAATCCAAATTTAAAACTCAGTCAGTTGTCCAAATTGTAAGATAATTTCTATATTTTATGATAATTGATGAGTATACCAAAATAGCAAAAAAAATTGAAAAAATAATATTTGTTACTAGTTTTTAAAGCACTTCAGACAATAAAAACTGTTAAAATATACTATACAATATTGTAAAATTAATGAGTTTTGTGGAATTTTACTATGATGAAAATCTCCAATTATATGCGGAAGTATAACACGTGTTCGTTTGATGATTCCAACAAAAGTGCGTAAACAACGTTGTGCATTATGTCGCATGTAAGCCTTAAAGTATGCAACAAAAAACAAACGAAGCCATTTTTATTGTCGGCACGCTGTCTGTTGCTGTTGCAGTTGTTTATTGTCAACAATATCGCTTCAAATATACGAATGTGCTGTAATTTTACGTTTATTTAACGTAGTGAATAAATGAAAAATCAAAAAATAAAAAAATAAAAATTGCAAAAAGAATAAATGAAATAATGAGAATGAGTGTTGATCGCTCGAACAAAAAAAAAAATGGTAAAGCATGTTGTACGCTGATAATAACAATAAAAACGACGCGCAAAAGTGTGTGACATTAACAGCAACAACAACATGTTGTAATACAGGGCATCAGCGGCGGCGGCAGCAGCAGCAACAACAGCAGGCAGGTGTTGAGGTTGACAGCATCAAAGTGCCAGCGGGTGGTGCGTGAAACAAGCGGCCGGGCGGGCGGCACAGGAGGCTCGGTGAAAAACGAGCGCGACAATATGTACAACACGATTATTGAGGCAATAATTTGTGTGACGGCTGACAGATGGAGCTGCAATAACAGCGACAACAATAACGACGACAGCGACAATAACGACGACGCCAACAGCAACAACAACAGCAACAATTTACACAAACAAACAAATAAATAAATAAATAAATAAAAAACAATTGACTGCATGAATGAACGAACAAACGAAAGACATATGAATGGATTTGGAGGTTCGAACTTCGAAGGTTTGGCCGTTTTCATGTGGATGCGTTTGGCATCCGAATCACTGAAAAATGTTGCCCGCTCACCACATAACAAACAAATAAAATGATATTAAATAAATAACAATATTGACAGCAACATTGTATACGTTTCGTGTGCCTGCAACAACATGTTACGCTATCCCCAAAAGAATTCTTTGCAAAGTGTTGCTCCCGCAGGGAATGTAGGTGTTGGCGACACTATAGTTAGTGCATAAATTAAGACAGTTACCAATAAGTGAACAAAAAACTATATATAATGTTTAAATTTAACAATATTACATGTTTAAATTAAAATTTATATCAAAAAAATGTTGCGACAACCAGAAATACTGCAGTGCCAAGACAAACACAATCTCATTTTTTTTAATAAACCAATTTGCAAAAAAAATTGAGAATTATACGAATAAAATCAATTGAAAATTATACGAAAAAAATAAATTAATTAAAAATTAAAAAAAAGTTACAAAAAAAATAAAAAAAAAATCTCTATTTTTTATTCTTTTTATTTTCATCTTTTCAAAAATATAATTTCCGTAAAGTTTTTTAATTGTTATTTTTTTTCGTATACTATTTTATATTTTATTTTTAATTTTTATGATTTTTATATTTCTAGAAAATTAATTTCTAATACATTATGTATTAAAATCAAGTCAAACAAATGCAAATGTCGGGATAGCTCAAATAGTTATACCCTACTTAGCCAAACATAATTATTTAATATTTTCTACTTACAATTTTTTCTAATAAAACAATATGCAAAAAAATTGAAAATTATACAAAAAAAAAAACCCCAAAAATTAGTAAAAAAAAAATATTTTTTTAAATTTCATCTTTTCGTAAATATAATTACTGTAAAGTATTTAATTGTTAATTTCGTGTACTATTTTATTTTTAATTTTTGTATTTCTAGAAAATTAATTTCTAATACATTATGTATTAAAATCACGTCAAATAAATGCAAATGTCGGAATAACTACTACCGACTAGTTATACAAACAACATGATCTTCCATTTTCATGTTTCTCCATGCTCATATCGTCACTGTCATGCCATAGGAGCGAATGTGAATTTTTAAAAATGTTGTAAAATAAAATTTTAAAGTTTGAAATGCTTTAAAAATTAGTCAAATTTAGTTTTTAATTCAACTTTTTCTGTTATTTTGGTTTATTCATAGATTATTATAGCATATATAAAATATCCTTGGATTTGAACAAATTACTGAATTATAAATAAGGATTTTGTAAGACTATATCCTGATCAAAACGCAAATATTTTTGTTTCTATGCTATAACTTTTTATTAGCGCAAAATAAAATAGTAAAGTAAAGGCAATAATTATTTGCTTTTAAAGCACCTATCGACTGGCATCATTATTTACATTTTAAATAATAAAAAAAAAATAAAAAAAATTTTATTTATTTTGCCAAACATTAATTTGCCATTTGTTATTTGCCAGAAAAAGTTTGACAAAATATTTTTAAATAATGATGCCAATCGGTAGGTACTTTAAAAAGATACAATTAATACCTTTACACCACTATTTTATCTTGCAATAAAATTAAGTTATGCAAAAAACGAAGAAATTGGAAAAATTTTAAATATTGAAATGCCAAAAGGGCGAATCAATTAGTTTTTTTGCTATTGCTCTTTATTGGTGCAAGTTAAAATAGCGATGTAAAGACATTAATTATTTGATTTTAAAGCTGCTATCGATTGGCATCATTATTTAAAAAAAAAAAATGAAATTTTTCTTGCAAAGGTTAAAAATTTTAAAAAATATTTTAAAATAATGATGGTAATCGATAGGGGCTTTAAAAACAAACAATTAATACTTTTACATCACTATTTTATCTTATACCAATAAAAAGTTGTGTCAAAAAAACGAAATGATTCACCCTTTTGGCATGACAACATTGTTAATTGTTCGAATTCGTCCTTTTGGTTTTGTCTTTTATTGCTAGACATATCCAAAAAAATCACACTATATTTTGGCACAGTACACTTGAGGAAAAACTACAATAAAAAATGTAAAAAAAACGCAAATGTCAAAAATTATACATTCGCTCATTTGGCATGATAGTGACTATATATTCCTGTTCATAATCATAATTTTAGGTTAAATGTTGTCCTGCGATTATTCGCATTATAAAGCTTTCAAAGTATATCTTAAAGTATCTCACACCACTTTTGAAGTCATCAAAAATGTTAATTTTGTTATTTTTACTTATGCTCCAAGTGATTGTTACTGATCGCTATGTGTTTTTGTAGTATGTAGCCTTTTTTTTCATTGTTGTTTTTTCTGAAGTTTTATTTTTAATGTTGTTACTGCCCAGTTTTGTTTTAATGCCGCACACCAGCAACATTTCGAATACGGTTAACATGAAAAATCAATTTTCGATCATGTTAAATGCAAATACCATTCGGACATGGATCGTCGGTTCCTCTTCTTTTTCATAGTTTTGCAACACTTTGTTTTTTATTTTAAACTGTGGAATGTATTTCATCTATAGATTTATACATTTTTTTTTGTTGTTTTCAATTTGTAAATGTTGCCACAATATGTAGCACAATCAAGACTTATTTGCCTTTGAAGTCTTTGATCCATTTGGTAGCATTCGAGTAAAGGATTCTAAAAATTATAAGTAAAAATGTTTTGTTACAGTGAGATTTTTATATAGAATGCAACCATTTTTGTGAATTTTAACATGTGGCAAGTATAATGCACTTTATGTAGGTCTGTATTCTAAATTCATATCATACACAGAGAAAAAAATATCTTTTGGCATGTGGCTGGTTAGTTACAAGAACCAACATCATTTGATTAAAATGAATTTTTTTCATGTTTCTTGAGGGAACTGCCATACTCGGTTGGCACCTTAAATATTACCATATTCAACACACTCTAAATTGTTCGAAATTGATTGTAGTATTGAATGCTATTCTGACTTTAAGAACCGACTTAGCAGTTGGGAGAACCGAAAATTTGATTGTGAAAGAAGTTGGCAACCGTGCGTAAGATTTCTAATCTCTCAGAAATAGATGGTGTTTAAGGAATTTCTAAATCTGTTCCGGTGCTTGCTCCAATTTTTTAAAATAGCGGTCCCGGTTCTGATTCCGATTCCGGTTCCAACCAGATAAAAAAATATACGGGTTACGATTTCGGTTCCATACTTTTTTTTAATAGTGGTTTCTGTTCTAAAAATCTAAAAGATTCCTGTTTATATTCTGGTTTTTTGCGATGCCTGACAGGGACTAAAACCCTTTGGATTATCGGTGCCGTTTCTGGTTCCAGGATTTTTCAAAGAGCGGTACCGATTCTGATTCCAACAAAGAAAAAAATGTTGGTCTCTGATTCCGGACCACACATTTGTATTAATAACAGTTCAAGTTCCGGTTCTAAAAATCGTAACGGTTCCGGTTTATATTCTGGTTTTTTGTGGTGCCTCACAGGGATTAAAACTTTTTGTAAAATCGGTTCTGGTTCCAAGATTTTTAAATTAGCGGTTCCGGTTTCGATTCCGATTCCAACCAAGAGAAATGTTAGGTTCTGATTTCGGTTCCACACACTTTTTTTAATACGGATTCTGGTTCTAAAAAACCAAACGGTTCCGGTTTAGATTCTGTTTTTTAAGATCCCTCACAGGGCTTAAAACCCTTTGGTTCTGGATCAAATATTTTTAAAATAGTCCTTCCAATTCCGATTCCAACCAAGAAAAAAATGCTGGGTTCTGTTCCCAGTTCCACAAACCTTTTTTTAGTAACGGTTCTGGTTCTAAAATTCGAAACGGTTGCGGTTTGATTTTTGTTTTTTTGCGGTCTCTGCCAGGCACTAAAACCCTTTAAAAAATAGGTTCCGTTTCCAAGATTATAAAAATAGCGGGTGCCATTCCATCCAACATTATTGAGCTCTGATTCCGGTTCTATGTGTTTTTTAATAACGGTTCCAGTTCCGGTTCTAAAAATCGAAACGGTTCCGGTATAGATTCTGTTTTTTGCGGTGCCTGACAAGGACTAAAATACTTTGAAAAATCGGTTCTGGTTCCAAGATTTTTAAAAGAGCGGTTCCGATTCCGATGCCAACCAAGAAAAGAAGTTGGGTTCTGATTCCGGTTCCACACATATTTTTTTTTTTTAAATGGTTCTTGTTCTAAAATCGAAACTGTTTCGGGTTAGATTCTGTTTTTTGCGGTCCCTGACAGGGACTAAAACCTTTTGGTTTTAGGTTCTGGTACTGGATTCCAACCAAGAAAAAAATACTGGGTTCTGATTCCAGTTCCACACATTTCTATTAAATAGCGATTTTGGTTCCAAAAATCGAAACGGTTTCAGTTTAGATTCGGTTTTTTTGTTGGTGTTCCTGACAGGGACTAAAATCCTTTGGAATATCGATTCCGATTTTGGTTACAAGATTTTTAAAATACCGGTTCCGGTTCCAATTCCAACCAAGAAAAAATACTGGGTTCTGATTCCGGTTCCACACATTTCTTTTAAATAACGATTCCGGTTGCAAAAATCGAAACATTTCCGATACCGGTTATTAGCGGTCCCTGGTATTCATAAATCATTAATTCTACAGTTTTCGGTTTAAAGTTGCTGTTACACGATATGCTAAATTTCAGGGTGCACCAATCAATGGTACGGCATTCCAGATAATTCAAATTTCTAAATTTAGCTAACGCTACAAATATATTTGATATTGATCTAATGGTATTCTGTACCTTTTGAACATATCAGAAAGGGCACAGTAACACATTAATGGTACAAATTCCTTCAATAACTCGGAATCGAAATTTTTGTCATTCTACGAAGAGTTCCTTAGTTCATGTTCCCAAAAGAAACATAAACGATACGGTTCCGTTTCCAATTTCCTTATTTCCCGTACCACTGATTCATATAGCGCATACCGCATTGCGACAAGATCGCACAACGTTCACACAAAACTTTGACGCATTTATCGCGATCGTGTTGTGCTGTGCTGTGTTGTGCTTTGCTGCTCGATGAGTGATCCACGGTTGGTTCGTGCATGAGCTTGCCCAATGTCAGAGCATTTTTTGTTGTGGGCCAGATAGAGATGATCATTCATACCAAACCATACCACGAACAAAAGCGGCACAGAAATCAGCATAACATGCCGTGTCGCTACATTTGAGTATCGACCCTTTAAAGGCACTTCGTCATCATCATTTTGTGCCAGATATCAACATGATCGACTGGAGAACAGATCGGACCAGAAAACAGAACGGCCAGAGAGAGAGAGACCCAGCTCAACGAACATTCGAATAGCCAGTCAATTCGTCTGCCATAAAGTGCGCCAAAAAAAGAAAACTATTTGATTTTTTTAAATATTTTTTGCTTAATATATAAAAAGTCGCTGTTGATTTTGTGCTGTTTACAAGAACGCGAACTCTTTTAAATTGGCCACGAGCATTAATCGTTCTTCATCTTGTTTTCGAAAACGACAAGTTAATAACAGAGGACCAAAAACCATACAACATCGTGGAGGCACAAATCGAAAATCCAGCAGAGCACTGGAGACAATCGCTATGTGATGCAGCGGCTGCTCACTGTCAAAAAGCATCAGATGTTCGGTCAGTCGGGTATGGTGGTGGGCAGGCCAGACAGACAGCGATATACATTCTGAACTACAAAGTCGTCGTCGTCGTCGTCGCCGTATCTGTTTTTCGTCTTCTCAGCACTCATGCATTCATTCAGTCAGTCAGTCCGTCAGTTAGCTAACCAGCCCAGCTAGTCTTAGGCAGTCCGTCGAAGCAGTGAAATGTTTGGGCGTTTTTGAGATGAATTCCAAGTGATTGCGCTTCGACGGATTTCGGCGTACATGGGATATATTCATTTTTTTTTTTAGTTTCTCTGAAATTAGGCGCTGGACATGATGACACTCGAGCGCATTTTGGAGTGGGTAGTACGAGTAGATGATATGAAGAGACATTGTGTTGGTTTTTATGTCTCTATTAATAAAACACATTTTATAACATAAGTATTAGATAGATTGTTTATAGCAGTAACTATGCCATTGCAAAGAAATTATTGCGATATTCCGAACAATTTTCCGATATCGATGCCCGTTTTCAGACTGATACCCACACTAAATATTGACCCCATCAACCGTGCATTGTCCGCTCTATAACACTTCGTGATCGTTATATTTCCCATGTTTTTAAAAATTGATACCCCTGAAATCAGCGTGTCAACTCTTAGTACTTAGACTTCATAACTAATTGACTTTGGTTTGTAAAAAAATATGTTTTATACTTCATAAAATATTTGGCCTTAAAGCGCTCACGAATCCACCACTGTGGCTCTATCAGCGCCAATGCTGCGACAGCGGCAAACTCTCATAATAATGATGCTGCCGCTGTTGGAGTCCCTCATGATCACTCACGTCACATCAAGGCATCACAAGGAATTCACCCCGGTAGTGAAAATAACTAGACACAAATAAAATTCTTTTATACAATTTTGAAGTCACAATATTTTTAATATATCGTCGTTGTAGAACGAAAAGTCACAAAATACATTTTTATGAAAAACTTTAATTTCGAGTTTGTTGATTAATATTATTATAAGTAATTGATGCAAGTTTAAAGTTTAAATATCAATTGATACATTTACATTTTCTTATCATGTGGTAAAAAAATTTAGATCATCGATTAAAAATTGACAGATATATAACGATTTTTGTAAATGAATATTTGGTATTTTGAAAATGTATTTGGTGACTTTTCGTTCTACAACGACGATATGTAATCTATGAAAGGATTGTCTAAAGAAGTTTTGATTGGGTCTCGAATTTTCGAGTGCTAAGCTGAGTTACTAAACTTTCCGGTTTTCGTCTTTTCTTTCCCGGAAGATTGGCTCGACTAACAAATAATATCCGGAAAAGGATTTGTCGCGGCGCAGAATTGTCTCGCAAATAAATCTCTGGAGAACATTTTCCGGGAAATGGAATTCTCGGAGATGAAATGTTCAGAGAAAAATTGATATGTTCTCGAATTTTCGAATTCTGAAGTGAGTTACTAAATTTTCCGATTTTCGAGCATTTATTCCGGACGATTTATAGGCAGAAAAATTGTCTCAAGTAAGAAATATTTTCGCGAAGCACTGTCTTGGACCAAATTCACCGAGAACAATTTATCCGGGAAAAAAATGACCAGAGAGGAATTGAGCATTCATTCGGCATTCCTTCCCAGTTAAATATCTCGGAGAAGAATTGTCTCTAGGAAGAATTGTTTCGCAAACAATTTTCCGAGGTAACATTTTCCAGGAAACCGTTGTGTTGAGGAACATTTTTTCGGAAATGAATTGACCACATCCCTGGTCAAGAATTGTTCGAAAATGAATTTACCGGGTATCGAACTTTCTTTTGATGAAGTGAATTACTAGAATTTCCGTGTTTCACGAATTTATTTCCTAGACAATTGAGTTGGAGATGATTTATCTCTAGGAAGAATTGTCTCGCAAACAATAGTCAGAGGAAGAATTTTCCAGGAAACCGTCGTGTAGGGTAAGAATTTTTCGAAATAGATTAGACCACATCACTGGTCAAGAATTGTTTTGAAATGAATTTACCGGGTATCGAACTTTCGTTTGATGAAGTGAATTACTAGAATTTCTGTGTTTCGAGAATTTCTTTCCTGGACATTTGGCTCGGAGAAGATTTATCTCTAGGAAGAATTGTCTCGCAAAACATACTCTGAGGAAGAATTGTCTCGCAACCTATAGTCAGAGGAACAATTTTCCATGAAATCGTCGTGTAGGATAAGAATTTTTCGAAATAGATTTGACCACATCACTGGTCAAGAATTGTTTTGAAATGAATTTACTAGGTATCGAACTTTCGTTTGATGTAGTGAGTGATTAAAATTTCTGAGTTTCGGGAATTTCTTTCGTGGACAGTTGTTTCGGAGTAGAATTGTCTTTAGGAAGTATTGTCTCGCATATAATTCGCCGAGGTCGAATTTCCTCGCAAACAATTTTCCGTGGTAGAATTTATCAGAAAACCGTCGTGTAGTGGAAGAAATTTTCGGAAAAGCATTGACCACATTCCAAACTTTCGGGTGCTGATATGAGACAAGAATTTCTAGGTTTCGGACACTTTCTTTCCGAACAAATGTCTTGGAAAAGAATTGTCTCAGCGAAGAGTTATCTATCAAAAAATGATCCGTGTAAAAGTGGTCCAGGAAGTAGTGAAAGAATTTGTCGGAAAAGCATCGACCACATTCCAAACTTTTGAGTGCTGAGGAGAGACGAGAATTTCCAGGTTTCGGGTACGTCCTTTTCAAACAAATATCGCGAAAAATAATTGTCTCAGCGAAGAGTTATCTTTCAAAAAATGATCCGTGTAAAAGTGGTCCAGGAAGTAGTGTAAGAATTTTTCGGAAAACCATTGACCATATTCCAAACTTTTGAGTGCTGCGTTGAGACAAGAATTTCCATTTCGGGCACTTCCTTTCTCCAAACAAATTTATCGGAAGAGAATTGTCTCAGCGAAGAGTTATCTCTCAAAAAATGATCCGTTTAAAAGTGGTCCAGGAAGTAGTAAAAGAATTTGTCGGAAAAGCATTGACCACATTCCAAACATTCGAGTGCTGAGGTGAGACGAGAATTTCCAGGTTTCGAGCACTTCCTTTCCGAACAAATTTCTCGGAAAAGAATTGTCTCAGCGAAGAGTTAGCTCTCAAAAATGATCCATGTAAAAGTGATCCAGGAAGAAGTGGAAGGATTTTTAGGAAAAGCATTGACCACATTCCAAACATTAGAGTGCTGAGGTGAGACGAGAATTTCTAGGTTTCGGGCACTTCCTTTCCGAACAAATTTCTCGGAAAAGAATTGTCTCAGCGAAGAGTTATCTCTTAAAAAATGATCCATGTAAAAGTGGTCCAGAAAGTAGTGGAAAAATGTTTCGGAACAGCATTGACCACATTCCAAAGTTTCGAGTGCTGAGGAGAGACGAGAATTTCCACCTTTCGGGCACTTCCTTTCTGAACAAATGTCTCGGAAAAGAATTGTCTCAGCGAAGAGTTAGCTCTCAAAAATGATCCATGTAAAAGTGATCCAGGAAGAAGTGAAAGGATTTTTAGGAAAAGCATTGACCACATTCCAAACATTCGAGTGCTGAGGTGAGACGAGATTTTCCAGGTTTCGGGCACTTCCTTTCCGAACAAATTTCTCTGAAAAGAATTGTCTCAGCGAAGAGTTGTCTCTCAAAAGATGATCTGTGTAAAAATGGTCCAGGAAAGTTTTGTTTCGAGTATGCATTATCCAGAGATGAATTAACCGAATTCGAACGTACGTGTGCTGATGTGAGTTACTAAATGTTCTGGGTAACGGGCATTTCTCACCGGGCCAATTATCTTTCCGAATTTCCGAAGAAAAATTGATCAGCACACGAATTTTAGAGTGCTGCTTTAATAAAATTTTAAGTTTTCATATTGGAAAGGAATTACTCAGGAACAGTAATCATTTAATTCTTTGCCTCTTCGGTTTCAAAATTCGACTTCTACACATTATACATTTGGCGGATTCATTCCTCGACTTGATTTGTGATTTACAACTGGGTAGCTTGCCTTTCGACGACATTTGCTTTGACTGACACACACAAGGTCCATGCATTCCATGCTCGATTTGACCATTCCACGAAGCCTGCTAGTTCGTTGCCCAAGTCTTGTGTTTGTCCGTCCTTCTGAATGACTGACTGTCTTTTGGTATTGCATGTTCCCGACTTTGACTTTGTCATGAGTTGTTGAGTGAAACCCAGGCATATTTTGTCGATCACAATTTTTGGTTTTTGCACGCCCAGCTGATGATTTTGAGCGAAATTTGGTTTTAGATTGTTTTTGCTTGACGTGAAACGAGGCAAAACAAGACGGGTCTTGAGAGAAGTAAGGCTTTGTTGTGACTTGAATTTGTTTTTTTTTTTTTGTTATTTTTTTTCTTTTCTGACCAACATGCAATCAGGCTTGCATGATTTGACTTTTCGGTTAATTTGTTATCATCAGCAAGTCATCTCGTCTCATTACCATCAACATGCGTTGCAACGCTGAGCCGTCTTGCGCCGGAGTGTAGTTTTTTTTTGGAAGTGATCAAGAGGTTTTGTTCCCTTTAGCACAAAGGTGCTTGTTGCACTGCCAATATTATTAGAGCGCCGTGCTAGTGGCATGTTTCGTACGAAATGGGCAACGAGTTGAGGTTCGTTATTTTCTTTTTTTTAATTTTTGTCCTGGTTCTGATCTTTGCTTGACGCGGCCAGTATTAGCTGAATTCGTGTTGTTTGCCAGCAGTGCAGAGAATATTTCTAAAGAAAAAAAAATGGCAACCAAAAACATGTCGAAAGAAATCTGAATATTAAATATGGTTTTGCGATTGCGATAAATGTGGGTCTTGCACGAACTCACTCTACCGTTTTACACGGCGCGACTCGGTGCTCTCCCACCAAACTGCCTGCCAAAGCCTTTTTGGGGTCCCCATCATCAGCTGCAGCCACAACATAGTACCTACTACACAACACCGTAGTCCAAAACCACAAACGTAGTCATAATTTAATGAAGATTTTTTCAGTTTGTTAACTCGTGGCGTGCATCTGACGACTGACAGTATTTGTGTTCTTGTACTTATTTGTTATTTTTACGAACCGATAGGTCATAATTACAGAGTTCGCGTTGCTCATTTGAGTTTTGTGCCAAATCAGTGAGTGATTTTGAGGAATTTCATGTCGACGAGAAAGAAATCTTGTCAAGAGTTGAGGTCAAGATGGTTTTAAATGAAGTACTAATTAGGTGGTGAACCAGAACGAGAAGTTCGTGGTGTGGTGTATTGGAAAATTAAAACATTATTTACAGAAAATTATAGAACATACAAAATAAGCAATAAGTTATTCCATATCAACTCATTTTAATATATGAAAATCACTAAAAGGAAGTACTTATTAGTGATGGACAAATGCAAGAACAAGAAGGGCAGTCTTGTATTTGCTCTTGTTCTATCTGGATCGTTCCGGTTCTTGCATCAAAAGATCGATCTTGTTTTTGCAGACTCTGTTTTGTCTTTATAGCAGAAGTCTTGCAATATTTAGAATTCAAATTCTGTTATACACCTTGAATTTAAACAAGAACAAGAATGGTAGTCTTGTTCTTGCTCTTCCAAAGTCGGTCTTGTTCTGGCATCGGAAGGTCGATCTTATTTTTGCAGAGTCAGTCTTGCTCTTGCTTCTAAAAAAAAGAACAAGAATGGTAGTCTTGTTCTTGCTCTTCCAAAGTATTTTGGTGTTCTGGCATCAGAAGGTCGATCTTATACTTGCAGACTTAGTCTTGTTCTTGCTGCAAAAGTATTGCATATCATGCAATGTTTAGGAGTATAATTCTGTTAAAAGAAACTTGTACTTGCGCCATTGTTGGCAATGTTTGTCTTGTTATTGCTCTTTGTCTTGCAGATTCGTTTTTGTTCTTGCATCCGAATGTCGATCTGATTAATGTTCTTCTAAAAACTGTAAGAACAATATATATTCGTCTATTTTTCAATATTTTGAGTATTTGAATTGTTCTGCATATCAAGAGTAATTGCTCTTAGTTATTTTGTTGATACCTAAGAATATAATCTCTGCGTATATAGAATAAATGCTCTTAGTTACATCCAACATATCGATAGACAAGCACAGTAACATACAGATGGCGATGACAGATGGACATTGCAAAACAAAGCATAAGAACGAAAATTGCAGATAGAGCATGATCAATGAAAACAACGAAAGACACATGAAACGTGCTCTTTTTACGAAGAATACAGCAACAATTGTGAGTGTTCTTTTTTGTTTTTAATAGTCAATATATTAACTTTTCAAAATCCAGGAGAACAAAACTTATTTACTTTTTGGATAACTTAGTAATTTATTTCTTTATATAAATATTATAAATTTTAGAGTTTAACTAGCATTTTATTGATATTCTGCTATTTTTCATTCCAGCCGAATTCCTCTTCAGTTTTAGTAATTTATTTCACTCCGTGTACAAAATATTTTTTTTAGTTTTTTGATTAAATATATTTGTTAAAAAAATTTGAAAAAATTAATTTAAAAAAAAAAACTAAACATGTTTGATTTTTTTTTTATTTTTATTGACATTCATTCATAAAATTTATATATTTATAATTTATGAATTGTTCTTCAATATAATGAATAATGGTTTAAAGAAGAAAAATCTTCCATATGAAGACAATTTTATTTCTGAGTAAATACTTTTATAAATCAATTACTCAAATTTTTATTATATAGTTAGAAATTAATATATAGAAAGAAATCGCACTAAAAATTATCGAATTTGAAATTCGAATTCGGAATTTGGTTTGATGAACAAAATTCATCAATATGATGTATATATTTTGTATGTACCCTAAGCATAGGTAAAGAATTCATAACATTTACATAACATTTATATTATGATTTGTTCTTCAATAAAATAAATAATGGTTCAAAGAATAAAATTCTTCAATATGAACAAAAAATTTCCTGTGTAAATAGTTTTATAAATCAGATATTCATATTTTTATTATATAGTTTGAAATTTGATTTGAGGAATAAAATTCATCAATATGATGTACATATTTTGTATACATCATATATCTATTCATTAATGTGATGAAACACATATGCTTTCTTAAATTTATGAACACTTTTTCTGTCTTTCATCACATTGATGATGAATTCATAACATTTATGTTTTGTAGTATGATTTCTTCTGCAATACAATGAATCATAATTTGAAGAACGACATTTTTCAATGTGAAGACAATTTTTGTCTGTGTAAAAAGTTTTATAAATCATTTATTAAAATTTTGAATAAGTTGATGTAAATTTATATAAGTTGATGGAAATTTGATTTGATGTACAAAATTCATCAATCTGATGAACATATTTCATATTTGTGCTATATTTGTTCATTAATGTGATGAAACACATACGCTTCCATAAATTTATGGACACTTTTTCTGTCTTTCATCACATTGATGATTAATTCATAATATTTATGTTTTGGAGTCATCAATTTTATGAATTCTGTTTCAATGCAAGGAATCATAACTTTAAAAACGAAAATTTTTAATGTGAAAACAATTTTTGTGTTTGTAAATAGTTTTATAAATAAATTAATATATTTTTAATTAGTAGTTAGTGAGTTTTACTTACAAAATTTTAATATTTTTTAGCTTGTGAGAGTAAGAACGAGTGAAAAAAAAACTAAAAACTCAGGAAAACTACTAAGTATTCTGAATATTTTAGTGTTATATAAAATTTTCACCGCATTAACTGCTGATATGGGGCAAACAACTGCTTTTCCATAGAAATCTACATAAGTATAATTTTTCATAAAATATTATTTTAAATTTCTCTACATTTTCTTCTTTCTTCTCTGACCAAAAATAAAAAAAAAAACTTATCTTCATAATTTTCATTAAGCTTTTTCTTCGTTTTTTTTGTCACTTTTTCAACCTATTCATTTAATTATGTTGAGTCATAAGCATGCCATGACTTTGATGAATTGTCATACGACTGTTGGTGTTGCCCTCAGGTGTTGGGGGAATTTCGCATCTGTGACCCACCTTGTTTTCGTTTTTTTGTTTTGTAGTTTTGATTTTCATTCATGCCACCAAAACTTAATGCCTTGCCGCGTAGGGTCTTTTCTGAATGCTAAAAGAATCAATTAGTCACCGTTAGTGCTGCTGTTTCTTTGTGCCGTGGTCTCTGGGGCAGCAACATAATTAAGCAGGAAGTTTGTAATAAAAGTGGTGACGTTTTTTTTTTTTGTTATTCTGTTGAATTAATGGCTAATTAGCAAATTGATTAGTGGCTGATGTAGCTTTATTATTAAGAGAAAGTTATGATACGAAAGGTGTGTGGAAATGCAGTTTTTTTATTTTTTTTTAAATTATTTTAAATATTGATTGGTCTATTATATGTTATATTTAACAAAAATAATTAACAAAAATACAAAAAAAATTAAAAAATTAATCTTTTTTATTCATTTATTTTGATTTTTTTTTTTTCAAAATACTAATTAATTAATCTAATAAAAATTAAAAAATAAAATTATCAAAAAAAAAATTTTTTTTCGAACATAAATAATTTTTTTTTTCGAACCTAAATAAAAAAAAAATTCTAAAATAAAAATTCTAAATAAAAATATTTTTTTTTCGCACATAAATAAAAATAATTTTTTTTCGAACATAAATAAAAATATTTTTTTTTCGACCATAAATAAAAAAAAAAATTTCGAACATAAATAAAAATATTTTTTTTCGCACATAAATAAAAATAAATTTTTTTCGAACATAAATAAAAATATTTTTTTTTTCGAACATAAATAAAAATATTTTTTTTCGCATATAAATATAAATAATTTTTTTTCGAACATAAATAAAAATATTTATTTTTAAAACATAAATAAAAATATTTTTTCTCTAACATAAATAAAAATATAAATTTTTTTTCAAATATAAATAAAAATATTTTCTTTTTCGAAAATAAAAAAATTAAAAAAAATATATATATTTATTTTAATTTTTTTTTTACTCATTTATGCATTTTATAAGAAATAATGAACAAAAACTACTTGAGAATTATAAATATGGCAAAAAAATAGCGACAAAATAAATATTTTGATTGAAATTTTGATTTGAAGAACTACATTCTTATATATGATGTACTTAATATGATGAACACATACACTTCATCAAATTAAAGAACACTTTTTCAATCATTCAACAAATTGATAATGAATACATATTTGATGTTTTGTAATCATCCATATTATGAATTATTCTTCAATAAAATGAATCGTGGTTTGTACAACGAAATTCATCAATATGAAGAAGGTTTTTTTCTACCAACTACCAATAACCAGTATTCATCATATTTATGATTTCATTCATTGAACTAAAATCGTTATTTATTTAATTTTTAATATTTTTTATAATATCAAATTTCTAAAATTAGTCTTCATTTACATATTTATAATTCTAATAAGATTTATGATATTTAAATAAATATGTTTTGATAAACAAAATTCATCAATATGATGTACACTTGTTCATTAATATAGTAAAATGGAGTCTTGGCATAATTAGAAATTAAATATTATAAAACTTATAAGAATTATAAATACATAAATGTGTAAATATAGACAAACTTTAGTTTGAAATATGATGTTAAAAAAAAATATTTAAAATGAAAAACATTTAAATAATACGATTTTAATTTAATGAATGAATTCATCAATATGATGAATACTGGTTGTTGGTAGAATTTGTTTTTTTGTGTGAAGAACACATTTCCAGTCATTCATCAAATTGATGATAAATTCATAACATTGATGTTTTGTAGTAATCAATATAATTAATCCTATTTTAAAACAATGAATCAAGTTTTGAAAGTTGAATTTTTCCCGTCATAACCTCAGAACAATTTCTACTAGAATAATTCATTTTCATCTTAATATGTTCAAAGTATTTTAAAACACTGCCCCAGCACCGTCTTCATCTATTTTTGTTGTTTTGCATATTTTGCTCCCATTCTCCTGTCGTTTCATTACCTCTCCTTACCACGCAAAAAAAAATTGGTCTGCGGCATTTTGTATGACCGGCCATAATTCATGTTTTGAACGTTGTCAAATCCAATTTGTTTGATCACAAACCAAATTTACACTTCAGCCTTTGAGTACAGTGACCAGCGCTGCGCACAACGCGCTTTATTATAGCAGCAACAGCAGCAACAACATCAGCAAAAGCAGCAACATCAGCAGCACCTCATCAATTGGCGCGCCTGTTGCTGGCTCGCAGCTAGACTGCAACACTCTTCGACATTTCTGATTTGAGATGCGCATAGAGGCGCGCACAAGGCCACCTGAGACCCGGTCGTACTTCCTCAAGTAGCTATTGCGGGTTGCTTGCTAGCAACGTAGAGATGCAGCAACATGCAGTAACATGATATGTTGCAACAGTAACCAGCAGCAACAGCAGGCAGTGGCGATGGCGGTGGCAGCAATATCAGAGCTGCAACGCAAGTGCAGCAACAGCAACATAGTTGGCGCTGCAAGGCATATCAGCAACATTTGTTCGTTTTTTTTGCTGCAGCGTTCTTCTTACTCTTGACTCAATTCTGTCGCATCTGCAGTTGTTGTTGCTGCTGCTTGTGGCTACAAAGTGTGACTGTTGCTTCATCCACTTGCCGCAACGCCAGGAAGTCAACAGTTGGAGGAACAAAAAAAACTGTAGCAGCTTAAGCTTTGCGATCAGCAAAATGTAAAACAAGCGCGCGAAATATGATTTGGTCCAAATTGAGCTGGTTTTTTACGAAAGCAGCAAAACACACTCATCATAAACCCATAAATCTATTAAAAATAAATACTTGTACACGAAATATAATTATCTGAATTAGGAAGGAAAGAATTTCAAATCAGAGGACAACAGGGTTTATAAATCCTGAAAATAACAGCAAATTTAAGACATTCCCTTTTAATTTCAGTACCGATATATTGGTATAGATAGGTCTACCTTATTGCGATATTTTATTACACTGAAAAAAAAACCATTAATATTATGAATTTATTCATATATATTATGAATTTTTCTACCAACTATCAGATTTACCATATTGATACCACCGTTCATTAATTGACTTTTTGATGAATGCATTCATTATATATATGAATCATCATATTGATGAATTCCGTTCTTTAAACCTCTTTCGAAATTTTATTTTTTTCGAAAATAATTTTTTTTCGAAAATATTTTTTTTTCGAAACATTTTTTTTTTGAAAGAATTTTATTAGGAAGCATTTTTTTCGATTTTTTCGAAAAAAAAAAATTTTACCGAAAATTTTTTTTCAGATAATTTTTTTTCTGATCATTTTTTTTTTAATTTTTTAAAATTTTTTTTTAATACAATTTTTACAAAACTTTTTTTCAATCAATATGACAATTCAAATTCATTGTATTGATTATTTTGTTCATATATGTTATGAATACATTAATTATTGTGTCATTTAATGAATGGTGATATCAATATGATGAATCGGGTAATTGCTGAAAAAATGCATTATATTTATGAATAAATTCATCAAATTGAAGAATTATTTTTTTCTGTGTAGGAATGTATGTTGCCCTGTCTACTCCATACACAAAACAAAAATTCACCAACAACCGGTCTTCATCATATTGATGAATTCATTCAGAATTCATCAATATGATGTACACTTTTTCATTAATATGATGAAAAAGAGTCTTCGCATAAATAGCAATTAAATATTATAAATCATATAAATACATAAATGTGTACATGGATACCAATTTTTGTTTGAAATTTGATTTTAAAAAAATATTTAAAATGAAAAACATTTAAAAAAAAATACGATTTTAGTTCAATGAATGAATACATCAATATGATGAATCGTGCTTGTTGGTGAACTTTTTTTTGTGTGTAGCATACCTTGTAAATGGTCAAGAAAGCTACTCTGTAAACATTATAGATAAATTTGTGTGTGGAGGTGTAAGTATTTTATAACAAATATATTTTTCAGAATATGTAGTTGGAAACATGACTAAATATGCAACATCTATTATACATTGGACGAATTTAGTGACTATTCAAAATTTCCGAAGTGACCTAACCTGATTCCCTGATTTGGTATACCTTAAATAATATTTTCCTCCAATTCTTTTCATCTTTTTCAAGTCTTAGCACTACCTTGATCACTTAGATGCTGATCATCACCATCTTATATTTAATTTCACCATCACCGACCGACCTCTTTCAGTTGTTTCTGCTGTTGCGTGTCTTATGTAAGCAACACGCGCACTTGTTGTTATTGCAGTGTAGATTTCATTGTTGTTGTTGTTGTTGCTGCTGCTGTAGTTGTTGCAACACTTGTTGTTGCCATCACATATATTGCTCTGGGAAACTAGATGCTGCTGCTGTGTCAATTGCAGGTGGAATCGCTTAAGTGGACTGTCCATGTGGGACCTCCCCAAATATTGCTGACCGTGCGGCGATGTTGCTGTTGTGGCAGTGCTATGCAGCAACATGCAATTTACCGCAAACAGCAGGAAATGCTTAGCCGTATTAGACGATTTTTCGCTGCCACTTGTTATGGTGTGGTTGTTGGTGTTGATGCAATGAAATTGTTGTTGCTAACAAATTGTTGTTGTTATGAACATGTTGTTGTTATGAAATTGTTGCTGCATTGCAATTGTTGTTGTTATAAAATTGTTTTTTATTATTATTTTTTTTTTGTGGATGTTGCTGTTACTGTAGTTGTCAGTTCAGATTTGTTGTTTTTGGTCGAAATTCTGCAAGTTGTTGTAATTATATATATGTTGTTGTAGTTTTGATTTTTCGTCTTAAAGTGTATTTTTTTCGTTACTTTTACTGAGCATCCAGTTGATTGAGAATTCCTGTTCGCCACACTCAATCGATCGTTTTTCTAATTTACGTCCATCGATAGCAACGGCGCGATACTGTGTATCAGCGCAGTCAGTTGGTGGAGTTATTTTAAAAAGTTATGTGAAGCTATTTTTTCTATTTTATAATAAAATCTAGCGTTGATTAATCTAAATGCATGTGCGGAAAGTCCAACGAAGTTAAGAGATGTAATTAAAAAATCGTTGAGATATATTGTTGAGAGCGTAGATAACAAAATTGCAGTTAGAATCAGTTGTCAAAATCTTGTTACCAGACAATTGATGTATATTTGAAAATAGCTTTTAAAGAACTTATAAAAAACTTGTTTAAATAGTTTGTCAATTTATTCGCAGTTTTGTAGTCCATAAACAATAGAAAGAATTGAAGTGTCTTCTAAATTGCATTTAAAAAAATTGTTTATGTAGTAAATAAAAATGTAGTATATTAAAAAAAAATAATCTATTAGATTTTTTAATTTTTAAAATACATTTGTATTTATTGAAGTTGATTTTACTACACAATGTATTTGGAACTCATTTTCTGCATATGGCGGAAACTTTAGAATGCATTTGTTTCGCATTTTTTATTTATTTGAAGTTCGTTTGCATTTCTGACCGGTATACCGAAATCATTTCGTTATGAGCAGGGACTGCAAAGAACCGCAATCGGAACCGTTCAATTATTGATTTTTGGAACCCGAATCGGATTCGAAACTGTTACAAAAAAAATGTGTGGAACAGAAATCGAAACACATTTATTTTTTCCGGTTAGAATCAAAACCGGAACCGCTATTTTGATAATCTTCACAGAAAAAAAAACTGTACTTCATTTTGATGTACAATCATAATTCATTGTAATGAGGAACCATTCATAATATTAATGACTAACGATATCAATGTTATGAATGCGATCATAAATATGATGAATGGTAACTGACGCATAAGGGTTCTTCAATATAATTGCAGTATGCGAAGAATACGATTCATCATTTTAATGAACAAATATATAAAATACAACATATATGTACATCATATTGAATAATGCTGTTCATCAAACCAAATTTCAATCAAATTATTTATTTTTTTTAATTTTTTGTCGTACTTCTCAGTTCTCAAGTAGTTCTTGCATGTTATTTCTTGTATAATGCTTGTAAATTTATAAAAAAATATATTTTAGAAAAAAAAAATTTTTTTTGGCACAAATTTGAAAAACTTGACTCTTCGAAAAAAAAAAATTGTAAAACATTTTTTTTTTCGAACAATTTTTTTTTCGAAAAAAATTAATTTTTTGAACAATTTTTTTTTTCTGAAGAAATTTTTTGAACATTTTTTTTTTAAGATTTTTTTTTAACAATTTTTATTTTCGAAAAAAAAAATTTTTTTAGATAATTTTTTTTTCGGAACAATTTTTTTTTGTTCGACATTTTTTTTATATTTTTACTGTTATTTAAAAAAAAAAACACTTTTTTCAAATTATTTTATAAAAAAAAAATTGAAAAAATATTATGAACGAATTCATCAATATGACAATTTAAATTCATTGTATTGAATATTTTGTTCATATATATAATGAATACATTCATCAATATGTCATTTAATGCACGGTGGTATTAATATGATGAATCTGATAGTTGGTAGAAAAATTCATAATATTTATGCATAATTTCATAATATTGATGAATTTTTTCTTTCGGAAAAGATATTTTAGTACCTGTCAGGGGACGAGGAGAATTTTGGAAACGTAACCGGAATCGGAAACGTTATTAAAATGTATTATGAAATCGTATCCGGAATCGGAGCCCATATATTTTTTTTGGTTGGAATCGGAAACGCCTTTTTTAAAAATCTTGGAACCAGAACCGGAACCGTTATTACAAAGTGTTTTAGTGCCTGTTTATAAGATTTAGAAATCCCAACCGGTTTCCGCCTAGATGTTAATCCTTGATATTAGCAAAATAAATTCTAGAATTAATGCTAAATTATCATAACATCAAGATGCTCTTTAGCCTACTGCATATATCAATGCATAATAATGTCCAGAAATATAGACTTAATTAGAAAAAATATGCAGCGCTGCGAGTTTAGCAGGAATTTCAACGTCTGACTGTTGCTGTCACAAAATGTTTGAAGTGCTGCCAACATGAGTGAGAGTGTCTGGCAGCATTTGGCGTTTGTTGAAGCTACTTGTACCAACATTGTAGCAGCCAGCCTTAAATAATATCGAATGCGAGAACGTGCAATACATCCAGCTGCTTCTTGCCTTTATATATTTGCAGCCATTAGCATTTGTAAAGCAGCAGCAGCAACAGCAACAGCAGTAACTCGTCTATTATGCAGATTTGCGTAACTCCTAGTTTTCGAGGTATCCACCAGGCATTTGGCTCCAAAGCATTTTTGCCACCAACATGTTGCACTAATACCACTGAGTTATGCTAAAAACGCAAACACACCGAGCAGCAAGTGTGCAGGGCTGTAAATGCGCATGCGCATCTGCATCGCGCACGTTTTCATTGTTCGGTGCAAAAAGGGTCTCTTGCGATTTTTACACCGTACCCCATACCCCATACTGTATGTACAACATATACATCGTGTGTAATCATAGTCGTCGTCTGCGTCGCATCGTCTTCGGCACAATGATGACCTCCGCCCCCCTCTATTTAGGCCTGCATTATTAGCAGCCTATGCGGTATATATATAAATTTTATTCTCGCTCCTCTGCGCTTTTCGTGAGATCATCTGGAAGGGATCTACTGCCATGGGGTTCAAGAAGTTGCCCCGTTTTTTAGTTGCGTTCGTGAATGCCTGCCGGTGACTTGCGGCAAATCGACAGTAACGCCAACAACAACAACAATATCAAGAGCAGCAGCAACAAGTACAACAAACACTATGTTGTGAGGAGGGTCCCTCGACTGGTTGCCAACTTATTTTATAGTCCAGAATTTAGCATATTTTCAAATGAGATCTGTTTTGGCCCGTGTTTCCGCTGTATTGATGTTGTTGCTGTTGACTTGTTGTTGCTCTTGTTGGTTGTTATGTTGTAGTTGCTGTTGATGTTGCTGCTTGTTGCTTGCAATAGGCTCTACTTTAGTCATGTATAAATTTGCCGCACATGCGTAGCTGCAGTAGTTGCACTCATTTTTAGCTATTTAATGCATGCGTCTTGTTGTGGTTATTGTTGTGTATATCTTAATGATTGCGCATCCCGATGCGTATATTTTTATGTACTAGTCTTTAAATTTATGCGCAGAACCTTCCAAGTCACATTTTTTTTCATTTTTTTTATTTCAACTGTTTTGTAGATAATAAACCTTTTGACTTATTCGTTTTATGTTAAATTGAGTAAGTAACCATTTTATATAATCTATTGATATATACTATAATCAATGCATAAAATATATAACATCCATAATGTTGTTTTCTGCCCCATCATACTATCCAAAAGTTATGATTCTTGAAATGTTTGATTCATAGATACTGTTCCGACTAGTTCATTTCTTAATACACCTATACACTATGGCGACATATTAACTTCGCGCCTAACAGTATAATTTGGAAGCCATTATACTTCTGTCAAATGAAGGAATGAGCTTGGGTCGATGCCTGAGTTGAAGGAGTTAGAACTTAAGTGTTGGACTACGAGCCGAAAGGTCGCGGTTTCGATCACAACGGCTGTCAACATCAAATATTTCTATCTTGTATCCATACTTTTGTTTTCCTTACGACAATACTTCTCGGCAGACAATGGAAAATATCCGAGAGTAAAACACGGTCCATGATAGCTCTTACCACGCCGTTCAAATTCGACATTAAACTGTAGATCACACCACTTTGATTACAAATATAACATTCATAGCTCAAATTCGAGTGAGTTTGGTCTAGGTTTTTTTTTTGATTTGTGGTGTCAAACTATTATTTTATTATTATTACTTACCATTTCTATACCTTTATTACACCAACGCATCTTCAGAAAGAAAAATAAACGATTAAATATTTTCATCGGTGTCGTATTATGTCCAGAAACTCCAAAGAGGATTTTGAAGCCCATACCCAAATGTGCGAATAGTATTCCTTACGCCGAATATTGGTAGTGTTGCCATGATTAATTCAGCAGGACCCATGTAGAAAATTCTAGACTTGACGTTGGGCTCACCAACACCGGCAAACCAATATTTGGTTAATAAACATTCGCACAAGACTCAGGCACAACTGACAGATCCAGGCCCTCGTTAATTAGTTCTCAAAAAAAGGACATAACAACCCATTTAGGAACGCCAAGCTTGAAAACATGCCCCATTCCCAACCAATTCGGTTCACCATTCTACGCTCAAGACTCGCTCAAGATTCGGCCAACCCTAAGCTACCAAGTTTTGGATTATCAAGTTTTTTTTTACTGTTTTTTTAACATTTATTTAATTGAACAACGTTGGTTCAAATATTGTTTTCTGGCATTGGACCTTCGATCCCAATACCGGCCAATATCCAAGTTATCATTCCAAGGTTCGACCAGACATAGGCCAGGTCTGAATTTCGGACTTTGCGTATAGTTCAGTATTACTGGCACAAGTCTGGGTCAACCTTGGCCCGATCGTATTTTCCTACTTGGATATATTATCAGTCCAACGGAGGTCACATTGAGTCTATATGCACAGAATATCCACAGTATTATAAATAGACATATTCAAATGTACAAAAAAACAGTTAGATTCCTTTAATACAAAAATTGGTCTGACTACATAAGTTCTTGAACCTTGAGGTGGGGTATCCCTAGTAGAAATTTGCCCGATACGCCATCGGGAAATGATCGGGTTTTCGTTGGGTAAGCCCTATTGGAGAAAATATGATCATTGCCTTTGCATGCCCTTATCATGCTTACCATATCAGGGTTTTCATTATCTTTACATTATAACAGTCAAAAATCCCGATCATAGCTACATTATTTGTTCCTCATAATGAAATTAGTATCAGGCAATGACCGAGATTAATGAGAGAAACTCTATTATGCTCGGGCTCTGACAGGCCAATTGTCGGGTAAATATTAAAATGGGGAATTGCCCGATCAGTACATGATCATGGCCTGAGGTCAATACATGTTCAGGACACTGCGTTACAAAGACATTATGGGCCTCGTCATGTCCCGATCACCTCAAATAATGACATGATCACTTCATGACCATGGCCCTACCAAAATTTCTACTAGGGATGCAGATTTTACTCTTCTAAGTCTTACTAACCATGCATCTTCATATTACACTGTCCTTTTCCATTTTGTACACATGAAAAATCGTAAACGTGAAACAATGGATCATTCTAAGAATTTGTGTCTACTCATTTTTTTTAGATCAATTTGTTTGAATTGCAAATGCATATCATATTTTCATAATAAAAAATAATACTTCTTTTTGTGGCACATATTTTGTAGCTAAGGTCGCTCTTATTATGGATATAAAAAAGGGTTTTCCAATATCAATTCATTTAAAGGTTTTATTCCCATTTAAAACGGTACTATGAGATAATTAAAAAACCAATTCAAATTTATTAAATGCAAATAAAATCTGTAAACGAATTAATATCGGACAACCATTTTCATATTCATACACCCAGAAAAAAATACTATATAAATAATAGTTTTTTACTATTAAAAATAGTCAATAGGATAAATTATTATTTTAATCGGAAAATACCATTAAATACTAGAAAATACCATGACATTGCCATTGAGTTTATATGAGAAGATTTATTTTTTGTATACTGTTAAATCAATAATTGTCCTATTGACCAATTTTAATGGGATTTTAGGGATTTTGTTTTGGGTGTACTCAGTGATGTCTCAGCTATGAAATACATCCAACTTTTTTCCAATATTCGACTAAAAATTGGATATGCACGAATTGATACAGAAAAACTGACATACACGTATATATTATTTTTTAGCATACTTTAAAAATATGTAGGATTTTCTCATATGTGCAGCCAAATTTTGAATTTTGTTGTACGGTGATATCTTGACTGGGTTCCCTTCGACTAAAATTAGTTCCATGTACCCAAAAGTGAAGAGATAGGGAGTACAAAGTGCTTAATGAGTTTTAATTTCAATCGACATTAAATTCGAAATATTCTTTATTGTTTGACAATAAACACGTTCTTCAATGACTTTGTAAGTGCAGTTTTCTTCATATGAATTATTTCAACTAAAAAATATGTGCTTAGACAATTTAATATGAATCTATTTCAAATGAACCCGATTAAATTTAAAAAATTCCCAAAATTTAAATTCCTCGAAAAAACTGTACATCATATTGATGAATTCTGTTCTTCAAACCATGATTCATTGTATTGAAGAACCATTCATAATATTAATGACTAACGCCATTATTGTTATGAATGCTGTCATAAATATGAAGAATGCTTGGTAACTGTCGAAAAAGTGTTCTTCAATATGATGAACTGTATGTGAAGAATACGTTTCATCATATTAATGAGCCAAAATATAAAATACAATATATATGTTCATCATATTGAAGAACGCGGTTAAGTTTTAGAGTGTTGAATTTTTAGTTTAGTGAATTTTTAGTGTGGTGTGTTTTAGTGTGGTGAGATTTGTTGTGGTGAGTTTTAGTGTGGTGAGTTTTAGTGTGGTGAATTTTTAGTGTAGTGAGTTTTAGTGTAGTGATTTTTATTGTGGTGAGTTTTAGTGCGGTGAGTTTTAGTGTGGTGAGTTTTAGTGTGGTGAGTTTCGGTGTGGTGAGTTTGGGTGTGGTGAGTTTTTAGTATGGTGAGTTTTAGTGTGGTGAGTTTTAGTGTGGTGAATTTTTAGTGTGGTGAGTTTTAGTGTGGTGAGCTTTATTGTGTTGAGTTTTAGTGTGGTGAGTTTTAGTGTGGTGAATTTTGGTGTGGTGAGTTTTAGTATGGTGAATTTTTAGTGTGGTGAGTTTTAGCATGGTGAGTTTTATTGTGGTGAGTTTTAGTGTGGTGAGTTTTAGTGTGGTGAGTTTTAGTGTGGTGAATTTTAGTGTGGTGAGTTTTAGTGTGGTGAGTTTTAGTGTGGTGAATTTTAGTTTTTTGTTTCATCTTTTTAGATTGTGTATGTGCTGAGTTATGTCGTTTTGAAAGTTTAGGTTGTATGGGAGGTACCACGCCCTTTTGTCCAATCCCGCCCATATATAGCCTATGACACCCTCCGGACTCATAGTATCCTGGTGCAAAATTTCAGTTAAATCGATTCTGCGGTCTAGACGTGATGCTGGAACAAACAGACAGACAGACAGACAGACAGACAGACAGACGGACAGACTGACAGACGGACCAAGAGTTTTATATATATAGATTATTTTGTTCATATATATAATGAATGCATTCATTAATATGTCAGTTAATGAACGATGGTATCAATATGATGAATCTGGTAGTTGATTAAAAAAATCATAATATTTATGAATAAACTCATCATTTTGAAGAATTTTTTCAACTCCCATCGTATCTGACGACATGAGTTCGATTCACAAACACACCGAGTTCAGACTTATATACGAAACATTTGATGTTATTATAACGTCATCACACAAAGAACACTGATGAGGATACTTGGCTGTATCCGAAACGATCCGTATGATCATTGTCTGTGTTATATTTTCAATTTGTTATTTTTCTATTCAAATTATTGAAAAATGTTTGTTTTCCAAACTAAATAAGAATAAAGGTGAAAATGTCTCAAAGTCAAAACATTTCTAAAACAGGAATAGCCAAAATGAAAGCTGCCAGTTTTTTAATAGGTGTATTTCGAAAATCATTCATTAAAATTCCACAATATTCAATAACCCGCAATTACTATGCTGCCAGAAAATGTCTAAAGATCTGTGGTGTTCAGAAATGATCATCTCTACACCATTTACAAATGTAATTCAAAATAAACCAATAGAAATTCAAAAGACATCAATTGAAATTCATAAATTCCATTTGAAATACAAAAGACATCATTTGAAATTCAGAAATTTCCATTTAAATTTCAAATGAAAATTTCTGAATTTCAAATGAAAATTTCTGAATTTCAAATGAAAATTTCTGAATTTCAAATGAAAATTTCTGAATGTCAAATGAAAATTTCTGCATTTCATATGGAAATTTCTGAATGTCAAATGGAAATTCCTGAATATCAAATGATGTCTTTTAAATTTCAAATGGAATTTCTGAATTTCAATGATGTCTTTTGAATTTCAAATGGAATTTCTGAATTTCAATTAATCTTTTCTGAATTACATTTGTAAATGGTGTAGAATGTCGATCTTTGAAGTCTACATCTTCCAATGACAGGACTTTTTACAGAATAGAATTGTCTCGTGTAAGAATAGACTAGAAAACAAGTTGTAAGAGTAATAATTGTCCGAAAAGAATAGCATAGGATAGAATTGTCTCGGAGAAGAATGGTACAGGTAATAACTGTTGGGAAGGAGGAAGTTTAAATGTGCAAAGGAAACACAAGTCAGTTGTAAAAAATTATATATTCCTATAATTACACCTCCTCAATTAAAAATCATTCATTACGTGCTCATTACGAAGTGCTAAATAATTAAAAATCAAGAAAAACACACTGCGTGAAGTTTGTCTTTTTCGCAAGACATTCTGGCCTCTACAATGCTGGCCTTTCAATTAAGTTTTGTTTTTTCTTGCTATCAAATAATTATATTAGTTGGCAATAAACACAGAGCAACATTTTAACAACCCGTTTGCTGCTGCTGGGTGGGTGTGCATAATTCCGCGGTACCGCGAGCACATATAATAGAATGTTTCAACACAAATGAACAGAATGCCACAAGTTGTAGTAGTTTGTTGGGCATATGTTTTCGTTGTTTATTTGTTTAACTAATACAAAATGCCAACAGACATGTATAACGTATAGCATTAAGAGAATTCTTATGACCAAATTGACTACACTGGAGGTACGCAAAACACATGACCTAACGACCCATAATTATAGGCTGTGCGCACCACGGTAAACAAGAGCAAATAATGACCGACGGCTAATTTTTGTTGTTTTGTTTTTGGGCACAGCCGTGTATTGGGAGCACATGCGGACAGACGCATAGCCAAATAGGTAGTTGAAATTTGAAAAAAAAAAATATATCAAGAGACGGTAATGATCTGTGCAAGGTTAAAACCAAGAGGTTCTTAACATTCATTCATTAATTTTATACTTAAAACACTTTCTAATTGTGGCGCTTAAAATGAACATTATAAGAATTTTAGATTTGAACTCTAACAGCTGTTACAGTTGATTTCTAATTTATACAAGACAATTTGTAGTTTTTGATAAATAACCCCATAAAGTATAATACAAACGAATACAAAGGATGTACGCCGCCATGCATAACATTTGGCTGTGGGCAATAATGTCGGGTACCACCTACAAAGCGTATAATTTTGCTGTCACTAACTAATTATGCCATTGTTATATATGTAGCATGCCAGGATCCGCCATTAAAATGCCATTAAAAATATTTGTTTTAACAAACATTTTTATTGGCCCCGACAACATAGTGCGTTGTGAACACAAACGCCCATTTTTTCGCTATTCTAATGGGAAAATAATCATAATCTAAAATTGTATCAAGTATCTCAAGGTATCGTTGTGATGCCCACCGGAAGTGCGGGCACAAATAGGGTAAACGCCAAGTGATAAAGTATGCAAGATGCCATAAAATATGCGCATAACACACAGAAAAAAAATTCTTCAATATGATGAATTTATTCATAAATATTATGAATTTTTTCACCAACTACCAGATTCATCATATTGATACCACCGTTCATTAAATGACATATTAATGAATGCATTCATTATATATATGAACAAAATATTCAATACAATGAATTTGAATTGTTATATTGATGAATTTGTTCATAATATTTTTTCAAAAAAAAAATTGTTTTTTTTATAAATTCTACGAAAAAAAATTGTTCGGGCAAAAAAATAAATTGTTCCGAAAAAAAATGTTTTTTTTTTTCAAAAAAAAAAAATTTTTCGAAAAAAAAGTTCGGGAAAAAAAAAATTTTTCAAAAAAAAAAATTTTTTTTCAAAAAAAATTTTTTTTCGAAAAAATAAAAATTGTTACATTTATATAGAAATTTGGTTTAATGAACATCGTTCTTCAATATGATGTACATATATGTTGTATTTTATATTTTGGTTCATTAATATGATGAAACGTATTCTTCACATACAGTTCATCATATTGAAGAACACTTATTCGACAGTTACCAAGCGTCATAAGCATCATATTTATGATCGCATTCATAACATTGATGTCGTTAGGCATTAATATTATGTATGATTCTTCAATACAATGAATCATGGTTTGAAGAACGGAATTCATCAATATGATGTACATTTTTTTTTCTGTGCATTAGGTTTTATATTAATCAACACTGAATCTACCTTTGTGTTAGTTTTATTTTTTATTTGTTGAAAAATAAAATCTTTTAATTCTGCACCTGTATTATGTACTTATTTCCTGATTGTCTCTTCTGCTGTCTGTACAACTCGTCTGCGGCTTTGAAGTCTAAAGTTTTTCCAACCAGCGCAACTATACTAACCTGGCATGTCCAATTTCATGTCCAGTCCATGGCTTAACCACAAGCAGACCACAACAGACAGTGGTTTGGCCGTGAATGCATTTTGTTTTTCAAGTACAAACTTTTGAGTTTTTGATTAAACACAATCCGACACCCGAAACCAAATCGAAAAACAAGTTCTGTTACAAATAATATCAAATCACAGCAATGTACTCGAAAAACTATACTGAGAAATGTAGCAATTTATAAACAAATAAATAGCATTCTAAGTATTTGAGTTGAATTTAATTAAAATAGTTTTGCCAACAACTCACTGTGACTGCAATATGTCAGTGGCTGAATTGAATTGGATTTTTATAGTTGTTGTTTTGAGAATCTTTTTTGAAGGATTTTAATATAGTATACTTCTATATATATTTGATATGGCAACAATAGGAATGTCTCACAATAATTTTAAAGTTTAAAGCTGTATTAGATAAATTAGACATAGAATTGGAATATTCGGAAACTTGAAAAAATAAACTGAATCTTAAATTAGTATTATTTACAAGATACGGGTACATTGATTTTGTATCAAGGGTGTGTGCGAATTGGACTGAATTACTGACTAAACTAAATTGAACGTCTTTTCTCTTGATCTTAGTTCGGTAACCGATAATTGGTAAAGTCCGCAATAAACCGATTATCATTTGTCTGTTGGCTGTTATCCAATTTAGTGTGCTCTAAATTGAAAAGTTAACATTGCATTACCGACAAAATTTAGTTTATTCAGCAATTTAATTGAATTCGCACACACCCCAAGTCTAAATATTTAAAGAAAGAAATGAAACATACTTTCGAAGTCTGTCAATTGAAAAAATCTTCCATTATTATGAATAGTAACAGATCGCGATAGTTCTGAGGAATCTAGGCCATGACTCACCATTTGGTGGTACCTACAGTTTATGCCGAATTCAAAAGGCTGGGTAGCAATTTTTCAAGACAACTTTTTTTACTTTCGGATGTTTTCCATTGTCTAACAAGAGATTGCTGTGATTCGAACATGCGATCAACCTTCTTGTAGGTCGACGCACTAACTAACGGAGCCAAAAACATTTCAAGTAAGTACAAATATGATAGACATTTTAATCTAGGAAATTAATTTAAATATACCACATAATTCCCATCCTCGATTCCAACCCCATCATCGACATAGAATCTTTAAGGGATTTCTCCGAGATCACTGCCGACTTTGGTGAACGCCGTACAAGAATGGGCATTCAATTTGATAGCACATGTAGGTTCTGTCAGAAGGCGGATGAAAACCCAGAGCATATTCTGCCCTAATGCGGACAACGAAGAAAAAGCTTGGATTCACGCAACCAAGTCAAACCGATATCACGAAAATAATCAGATTTCTTTTTGAGGTAGTCTTCTCGGAGGTCTTATTGAAAGATGTAGCACAATTATCAAAAATCCTACCATCTAATTACTACACAACCACTATTCAGCAAATCAGGATACTGAATAAAAAAGGGAGGTGTCACAGTTGATAACTCTTATCAGTTATGGTTCCAAGCGGAGATTAATATATTTTTTTATGCATTAACCCATTACACAGAAAAAAATTTATCGATTTTTTTGTAATAAAATTTTTTTCCAACAACATTTTTTTAAGGATATAAAAAAACAATTTAAAAAAATATGTTCGAATTTTTTTTTATTAAAAAAATGTTGAAAGTCGCTGAAATCTAATTCAGGACCTTTCAGCTCGAAGTCCAACGATACAGCGATTTTTATCTCGTAGTCCAGCACAGAAAAAAATATCATCAATATGATGAATTTATTCGTAAATATTATGAAATTTTTCTCCAACTAACAGATTCTTCGTATCAATCACGGTTCATTTAATGCCATACTGATAAATGTTATCGTTGTATATAAGAACTATCAAAGAACGAAATATTCAATACAATGAATTTAAATCGTCATATCGATGAATGTTAAGTATTTTTGGAAAAAATTGTTTGTCCTTAAAAAAAATCGGGCCACCGACGATAGGTCTCTGTTTAAGTTGTATTATTTTTACCACAACTCGTGGCACCGAACAATGGACAAAATATAAGAAGAAAAAAAGCCCAACACTTGACAACAATGAAGACAATAAACCCCCGATGTCGCCGAAATGTCAGCGGAAACTCTTTAATTTCTTGGAACCCTGCTCGTCAACAGTGTAAATGACGAATCAAGCAAATCATCATAGGCCCGAATATGAAAGAAGAAATAAGAAAGAAGTGCTAGCTGATGCGGTCAAAACTCGGGTACTGTTACTGTAGTTTTTGAATAATATGAACGTTAGAGAACAGGTTGACAACTACGATTAGGACATACATGCCCCTAAAATGACGAACAAGAGTAAGAAATCCGAGAAGATGGAGCATACGTTAAGGCAAACAATCAACATCAAATTCGGCAAGGGTTTGGAATGAAAACTCTTTGAGAATACGAACTGTGAACCTCTAAATTATCTCAAAAATCATCATAGGAATCACGAATATGGAAAAAGAGCTGCTAGCTGACGCTCATGCTAACTAAAAGTGGATGCTGTTACTGAAGTTATTAAAAAATATGAATACTAGGGAACAGGCTGACATCTCCGATTAGGACATACACTAAAATGACGGAGAAGAGTAAGGAGTCCGAGAAGAGGGAGGAACCGTTTAAGTCGACAAGGGTTTGGAAAGCCAAATCTTTGAGAATACGAACTCTGAACCTCTGAACTATCAGTCCAAAGGCAATGGTCTAAGGCGATTTGCAAGGAGAGAACCTTAAAACTAACCAAAAAGTACGTTATATATAAGACCTCTCAAATGAATTTGCAAGTTAAGTCATCAATAAATCTGATGCTGCTGGCAGGATCAGTTCATAGTGTTTGCGTCTTGAGGAAATCAACTAAGCCGGTAGTTAAATCGATAGCGCAAGACGACACAAAGAGTACTCAAAAGGAAACGCCAAATTCAGCAAACTGTGGAAATGGTCAAAACATGAAGTTATTCCTATTGCTCCTTTCATTCGGCTTTCGGCTCATTTGGGTCTTTATACGCATCGACTTTATTAGTATTAAAGTCCAATTCATGAACTCACCAATATGTCCGCTAAAATAAATCTTTTACGAACAAAGACTTAGATAACTTATGCCCGATTTACATTGTATCTTCTGTGAGTCTCACTGAATCGCCTAGGGTTGCATTTTTTTAAATTTTCATATAAAAATAGTATTTTTTTGAAAAAATGCACCCCTAGGAGATACAGTGAGACTCACAGAAGATACAATGTAAATCGGGCATTAAGCAATAAAGAGGTGATATATTGAAATTTCTTGATAGCAAATTGGGTTAAGCTGCTAAAGATGTTTTTGTTAAGAAATATAGTCCTATGAGTAGAAGATGTTAGTCCTATGAGTTGAAGATGTTATGAGTAGATAGATGTTCATAATATTAAGAGAATATTTGAGAATGCATGAAAGTCTTGAGCGTCGGTACCTCGAAAATATTCGCCTTTTTGGCATGACAAGATTTTCAATGTAGCGTTAGTAGCTCAAGGGTAGTGCGTTGGAATACGAGCCGAAATGTCCCGTGTTCGATTCCAGCGACTGTCAATATCTATTCATAAAAAAAACATTTGTGTACACCGCTCTACATCTTGGGAGATAATGGCAAACTTGCGATAGTCAACAGTGCCCATGAATAGCTCTCAACCCTCAGTTCGGATTCGGCATTAAACTGTAGGTCCCACCACTTTGAGTAGAAATACAACACACACAGCTCAAAAGGTGAGAGAGCTCGACATAAGTTCATCAGGAATTTAGAGTCAAAGTATTATTATTGTTATAATGAAAGTCTTCCAAAAGAATACAGTAAAATGGATCTTCGAAATGACCTTTACATTTTTATATAAATTATAGTTTCATTGTTACATTTAAAATTTTGTAATAAGAAAAAACCATATATTTTTTTTGCATAAATTACAATGTTTATGCAATTAATCGCTGGCCAAGCAGCAATCATCATAGTTTACGAGTTTTCGTACAGTACCAAGTACATTTAGCATAATGTGCTGCAAAACAAAGCACCGAATAGACAGTTCATAAATAAACAGGCAGGCAGTTGTCCTTGTGCCACATCATGACAATGACTGGAAGCCAATCAGCGGTGAGTGTTTTGCGCTGCTGTTCTGATGGCGCTGTTGGAACCCACAACTCATAAAGTATCGAACAAAGCCCCAGAGCATAAAAATAAATAAAAAAAAAAGAAAACAAACTAAATAAAATATGTAGGTAATCATAAGTAAATATCAGCCTCAAATATTTTTGGCATCAATATTGCAATTGCAACTTCAGCAACAGTTGTTGCAGTTGCTGTTGATTTGTTCGTGGCTGCTGCTGTGCTATTGGCAGCAGACCGCTAGACAATGGTAATATTTTTATGTAGTTTTTTTTTATTTTTTTTTTATTTATTTTTTTTTTATTTATTTTTTTTTTTTTTTTTTATTTTTTTTTTATATTTTATTCTTGCTCAAAAATGTTGCCGATTGTTGGCGATACGTGCGCTGGTTGCAGTTGTTGCTCAACAATTGCAATAGCAATCAGCAACCAGCCAAATCAATAGGAAAACAGTAACAGCTGCAGCAGCAGCAACAACTACAACTAAAGTTGCCGCATCAGTTGCAGCAGCAACAACAGCAACTGGCAGATAATCATCGTTGCTTGCAAAGAATTGAATTGTTTCTCAATTTGTAGCAACCTTCGGCGCAACGTTCGTTTTGCTGCCCTTGCAATTGTTCCTGCTGCTACAGTTGCTAACTGCTACCAAGACGATGCAGCTGCTTCTGCTGATGTTGCTGCTGCTGCTGCTCGAAGTGATGATTTAACAAATGTCCATGCTTCGCTTGCATATGGCCAACATTGCTGCAAAACTGGTCAATATTTAAATTAGCCTTCAACGAGCCTCTCCTCAAAATAAAAGCAAATATTCACTGCCATGCTATGATTGTTGTTGCTGCTGCTATCGTTCTGGTTCTTGTTGTTGCTATTGCTGGACACAGCGATTTTTCATTGCAATTCGTCGATTTGCATATCCGATGAGTTCATGTCAAGAGCAACGTCGCGACGTCCATCCAGCCCAGCCGTTCGATTGGCCTTCCTTCATACCAGACATCCAACCAACTCGGCCATGCATCTCGCTTGTCAATGTTGTTAACTTGGTTGTTCTTATTATAATGTTTGTTGCTGCTGTCGTTATTCTTTTGTTGCATTTGACATTAACTCAAAATGTTGTTGTTATTGTTCATGTTGTTATTTGTATTGTTGCTGTTGATTTTCTTGTAGTTGTTGCTGTAGTAATCACTTGTTGCAGTTGTCGTTGCTGGCAATTTGTTCGACGGAATGTCAGTTTTGTTGTTGCAATTTGTTTCCGCTCATCGTCGAGATGATTATTTTTCCCTGTAATGCAAAATCACGGGTTTTTCGACTTTGCTGCTTAAAAGGACGAACTTAAACATAGGTATGTTATTAAGAAAATGTAAAAGATAACTAAAGATTGACAAAGAGATAAAAGGATAAAAATAATTCTATACAGAAAATTTAAATCTTAGAAAGGCAGATAGAAAACAGAGACAACGAAACACAGAAAGAATAAAGTTTAAGATATATACAGATACAATGTCAGAAAGATATAAATATTGCAAGATAGAGGGATAGAAAAAAAGAATGCTAGAGATAAAGATATAGAGAGTTAGAGATAGAATGACAGAAAGATAAAGATATAGAGCAATAGAGAGATAAAGAGATAGAGAGATAAAGAGATAGAGAGATAAAGAGATGGAGAGATAAAGAGATAAAGAGATAGAGAGATAAAGAGATGGAGAGATAGAGAGATATAGATATATAGAGATATAGAGATAGAAAGATCGAGAGATAAAGAGATGGAGACATAGAGACATAGAGACATAGAGAGATATAGAGATATAGAGATAGGGAGATAGAAAGATAGAGAGATAAGCAGATAAAGAGATAGAGAGATGGAAAGAAATAAACAATAAAGACATAGAGATATAAAAGGATAGAAATATAGAAAGATAGATAGAGAGATATAAGATATATAAGTTCCAGCTTTTATTGTGACTGAAGTGCTGAAGTCAGAAGATAACCGGACCGAGGTCGATAGATCAAAAAAGAAATACACAGTCAGAACGCATTAGATAAGAAGATCGGGTAATACAAGCAATATGAGGCAGCAAATGTTTAGACCGCCCCACGAAGTAATACCTTACAGAAGATCCGCGGGGTCGTGGATGATGAAGGAGGTGGTTTTAGACGCCATGAATCCGACATAACTGGCTTAGCAGGAGCTCATCAGTATCTTTGGAAGAAATCCATCTCCCAGAGATAGAAAGATAGATTATAAGATATATCAAGAGTTTCCAACTTGTCATCAACATGGTCCTTCCAACGCAGATTTGAATGCCCTCTTCTACGCTGTCCACATTGAATCTTGTTTCAAGCACCTTCCTGGCTAGAACGGTTTCATCTATTCGTTCGACCTATCCAGCAAAGTCGCTGAATCTCTTGGTTCATCCTGATTCGATAAACGTTAGCAAAGCAGATAAGGACACAGATTTTATGGAGAATCTTTCTCACAAACGCACCCAGTACTCTCTCAACTGTCGAAACCAGCGTTCATGTTGGAAGGAAGGAAGGAAGGAAGGAAGGAAGGAAGGAAGGAAGGAAGGAAGGAAGGAAGGAAGGAAGGAAGGAAGGAAGGAAGGAAGGAAGGAAGGAAGGAAGGAAGGAAGGAAGGAAGGAAGGAAGGAAGGAAGGAAGGAAGGAAGGAAGGAAGGAAGGAAGGAAGGAAGGAAGGAAGGAAGGAAGGAAGGAAGGAAGGAAGGAAGGAAGGAAGGAAGGAAGGAAGGAAGGAAGGAAGGAAGGAAGGAAGGAAGGAAGGAAGGAAGGAAGGAAGGAAGGAAGGAAGGAAGGAAGGAAGGAAGGAAGGAAGGAAGGAAGGAAGGAAGGAAGGAAGGAAGGAAGGAAGGAAGGAAGGAAGGAAGGAAGGAAGGAAGGAAGGTTTACAGTAGTTATGATTTCAACAGACAGACGGATATTGCTAAAGCGTCTCATATGCTGATACATATACTTTTTCATACTGGACACGTCCATTTATGGGTGTTTCAAACGGATGACCAAAGTTTAGTATAGGCTAAAAAGCTAAGACAATATATCATAAGACAAAACAATCGTGTAGTAAAGATATGGAAGAATGGTTCAGAAGTAAGTCTACCTCTGGACTGCCGGCCTCAGCAGTCCAGAGGTAGCGCGCTGGACTTGCATTCTGAAGGTCTCGGGTTCGAATCCCGGCTTGGGCATGGGCGCTCGTGGTGATATTATCCATAAAACTGTAGGGAATCGATTTCACAGTACAATGGATATAGTATATCTGAGTGCTGTGGATCTTAGTAGATATTCCAAAAAAAAAAAAAGTCTAAGAGAAAAGTTTGGATAAAATGCTCTGAATACAGGATTCAATAAAGAAACGTCCGATGAGTGTGGTTTCAAATAATAAAGTGGTGGATAGTAGTAAAATGAATTCGGAGAAATACAAAGTGTAAAGATTAAAATTAATGCTAAAGCATAAAATAGATAGAGATTTTGTAATCTAGTAATAACTCAGTAATAGTAATAACTCAGAATTAGTATGACTACATTGTGGTACCTTGGATGGGAGAATAACAAGGAATAACTAAAGAAATATAAAATATCGTTGCCGCACTAAATCAATGAGCTTTAAGTGAATTTTTGTGTATCTTTTAATTTATAATATTTTTAATATCCTATTCAAATTAAAGTTATGTTCCTCGTTAACTGGCAGTAGTGGAGCGTGTCGAAATTACACTGACTGAACTGGAAGGGACGGCACGGCAATTGGGCACAAAGGCAGTGAAGAAATTATGACAACAAGCCATTTAGTTGATGGCACGTTGCGCACGGCACAAATACCTAACTTACTGACGACGATTATGATGACCAACATGTAACTGCAAAATACGCTTAAGTGGTTGCAAAGTGATGCCTGGTAGCTGATGGTTATAAGGCAACTTATATTCTGACAACCTGTTTCAAATGTCAGGGCACGCAATTCCCTACCGCTGGACTTCTCTTAAAGTTGGTTGTGTTTTCTTTTTAATATTTTTTTCGTGCTACGCTTTCGTTGCATTTTCGTAGGTTCGCTCACAATCACGGCTAATTGATCAGGTTACAATGCAAGCGATCACTTGATCGCCGCGCGATCAAGGGTCTGTATGTATGTCTGTCTACCAGCGCAACGAATGCACCTGTTTTGACCCAAAACTACAGGCACTACTTGCGGCACAACATTTTTGAAAATCGGATATTTAAGAATTCGTATAACGGACGATATGAAGTAAAAAAAAAAATTATCGATAAAATCTTAATTTAATTTTTATTATCACGAAAGCGTTACGGCAGTGAATTCCTTTTAGCGTGCGCAAATGTTTCAATACAAACGATGTGAATGACGACGTTGACTCCAACTCAAAATGAGTCAAATTTGTAGCGACTTGAACAATTTTGAACTCTCAAAGTCTGTCGATCGCTGATTTTGCACGCGATCACGCACCCAACTTTACAGCAAAATCAATTAAATATCAACGGTCCTTTGGACGGCATTGCTTCGTTTCAGCATTCATGTTGCGTGGTCCATATATACCATAGTAATAAAAATAAAAATTCATTAATAACTAATTAAAATTGACCATTTGACTTGAGATATTGAGAGAACGAGTTTTTTGTTGTTCATGTCTTTGACGGATGTTTGGTGATCAGTGTAGTTTAATAAAAATCTGAAATTTTGGTGGATTACATTATTTTTTTTTATAATTTTATTGGAATTTCGATGATGAAAGAGTTGGAATGTGTTGATTTTTTAAAATATGCCATTTTGCAAAAAAAACTTGGTTCGAAGTTTTGTCAAGGTATTCTCATGAAAGAATTTTCACAATTCACAAGCGTGCTCTTAATGAATTTAGAAAATATCGTGGAAATGAAATTTCAACGATGATTCTCAAAGTAAATGGTATACACTCTTAAATATCGACAGAAAAATTCTTCAATATGATGAATTTATTCATAAAGATGATGATTTATTTTCATAATGATTTATTCATAATTATGATGATTTATTCAAAAGTATAATGAATTTATTCATAAATATGATGAATTTATTCATAAAAATGATGAATTTTTCTCCAACTACCAGATACATCATATTGATACCACTGTTCATTAAATGACATATTGATGAATGCATTCATCATATGTTGATAATACAATGGATTTGAATCGTCATATTTATGATTATATTTTTTTTTAATTTTGCAATAAAAAAAAATCGAAAAAAAAATAAAAAAGTTATTATTTATAAAAAAATTATACAACAAAAAAATGGTTTTAAAAAAAAAAATCCAAAAACAAAAATTATGTTCTTAAAAAAAATTATACAACAAAAAAATGGTTTTTAAAAAAAATATATATATATTTTTTTCCAAAAATAAAAAATAAAAATTTTAAAAAAATCGAAAAAAAAATTTTTGAATTTTATTTTATGTTCTTAAAAAAAATTATACAACACAAAAATGGTTTAAAAACGAAAAAAAATATAAAAAAAAATAATAAATCCCAAGTGTTTAAAAAAAAGAAATTAACGAAAAGTAAATATTTTGATTGAAATTTGGTTTGATGAACAGCATTCTTTAATATAAAGAACATATATGTTGTATTTTATGTATTTATTCATTAATATGATGAATAGTTTTCTTCACATACCGTTCATCATATTGAATGATGAATTCTTCATAAATATGATGAATTTATTCATAAATATGATGAATTTATTCGTAAATATGATGAATTTGTTCATAAATATTACGAATTTTTTCTACAACTACCAAATACATCATATTATTACCACTGTTCATTAAATGACATATTGATGAATGCACTCATCATATGTAGGAACGTATTCACATTATTAAAGATCGAAATATTCAATACAATGAATTTGAATCGTCATATTTATGAAAAAAAAAATAATTTTGCAAACAAAAATTTTTTTTGTTCTTAAATAAAATTATACAACAAAAAACAAAAAATCAACTAAAAAAAAAGAAATTAACGAAAAATAAATACTTTGATTGAAATTTGGTTTGATGAATAGCATTTTTCAATTTGATGTACATATATGTTAAATTTTATGTATTTATTCATTAATATGATGAAAAGTTTTCTTTACATACCGTTCATCATATTGAAGAACACTTTTTCGACAGTTACCAAGTGTTCATCATATTTATGATCGCATTCATTACATTGTTGTCGTTAGTCATTAATATTACGAATGGTTTTTCAATACAATGAACCATAGTTTGAAGAACGGAATTCATCAATATGATGTAAATTTTTTCTACGTGCAATTCATTAAAAAAAAAAAAACTTAAAAACCGTCTAACAATTATTAAATCAACATTTGTTTCAATATTTATGGCATCACTGCCAAAGTGATCCTCTTTGCATTTCCTGCATAAACATCATCAGTCAGAGCATGATCAACAATTTTACAGAAAACGTTCAAGTGTTTTTTTTTTTTTTTATTTTTCTGAGAAACCAAAAATTTGCAGCATTATATGTAGATACTTGGCAAGCACTTGACAGGGTCAAGTCGTTCATAATAATGATGACGGTGATCGGCATTAAACCAGGAAATGATCGATCGCACGTATGCGCTTTTGCATACAAATCAAAACGAGCTCGCACCTCAAAGCCATGTTGAATGCAACTTTCTTCAATATCATTATGAACATCAACTGCATCGCCTGCATCATCTACATCAACAACGGTAACAGCAACATCATCAACAATAACATCAACGCAATGCTATATCTGTAAAATATGCAAACAAAGTCACAAATGATGATCTTTCTGGATCGTGACGTGACACAGACTGATCGTCTTGGTGCCATCAACATCATCAATACGCAACATTTTAACAAGCTCTTGTTGTGGCCATTGCGCAGCGTCATCTTTATTTTTCAGATCAACATGTTCAGATCAACACGTGCAGCATTTGCAAAGATCGACATTAACTTCAAGATCTACAATATTTCAAGATCTTTAATATATTTATGGCCGATCTTCAATATTTTCATGCCTGATCTTCAATATTGTTATGCGCGATCTTCAATATTTTCATGCCACATTTTCAATAATACTTTGCAAGATCATTAACTTTTTTTTTTCATCATAAAAACCTCATGATCGTTTGCAAACAAAAGTAATTTAAATTGTCGAATTGCTTTGGCTGGTCTTAGCACACGATCCATCATCGATGCATTCAAATGCGCGTTCATTCTGTGTTGTCCAGTTTGAAGCGATCATTTCTCTGTTCATCGATCAATGGGCCTGTTTTATATTTTTATTTTGTGTGTACTCATTTATATCATCGTTTCTTATTATATTAAAAAGCCGTTTACTCAGCAATAATTTTGCATGCAGTTCAATAGGTGCATTTTATACCGCAAAACCGACATTCGAAGATGTTGAATAGCGGTAATACATAAAATTTTGCATTTTGGCACTCTAAACGAGGTTTGCTTTCGACTTTACAGCATTTTAACTCAAATTTTATTGACACTGAATGAATGATGTTCAAATGCTTTGTGTGTTGAGTTTTAAGTTTTTCTTTTATTATTATGGAATTGCAATGAGATTGAGTTGTTATTGAGGTGATTAAGAGATTTTTTTTATTGACACTGCAGTGTATTTTCTAAAGACATGAAAGCTATTTGTGTGAAGATGACTTTTATAATAGGTATTTTTTGTAAAAAGCATGGATCAATGATGGTTCTCTTTTGAGTTCATGAGTGTGAAGTTCGAATCAATTTAGCGGTGTCCGTCTGTACCCTAGTAGAAATTTCGGTAGGGCCATGGTCATGAAGTGATCATGTCATTATTTGAGATGATCGGGATATGACGAGGCCCATAATGTCTTTGTAACGCAGGGTCCAGATCATGTACTAAACTCAGGCCATGATTATGTACTGATCGGGCAATTCCCCATTTCATTATTTACCCGACAATTACCTTGTCAGAGCCAGAGCATAATAGGGTTTCTAGGGTTAAATCTCGATCATTGTCTGATGCTAATTTCGTTATGAGAAACAAATAATGTAGCTATGATCGGGACCTTTGACTATTTAGATAATGTAAACCCTGGTATGGTAAGCATGATAAGGGCATGCAAAGGCAATGATCATATTTTCTCTAATAGGGCTTATCCAACGAAAACCCGATCATTTCCCGATGGCGCATCGGGCAAATTTCTACTAGGGTATGTGTTTCTGTCTTTTGATATCACAATTACAAGAAAACTGGAAGAGCGAGATCAATCCAACTCCAAAGTTAGACTATTTATGGCATCTGATATTAAAAATGGGTTTAATCGCTCGATGTTCGGCTTATGTTCCGCCCATTTTTTAACATATAGCTCATATAGCAGTTAATCTATGCACAGAAAAAAAAATGTATATCATATTAATGAATTCCGTTCTTCAAACCATGATTGTATTGAAGAACCATTCATAATATTAATGACTAACGCAATTTTTGTGATGAATGCTATCATAAATATGAAGAACGTTTGGTAACTGTATGTGTACGTTTCATCATATTAATGAACCAAAATATAAAATACAACATACATGTTCATCATATTGATGAACGCTGTTCATAAAACCAAATTTCTATCAAAATATTTTTTTTTTCGTTCGCACTTCTCAGTTCGCAAGTAGTTCTTGTGTTCTATTTCTTATATAATACCACATGATCGGTGGTATCAATATGATGAATCAGGTAGTTGGAGAAAAAATTCATAATATTTATGAATAAATTCATCATATAGAATAATTTTGTTGTGTGTAGACAGACATACTAACAATGCCACTTTCAGAACTCTAGTAGCATCCGGCGGTATTACTGATTAGGAATAAACATTTATGAACCATATTATATTATGTTTTTTATTTTCATTTAACATTTTTGCATAAAAAAAATTATAAAATTTATACATTTCACAAAAAGCCTCACAATTTCACATTTTAGAAATGTAATTATTAAACTGAAAATTTTGGTATATAAATTTTGTTGTATGAATTCTTAAAGTTGCCACCTAATTTCATTGTTTGAATGCAGTCTTGCATGTCTGACCGCATTACCATTGACTTTGAACAACATTAATCATGAGCTGCTTAAAAAAAAGAAAAAACTTTAAACGAAACAGCAAATGGTAAGTAAAGTAAAGGAATATAAAACAGCAATGACCGACATAATTAAATGTTGCCAAAAATGCATGAATGCCTGGGGGCGCACAAAACAAAACCCAGGTGTAGTCAAGGTACAACTGATGAAAGCGCCGATATTAAGTAAACAGAATAATTTAAATATTTAATAAGCACAAAATTTTAAAAACTCTACTAAAATGTTGTTTTTAGATATTTAATATTTAACTTAGAATAATGTGTAGTTTTTTTTAAATTTAAATTTCAGTGCTACACACGATATTCGTGTGTTTTTGATGAAACAAGGTTCAAAAACCAATTGTGAATTATGATACTAAACGGTACTAAGGTGACCATATATTATATCAAAAGCAAAAAGAATGACATATAAAAAAATGGGATTGTTGTGGGTCAT
The DNA here is from genome assembly GCA_951804985.1 of Dryomyza anilis. NCBI lineage: Eukaryota > Metazoa > Arthropoda > Insecta > Diptera > Dryomyzidae > Dryomyza > Dryomyza anilis. Next base: position 13,884,477 of record OX638134.1, on the reverse strand, counting down.
GGAGATATTGAAAGGATATCTTTTTGTGTTTAAACAAAAGAAGCACAAAAGAAGGACAAAAGAAAGACAAAAAGAAGAACAAAAAGAAGGACAAAAGGAAGGAAAAAAGGCAATAGAAGAACAAAAGAAGGACAAAAGAAGGACAAAAGAAGGATACAAGAAGGACAAAAGAAGGACAAAAGAAGGACAAAAGAAAGACAAAAAGAAGAACAAAAAGAAGAACAAAATAAAGACAATAGAATGACTATATTGGATGGCGTGAGCGTACAATTGATTAAACTGGCAGTAGACTCCTCCAACCTTCATTTTAACTCAATACGGGAGGGATTGTGGAGGTTTATGAGTCTTGGGGATACCGAAGGAATTATTATTTTGTATTTAAACAAAATAAGGACAAAAGAAGAACAAAATAAAGACAAAAAAAGGATGATATTGGATACAATTGACGAAACTGGCCATAGCCTCCTCTAAACTTTATTTTACTCAATAGGCGACGAATTGTGGATGTGTGTGTGTCGTGAGGATACCAAAGGGATTATAACTTTGTATTTAAACAAAAGAAGGACATAAGAAAAACAAAATAAAGACAAAAGAAAAACGACATTGGATATAGTGAGCCTATAATTGCTCAAACTGACCATAGCCTCCTCTAAACTTTATTTTACTCAATATGGGAGGGATTATGGAGGTTTATGAGTCCTGGCCTGACCGAAAAAATTATCATTATGTATTTAAACAAAATAGGACAAAAGAAGAACATAATAAAGACAAAAGAAAGGTGATATTGGATATAGTGAGCCTACAATTGACGAAACTGACCATAGCCTCCTCCAATCTTTATTTTATTCAATATGGGAGGGATTATGGATGTTTGTGAGTCGTTAGGATACCGAAGGGATTATAACTTTGTATTTAAACAAAAGAAGGACAAATGAAGAACAAAATAAAGACAAAAGAAAAACGATATTGGATATAGTGAGCCTATAATTGCTCAAACTTATGGTCAGTTGACCTCTAAACTTTATTTTACTCAATATGGGAGGAATTGTGGATATGTGTGTGTCGTGGGGATACCGAAGGGATTATAATTTTGTATTTAAACAAAAGAAGGACAAAATGAGGACAAAAGAAGGACACAATAAAGACAAAAGATAGACTAAAGAAAGATAAAAGAAAGACAGAAGAATGACAAAAGAAGAACAAAAGAAGGCAACTATATTTCGAAGTACAAAAGGGTTAAAAAGTAGAACTGTCCATCCAAACGAAAGACGTAACCGTAACTATAACATTTTCTGCATTTACTTTATATGCGAAATTGGCCATAGCCTCCTCTAAACTTTATTTTACTCAATATGGGAGGAATTGTGGATGTGTGTGTGTCGTGGGGATACCGAAGGGATTTTAATTTTGTATTTAAACAAAAGAAGGACAAAAGGAGGACAAAAGCAGGACAAAATAAAGACAAAAGATAGACTAAAGAAAGATAAAAGAAAGACAGAAGAATGACAAAAGAAGAACAAAAGAAGGACAAAAGAAGTCAACTATATTTCGAAGTACAAATGGGTTTAAAAAGTAGAACTGTCCATCCAAATGAAAGACGTAACCATAACTATAACATTTTCTGGATTTACTGGATTGATGTTGGTTCAGACTAATCCAAGAATTTACTGATGCAACGAGAACTCGAATGGCGGAAAAACCCCAAGTGCTGACTGGTACTTACTTATTAAGATGATCTTGAAATATACTTTTTCACGGTTCATAATTTCTTTTCTTTTTTTTTTTTTGTTACTCAAAATAGCGACGTGGACAGACGAACAATGCAGGGACAGTAAGACAGTTGGACGGACGGATGAATGGACGAATAAACCGACGAATGGCCAAACAAACCGGCAGACAGAAAGTCATAAGGGCATCGATTTATGCGGTTTCTGATAGTTATAGTTATGGATTGGCTTGTGAACGGTGTTGCTGATGTATTCCATCACTCGGCTATTATTATCATCATCATCACAAGCATCAGGCACCAGCAACAGTAACAGCAACACAAAAGCAACAACTTGCCACAAACACTATCAGCGCCAGCACCATCATCGTGAGGTCGTGAGCAAACAGTTTTTCGCAATTGTGTTCGGTGTTCGGTGTTTTTCTTTTTTTTGTTGCTATCTTTTCTGTTGTGGTTATTTCTTAAGCTGTGATTTTTGAAGAATTTGCTGTGCTAACTATTTTGCTTGAGTCCTGAATTTTGTGTTTTAAAACCCGTGATTTGGTTGCTATATTTTTTTCACGAGAAGTTGTTGTAATGTTGCTGTGTTGCACATTGCAAAAACGAAAGCTCGTGTAATAACCAAACGTTGATCGCAGCGATCGCCAAATTGTGTTTCTGTTGCTGATGTTTTGAAATTTACTGTAGTTGATACAAAAAAAAAGGTGCTAAAAGAGTTCTTAAATGGTTGCAAAATAATTCCAAAATGGTATCAAAAGAGTTCTAAAAAGTGTTTTTTTTATTTATTATAAAATGATCCCAGCGATTGTCAAAATATTTTGTTTTTCATTTTCAGACATCTCTTTTAGGGTTTTAGAACCCTTAAATGGTTACAAAATAGTTGCAAATGAGTTACAAAAAGGTTTTTTTTTTAATTTATTTATAAAATGATCCCAGTGATGGCCTAAATATTTTGTTTTTCATTTTCAGTAATATTTTTTAGGGTTCTAAAAGAGTTCCTAAATTGTTACAAAATAGTTTCAAAATGGTTTCGAAAGAGTTACAAAAAGGTTAATAATTTATTAATAATATTATCCCAATCACTGCCAAAATATTTAGTTTTTCATTTTTAGAAATCTTTTTAAGTGTGCACACACAAAAAAAGAGTTCTTTAATGGTTCCAAAAGAGTTTCAAAAAGGTTTTAAAAAGTATAAAGTATAACTTATAAAGTGATTGAAACTACCTTCAATTTTTTTTGTGTTTCTTTTTTTTTAAAACACTTTAAAAATGGTTCAAAAAGAGCTACATAATACTTTTTGTTATTTTAATTAAGTAGAATATTTTTATTGCTGCTTTTTAGAATTCATTTCTGGTTGTGGACACAACAAAGGGGTGCGAAAAGAGTTCTATATCGGTTCCAAAAGAGTCACAAGAATGTTTTTTTGTTTTTGTTATAAGGTATAAATTGATATTTAGAAAGTGGTTGTAATTGTCACATTATTTTACTTTTTAATTAATTTTTTATTCTTTTTTTTTTTAGTGGATACTAAAAATGGTTTCAAAAAGAGTTCTCAAATGGTTCCAAAAGAGTTAGAAATTTGTTTTACAATGCATTATTTATAAAGTTTTCGCAGAGATTGCTAAATCTATTTCGTTTCTACTTTTCATAACTCTCTTTTTAGTTATTACAAAATAGGGATTCAAAATAGTTCCAAAAAGGTTCCAAAAGAGTTCCAAAATGGTACTTTCATAAAGCATTAGTTATAAAGTGTTTAATGCTATCGTTTGTTTGTAGAGTATATTTAAGAAAGTGCTGACAGCAATTACTAAACTGTTTTTCTTACTGATTTTTAGTAATCTGTTGTAGTGAACACAAAAATGTATTTCGAATTTCTTAAAATAGAACGTCTTCGTTTTTGATTTTTTTTTTTTTTTGTATAACACATTTGATGTTAAATTATAGCAGGCTGATTTCTGCACTAAATTTCAGACTCAACGAGCAGGAGCAGCGCATCCACCCATTTGTTGAACGCTGTCATTATGATCGCCAGCAATCGCTGCCAGGGATCGCAGCTTGTACTTCACAACGACGAGCGCTACATGAGGCTGTTGTTGGGATTTGTATTCGGATTTTTTTTCTCGATTTTTTGTTATTGTTTTGTGCCGAACATGAACATAAAAATTGTGCGAGATGAAAAACGACAGGAAAAAGTTTTGTGAAACATCAACAGCAACAACTAGAAGATTGTTGCTGCAAAAAGATAAAAAAAAAATGAAAAAAAAACACAACATCATCACGTTGAACATGTTGATGATGAAATAGACCAAAGTACATGGTGGAGAGTCTGCGCATGCGCCGCCGCCCCATAGTAAATGAATCCAGTGGATTTCGCATTGTTTGTTACGCTGCGATCAACACGATCAACGCTTCTTTTTAAGCAGACAGATGATGAAGAGATGGAAAAAGCAGCAGCAGCAGCAGCAGCAAAGAAAGAAGAGGAAACGGATCAAGAAGAACAAGAAGCAACAGTGTTATAAGCGGTCTAAGGAACAGACGTATAGAGAAGCAGGAGGTTGTTGGATAAGCAACCATTGTGGGCCGTTGAATGCAACGCTGTTAACGAGATTTGTGAATTGTTGGATCAGTGATTTCGACCCAGAGTGGTCGGCCACAAGCCAAGCCAGGCAATGTTTCGAGTGGCGGCTTGAGATTGAAATTTTGATGTAACCCGCAGGATGCAGGATTTTATTTGATACACTTGATGTTGTTTTGGTTTTTTTTTATGTTTTTTTTCTTTAATTTTTTATTAGTTTTTATTATGGCAAAAATTGCTTTTGATGGCAATGCGCTTTTGTGCGCATAAAAGCATCAAAATTATTGCTTCATATTATGCTGCGGTTGCTAATCTTGAGCGATCTATTTTGTTTTATGTTGTGGGAACTTTTATTATAAGTTTTTGTTTGTATTATTTTATTGTTTTTTTATGGTATTTTATTGTATTTGATTTTATTTTATTTTATTTTATATTATTTTATGTTATTTTATTTTATTGTAATTGATTGTATTTGAATCTATTTGATTTTATTTGATTGTATTTGATTGTATTTGATTTCATTTTATTGTATTTTATTGTATTTTATTGTATTTTATTGTATTTCATTTTATTTGATTGTATTTTATTGTATTTTATTCTATTTTATTGTATTTTTTTGTATTTTATTGTATTTTATGGTATTTGATTGTATTTGAATGTATTTTATTGTATTTTATTGCATTTTATTGTATTTTATTGTATTTTATTGTATTTGATTGTATTTGATTGTAGTTGATTGTATTTGATTGTATTTGATTGTATTTGATTGTATTTTAGTGTATTTTATTATATTTTATTGTATTTGATTGCATTTCGTTGTATTTTATTGTATTTTATTGTATTTTATTGTATTTTATTGTATTTGATTGTATTTTATTGTATTTTATTGTATTTTATTGTATTTGATTGCATTTCGTTGTATTTTATTGTATTTTATTGTATTTTATTGTATTTTATTGTATTTTATTGTATTTTATAGTATTTTATTGTATTTTATTGTATTTTATTGTATTTTATTGTATTTTATTGTATTTTGTTGTATTTTATTATATTTTATTGTATTTTATTGTATTTTATTGTATTTTATTGTATTTTATTGTATTTTATTGTATTTTATTGTATTTTATTGTATTTTATTGTATTTTATTGTATTTTATTGTATTTTATTGTATTTTATTGTATTTGATTGCATTTTGTTGTATTTTATTGTATTTTGTTTCAATGTTTTTCAGATATTTTCAATGTTAATTAGGGTAAACACGATCATGTTGGTCATGCAACGGTTCGGGTTATGACAAGGGAGAAAAATGTAGTTTCTATTAGGGATAAAACCAAAAAGTTGTCCGTTCATTTGGAAACAGTATCAAAGTGCATTATTTAATCTCATAAATTTAGATCAGTATTTTCCGGGTATTTTTTTGAAATGCTTAACTGTAAAAGTACAAAACGCAAAAGCAATGACTTTGCAATTAAATAAAAACATGACAGCAACTACAAAAAAATGCAAAACAAGATTAATTAATAAAAATTAAATTAAAACAAGGCGCTGCAATGAAGGGTGCCATGAAAAGTACCGACAAGATCGCCAGATCATCGTCGCCTCATGTTTCGTTTTGGCGGATCGCAGTGGCGGCATCAGCGTCATACGGCGAATATTTCACTAATGAACATGCGCACCAAAGATTAAGCGCGATCACTGAGTGATCATGTTGTACTTACGGCTGATGGCAAGTGCAACACCTTGGGTCCGGTGGTCCCTGCGGTGCGACGGCGATTCAGTTTTCCGTACTATGCGAAGGGTAGCTGCTTTGGGTCGATAAGAAACAATTTTGCATGTTCATCGTAACCGATCTTGTCGCATAGATAAACATTTTGTAGTAAACATGTATTAAGCGATTATATTTTTTTTTTTGTAAAAATGTAAACGATATCGGTGAGTAAGAAATAATTAAATTATATTGCTACCTACTAACAAAAAGAAAACTAAACACAGAAACAAATAAATGAAATAAAAGTTGTAATAAAAATAAATATTTGTTTTTTTTTAATAATTGTTTTGAAGATGTTTCTCATTGTATTATTGTATTGTACTATTACCCGACAATTATTGTCACGAACTTTGATTTTAATCAGCAAACATTTAAATATTAAAAGTTATGTTCAAAACATAAGAATCAATTATGTTAAATGTGGGTCGCGATCATAACGATAGCGCCGCCACATTATTATTATTATTATTTTGAATGCTTTTTCAGTTGGTATCTGCAATTAACTGCATGCAATTCTCATGCGATGACTACCGTTCGTTCATTCTAAAGGCTGAGAAAATCTTGGAAAATTCAATTTTTTGTCGGTTTTAAACTTAAAGGTTGCGCAGCTGATCGTGTAGATCCTGTCGCATTGATAAAATTCATAATTTGGTGCAATTTAAGTCAAATATTATAAAAATTTACAAAGATATAACAAAATTGTATAGTATGTGATATAATTATAATAATATTGGATAAATTGAAAATAAATTAAAGCGAAGAAATATATACTATATTATTATAAAATGTAGTAAAATGTAAAATATGTGATGTAAAATATGATGAAATACAGTAAATTATGGCAAAATATAATAAAATGTATTAAAATGCAGTAAAATGTAGTAAAATATACTAAAATGTAGTAAAATAATGTAAAAAATAGTGTAATATATAGTAAAACTATTAAAATATAGTGATGTAATAAATTAAAATGACAAAGTAATATATAAAATAAAGTAAATATAGTATAATATAATAATATATAGTAAAATATAGTAAAATATAGTAAAATATAGTAAAATGTAGTAAAATGTAGTAAAATATAGTAAAATGTAGTAAAATATAGTAAAATATAGCAAAATGTAGTAAAATATAGTAAAATATAGTAAATTAAAATATAGTAAAATATAGTAAAATATAGTAAAATATAGTAAAATATAGTAAAATATAGTAAAATAAAGTAAAATATAGTAAAATATAGTAAAATGTAGTAAAATATAGTAAAATATAGTAAAATATAGTAAAATGTAGTAAAATATAGTAAAATATAGTAAAATGTAGTAAAATATAGTAAAATATAGTAAAATATAGTAAAATGTAGTAAAATATAGTAAAATATAGTAAAATGTAGTAAAATATAGTAAAATAAAGTAAAATATAGTAAAGTATAGTAAAATATAGTAAAATATAGTAAAATAAAGTAAAATATAGTAAAATATAGTAAAATATAGTAAAATATAGTAAAATGTAGTAAAATATAGTAAAATATAGCAAAATGTAGTAAAATATAGTAAAATATAGTAAATTAAAATATAGTAAAATATAGTAAAATATAGTAAAATATAGTAAAATATAGTAAAATATAGTAAAATATAGTAAAATAAAGTAAAATATAGTAAAATATAGTAAAATGTAGTAAAATATAGTAAAATATAGTAAAATATAGTAAAATGTAGTAAAATATAGTAAAATATAGTAAAATGTAGTAAAATATAGTAAAATATAGTAAAATATAGTAAAATGTAGTAAAATATAGTAAAATATAGTAAAATGTAGTAAAATATAGTAAAATAAAGTAAAATATAGTAAAGTATAGTAAAATATAGTAAAATATAGTAAAATAAAGTAAAATATAGTAAAATATAGTAAAATATAGTAAAATGTAGTAAAATATAGTAAAATAAAGTGAAATATAGTAAAGTATAGTAAAATATAGTAAAATATAGTAAAATAAAGTAAAATATAGTAAAATATAGTAAAATATAGTAAAATGTAGTAAAATATAGTAAAATATAGTAAAATATAGTAAAATGTAGTAAAATATAGTAAAATATAGTAAAATGTAGTATAATATAGTAAAATATAGTAAAATATAGTAAAATATAGTAAAATGTAGTAAAATATAGTAAAATATAGTAAAATGTAGTAAAATATAGTAAAATATAGTAAAATATAGTAAAATGTAGTAAAATATAGTAAAATATAGTAAAATATAGTAAAATATAGTAAAATATAGTAAAATATAGTAAAATGTAGTAAAATATAGTAAAATATAGTAAATATAGTAAATATAGTAAAATATAGTAAAATATAGTAAAATGTATTAAAATATAGTAAAATATAGTAAAATATAGTAAAATGTAGTAAAATATAGTAAAATATAGTAAAATGTAGTAAAATATAGTAAAATATAGTAAATATAGTAAATATAGTAAAATATAGTAAAATATAGTAAAATGTATTAAAATATAGTAAAATATAGTAAAATGTAGTAAAATATAGTAAAATATTGTAAAATATAGTAAAATGTAGTAAAATATAGTAAAATATAGTAAAATGTAGTAAAATATAGTAAAATATAGTAAAATATAGTAAAATATAGTAAAATATAGTAAAATATAGTAAAATATAGTAAAATGTAGTAAAATATAGTAAAATATAGTAAAATATAGTAAAATATAGTAAAATATAGTAAAATGTAGTAAAATATAGTAAAATATAGTAAAATATAGTAAAATATAGTAAAATATAGTAAAATATAGTAAAATATAGTAAAATATAGTAACATATAGTAAAATGTAGTAAAATGTATTAAAATGTGATAAAATATAGTAAAATATAGTAAAATATAGTAAAATATATTCAAATATAGTAAAATATATTAAAATATAGTTGAATATGGATGATTTCAAGTCAGATCAAGTGAAGAATATATTGATGAACTTTTAAAAAATGGTTCAACAATTTTAAATTTAAGATAAACACAAAATTACTGTTTCGTACTTGTCATATTTTAAAATATATGGAAAAGAGCACAAAGGATCAGAAATTCTGAAACCTAATTTTCATTTAATTGTCACGGCCTAATTTTATATATTTCATAGAAATTTTGGGTATCGAGATATGCATTGACCTATTTTTATTTATTGTTTCGGACCACTACTTCCAGCGATACAGTTCTTCAAAGTTACAAAAAATGGGCCAAAAATCATTTATGTTTGGTTGTTCATATTTCAATATCTCTTAACATAAAATTGCTAGGAACTCCGTTGATGGCTTGTTTTAAAGCTAATAGAACAAGAGCAATTATGTTGTAACTTCTGATCATAAACACATGGTCCGTGGTCATTATTCTTGCACTTCAATATTGATGTCCTTAGAAAAAATTCTGAAAAAAATCACATATTTTGCTTGATTTAATATAAATGTTTATGCCAAAATTTTAAGTTGGTATTTTGATGGCATCATATTTTAAAAAAATAATTTACTAAATTTTTTATTTGTTTTTTGTATTAAAAAAATATATATTTTTTACCAGTAAAATTTACAATACTTTTTAATTTATTTGTAACTCTGATTTCTAAAATGGCACAATTTTCATCAAATTGTAGCTAAATTTGCATTTTCTTTAATTTTATTTTTAGTGTTTTATTATTTTTTTTTTTTGTATTGTTTTTTATTTTATACCTTCTTTTTATGTTTATCTTTCGTTTTGTTTAGGTTTTTAATTTTAGCTTTGTATTTTTTTATTTATGTTTTAGCTCTCGTTTTTCCGCTTTTGTTTTTAGTATTCTTTTGATTTTGTGTTTTTTATTCCTTTTTGCGTTTTTTGTAGGTTTCTAATTTGGATTTTAATTTTTTTTTTTTTGAGATTGACTTTGTGTTTTTTTTGTTTTTGCATTTTTCTTCTCATTTTGCTTTTAATTTTGTGGTTTTGCTTCTGTGTTTCTGTTTTTGCTTTTATTTTTATTTTTCTGTTATTGATTTTTTTTTTTTTTTGTTTTTGCTTTGCATTTGCATTTTTATTTTGCTTTTATTTTTGCGTTACTGACTTGGTTTTTGAATTTTTCTTTTGATTTTGTGTTTTTGCGTCAGTTTTAGTGTTTTATTTTTGTGGTTTTGCTTTTGCTTTTGTGTTTCTGTTTTTGCTTTTATTTTTATTTTTCTGTTATTGCTTTTTTTTGTTTTTGCTTTGCATTTTTATTTTGCTTTTATTTTTGCGTTACTGACTTGGTTTTGAATTTTTCTTTTGATTTTGTGTTTTTGCGTCAGTTTTAGTGTTTTATTTTTTATAGGTTTTTGCTTTTATTATGTGCAGTTGATATGAAAAAGGTTTTTGTTTCCGATAGACAAATTTTATTTGAACATAAAAATTTAATTTGAAAGTTTGCAATAAACATAACTAATCGTTGGACTCAGATTCCGAGTAATGGCTAAAAAAAACTATATTTCAAATGAGTTAAATTTGTCTTTCACTTCGAAAGTCAATAATAAGTTTTATTTTATTGGCAGAACGTGAAAAGTTGAAATACAATGTACGGTATTAGTGACTACTATGACAGCTAAACTAAAATACGATAGACAACGTTTGTATTACGAAATTTTTTTGTTGTTTTTTGATTTTACCATTTTCAGATTTCGAAATTTTCAGCTTTGCTTTTTTGAGAATCATTAGGACGTTGCTTGTTTCAACATATTAATTTTTTTTATTTTCACTTTCGAAATTTTACTTTTCGACGCTTTTATTTTTTATATCATTTTCCTCGATATTTTTGCACCGAGGCAAATATTAATAAAATTAATTAAAAACGAGTTGGGAAAGTTAGGTCACATGGGTAAGTTCGATCACATGGGGCGGATTTTTATAGTCGGTCGGGCCCGACTATGGAATACCCTACACCTTTGGTGGAGATATTAATGAGGAATATTTAATTGTATAACTTAATTTTAAATTTTTAATTATGCTGAACCTCCCCACCCTCAGAATATTATTCATATATCAGAAATTTACGTCTTATATCCCCATTAATTAAAAATTTATAAAAAGTATAAAAAACTAAAAAAAAAAATTGAAAAATTTAATTGGGTGGACCACGCCTATATTTAAAAATTTGAAAGGCTAATATTTCATAGATTTGATTTTAATAATTTACGGATCAAATTTCCACTATGAAAACCCGGGAAATAATGAAAAAAAAAAGTGGGCGGATCACGCCCATTTTTAGACCACATATTTTTAGGTGAATTCTAATAATACTATTTAAATTTTATAACTATACCTTGAATACTTTTCGAGTTATTAGTTTCGAAAGAGTTATATAAAAGTGACTTGTATGGGAGGTGGGCGTGTCCGTTGACCGATTTGGCTCATTTTCAAACTCAGTTCCTACTTTTGGCTAAAATATATTGAGACGAAATTTCATCGCATTCTGATCAGTATTTCTCAAGTTATTCTGTATTCGGACAGCAAGACGGACAGACAGACAGACAGACAGACAGACAGACAGACGGACATGGCTAAACGGACTCGGGTAGTGATGCTGATCAAGAATATATATACTTTTCCATTCCGGACACGCCTCCTAAGGGGCGTTACAATATATGCACAAAGTTAATATACCCTGTACCTCAGAGGTGTAGGGTATAAAAAGTAATAAATTTAAATATTTTTCGAGACGGTTTTTACCCGTCGTTTTTTTTTTAATTTAATTTAATAATTTTTATTACTTTTTATTTGGATGCTAATCAAATTTTAATTTAATCAGAACTTGATAAACATACACATTTTATTATTTATAAAATGTTTTTTATTAAAAAAAAAATAAAAATTAACTTTTGTAAAAAATCAGAATATCATTTTAAACAGTTTTTTAATATTTATTGTTAATTTTTCAAGAAATTCTTGATTTTTTTAACAACTTAGTTAGCATTTTCTGCTTCATTACCTCCTTGAGGTCTGTTGATTTAATCAAATCATAACACAGCTGCTCTGTTGGGTATTGCTACAAAAATTAAAACATCAAATGCGGAATATGATAATCATAAGGCAGCAGCCCCAACGCAGTTGTAACTCAATACAAGACTCGATAAAAAAAAAAAATATTTTTTTTTTCAACTGCAAATTATTTTGCAATTAGGAAATGCGGCAAAAAAAAAAAAAAAAACAAAATATATGTTGGCACACATGTTGCAAACAGCAAAATATGTAATTGACATTAACAACAAACAAGAACAATAACAGCAATGGCAATGCCAACAGCAACATCATCAGCAATAACAGCAACTACAACAACACGGTCATTATCTGGAGCAGCGATGGATGGATGGATGCATGCATGTGAAGTACGAAGAACCACTTGATCCGAAGCAATCAATCACCAAAAACCGCAAAGAGCCGCATCGCATCGCATCAGCAGCAAAAACAATTTGCATGTCAATTGCAAAGTCAGCAACAATTGCTGCCATAATATAACGATTGTTGTTGCTGCTGCTGCATCGCACGATGATGACAATGACGATGAGACGCTGTTGGCTGCACCAAAAAAAAAAAACAAAATTAAATTCAATAACATGCAACCGCATTCAGTCTCAAGTAATTTTCAATTACCTGCCGTCAAAATTAGACCGGAGGACAAAATAATGTGAAAATGAAAAATGCCACTATAAAAAAAAAAGAAATTTTTAAATTTTATTAAATGAATTTAAAATTATGCAAAAACCATGTAAGTGTAACGTGCATTTAGCTAATTACGCAAAACATTTTAAATTGATTTCAATGACTGACGTGTGTTGGTTCCGACAACAATGTCAGGCAATTAAAGTGGCAACGAACAGCCAAAGAAGACAACACAACAGCTGTTCGTTGTGCGCATCGTCTCGTCATGTAGTCAAATTACAAATGTCAAATTGCAAAAAGTGCAAAAACAAAAATAAATAAAAATAAAAATAAAAAAATTAAAACTAAATTGAATTAAACAAAATTCAAGTAAAGTTCAGTGAAGTCCGTTTGTGACAGTTTGTGTCGCAGGTGATGCTCTCTGCAGGCAGCAACAAAATGTTGCCAACTGATTTGAAATTTTAATGACATTGACAGTTGAGAAATCTTCTAATATATAGGTTTTATATTTAAGAATTAGTGGGAATTATACTACAAACAGTCGAAAAACAATGACAACTTTTCGCAAAAACAATTCTTCCCCCCGACTATTTTTCGCTGGATAATTATTTCTCAAGACAATTTGAAACTTTTCATTTGTGCAGCATATTTAATTTTATTGTTATTTTTACTGTGATCATTTTCGGTGTGGTGAGTTTCGGTGTGGTGAGTTTCGGTGTGTTGATTTTCGGTATGGTGAGTTTCAGTGTGGTAAATTCAGGTCTGGTGAGTTTCGGTGTGGTGAGTTTCGGTGTGGTGAGTTTCGGTGTGGTGAGTATCGGTATGGTGAGTTTCAGTGTGGTGAAATCAGGTGTGGTGAGTTTCGGTGTGGTGAGTTTCAGTGTGGTGAAATCAGGTGTGGTTAGTTCTGGTGTTGTGAATTTCGGTGTGGTGAGGTCCAGTGTGCTGTAATTAGGGTGGTGAATTTTAATGTGGTAAAATCAGTGTGCTGAACTCAGATGAGGTTAGTTCATGTGTCGTGAATTTTAGTGTGGTGAGTTCATTTGTGGTGAATTTTAGTGTGGTGAGTTCAGGTGTGGTGAATTCAGGTGTGGTGAGTTCAGGTGTGGTGAGTTAAAATTATTTTTGGGGAGTTTAACTACACTCGTGTAAAATATCATTGACATCAGAGTAATAACTGTCGACCTACAGCATCTTAAATATGTATCTGGCATGGGCGATGCCACGCCCAATATTTGTTGAATTTTACTTGGATAGATTTAAAATTCTAGTAATTTATTTTGTCTTTATTAAAAAAATGAAAACATCTGGTAACAACAAAGCATTTATAGTGCGAAGAAAATGTTTTTCACCTCAGGTCAGCACCGTCACAAATTGCAAAGTATTTTGCAAATGCGACTCGTATTAAAATCCGTGCTACAAATGAAACAAAATTTAAATGAAAAATAATTTAAAACAATTTTTTCACTTAAAAAAATACCGAACCGAAAAAAAGGGTTTCTCTCACCCTGACAAAGTTTTGCGCATTTCAACAGAATCGCGCAGAAATGCTGCTGCTGCTGGTTGAAGAAATGCAAATGAGAACAATTGACAGCGAGGACGAAGTGTAGAATGGGTTGAATTGTAAAACAGACCAGAACTGGATAAAGACCATGGCTACAACGAGACATTAGTGAATGTGGGTATCTGATATAAGGTGACGACCAAAAATAAAAGTAAAAGAAAAGTTGTAACAAGTAAAAAGAATTAAATAAAAATGGTACCGACGAATTTCAACATTTGGCGAATTTCCTTAATTGTTTTATTCTGCTCATTTTTTTTTTTTTTTGTATAATTTTATTTTCGTTGGTCACAAAGTCGACTCAAGCGTAGCGCAATGCCATGGCGACAGGTGCAAAGTATACCCTCAAGTATAGTAAAAATTATAAGCAAAAGTATTAAATGCGTACGCATCGAGGTTACAAAGTGGCAAACGAGTGGTGGCAACAGCTTGACTTGGGAAATTTTAATAAAAAATTCCGCTGAAATGCAAAGTTTTAATTTGAATTTTCCTACAATTGACGGTGCTTAATTTAATACCATTCTTATGACTTTTCTTTTTTTGTAGTTTAATGACATTATTGAAGAAAGGATTTAAGTCTTAATTTTTTGTAAATTTATTTAAGGTATATTAAATATAATGTATAATATGTAACATGGTATGGCTCTTGAAACAGAATATCGAAATTGTAATTTAAATGGTAACGGAATTGGATCTGACATTTTAACCGAAATATGTTGAAACATTGAAAATGGAATTTGAACCACATCAGCAATTATAAGCGAAATTTATATTACATAAAAATTGAATTTAAAACAGAAAAAAGTTTGTTCATATATAGAATAAATGTCGTTAATTTAGAATATATATGAAAAATTATTCTATTTATGAACTATTTATGAACGATTCATATGTATGAATCGTACATTTTGTGCTAAACTGTATAAATGTAACTTTTTATTAATAAAAAGTTACATTAAAAAAAATATATTTAAAAAAAAATATAAAATATTTTTTTCGAAAAAATTTTTTTTTCGCAAAAATTGTTTTTCCAAAAAAAATTTTTTTTACAATTTCTTTTTTTTTGCGAAAATATTTTTTGGAAAAATTGTTTTTTTAAAAATTAATATTTTCGGAAATTTTTTTTGCAAAACATTTTTTTTTGTCCGAATTTTTATTTCGGAACAATTTTTTGTTTGTCCGAAATTTTTTTTTATTATTTTCAAAAATAAAAAATATTGTAAAAAAAAATATTTATTCGAGAATAAATATTTACGAAAGAAGAATTTTATCGAAAAAAAATAATTTTGAAAAAAAATGCTATACAAAAAATTTTTTTTTTTCGCAAACAAAAAAATTGTTTAAAAAAAACAGAAAAAAAAATTTAAAAAAAAAAATATTATAATTAAATATATAACAAAGCATTTTACTAACTTATGACTATTGATCAAAATAGTAAACAAAAACAACTTGTGACTAAATATGGCATAAAATATACGATAAAATATACCAATTTTCATTGGTTTGATGTACAACTTTCTTCTATATGATGTACATATATTTTGTGTCTGAAGTATTTGTTCATGACTCTGTTGAAACGTTGTCTTTGAAATAGAAGAATAGTTTTTCAGTCATTCATCAAATTAATAATGAATTCATAACATTGATTTTTTGTAGTGATCAATATAATGAATCGTTCTTCAATACAATGAATTATGGTTTCAAGAACGAAATTCAAATTCATAAATGAATCGCGCTTTTCCAAGTAAACAGACACAATAAACGCGTTCATAATTGTTGAGTTCATTGATAAATAATTTGGAAGACAAATCAGCGCAGCAAACCACATCATATGCGGTCGCAGGTATACACAGAAATATCAATATGATGAATTTATTCATAAATATTATGAATATTTTCACCAACTACCAGATTCATCATATTGATACTACCGTTCATTAAATGATATATTGATGACAGTATTCATTATATATTTGCACAAAATATTCAATACATTAAATTTCAATCGTCATATTGATGAAAATAATCATTATATCTTATAAAATTAAAAAATAAATAAAAGTGTTTATATACAATAATTCGAAAATAATGTCCTTACAAAAAAATTAAAAAAAAAATAATCCGATACATTTTTTATCGAAAAAAATATAAAAACAAAAATGCTTTCAAAAAAAAAAAAATTGTTCGAAAAAAAATATTACGAAAAAAATGTTGTCAAAAAAAATATATTTCGAAAAAAAAATATTTCAAAAAAAAAATTAATTTCGAAAAAAACATCGAAAAAAAATATTTTGGAAACAAAAAATTTGTCCGAAAAATATTGTATGTTTCAAAATAAAAATTGTAAAAAAACAGTCCAAAAAATAAAAATTTGTTGTACGAAAAAAAATGAGTTTTTCAAAAAAAAAAAAATGAATGTAGAAGATAGAACACAAAGAAGATAGTATTTGTGTATGATCGTAAGTGTGCTTTTAAGGCCATTTTGATAATATAATATAATAGTTTGGCGCTACAGTCCTGTATAGAACTTCGGCCGAGCTCTCTCACCATTTTGAGCTGTGCGTGTTATATTTGTACTCAAAGTGGTGGGACCTACAGTTTATTGCCGAATCCGAACGGCGGGTGAAAGCTTTTTCATAAGCAATGGTTTTACTCTCGTAGGTTTGCCATTTACTGCCGAGAGGTAGCGCGGTATAGAAAAATGTTTCAATGAAAAGATGTTGTTAGCCCCAGTCCAGGCTTGAACCGGGGACCTTTCGGCTCGCAGTCCAACGCACTAACCACTAAAAAATAATTTTAGGAAAAAAAAATTGTTCCAAAAAAAAATTTGTTCGAAAAAAAAATTTGTTCGAAAAAAAAATTTGTTCGAGCATTTTTTTTCGAAAAATATTTTTTTTTCGAAAAATATTTTTTTTTCGAAAAATATTTTTTTCGAAAAAAAAATCCAAAAAAAATTTTTTTTGTTTAAATATATTTTTTATATATATACTTTTTATTAATAAAAAGTTGTAATTATAATAAATATATTATAAAACATTTTACTAATTTATGCATGTTGAGGAAGCGTTATATAAGAGAACTGAAATGAACGAAAAAGAAAATATGTTGATAGAAATTTGGTTTAATGAACAGCGTTCTTCAATATGATGAACATATATGTTGTATTTTATATTTGGTTTCATTAATATGATGAAACGTATTCCTCATGTATAGTTCATCATATTGAAGAACACTTTTTCGACAGTTACCAAGCGTTCTTCATATTTATGACAGCATTCCTAACAATAATGGCCTTAGTCATTAATATTATGACTGGTTCTTCAATACAATGAATCTTGGTTTGAAGAACGGAATTCATCAATATGATGTAAATTTTTTTCTGTAGGTGGCAAATAAGTGTATATCACATGATTTATAACAAGAACTTTAATGGCAATAAAGTTGCCATACAGTTTTTGTTGGAAAATAGAATATTATTATTATTTTCACTACACATCTTCGATAGTCGGTGAAGACGGATGCAAATATTTTTATTAATAATAATATTTCTTCTAATTATGAAAACTCTTTCATTCCAATAATAAGAAATAAATCTCGATATAAAAATGTGTACAGTTAATAAAAATTCATAGAAAATACATTTTACGAAAACTACTACAATTTAGTTGAAAGCTATCCATCGTCGGCATGTCATAAAAATGCAAATACAACAGATTTCCTGTGAGACATGCCGAACCCACGTTTACCAATCAATAGATACGATCGTAAATCACAAGAATTCGCATCTCTTAAATTAATATTAGAAACTCATAAATATTTGATGCTTCACACGGCGCATAATAACATTTACATAGGGATACTGTATTTTCTAACCATATATCGTAGATACGTTATATAGAGGTACCACAAACATTTGTGCAACGGTAATAAATCATGCTTAACGCTAAAATAGTTGGAGTTGTAGTTTTTTCAATTGCATTCGCACAGGACAAAGGGAAGCCCTGCCAGAAGGAAGCTCGTGCGGTTGTTGATGCTGCTGCTGCTGTTGCCGCTGCGTGCAATTTGTCCAACTTAGGCAAATTTAAATGCGAATAACGCTCACGCATGCGCTGCCGCTTGCCGACACGCAGTCAGCCAGCACAGACTGCCTGCCAGCCAACGATTGTTAGCCAAACATCAAATGGCAATTCCGGGTCCCATAATCCTTCCTTGTTTCTTGGTTGCTTGGTTGGTTGTTTCGTTGGTAGAGAGTCAGCTGCCGCCTTGTGGGTTGTACAAAGCGCTGCAGTCATAAATCGTTTTAAAGGGTGCTGGCCTCCTTCAGAGGTACCCGAGGTACCAATGTTTGTGTGCCTCGCAACCAGACATAGAGCCATCACCAAAGTTTGTGGCACATCGTAAAAAGTGGCATCAACGGATGATTTGAATTTAGGTACGAATACACGGCACTGGCAACAGTACCGGCACTAGTATCGGCACCAGTATCGGCATTAATATCGCCACCAGTACCATCACTACTACCAGCAGCAGTAAAAATACCATTCCCTCCCCACCAGCAGCAATACTTCCCTCAAAATGCTATTGCTTCCCTACAAATGCTATTGCTATTGCAATAATAATGATTTCATTTATGATTTGCATTTCTATTTGAAATGTTTGCCTAGTTGTACCAAGTGTTGTTACCTTGTAGACCCTTCTGCTTCTTCCAGCTGAGTTACCTCTTGAGTTCTTCTCTAATCCCTTCAGTTGTCTTGTTTTTTTTGTGTGTTGTTATTCCTCATGCCTTAATCCATCGTAACTTGTAGTTGTTTGGTTTGCATGTGAAAAGAAATCTATTCGCATGCGATGGATTTGAAGTTGAAGTCGCGTAACCATTTGCATGTGGCGAAAATTCAATTGAACTTCAGCGGAAATCTCATTTTAATATATATGGCTACATGTGCGAATGCTGACTGTGTCTCGTTCAAATGGTTTATTTCGTCTTGTCGGAGTTTATTATGTGGCAAAATATGATTATAAATTTTGCGGCAATACTGTGGGGTCATTTGGAAAAATGTATCTTTTATTAATATAATCTATTGTAATACTTAATCTTGTTCTATACATCTCTAAGAGTATTCTTTGTTTATTTCATAATATATTTCTTCATCTTTTACATCTCTAAAACTATTCTTTGCTTAATTCATAATATATTTCTTTTCAGGAATCTACAATGGAGACATCTCGAAACTACATGTTCGGTAAGTTTTTTCATACTATATGGAGTTATAGACTAACCTCAAACCATATTGTTCTTCCCCTGCTTTCTAATGAAAAATAATTCCTAGGTTAATTTCATATAAAACTTATTTTGTTATATCTTATTACGTTAAAAATGTTTCGCAAATATTATTTGATTGAATGATTAATTGAAAAAGGTGGGAATAACCATTCTGCGCTTAGCGTGGAGTCCAACTAGGATATAAATTAGTCACTTTATGACCACTTAGAATACGGGTCACTTACGATATGTCGTAGCTAATAAACGCAGGCAAATATTGCTACTTTTCCGTCGGTTAAGAACTTTTTAACTTTGACAAAGTTTATTAGTTATTTCCAAACCAAGTTTTCCATATTATTAAACGATGCATTAAGCCGGCCTCAGCAGTTCAGAGGTAGCGCGCTGTACTTGCATTCTGAAGGTCTCGTTTCAATTCCCGGCTTGGGCATGGGCGCTCATGGTGATATTAACCACAAAACATACAATGGATATTGTCTGTCTGAGTGCTGTGGATTTTAGTAGATATTCCAAAAAAAAAAACCAATGCATTAAGGTAGCTCTCAAGTGGATAATTCTTAGTCTGTCAAAAACTGAGCAGAAGTTTGATTCGATTTTTCTTCGTTTGAAAAGGTGGCCTCTTAGCTCGTTATAGTCCTTAATAACGCCTATAAGTTGTTTTAACTCCTTCTTATTAGTGGTTAAGATTTATTTTGTCTGAGATTTGTCGGATGGTCACCAAAGCTATTTTGTGGTTTGACCTAATCTGGACTCATCCCATAATATTTAAAGTATTTACAACTATGAGTTTATCCTGTTTTTAAGAAATTGGAAACGTTTGTCTACAGAAATCGATTCCAATTTTGATCCATTTTTGACAGTTCGTCGGCAGTTTTATTTTCCACTTTGTCCTAGTGTCCAGGAACCCAGATAGTATCTACATTGTTAAAAAGTAAGTGATCCGAAAGGTCCTCTTTGCAGCACTGTAGAAGAAGGATTCGGTTTTTCTCCGTTTGACAAGATGACCGCTTAGCTCGTTATTGTCCTTAAGAATACCTTAAGATATTTAAACTCCTTCTTGTTATGTGTTAACATCAAATTTGTCTTAGATTTGTCGGGTGAGCTCCAAAGCTTTTTGATGGCTTGACCTACACTGGACTCACCCCATGATATTTTAGGTATTTTATACGCCCATGAGCTTATCTTGTTTTTAAGGAATAGGAAAGTTTTGCCATACAGAAATCGATCCAATTTTGATTCATTTATCTAGTTCGTCGGCAGTTTCATTTTCCATTATGTTGCAGTGTCCAGGAACCCAGATTGTATCTACAGTGTTAAAAAGTAAGAGATCCGAAAGGTCCTCTTTGCAGCACTGTAGGACCACTTTGGATTTCGACTCGTCCGTAAATACCAATTTGATAGTAATTTGGCTGCTTCAGAAAATTTTAATCCACCTGTTTACACAGTGAGTATTTTCTATAAATTTACCCCCTCTCTGTAATACTCACTACTTCCGATCAGAAGACGGTGTTGAGTATATGCAGGCGAAGGCTTTCTTTCGCATATAAGGTTTCACAGAAGAAACGTGCTCCAGTATGATCGTTTTGTTCTGACTTGGTTGTGTAGACCCATATTTTTACCAGTTCGCCGGCAGTTTCATTTTCTACTATTTTGTAGTGTTTAGGAACTAGTAGTGTCCAGGCACTTGTAGTTTTCAGGTGCTCAGATACTATCTACAATATTAACAAAAAAGATATCCGTTGCACTATAGTACCATCCTTGAATTTCACCTTGTCCGTAAATACTACTTTGATAGTAACTTCGCTTCTTGAAAAAATTTTAATCCACTTTGTATAAATTTAACACCCTCTGTAATACACACTACTTCCGACTGAAAGACGGTGTTAATTCCATACTAAAGAAGGCTTTCTTTCACAGATAAGGTTTTACAAAAGAATGTGCTCTAGTGTGACCGTTTAGAGTTGATATGTCTGTGTAGAGATGGATGTCCGGAAAGAGTGGTATGTTTGTTTAACCCTGGGAGATCAGTATTAATTTCTTGCAGAAACTGAATTGGGCCATTGGAATTGACCCTAAAATATTAAGTAGATTTGCTGCAACAGTGAGTACTTTGTATAAATTTAAACCCCTCTGTAATATTCACTACTGCCGACTGACAGGCGGTGTTAAGTCCATGCAGGCTAGGGCTTTCTATCGCAGATAAGTCTTTACAGAAGAAGCCTGCTCTAGCGGGACCGTTTAGTTTCGAGTTGTCTCTATAAAGATGAATGTCCGACAAGGGTGGTATGTTAGTTAAACCCTGGGATGCGATTGCAGTACCAGTTTCCTGCAGAAACAGACTTAAGCCATCGGTCGTCCACCAGGCAAGTGACGTATATGTGTGAATTGCTCGTACAACGCTAAGGAAAATCCAGTGGGACATCTTGGGTCGAAATCTCCATGTAAGACCAATATATCATTTGCAGGTTGTTCCAAAAACTTATGACTTTGATGGCCTTGCTAGCTATTTGTTCCTTACATTTAAGGATTACTTCTTGGTACTTTAATTGACCTGCACGACTTTTTAGTCTAGAGTATACTTGATATTTATGTATGGTTCAAATACCATTACAAAGTCATTCGCTTTTCCGAAAGGAGAATTGTTCAAAGGACCGGTAAAAACACCACACTGATCGATTATGGCGCAAAATGCACGTAAAGATCGCTGTATCTTCCAGTAGTCGAATATATGAGGAAACTTTATGATTTAGCCTTAAATCTAATTATGCTACAACGAATCTCATATCTTTACGCAATATTCAAGACTTAGGTTTTCGTAAATCAATTTTGTTTCTATCACTATTAATAATCAACATAAAACTACATATTATTCAAGTATTCTCTTAATCTCCTATCTCCCATTCGTCTCAGTCCCACTGTACACCACAAGTGTTAATATAGCAAAACTTTACTGAAAATTATACGGCCTCCATGGACATGAAGAAACACAGTGCTGCGGTGTAGATACCGCCACATTCAAATCCGTGCCACAAATAAGCAAAGAAATAAATACATCACACATAACAAGATCGCTGGCAGTAAGCTTTGTTTAGTGGGTGCCATACTTGCCGGACCGAAATGGCATCAGCAGTGGCAGCAGCAGCAACAACCACCAGCAGCCAACCGCAACCAAACAACGAGGCTTGACTAACCGGACAACCGTTGGACAGATGCATAGGGACGCACAGAGGTACGGAAAAACGGACAACTGATCAGACTCAGATCTTGAAGACTATGCGGTGCGGCAACTAAAAGCGAGTGATCTACGTTTGCAATATGCAAACTAGATGCTGGAGCAATCAGTGAAGCCAACGATGGCAGAAAAAAGAGGCGCACAAAATGTTTTAATTTTCCGCCGCACGACGATATTATGAGCGAAAATCGAAAACGCAACCCATCATGGCCAGGGCATCGCATATGGAAGCATGTTGCAATCGCATCTAATCTAACAAAACCTATCACTGCGACTGCGTAAAGCCATCAAACGATGGAGCAATATCGAGATCGGCCAAATAGTGATGTGTGTGGTATGTGAATATAGTCGTTAAGATATTTAATATTGGTAGTAAAATGAGAAATACCTGAAAATATGAGATTCAGGGATGAGTTCTAGAATGCTCTGAATTCTCTATGGTACATCTCAATCAGAATCAGCTGTGTTTCCGAATAATTCATATGGAAGATAATGACTGAACGGAGTAAAATTGGAAATTCTTTCAACGTGAGATTCAGGGAATGCACTGAATTCTCTATGATACCTTTCAATCAGAATCTGCTGTGTTCGCGGATAATTCATATGGAAGAGAATGACTGAATGGAGTAAAATTGGGAATACTCGCAACATGAGATTCAGGGATGAGTTCCGGAATGCACTGAATTCCCTATGATACCTTTCAATGAGCATCTGCTGTATTCCCGGATAATTCATTTGGAAGAGAATGACTTAACGAATGAAGTGACTCACAGAAGTTGTTGTTCCAAGAAAGAAAAGGAGACGAGGAATATTTCATCTATAACTACACAGCTCTAGAGGAACGTTACCTAAATTAAATAAATTGGAAGATGATTTCTGTATTGAACAACATTTCAAAAACTGAACTAGGATTAATCGAGAACACGAACTGATACACAAACATCAGTCATAATGTATCCTGGTACTGAATAGAAAGTGATTCACAATGGACCGACATCTATGTCTTCGAATAAAATTTAGATACAACCATCACAACTTAACTCAATACCAGACAGCATACTAGATTTTTAATTGAACAATGCCATTCTATGAGAGAGTTACATCTATCGAGATACTTTGAACATTCTACAATACCTTCACATACACATCACTATCTTGAGACAATAAATAATAAAAATAAAGACAATCTCAACTACTTTTAAGCACTACACGATGTACGAATGTTGTGTACCTTGCAGATAGTTTATTGCAATCGACGCTTAGATGCTCGAATCCACACTGAGTGCCATGACGGATGCGCTGGCTGTGGCCAGGATTAAGTTGAGGCGCGTAGCGAATCTGGCTAAATAGCATACATAGTATGTATGTTTTTCTATGTAGGTACGTATATAGGGTCTGTTGGGGATACAGATTTGGCTGCTCAATTTGATAGCCAATCTGTCAAATAAGATTTGCAATGCGTGAAGTTTTAAGGTTATGAATGACGACCGTTGCGGCCAGTAGGAAGTTCATCTGGGCAGTGTATGTTTGTGCTATCGCTGTTGGATGATGGTTTATGTGTAAACAGATTTGTTGCAGTAATGGGGAAAATATCAAACTGAGTGGAATAAGTGATATGTAACCGAGTGTAAATTTCGTTTAGATTAACGTAAGGATCACGTTCGGATAATTTTGATTTGTGGGAAATAAAAAACTGCTAAATATTAACGACTATAGTCATACTTAATTATAAAAATGTTAAATTGCTCAAGTTAGAGACTACATCATTATTCAGCAATGAATTATTTCGAAGAATCCTGTACATCATTTAAATTCTATTTGAAATTATTTTATGGTGTGCTAAGAGGGAAACATTCCAAGGGAGAAGTTTCAAATGTCAAGACAGTCGAGGTAAAACAGACAGAGGTAGATTGTTTTACAAATGTATCATGGGACTGAAGAACAAACTTACTCTGTAATGCTTGGTTCTGTTGAGAGTCCAGTGAACTACGAAGGGTTAAGATTATTTTGATATGAGTAGAATGAGATAACACATGAACAGTTGGAATCAGACTATGTTTTAGCCTCGAATAGTTACCATTGTTATACGAATCAAAAACATGCCCTAATGTTCTGCGGTTCTAAAGAAAACCAATAGAGGATATGTAATTCTTATACCCTAGCAAATACATCGCACGGTGTTGAATTCGGTCCTAAAACTTCAAATAGGATTTTGAATCCCCTGCCCAAATCTGCGCATTTTATTCGATATTAGGTCGAAATAGGTGGTAATAATAGTGCGTAAGTCAGCAAGAGTGAAGTATGTTTTACACCGAAAATCTTTTCCTTAGGCCAAATATACTTGGTATAAATAGTGCGTAAGTCAGCAGGAGTAAGGTATGTCTTTCATCAAAAATTCTTCATCCTCCATACACCCTTTGCTAGTTCTAGTTTTGTAGAGTTTTTGAGCATGATTTCATTTTTTGCGTTCCTATAGTTTGGTATACCTGTCAAACTTATAAAACTTAGCAGGATGACACTCAGCAACACGCGTTCCACAGTTCTAATTGGGAACAAGTTCTCCGATACGTTTAATACTGAAAGAGATTTCAGACAACGCGACTCTCTCTCTCATGTGAATTATTCAACCTGGTATAGAGAAGATTATAGGAGGTGTCAAACTCCATCACCATGGCACTATCTTCAACAAGAGTGTCATGCTGCCCAGGTATGCTATTGATATTGACATCATTGGGCAGATCACTTGGGAAGACAGTAAAGTATTCTACAGTTTAGAGAAAGAAACGCGTCGAATGAGTCTTACGGTAAACGAGAACAATACGAAGTTCTTGGTATCAACAAACAAAGAGTCCCGACGTCTTGGACAGTATGTCACTATTTACACCCACAACTGCGAAGTTGTAAAGGACTTTCTCTACTTAGGCACCAGTATTATATGCTGGGTTCCCGGACATAGCAATATAGAAGGGAACGAACAAGCCGATGAGCTAGCGCGACAGGGTTCTGCACGTAGTATAGAGGATGTATGTCCTTCGACTAGGATTCCATTAGGTGTCCTAAGAAGGCATATTGACCTTAAAACGACGGTAAAAATAAACGCAAACTGGTCATCCAGAGACGACTGCATTATCTCACGTCGTCTCTGGCCACACACCAATGAAAAACGAACAAAAAGCCTGATAAATAACAGTAAAGAAGCTACCTGCATCCTCATCGGCGTCCTGACAGGACATTGTGCAATCGGCACAATGGCGCACAGACTGGGCATCCACGCGCCCGACCACTGCAGGAGCTGCAAAGATATTGAGGAAGTAGAATCAATCGAACATCTACTATGTGACTGTCCAAATCACCAAACGTGTCGACTCCAGTACATGGGGAACAGGTTCTTTGGGGAACTGGAAGAAATAGTTGAAGTTCCAATTGAAAATCTACTAGGGTTCGTAAGAAGATCAGGTTGGTTTCGAAGAAACTAACCCATCGTTGTCAACAAAATATAGTTACCACACAGATAAAAAAGGAACACAATGGACCACTAGGCCCCCGTGAGTGCTTGCTGATTAGTTCAGCAACACCCCCTTACAAACCTAACCTAACCTAGGCACCAGTATTAACAAGAATAACATTCTCAGTCTTGTGGTTAGCCAAAGATTAAATCTTACCAACTGGTTCTACTTCGGGTACAGTAGGAAATTAAGTAGTAGAATCCTCTCTCGTTGGAGAAACATTACGTTCTATAAGTCACTCTTCAGGAAAGTCCTCCTCTATAGCACTTAGACATGGACGTTGCCAACACCGATGACCGATATTTAGGAGTGTGCGTGAGAAAGATTCTTCGAAAAATGTACGGCCCAATATAAGTAGAAAACATGTACAGAATCAGTTGGAACGATATGATGTATGAGGCGCATTACGATTCAACGTCTCCGATGCCTTGGACATGTCGAGCGTATGAATGAAAGAGCTCCAGCATAACAGGTGTTCAATTCTGTACCCAGAGGTGTAAAAGTAGGAGAAGGCGTTTGAATCTCCAGTGGAGTGACCAATATCAAGATTACCTGACGACACTTGGAGTGCACAACTGGGACCAGCGCGCTGGCAGGGCAGAATTGCTGCATCCGAAACCCATCCTGGGTTGTTAAGGCCAAATAAGTAAGAAGATATAATCGGTGGAGTTCCATTTGATACCCAGTCTCCGGACAATTAAGAGTATTTATCTTCTATGGAATCAATATTTGAAGACTGTGGGTTGAAAGTCTAATAAGAAACGTCGCGATTTATCTTCTATGGAACCAATATTTGAAGTCTGTTGTTTTAAAGTCTAATTAGATACGTCGCGATCTGAGACTCCAAAATTTGGTTGTTTTGTCAGAGAATAACATGGTATGGCATTCTAATGCACAAAATCACTGAAGAACGTAGACCGATCTCTGTCTGTCTCACACCATTCAACACGAACAGCTTAACTCGCAGAGCGAATGATCGGTCTGCGATCTTCAGAGCTTTTGTGTATGCCATGTATTTCTTTGAAAAAATTATAATTTTGAATCCGAACAGCGGGGTTAAGCTATTATAAGGCAATGTTCTCTCGAAGGTTTACCATTTCCAAGAAGTAGAGTCGTAAGGAAAACTTTTTTTTAAGTTGAGAAGTCCGTTTCCAGCACACCACCGAACTTAACCAATGACGTCAAAGAATAGTTCTGAAAATACATAGAAATAGGAAATATTTAGATTGTCAATACTGGATTCTGTACTTCCGCGTAGCAGATGTCTCTCAATCTAAAAAAACACAATATTTTATTTTAAATATTATAATTCATCCAATCTGAAATACCAGAAATTGACCACCAATCGTTTGAAACTTTAAACTATGGAAGTTTTTGTCTTATATCTGTCTTTCCCAGTTCTATATTTAAAATAAAGTATTCATTCATCTAGGTTAGGTCTTTAATTCTTCGACAGTCTAGTCATTTATTTTTTCTGCAAATTATTGCGTTAGTTGTCATTTAAATATCAACATTCAAGGTGGGTGAATGCACAATGTTGCAGCAACATATCCAACATGTTTCGTCAACAATATGATGCTGTTTATGCATGAGCACTGAACTTTGTTGTCAATTTTGTCTAAGAATTTGCAAGAATTAAGCGGCGAAAAAAGAGTGATATTTATGTAAATTAAACCCACGCAGTACACCGCTTGGCTCTAACTAGTTTTACAATGGTGTCTACGAACAGACATCTATACGCCTACGTGTAGTTGGAATGACAAGAGGAAATGTACCTTCCGATAAACATTTTGTGTAGGAAAATATATATAGAAATTTGGCAGATAACTTAAGGAATTTAAGAACGTGTTATTAATACAGTTTATAAAGGTATCAAATCTTTTAAAACGTAAAATTTCTAATATCAAATATAAGTCAAGATCAAAAAAGTTCTTAAAGAAATTTTTTCAAGTTCACAAAATGCTGCCTTCGACTAATCGAAAGAGCATCAGTGTCATTAATTACGCGCTTCCACTTGAGTGACCATTACAAAGTTGCTAGTATCTTATGTCACTCACTCAATTGTCAGTTGTCAAACCGTTTGAACGTGCATTTGATATATTGTCAGACTTTGAGCGTGATCGGTGATCTCTAGCCGAAGTTTGTAGAGAAAAAAATAAAAAAAAAATAAATAAATAAAAAAAAAAAAATAAAAAAAATAAAACTAAAACTAAAAAAAATCTACGTCAAAGTATCAAACATTGCCATATCTAATGATCTGCTAAAAACTAAATCCCTTGAACATTCCAACACAGATGATTTGCTGTCCATTTTGACGCGGTTTCATTTTTTTAGTGTTCATTAAAACCTCATGATTTGGAGTTAATTGAGCGCAGATTGATTTACATTTTTTCTGTTTTTGAAATAAAAAAAAAAAAATACAAGATTAGATTACCGCAAACTAAAATGTTTCTTAAATTGGCTTAAACTTTGTGGTTTTTAAACAAGCACTGTTCGCCCTTCTAGTTTGTTTTTCAAAATTTTTGTATAGCACTGGTGGTAACTGATAGCATTGGCTTCATCTGCTTCGTTTTCTTCTTCTTCAGTAGAGGTGCCGAAACTGTCCACAACAAAATACCTTTAATCAACCATCAACACAAATATTAAATTTCACCGCAATCTTGAGCGGAGCTCCACAATATCAACGCGCACCATGAACTGGACTCTTAAATCTTGCAACTTTTTGTCATACCTCTTTGGTTGTAGGTTTTTTTTTCTTGCTTATTTTTTTGTCGTTGCTCTGAGGTCAAACGAAGATCGCGCCCATACATTGAATTTTGAATTTTATGTTACCCTGTACGCACATGTTTGATTATTGGTAATTAATTTTCCCACAATATGGGCATAGAATTTCATATAAACCTTTTTACTCTGTGTAGTCGTTTTTCTGCTTTTCGGTTTCTTTTGGTTGAGACACCCAGAGATGATGAAGTTTTTACCGCTTCTTGATAGTATGTAAGTAATGAGCAGGTGTCAGCCGAAAAAGTCTCTTTCATTTATTCTCAGATTTACACAATATAGGAGATCGTGTGTCAGTCATTATGGTGCGATGGAGAATGTGTGTTCTTTTTAGATATTCTTTAATTTTTTTTTATGAAATTGAGCCGCTTTGTTTCTTTTAGTTTTGTAAGTTGCTAAAGAACGTATGTGGCCTGAAAGTGCTACAATAGATTCTCAAGAAATTTGAATGCAAACGTACTTTAATTCGTTGTAGAACCGTACTTAAAACGATCTAGAACCCTTCCAAACTTCAGAAATTGCAATTTTTCTTAAATAACGTCGACAAATGGACCCAAGTTATTGCATCGTCTCATAAAAATACTAAAGCGTGATGAGAATAATATGAAATAAACTTGTATCCGAGTGCAACATGGCTAAAACCCTTCTGAAACCATTATAAAACCATTTGTATCTTGGTTGTTTTGAAAAAGTTTAAAAATTTAAAATGCTGCTATAAAATCGGGAAGATAAAATTACAAACTGCTTGAGAACTAAGACCTACTTAAAATATGATACACACTCTACTGAAACTTAACAGAGAATTTTGGCTCTGGTATGTTCAATTGTTATTAGGAAAATCTATTATACAATAACAAAACTATTATTATTATTATTAGTCTTATATAAGGGTAGACGCAACATGGTTAGAACCTTTCTGAAACCATTGCGGAACCATTTGTTGACTAGAACCCTTTTAAAACCACAGTGAAACTGAGATAGACAACATTTAAATTAACAGCACCATGGTTTTGAATGTAGACACAAAATGGTCTTTCATATGACAAAATCCAGATTATAATTAATTCTTCAATATAAATAGAAGGCTGATATCTTTTTCTATTATTCGTGGCATTCATAATTACCATGCTAAAAGCATGTTGGATCCTTATTAAAACTTTATAAAACCAAACTTTATTGGAATCGAAATAATAATACAAGTCTTCATTTTTATGTCACCAAAGTGCGTTGAAAATAATTTGTAATAAACTTGCATTCGGATGCAACATGAATAGAACCCTTCTGAAGCCATTGTGCAACCGATTTACATATCATATAAATGAACGGAATCGTGAATAGAAATGTAAACAAAAAATTAACCTTTACATGGCAAAACGCTGGTTACAGCTATTTTTAATGGCATTAGATGGAAAATTCACATTGAAGCCATTTTGTAATGGAATTAGCAGCATAATGGATTCTAAATTTCGATGCCGGATTTCGACTAAAACTATTAAGATATGAACTTAATTATAACAGAAACATGAATAGAAATTTATATTAATAACGCCGAAAATACCACATAAGTTCTTTCTTTTTATGTGCAAATTATATTCGAATGCAATATGACAGTAGCTCTTCTGAAACCATTGTAGAACTAAACGCCATAGCAGGAAAATTAACGGAATCTATACAAGCTTTAATAACTTTAAACCTATAATGAATAAAGTCGAAAGACAGACACAAACTCCAAATCAAAAAAGAAATTGAAACCATTCGATACCGAATCGGAAACTTACTAGATCCTGTCTGAATCTGAAACCATTTTTTTTATTTTTATATTTTTATATTTTTATATTTTTATATTTTTATATTTTTATATTTTTATATTTTTATATTTTTATATTTTTATATTTTTATATTTTTATATTTTTATATTTTTATATTTTTATATTTTTATATTTTTATATTTTTATATTTTTATATTTTTATATTTTTATATTTTTATATTTTTATATTTTTATATTTTTATATTTTTATATTTTTATATTTTTATATTTTTATATTTTTATATTTTTATATTTTTATATTTTTATATTTTTATATTTTTATATTTTTATATTTTTATATTTTTATATTTTTATATTTTTATATTTTTATATTTTTATATTTTTATATTTTTATATTTTTATATTTTTATACTTTTATATTTTTATATTTTTATATTTTTATATTTTTATATTTTTATATTTTTATATTTTTATATTTTTATATTTTTATATTTTTATATTTTTATATTTGTATATTTGTATATTTTTATATTTTTATATTTTTATATTTTTATATTTATATATTTTTATATTTTTATATTTTTATATTTTTATATTTTTATATTTTTATATTTTTATATTTTTATATTTTTATATTTGTATATTTGTATATTTTTATATTTTTATATTTTTATATTTTTATATTTTTATATTTTTATATTTTTATATTTTTATATTTTTATATTTTTATATTTTTATATTTTTATATTTTTATATTTTTATATTTTTATATTTTTGTATTTTAATATTTTCATATTAATATTCTATGTTTTTTTTGTTGTTAAAAGGTAAAAGCGATTTAAACCAATATCAATTAATTGTGCCACACAGTATGTATAAAGCTGCAGCAGCAAATTAATATAAAATATCTCAAACCCAATTTTGTGCAAATTCATTTAGAGATTTGTATCTCGCTTATTGTTAAATGCTAAGAAGCACACTTTAGGAACGTTACCAGGGCGGCGCGCCGGTGGCGTATAATTAATGAGAATACAACGAATGACAAATGTTTTTTGGTTATTCGATGACAAGCCGAAGACAGTGGAATTTCGAAGAAAATCGTTTCACTGAAGAGGCTTCAAACAAAATTTATTAATATACGAAATTAATTCAAAAGACTTTGAATTATAACAGTGAATCAAGTTTAAAAGGAAAAATAAATAAAAAGCAAATTTTAAAATTATCTCTTCTATATATTAAAGCATTATTATGAAATATTTAAATAAACATACCTATATAATATATATATAA
The DNA here is from genome assembly GCA_951804985.1 of Dryomyza anilis. Taxonomy (NCBI): domain Eukaryota; kingdom Metazoa; phylum Arthropoda; class Insecta; order Diptera; family Dryomyzidae; genus Dryomyza; species Dryomyza anilis. The sequence goes on along the minus strand of OX638134.1, from coordinate 13,852,339 downwards.
AAATATAAAAATATAAAAATATAAAAATATAAAAATATAAAAATATAAAAATATAAAAATATAAAAATATAAAAATATAAAAATATAAAAATATAAAAATATAAAATATAAAAATATAAAAATATAAAAATATAAAAATATAAAAATATAAAAATATAAAAATATAAAAATATAAAAATATAAAAATATAAAAATATAAAAATATAAAAATATAAAAATATAAAAATATAAAAATATAAAAATATAAAAATATAAAAATATAAAAATATAAAAATATAAAAATATAAAAATATAAAAATATAAAAATATAAAAATATAAAAATATAAAAATATAAAAATATAAAAATATAAAAATATAAAAATATAAAAATATAAAAATTTAAAAATATAAAAATATAAAAATATAAAAATATAAAAATATAAAAATATAAAAATATAAAAATATAAAAATATAAAAATATAAAAATATAAAAATATAAAAATATAAAAATATAAAAATATAAAAATATAAAAATATAAAAATATAAAAATATAAAAATATAAAAATATAAAAATATAAAAATATAAAAATATAAAAATATAAAAATATAAAAATATAAAAATATAAAAATATAAAAATATAAAAATATAAAAATATAAAAATTTAAAAATATAAAAATATAAAAATATAAAAATATAAAAATATAAAAATATAAAAATATAAAAATATAAAAATATAAAAATATAAAAATATAAAAATATAAAAATATAAAAATATAAAAATATAAAAATATAAAAATATAAAAATATAAAAATATAAAAATATAAAAATATAAAAATATAAAAATATAAAAATATAAAAATATAAAAATATAAAAATATAAAAATATAAAAATATAAAAATATAAAAATATAAAAATATAAAAATATAAAAATATAAAAATATAAAAATATAAAAATATAAAAATATAAAAATATAAAAATATAAAAATATAAAAATATAAAAATATAAAAATATAAAAATATAAAAATATAAAAATATAAAAATATAAAAATATAAAAATATAAAAATATAAAAATATAAAAATATAAAAATTAAAAAATATAAAAATATTAAAAAAATATAAAAATATAAAAATATAAAAATATAAAAATATAAAAATATAAAAATATAAAAATATAAAAATATAAAAATATAAAAATATAAAAATATAAAAATATAAAAATATAAAAATATAAAAATATAAAAATATAAAAAAATAAAAATATAAAAATATAAAAATATAAAAATATAAAAATATAAAAATATAAAAATATAAAAATATAAAAATATAAAAATATAAAAATATAAAAATTAAAAAATATAAAAATATAAAAATATAAAAATATAAAAATATAAAAATATAAAAATATAAAAATATAAAAATATAAAAATATAAAAATATAAAAATATAAAAATATAAAAATATAAAATATAAAAATATAAAAATATAAAAATATAAAAATATAAAAATATAAAAATATAAAAATATAAAAATATAAAAATATAAAAATATAAAAATATAAAAATATAAAAATATAAAAATATAAAAATATAAAAATATAAAAATATAAAAATATAAAAATATAAAAATATAAAAATATAAAAATATAAAAATATAAAAATATAAAAATATAAAAATATAAAAATAGAAAAATAGAAAAATAGAAAAATATAAAAATATAAAAAACACAAAATATAAAAATTAAAAATTATATTTAATTCTTGACGCATAGCCCACTACTTAGTTACCAACCTACCTACAATTCTGTCATCTTCAGAACCTCACCTAGGTATTTGAAATAATTTTCCGCAACATGCTGTCAACTAATGACGGGCTACTCAAACTGCATAATAACTAGCAAAAGAGGGTAGCGAAAAATTACAAATCATTTAAATGTCATATGCGCTGAAGTGAAGTAGTTTTCAATAATTCAACTCAAAGTCAACGCAGGCAAGGCCTGTAGACAACAATCGTCAACGAGCAGACACTACCAGGAACCAGAGCTAATCATAGGCTAACGACGGCCTACGATGCTGTAGATCAGCAACAACAGCAGCAGTAACAGCAGACACCAAAATCGCCAGCCTCCAACGAAGTTATGGCTTCAAGTGTTGCCAGCAATTTGGCAAAAAGTTGAAGCAAAAATAAAAATCTGCGCACAGCGATTTCAATGAAGAATGACTGCAATGTTGCAGCTGCGCAGCCATATACAAAAAAAATACATCTAAGTATTTAATAATAGAGACATCGTTGCTGCGCATGCGCGCGACTGACAAATGCCAAGGCATGGAAAATGATCGCAAAGCCATGATCACTGCGCATGCGCGCACTAAGAGCACAAGAGACTCATGTTAGTTATTCATTCATTCGTTTGTTCCATCGTTCGGTCGTTCGCTTGGTCCTTCAACATGAACAGTTACAGTTCGTGAGTCATAAATTTTTTTGCGTAATTGCCGCGAAAATTAATTCAAGCAATTTTTGTCGAATGCCAACAAGTTGTCAACTCATGTCAGAAGCGCATGTTTTATGGTTCACGCGGACTTTATACGAATAAAATTTATTTTTGAGAAATCAAATTTTGCATTTAGCTATTTTTGATTTTATTTATTTTTATTTATTTTTTATTTATTTATTTATTTGTATTTAAACATTATTTTTACTATTTGAATCGAAGAAAACAAATAAATGAAAATAATGAAATAAAATGTTAGCCAGAATATTCTTCCCCCAATAATTATTCACTGATACTGTTTTTCCCGGAAAAAATTGTCATAGGGAAGATATATCTTTGGGAAGAAATTCTTTTTGAGGGTATTAATATCTCAAAAAGAATGAACTTTGTGAAAATTGTCCTAGAAAGTTGGCCGGTTACTAAATTCTACAGGGAATATTTATCTCGGAGATGAAATGGATCGGGGAGCCATTGTTCGAATTATAATTATTTAGGATCAAATTGTCTCGAAAAAGAATTGTTTAGAAAATAAGTGTAATGGGAATTTATCCGAATAAGAGTTGTTCGAGTCAAAATATCGGGAATGAACTCTGCCTTAAGCAAAATTTTCTCGCAATTGAAAAAGGAATAGACTGAGAGAAAAGTTGTCCGAAGAATATCGGGAAGAATTGCCTCTGGAACAATTTTCTCCGGAAAAATCTTCTGGGAAAGAATTGTGCGGAAAAGAGCTGGTTGTGGAAGAATTTTCTCTGAGAAAAATTTACTTCGGAATGAATTATCTCGAGGAAGAATTGCGCGGGACCTAATTGTCTGGGGAAAGAATGGTCTCGGGCAAAAATTGTCTCTTAAAAAATTATCCAAGTGGAGTTGTCAGTATTAAAATTTAAAAGTTTAGACAAATAATTGTTTAAAAAAGATGTGTGTCTTGGAGGAGAATTGTCTCGGGGAAGAATAAACTCGAGATAGAATTGTCGGTGAAGATTATCTCGAATGGACGAATTTTCCCCGGGAAATTTACTTCGGAAAAAATTATCTCGAGGAAGAATTGTTCGAGATCTAATTGTCTGGGGTAAAAATTGGTTCGTGAAAAAATTGTTTCTGAAAGAATTATCCCAGTTATGATGTCAGTAATAAAATGGTCTTGACAAATACTTGTCTAGAGAAGATGTGTGTCTTGGTGGAGAATTGTCTCGGTGAAAAATAAACTCAAGAAGGAATTGTCGGGGAAGATTATCTTGATTAAGATTATCTCGAGTAAAACTTAATTTGGGGAAAAATTGCTCTAGAAGTGTTGGCCGGATAATAATTTTCTTTCCAGCAGGAATTCTCCAGGAAAGATTTGTATCCGAGAAGAATTCTATCGGGGAGTGATTTGAATTGTTCGGAAAATAATTGTTTCTGATAATAATTGTCTCGGGAGGAATTGTCCGAAATGTAAGTGAAATGGAAAATGTTCCGTACTTCAAGTAAGAATTTTATTGGTGATAAATTCTCTCGAGGAATAAATTTCTTAAGCACAATTTTCGCGGGAAGAATTTTCCGGTTTGAAAGTGAATGAATTTACCTGATAGTCTTAGAGCATAATCGTCCGAAAAATATATTTTTCGAAAACAACTGACCGGGAAGAAAAAGCCGTAACCATTCATCAAATGACAAGGTACACAGCACAAATAACGATAACGATATCATACAATAAAAATATCTTAATAATTGTTATCCCTTTAATTAAATTAAAATATTATTTAAATAATAAAAAAAAAATAAAAAAAACAAAAGTCAACATCCGCCAAAACTGCTCGAGGCCAATTAACGATCGCGTGCTGTAACCACTTAAAGTCTTCGCGTTATCATCTCAGCATTTGTAACAAGTTTGTCTTTAGTCGGCCTGCTAGCTGTTTTCTTAGCTGTTTTTTTTTTCTTTTTGTATGTCTTTTGACTGCTTCTTATTTTCTATGTTTTTACAAAATACAAGAAATAACAATAACAACGTTGACTTATTAAATGGCTGTGCACAGTAAAACCGCAATCATCAATCATAAATAAATATTTTAATTGCTGTTGTTTGAGTAGCAAACAACAGACAGACCTACAACAACACTTGAGGAGGATGGATATTTTAGGTTGAGGTTATTAAAACAACGGCCAACAAGATGTTGAAATTGTTACAATGAACTCTAACTATCGGCAGTTAGTTTTGAATAGAGCCAGTGGTAGGCGAATGTGGGTGTGATAAACATTTAAAAGAAAGTTATATTAAAATAGCTACACAATATTACTAACCATTTTATCTACCAATGAGATATAAAATCAGTTATTTTTTATAAACATAAAACTAGATGTCGCTATATTCAAAGAAGATCATAAAAATGTTCACTGTAAGATTAATTATTATAGTAGAATGGCGCAATAGCTTTGAATCACCTCGTCCGAACCACTCTCGCCATTTCAGCTGTACTATTTGTACTCAAATAGTGGACCTCTAGGTTTATAGGGATTTACAATAGGGAGTTACAATTTGAATGCCAAATTCGAACGGCATTCGAACGACGGGTTCAGAGGCCTTTTATCCCATTATCATCATACTCTCGGAGGTTTTGTTTCTGATAAAAATTGTTCGCGGGATAGAATTGTCCGCAAAATAGGTATAATGTGAAAATTATCTGTAGAAGAATTGTGCGAGTAAAAATTGTATCGGAGATGAATTCTCTCGAGCAATAATTTACTTAGACAGAATTTTCTCGGAATGGTATATGAAAAAGTGAATGAATATAGAAATAGGCTCAGAGAAGAACTGTCCAAAGAATGGCGGAAAGAATAACCTCTGGAACAATTGGCTCGTGAAAAATCTCCCGGGAAAGAATTGTACGGAGAAGAGATGGTTGTTGAAGAACTTTCTCGGCGATAAATGTACTTTCTCGAGAAAGAATTGTTCAGATTCTAATTGTCTGTAGAAATGTTTGTCTCGGGGAAAAATTGTCGCGTAAAGAATTATACCGGTGGAGTTGTCAGTATTAAAATTATCTCGACAAATAATTGACCAGAGCAGATGTGTGCCTCGGAGGAGAATTGACTCGGGGAAGAATTAACCCGAGATAGAATTGTCGGGAAAGATTATCACAAGTAAAAATTGTCACGAAAATAATAAAATGTTCACTATAAGATTAATTAAAATATTAGTATGGCGCAACAGTTCTAAAGTACCTGGTCCGAACCTCTCTCGCCATTTGAGCTGTACTATTTGTACTCAAATAGTGGAACTTTTAGGTTTATAGGGACCTACAATAGGGACTTACAATTCGAATTCAAAACTCGAATGGCATTCGAACGTCATGATAGGCCTTTTCTTCCCATTATCATCATACTCGCGGAGGTTTTTTATTGTATAGAATCCTTTTTATACCCTACACTAAAAGTGAAATGGTATATTCAGTTTGGTAGCCGCGGTAGCTCAGTGGTTAGTGCGTTGGACTGCGAGCCGAAATGTCCCCGGTTCAAGTCCGGACTGGGGCTAACAACATCTTTTCATAGAAACATTTTTCTATACCGCGCTACCTCTCGTCAGTAAATGGCAAACCTACGAGAGTAAAACCATTGCCTATGAAAAAGCTCTCACCCGCCGTTCGGATTCGGCAATAAACTGTAGGTCCCACCACTTTGAGTACAAATATAACACGCACAGCTTAAAATGGTGAGGGAGCTCGGCCGAAGTTCTATACAGGACTGTATTATTATATTATTATTATATTCAGTTTGGTACGCCGTTTGTAACACCCATAAGGAAGCATCTCCGGTATGGAAAAGTATATATATATTCATGATCAGCATGACCTCCTGAGTCGATTTAGCGATGTCCGTCCGTCTGTCCGTCTGTCTGTTGAAATCACGATTACAGAAAAAATAGAAGAGCTAGAGCAATGAAACTTTAGATTTAGATTACTTAAATATCTAAGCTGTCTGAACAAGAAAATCATGATCGGTCTATTGTGACCTGAGAACCGACCACTTATGTTCAAATACCTCATATAAAATTTATATCTACAGGTCAATTTTACTGTATACGTGCTTAGGAAAACTTTTTTTGGTCAAATATATATTGCGGCGAAACGACTTGTGGTTCCAAAAAAAAATACTGAAATTCGGTACACCTACCCATTAGTAAATATGGGTATCAAATGAATGCAAATTCTTCAGCGATTGAAAGTTTGTAGTTATTTTCAGGATTCGTATACCCTAGTGACCTATATACCACTTTTAATGGTAACCACACATATGTGTAGGGTATTTATAGTCGGCTTAGACAGCCTATAATTTTGATAATCCTAACTATCATACTAAAACTTCCCAAATGGTTTTATATTTTTTTTTATGTTTTGATTTGCGATCTATTGGCTCGTAGTCTAACGTTCAAACCGTCTGATCGAACGACGCTACACTCTGGGATTTAGTATGTATACAAATTCGGCCTGAGAAGTCCAGAGGTATGCGCACTGGACTTGCACTCTAAGGATCCCAAGTTTGCTTATCGGCTTTGGCATCTACGCTCGTTGTATTATTAATCACAGAATCGTAAGGAATAGTTCCAAAGTACAATTGATATAATCCTTAATCAATTTTTTTTACTATATCAGGAAAAACATAACCCATATTGGCAAGTTTAAAACAAAAATCCGCCGCGACTAGTCCATCTTGCCCCCATCCCTTTCACTTATCATGTCTTCTTACGATCAACACTGTGCATTGCACGTATAGGAGAAATTCCCTGAGAGTTGGTTAATTTGTATAAAAAATATGTAACAAGGAATATCGCAAGACTATCTTATTTCTGGAAAAATCTGAAATTAGATTTCTAGTAGAAATTATCACAGGACATAACACCTTACTTTCACACCCCAGAAAAATGGCTTCTGGAAGGGATGACCTGTGTAGGTGGTGTGTTGACATTGAGGCTGAGTAAAACAGCTATCACTTTGTCAAACGTAACCAAATTCTAGAACACAATGGATCAACTCGGGTTTAAGTGGTTGAACCATTGCCGACACCTCGAAACCTAACCTAGCATATTTCCAATACATGTTATATAAAAGTCCTAGGCGCGGAAATCGCTGGAAACGGCGCTCTGCATCACCCGGTATAGACGTCGGCTAATGTGAGTGGCGACTTTATGGCCTAGGTGTACTCTGTGCGATGCACAGAGGGGTTTTTCCCCCTCCTTCAATCAATCAATCAATCAATCAAGCCTCGTATAACTACCGATTCCCACGATGACAACCCACTGAATCATCTGAAGAACCACGATTTACGGAATATACGGAGAGACGAAAATAGAAACGCGTCCATAGCATATCATATAGAGAGAACACAATGGATCAACTCTGGTATAAGTGATTGAACAATTGACGACACCTCGAAATTTAACATAGCATATTTCCAATATATGTTTTATAGACTTTGGACCTATTAAAATCTATTTAACGTTTTGGTTTACCCATTTTATGCCTGTTTTTCTTGTTTGCACACTTTACCGTATCTTATCATTGCCATCATTATCATCATCAGAAACATTCCTACATCATAACCACACTGCATAGACATTATCCTCATCAATCTCATCATCAATCTCACCATCATTCTCAACATCATTCTCAACATCATTCTCATCATCCTCATCATATTCCTCATCATCATCATCATAAACTACGTGCGAGCATAAAAGCCGCATTGGAAAATGATTTGTGCGGAGCACTTGACAGTTTGACGTTTTAATGCAATTACAAATATTTCCATTGCCAAATGCAACGGCGCGCCATTTCCCAAAATAGCCAACCGGCCGGTCGTTCCGTCGACCATTCGTCGTTCTGTTTGCGGTCGTGACATGCGTCCCATCGGATGATGTTAACTTTGCGAAATTACAAAAAAATAGAGCTTTAAGAGCAGCACAGATTGAAGCATCTTAAAGCCAATTGGCAAGAAATTAAAACTTTAGCCGTGCACATCCAGTAAAATATCAAAACATCATTTCGTGCCGGCAAGATACAGCACCATGCCATAGGCATAAATGCCATAGCAACTCGCACGGACATGCGTTCCATGTTTGGTTTGGATTTGCTAGACAAAACATTGAATCCCTCATGAATCTACCAGTTCTATCGTATAGGTTTTGCACTGACTGAGACTCAGTGTCAGTTCCACATTCGTCGCGCTTTTGACAGACGTCGAAATGACAGCAAACGATGGATAAGTGGAGACAATGAGAAGCCAATACAGTCAAATTGATATGAAACCTTATCACAGACGTCATTATCATTACAATCATCATTATCTTCATCGTCATTAGCACCATACTCATACGCATCATATTCATGCGCATCATCTTCATCAGCATTATCTTAATCAGCATTGTCCTCATCATCGCTACTAATATCATCGTTATCGTCATCATGCCACAACGCATGTCAAATATGCACTGCAATTGATTGCACTTGAAGTCTGGTCATCTTTTTTCTAATGAAGCGTATGCGCATCCTCATATCCTCGTCCTCTTACTCATCCTCGCATCTATGATTATAGTTAAGATGCTGTTGCTATTGATGCTCATGATATTTCCTATGGCATCATGTGTATATTTCAGTGCATTGATGACTTTAATTAAAAACTTGGAATGTGCAGATTTAGATAATGGCTTAATTGAAATAATTTATGTGTTTACATAATTTACTTTTTCTGTACTCCTGTTAATTGTGTTTATGTATTTAATAAAAAGAAAACAAAAACAAGTGATTGGCTAAAGAATTGAACGATCCTTACACGGGAAAATGGCTTTTTACTTTACTTTTATGCTCCTTTTATGGAATATGCATCCTTAGTTTGGAACACTTACATAGTGTGACTATTAGATCAATTCCAAAAATAAATCTTTTATAATTTTGAAACAACTTTAGTTGTTATATACATCTCCCATTTTATGGGAAGAGACTCAAATAACTTAAACTTCCTACTCCATTGATGTAGTTAAATTTATATTATTCAATACCTAAACAGAATGATGGTATTAGTCCATAACAAAAATTCGCGAATCTGTATTGAATCTGTCAACCTCTGGAAATGTTCAAACGCTGCTTAGGTTATATTTGGGAATGGAACTCGGCGTTTTGCAGTCATTTTAAATGCTACCTGAACTTGCATTCTAAAGGTCTCTGGTTCAAATCTTTTGGATGCTCGTGATGATATTAACCACAAACACGTAGCGAATATATACTCAGTATAATGGATATTGTAGCGTCTGTGGCTCGACTGGTTAGTGAATTGGACTAATAATACTGTAATAATATGGGGGCTATGGGGGTGATTATCAGAAGGCAATACGACTGAGTGGCAAAGCAGTCCTTATCGGTGTCGTCTCAAGTCAAATCACTGGTCGACAGAACTGACAAGTTGTCAAATGGTGAGTTCCATGGAAGTCCTCTGCGCGAAAATCACTGAAAACGGCACCCGATGTAGAAGTCGGCTAAGTAAGTGGCGAAGATTCCCCTCGATGCGGAGTTCGTTCCTTTGGTTTGGTGTCCACCACTAGAAAAATTCATAACTTCAATGAAGACCAAAACAAAGCATCGGATAACGACCGATTCCCACGATGACAATCCACGCAAACGTTTTAAGAATCACGAATTACGGATTTCCACCTGGAATGTCTGGATTATAGGGAGGTGCCTCTATCCGGCTGGTAGATGTCCTCGATAAATAAAAGGCTGTTATCACCGCTACCCTGAAAATGTGATGGACGGGATAGGGTTGCAAGAAACAAACATCCTGCGATATCGATTACAGGTGTCATGCCAAAAAGCATGTATGTGAATGTGGATTTTTAGTCAAAAAGAGACTACGATAGCGTGTCTATAGGTTCTTGCCCGTGGGCAAAAGGCAGAACACAATTGGCATTTCAATTTAATTTGTGCGCACGCTCCGATGAACGAGAAATACGACGAGACAAATGAGCGCTTGTACGAGCACCTAGACAAATCGAGCTGGGCAATTTTTTACCCTAAGGTGTGAGGAGAAGTCATCTATTGTCCCAAAATCGGAAACTTTAGCCGCCACGACAACACATCCGATACCGGAACGAGGCTAAACGACATCGCCGAAGCACGAATCATGCTTTAGTAGCACTAGATTCGAACATCTCCATATCCACAAGGTTGTGACGTGACCAAAAAACGCGAAACCAAATTGATCCCGTTGAGATTGAAGGAAGGCATGCTTCGAACATGATGGACGTACGCACTATCTGAGGTGGAAATAAGGACTCGGATCATTACTTTGTAGTAGCCCGCACATGCTTAAGATCTGCGAAGAACATACGAAACAACACGCAGATAAAACTAGACGTTGCGACGGAAACCTGCAATCACAGTATTTGACTCTCGCACCTCATTAGACAAATCATTCCCCCATTCGATGATATAAAGGCGTAGTGACCATATCTACTGCTCTTTGCATACGGCTACCGAAGTGGTGCTTGGATTCTAAAGCCCCTTGAGGAATCAGTGATGGAGTGTGGCACATCCACTGCGGAGAACGACGCTACATACAGATCGATCCTGCAGTAGAAGCTACGAGAGCTGTGAAGGAGCGACACAAAGAGAAAAGGCGGGAAGAAAGACGTCTTTTCAGTTGCAAAAAATGAGGGGCAGAAAGACGTTAGTGTAAGAAGATTAAGATCTATGGGGACAGGAATGAGGCTTGAAAAGTCTTCGAGAAGATAAGATGTCTAGATGGGTCGACGACATACTACGTTATGTTTTTTTTTTTTTTTGATAACGAGCGGTGTTATTTTATATACTTCATTTAAATACTACATTAAACGGTTTTTCAAATCGGAAAATATTTGTATCAAGACCAAGATAGACCTAATGAGATGAACAAAATTGACCTACCGATGCAAGAACACGAACGATGAGTTGAATATCAACGTTAACCGTCATCAAAGTTCTCACTTCCCTAGTCGAATGAAAGAGCAACTTACAGCGTCTAGTTTTGGATGTTCCAGATACTCTCTATAGTTGAGAAAGCGTACCTTAACGTGGTCATGTACTCTGATCCAGTCTACCAGATGAATTTCGATGTGAAAATACTGTAATCTGAGGTTGAATAGGATCCACAACGTTCTACTTTGAATATCAACGTTAACCATCATCAAAGTCCTCACTTCGCTAGTCGAATGAAAGAGCAACTTACGTATAGTTTTGGATGCTCGAGATTCTTTTAATAGTTGAGTTATCGTCCCTTAACGTGATCATGTACTTTGATCAAGTCTACCAGATAAATTTCGATGTGAACATCTTGTAATTTTGAGGTTGAATAGGATCCACGAGGTTCTTCTTTAGGTTTATTGTGATGACCGCCCATACCGTTCGGTTTCATTTTAATGCCTTATGATGCTTCAGTTAATTTAATATGTCAGAATATTTGGGAATTAAAACCATTTACTTTCGTATCATCTCTAATTAAAATACCTCTAGGACACAATACATTTTCTATAGCCTCTCTTTACAACCCAACTTATTTTGAGAAATATCTCAAGCCAAAAGTGTCGCTAATTGATATGCTTTAATAATTTCAATTAACTCTTTGCAGTGCTTAAACAATTATTCATTGCTTTTCATTAACTGGTTATTATTTTTAATATAAAATTGACAGTACATGAATTGCTGATCGTTGAAGCATTGAAATGTTTAACAACTTTGCCGCACTGCAAAAGAAGAACTTGTTTATGTTCGTTCAACTGTCTGCCAATCTTTCAACTGACTATCTGTCTGTCTTTCTCTCTATCTATCTGTCTGTCTGTATCTATGTCTGTTTGGCGTAGATTCATTAGATCATCTTTGATTTATGACAATTGTGTCAAAAGGCAATTTTCTAATAATTTGCTGTACCGACAACATTTCTGCCATTTATAATATTTAATTTTGTGCCGCATTTCCGCCACGAATAGTAGTTAAACGGCATAAGTAACAGTCGCATCATAGTACAAGCAGTACAAGCAGTCAGTCTATATAGACAGACTATACAGAGTCAGTACAAACAGTCGATCCAAACTGTTGGTATAAACAGTCGGTCCAACCAGTCAGCCTACTAGTCAGTTATCCTGTTAGCCAAGCAGACAGTCATCTTCTTAAGACAAACGCATGTCTATTTCTATACATATACAATATACATATATAACGCTGATCCCTTGGCGCTTTATCTTTGCCTTAGAGAGCTGTCTGTCTCAGTGACAGACTGCATGTTTATACGTTCATTTTGTCCGTCCATCCGTCTTTAGAGCTGCGTCCGTCTAACATTTATGTCTCTGGTATGAGCAAATAAACGGCGGGTATGGCTTGTCTGTCAAATCATAAAATAGGAGTCGGCCTGTAAATGTAGACAAGTTGGTCAAACTTGTTAGACATGATGACCGGGCCATAGATGTCTTCGATGCGTATGTTATGTTCGCGGTAAGCCTTCTTGGCCAAGTGCGTCGTCTCACCAATGCGTTAATGTGCAAAAGTGGTAAATGGATTACAAAGATAATGATAGCGATGGATATGACGAGACGATGAAGATGGACTATGACTATGACTGCGATGACGATGACGAGGCTGCTTGCCTCTGACATTGGTGATGATGAGTTGGCCAACATGTGCCTTAACTTTAGCAACAAGGATACATGTTTATTTCCTTTTTTTTACTATAGAGTTATGCATCAAATTCGTATTTGAAATATTTTTATATATATATAGTTGTATTTCTGTTTCTCTAATGTGTGATGTGGTGTGGCTCTCATTTATCATTGCCAACAATTCGGAAAAATCACATTTTGATGAATGAACAGCACTGCGGTGCACCGTTGTCTCTACGTTTGTGGCTGATGATGATGTTGCACACATTTGGTCTATGTGCAATATATTTCGCCACCAGTGGGGGGTATATATTATTGAAATATTTATTGCATTTTTTGTGGCAAAGAGACAACATGTTGTAGTTGTAAGTAATAATAAATTTCGATGCAATTATATTTTATGTTTAAATTTAAAATTACAAAAAGATAAAAAAAAAACTTTCGAATACTACAAAATATTTAATAATTTTCCAACAGTGAGGAATGTTTTATCACATTTAGAATTTGAAACAAACAGATAATTCTACATATGGAAATAGCGTTGGCACAACGCTGTTTCTTAACTATTGAAGAAGTTTGTGGAAACGTCTACGGCGCGTAAGTGTAAAAGAGATGGAGATAGCGTACAAGCCATACGTATTCTATTGAAGTATAGAAGTTTGTGGAAATGTCTGGATACTGACAGATAATTCAGCGTATGGAAATAGCGTGTGTACATCGCGTGTTCTCAACTCTTGAAGTAGTTTGTCGAAACGTCTAGTATCCAGTATGCTCGGCGCACAAGTGTAAAGGAGATGGCGATAGCATACAAGCCATACGTATTCTGTTGAAGTATAGAAGTTTGTGGAAATGTCTGGAATTCAGCTCTGTATTATTTAAGGTTGTCGCACTTCTACTTCTGGATATAGTCTCCAGTATGCTCGGCGTATAAGTATAAAGGAGATAGCGTACAAGCCATACGCATTTTGTTGTTGAAATTTCGGAATTCAGCTCTGAGGTTTTTAAGGGTGTCGCATTCCTACTTCTGTATATAGTCTCCAGTATGCTCGGCACATAAGTATAAAGGAGATGGAGATAGCGTACAAGCCATACGAATTCTGTTGAAGTATAGAAGTTTGTGGAAGTGTCTGGAATTCAGCTATGAAGTTTTTAAGGGCGCACTCCTACGTCTGGGTATTTTGGAAACGTCTAGTCTCCAGTATGCTCGGCGCATAAGTGTAAAGGAGATGGCGATAGCGTAAAAGCCATATGTATTCTGTTGAAATGTAGAAGCTTGTGGAAATCTCTGGAATTAAGCTCTGAGGTTTTTAAGGGTGTCGCATTCCTACTTCTGTATATAGTCTCCAGTAGGCTCGGCGCATAAGTATAAAAGAGATGGCGATGGCGTACAAGCCATACGTATTCTGTTAAAGTATGGAAGTTTGTGGAAATGTCTGACATTTAGTTCTGAGGTTTTTAAGGGGTGGGTATTTTAGAAACGTCTAGTCTCCAGTATGCTCGTCGCGTAAGTATAAAGGAGATGGATATAGCGTACGAGATAAGTATTCTGATATACGTATTCTGTTTAAGTATAGAAGTTTGTGGAAATGTCTGGAATTTTGTTCTGAGGTTTTTAAGGCTGTCACACTCCTACTACTGGGTAATTTTTTCCCAGGTTATCATATTACTCATGAGCTTATAACGTGTTATTTTTCACGTGCTTTCATTGGGGTCATCAAGTCTTTTCAGTGAAAAGTATTTCAAAGAAATAAATATCGGTCATAGTTTGGTTACATTTTATGAAGGCCTCAGGAAATAATCTATATAAAAGCAACCATTTTCGGAAACTCGCCTCGTTTTTTTTACATTTTCATTGCGCTTTAATCGCATTGAAAGTCGCACATAATTTCATGTCGTGCCGCATTTTGTCTGATTGCGTGTCAGTTGCATCTCTCGTCGTCAACTGACATGCATTCGTATGTGAGTCGTATGTCTATTTTTCAATGTTGTCGGGTTGATGATGTTGTAGCTGTTTTGTTGTTGTATGTTTGTACTTGTTATTGTTGTTATTATTGTTGTTGTTGTTGTTTTTGCCTTGCAAATACACGCCAAATACACATGGCATGCCATTGCAGCGCATTTCAGCCGCAGCCGCAGACATTTATTATGACATTAAGTGCAGTTAGAGCAAAGCGATGTTTAATGATATGGTTTGTCATGACAAACAACTAAACACATTGCGGCACAATGCGACACAGTCGAAAAACAGAAAACGAAATAACAACGTTTGAGTGAGACGGAGAGAAACTGTTACTATTGCGGTTTGGTTGGTGGTAAAGTGCATTTTAATTTGAGTTCAATTGGGGGAAAAAGTACCATTTTGAAAAAGTGATCAGGACCGCACAAAATGGTCATACTGCAGTTCACAATAGTATTCACCACGATATATAAAGCGATGATCAAATGCAAGAACAAGGCATGGTCTTCTTCTCATTCTTGTGTGTTCCTGTTCTTGCATCGGAAGGTCGATTTTGTTTTTGCATCGATAGGGCAACCTTGTTGGCAATCGCTATAATACAATTCATGTCAAATCAATAAAACTTACCACAACATATATGATGCAATTGAGGGTGGTGAGCAGTGATTGTGCAGGGTCGTTCTCGCTCTTGCATCAGAAGGTATTGTTTTTGGATGGTCAGGTTTGTTCTTGCTGCAATAAATTCACCACACTAAAATTAACCACAGTTCAACCCATCCGACTATAATTCACCAAACTGCAACTCACTATTTTACAATACACCACCCAACAAAACAATACTATATTTTCCAACTACAATCTCGCACATTATAACACACCACATTATAACTCACCACATTATAACTCACCACATTATAACTCAACACATTATAACTCACCATGTCATAACTCACCACATAACAACTCACCACATTATAACTCACCACATTACAACTCACCACATAACAACTTATCAAACTTCCACTCACTAAACTAAAACTCATATACTAAGACATGGTAGTCATTTTGCAATTGTTTGTGAAGGGTAATTCACGTTCTTACATCAGAAGATCGATCTTGTTTTTGTAGGGTATGTCTTGTTCTTGCTGCAATATATCACCACCCTAAAACAAACTTCAACCCATCCAACTACAATTCAGCAAACTGCAACTCACCACACTACAATATACCATCTAACATCACTACACTATATTTTCAAACTGCAAGTCCACACATTATTACTCACTTCATTATAACTCACCATATTATAACTCACTATATTATAACTCACCACATTATAACTCTCCATATCACAAGTCACATCTTACAACTCAACAAACTACAATTCACCACACTAAGTCATGGTAGTCGTGTTCTTGCTCTTGTGTGTGCAGGGTCGTTCTCGTTCTTGCATCAAAAGGTCGAAATTTTTTTTTGTTGGCTCTGTCTTGTTCTTGCTGAAAATAATTCACCACACTGAAACTAATCACACGTCATCCCATTCAACTACAATTCTCCAAACTGAAATTCACCCCACTACAATATGCCATCCAACATCACCTCACTTAAACTCAATATATAGTCAAACAGCAGGTTCGCGCATTATCACATAATTACCACATCACGTTCTCGTTCTTGCATCGGAAGATCGATCTTGTTTTTGCAGGGTCTTGCTACACTACTAAAACCCATCCAACTACAATTCAAATCAGCTCAATTGAACTCAGTACCATCCATCAAACTGCAAATCCGCACATTATAATTCACCATACTATAATTTACCATATCACAACTTACCACATCAAAACTCACCACATCACAACTTAACACACCAAAACTCACCACATCAAAACTCACCTTAGTGTAACTTACCACCCCAAAACTCACCACATCAAAACTCACCTTAGTGTAACTTACCACACCAAAACTCACCGCGTCAAAACTCACCTCAGTGTAACTTACCACACCAAAACTCACCACACTAAAACTCACCACACTAAAACTCACCACACTAAAACTCACCATACCAAAACTCACCACACCAAAACTCACCTCACTTAAACTCACCATACCAAAACTCACCACACCAAAATTCACCATACTAAAAATCACCACACTTAAATGTTCCTTCACGCATAACAAAGAAAGTATTTTCATAAGAATTGCGTAAATTTAGCTTTTTTTGTTTTATTATAATTCACTCAACTCTGCTACAAAATTTTCAAAGAACTCACAACAGAACAAGGTCATTGCTGTTGCGTCCTTTGCAGCCATCTTGTTGTTGGTGACCACATCGTAAGCAACATCAGCAACTTCTTCTTCCACACATTCGTCAATTTCGCGAAATTATGACTTTAAAATGTGCATTAATAGCTTTACAAGCTGCCATAATTAAGTGAGTACAAAGCCAGCAGATTCCAACAGAAACTCACCCTTGTAGCCCAATGAGTTTCAGTAGAAGACGCACCTATGACAACAACAATATAGACAGCCTTAGCAATATTAAATACATGCAGAAAATATGGTTGCTGTTGTTGTGATTGTTGTGCTGCGTGCAGGTTGGCAATAAGTTTGCTTGTCGGGTAATAAGCGTTAAGGAGCTAACAAGCCACGCAGACGCATTTGCAGGGCGCTTAAAAGAAAATGAGCAGATGAAGAAGACGAAGTATGAGAGAAGAAGAAGTAGAAGAAAACGCAGAAGAAGAACAGGAGAGGAAGAAGAAGAACACGCAGCAGAACCCACTTGTCGGCCATGATTGGTTCGACCAACAAGATGGCAATTGCGCGCACACTTTGCGCACAGTTGCGTCAAACAAGTACTAATTATTGGCAACATGCTACACGGTCAGCAGGCGCAGTCTTTCTAGGAGCAGCAACAACAAACACAGCAACAACTGCAAGAGCAACATCAGCAGCATCATGAGGAACGTCAACATCAACAACACGAGCAACATTGCTGTAAAATATGAGCTCATTCGTGCAACAAGTGCTGCGATCTTCTATGTTGGTAATTATAATAATAACGTTGCAGCAGCAACAGCATCAGCAGCAGCAACAAAACCAAATAATGGCAGCAGCAATTTTTCAACAACGCGTCCCTTTGCGCGTTATTGCTGCTGCTGCTGCGGCATATGAATTTTACACAATTACATGCTGGGCGTTAACTGCAAAGTAATTGTCGACAACTGCGAACGCTGATCGTTGGCAAAGTCGTGGATCATCAGCCAGAGCCGCTTGCAGCAACAGGCAATGGCAACAGCATCACGGATGTGGCAGCAACATCACGGATGGCAGCAGCAACGTTATGACAGCAAGAACAACAAGGCAGCAACATGAATTTACTAGCAACAACAATATTGCAACAACAACAACATATATGCCGCTTGCAACAATAGGCTTTTGTATGAATTTAAGCAGCAAGGTATTTAAGTTGTAAAGAATTTTAGTTGCAAGGTCTCGTTTTATTTATTTTTTTCATTTTCAGCCATATTTAGTTTTTATCCTTCGTTAAGGTATTTAAAAAATGATAAATACTTTGAACCCTAACCTAGCCAACGCTCACGTGCGCCACAACTTGTCGGTGTTGCACGCATTGCAGCAACATTAGTTGCTGCTGATGGCGTAAAATGTTGCTAAAGTTATTATGTTGCTGTGACCTTAGCAAAAGGGCTTAGAATGGAGGGTTTGGTGGTGATTAATAGCAAGTGCGTGATGCACCCATATTTCAATAGAATATTACTTGTGTGAGGCTGAGAATATAATATGAGTTATACGAAATTTTTTGTTTTTAAAATATTGAGAAAATTTGTTATATAAATTTATACTCGTGCAAAGATTTTGTGAATGCAAGGATATGGAGCAGTTTTATTAATATAAAAACCACGTGCTTCGCTGTGGACGTTTTTAATTGGTTTTATAAATGTAATAAGCAAAACAAAAATAATTCTGAATTTTAGTGTGGTGAATTTGGTGTGGTGAGTTTTAGTGTTGTGAATTTTAGTGTGGTGAGTTTTAGTTTAGTTTGTTTCTGTTTTTCTTTTTTTTTTTGTTTTTGCTTTTGTTTCGTGCTTTTACTTTTGTGTTTTAGCTTTTAAATATTTTTTTTGTATTTCAGTTTTTTGTTTTATGTTCATAGCTGGTGTAAGTGCTAAGTTATATCGTTTTGAAATTTTAGGGTGTATAGGAGGTACCACCCCCTTTTTCCAATCCTGCCCATATATAGCATATCTTTCCATAAGACCATACCGCATCTGTGGTTTAGTTTGGCTTTTAGTTTTATGTTATTGCTTTTGTATTTTTGCTTTTGTTTCGTGCTTTTACTTTTGTGTTTTAGCTTTTAAATATTTTTTTTGTATTTCAGTTTTTTGTTTTATGTTCATAACTGGTTTAAGTGCCAAGTTATATCGTTTTGAAATTTTAGGCTGTATAGGAGATACCACCCATTTTGTCCAATCCTGCCCATATATAGCCTATCTTTCCATACAGACCATACCGCATCTGTGGTTTGAAGAAAATCGGATCAGCCGTTTGGACGGAAAAGCGGAACAAACAAACAAACCTACAATGAGATTTATTATATTAATAGGATATCACGGACCCGTGCTTCACTGTGGAAGTTTTTTTTATTGGTGTTATAATGGTACTACCCAAAACAAAAATAATTCTAGGCCACTTTTTTGAATTTTTGAATACATTGATTATCCCAGCGCACAGTGGGGCAGCGAGTACCTAAAGTTGGCGAAAACCTCAAAAGTCAAATTGACCTCAGAAACTAATTGGTTTTTTTCATTGAATAGCAAATTAAATTGTCTACAACGTGTCATCACTCAATTTATGTCATATGTATATATCCAACTTTTCTCCACACTCTTTCAAACTTACAATTTTCGAAACAATGGTAAAAAAAAATACTATCAAATTTGTGATCAATAATTTGAAACGTTTATTTGAAATAAAAACTATTTTTTTTTTTTTTGGAATGCAGCCGTCTGCATATGGTATTTATTAAGCTTTTGCAATATAATAGTTTTAGAAATTGTTCATACTTTAGAATAAAAAAATGTTGGAGTAAATTAAATTTTTTTATTTTGTTTTCAAATTATTTTTCATTTATTCCACATTGATTTTGATTGATATGATTTATTGCATATCATTTTAGGGAACTTACCATTTTAGATTTGAAATCATAAAAATCCATTTTCCGACTAATGATCAAAACCTAATAACGCCAAAAAACATCAAACAATATGATGTAGTGAGTAAAAAATTTTATAATTGGCAAAGCACCAGCATTTAGGACTTTTTTCTTCTCAAGAAACATACACGATATAAAATGATCGTTAATTGGTTTAGATTCAGTACTCCTCAGAATATATAAAAAACGAGTTAGGAAAGTTAGGTCACATGGGTAAGTTCGGTCACATGGGGCGGACTTTTATAGTCGGTCGGGCCCGACTATGGAATAACCTAAACCATTGGTGGGATATTTAATTGTATATCTTAATTTTAAAGTTTTTAATTATACTGAACCTCCCCACCCTCAGAATATTATTCACATATCAGAAATTTACATCTTATATCCCCATAATTTATATAGGGGATTTATATAAAAGTATAAAAAACTAATACAAAAAAATTAAAAAAATGTAAATGGGTGGACCACGCCTATATTTAAAAATTTTGTAAGGATAATATTTCATAGACTTGATTTTAATAATTTACGGTTCAAATTTCCACTATGAAAACCCGGGAAATAATGAAAAAAAAAGGTGGGCGGATCACACCCATTATTTTTGTATGAATTATAACAATACGTTTTAAATTTTACAACTATATCTTGAATACTTTTCGAGTTATTAGTTCCTAAAGAGTTATATAAAAGTGACTTGTATGGGAGGTGGCCGTGTCCGTTGACCGATTTGGCTTATTTTCAAACTCAGTGCCTACTTTTGGCTAAAATATATTGAGACGAAATTTTATCGCATTCTGATCAGTATTTCTCAAGTTTTTCTGTATTCGGACAGCAAGACGGACAGACAGACGGACATGGCTAAACGGACCCGAGTAGTGATGCTGATCAAGAATATATATACTTTTCCATACCGGACACGCCTCCTAAGGGGCGTTACAATATATGCACAAAGTTAATATACCCTGTACCTCATAGGTGTATGGTATAAAAATTGCATGTAAAAAGAACGGTTTACCCAGAAAAAATTTCGATTTCTGCATAAAATGAAATTTTAGGAGGATGATATTTTAGGAGGACATTATTAGATACATATCTAATTATTTGAGAGCCATATTACATTTGAATTAAAAATAAAAGTTTGAATTCGATCCGCTCTAATGATCATGTCTTTCCCAATATGGCAAATGTTTACTTTACAAAACTAGAAGAAGTTTTTGCTCTGCACATCCCATACATCAATTTATGTAACTCGGGGTTGCGTATTTTGAGTGCATACTCCGTTTTTTTCTATTACGTAATGTTTTTAAAAAAATTGCGATAGTATTTTTAAATCGTTTTCATCCACTACTTAGAATAAAAAATATAGTTTTATTTCTTTTAATTGTCAATATTCATTTAAATATGCTAATGAAGCTAATATTCCACGTTTTTAAGATAATTGGAAAATTTTGATTTTTTTAAGATATTTTTTTCTATGGCAAAAATCTTGATGCGTAGTGTAATTAGATAACTTGAAAATGGTGATAATTGTGTAAACTCACACATTCAAACTATTTTAATTTTTAAGAAATCACATCGAATTATGGTGAATTTTATAATAGGCCCGATTATGTTATATATCTGAAAAAAACAAGGTATTTAATTTCAAAATCATATTTCCAATAAATTTTAACATTTATATATTTCTGTTTCTATATTTTGAGACAAAAATAGATAAACTCTATACTAAATAACAAAAAAATTTGAAGAAAACCTCAAAATTAAAAACAAACAAATGCAACACTGGACAAACACTCAGTGTTGCATTTTTAATGTGCGTCAGCTCCTACAACCGGACCCTAGTAACAGTCAGCAGTTGTCTGTTTAAATCATATTAAAATTTGTTACAGCAGGGAGCTCATGCCAATTGTTGCTACTGCTGCAGCCACAGTTGCTGACAACATTGTTGCCCTTGTTGTTGTTGTTCTTCTTGCTGCTTCTGTTGCTGTTGCTGCTGTTGTTATTGCTGCGCCTGACATCGTTACTCAGTGTCCAGTGCTGCCAACTGAAGTAGAGTACTTAACTACTTCGCAATGTGGCAGCTCAGTTACATTTGTGCGCATATTTTTTACATTTTATTTGCTGCCACATAATACTTTTGCACCGCAACATTTTTAAATTGCAAATCCGTTTGCATGTGAAATTATGCTGCAACAGGAGCAACCATAAGTGTTGTGTAGTGTTTCAGTTGTAACAGCCACAAAATAAAAGTAAAAAATAAAACAACATAATATATGTTTGTTAATAGAAATGTTTAACAAGTAGTGAAGCATTAAACAAGTTAACAGTGGAGAGAAGAAAATATTTGCAAGGATGCATTTTAAGTAGAGGAATTTGTGATTGTTGCATAAAGTATCGTCCATCTGTATTAAAATATAAAAAATTAAATATTAATAAAAAAAAAATAAAATGTTCACTAAAAATTCAATTTTCACTAAAAATTCAATTTTTCACTAAAAATTCAATTTTTCACTAAAAATTCAATTTTTCACTAAAAATTCAATTTTTCACTAAAAATTCAATTTTCACTAAAAATTCAATTTTTCACTAAAAATTAAATTTTTCACTTAAAATTAAATTTTTCACTAAAAATTCAAATTTTCACTAAAAATTCAAATTTTCACTAAAAATTCAAATTTTCACTAAAAATTCAAATTTTCACTAAAAATTCAATTTTTCACTAAAAATTCAATTTTTCACTAAAAATTCAATTTTTCACTATAAGTTCAATTTTTCACTAAAAATTCAATTTTCACTAAAAATTCAATTTTTCACTAAAAATTCAATTTCTCACTAAAAATTCAATTTTCACTAAAAATTCAATTTTTCACTAAAAATTCAATTTTTCACTAAAAATTCAATTTTTCACTAAAAATTCAATTTTTCACTAAAAATTCAATTTTTCACTAAAAATTCAATTTTTCACTAAAAATTCAACTTTTCACTGAAAACTCAATTTTCACTAAAAATTAAATTTTTAAGTAAAAATTCAATTTTTCACTTTAAATTAAAGTTTTTACTAAAAAAACTTTACTAAAAAAACTTTACTAAAAAAAACTCTTGCCATATAGGTCTTGTTCTTGCATCGCTAGATCGATCTGGATCTAGTTTTTCCACAAACTGCATGAATATTCCACAAATTACTGAAAATCTAAATTTCACTAAAAATTCAATTTTCTTAAACAATCTAAAAAAAAAGCAATTTTAATTAATTCAATATAAATCGCTCAAAATCTCCTTTCAAAAAATAAAACTACCCATGGTGTTTTTACTGCACATTTTACTTTAGTACATTTTATACTTAAAGTACTATTTTTTAATAAATGAGTAAAATAATAACAAAAATTCGAAAGTATCTTAGCTATTTAATAGCTACCTTCACTTCCTCCAATATAGCCATATAATCAATTTAAAAGTTATCAATTTTTATTATTTTATTTTAAGCTTCAAAACTTAAATCTAATAAATTTATAACATGGTTAATTTCAAAATAAATACAACAGCCACAACCGTGAATATCCCATGCACCATGTGAATACAACGACATTAGTGGGTCCCCCCCGTTTACAACATGTGCACATTTTATGCGTTCATGTTATAAATCTTGGTCAAAAGCACCTTTATTAGCTGTTGTTTCAGTCGACGACTTAAACGCGGTTTTTCAAAATCTCGTTCACGCTACCTTTCACTCTTCGCTGCTATGAGCCAGGCACTTGAGTAAAGAGACGATCGATCGTAAGGCTCATCAACGACAAATTTATGTTTCCTTATTTTGTACATAAAGATAATTGGAAGTGTCGTCGATAGTTTGATGTGGTAGAAGTTCTTGAGGTTGCTCGTGATATTGGTGGGGCTGAGAATGAGGTTGCTGAGGGAATGGTACGAAATGGCACCCAATGAAATTTAATATTTCTTAAAATACCCCAAAAGAAAGTAGATCCCATAATTTCAATATTATTTCATACACAAAATAATATAAAAAAATAATAACTCGAAATAAAACATCGCGAATCATGTAAATATCTTTAAAACTAAACAAGATAACTTCTCAACTGAGCATATTTACTTTAGTTGTTAATTTAAGCTTTTCATGTATAAAAGAATTTTTAAAATCGGATCACTTTTGGATTTTTTACAATTTTTGAAAAACTTTTAATGAACAAAATCTCAAATTTACTGATTTTTATCTACAGAACCATTAAAAATACAATCTTCAATTTCAAAAACTTAAATTCTCTCTTTAATTCTCTAAATTTTTAAAATCAATTGTGTGGTTCCGAAAATAATGAATTTCAGCCAATTTAAGAGCGTTTGCGCACACCGTGCATCGCCCAAAACAAATGAAAGAATTCCATCATTAAAAACACTAATTTTTCTCATTAATTTTATAAATCCCCAATAAATAATAAGGCCGCCATATGTTGAGTAATTGAAATTTGTATAAAATAAATAATCACCAATGAAAGAACGTACTAATTTATCACCCAAACTGGTTTCAGTAACAAAAACCCCAAAAAGTCATAAAATAATTCGCAATTAGGTCTCAGAACAGGTTTTGTTTATCAATATATAATAACTCTGAATGAAGCACCGTCCAAAACTAATCAAGCAATTACAAATTAAATAAAACAAATTAAATAATTTAAATCACTAATATCTCTCAATAATTTAATAAATCCCCAATAGGTAATAAGACCACAAAGTTTGAATATTAGAAATTTGAAGAAATTAAATTACCCTCAATGAAACACCGTCCAAAACAAATGAAAACATTTCCCAATTTATCGCCCAAACGGTTTTCAGTAATATAATTCCGAAAAATTAATAAAATAATACCCAATTTATTCTCAGAATAGTTTTCGTTTATCAATTAATAATAACTCTCAATAAAACATCGCCCAAAAGAAATTAAAAACAAATGAAAGCATTTTCTAATCACCCGAATTGGTTTCAGTAATACAATCCCCAAAGGGTAATAAAATAACTTCTACATAAAGCTCGTTTATTAATTCTTAAACTTGAGTACCGCGGTAGCTCAGTGGTTAGTGCGTTGGACTGCGAGCCAAAAGGTCCCCGGTTCAAGCCTGGACTGGGGCTAACAACATCTTTTCATAGAAACATTTTTCTATACCGCGCTACCTCTCGGCAGTAAATGGCAAACCTACGAGAGTAAAACATTGCCTATGAAAAAGCTCTCACCCGCCGTTCGGAGTCGGCAATAAACTGTAGGTCCCACCACTTTGAGTACAAATATAACACGCACAGCTCAAAATGGTGAGAGAGCTCGGCCTAAGTTCTTATAGGACTGTACAACTATTATTATTATTATAACTTGAGTAAACCCAAAGTTTATCTATATCAGGTTACTGGCCAACCGATCATTCTCATTTTCACTACCCGACAGCGTACGTGCACAACCTATCTATGTTCAACATTTCATTGATCTAGCAATTCTTATTTTCCTGTATTCGGGATTTCAACAGCCAAACCGATAGACAACTCAGGAGGTAATACTGATCTTATATATTTTTCCTCACCGGGCATGCCTCCTTTTGTGTGCTACAAACGGATGACCATACACGAAGGAAAAAGATTTAAAAATATAGTTGGAATCAAGAAACATACGGAGTCCTATAGACCTAAACGGAAAAATTCTTAATTTTATGAAACAGATCTACTTATTTGTCAAAACGTAACTAAGTGGAATTATTCTTATTGTGCTGAAAATAATTTATTACGTATTAAAAAGTAACTAAGTGGAATTATTCTTGATAATGCAGAATTAATGTCTTATGTATCAAAAAGTAACTATGTGGAATTCTTCTTGATAATGCAGAAACAATGTCTTAGATATCAAAAATGTTCTTTCTGAACACTTGTTGGTATAGCTGTTGTTTTTTCGATAATGTTTTGTCTGTAATGTTCGCTGCTGTGCATTGTTTTGCGTAGTCCGTTTGTTCGAGTGTCTGTCTGTCTGTCTGTCTATATGTTGAAAGTAAGTAAATGTAAACATAAAAAAAATTTTAGGTAATTTATTTTTTATTTAGAATTTTATTACCTTTATATATTTTTTATATTAAATGCGTTTTAGAATTTTCTTTCCCGCCGTAATGTATATAAATCATTTCACTATTGAAGTAAAATATAAAAAAGGCAAAGTAGAATCGTTGGTACAGTTGTTTAGTGCGTTGACTACGAGTGGAAAGGTGCGGGTTCGAAACTCCTAACAAACAAAAAATAAAAAATATATTTTTATACGAAGCTACCTCTCGGCTGACAATGACAAACATTCCCGAATAATACCCAAAATATAATTTAAATGATGGAACCCTCAATAATTTTTTTTTTACTTTTTTCATTGATGTTAATTTCAATATAATAAATCACTAAAATGAAAAGCTTTCCAAAAAAAATTGATATTATTTATATAAATTAATAGTATGAATATGATATATATATATGGATATTTTTGCGG
Organism: Dryomyza anilis; assembly: GCA_951804985.1. Lineage (NCBI taxonomy): Eukaryota > Metazoa > Arthropoda > Insecta > Diptera > Dryomyzidae > Dryomyza > Dryomyza anilis. The sequence goes on along the minus strand of OX638134.1, from coordinate 13,825,509 downwards.
TATACCCTAAATTGTACTACACTCAGAATACTCAGTATTTGATTTAATAGTAGGTATACAAAAAAAAAAAAAATATTTTCATATAAATACAAAAACAATTAAATAATATTTAATAGTTTTTTGTAGTATTTAATGGGATTTACCTATTAAAATAATAATTTATGCTACTATTGATTTAATAGTATTTCTTTCGGAGAGATCGGAAACAGATCATTGAATATGTTCCTATTCATAATCCGACCTTAATTACGAATAACTTAATTTGGTCACGAACATGGTAACCCTTATAGATAAAATGTCTACTAAGGGTGCTTCATTTTAATTTTGGGGATTATTTCATTGGGGTATAACTTGGTAGCGTTGCTAATAATGATGATGTTGCTGAGTATAATGATGTTGCTATTGAATATGATGATGTTGCTGCTGAATATGATGATGTTGCTCCTCGCTCGATCAGCTGAGGATTACGAATTAATTACGAATAACTTAATTTGGTCATGATCATGGTGACCCTAATAGATAAATTGTCTACTAGGGTACTTCATTTAAAATTTGGGGATTATTTCATTGGGAAATACCTTGGTAGCGTTGCTGAGAATGATGATGTTGCTGAGTATGATGATGTTGCTGCTGCCCATATTGTTGTTGTTGCTGTTAATGCTGTTCACAACAACATATAACAAGTGATGCGCTCGATCAGCTGAGGACAACGTGAAAACTGACACTCAACTCAGCGTCATCGTCAACGTCATCGATCGCAACATCAGCAACACAAGTCAAGTTGTTTCGGACGGTCCTTCACGGCGATCGAACCTAGTCGCGCATAATGCCTGAGTTATTATTTCATTCTCGATTTTTGATATATGCACTTCATCGTTTGCCATTAAATTGATAGGTTGCCAGCGCCAAGCCGAGCCAAGCCAAGCTGAACCGACCAAACCAAACCGCACCAAGCCATTTAGCCATCTAAGCCATAGTCCGTCGAACAGGCAGCCTGCAACTGCTCGTAGAGCCCTCAGTTCGTGTCTATAAAAAATAAGAAAAGAAAAACTCAAAAAACTAGTCACTTGCGCTCTGCTTCCTGTTGGTTTGGCTACTTCGTCGGCGGCTCCGTGGCATCGCATGAAATTGAAATAGAGTGACCACCCAGGCTGGTCGCCTTGTAAATTGGCCACAGAGTAACTTTTCATGTTCGCATTGTTGCGCCTTATGTTGGGACAACATAAACGTTTTTATTATTTAACGTAAATGTAATAAAAAATAATAATACTTCTGCTGCACAAAATTGTTTTATTGCTTTGCAGTTATTAGCAAAATATATAGAAGGTATTTAAGGTATTTTTAAAAAGTAGTTCTTTAAAATTTGAGTACACTTCTTTATCTATTTTAGCTTTTAGTACATTTACTACTTATTTTAAGTGAAAGTATGAATTTACTTTTAGTGATAAATTGAATTTCTACAAAATATTGAATTTTTAATATAAAATTCAGTTTTTGTGAAAAATGTTATGTGAAAAATTGAATTTTTAGTGAAAAATTGAATTTTTAGTGAAAAATTGAATTTTTACTGAAAAATTGAATTTTTACTGAAAAATTGAATTTTTACTGAAAAAATGGATTTTTAGTGAAAAATTAAATTTATAGTGAAAAATTGAATTTTTAGTGAAAAATTGAATTTTTAGTGAAAAATTGAATTTTTAGTGAAAAATTGAATTTTTAGTGAAAAATTGAATTTTTAGTGAAAAATTGAATTTTTAGTGAAAAATTGAATTTTTAGTGAAAAATTGAATTTTTAGTGAAAAATTGAATTTTTACTGAAAAATTGAATTTTTACTGAAAAATTGAATTTTTACTGAAAAATTGAATTTTTACTGAAAAAATGGATTTTTAGTGAAAAATTAAATTTATAGTGAAAAATTGAATTTATAGTGAAAAATTGAATTTTTAGTGAAAAATTTAATTTTTAGTGAAAAATTGAATTTTTAGTGAAAAATTGAATTTTTAGTGAAATATTAAATTTATTTAAACTTTATCTCAGCTTTGATTATTTTTCACGTCTTTACCCAATCCGATCATTACCAGCATGATCTGGCCATGATAATGTCTACCCATGATAATGTCTTCCCAAAGAGAAAATTTGTCTACTAGAACACAGAAAATATCTCAATTTTGAATCAACATTTAAATTGACAAAAGGTATACCTACCTTATATATGTGCAGTTTTTTGATACCTAAGAAAAAAAATGTACTTAGTTACTTTTTTGATACCTAAGAACATAACTTCTGAATATCTAGAAAATTAGTCCCATGTTACTTTTTGATACCTAAGAAATTAAATTCTGCATAATTAGAATAATTCTACTTAGTTACTTTTATGGACAACTAAGTAGATCTGTGTCTTAAAATTAAGAAATTTACCGTTTAGCTGTATCATTCCTTATATTTCTTGATTAATGCTGTTTTTGTTTTGTAAAACTTTATACTTACTTTACACATATTGCATAAACATTTATTTAAAATTATGTTTAGTATAATTTTAGAATTTAAATGAAATAAATTCCATTAATATCTCAATTTACTTAGAACGTTAAATTTAATATATGCTTAAATGCATAATTACTAAAAGCCTTAGTTTATCCTACAAATATTTTATTATATTCCCTTCAACTTATTCGTTGTTATGTCCTGTCGTTTGGCTTTTAAGATCCAAAATTGTAAATGTTACAGCAAAGACTTAGACAATGTTTATTCGTCGCTTCATTTAAACTTTTATAGTTTATTAATAATTGTTAAACAAGCAAATTGGACCAATTGTTGTGTGTGAGCAAATTGAAATTTTGCAATTTACATAGTGTTCTAGAACAAAGTGAAACATTTACCTATAGGGCATAAGTAGACTAAGTGCCGGGCTCAGTAGAAATATTTCCAATAGGTAACAAAACACCTAATAAAAGTAATTGCCATTTATATAGTATTTTGAATTTGTCGAAAATATGTTTGTTTACCATAGTAGAATAGATTCGTTATAGGAAACTGCTTATTGAATATCATCGTTGTCAAAATCCAAACTGTTAAAAAATCAACAAGATCCGGTCGTTATTATGTCTTCTCTCATGGGGGAAATTTCTACTAGGGTAAATAAATAAATAACAAATTTTCGCAGAAAAAGTTGTGTATAACCATTATTATTAATATTATACATTGTGATCTTATTATTAATATCAATATTAATTATATTATTATAAATATTATTTAATATTCCAGTGATAAAGGTCATCAATCATTCCTCAATATATACACGAAGGAAACAACTTCTAAAATCCAGAAGAAATCAAAAAGTATACAGTGTGTTATACAGCTATACGGAAACATTCTGGATATTAAGAAACAGTTAGTTATCAAAAAAGTAACTAAGAGCATTTATTCTTGATAAGCAAAGGTTAATATCTAGGTATTTAAAATGCTTTTGCTGTTTTCGTCGTTAAATTTAAAGATCGTGTATTTGTATAACTTTTATTTTCGATTTATCTTTGTCTTAAGTATTCGCTATTGTAATATGTTTTGCGTTGTTCGTCTGTAATCGCCATCTGTTTATTTGTGTGTCAGTCTATCGATATGTTGAAAGTAACTAAGAGCAATTACTCTTTATATGCAGAGGTTCATTTCTTATGTAACAAAATTGTAAATAAGAATAATTATTCTTGTATGACCGTCATACATAGAGCACCGCGTTCGATGAATGTCTCTGAAAAAGTCTGGTTGGTTACGGATATATGACATTTTTCATAACCAGTTACATGAACAACAAGTTCTTTTGAAAGTAACTAAGAGCAATTACTCTTGGTATGCAGAAGTTCATTTCTTATGTAACAAAATTATAACTAAGAATATTTATTCTTGTATTCACGTCATTCATAGAGAACCGTGTTCGATAAATATCTCTTAAAGAGTCTGATCGGTTACGGATATATGAAACATGTTCTGGACATGATCATATGGACAATTGCTTTCCATAACATGCTGAGTTGACTTAGTATTTTTTCTAATGTTAACACATTTTTCGATTCTGTGTATCCAATTGTAATTTCTGTCAAATTTTGATGCATATTCGTCCATCATATACAACGTTATAGCAAAAATTGCACTTAGTATAAATCACATTATTTTAAAAACTTCCAATCCATATTGGACTTAGTATACCAACATAGCAGGATTTTACATGAATGTTTACGAATTTTATAGGATCAAATTTTAAGACAAACGGCTATGAAAAAACGCCTATGTATTTTAAGCCATTACATTTATGAAATCAAAACTGTAACCGAAATGGTTTTAAAAATAACAGACACCGATAACCATTTCCTTGAAAATCTCTATAAAAAAAGTTTCCGATGGGTCATTTTTCTCACACAGTTATAGCCACCAAACACTGATATACAGACCAGAACTAAGTGTAGCGTATATCAGCAAATTGTAGGCCAGCAATACCAATTTATACGCGACGACTGGTCATCAATGGAGTCGGTAGTGACGACGGCGGGTATTTCTTAATGGACGCAATTGTCTGAGTCTCGCAGCATAACTGTTGTCTTGCATAATTTCAATTGGAAGTCAAACATGGCAGGGATACGTAGGATACGTAGTAAAGAAGATGCTGCTGCGTAGATTTGAGAGAAATTTCCAAACAATTGGAGCGAAATTAATTCAATTATTTACATGCGGATAATATGCTCGACTGTGCAAATTGTTCTTGAGGGTGTTATTGTAATTGCTGCTCTACTTGTTCTAAGTGTACTTGTTGTTGTTGTTGTTGCTGCTGCTATTATTTCAGTTAATGACGGCCCAGTGTCCTGTAATGTGGACAATGTTTTAGGACTGCTATTGTGCCAGCAGGACCACATTATATACACAGCAAGAAGGACATTCTTAAATATATAAATTATAAATTCTATTTAATGTATTGAAATAATTAGTTAAATTATTAAAACACTTATAAAATAATTTACAAAATATTAAATAAATACTTACAAAACTTTTTCAATTTTGTAATAGAAAAACTTTTGCTGTTTTAGAATTTAAATTATATAAATCGCCTGAAAATGTTAATAATTGTCTTTCTTAATAATTGATTAATACTCACTTAAAACTTACTTAATACTTAGTTAATACTTACTTAATACTTACTTAATACTTGCTTAATACTTACTTACTTAATACTTACTTAATACTTACTTAATACTTACTTAATACTTACTTAATACTTACTTAATACTTACTTAATACTTACTTAATACTTACTTAATACTTACTTAATACTTACTTAATACTTACTTAATACTTACTTAATACTTACTTAATACTTACTTAATACTTAATTAATCATTTATAAAAATTGATTTATTTTTATCCTCACTTAACAGAAACAATTCTTTCCCGATACAATACAGTCTGAGTTCAATTATTTGCTAAACAATTCTTTCGCATAATTTAAATATGAAAATAAAATTTTACGCTAATTTTAATTTAATTCTTACCTTATCCCATTCTTATTTTCATTACACTTACTAAACATTTACTAAACACTTACTTAACACGTACTAAATACTTACTAAACTCCTAGTAAATACTTACTTAACACTTACTAAAGACTTACTAAATACTTACTAAACACTTACTAAAGACTTAATAAACAATTACTGTACTCTTAAAAAATGCATTCTAAAACAATCGTTATACTTATAAAACATTTGTATTTTTCACTACACAATTTAAGCTTTTATTTGTCTAAACAATTACTAAACACTTGCTAATTACTTACTAGACACTTACTAAAGACTTAATAAACAATTACTATTCTCTTACAATATTTTTCTCTACACAATTCAAACTCTTATTTGTTAAAGTGTATTTTCATAATTACAAATTGAACACAATACAAAATTGCAACAATCATATACACTTTCTAACACAACACACATGCTTATTTCAAATTGGATTTAATTTTAAGTCATCTAGTAACTTTACACAATGCATCTTAAATAAGCCAAGTGTGGATGGCAACATGAATGTACATATTTTGGTATGTAGCTTGTTTCAAATATATGTTTATGATAATAATTATTTGTACAAAATTGAGTGAATTTTCAAAAGGCAGATGGGTTCACAATTGCTATTTACCAAATAGCAATAAATAGTCCAAGATATTTAAGAATATATGTAGAAAACAACATTTTAATGCTTAATTGAAACAATATATTTAAAGTCATTATTTGTACTGAAAAACCGATAGAAAGCTGTTTCTTATTTTTTGGCATATAAAAGGCAATCAATTGTTTTATATGTTAGGTATGATGTTGTCAAAATTCAAATGGAAATATTTGGCATATTATGAATATAAACAAAATATTAATTAATATGCTACAATTTATGCAAATTGTGAGCTAATGTAGGCGAGTATCGGCCAAAGGAAATACCAGGTGCTCTAGGTAATATAGAAAATAATAGTAAACTTTATAGAAAATCTGTGATGATAATTATTAGATGATATGGAAAATGGTTAAAATATATAAATTGAAAAAATTGAAAATATAAATAAGTTGAATGATGTTCAAAACATTTTCATCATATGACAGATTGGATTATGAAAAGTAAATAATTTAAAGATCAGTTATCTACCCATGACTGTATTACAAATTCTACTAAGTTTATCAATGACTAATTGTGTCAAATTTGAAAACGTTGAGATGAGATGAAACGTTTAAGATGATAAGAATTAGATGATAAAGAAAATAGTTCAGATATATAATTAAAATGACAAATTTAAACTTAAATATGAATAATGTGCGAATAACAGTATTGAAAAATTTGTCATACCGTCGAATTAATTTATCTAATTAGCAAAAATTTTCAATTTAAGTTATATTTTTGTATTATCAAAAACTTAAACCTGTACAGAGAATAGAGACCTGTTGCGCCAACCAACTCTTTGCCCAACCAGCGATATTCGGTTCTCTCAATCGCTTAGTCGGTTTGTTATTGTCAAAACTAGTTGGGACTACAACCAATTTTGAACAGTTTGAGAAGAATTTAATACAGTTTTAGAACAATTAGAAGTGTGTATAGACTAATGTTTCAAGTGCTAACCGAATATGGCAATTCCGCCTACAAATTCATTGAAATTTCGCTTAAATCGAATAAAGTTGGTTGTTACAACGTACTTTTTCGTTATTGCAACCTCATGCCAAAAGAGGATTTTTTTCTGTGCTGGCTGTTAAATGCTTTTCAGATAAATACTCAGTATGCCATTCGATTCGTTTCGGTTATGAGATCCATTCGAGAAGAACGAGAATTGTTCACAATATCGGCCACTTTCTCGTAAACACAGAATAGAGATTTGTTGTGCCAACTAACACTTTGCCTAACCAACTTTTTCGGTTCTCTCAACCGCTGAGTGTGTTCTTATATATGGCAGTTTGGCCAACAAATTTGTAGAAAACACGTTTTAATCGAATAAAATTAGTTGTTACAACTAACTTTTTCGTCCTTCCAACCTCATGCCATCTGTGTGTATCGATATCGAGAATATTATATCTATATGGTACGTAGAAATCGAAATGTTCAGTTGAAGGTTTCTTGTCAAGAGGCATTTCGAGGCAAGTTCGAGATTGCTTCGAAAAATTATTTTGATATCGTTGCGATAAATGTTTAAATATCGTATTTTGTTAAATAAATTACAAGAAAATTTAAAAATTAAAATCGATATCGAACTTTTTTTATCGAAGCCAAAGGATTCGAGGCATTGGAGGAAGTCGGAACGATATCTAAAAAAAGATAATCAAATTTTTGGCAATATTTGCGTCGACAAATATTGTCATATCGATGCCATAAATGTTTAAATATTGTAAATTGTTAAAGTATTAAAAATTAGTTTCGATAATGCAACTATATCGAACTTTTTTTATCGAAGCTATTCGAGAAAGATGAAAAGTCACACAAGTTGCAATGAAAGTAACATTTTAAAATCTCTTAAAAATAGTTTTAACAATTTTACAACTTTTTACCAATTTATTTCATTGAACTTAATTCCCCATATTGCACAAACTTTCTAAATATTTTCTTTAATAGCATACCATAAATTGTTCCCAGTCGATATATTACTCTATACCCACCCAACCCTCTGACAATACATCATACGTCTTCATTTTGCATAGTACTCTGTACTATGTACCAGTACTCTGTATAGTGCAGCATTTTGCATTCACAATTTATGCATAATAATTATTTTACGCTCAATTGATCTTCTATTAATATTCAATATTGAGTATTTTATGATGCCAGAAAAATAACATAAAACAAAATTATCCAAGTGCGGTTATGGAGTAGCGACTGAAATATTCAAGTGCAGGAAAAGCTTGGCAAGCGGAGGAGCGGAGAATTTTGGGAATTAATTAGTTTTGATAGTGTAAATGCCGATGGAGGCCAAACGGAAATTATTGAATTTATAAAGTAGCAAAAAACAATTTTTTTAAACGGCGAAATTATTTTAGTTTCGATTTTATATTTTGTGGGATGAATCGATAAAGGTTTTTTATGAATTGTTTGGATAATTGATTTAATAGATTGCTTTTATATCCTACACTAAGAGCGAAAGTGTATATTCAGTTTGGTGTGATTTTTGTAATATCCAGTAGGAAGTCTGTCTGTCTGCTGAAATCAGGATTACAGAATAATTACAGGAGCAAGAGCAATGGAACTCTAAAGTTAGATTACTTGTATATTTACGGTATTCAGTATTGAAAATAGGCATGATTCGTCGACTGAGACCTATGAACCGAACACTTATGTTCAAGTATCTCCTATTAAACTTAGATCTACTGATGAATTTTAATTTATTCCAGCGTAAGTGAACTTTTTTTTGTTAAATATATATTTTATTTATGCTCTAATATACAAAATATAATGTTATATCAGGAACCAATTTGTGGTTCAAAAAAATATTTATATTTACTAACTGCAATATATAAAAAATATAATTTTTTTATATTATTGTTTTTTTTTTTATTTACCCTAGTAGAAATTTTGGTAGGGCCATGGTCATGAAGTGATCATGTCATTATTTGAGGTGATCGGGATATGACGAGGCCCATAATGTCCTTGTAACGCAGTGTCCTGATCATGTATTGACCTCAGGCTATGATCATGTACTGATCGGGCAATTTCCCATTTTAATATTAACCCGACAATTGCCTTGTCTGAGCCCGAGCATAATAGGGTTTCTCTCATTAATCTCGATCATTGCCTGATACTAATTATGAGGAACAAATAATGTAGCTATGATCGGGATTATTGACTGTTATAATGTAAAGATAATGTAAACCCTGCTATGGTAAGCATGATAAGGGCATGCAAAGGCAATGATCATATTTTCTCTAATAGGGCTTACCCAACGAAAACCCGATCATTTCCCGATGGCGCATCGGGCAAATTTCTACTAGGGTATGGGCCATTCCACACCAAATCGACCAAAAAAAAGAGAGATTTTACCTTTTCAATTTTAATGAAATTTTTGCAACTGATAAAGCGTATCGAGACAAGCACTAACAATTTTTTTTTCCGACCAAGACTTCCAGAGATAATTCACTGGCTCAAAGTTGGTAAAAAATGCCAAAAATCACTTTTGTATTGTTGTTCATATTTAAATATCTCTTGAACTAGAAATGCTAGAAACTCCGTTAATAACTCGTTATAAAGCTAATAGAACAAGCTTTTAGTAAAATTAAGTTGTAACTTTTAAACGTTAACATGTGGCCCGTGGTCATTATCTTTGCACTTGAAAATCGTGGTCCTTAATAAGAACCCTTTTTAATTCCAAAAAAAAAAAAAAAATAATTTTCGTCAATTTATTGTAAATGTTCATGCAAAATTTCAAGATACTATTTTGATGGCATCATATTTTAAAAAATAATTTTCTAAATTTTTTCAATATTTTTTGTATTGAAAAAAAAAATTTTTTTTTTAAGTAAAATTTTCAATAATTTTTCAATGTATTTGTAACTCTAATTTCGAAAATGGCGTCAGTTTCATAAAATTGTCTTTAGTTTTTGAGATATATACCATTTTTCGAAAATCGTAAAAACTATATCCCAAAATCAGTATCTCATAAACTAGATTCAAAATAATAAAACTGACGCCATTTTAGAAATCAAAGTTATATAAATATTCAGGAATTATTACAACTTTTACTGTAGACAAATTTATTTTTTTTCTATACAAAAAATAAATAAAAATTTAGAAAATTATTTTTTAAAATATGATTCCATCAAAATACCATCTTGAAATTTTGCATGAACATTTATAATAAATTGACGAAAACTTAGAGTTTTTTTCGGAATATTAAAAAGGGTTCTTTTTAAGGACATCAATTTTTAAGTGCAAGGATAATGACCACGGTCTACATGTTCACGTTTAGAAGTTATAATTTCTGAAAGGTTGTTCTATTAGCTTTAAAACGAGCCACCAATGAAATTTCTAACATTTCTAGTTCAAGAGTTATTTAAATATGAACAACCATACAAAAGTGATTTTTGGCCCTTTTTTCCAAATTTGAGCCACTGTATCACTGGAAGTAGTGGTCGGAAAAAAAAAAAAAGAAGGTGAGTTCCAACCGCGGGTCGATTTGGTGTGGAATGGCCCTTATATATATTTTTTTATTAACATTTTTTTTAATTATTTATTTTTTATAATTTATTTGTATTTTATTTTATTTTATCCTTTGTCTAGGTACTCGTTTAAAATGATATATTGTAGCCAATAACTTATTTTACTAACGGCCAACATGTATCAACATTACAACTGCTTATTATCCCTATTTCATAACATTTGGTCTCTCAAAAAGGGGCTATGAATAATATGGTAGGTTGACATCGAATACAAAATTAGAGTTTAACGCGTAAATGCTGCCCCTAGATGTATGTTGTATTCATTTAACATAGCATTTCACACAGTAAATGCAGCATACTTTTAGGGACATGTCATCAATTCAAGATTTTAAAAAGAATGTTATTAAATTGAAAACAATTTTGTTTAATTTTAAAACATTGTCGCATAATCATAGATAATTTAAAATCGAAATTAAAATTGAATTCGGCTTTTTTGACAATGTTCACATAGAATATCTTTTTGTCAAAAAGCTGATATTAATTTTAAAGTCGACTTTAAATAGTTTGAAATTCAAAATACATCAATTGCAATTCAAAAATTCGATTTGTAGTTCAAAAGACATCAATTGTAATATAAAAAATCGATTTGAAATTCAAAAGACATCCATTGTAAATCAGAAATTGAATATGAAATCCAAAGCAGATCAAATGCAATTCATAAATTCGACTTGGAACTCAAAAGACATCAATTGTAGTTCAGAAATTACATTTGAAATTCAAAACACATTACTTTTAATTCAGAAATTCCATTTGAAATTCAATAGACATTAAGAAATTCGATGTGAAAATCAAAACGCATCAATTGTTATTCAAAAAGTCCCTTTAAAATTCGAAATACATCAATTGTAGTTCAGAAATTTCATTAGATTTTCAGAATACATCATTGGTTGAAAAATAAAATAAAATATTAAAATAATAAAATAAAAATGTAAAAAAAAAAAAAATAAACAAATAAATAAATAAATAAATAAAAGAAAATAAAAAAAAAAAAATCAAATAAAAAAAAAATATTTTTAAAATTTTAAATAGTTAAAAAGTGCATAAATACAATGAATTTTTCATCAATATTATAAACTTTTTTAATCACAGTTTTATGAACGATTCATAAATAGGATGAAGATTGGTTGAGTCATAATAATAAATTCATAACATTGATGAACAAATTCATAAGTAGTATGAACTTTTTTTTTCTGTGAATACTAAAAGGTGAAAGTTGTATATAACAAATTATACCAAATTGGCTATTTTATTTTCTACAAATTAGAGCAAGTATTTTGTATAAACTCAATGAATGCTATTCGTTTGACATCAAAGCAACTAGAAATCATGGACTTTCTACAAATAACCAAATAACATGACATTCCACAGAAGAATTGACACCGTGTCCTGTAGTAAAGAGCAAACATTCTGCAAACTATATCCAATACTCAATAACGTTTCATTGAAATAAGAAATAAGAAGAAGAATACAAAAAAACACAAAAAGAAACCTATTCGACGTATTGTGCAAATCATTCCTTGTTACACGATGCATATTGTGCAGGCGATGGATGGCAGCGCCCTCTAATGGGATATGCAAATCGAATCGCATGTAAACACAGCACTGCACCGAAAGAAGTACATACTATGGATATAGCGGAGAATCGTCATCATCATCAGCATCATCATCATCATCATCGGACGTATCTTGTTGATGTGCGGAAAAAGTGATGCTAACGACAGTCACATCAGACAACACATCAGAACACATCACAGACACGAAAAACGTTCCTCAAACTCATGGTCATATCGTATACAAAGTGGTTGTATAGTGCTGCAGTGTAACTCAATTTTTTTTTGTGGTACATATATTTCTTTGTTTGTTGGTTGGTTTGTTTATTTGTTTGTTTGTTGGCTTTTAGCCAAGTTAGTGAAATCCTACTTTGAAATCCTTGTGCCGTTTGTCATAAAGTGTCTGTTGTATACACAGCTAAAAAATGTACATCATATTGATGCATTCCGTACTTCAAACCATGATTCATTGTATTGAAGAATCACTTATAATATTAATGACTAACGACATCAATGTTATGAATGCGATCATAAATATGTTATTGCTACTGATATTAATGAACTTCATTCCATTAATAAAAAAAAAAAACAAAATTTATTATTTCTCGGATATTTCTATTCGAATTTTTTTTTTTTTTGAATAACATTTTTTTTCAAAAAAATTTTTTTAAGGACATTTTTTTCAAATTATTTTCTAAACACAGGATTTTTTTTTTAATTCGTAATAAAATATATTTTTAAATTATTCATAATTATGATGTTTATATTCATAAATATGACAATTCAAATTCATGGTATTGAATATTTTGTTCATATATATAATGAATGCATTCATTAATATGTCATTTAATGAACAGTGGTATCAATATGATGCATCTGGTAGTTGGTAGAAAAATTCATAATATTGATGAATAAATTCATAATATTGATGAATAAATTCATCATATTGATGAATTTTTTTTTCTATGTATGTTGTCGATTATCAGGACAATAATGACGATGTTGCTGACGAATGAACAGTGGTATCAATATGATAAATCTGGTAGTTGGTAGAAAAATTCATAATATTGATGAATAAATTCATAATATTTATGAATAAATTCATCATATTGATGATTTTTTTTTTCTATGTATGTTGTCGATTATCCGGACAATGATGACGATGTTGCTGACGATTTTTACTCGAATTACAATGCAAAACCAATTCAATACTCGTACTACTCACTAAACGAGACGAAACTGTCACTGAGAGTGTGAGCATCACCATCCTGTGAGTACCACCAGTCACGCTGTAAATGTATTTTTCCAATTCGATTTACGTATCTATTTGACATGACAATTTTTAACACTTGGCGTATTTAACTTCTCGCACTGCATACTACACAAAACATCTTCTTACATAGAGTCACACCGCCCACATAAATTAAGCCCTTTAGGATTTATTTTAATGGATATGAAAGTCGAGGGAATATAATTCAGTTTATCATAAACGTAAATGCATGTCGTAAATCTAAGTATTTTTGTATCATTTATTCGTAAATTTTGTTTTAAAATTCTGTATTACGTTATTTAAGATAATATTGTTTATTCCTTATTATTTTTAATGTGTTGGGTAAGCTCATCATTGCAAGTTTTGAAGAAAACTCCATACATCGTACATATTTCACAGATAAACAGTTAATGTAGATTTGATAAATCTCTTTTTTGAAAATTTTCTTTGTCAAATTAAGTAATAATAACTGTATTTCTCCTAAATTTCCATTTTTGTTTTTTTACAACTTAAAGAAATTAGTTTCCTGAATTGAAAATATGCAAAAATGAATTTCAAAATGGAAAAATGGCATATCCTTATGAATCAATCGACCGAATTCTTGACTATTGCTTATTCAAGAGAGATACCATATTGAAAGTTTTTGGTAGGATCAAAGCAGTTTTGAAACATTTTATCGAAAGAAAACAAAGAAGCAACTACTGTAAAATGCTGCATAATTTCTTCCTATACCTAAAAATTTCAGAAATCTTCTTTAACAATTCCATAAAATTTGATTTATGTCATACGCTTCCCGAAATCTTCCTATTAAATGTGTGTTTTCCATGTGAGCCTAATATTCCAGAAAAATGCCAATAATTTGTTCGTCGTCTTTTTTAGAGATGTACGCGTGTCGTGCTTTTTTCGTGTCACGCCCGGATATCTCAGTTCGTGAGTGCGAGCAAATCTCCGTGCGTGCTAGTTTTTGAGTTGTCCATGCCTCCAAAATCAGGCACGCTCCCATTAGAGATTTTAATTTTTAGTTTCTACTCCAGCATCAGAAAATAAACATTTCGTGATATGTTAACATTGTTTTAAAAATCTTTTGTTTAAGTTTTACTTATGAAATTACGAGAATGCGTAATTTTTGGTTTTTAACGATTCGCCTGTTTTTCGTGTTGTCCGTGTTTTTTTTCGTGTTTTCCGTGCTTTTTCGTGTGTTTTTTATATATCGTGCCTGTACATTTAGTAGTCGGGCTTGTGCGTGTCACCTATCAGTGAACCCGCCCTATCAAAAATAGGCACGCACCCATCTCCAGTCTACTTAATCATTTTAATTTTATTATTCGTCCTCTTATACTATGTTTTTTTACACATTGTCTATTTATACTTCTCTTCTATTCCTTCGTCGTTTACGAACTTTACGAACTCCTCTTTTAATTTCCTTCTTACAGCTACCAATAATTTCTAAGTCGACTTCTTTATTCTCTCATTTTCATCTAAATCGTCTTCTTACACTAAGAAAACAAAAATGTTTTCCAGAAATATCACAGTCCAAAATATTAAGTTACTTACAAATGTTTTAGATCGTCTTTGAGACAAACATCCGAGATATACGATAAATATTCCTTGAAAACATCACTCAAATTTACGATTACTCTTCTTCTACTTAATCGTCATCTTCTTACACTTAATCTTCGTATTCTTACCGATAGTCTTCTTAATCATCGTCTTCTTAAACATCGTCTTCTTAATCATCGTCTTCCTAAACACTGTCTTCTTTTTAAATGTCTTTTGAATCCTCGTCTGGGTTGCTTCCAATTTGTCTACTCATCATCCACGTATTCCACCTTTAATCATGTGACGCTTCATTATTCTTCCCCATTGCCTTCTTCCTACAAGTCTTCTTAGGTACTCTCATTGTCATGCTCATCGTCTTCTTATCTTCTTATCGTATTCTTTATGTACATCTTGTAACTTAACTTTAGTCTTTTTCATATTTGTATTCTTTTCATGCCTCCTTCCCTCCTCCTAACGTTACTGTCCTTAATGTTCATCATTTTCTTAAGTCTTCTTTTCTTTACCATAATCTTCTTACTCTTCCTCTACTTAGTCTTCGTATTCTTGCCGATAGGGTTCTTAATCACAGTCTTCTTGAACATCGTATTCTTAATACTGGTCTTTTGATTCCTCAACTAGGCTGCTTTTTATTTGTCTACTCATCATCCACATATTCCTCCATTAATATTTTCAATATTCTTCCCCATTGCCTTCTTCCTACTAGTCTTCTTTGATCTACTCATTATCAGGCTCATCGTCTTCTTAGTTATCGTCATGTTAATCTACATCATGTAATTTAACTTGAATTTTATTCTAATTTGTATTCCTTCTATGCCTCCTCTCCTCCTGCTAATATTACTGCCCTTTATATTTAACATCTTCTTAAGTCGTCTGATAATCATCTTCTTATTCTTACTCTCTTTAGTCTTCGTATTCTTACCGATAGTCTTCTTAATCATCGTCTTCTTGAGCATCGTTTTCTTAATAAATGACTTATGAAACCCCAACTAGGTTGCATTCTATTTGTCTACTCATCATCATCCACATATTCCACCTTTAATCATATGACGCTTCATTATACTTCTCCATTGCCTTCTTCCTGTCTTCTTAGATACTCTCATTGTCAACCACATAGTATTCTTACTTATCGCCTTTTTAATCTACATATTGCAACTTCACTTGACTCTTATTTATATTTGTATTTCTACTATTCCACCTCCTATCATTACTGACCTTCATGGTCATAATCTTCTTAAGTCTTCTATTCTTTCTAATCGTCTTCTTATTCGCGCTTTACTTAGTCGTCGTCTTCTTATCAATAGTATATTTAATCTTCATCTTCTTAATCATCCTCTCTTAATAAATGTCTTCGGATTCCTCATCCGAATTGTTTCCTAATTGTCTACTCATCATCCACTTATTCTTCCTTTAATTAAAGGGTTTTCAATAAGAGCGCTACAAAATTGTTTTTCAAAGGTTTTTCAACAGGGACGCTACAAAAGTAGAGCGATAGGGACAGCAAACGACGCCATATTTCTTGCCGCTCTTCTGACATTTCTCTTCAGTAAGGTTTGCCATTTCATGATGGAAAGATATACGAGCCAACAACGAGTCAAAATTATTAAAATTTACTACCGAAATTCGAATTCGTATATCTTTCCATCATGAAATGGCAAACCTTTCATCGACCTCTTGAACTTTTTTTTTATTTTTTCTGAGTTCTATCAATTTTCCTGATTTAATTGATATAACAAAGTTTTTCTCGAGAAATAACTGTCACCGGAAAGAATTGTCTCTGAAACGTGTTGTCTTGGTGAGGAATTGTCTCGGGGAATTTTTATTCGGATACTTTGTTTTATATATTGCACGGTACATACTTCTTCAGAACAAATTTAGTTTTTTTTTCATTCTATCTTAAAAAGTTCTCTAACTCGTTGGTTTATTTTGGCCAAATAGAAATGGCAAACATCACGTACTTGGTAAAACAACACATTAGCGCAACAACTATGTCTAGTCGGTATAAAAATGGCGCATAGACAAATGCCATCAGGTAATATGCAGATCTGAGCATGTTTTCGATGAATTTTGGTCGATGTCTGCCGCCGACAACGATGCCTAAGGGAAAATTGTCAACCAAAGAAGCATCCTTCCAACCAAACAAACAACCATCGATGTAGTCTTTAAGGGCGCCCAAAATCACGTAATAATCGTGGTTGCGCTCAAGTGCAACTGTTTTGCGATGGCGGCGGCGGCAACTGAGAGACATGTTGCAGTCGGCGCGATGTGACTAGAGGCAGCAACATGTCTTGTTGCCGCAATAGTGAGTGGCACACGTGCAGAGTGATGTCTTCCGCATTGACAGACTGGGTAAATAAATAATAAGAATGTTTTTTTGAAACATTTAAGAAGGTTTTTTCGATATTTATAAAAATAAAAATAAAAAATAAAAAAAATAAAAAAAAAAATAAAAAAAAAATAAAAAAAAATATATAAATAATAAAAAAATATAATAAAACAAAATTTTATAAAAAAAACAACAACGCACAATTTTCCGCGACGTCATTATCAGCAACATATGCAAAGTTTCACATGAAATTCCACAATTCGATGCACTCTACGGAAGCCCTAAATGTTGGCCCAACCTAACAAACACAAAAAATTGAACATTGACAGTCTGTCGCGTTTTTGCATATTTTAAAATTATTCAAATCCCCTATAACAACAATCAATTTTCTACCCACAACAACACTAATTTAAATATTGATAAAAAAAAAAACCCAATACCGTTCTATACAGAAATCGGTTGAAGCACAAAATTTATGCAAAGGCACACGTCGAGCTCTTCAACGTGTGGTTAGAAGAACCACGTCCATTTGTAGGGATGGATGCTACTGGAACTGCAAACATCAAAGGGTGCTCACATCCTTTACGTTGCCATATGCATGAAATACGAAACATGCGGTTTGTATTTTTAAAATGCCAAAAAAAAAACTTTAAAAATACATAACCTTCACAAGTTCTATTCTTTCATTTTCTGCACCATCAAATGATCGATGATCCTTGTAGTAATCCGTGCGCTTCGTTCACAAAGCCCTTCAATCGGCACACAGTATTCGCACTGTCTGCAGTTGGAACAGCTACCGCGCGCTCTAATTTCGAAAAGGATTTATTGTGGCATATTTCACGGTTTTTATTCAACGTTGTTCGCATCAAAGGGTGCGCTTTACCTTTGTTTTGGCTGTTTTTCGGTTTCAAAGGATGCTAAGCCAGTTAAGACACGATTTTTTCAAGGGTAGCTGCAGTAATAATGAACATAACTCAATTGTCCAAACCTGCAATATGTTTATGCAAGATTTTTTAAATAATCCATAGAATATTACTTATATTTTATTAAAATGTACCTATTGTCGAGATAAATATTTCATTCTTTCGAAAAATAAAAGTGGTCAGTTTAAACTGCAACACTTTTCAAAAAATGTCTGGTTTAATTAAAAGTAAAAAAAAAATGTAAAATATATATAAAATTTAAATCAAAATAATCAACAGAATCAAAAGAATCAAAAGAATCAAAAGAATCAAAAGAATCAAAAGAATCAAAAGAATCAAAAGAATCAAAAGAATCAAAAGAATCAAAAGAATCAAAAGAATCAAAAGAATCAAAAGAATCAAAAGAATCAAAAGAATCAAAAGAATCAAAAGAATCAAAAGAATCAAAAGAATCAAAAGAATCAAAAGAATCAAAAGAATCAAAAGAATCAAAAGAATCAAAAGAATCAAAAGAATCAAAAGAATCAAAAGAATCAAAAGAATCAAAAGAATCAAAAGAATCAAAAGAATCAAAAGAATCAAAAGAATCAAAAGAATCAAAAGAATCAAAAGAATCAAAAGAATCAAAAGAATCAAAAGAATCAAAAGAATCAAAATAATCAAAAGAATCAAAAGAATCAAAAGAATCAAAAGAATCAAAAGAATCAAAAGAATCAAAAGAATCAAAAGAATCAAAAGAATCAAAAGAATCAAAAGAATCAAAAGAATCAAAAGAATCAAAAGAATCAAAAGAATCAAAAGAATCAAAAGAATCAAAAGAATCAAAAGAATCAAAAGAATCAAAAGAATCAAAAGAATCAAAAGAATCAAAAGAATCAAAAGAATCAAAAGAATCAAAAGAATCAAAAGAATCAAAAGAATCAAAAGAATCAAAAGAATCAAAAGAATCAAAAGAATCAAAAGAATCAAAAGAATCAAAAGAATCAAAAGAATCAAAAGAATCAAAAGAATCAAAAGAATCAAAAGAATCAGAAGAATCAAAAGAATCAAAAGAATCAAAAGAATCAAAAGAATCAAAAGAATCAAAAGAATCAAAAGAATCAAAAGAATCAAAAGAATCAAAAGAATCAAAAGAATCAAAAGAATCAAAAGAATCAAAAGAATCAAAAGAATCAAAAGAATCAAAAGAATCAAAAGAATCAAAAGAATCAAAAGAATCAAAAGAATCAAAAGAATCAAAAGAATCAAAAGAATCAAAAGAATCAAAAGAATCAAAAGAATCAAAAGAATCAAAAGAATCAAAAGAATCAAAAGAATCAAAAGAATCAAAAGAATCAAAAGAATCAAAAGAATCAAAAGAATCAAAAGAATCAAAAGAATCAAAAGAATCAAAAGAATCAAAAGAATCAAAAGAATCAAAAGAATCAGAAGAATCAAAAGAATCAAAAGAATCAAAAGAATCAAAAGAATCAAAAGAATCAAAAGAATCAAAAGAATCAAAAGAATCAAAAGAATCAAAAGAATCAAAAGAATCAAAAGAATCAAAAGAATCAAAAGAATCAAAAGAATCAAAAGAATCAAAAGAATCAAAAGAATCAAAAGAATCAAAAGAATCAAAAGAATCAAAAGAATCAAAAGAATCAAAAGAATCAAAAGAATCAAAAGAATCAAAAGAATCAAAAGAATCAAAAGAATCAAAAGAATCAAAAG
This sequence comes from Dryomyza anilis, assembly GCA_951804985.1. Classification (NCBI taxonomy): domain Eukaryota; kingdom Metazoa; phylum Arthropoda; class Insecta; order Diptera; family Dryomyzidae; genus Dryomyza; species Dryomyza anilis. The sequence continues at coordinate 13,805,454 of OX638134.1, read as the reverse complement.
AATCAAAAGAATCAAAAGAATCAAAAGAATCAAAAGAATCAAAAGAATCAAAAGAATCAAAATAATCAAAAGAATCAAAAGAATCAAAAGAATCAAAAGAATCAAAAGAATCAAAAGAATCAAAAGAATCAAAAGAATCAAAAGAATCAAAAGAATCAAAAGAATCAAAAGAATCAAAAGAATCAAAAGAATCAAAAGAATCAAAAGAATCAAAAGAATCAAAAGAATCAAAAGAATCAAAAGAATCAAAAGAATCAAAAGAATCAAAAGAATCAAAAGAATCAAAAGAATCAAAAGAATCAAAAGAATCAAAAGAATCAAAAGAATCAAAAGAATCAAAAGAATCAAAAGAATCAAAAGAATCAAAAGAATCAAAAGAATCAAAAGAATCAAAAGAAACAAAAGAATCAAAAGAATCAAAAGAAACAAAAGAATCAAAAGAATCAAAAGAATCAAAAGAATCAAAAGAATCAAAAGAATCAAAAGAATCAAAAGAATCAAAAGAATCAAAAGAATCAAAAGAATCAAAAGAATCAAAAGAATCAAAAGAATCAAAAGAATCAAAAGAATCAAAAGAAACAAAAGAAACAAAAGAATCAAAAGAATCAAAAGAATCAAAAGAATCAAAAGAATCAAAAGAATCAAAAGAACCAAAGGATCAAAAGAATCAAAAGAATCAAAAGAATCAAAAGAATCAAAAGAATCAAAAGAATCAAAAGAATCAAAAGAATCAAAAGAATCAAAAGAATCAAAAGAATCAAAAGAATCAAAAGAATCAAAAGAATCAAAAGAATCAAAAGAATCAAAAGAATCAAAAGAATCAAAAGAATCAAAAGAATCAAAAGAATCAAAAGAATCAAAAGAATCAAAAGAATCAAAAGAATCAAAAGAATCAAAAGAATCAAAAGAATCAAAAGAATCAAAAGAATCAAAAGAATCAAAAGAATCAAAAGAATCAAAAGAATCAAAAGAATCAAAAGAATCAAAAGAATCAAAAGAATCAAAAGAATCAAAAGAATCAAAAGAAACAAAAGAATCAAAAGAATCAAAAGAATCAAAAGAATCAAAAGAATCAAAAGAATCAAAAGAATCAAAAGAATCAAAAGAATCAAAAGAATCAAAAGAATCAAAAGAATCAAAAGAATCAAAAGAATCAAAAGAATCAAAAGAATCAAAAGAATCAAAAGAATCAAAAGAATCAAAAGAATCAAAAGAATCAAAAGAATCAAAAGAATCAAAAGAAACAAAAGAAACAAAGGAATCAAAAGAATCAAAAGAATAAAGAGAATCAACAAATCAAAAGAGAATCAATCGAATCAAAAGAATAAAAAGAACTTTATTCTAATTTTATTGGAGAAACATAAAAATTTGGTGTTGGAAAATGTTTATTTTGAACATTTTGTTGTTATTAATAATAATAATAGTTTGGCGCTACAGTCCTGTACAGAACTTCGGCCGAGCTCTCTCACCATTTTGAGCTGTGCGTGTTATATTTGTACTCAAAGTGGTGGGACCTACAGTTTATTGCCGAATCCGAACGGCGGGTGAGAGCTTTTCATAGGCAATGGTTTTACTCTAGTAGGTTTGCCATTTACTGACGAGAGGTAGCGAGGTATAGAAAAATGTTTCTATGAAAAGATGTTATTAGCCCCAGTCCAGGCTTGAACCGGGGACCTTTCGACTCGCAGTCCAACGCACTAACCACTGAGCTACCGCGGCTGTTATTGTCTTTCAATAATTAGGTTAAATGTTACCGAAATTTTTTTGTTTTTTTGTCGAATACTTTTTTTTAGAAAATGGTGATTTCGAACATTGCGTTGTTAACATTTTTTAACGAATTTATTTTATTGAAATTTTTCGAACATTGTTGTTTTTGTCGTTTAATTTTTTTGTTTGTTTTGAAAATGGTGATTTCAAACATTGCGTTGTTTTTGTCGACCAAAATTATTTTTAAATATATTTTTTAGACATTTTTCGAACATTGTTGTTTTTGTCGAAAATGTTTTTTTTTTTTTGTTGAAAATGTTTATTTCGAAAAATGCTTTGTTTTTATCACCCAATATTTTTTTAATAATTTTTTCTCGAAATTTTTGAATATTTTTGTTTTTGTGAAATAAAATTTTCTGTTAAAATTTTTTTCGGAATTTTCGTGACCATTGTTGTTTTTGTAGACCAACAATTTTTGAACAATTTTTTTTATTCGAAATTTTTCGAACATTGTTGTTTTTGTCGAATATGTTTGTTTTCGAAATAATGGTGATTTCCAGCAATGTGTTGTTTTTATCACCCAATTTTTTTTTTAATTTTTTTTCGAAATTTTTGTGGAATTTTTTTTTTTTTTTTGGAAAATGGTGATTTCGATCACATTTTTTTTGTTAGAATTTTTATTTGAAACTTTTTTTGAACATTGTTGTATATATATATATATATATATATATATATATATATATATATATATTTTTTTCATGTTTAACAATTGTAGATAACCAAATTTGTAATGTAAAATTTTTGGATATCTATGTAAAATGAAAACTGATCAAAAGTTACTCCAGTCTGTGATATCCAGATATATTGAATATCCGATGAGTTCCAGATATATTGGGACTCATCTGAAATGAGAATTGTGTATCAACTCTTATCAGCTTACCAAAATAACAAATGAGAGATATATTTTGTTATCATTTACCTATATCTTATGTTGATTAACAGCAACCCAAATATAAACCCCCGAAAAAACTGAAATCTGTCTCTTTACTAGGAAAAGGAAGCTACCTAGCTATCCTCTTCCACAGGTAAACGGAGAGATACTGGCACTTACAGGTCAAGTCAAGTGCCTTGGAGTAATCCTGGATTCTAAAATTAACTGGAAGGCAAAAATAGCTAGCTGAGCCATAAAAGCCGTTAGGATTTGGGCAACCTGCAGAAGATGTATTGGTCCTACATGGGGACTTCGACCAAAGATGACCCACTGGATTTTCACCAGCGTTGTACGACCAATACTCACACTTGTATGGTGGACAGCTTTGGGACGAAAATGTAACATCAAACCACTCGAGAAAGTGCAACGGGCGTGTTGTCTCGGCATTTCAGGTGCGTGTCTACCACTTCGAACAAAGCAATTGAGACTATTCTAAACATACGCCTAATACAAATTCACGAAATAGCCGACGAATTGGCGAGAAATGGATCAGAAATGGACACAATCTCAGTCATAACCGGCAGACCTTTCCAATTTCTAAAAAAAACGAGAATCGAGCGTGGGCCAAGCAACTAAATAGCTATGGAGCCCCCCGAACAAATCCAAAACAAACAAAATTCTAACGCTTAATAAAAAGGAGTTAAAACAATATACAGGCATCCTCACGGGCCGTAATGAGCTAAGAGGTAATCTTTTCAAATTGGAAAGAGTCGACTCTTACTTCTGCAAGGCCTGTGAGGAAGAGACAGAGACGCTTGGACACTACTTGTGTCACTGCCCGGCATTTGCCAGACTTAGATTCATCCACTTTGGAGCTCCGCTTATTTCATCATTGAAACAACTGGGAAGCTTGGACCGGAAAGTACTAAGAAAATTTGTCAAATCCACGGAATTTCTAAACTCCACTGAGTAACATAACAGCTACAATACTTTACAGACGACTCATGATCCGAGGGGTCACAACGGGCCTACTTTATGGCCTAGGTGTATTCTGTGCGATGCACAGAGGGTTTTCCCCCCTCCATCAATCAATCAATCAATCAATCAATCAAAAACAGCAACCCAAAATTTTCAAAATAAAGGTTTCTCTCGGAACAAAAACTTTTTTTGTTTGTTTTCTTTAATTTGTTTGGTTTTCCCTAATTTATTAAATAAATTTTATTTATTCAGAATTATTCAGGAACCTCCGAAAAAGTTAACATTTATCTCTGACCTCTGTTATTATTATAATTGTTTTAGAATGAGGTGTGACTGTTTTTCGAATATCATTTTGAAAATTTTTTTTTTTTATATAGAAATAACCTAAATTTTTATCACAAATTCTGATGAATTATAAAATATTAAATAAGGAAATACAAAAATAAATGGCCATTTCTTAATACGATTGAACACTGAGATCGCATTGAGCCGCACAAATATTGTCTGGTCTTCTTCAGTTCCTTGGATCTCTAGCGGGACATAGGGCATCAACTACACCTACACGCCATCGCGTACGTTTTTTGGCAATTGCCTTTAACTCGCTTTAACTTTTTCCGAGCGAGGCTAACTCTTTCGACTGATCTTCTCCATGTTTCTCTTGGTCGCCCGGGATTTATTACACCACCTCCCATCGGGTTCCACTCCATGGCTTTTCGAGCAATGCTGCTGTCGTCTTTTCGGAGTGTATGACCAATCCATCTCTATTTTGTTTCCTTATATGATCGTCAATTGGATTGCTCTGCGAAGCAATTCTCTATTTGAATATTGTCTGGTATTCCCCCAAAATCTTCATTTATCTCAGCCTTGTCATCTTCCATTCCTCAAGATAGCAAAGTGGTTCATCTAATATATTTTTTAAATAAAAAAAATTATAAATTTCAAAGCTTTTTAACGAATTATTTAACATTATAAAAAAGATATTTTTTCGAGGACGTGCTCCATACGGTTACACTGAGTAAACTCAATTGAAAAATTAATTTTATTATCAAATGTATTGCTTTATTTTCTATATGTACCTGTAAAGTTTCTTTTTATTATTAAAATTCCTTATTTTCCACGGATTTCTTTATATGAAAAATTTATATAAAAAAAAAATAAGTCATTTAGATAAGGGTCTATTTGAAATATTTAGCAAACTCCCATGCAAATTGAGCTCAAACATATTTCATTTATAAAGTGTTTTGTGCAATCCTAATTTTATTAATCTCCAACAATACGGTTTGCATAACAACTAAATCCAGATCAAAATCTGTATTTTTTTTGAACTTCCAAACGCAATAAAAACCCGTTTCATTTTTTAATAAATACTTCATGCGAAATTTAAGCCAATCTCGCTATTGTACGACGTTACTGAAGGGAAAGTTATGAAATAATCAAAATATGAGCGTTGTTCTACAAATAGTAGGGTTGTCTGTCTGTCTGCTCGGCCCACTGACATACTGCTAGCACACTCCACAATTCAACGCTACTGCCCCTGTTTAATTGAAATTTGATTTCTAAATTTGTGCCGTGCTCTAATTGCCACCGTAACTGGATCACCAAAATAACTCGTTACTCAGTGATTGATAGACAATGCCAACAAAAAAATAAAGGGACGACGCAGGGCTGCGGCATGGAACCGAATTTATACCGTGTGTGCGCGCGGTGGCTTTTCAGTCAATTAGGCAGCTGACGTTTGCAATCGCCTTGCAGTGCGCCAATGCAAACGAGGGATGCACTTCATTCAGTGTTAGTTGTGATAGTTGAGGTAGTGGTTGGCGATGGTGGTGACTATCATGATGTTGGTGATGATGAGGATGATGATGATATGAACGGTTTGGTGAATGTGGTTTTTATTTGATAGAAGCGCAAAGAAACCCATTTAATGAGTTTGCCGCACAAATGGCGAAATTCTGTTTAGTTTACTTTTGTTTATTTTTTTTTTGTTTTTTTTTTTACTCTTGTTAAAGTGCAAAATTACGGGTTCGTTTGAGCAAAAATTATTGCATGCATTGGAAATACTTTATTTGACAATTGTAGAACAGTAAAATTGAGGCGTTTGCCAATGAAAATGTCAGCCAATTGATGATTGTCTGTACTCTGAAACTTTTTATAAACAGTTTACGCAAGCAATAAAAAAGGGGCTGACTTTGTAAAAGTATTTAAAAAAAATATAGTGCAACTTATTAAATTACAAACAGGCGGGTCTCTCAATTATAAAAGGTTGAGTGATGTTTTATGTTATGATATATTCAAGTGCTTTGTACCAGGCGTAACCGATTTTGAAAAGACATTCGTATAATATACAGAACTTGATAGTTAGAGAACATTTTTATATCATACGCTTAAATTAAAAGGGAATAATCAATTAGGTCATCTGTTTAAAACATGCAGACGGAGATGTATTACATACTTGCTCAGTCATTTTAGAGCAATTGACACCATTTTCCAGCAGAGATAACAGAAAAACATTTTTTAAAATAAATGGTTTTTCAACAGAGACGCTACAAAAGTAGAGCGACAGGGACAGCAAACGACGCCATATGTCTTGCCGCTCTTTTGACATTTCTCCTCAGTAAGGTTTGCCATTTCATGATGGAAAGATATACGAATTCGAATTTCGATAGTAAATTTTAATAATTTCGACTCGTTGTTAGCTCGTATATCTTTTTATCATGAAATGGCAAACCTTGCTGAAGAGAAATGTCAAAAGAGCGGCAAGAAATATGACGTAGTTTGCTGTCCCTGTCGCTATACTTTTGTAGCGTCCCTGTTGAAAAACCCTTGAAAAAAACTTGTGTAGCGCTCTTATTAAAAAAACCCTTTAAAAGTTCAGACTCTAATCGAGACTGTCGGTTGAAATCATAATTAATAGAAAACAAGGTGACCCGTAACAATGAAAGTCAAAACTTAGATTACTTGAATACCTCCGATGCCAGGTATTGAAAATGGTTGTGTTCGGTCAACTGTGAGCTGCGATTCGACCATTTTTGTACATATATCTCATATAGCACGAACTGAAATTTTATTTAAAAAAAAAGGGTGTCAATTGCTCTAAAACTAAATAAGTCTCGTGACACCTAGTGCATATTCGCTTCACTAGCGACATGTTTAGCATGGACATGATCCATCTCCTCATGCAGATCTTTAGACTAGAGATGGGCGCGTGCAGTGTTTTTTCGTGTCACGCCTGAAAATCTGAGTTCGTGCGTGCAAATCTCCGTGCGTGCTAGTTGCTGTCGTGCCCGTGCGTGTCCGTGCCTCCAAAATCAGACACGTGCCCATTAAACATTTTTTATTGTTTCTACCCCAATTAAAAAAAACCCTTACGTGGTATTTTGATCTTTTCTTGAAAATATGTTTTACTTATGGATTTAAGAGAATAAAACAGTATAAAACATAATTTTTGAATACTTTGTTACAGAGATTAAAACCTATTGCAATATCGGTTCCGGTTAGGGTTTCAAGATTTTTAAAATTGTGGTTCCGGTTCCGATTCCAGTTTCAACCATCAATTTAAATGAGTTTCGATTCCGGTTCCATACATTTTTAATAACGGTTCCGATTCCAGTTTCAACCAACAAATTAAATGATTTTCGATTCCGGTTCCATACATTTTTAATAACGGTTCCGATTCCGGTTCTTTGGGTTCCCTGACAGAAACTATAATATATGTTCCGGTTCTGGTACCGAAATTTTTAAAATAGCGGTACCGATTCCAACCAGAAATAAATATGTATGTTCCGATTTCAGTGCCGGTTCAATACATTTTTAATAACGATTTGGTTTCAAAAATCTAAACGGTTCCCGTATTATTTTTCACGTTTCGCTTGCTTTTTCATGTTTTTCGTGATTTTTTCATGTTTTGTCGTGTTTTTCTGTGTTTTGTCGTGTTTTTCCGTGTTTCTTCGTGTCTTTTAAAATCCCGTGTTTTATCGTGCTTCTCGTGCGTGCCTGTAAATGTACTCGTCGGGCTCGTGCTCGTGCGTGTCACCTATCGGCGTGCCCGTGCGTGTTCGTGCCATCAAAAACAGTCACGAGCCCATCTCTACTTTAGACCTATCACAGAACTGGTCTTCAAGATACTGTCCATAGTCGGCACCGATCACGTGACTGGTACCATCGGCACCGACTAAGGATCGGAACTGGAAGAGCAGTTCTGTGATATGTCTAAAAGTATCGGTCACAGAACACGATTTTGAAGACCAGTCCTGATTGACAACGCCATGTTAAAGTTGCCGGTTGGTTTCATATAAAAGAGCAAGAACTAGGACCGGTTAATTATCTCCAAGGACCAGTCACGTGCCTAGTCTAGAACCGGTTCGTTTCCCCGTAGGGATATGACTTCTTCTATTATACTTCTATTTATACTTAATACTTTATATTATACCTAATTTCTTGAAAATAGCATTTTACTAATTTATTTTTTCTACTCTTTTTTTCCATTTCTTTCCAGGTAAGTTTCAATGCTGCTGATGTATAAAATGCCTTATAAACTAGAAAATAATTGACTACGAACTATAAGCGATTATGCAGGATAAGTAAATTAAATATTATAAAAACTGTTTATATAATATTTAAATGTCTTATTTTATTTTACGAAAATATTTTTAAAAATTTGTAGCACATAATGCCAGAAAAGTAAAATTTAAATTACTCTACTCGAATAATATGAAGATCATACATACTGATCTTCCTATTATTTCAATTATACATTCCAATTAATTAGTTTAAAGGTTTTTCAACAGGGACGCTAAAAAAGTAGAGCGACAGGGATAGCAAATGACGCCATATTTCTTACCGCTCTTTTGACATTTCTCTTTAGTTTCATGATGGAAAGATATACGAATTCGAATTTCGGTAGTAAATTTTAATAATTTCGACTCGTTGTTGGCTCGTATATCTTTCCATCATAAAATGGTAAACTTTACTGAATAGAAATGTAAAAAGAGCGGCAAGAAATATGGCATCGTTTGCTGCCTCTGTCGCTCTACTTTTGTAGCGTCCCTGTTGAAAAACCCTTGAAAAAAACTTTTGTAGCGCTCTTATTGAAAAACCCTTTACTAGGCACTTGTCGAGTAGCTCACAAGCGATATCAGGAACTAGCCAGTTGAACTCTTCGGTTTCTGCGCATTTTCCTATCAGTAGCTGACCAGTTCTTTACTATTTTTACTGACCGGGATATACTTTTCAAATTTCTACCAGTACTAGTTAACTGAGAACTGACCAGTTTTTGTCATATTTTTGATTAGTTTTACTGGCAGGGATTTCCTACCTTTAAATTCTTTCGAAGCCCATAGCGCCTTACCCATACTTGTAGGGGTATAAGTTTTTACTACATTTTTGATGAACTCACCGTAGGGAACCTGTATATGAAATGAATCGATCATTTTAATTTTATTATCAAGTTAAGATTTTATTTAAAATTGTATTTTTTTTTTTAATTATATTTTTCACAAAAAAAATTGTTTTTTTTATTTATTTAAAGTGTCACTATAAAAAAATGTATTTTTACATTAAAATTAAATGTTCACTTCAAATTAAAATAAATTAATAATTAGGTTTTCATACAAAAAAAAATAGATATTTAATTTTGACCACTAATATTTATGATATTAATTAAAATGGAAATTACAAAGTTTTACTAAAAATTTTAAAAATAATTGTATTGAATTCATATTGAACATTTTATTAAAAATTTAAAATCTCTGAAAAAACAGAAAATTTCTGGGATTTTCCAGCTTCGATAAAAAATTCGATCTCGTAGCTTTATATTTTATAATTTTTTAAATTTATCGTGCATTCAAATTTAAGAACAAAATCCGATATTTAAAACATTTATTACATTGATATCACAATACTTTTTGAAGAAATCTATAAATTTGATTATTTTTTTCTTCGATATCGATTAGATTTCAAAAAAATTCTCGAACCGAGAAAACACCGACAGGTCTATTTGGAATATTTTGGGAAGCTTTAGCAGGTTGTCAAGTTTTGTGGAAGTTTATTGGCAGCTTCACGACATATTTTGTGTATGACTAGAAAACAGTCAGCTTGTGATACAAACTCTGCCTTTTTCTGTTTGAAATATGTCGAAAAAATGTTTCTAAACTGCTTCGAATATTGTCTGGGGAAGGTAAGCTTTTCGAGGTAAAATATCTGGCATTTTTCAGAAATATTTCGGGCATATTTTCACGAAACAATGGAATATTTTCGATAGTGTATAGCAGTTTGTAAAACTGTATCCAATGGTAATGGCAAATTCCCGGCATATTTTGAGTAAGGGCAGAAAAAAGACAGAAACAGACTCTGCTTTTGTTTCTTTGAAATATGTCGAAAACAAATCGTCACTATCATGCCAAAGGGGCAAATGTGCAATTTTTGACATTTGCGTTTTTTTTTTACATTTTTTAATGTAGTTTATCCTCAAGTATGCTGTGCCAAAATCGCGTATCATTTTGTTGGATATTTCTAGCCACAAAAAACAAAACCAAAAGGACGAATTTGAAAAATTGAAAATCTTGTCATGCCAAAAGGGCGAATCTTTTTGTTTTTTTCGCCATAACTTTTTATTGGTATAAGAGAAATAGTAGTGTAAAGGCATTTATTATTTGTTTCTAAAACACCTATCGATCTGCATCATTATTTAAAAATATTTTGCCAAACATTTTTTCCTGCAAATAACAAATGGCATATTAATGTTTGACAAAATATTTTTAAATAATAATGCAGTTCGATAGGTGCTTTAAATACAAACTATAAATGCCTTACATCACTATTTAATCTTGTACCATTAAAGAGTTATAGCAAAAAATGGAAAGATTCGCCCTTTTGGCATGACACGATTTTTAATTTTTCCAATTTATTCGTATTTTTGCTATAATTTTTTATTGGTGCAAAATATAATAGTGGTGTTGAGGTATTAATTGTTTGTTTTTAAAGCACCTATCGGACTGCATCATTATTTAAAAATATTTTGCCAAACATTTTTTCCTGCAAATAACAAATTGCATATTAATGTTTGACACAATATTTTTAATTAATGATGCAGATCTATAGGTGCTTTAAAAACAAACAATTAATTCTTCTACATTACTATTTTTTCTTGCGCTAATAAAAAGTTATGTCATACAAAACAAAAATATTTGCGTTTTGATCGGGATATGACCTCACAAAATCCGTATTTATAATTCAGTAGGTTGTCCAAATCTAAAGATATTTTATATACGTTATAATAATTGACGAATAAACTAAAATAACAGAAAATAAAAGATTAAAGAAAATATAAATTTTTCTAATTTTTAAAGCACTTCAAACTTTAAAATTTGATTTCCCAACATTTTTTAAAATGCACATTCGCCCCTTTGGCATGACAGTGACGAAATGTTCTAAATATTGGTGATCTTTTGGCAATCAAGCCGACATAATTTTGTTCCAAACGATACAAAATAACGAACGAAACAGAATACTATTTTTCCTATAGACCTTTAGTATGAGATTCACCCAACAAAAAGAGATTGACCCATGACATGTGATCCATGACATGTGAGGTTTAGAGGTTCTGAAAATACGGTTCTCTATTAATTACCCAATTGAGACAAACTTATATTAAGTCTGGCATGTGGTATTTTCATAGAAAACATTTTTCTATACCGCGCTACTTCTCGGTAGACAATGGCAAACCTCCGTGACTAAACACTGCCCATGAAAAAAGCTCTCACCCCCGCAGTTCGGATTTGGCATTAAACTGTATGTCCCACCACTTTAAGTACAAATATAACACGCACAGATCAAATGTTGAGAGAGCGCGGCCTAAGTTCTTATAGGACTTATAGACATTAAGAGTTACTGGGCTTAGTTGGTAGTGCATTGGACTATACACAGAAAAGTCGAAGAATCCAATTCCCAGACTGCCAATGTTTTTTTCCATACGACTCTAACTCCCGGCAAAGAATGACAACCTCCAATATTTAACATTGCCCTGAGAAACCGATCATGTTTGGCAATAAACTGTAGTCCCCATCAATTTTATACAAACAGAGCTAAATGGTGCGAACTACATTCTCCAGAACTATTCGTCCAAAATGGTATTATAGACTCTTAACATAATATTTCTATACTATAAACAAAACTAAAACCCACTTATAACTAAAACAGCCCCTTTCGAAGTACTAACTACATGAAGAACAATACACTTCACTTGTTTCACCACCCACAACACACTATTACAATGTATATTAATACTTTTTACAATAAAATTACAACCAACATACAGCATACAGCATACAAAGCTGTTCAATATGTGAAAATTTCATAGGTTATTTAGCAGCAATCAGCACTGAAGAACAATGCACAACATATCCCCAATCTCGAGACCTACTGAATCCAATGACGAAGAAACAGCAATCAGCAAAACCTATAACAAAAGCGCCCATTGGCAATGGACTGACTGACTACCTAATGGTTCATCGAAGCCTATTTAACTTTACTCTTTTATTTACAATTTGGTTTTTATTGGAAACATTTTTGTGTTAAAGCGCAACACTTCGATTGCATGTTATATGTGTGCAGAAAAAATACATCATTAACGCCCCAAACTGTCAATTATGTGAAGAAGATGATGTCGACGACGAGAAAGAAAAAAAGAGGTAGAAAAAGACTATGAAAACACAGACAATACTATTATAACAAACGAATTCTTGCAACGGCAGTAGCAATGATATCAACAGCAGTAGCAATAGCAGTAACACCAGAAATGCCAGCAACTAACCGAAAAATAATCGAAAAATATTTGCAGATGATCGTGAAAACTGGGAATTGTTAGGCGAATGATGTGCATGTTGCTGTTTACACTGCAAAGATTAAGTTAGATCTAAAAGTATTTTAAATTAAATGCAAACAACTCGAAGAATGAGAAAGCGTATACGTTTGATAATGGAAAATATGGTTAACTATTCTGCGAAAGACTGGTATATGAAAAATGCAAGGTCTCGGCGATTTTCTCTTTGATATCGTTTTAATTTTGTAAAATGTCTCGAATCGACAAAATACCGACAGAATGCTTCGATCTAATAATAGTAATAACAGTTTGCGTAATAACAGTTTGCCTATTTTTACTCAAACGGCAGGACCTACAGTTTAATGTCGAATTCGAACGACGTGGTGAGAGCTTTTTCATGGGTGGTGATTATTCTCGAAAGTTTCCCCTTTTCTGTCGAAATGTATAGAATAATAATTTCTATTTTGTGATGTTGAATTTGCGTGGATCCAACCTGATATGATTCGAAACAGCGATTCGGCTCCAACACACTAACCTCTGAGCCACCGACGCTACACTCATCGATATCTATATATCGTCACTGTCATGCCAAAGGGGCGAATGTACATTTTTAAAAATGTTGGGAAATCAAATTTTAAAGTTTGAAGTGCTTTAAAAATATTTTTTATCAATTTTTTCTGTTATTTTGGTTTACTTGTCAATTATTCTAAGGTGTATAAAATATCTTTAGATTTGGACAACCTACTGAATTATAAATACGGATTTTATGAGACTATATCCTGATCAAAACGTAAATATTTTTGTTTTTTTACTATAACTTTTTATTAGAGTAAGATAAAATAGTAATGTAGACGCATTAATTGTTTGATTTTAAAGCACCTATCTATTGGCATCATTAATTAAAAATATTTTGTCAAACATTAATTTGCAATTTGTTATTTGCAGGAAAATTTTTTTGGAAAAATATATTTAAATAATGATGCCAATCGATAGGTGCTTTAAAAACAAACAATTAATAGCTTTACACCACTATTTGATCTTGCACCAATAAAAAATTATAGCAAAAAAAAAAAAATGGAAAAATTGAAAATCTTGTCATGCCAAAAGGCATGGTACAATGGTACAAGATAAAATAGTGATGTAGAGGCAATTATTTTTTGATTTCAAAGCACCTATCGATCTGCCTTTTTAATTACAAATATTTTTCAAAAAAAAAAATCCTGCAATAACAAATGGCAAATTAATGTTTGGCAAAAGGTGCTTTGAAAACAAACAATTAATGCCATTACACGACTATTTTATCTCATACCAATAAAAAGTTATTGCGAAAAAACGAAAGAATTCGCCCTTTTGGCATGACAAGATTTTCAATTTTTCAAATTCGTCCTTTTGGTCTTTTGTAGCTAGAAATATCCAACAAAATGACACGCGATTTTAGCACAGCATACTTGAGGATAAACTACATTCAAAAATGTAAAAATACGCAAATGTCAAAAATTGCACATTCACCCCTTTGTCATGATAGTGACGATATAATGTAACGTAATAGCTCGATATCGCTTTGAGAAATTTTCCGATATCGAGTGAATTCTCATGCATCTTGTAAAGATCATCCCAGTATGCCATTCGTTTCGGTATCGCTATGAGATCAATGCGAATTGATGGAGAAATCACACGATATCAGGCCCATTCTCGCAACGATATCAGGCCTTAAATTGGACCCACATGGTAAATAGATATCGATGCGTTCTATTGGAGTTTTCTCGGTACGAGAAATTGTTTGAAATCGAAACGATATCGAAGAAATAATAGTCAAAGTGCAACATTGCTTCAAAATATATTGCGATATCGATGTGATAAATGTTTGAATATCATATCTTCCTAGTCTGCTATGTCTCGAAGACCTCCGATGCGTCGATTTTTTATCGGATAACTTCGAGAAAATGTTCGATCTATTTGCTATATCGATTCTAGTTTTTATAATTTCTTGTACATTCAAATTCATTGACAAGATCCGATATATTAACAATTATCACATCGATATCGTAATATTTTTCGAAGAAATATAAAATTTTGATAATTTTTTCTTTGATATCATTTCGATTTCAAACAATTACTCGTACCAAGAAAACTCCGACAAAACGCGTCGATATTGACCTACCTATAGATCCAATTTGACCCTCGTTAAGCGGTAAGCGAAAGTTTCCAATATCGTGTAAAATCTCTTAATTCCCGCTTTGATCTCGTAACGATTTCGAAACGAATGGCATACTAGGTTGTTCTTAAATTAGAATATACGAAAAATTTTATAAATTAGAAGCGATTTAGCTACGAGTTCGAACTTTCATATCGAAGTTAGTTCGAGAAAGCTTCGAGGCAACGAAGGCCTTCGAGACATTTAAGACTGGAATGTTACGATATCGAAATGAATGTCATTCGGTATTCACTTAATTTGAGTTCGAGCCAAATTGTGGAATTAGAGCTAGTTCTCATAATTTTATAGATCTTGACAAAATCGACAAAAGAATTCGAAATCCAATTGTCTAAGGGCCGGTTTCACCAACTTCGGCTAAGCACTAACTGCACGTTAACTTAGAGTTACCCATAGAATATGCGGAATTGAAACACTTAACTGGATATTTTGAAATATATATTAAAGTAAATATTGGCAATACATCGATAAAACTTAATGTTCTTCAATTTGTATAGTTTCTCTCAGTGCTTGCTGAAATTACCATCATCTGCACACGTAAAGAACTCGCGAAACCAGATGTAATGAACATGGGTGCCGAAGAAGGTAGCAAAAACGACAAGAAAACCCCAAGTGAAATTGTATAAGCACTTCTGATTGTTCAAAGAGTGAAAAGAATGAAACTATCAAGTAGAAAACATGGTTGTTACAACGACTAAACATAAATGCGAATCCAAAATAAAAACTGAAAGAGGGATTCTACAAATGGTAAAGGTAAAAGCTTTAAAAGAAAAACTAAAAATTACATGGACCTAACATAGAAGGTACAGAGGAGAAGAAGAGTAGCTGCTACCCAGTTAGTTATAGCAAAAAACAATGTAACTATATCAGAGAAAGTGCCAAAAATTGAAAGGGCGATTTGAGACAAATAAAAAGTCGAAGATATCCAGCGGCAGAAATGCTGGACAACAAAAAAAAATCAAGGATCTGTTGCCTGCATTGTAGCCACACACCATGGCGTGGCAATAATTGTAGTTGAGCTGCTGCATGTGCAAGTAATCTGCAACTTTCTGGCAACACTGTCTACACAATTCGCTTGATTGCCCTTTGTTGTGGAATTACTATGGTAGTTATGTTGCTGTTGCTGCCATTATTGTTTCTGTTGCCGCAATTTTGTTTGTGCTTGATATTGTTGCTGATGCTGCTTCTGCTGCTGCTGGTGGTACTAACAAGCTGCAGCAGCGAAGGCATAAGCGTAAATATTGATTTAATGAGGTGCGATAAAAGAAGCCGGATTTCATATTTTGTTTGCTGTGTATTTTTCTTTGCACTCTTTTAACGTTGTGTTGTGGGAAATTATGGATGAGTCATATGTAGTTATTTCTTACTTTGTAATTCCCTATATTAATATCCATTATACTAAGCTATTTTGTTGTATTATCTATTTTATTAATTTACTCTTTCCTTATTCTGAAATGCACTTAAAGCGCTCTCGTAAAGTCCAAATGCGTTGATGTATTTTTTCACATGAGTTGTGTCCTTTTAGAAGTACTCATCCCAACTTAAGGAAATCATCGTCGGTATTATAAGCTTAGAGCATCTACATTTGGTCTCGTTTTGTCATACACTCTTGTGTACAGAGAGGACCTAAGAGCTCATGAAGACTCGTAGATGCAGCACAGTTTCTGGTACAATTGGTTTATCTTTAGATCCAGAAGTGTTTAGGTCACCTACCTCCTAGTTCTAGAGTAAGCTGTACTGTCCAATAGAAAAAGCTATGTAGTACCAACTACTTCGAAGCAGGCAGAACATGAGGCGCTCTCGAAAAACCGGATTGCTTTCATGTGTTGCTTACATGATTTGTGTCCCTTTAGAAGTAACGTCATTGATTTGTACTCATCACTACCCTAGGAAAGCGGAAAGGTGGCTGATATCTTAGTCATCGTCGGTATTGTAAGCTTAGAGTATCAACATTTGGTCTCGTTCTGTCATCTACTCTTGTGTTCAGAGAGGACCCAAGAGTTGATGAAGACGTTTCCCGTAGATGCAGCACAGTTTATGGTACAATTGAATGAACTACAGAACCAGCAGGTGTTTAGGTCAGATGCATTATCACTCGAAACTCTTTAGTATTCCGGTACCTATTCCGGATTGAATGTATTGTACCAACGAATATGAGATAAGATCTGTCCTACTATTTTGGGTGCGATAACAGGAGTGTGCGAATCCATAAGAGTAGCTGGGATGTCGTTGTACAGATATATAGTCCTGTTCCGTCATCTACTATCCGTTATGTTGTCCATGACCCATGACTAGAAGTATAGCCTAAACCTCGACTTAGCATGCCAAGGTATTGTCTCCTAAAACAAAGTAAAGTGTGCGGTCATACGTTGTCACAAACACTCCAGCACCAAATCCCTGAGCGGTTTTAGCCGGTGAATATACGGTTTGACGTTCTACCTGGCTCACAATCAGATGTTATTTATAATATTATTTTTGCACGTCTCGTCTGCTTTTTCATGATTTTTATTTCGTGTTTCCTCATGGTTTTCCGTGCTTTTTCGTGGCTTTTTATATTCCATGCTTTATCGTGATTCTCGTACGTGCCTGTAAATATAGTCGTCGGGCTCGTACTCGTGCGTGTCTCCTAATGCATGCCCGTGCGTGTTCGTGCCATCAAAAACAGGCACGCGTCCATCTCTACCCAAGTTTAATGTGTTGTACCAATGCATTTGATATGAGATATACATTAACGTATTATTTTAGATGAGATGACAGAGGTTTGCAAATCCATAGAAGTTCTGGGCTCTCTGCTATGTTGTCGATGACCATAAGTATAGCAAAAACCTCGGCCAAAAACCTGCGGTCATCTGGATTTACAAATACTTCAGCACCAAGCGGTTTATCGGCTTGAGAGTCGTCCGTTTATATTCAGGCGTTACACATACTTCAAAATTTCGTCTTGATGGTATCTCTAGTGAACGGGTTTCTAATCGATTGTCGACTGTAATGTCGCAAATATCCCATGTAGCACTAAAGCAGAAACCTCTGTTTTTTATTTTTTGTGATTCAGTCCATAAACTCTTATTTCCCTACATTTGCTTTTATACAATATTCTATTCCTCAATCTTTACTAATTTTCATGATATGATTTCTTAATTTTTCTCATTGCTATTTTGTCTTCAGTCTGCAATTCGAACAACAAAAATTTTTCGAAAAAAAAATTAGTCAAAAAATATAAAAAATATTTAGGAAAAAAAATTTGTTAGAAAAAAAAAATATTTCGAAAAAAAAAATTTTTTTTCCGAACAAAAAAAAATTATTTCGAAAAAAAAAAAATTCGAAATTAAAAAAAAGTAGTCAAAAAATATAAAAAAATATTTACGAAAAAAAATTTAGTTCGAAAAAAAAATTTTTTTTTTCGAACAAAAAAAAATTATTTCGAAAAAAAAATGTCGAAATTTTTTTTTTATAAATTTAACTTTTTATTAATAAAAGGTTGTAATTATAATAAATATATTATAAAACATTTTACTAATTTATGCATGTCGAGCAAGCATTATATAAGAAATAACATACAAAAACTACTTGAGAACTGAGAAGTACGGCAAAAAATGAACAAAAAAAAAATTTTTTTAATAGAAATTTGTTTTAATGAACAGCGTTCTTTAGTATGATGAACATATATGTTGTATTTTGTATTTTGGTTCATTAATATAATGAAACGTATTCTTCACATACAGTTCATTATATTGAAGAACACTTTTTCGACAATTACCAAGCGTTTTTCATATTTATGATCGAATTCATAACTTTGATGTCGTTAGTCATTAATATTATGAATTGCTCTTCAATACAATGAATCCTGGTTAGAAGAACGGAATTCATCAATATGATACACTTTTTTTTTTTTTCAGTGTGTAATGAATGCATTCATTAATATGTCATTTAATGAACGGTGGTATCAATATGATGAATCTGGTAGTTGGTGTTCATAATATTTATGAACAAATTCATCATATTGAATAATTATTTTTTGTGTACTTACCTTGACACTCGATATCGCTACAAGAACGGCTCCGATGTTGTGTGTTTTCTCCATCCACTCGCATTGATTTCGTAACGATATCGAAATGAATGCAATAGTGGGTCTCTATATCGTTTCATTCCCTAATTTAGTTATCTCGTTTGCTTTCTTTCTACCCTTCTAGTCTCCAAAATGTATATAGTTTGTTTACTATAATTTCTTTATCTTTTCATCTTCATTTTATGTCTTTCATCTCATTCCACAATTTCTGCAACTCGTTTGTTTTCATTCCATCTTATATTCCTCAAGATAACTACTATATTTCCTTCATCTTTGCATGGCCTTTTTATGCATCTTTTATTGTCTTTTTCGTCCCATTCTCAAATTTATTCGCCTTGTTTACTTTATTAGAATCTTCTAATCCTCAAGATTTACATAGTTTTCTTTTTAGTGTTCTTACCTTTACTTCTTCATCTTTCCATAACTAATATTTTCTTTTCAATTGCTATTATCTTTCCCACATTTGCTTTCATGCCATTTTCATTTCTTCGAGGCACACTTAGTTTTCTTTCCATAATTTCATCATATATTTTGTCGCTTTCATCTCAAATTTCCCATTTTTACCTTATTTTTTCTACATCTGAACTTTGAGTTTAGTGTTTCTACTGGAATTTCTTAATCTTTTCATAACAAATTTGTCTATTTTATCTTATACTATTATTTTTATACTTTTATCTTTTATAAAAGATATTTCTCTACCACAATATCTTCATTTTTGTATTGCAATTTTTCTGCATCAATGCATAGAAATCAAGATATATCTGTACTTTAATTTCATTTCATCTCTTACTAGACTACATACCTATTATATTTAAAAATAATTTAATTTATTTAAATTATTCATGCAGTTTTTCACTATTTAATGTGGAATTTATCCCGCGTTCCAGCATCATCTTCTAATACCTTCGTTCTTGTTAATTCTCAGACGCTGCTTTACCATATCCTTCCACATTTCCATCACCCAAGAACATAAAGTTAACTTTCAGACACCCTCTGCGCCATACATTCCCCACTATGTTTACCACAACAAAAGCAATTTTCTGCGCCGCGTGCTTATGCGCAACATGTTGCGCCGCGTGCGAACGTGCGCATTGTTCAAATGCAAATTGCCGTCCAGGCCCTCAACCCGACTCGCAATACATGGAAAGTCCAATGGCAGTAGGTACAAGTGACGCTTCCGACTGCGCGAAAGGAGCTTCTTAACAATTGCTTTCGCACCACATTGCAATGCGCGCGTTTGCAAACACTTATTCATCGTCGTCGTCGTCGTCTTCGTCATGTACAAGATCATCATGATCATCAGCAACATGAGCAGATGCAGCAACATGCGCAGCCGCAACAACATAAGCTGCCTCAACAACATAAGCAACAATTTGATCAACATCAGCGTGATCAGCACCATCATGATCATCATCAGCAGCAGCAGCACAGGCAAGATCATTATTTTGCCACATAGCCGCAAATTGTTTGTGAAATTCAGAAGCTGAAGCGCAACAAATTAGCGTGAAGGCGCAAATAAGCAAAGCCGTGAATCTGAATGATGACGACGACGACGAAGAGGACGACGTTGCTGTGCTGTTGTTCGTGGTTGTTGCTGTAATGTTGTATGTTGCTGCATTGTTGACTGTTGCTTAAAACTGTGTGTTGTTGCTCGACATCGCCCGTTTGCTGCTGCTGCTTTTGAGCTGCATTCGCGTTGCTCTTCAGTTAGCTGTTGTTGCTACTACTGCCATGTTGCTGCTGCCTGTCTGCCTGCCACCTTCGGAGCCCTGCGCCAATGTGTTAGCTTGTTAAAATGTTAACACTCTGTCGATCGACGATAGATGGCGCGGAGCGCACCATTATTTTCAGAAAATCGTTTTTTTCCGTTGCTTCCTGGATTTTGTTTGTTTCACTCTAAGGCAATGCGTTCACCCAGCAACATCTGCGCTCGACATTGTTGTTGCGCATATTATTGCTGCTGTTGTTTGTTGCTGCTACTGCAAGGCTTTAAGACTGTAAACGTGTTTTTGTGTCGTTATGGTTTTTGTCACCAACATCAATTGTCACTGCCAGCCACTTGCTGGTGTTATCTAGAAATGCGCACAAGACGAGATTAATCTCGATTCGACTTTTTAAACAAAACTCAAGATTCACATTATATTAATAGATCTTGACAAATAAGTTATTCGAGTGCTAGCTAAACCCAAAAGACATTTTCTTGAAGTAGATTCTTGCCCGAATGGTCTTTTCCCCATATGGAAATTATCACGAATGTACATTTGGTGTCTTTTTGATATAGATTTCGCTATAAAGTCTATTTCGGAGAATGTCCTTTTCGAAAAATATCAATTTCGTTGAAAACCCCATATCCGAGAAGTGGTGTAGTTGGTGTAGTATCCTTTCGGGGAAGTTTCTACTTCGGGAAAATGTCTTTCAGGGTAATGTACTTCAGGGAAAAGTCTATTTCGGAGAATTTCCTTTTCGAAAAATATCAATTTCGTTGAAAATCCCATATTCGAGAAGTGTTTATTTGGTGTAGTATACTTTTGGGGAAGAACATTTTCTTGAAGTAGATTCTTCCTCGAATGGTCTTTTTTCCATATGAAAATTACCACAAAGGGACGTTTCCTCTATTTGGTGTACATTTGGTGTCTTTTTGTGATACATTTCGCAGTAAAGTCAATTTCGGAGACTGTCCTTTTCGAAAAATGTTAATTTCGGTGAAAATTCCATACCCGAGAAGTGTTTATTTGGTGTAGCTTCCTTTCGGGGAAGTTTCAACTTCGGCGAAATGTTTTCTGGGGTAGTACCATCCAAAAAAGTTTGCTGATAGTGTCATAGTGCTGTTACAGAAAAAGCTCAATATAGAAATATTTCGATTTCCGAGAATTGAATCCGGGAAAAAATCGTTGATCCAAAATGTCCATACTGAGAAATGTCCGCTTTTGGAAGAAATTGCTCCGTCAAATAGTATTTAAATTCTCTTGAATACTATTCGAGAAACACAATCCGAAAATGCCCTTTTATTAAACCTTTCTAGAATACGCTATCATTGGAAAATATTGTGTAAATGTCTTGTGTGGTAATGTCCATATGGAGAGGTGTACACTTTGGGGAAATGACTACCGCAAAATACATTTCGGGGTAATGGCTTTCAGAGAAGTTAATACAGTATATTCCAAATATCTTCAACATTCTTCAATACTATACGAGAAACATCTTCCGTAAATGCGCTTTGAGTAAGACTTTCCAGAATCCGCTCCCATTGGAAAACGTTGGAAGAAAATGAATTTGAAGTAATGTTCATACGGAGAAGTGTCTATTTCGGAAAAAGTGCTACTGTAAAATGTCCTTCGGGGTAATGACTTTCAGAGAAGTGAATCATTATATTCAAAATATCTGCAACGCACTTTAATACTTTTCGAAAAACACTTTCCGAAAATGAGCTTCGATTATGACTTTGTATAATTCGCTACCATTGGAAAATGTTAGGAAAACATCCCTCATATCTTTTGAGGTAATATCCATACGGACAAGTTTATACTTCCGGAGAAATAACTACTGAGGAATGTCTTTCAGGGTAATGGCTTTCAGGGAAGTGAATACGGTATTTTCCAAATATCTGCAAACCGTTGAGGTCCTGGATGGCAATTTGCATTTGAATTATACTTTTCATAGAACATATTCCGAAAATGAGCTTTGAGTAAAACTTTCTAGAATTCGCTACCATTAGCAATGTACGGACAGAGAAGTATCCATTTCGGGGAAAAGAATATTTTTCGGGGTAATGACTATCATTGAAGTAAATACAGTATATTCCAAATATCTGCATCACACTTCAATACTTTTCGAGCAACACATTCCGAAAATGCACTTTGAGTAAGTCTTTCTGGAATCTGCTAGCAATGGAAATAATTAAAGTGTTTTCATATCAGAGATCTGGGGATGTTAAAACTTACTACTGTATTTTATTTGTATTATGAAGTCTATTAAGTTGGAGAATATTTAACGATATTGGAGATTTAATTCCTCGTATGTGAAATAAATACGATTTTCGAGATAAAGTCCCTGCCATAATCTCAAGAAAGTAAACTTTTGCGTATCACTAATACTACTGTATTTTATTTGTATTATGAGTTGGAGAATATTTAGCGATATTGGAGATTTAATTCCTTGTATGTGAAATAAATACGATTTTCGAGATAAAGTCCCTGCCATAATCTCAACAAACTAAACTATTGAGTATCACTAATTTTCTCCTATTCACAACTCCACCCTGCCAAAACACCTCAGACAAGTGTTGCTGCTTGTTTTAACAGCAACACTCTTACCATATGTAGCAATGAATCCCGCTGCTGTATATCTGTCTGTCTGTCTGTCGCTGTATAAATCTGAATGTAAAATGTTTCCTATTTTGTCAGCGCTCCTTCACCTCATTCTCTGGTGCATGATTTTTCAATGCAAATCGATTTTGTTTCCATGTGGAATTCTTTCGGCCACAACCATTGATTTGATTAGAAAACCTTTTAAGTGGCGATGGTTTTTGCGATTTTATCTCGTGATTTGTGTATGTCTACTGTGTCTGACTGCCTGCTTGCTTGCGCACTTATAAAATGGATCGTGATTTGTGTTGATTAAATTCAGAAACAAGTGTTTAAATTCCATCAACACTGGTGCATCATATGTGATGCATTTTATTACGCCACATGTGTGAATATACTGATGTAAGTGTCAAATAACCGTTAATTCGTGTGTGTTATTTTTAACGGCGGCAATTTTTCAGTTACGTTGTGCAATAAACTCGTGATACAAATGCTGTATATCTGATTTATGCGATTATTTCAAGTGAGACTAATATGTTGCGTTATATAGAGTAGGTATACTGTGATAAGTGAATTTCATGAGACAGAAATATCATTGGGAAATTAAGGTAGACAGCTACTCCGAAAACCCTGAACCAAACTCTCCCTCTGCATATGAGCTGTACCTCCTATAATTGTACTTAACAGATGGAACTAATAGTTAAATGTCTAAATCCTATGGTCG
Source organism: Dryomyza anilis (assembly GCA_951804985.1). Taxonomy (NCBI): domain Eukaryota; kingdom Metazoa; phylum Arthropoda; class Insecta; order Diptera; family Dryomyzidae; genus Dryomyza; species Dryomyza anilis. The sequence continues at coordinate 13,781,714 of OX638134.1, read as the reverse complement.
AGAATGTGAGGCTTTTTAAATGGATACTCCCGGAGGTTTTTATATTGACTACACTGAGATATAGAAACACTATTTCTATTTCCACAGTCCCGAGATCATTAAACTCGTAGTACACCGCACTATTGTCTAAGTCCCTGATAATAATAATTTTGTATAGTTTGGAGATAATGCAAAAGTACAGGCGGGCGAGGTATACGCTGCCTACTCTGTAGGCCGAAAACTGGCTGCGTTTAAGCTTACCATTCCCGTCCGATAATTGCAGTAACGGAAATAAACGATAGAACAGAGGCTTAGATGGATGAGTTGAGGATGATAAAGACGTACTAAGTCTAAGCTGACTATTACTCCCGCCTTGTAATTGAAATGATGGACATTAAGGGGATAGCAGAGCCAGAGAAGGAAGAGGTCTCTGCTACTGAGCTTTGTGTGACAGAGGCGGTCTGATCTAAGATCACCATTATCTGCACGTAGTAATTCTCATGATGTTAATTAAGTGGATATCAGAGGCACAGACAGAAGAGGTCTACGCTCCCTGCTCTGGGTAACGAAGACAGACGGGTATAACTCTGGCTGGTGACTGTGAAAAATAAACGGTTTAGAGCAGAGGCTCTGATGGGTGCGTTCTATGCTCCCTGTTCTATAACTCACCATTCCAATCTGATGATTGTGACGATGAAAATAAAATGGAGAGCTGAAGTATAGACTATGTTTTTTGCCCTCGATGACGAAAAAGGGCTGCATTAAAACTCACAATTCTAGTCAGATGATTGTGGTGATGAAAACAAAAAGGACTTTGAAGACTATGTTCCCCGCTCTGGATGACGAAGAAGGACTAGGCTCACTTAAAAAAATTAAAAAAAAAATTTATCCGAAAAATTTTTTTCGGACAAAAAAATTGTTTGAAAAAAAAAAATTTTTGGCAAAAGAATATTTTCGAAAAAAAAAATTGTTTAAATTGTGAAAAAAAAAAATTTTCGAAAATAAAAATTGTTAGAAAAAAAAAATTTGTTCGAAAGAAAAAATTAACGAAAAAAAAATTGTGGAAAAAAAATTTATTCGAACAAAAATTTGTACGAAAAAAAAATTTAGAAAAAAAAAATTTGTTCGAAAATAAAATTGTTCGAAAAAAATGGTTTTTAAAAAAAATATTTTTTATGAAAATAACTTTTTATTGATAAAAAGTTGTAATTATAATAAATTATTAATTATAAAACATTTTACTAATTTATGCATGTCGAGCAAGCATTATATAAGAAATAACACACAAGAACTACTTGAGAACTGAGAAGTACGGCAAAAAAAGAACAAAAAAAATATTTTTATAGAAATTCGGTTTAAGGAACAGCGTTCTTCAATATGATGAACATATACTACTTGAGAACTGAGAAGTACGGCAAAAAAAGAACAAAAAAAAAATATGTTGATAGAAATTTGGTTTAATGAACAGAGTTCTTCAATATGATGAACATATATGTTGTATTTTATATTTTGGTTCATTAATATGATGAAACGTATTCTTCGTATACAGTTCATCATATTGAAGAACACTTTTTCGATAGTTACCAAGCGTTCATCATATATATGATAGCATTCATAACATTGATGTCGTTATTCATGAATATTATGAATGGTTCTTTAATACAATGAATCATGGTTTGAAAAACGTAATTCATCAATATGAAGTACATTTTTTTCTGAGAGGGTCTCACAATTACTACTGCCTGACACTGTAAAGATTCTTACTTTTGGATTTTCCTTTCCATTGACTTATTTTTCTTGCCCTGGATGACGAAAAAGGGATGCATTAAAACTCTCCATTCTAGTCTGATGATTGTGATGATGAATATAAAAGGGACTATAAAGACTATGTTCCCTGGATGATGATGAAGGGCTACGCTCACTATTACCTTATGCTCCCTGCCATGGGTCACGAATACGAACAGGTCTCACCATTACCACTGCCTGACACTGTAAAGTTTCTTACTTTTGGATTTTCCTTTCCATTGACCTATTTTTCTTGCCGTGGATGACAAGAAAAGGGATGCATTAAAACTCATCATTCTAGTCTGATGATTTTGATGATGAAAATAAAAAGGACTAAAAAGACAATGTTCTCTGCCCTGGATGACGAAGAAGGACTAAGCTCACTATTACCTTATGCTCCCTGCACTGGGCGACGAATACGGACGTGTATCACAATTACTACTGCCTGACACTGTAAAGATTCTTACTTTTGGATTTTCCTTTCCATTGACCTATTTTTCTTGCCGTGGATGACAAGAAAATGGGTGCATTAAAACTCACCATTCTAGTCTGAAGATTGTGATAATGAAAATAAAAGGGACTATAAAGACTATGTTCCCGTGATGACAAAGAAGAACTAAGCTCACTATTCCCATATACTCCCTGCACTGCACTACAAATACGGATTGGTCTCACCATTACCACTGCCTGAGACTGTAAAGATTCTTACTTTTGGATTTTCCTTTCCATTGACTTATTTTTCTTGCCCTGGATGACGCAAAAGGGATGCATTAAAACTCACAATTCTAGTCTGATGATTGTGATGATGAATATAAAAGGGACTATAAAGACTATGTTCACTGTTCTGGATGACGAAGAAGGACTAAGATCACTATTAGCTTATGCTCCCTGCCATGGTTGACGAATACGGATGGGTCTCACCATTACCACTGCCTGAAACTGTAAAGATTCTTACTTTTGGATTTTTCCTTTCTTTATTTTATATCCGAAAGCATATTTTCATTACAAAAAACGTCAATATAAGGATCTTAGATTCCCTCAACCAGATTTTATCTTATCATTCTATAAGAACATATGTCTCTTATTGTGGTGGTAATCTATAGGCCGCCCTAATGGCGCCGTATATAGCAAATCCTATAATTAATCTTAAGAATATGAAGATACAAACAACTTCTTCCAAATGATGGCTACTTTCGTAATAATATTACAGTATTGTCTAATCTATCTCTTAATTAGTAAATTTATATTTATGTGTCAACTAATTAGCAAGTAGCTAAAAGCATAAATCATCACACAAATTCAGTTGACACTTTATTTTTATTTTATTGTACAAAATTGATAATAATCTACAAAACAATAGCTGCAAAAACTTGCGAAATTATTTACCAAGAAAAACCAGATGTCGCCGTTTTTATTTATGCAACAATTTCAGACAGACAAAAACTATACAAACAGATTATATATATGCATATATATCATTTGAAAAGTTTGTCTTTGACAACTTTTAGTTTTTGTCTCCAACTGGCAGCGTTGGTTATGTTGTCCCTATGCCGCCACGATCTGTGGTGGTTTCTGTCCATTTAAACCATTCATATGTTTGTCTAGTTATGTTTGCACACAATTCCGTCCATAAAGTAAGTAAGGTGTCAACCGTACAACCCAAACAAAGCTCCGATCATGAAGCCATGATCATGAACAGCACTCACTGTACATTGATCGTATTGTGTGTGTGACTGTGTGGGAGGGGGGAGATCAAACTAGCAACATGCTGCACATGTTGGCAACAAATGTTGCATATAAACATAAAAAATATAGAAAAAAATACAAAATTTTTTATAATTTGCGATGAAGTTGAGCAAGACAAAAACATGACAGCGTCAATAGAATTTTTCGTTGTTGTTGTTGCTGTTACTGTCAATAGTTCACAAGGCTACATTTTAAGTGTGAACTAAACAAAAGAGTAAAGCAACGAACTTTTGCATTTTTGTTATATAAGTGCTTCAAAAATGTATAATTTATGTAATATAGAGAAAACTTTGAACTCAGATCACAATATTGCATCTCACTCGATGGTTGTTTCCGAATTGTGTAACTCTTCAATATCTCATTGCGAGCAGCTGTTATAAATCATAGAACAGTCATTTTTAGAGAGGAGTCTATGTGCTATAAAATCGCAATTACAATCTGTAATCCGTTTTTGTCTAAAAAAAAATCTGCATGATTTCGTGATTCAGAAACTTGGAACTAAAGAAATATTAAACTCGAATCTGTTTCCGATTCTAAATCGTAAAATGGTACACAAAGCTGGATCACCATTCAATCCCCATCCATATTTCTGGTTTTTATCAGTGGTTTGCTGTCATTGAGCAAGAGCCGAATCTATTTCTTTACAGAAGACAGTAATATTTGTCATTTATATTCGTTCAATATGAGTCCAAACTCTTCGGAGATTTTGACTGACTCTCAATAATGACCTAACAACCATTTCCGATTGGAATCTTTCACGTAGAGTTGATTTTAATGCAAGCAAGATTTAGTGTTGTCTTTTATCTCACAAACGAATGGGTTGAACCTAATTTCTCCTCAATATAGGCGCTTTGAATATTGCAGAGTCGACTTATCTTGACGTTCTGGCCATAGCAATTCAAAGTTAACTCCGTTGTAACGATCATATATTAGATATAACAAAAGAAATTGTTCCTGGGCCGAATACAACAAGAACCGTAAAATTTTGAAGCCTGTTTTATTGGTATTACAATGGAGAGTATTCTAGGGATATATATGCCGGCTTCCTAAAGGTCGTGTATTCTATTTTTCTACACTGGAAATCTCACCACTCCAATTGCAAGATATGCTTGTGGAACAATCTCCCTGTTTTTTGCGAAATGCTTCATCTTTTCCCTTCCGTTTAACATGTCATTTTAACCGCATTGCATGAATATGTCCTTGGTATTTTTCTTTGTCATAATCCGGGCAACACATGGGGAATTCCCTCGACTGTAGCAGCTGTTAACAAAAAGAGTCATTTGCGCATCCACTAAACGAATGTCCAAACCTCCAAAAACCCCGACCCCACATGGAGACTATATTGTTTGCAGCAGTTGTAGTTGACGTTATGGGCCCAATTTCATGTGACCTCCGTTAGAACGTATATTTAATGTGTCGAAAGAAACGGCCATGTGCATCGGTTTTCTAAAATGATTCTGTTGACTTACGCACTGTCATATAACCTTATTTGGCCGCAGAATAGAATACAACTCGCACATTTGTGCAGTGGCTTCAAAATCCTCTTTGGAGTTCTGATATACAGAAAAGGACCATATATTTAATAGGAGATACAATATTTCATCCTCTACTAATTCTCTTGAGCACCGAATGACCGTTGGGTATGAATGCCTGTTTTATATTACAAGTAACTGTTCGAGAGAAGTACAAGGCCTAATTTCCACCGGGTCTTGTTTTCTCTCTGACTAATCGAAGCACTGATGGCCGCATTCTATTCTCCTTGCCCTGTGTGACGAAAAAGGGATGCATTAAAATTCACCATTCTAGTCTGATGATTGTGATGCTGAAAATAAAAGAGAGAGCAGAAATATGGATGACGAAGAAGGACTAAGCTAACTATTACCTTATGCTTACTGCTCTGGCTGATGACTGTCTAATACTGGGCCTATCAATTCAATGTGATCTCCGTTGGTACGTATTTTTAATAAGCCGAAAGAAGCGGCAAATTGCATTGGTTGTCTAACACGGTTTAAAATATATTTCACTCCTGCTGACGTACACACTGTTTACACTATCTATATTCGGCCTGAATGGAATACAACTTGCACACTTGTGCAGGGGCTTCAAAATACTCTTTAGAGTTCCTGAACCAAATACAGAAACATAAGATATCTTTAATAGGAGATACAATATTTCATCCTTCATTAGTTTTCTTGAGCACCGAAGGATCATCGGAGGTGTACGCCTGTTTTATATATATCACAATGGTAAGTGTTCGAGAGAAATACATGGCCTAATTTCCATCAGGTCTCGTTTCCTCTCCGACTACTCGGGCATCCATTTGGATTCCACACGGCTTCAAAGGGGAACCGCGCATTACCAAGAAAATTCATTCCTCAGTCGCACGATACGTGATATTCGCAAATTCAATGAAAAGCATTCACGGACAACTCTTCATCATTCTTCCTTCCCTCCTATATCTATAGTTCTTTTCTCGATTAACATTGTGCATTGCATGAATAGAGAGGTATCCCCTGCGCGTTGGTTAATTCCAGATAAAATCAGGCGATGCTTTTGTCTTCCCTAATGTGGTAAAATTCAACCACGGAATATGAATTGAATTTTTAATAAGTTTTCCGCCAGTATTTTTTTAAACCCTCAATGCTCTAATTTAATAGATTTTCTTGAGATCTATTAAATAGCGATTGTAGTCGACCATTGGTGATAATCTCAAACCCACGATCAAACAGATATATGTTACTTTATATCTTTAATTCTTAATTTATTATAAAGTCCTTAATTTTTTTCTAATGATTGCAGTGAACAAAAAGCTATATAAATTGTTGCTACGTTGTCGTAGTCCTGTCGTCCAATCTGCGCTATGGCATCTCGTGCCACAGAACGCAATCGGTGATTCGACTCCGCTCAGTCACAATAAATAAACGCGAAAGGTGTCAATTATAACGAATGCGCTGCCAATTTTTGCAGCGATCGATCGATCGTCGGACGGTTGGTTGGTCGTATGGACGGACGTACGCTCGTACAAATGAACGAATAAATGAAACGGCGATCAAGCGCGATCGCCGCTGCTGGACGTCGCAACTAGCAGGCAACTATGTATTTTTTTTTTATTACGAACAACTAGAAAAACCACAAGAATCTGGCAGCACCAAGCACCGACGATGAATACGAGTAGTACGACTACGACGATGTGTTTGCGGTTTGGTTTGATACTCTCAGAGGCAGCCATGCTCAGAGGTGCGAAAACAGTTTGAATGCCTTGACGCGATCGCTCGATTATTGTGCCATGCGTCGTCGCAAGCAACGCCGCGTTGATCTTGCGACCGACCTTGAATTTTGTCAAAGTTGACATTTTGCAGTGAACGATTTATTGTCGCCGTTTGCCATCATTGAGCATTTTAGCCATTTTAACAATTTTCAGACCAAACAACCAAACGTTTTACGGACCAAGTTGTTCATTCTTGTGACCATTTCTCAGGACACTAGACTCGAATCGAGTCACCGCCGCCGCAGTGCAATTTCTCAACCACTGAACGTATGTAGCATCTTGTTGTCTCGACATTTATTTGTGGCTCGATTTCAATTCTTTTGGCATTTTCGAATTTTTTTTTTTTTTTTATTTTTTTTTTTACTTTATTTTTTTATTTTTTTATTTTATTCTTTCAGTTGCAGTTTTTGGTGCTTGGTGAATCTTGTCACACGTGACGCATGCAATTTTCTCAGGCACAAAGCGTTCATTGCGTTACATATCCTGCTGACTCCTTCTTCGCGCATTGCTCAGTAATTGCGATCGTTTGCCTTGATTTTTGTTTTATTATATTTTTTTTTTGATTCTTTCTGAATGCGTTTTTGTTTCTGTCAGTAAATTGCAAATTTTCGTTTGCATGATTGTTTATGCAAAATATTTCTTGTTGATCGTTGGCACAAAGAATTCTTGCATTTTTATTTCTTATGCAAAATACCAAAAAAAACATACAAAAAGTCGTCTCGTTGCAATTTAAAGAAGATGAATTGCCTGCAGACGTTGGCTATTTTTGGTGTTGCAAGGCGGCTGCGTGTGGAATAATTGTGGACGACGACATTCATGGTATTTGTTTCTTTTTTCTATAGTAATATCAAGAAAAATATTCAACTGCATTATATTTATATAGCAAACTGCCATAGTTGCAATTTTTGTTTGGAAAATATCTAATTAAATCATAAATACATGTTAAATACCCAGTAGGAGGTATATTCCTGACCTACGTCACCTCCGGATTATTATTAGCGATGTCCGTCAATCTGCCAGGCTGTTGATATAACGTTTGTAGGAAGCCAAGAAATGGTAGATCAATGTAACTCTTAACTTAGATTACTGTACAGTTTCCCCCAAATTATTATATTATACATGAATCAAAAATTGTAGTCACATGATATTCAACCGATATTCAAACGAATTGTAGCCGATATCGTTGTCACCGGGAAATACATAGACACGTTAATCTGCCTGATACTGTTCGATTGGGATTGGTCCTATGTTTCGCCCACTTTTGTACATACTCCGCATACTAATGCCGGTGACTTCAACGAGATATCTATTGGTGTCCTTACCAAACAGATATCTCTTACCTATCCGGTGTAAATCTACCGGACTACGAAAGCTACGGAGTAAATTGATCTCCTATATGGAACACCACTTGTTATACAATCTAACACCATTTCACCGGTGCATGTTTCGCCCACTTTTGTAAATACTCCGCATACTAATGCCGGTGACTTCAACTAGATATCTATTGGTGTCCTTACCAAACAGATATCTCTTAGCTATCCGGTGTAAATCTACGGGACTACGAAAGCTACGGAGTAAATTGATCTCCTATATTGAACACCACTTGTTATACAATCTAAAACCATTTCACCGGTGCATGACTATGTCAATTTCGGCGAAGAGTTCATAAAGCTCATCTGTTTGTATATTCAATTTCAATGCATATACAGTTTTCTGAATAATCTGTCATTCAATGACTCCTATTCTGTCTCTGCGCCATAGATGATACCTTGTCTGATTATTCACATATCAAGCGTAGTTTATCTCCGTCAAGAGATGTTCTCAATTCCCTACTGAGAATAAAATAACACCTACTGAAATGAGCTATTCTTTGGTTAAGCTCAAGTTTGGCATTATTCTATTTGTTGGCACTTTTTCCTAGATAGACGAATATGTCACAACGTAGAAATTATGAATATAATTAGTGTTGTCGTGTTTTCCAAGACGTCGGTACTCTTTGTTTGTTGAAACCAGGTACTTCGTCTTTTCATCGTTTACCATAAAACCAATTCGATGCGATTGCTTCTCTGAGCTAGAATATTCTGCACGGACTGCTCGTGTGCTCTGCCCAATCATCTCGATATCATCAGCATACGCGAATAGCATGGGACTTTTGTTAAGGATATTGCCATTGCGATGAAGTTCGGAAGCTCTTATAAACTTCTTTATCATTAGGTTCAAGTAATCGCACGAGAGAAAGTCACCTTGTATGAAACCTTTTACACGATTCGAAGAGGTTGTTCTCATCTCTTACTAATCACCGTGTGTTTCTCAGAGTCATCCTGCACAGCCTTATAATTTTTGTGGTATACCGGCCTCTCTTTGTTCTTTTTTGCGTGAACAGTTCTCTACTTCCGGAAGTACGGAAGTAGAGAACTGTTCAGCACCATGTCTTAGTTCGGCATACATGTCTTAGTTCGACATACTATTCCAATGTAGCTCCTATTGTAAGGGTTATTTTTCGGTGGATCTCAAGACTTAGATTATTCTTGTTGTTGTTACTGGTTCCTATGTCGACGAAGATTTTAAAAACCACGAAATTGTGGGTGCCTATGGTGTTTTCAGTCACGAGTACGCTTTGTTTGTTGAATCAAGGTAGTGTGCCTTGTCCTCATTCACCGTAAAGCCTATTGTTATGGTGAATGAACAAGAGAATTCTATACGTACTTCTCGTGTGCTCTGCTCTATGATATCGATATCATGAGTTTACGCTAGCAGCATGATACTCTTGCTGAAAGAGCGAGAACCTTCGTTCGACCACTATCGTCGAAAGCATAGAACAATTTCCAGCGTTTACAGTCTCGAATGTTTCTAATCCTATATATAGCTAGAGTCAGTCTACCTCAGCGTGATCGACTGATTACTAGCTTGATCGTCTGAGCTACATATGCGAAGCAAGCAGTCGTGTACTGTTATCCACCCTACGAGATGAATTTCGGTATGAACATTCTGCACTCAGAGGAGGAGCCTACGCGATTTTTAACACCAACGTCAAGAAGGAAGACATCTTTTTGTAATTTTTGTAATTAATCAAATATAATCTACATATATCCCAGTAAATATATGAAATGAAAGATGGTGTCATTGTGATGAAGTTCGGCAGCTCTTATAATCTTCTTCATTTTCCGTGTAAAAAAGTCGCCCAATTAGAAGTCGCCTTGTCTGAACTCTCGTATAGTGTTTAACTTATAGGAGCAGCGTGTGTTTCTCAGTTTCACCGTGCAAGGTCTTATCGGACTGTCGAAGGCATTTTTGTAAGTGGTTGTTCATGTGCCTCTCTTTGATCTTTTACAGATTGGGCGTACTGAAAAAAAGCTGGTCTATGGTGGATTTTCCAGGTCATAAGCCGCACTGGTAAGGTCCAATCAGTCCAATGAGTTTCAGTCTTTCATATAATGTGCTCGATAGTGTATTATAAGCTTTATAGAAGAGGCTTACTCCACGGTTGTTTGCGCATATTATGGAATCCACCTTCCTAAAGATTGTGCAGAATACACTGAGATTCCATTCACAGGGCATGTTGTCCTTCCAACCAATTTACTTCCATCGTTTTGCCTACTTGACCCTGTCTGTACCTACCATTTTGCATCCACATGCACCTTCCTAAGAATTGTGCAGATTACTCTCTTGTGAACATTTTCAGTGTACAGCGGTACATCCAGAATCGAAGCGGTTGAGTTTTTCGAGTATTGTTGTACAGAAAGATGTTTTTATGGGCGGGGGTAAGGATGATCACCAATGATCAAAATCATATGTTAGTGTTCCCTACTCTTCCCTACCAATTTACTTCCACCGTTTTGCCTACCTTATCCTGCCTGTGCCTACCATTTTCCATCCACCTGCACCTTCCTAATGATTGTGCATATTACTCTCTTGTGGACATTTTCGGTGTACAGCGGTGCATTCAGAATCGAAGCGGTTGAGTTTTTCGAGTTTTGTTGTACAGAAAGATGTTTTTGTGGGCGGGGGTAAGGATGATCACCAATGGGCAAAATTATATGTTAGTGTTCCCTAGTCTTCCCTACCAATTTCCTACCACCGTTTTGCCTACCTTACCCTGCCTGTGCCTACCATTTTGCATCCATCTGCATCTCTATCATACCCTACCATAATCTACCTTTGCCGGCCATTTCCCTACCACTTTTCTACTAGCTTACACTGATCATTATATATTCAAACAGTGACACTGCATACTTACATTTCGCACAAACTGCCAAAACAAAAAAAAAGCTTAAAAATGCAATTAAAAGACTTAAAACGCAAGCTAAATAACATACAATTCAGATAAAGCCATGAACACATTTATGGAGTATGCAACAGATACAAGATACAGACATGCAAAAATAACGATAAATGCAGAGATACACAAAAACAGATACAAATGAATAGACAACGGTCGTAGTAAAACAAGACTGACATAGATTAGAGCAAAGCAAAAAAAAAAGTTACACCGACAACAAACGGAACTTCAAAAGCGCCAACAACGCATTAGCGGATATGCCGCACATGCGCGTATCTGCAAGATACACGCTTGCGCGCGCTAATCAACTTGTTAACAGCCAGTTGCAAAGTAGTGAAAATGTTAAAATGCCATTAAAAAAAGACATGCTGCGGAAATTAATTAATTAATTATAAAACAGCGCATAAAGCATCATAAAGATACGCGTCTCGTAGATACGCTCGCGCATATGAATGTCAGATACATATTCAAAAATAACACAACAAAAGACTTAACAATTAACTAATGTCTTAGACATACAAAAACACTGAAAACTATGGATTTAAAGAACTTTAGTGAGCTTCGCACACTCTGTAGATACTTTCAGCGCTCTTCAATCGTTCAGATACACCTTAAGATACAATATTAATTGTTCGCGCTACTTGGCAGTCTGACTTGACTTGGTTTGGCTTTAGCTTTCGCTAAAGACGGAAGTACCGCCGTATCCGTCGATGCGTATTTTTTAAACAAACAAAATTAACAAAAGATTATTTCTTACCACATTGATTGTTTTTCTTTCCAACAGCCTGTATCTGATGGATGTTGCTCTAAGACAAAATAAAAAAAAATAAAAAAACAGAAAAAACTAAAAAACAACATATAGCAGATACATTAGTAACATGACGTTCCACGTATGTGGCTACATGCGGGCAAATGGCTTTTGTTCTGTGATTTTTCATTACTTTTTTCTTTTGTTAATTAAATCTTTGTGTATTTTTTCTGCATGTGCGCAAAATCAACAACCGAAGCGCCGTGTTTGGGCGCTTCTTCTTCCACTATTTGGTCGTAGACGTTGTGGTTTTCTACGTCTCGGCGGTGGTTATGCCCTTACGTGGTGTCGTTGTTCTACGAAAAGTTCGCACAATTTTTGTAAATTAGTTTTTAAGCAGATGTTAATTGTTTTGTGGGTGGGAACTTAGGGACGGACGTAATGATGACGAATGAACTAAAGACGGTTAAATTAACGATGCTGCGGGAATTTGTAACGCTACTAAAAGTTGCTAATGTTACGACTGATGGACTTTGTAAAGTCAAAAAATATAACTTTGTATTTTAAGGTTGAATATATTAAAAAAAAGAAATAATATGTGGTAATAATAAAGCAACAGCAGGCATTATTCTTTGCGGTGTATCTAAAATCTCTACCGATTTACATTGAAATTTAGTTATCATGCCTTGTATGAGCTTTTGCCTTTTCCGCGATTTTGGGTATTAACCACAGCCATAGTCAAAAACCCTGAAGTTCAAGGGCATTCTAACTACCGATGGGATTCATTTTTTCATTCTACTGTAGTCAGAGTAATGAATCTCAAACCGTTGAGTTCCAAATAAGCTGAGCTTATGTCAGTATTTGTACTCGGAGGTTGAGTCCTTAAGTTTAATTCCGAATCCAAATAGTGTGTGAGGAAATTATCAGGGTATAGATAGATGAGGAATAGATAGAGGTATAGAAAAATCATTTCTATTTCTTATATTGTGATCGCTGTTTTTTGAATTCGCAACCTTTTGGCTCGCAGTGTTTTTAATATCAAATAATATTCTCGGGGAATGTCCCTTTTGAAAAACTGACGCTTGTATGGAAGTATCTTTTCGGGAAAACATCCATACCGAAATACCTCCATTCGGAAAAATGTACTTCAGGGATTTTCTTTTGAAGAAAGTTTCAATTTCGAGGACATTTTCATTTCAGGAAAATGTGTCTATTGTAAATGTATATTTTAATTCAGGAATATGTCCATTCGCCAATAAGTCCTTCCACAAAATGTCGATTCGAAGAACTCTCCACCTCGAATAAATGTCTTCGGGTTAAAGTGTTAGGTGAAGTGTCGTGATACAAAATCCTGGACGTCCTGAACGAACAAGGTAAATATTAGTATTAATAATACTGATGACATTATTCTTTAATAAATATTGTAATACTCTATCTAAAAACTACCGATTTTCATTAAAATTCAGTTATCATGAGCATTCTTACCCAAAACTGGCCCAGACTTGCGCCAGTAGTACTCAACTCTGGGTCAAGTACGAAATCCATAGTTGGCCCAAGTCTGGTCAAACCTTGAGATGATAACTTCGTGCCTTTACTGGCAGGTAAAGTATGGCCCAATATCAGAAAACAAAACAGGCATAGAACTGGACCAATGCTGTTCAGTTGATTGGTCCTAAGTTGGCCCAGTCTTGCGTCAAGCATGCGTTATTCTGGCCGTTTTCCAAGTAGTAGAAGTGTTAGCTGAGTTAATGAACCAAGATTTGTCAGCTCAAGGTTGGCCGAGTCTTGGGTAAAGACTAGTTCATCAAGGCTTGGTAGCTCAAGGTTGGTCCAGTCTTGGGCTCAGACTAATGAACCAACACTTGACAGCTCAAGGTTGACCGAGTCCTGGACGAAGACTAATTCACCGAGACTTGGCATATCAGGAAAAGCCGAGTCTTAGGCGAAGATTAATTCACCAAGACTTGGCACCTCAAGGTTGGCCCAGTTTTAATCGAAAACTAATTCAGCAAGACTTGGTAGCTCAAGGTTGACCGAGTTTTGGGTGAGGACTAATTCACAAAGACTTGGCACCTCAAGTTTGGCCCAGTTTTGGTCGAAAACTAATTCACCAAGACTTGGTAGCTTAAGGTTGGCCGAGTTTTGGGTGAGGACTAATTCACAACGACTTGGCCGGCCAAGTTTAGCTAAGCATTGGTCACCTTGTTAATTCCAACAGTTCCTACATGGGTACCGCGATTTTGACTATTAACCACATCAATTACGAAATCTTAAATGACTTCTTCATATCGCCAATCGGAACCCTGACGCACAAGTGCACTCTAACATCTCGTGGCACTCAATATTTCATTCTACTAGAGTCAGTGTAAATATTATTAAAGAATAATATTATGTTGAACTCCATAGAAACTGAGATTAGGTCTATATGTGTACTCAGATGGCGATATATTTAATGTAATGCCCTATCCAAACGGTAGGTAAGATACGTATCAGGGATATCCTATAGTCAGGATAAATATTCTGAAACCTACCATAATGAGCTCCAATTAGCCTAAACTTATCTCAACATTTGTACTCAGATGGGGAGACCCTCAGCCGAATCCAACTGATGGGTAAGAGACTTATCAGGGGTTTGCCATTGTATGTCAAGAAGTAGCGCTGTATAGAAAAACAATGTCTCTTTCTAATGTAATCGCTTGTTTTTGAAAACGGAACCTTTAATTTCCGAAAACTGTCTTTTTTATGGCAGTATCTTTTCGGAGAACATCAATACCGAAATATATCCATTCGGACAAAAGTACTGCAGGGACTGTCAATGGGCAGAAGTTTAGATTTCGGGGGAAATTTTCATTTCAGGAAAGTGTCTCTTTTGTGTATCTTTTCGAGGAAACGTCCATTAATAGTCCTTCTGGAAAATGTCGATTTGGGGAAGTGTCCTCCTCGAAGAAATTACTTTGGTGTACTTTGGAGTACTGAAAGAAAATACCATGTTGAGCTCCAAATAGGCTGAGCCTATTTCAGAAGTTGAGACCTTCTGTTTGGTGTTTGAAAACGGAGCCTTTTATTTGCGAAAAGTATCCTTTTATGGTAGTATCTTTTCGAAGAAACATCCATACCGAAATAATTCCATTCGGAACAAAGTGTATCTGGGAGTGTCATTCGAAGGAAATTGAGATTTTGGGGAAATTTTCATTTCTAGCAAGTATCTGTCATGTGAAAGTGTATTTTTGAGGAAACATCCATTCAGAAATAAGTCCATTCTCGAAGTAGTCCTTCTAAAAAGTGTCGATTTGGGGAAGTGTCCACCTCGAAGAAATAACTTTGGAGTAATATTGTTCGAGGAAGTATCCAGATACGAAATTTGCCAACTTTTATATATTTGACAAGATAAAACAGTAAGAGGAGCTTATTGCGGATGTATAGCAGAAAACTTTAAAAATTAAAAGAGATTTCCGTTCAGCGAAATACGCACCTCTGTCATCTGTCAAATAGAAATGTATGAGAAAACCTTAAGATCAGCAATTATGAAGACAAAATATACTAATGGAATACTCCCACTTTTTAACGACGTTTCAAAAATATAAACTCAAATGGTTTAGATTTGTGAGCACATGTATTCTACGCTGTTTCTAGGTTTATTTATTGCAAAAAGTCAATATTCTGTATTTTAAACTACGACACGCCTACATTTTCAGTGTAACTTATATGCGTTTGCCTAATGACTTAGTAGTTGTAGTAACTGCTTGAATCAAATTTATTATTTTGATCCATATTTTATGTGAAGTTTTGTGGATTTTAGAAAATACCACCTTCGTGCAGGCAGGCACCATTCATCTTCGGCTCCTTAACGAGCGGTAGCGACTGTTAAAGAAGACGAAGCAGCCGCAGCAGCAGCAGCATTAACTACAGAAGTGACTCGCTGTGGCCTAAAGTTAACTCCTACTTAGTTCTTGCTGGTTTGGTTTGGCTTGACTGGGCCTGGCAACGTAACGTAACGTAAATAATAATCAAGGAGGGCAACGCGTTATGCGCCTCAGTAACGGTTGGAGGGGAAAAATATGCCATTAAAAGCCATCCATGGCATGGCTAAAGACACCGCAACCGCGGCGGACAAAGTTTAAATTTCCATTGCCAACCTACAGCGTAGCGTCGGAGCCAATAAGAAGACGACTTGTTGCCATTACTGTTGTTGTTGGACGTATTTGTTGGTGGTGTTGTTTTTGCTGTTCTTGGTGCCATTGCTGTTGCTGTTGCTGCCGCTGATGATGTTGATGAATTATTACCTTTTGGTGCTTTGAAACTCAAACATATAATTAAGTTGATAAAAATCGAAAAACAATTTGCCAACAGAGAGTAGCAAACACAAAAAGAAACCAGAATCCAAAGTGAGGCCAAAGAACAGTCGCAACACAGCAACACCAAATTGCAAGGAGATGCCGTTGCAACAGGAGCAACAACAGACGCAGACGATGAAGAAGTAGGTGGCATCAGAGGATGTAAAGGCGGAGTACCCAACATGTATGGAACCCAGAGAACCAAAATGTTGTAGAATGAGAAAACTTTGTAAGTATGTTGATGAGAAATTGATAAATAATGAGGCAGATCAAGATTTCTGCGGAAAACACCCTTTTCATTAGTGTTGCGAATGCACAGTGGGACAAATAATAATTGCATAGTAATTTAGAAACAAAACATAAGAACAAATTATATGACTGGCAATCATTTAATTGCAGATACAAAATATATCTTTGTTTGTTTTTATGAGTTCTCGTATTTTTTTTTACTTATTCATTATGCTTAAATAGTAGTGGAATTCTTATAAACGAAAGCAAGCCGTAAATGGTTAAATGACGAAGAATTCATATCGGAGCTACTATTTATTTTATTTTTTATTCAGTAGTATACAACATTATTTGGTATAATTACTGTATTAACAGAAGAGCTGTTTACGGAAAATATTAATTTTTATTAAGTATTTAGCAGATTCGTGATTTACGAATAGCTTAATAGGTGGATATAATAAAGAAGTCATTCAAAGAATACTAGCGAATTTCTGAATGTAATAACGAATATATTGTAGTGTGAACTTTGTAATCATCGATAACGCAAAACCAGCCATTCGAATTAAATAAATTAATAAATATATGTATCAATAATGGATGGAATGGGAATAAAGAAAGAGTTTATTTCTTTCGTTTATAGTTAAAGAAAGAATACAAAAAATAAAGAATGGAAGAAAGGAAGTAAGATGAGATAGACGTAATGTTTAAATGTTTCGTTGGAAAGTTAAAAAGACAGATGAAAGAACGTATGGATGGATGGAGAGACTGTTTTAGGGATGACAGGAAGATGGGACGGAAGATGTGATGGACGGATACTTCAATCTTATGATTAAATGGTGGAAGAATAGATTGTTATATGATACGTTCAGATGCTAGAAGGTTGGATGATAGAAAGATAAAAGGATTGCACGATAAATGTTTAAAAGGTGGAATGTTAAAAGTTTGGTAGAAAGCGATGATGGAAGGTGGGATGGAATAAAGGTGGGACGAAATATGGATGGAAGTTGGAAAAAAGACGGTTTGAAGGATGGAAAGAACGCGGGATGGACGGATAGTTTGATGGTATGATGGAAGGCTAAAAGAATAGAAGAATGAAGGATGAACGGATTTAAACGATAGAAAGGATGGAACGATAGAAGGATGAAGGTTAGAATGTTGAAAGGTTGGAAGAAATGTGGGATGGAAGATGTGATGGACGGATACTTCGATGGTATGACAAAAGGAAGTAACGATATACTGTTTTAATGTAGGTTATGATGTTAGAAGGTTAGAATGTTGGAAGGATGGAACAGTGCGATAAAAGGATAGCATGATAGAAAGTAAAATGTTGGAAGGTTAGAATGTTGAAAGGTTGGAAGGAAGAATGGATGGAAGGTGGGATGCGATGGAAGGATGGATGGAAGAATGGAAAGAAGGCGGGACGAAAGATGTATGGAAGGTGGATGGAAAGACAGTGTGAAGGATGGAAAGAATGTGGGATGGAGGGATAGTTCGATGATATAAGGATACAACGCTAAAAGAATAGACGGATGAAAGAATGCAATATGGTTTTGTGACAGGATGGAAAGTTTTAATGTTGGAATCTTGAAAGGATAGAACGATAGAATGATGAACGTCAGAATGTTCAAACGTTGGAAGGAATGTGAGGCGGAAGATGTGATGGACGGATACTTCGATGGTATGATAAAAGTAAACAACGGTATATGGTTCTATGGTATGGTAGGAAAAACGAATGAAAGTAGGAAAGATGGTGAGATGGACGAATAGTTCAAAGGTAGAATGGAAGAATAATAGGATGCTAAGATGGAAGAATAGAAGGATGGAAGGTTAGAAGGTTCGAATGTTGAAAGGATGGAACGATACAAAGAAGGAGGGCTAGAAGAAAGGTGGGGTGGGGTGGAAGGAAGGCTAGATGAAAGGAAGGTGGGACGAAAGATTAGAAAGGTAAAGATGGATGGGATGTGGATGGAAAAACGAATGGAAGGAGGAAAGATGGTGAGATGGACGGATAGTTCGAAGGTAGAATGGAAGAATAATAGGATGTTAAAATGGAAGAATAGAAGGATGGAAGGTTAGAAGGTTGGAATATTGAAAGGATGAAACGATATAAAGAAGGAAGGCTAGAAGGAATTTGGATGGAGTGGAAGGATGGCTGGATGAAAGGAAGGTGGGACGAAAGGTTAGAAAGGTAAAGATGGATGGGATGTGGATGGAAAAACGAATTTAATGATGGAAAGATGGTGGGATGGACGGATAGTTCGAAGGTAGAATGGAAGAATAATAGGATGCTAAGATGGAAGAATAGAAGGATGGAACGATACAAAGAAGGAAGGCTAGAAAGAAGGCTAGAAGGAAGGCTAGAAGGAAGGTGGATGGGGTGGAAGATTGGTTGGTTGAAAGGAAAGTGGGACGAAAGGTTAGAAGGTAAAGATGGATGGGATGTGGATGGAAAAACGGATTTAATGATGGAAAGATGGTGGTATGGACGGATAGTTCGATGGTAGAAAGGAAGGATAAAAGGCATGTTACATGGTGGGGGAAGAATAATAGGATGCTAAGATGGAAGAATAGAAGGATGAAAGGTTAGAAGGTTGTAATATTGAAAGGATGGAACGATACAAAGAAGGAAGGCTAGACGGAAGGTGAGATGTTGTGGAAGGATGGCTAGATGAAAGGAAGGTGGGATGAAAGGTTAGAAAGGTAAAGATGGATGGGATGTGGATGGAAAAACGGATTTAATGATGGAAAGATGGTGGGATGGATGGATAGTTCGATGGTAGAATGGAAGGTTAAAAGGCATGTTATATGGTGGGGGAAGAATAATAGGATGCTAAGATGGAAGAATAGAAGGATGGAAGGTTAGAAGGTTGTAATATTGAAAGGATGGAACGATACAAAGAAGGAAGGCTAGAAGGATGGGGTGGAAGGATGATTAGATGAAAGGAAGGTGGGACGAAAGGTTAGAAAGGTAAAGATGGATGTGGATGGAAAAACGGATTTAATGATGGAAAGATGGTGGTATGGATGGATAGTTCGATGGTAGAATGGAAGGATAAAAGGCATGTTATATGGTGGGGGGTAAGGATGGAAGTTTAAACGGTTGGAATGTTGAAAGGAACGATGGAAGGATAGAACGTTAAAAGGTAAGAAGGTGGGATTGAAGGATGGTAGGATGGAAGGATGGAAGAATGGTAGTATGATGGAACGAAAGGTTGGAAGGCTGAAAAGATAAAAGGATGAATAGAAGGTAAAAAGGTTGGGAGAATGGAAGGTTAGTAGATAAGAAGATGGGAAGGAGGGAAGGATGGAAGGATGGGACGTGGGAAGGATGATAAGGTGGTATTATGAAAAAGTGAAAAGAATGAGTGATGGAAGAAAGGTTGAATGAAAGTAGAAATATGAAATATCTTATCTGTGATTAAGATAGACGACGATTAAATTCGTATAAACATTAGAAAGTATATTAGTGGTTTAATGTGATGAAAGTTTCTTAAACTATAGAATTATAGAACATTTTACGTAAAAACTGGTACCCTTTTAGAATAAATAATGGGTGGAACAACTCAAATTTGGGTATAAAATGTCAAGATTTATTTTACAACTATGCTATTAATTTGCAAAATTATAATTAACACAAAATACTCACCATAGTCAATATTAATATATACAGATTTTCTCATGCACTATGATTTAAAATAAACATTAAGCACAATGAATTTAAGTAGATAAAAAAAAAATGAATTATAATGAAATTATTATTATTTTTTTTACCTTTAAATATGTTGCAGTTGCCATAATAAATAGATCTCTCTACCTTTAATTTTTTCATAAAACATTTATATGTATATTATAGAAATATTACCAAACTCAACAGAGACAGACAGGTAACATCCGTTGTTAAATTGTGAAAAATATTTAAACTTAATTTTCATTTGTTTTGTTTTCACACATTTTTAATTTTATAATTAATCTGTGCACAAACAGAAGCTTTATGTTAATATTTGCATATTTTTTCCCCACACACAAAGTACATTACATTTTTATGTTTGTTTTAATTTTTTTTTTTAATAACTACATTTTAAATATATATTTTACGTTGGTATTTATTTTTTATAACCTTTTGCGTTACAACGTATTTCCGTTCTGTTATGCTAAATTAATTTTTATGATTATGTTTAAATCTTTTGTATTAATAAAAATGCACTGACTGACTGACTGGCAGTTTTTTTGTTTTTGTACGCATATTATACGCTTTATTAAACTAATTAATTAATTTGACTTGGTCATGCTTTTAAATGAAAAGTTATATTATCTTAATTAAGGCAGTATTAAAATTTAAAAACAAAAATTGTCGAATAATTGCGCATAAATCAATTGAAAGCCTTTTTACATATACCTCATCCTACGCCGTTTCGGAAAAACTTTGGTATGTTTAAAAACTTTTGGCGATAAAATTTTATTAAAAATTCATGCAAATTGATTTATTGCTGCGCTGGCAGCTTTTCACACTAATTGCCAACTGAAAATATTACCTCTGTGCAAATACAAACAGTGTTGCTCAACAATTAGTTGAATTTTATGCATTTTCAAAATTAACGCCATTTGCAAAGTTTCAAAATTAACTGCAAAGTAATCGCAAATTAGGCAAGTATTCAGGGAATTGTATAGCTAATCTCAAAGGTATCCACCAACCTTACGGTACCTTTACAGAACAGAACAACCACCAGCACCACTACTTTGAGAACAATTGAGCGAAAGTCTTCGGTAGCTTCAACTTTCTCAGCAACTTCACCTCTTCGTAAATCGGCTTTCTTCCCTTTCATTATAATCATAAATTTTCAAATTTCCAAATATTACCGTTAACCTTCTTTCTTATAAGGTACACCGAGAAAATTAATGTACTAAACTTGATATAGTAAAATTACACACTATGTAATGTAATAATATTACATTACATATATTGGTTGTGAAAAAATGTTTCTCTACTATAATTTTTAGTTTTTTAATACTGTTGTATTTATATGACATGAATTTACTACACAATGTATTAAAACTCGTTTTCCACATATTGCAGAAATTGTAGTATGTACTTATTTTCCGCATTTGTAAATTATTGGACGTTCGTACACACTAACAATAGGACTAAAAATATACCAAATATTAGAGAATTAAATATGGTAAATCAAAAGATATAAATTAAATAGTTGTCGTTCGGGACGGGACAAAAACAGAAGTGCATTTTGAGGTTCATATGGATATTTCAAAAAGTCAATGAATTTTGCGTACAAATTATTTTTTTTAATTATTTAAAAAAATAACTGATATCATGTGCTTTATTTGTATATTTACACATTGTTTCCAAAGTTTATAGTTTTTTCATAATAAATCACGGAAAAATTCCGGACGGGGCAAAAATTGTTTTCTTTTTCTAAAAATACTTTTTGCAAACAAATTATTTTATTGAATAACTTCGAAAG
This sequence comes from Dryomyza anilis, assembly GCA_951804985.1. Taxonomy (NCBI): domain Eukaryota; kingdom Metazoa; phylum Arthropoda; class Insecta; order Diptera; family Dryomyzidae; genus Dryomyza; species Dryomyza anilis. The sequence goes on along the minus strand of OX638134.1, from coordinate 13,759,870 downwards.
ATAGCTGAGATAATTTACTTTATTTTTGTATATGTACACTTTTTTCCTAAAGTTTATATTTTTTTCGTAATAAATCAAAGAATGTTTGCGCATGTTCTGTATGAAAATTTGCACCACGATTTTTGCAAAAACCAATTTTGTATCTGACAATATTAATTATTATTATTACGACATAAAAAGTGATGTACGATGTAAATATCCAGTGGTTCTTTTAGAGTTTTTTTTTTCTTTTTTGTGAAAAAAAAACTTTTTTTAAGGAATATGTAGTCACTGACATGCCAAAAGGGCGAATGTGCTTTTTAAAAATGTTGGGAAATCAAATTATAAAGTTTGAATTGCTTTAAAAATTAGTAAAAACTATTTTTTTAAGTTTATTATTTTTTTTTATTTTGGTTTATTTATTGGTTAGCATAACGTATATAAAATATCATTTGATTTGGACAACTTACTGAATTATTAATACGGATATCCTGACCAAAACTCAAATATTTTTGTTTTTTTGCTATAACTCTTTATTTGCACAAGATAAAATAGTAATGTAAAGGCGTTAATTGTTTGCTTTTAAAGCACCTATCTATTGGCGTCATTTATTAAAAATATTTTGTCAAACATAATTTTGCCATTTGTTAGTATTTGCAGGAAAAAATGTTTGGCAAAATATTTTTAAATAATGATGCCAATCGATAGGTGCTTTGATAACAAACAATTAATACTTTTACACTACTATTTTATCTTGCACCAATGAAAAATTATAGCAAAAAAACGAAGAAATTGGAAAATTTTTAAAACTTGTCATGCCAAAAGGGCGAATCGTTACGTTTTTTCGCCATAACTTTTTATTGGTATAAGATAAAATAGTAGTGTAAATGCATTTATTGTCTGTTTTCAAAGCACCTATCGATCTGCATCATTATTTAAAAATAATTTGCCAAACATTAATATGCCATTTGTTATTTGCCAGAAAAATGTTTGGCATAATATTTTTAAATAATGATGTCAATCGATAGGTGATTTAAAAACCAATAATTAATGCCTTAACATCATCACATTTTATCTTATACCAACAAAAATTAATGCAAACAAAACGAAAAGATTCGCCATTTTGGCATGACAAGATTTTTAATTTTTCAAATTCGCCCTCTTTGGTGGCTAGAAATACACAACAAAACCATACATGATTTTGGCACAGTGTACTTTAGGAAAAACTACATTAAAAAATGAAAAAAACCTAAATGTCACAAATTACACATTCGCCCCTTTGACATGAATGATAGTGATGATATATTTTGTGTGACCTAAATAAATACAAACTGTAGCAAAAATAAATTTAAATGTAGTAATATTTATATAAACTTGAAAACGTGTACAAACATTCAAAATGTAGTTATTTTCAATAAAAATATAGTAAAACCTTAGTTAGGATTAAAGTTAATTTGTGCAGTTGTTTTTCAAAAATAACTACATAAATGTAGTAAAAACAAATACATTTGTTTTTTTTTTAGACATAAATCTTCGACAATTTTATGTATTTTTAATATAGTAATTTTTTCGGTGTACCCATTTAACTACGAAGCATGAAGCAACCTTGGCCCCCTTAATTTCGTATGCAAAAAGTTTTAAAATATTACTTTCTCCCTGCAAAATATTGCTGTCAAGTTTTTCGTAAAACGTTTAATGATGACATTTTGCGTGCCTTAATTATGTACTAATTAAAATTATTATTTGTCCTTGTTGTCGCTGCCTTAAAAAGTTCGGGTTAAAGGCAGGCACGCACCATCGCGTTCAATGGCACAGCTAATGAAGCGCATCGCCGTTTTGCAAAAATTAATTTTCTTCCAAAAATTTTATCATCAAGTAACGCGCTGAACAAAGATAAATTAATAAAAAAAATTCGATGGTCGGAGTGGAAAATCGAGACATGCATAAAAGTGTTTCTATTGAAATCACGCGTTATCAAAAGTCGGTACTTATAGCCAAAAAAATATAGGGTTGTAGTTTGTATTGGAAGTGTGAGTTTACAACAATTTAAGAAGGAATTGCTCTGTAAATATTTTAATACTTCAATAGCTGAAATGATTCGATTTGCACGAATTTTGTATTAACCGCTTGATTTCGGTTGCTACAACTAACTTTTCCTTACTTTCAACCTTGTGCTAAACTAGGAATTTTAAAGATTCGATTATATACATTTTTTTTTTAGTATCACATGCTATGAAGTATATTTTAGAACAAGTTGAAGTTAAACATGTGATTTTTTTGGTCTTTGGAATGGTGTACAATAACACTACTCAACAAAACGAAAAAAAAAATGTCAATTCTATTGATAAAAAAATAATCGACGTGAATATAGCAACCGATATTAATTGCATTCATTAATCAATCCAGCAATGAAATTACATAATTTAATTTAAACCTTTGCTATTATATAAGAAATTGCGTTCGCTAATATGAATATTTGTACGTCAATGCAACAAATTATTTAGTTGGCGCAGTTTTAGCAAATATAATTGCTGACATTTTTTTCTATTAAGAAAATAGCTCTCGAATTTTAAGGCTCTTTTTTGCCACTTTTTAGAATTAAAAAAAAATACAGTCTATTACAACAAGTTTTTCAAAAAAGTGTAAACGAAATTTTTCTTTAAATTGTCAGGACTAATTACAATATATTGACAATTACTATTATTCCAATAGGTTTTTAGATATTTAAAGCTAAACTCGAAAAAAAATGTTTTTCTTAGACTATTTTTGGACGATTTTTATAGCATTGTGAATCTTATGATAAATAAGAAAATGATATACAGTTATCTAGTACATAGTTTGAGCTAACGACGGAAATTACTAACTTTTTTGTATCGGTTCTCATTATTAAAATATGCCCTATTTATTCCATTAAAAACTGTTTGAATTAAAAATACTTGTATATTTTACATAGAAATTACTGAAAAATAGCAATTTTTACGCGAATTTTTCTCAAAAACTATAAGTTATCCGATAAATCTGAGAATGCAATAAGAATAAGCATATTTTAAATATAAGGTTAGGATATTTTCAGATAACGAGCAGTTGTATTTTTTTTTAAATTGATTATTTAAATAAGTACCAAATTAAGTTTGAAAAGTGGCATATTTTAAAAAGTGCATCTATCTAATTTGAAATTTGGATAGTTAATTTGAACTATGCTCTAAAAAACCATAAATCATTTTTTGTTATATATTAATATATTAGTTATATATTATATATATTAGTTATAAATTAGTTATATATTTTTTTTATATATTATATATTTTTTGTTATATATATGATAACAAAAATGTCTGAAATAAATCAAAAATTTCCGAGTTTAGATCCAATTATCATAAACAGTTATTGCAATATTAGCATTTCTTAGTATATTAAAATTAGTCTAGACAATTGAAAGAAAAATTGCGTTTAAGTTTTTTTGTTAAACTATTTTTCCACAGAGCTAGATTTTTTTATTCTATAGTAGATGAGAACGGTTTACAAAAAATACTATTGCAATTTTCTTTCAAAAACGTTCCGTAATAGAAAGAAACTGGCTACACAGAAAAAAAATACTTCATATTTTTCTTATTTTTTTTTCGAATTTATTTTTCAACATTTTTTTTTTCAGAATTCTTTTTTGTTCGAAATTTTTTTTCGGACATCGAATTATCTTAAAAAGTTGTTGCAATATTAGCATTTCCTAGTATATTAAAATTAGTCTAGACAATTCAAAGAAAAATTGCGTTTAAGTTTTTTTGTTAAACTATTTTTCCATAGAACTAGATTTTTTTATTCTATAGTAGATGAGAACGGTTTACAAATACTATTGCAATTTTCTTTCAAAACGTTACGTATAGAAAGAAACTGGCTACACAGAAAAAAAATTTACTTCATATTTTCCGTAATTTTTTTCTTCGAATTTATTTTCCAACAATTTTTTTTTAAGAATTTTTTTTTGTTCGAAAAAATTTTTTCGGACATTTTTTTTTCGGATAATTTTTTTTACTTTTATTTTTTAAATAAAATTTTGACAACACTTTTTTTTGAATTATTTTACAAAAATTTGTTTTTTTAATATTATGAACAAATTTATCAATATGACAATTCAAATTCATTGTATTGATTATTTTGTTCATTTATATAATAAATGCATGCATAAATGTCATTTAATGAACGGTGTTATCAATATGATGAATCTGGTAGTTAGTGAAACAATTCATAATATATATGAATAAATTCATCATATTGAAGAATTTTTTTTCCGTGTATGCAGTCAAACTCAGCACCAGCGAATAATGTGGATTTGATGTATGGGATGTCCATGGCAAAAATCGTGTTGGGTAGTGTAATTTAAAACATGGCTGAATAAAAGATCAGTCCTCTCCAATAAATATTACAAAAGTTGCAGTTGGTTTTAGAATACTAAACAAATTTTGTCAGATCTCTCCATATCATTCTAAAATTTGTAAAATTTGATACTTCCATCAGATATTAGCATATTACATATTAGCAAAAATAGAATGATTTCTCTTAATTCCTATAGGATCGACTGAAATATCATCTATTGTATATGAAAAGTTCAACCCTCCACGTTGGCAGAGATATTTCAAATTCGAGAAACCATTTTCGGGCCTACTCGAATCATTTTAAAATTTGTAAATTTGTTACATCTACGTTTGCATATTTGCAAAATTAATGAACATTCTTGTAGTAATTTCCATTGTCTTCAGAGCCGATTTCAATAATTTAAAATCGAATTAAATACAATAACTAAAAATTGTGCCAAGTTTAGACCTCTTGCAATCTTTCTATGTAAATTTAAAAATCAATTGAACTAAATCAGAGTCTTTTCTGCTGGGATTTTTTGCATTTGATAGTTGCTTAAGTTGCATAAGACAGCCATACCATCTATCGTCACAGAAGGCCTCTTTATGGCATCTGCCAAACACTATCTGTTGATGGTCTCCAATGAAGCAGCAGCAACATCATCTATAGTAGAGAAGTAAAGTGATGAATATGTGTCACATTTAAAACCCATTAAGTAACATAGAAAATAATTTAGCAAACATTACCCAACAATTGCAATATTCAAGCAGACCAGACGGAACGACCAACCGATCGACCGACCGCAGGCGATAACGATGATTTAAGTTTACTCAACTTGTAGTAAATGACACTTCTTTGTATGGTTGCACTTTAATTGCTTCATAAATTTCAATAATCCCATGGCTGTCAAGTGTAAATTCTCTTCGACAATTAAATATGACTTATTTGCATTGAGTACGGGGAAGCAGGAGCGGTGTTTTTTTAGTTTTAATTTATTTCAACTGTATTTCATATTTTTTTTTTTTTGTAATATGAAACAAATGTATTTTAAATTATTTTTGAATTATTTAGTTTTAGACCGATCCAATTCAATTTGTTTTAAGACTAATACAATTTTTAATTGATCGTGTTTCCAAAGTTTATCCTTGGATACTGACCGATGTAAAGGGAACATTGGTCTCATCGATCAGAAATTTTCAGAGTCCACAAATCGTTGCAGTTCCACAAATCGATTTTTAACATAAAATAATTTATTAAAACCATTAAAAATTTGTGAAACGAATTCAATTTAATTTGTGTTTTAATATCGATTGGAAGTAAATTTCAGAATATGATCGATTATGATAAAAAATTCAAGAATATTTGATCTATTTTTTGAAAAATGATCTTTAAACATCGAAGTTATGCTGTCGAACATATTATTATATTTTTTATAATAATTTTTAACACTACACAGAAAAAACAAATGTGCAAATATAGAAAACAATTTTTTTTTTTTTTTTGGAATATCTACTAAGATCCACAGCACTCAGACAGACTATATCCATTGTACTGTGAAATCTATTCCCTACGATTTTGTGGTTAATATCACCACGAGCGCCCATGCCCAAGCCGGGATTCGAACCTGAGACCTTCAGAATGCAAGTCCAGCGCGCTACATCTGGACTGCTGAGGCCGGCTTAGAAAACAAGTTTATCAATACAATTAATTTTTAATTGTTTCATCGTCGATATGACATTTAATTGTATTGATTAAATATTTAATTATAATCATTAATAAATTAATTGAACAAAAATTAATGTAAATTAACACAACTGATGAGAAAAAAAATACTACATTTCATATACATTTGTATTCTTCATTTTATTTTTATTTATTGTATTTTAATATGTTTTTTTTTACCACGTTCACGTCACCAATACAGCTATATCTAATGAAAAGTAAATGTCAAACACAAATAAGAGAGAGGAATATCAATGTCATGATATACGCATTATGTACAGAAAAAAGACCCGACGAACCGAGTTGACGAGCACGCGTTGGGTTCGACCAAAGTAAAATAAGATCGGTACAACAGTACTTGTAACACTGTGTAGTGAATGTAAAACTTTGTAGTTGCTCTAAAACTGTGTAGTGTTTGTAAAACTCTCGGTTATTGTATATGCTATATATGTATATATTTTATCATATACACGAACCCAGGCAGGATATGATTTATACTTTTAAATAATTCGTATATACGTATATATACCCTTTAATTATACTAATATAATTAATTATTTTGTATCAATTAATCTCTGTTGCTATATTTTCGTTCAATATTTTTTCAGTGTTGGCTTTTTCTAAAAATATCAAATTTTGTATATTTTACTTGAAACAGTCCTGTCCCGCAATACCATATAATTACAGTTCTACCCATAACTCTAACATATTCATACTTTCTTTGAGTTTGCATTTAAAAATGTGTGTTTTATTTTTTATTAGTGCCAACTTGTGACAAATTGTCATTTTATTGTCATGACTATTTTGCCAACTACGTACTGGTCAAAATGCTGGTACGACCCAGCACAATTGAAATTAATACATATATGAAAGTCTGTTGTTATACAGTTTTTATTGTTATTATTACAGTACATTTGAGACATTCGACCATTGAGGCATTTTGTTTAGGTACGACATGGTACGATGTACAATTTGCAGACGTTTTATATTAGAATATTATTTTACATAAGTTCAAGCAATGATCTGAAGAAAAACATTCAGAAATATGGTTTAAAAAACAAATATTTTAGTGAAGAGAAGAGAATACACAGCAGTTCTTCAAACAAAATGCTAATTTCTAATACATCAAATGAAAATTGATATTGTCTGAATTTCAAATGCCATAATAGAAGTTCAATGTATCATTTTTTTCGTAGTAAATAAGAAATGTTAAATATATGTAATGTTTTAACATTAAATACATTGGAGTACTTACCAAATTTACCATTTTGTGTAAACTCGCCAAATGACACAAAATGTTCATATTCATGTTCAAGTTTGCATTTACCAAATAATGAGACATTTAATAGTAGGAATTTATTAGACATCTCCACAAATACAGTTGAACTCCTCTTCAAGACATACATTGTATTTACTGTCGCCTACTCTATGCTTGAAAATCAAATGTATGTGTTGCTCACAACAACAACAAAGCACAAGTACTGTCAAAACAAAAAGCATACAAAACGTAGTTGTAGTGAAGAGCTCTAAAATGATATGCAATAAAAATTCAAATACTGAAATTAACTGCTTATGACACTGAGTACTCGGTGCATTTTACATTTTTTATCATTCTTAATCTAAGGAATTTTCATTAATATTGAAATATAGAAATATTGAAATATATACATTTAATAGTAGGAAGCCTATAAATAGAAGAATTTATTAGACATCTCCACAAATACAGTCGAACTCCTCTTCAAGACATACATTGTATTTCACATCATTTACTGTCGCCTACTCTATGCTTGAAAATCAAATGAATGTGTTGCTCACAACAACAACACAGCACAAGTACTGTCAAAACAAAAAGCATACAAAACGTAGTTGTAGTGAAGAGGTCTATAATGATGTGCAATAAAAATTCAAATACTGAAATGAACTGCTTATGACACTGAGTACTCGGTGCATTTTACATTTTTTTTATCATTCTTAATCTAAGGAATTTTCATTAATATTGAAATATAGAAATATTGAAATATAGACATTTAATAGTAGGAAGCCTATAAAAAGAAGAATTTATTAGACACCTCCACAAATACAGTTGAACTCCTATGCTTGAAAATCAAATGAATGTGTTGCTCACAACAACAACAAAGCACAAGTACTGTCAAAACAAAAAGCATACAAAACGTAGTTGTAGTGAAGAGGTCTTTAATGATGTGCAATAAAAATTCAAATACTGAAATGAACTGCTTATGACACTGAGTACTGGGTGCATTTTACATTTTTTTATCATTCTTAATCTAAGGAATTTTCATTAATATTGAAATATAAAAAAAATTCAAAAGGTTTAAGAAAAATCATATAATATTTTATATTTAGTTTTTTTATATATCGAACAACATTTTTTTTATAATTTGTTTAATATTTTTTTTTTAATATTGTTTTTATTAAATGAGTTGTACAAAATTTTTTTTGAAAAAATTATGTTTGTTGTATTTTTTATAAACACATAAATACCGACAACAACATTACTGTCGTCGAAGGTTGAGCATCAGATTTGTTGTTGTTTTCATTGCTTGTCTTCTCACTCGTTGCGCTCACTCACTGCACTCACTGTACTTGTTGCATTTTCAGCGACAGTAGTGTCATTTGTTTTTGTTTATCAAAACATTAAATGTCTAGAAAAAAATGTTTTGACACTAATTAACATCAATGAAACAAATATTGCAATGAAGTGGGGGAAGCTGGGGAGACTTCACTTTAATACAGTCGACTGTCATTTCAAAATGCACTCAATGCTGTAGAGTGCAGTTGTGTATATTTTGCAGAGGGAACTTCGAATACATGTGTGCAGATATCTAGTATTTATACTATTAGAAAATAATATTAAAATTTTAATATTAGTGGTACTAAAAATAGTGAAGTCTCTAAATCAAAATAATAAAACTTTAAATAATAAATAAAAATGTAGGCTTATAGAAATGAATTACACTGCATGAAGGTCTGAATTTTTTTGTGAAAATAATCATCAATATGGGTATTTTATTATACACTCGCAACCACATAAAGTACTTCCATTCCAAAATGACAATAGGCATACTAATTACTGCCGGCTGCAATTAACAAAATTTCTTAAAAATGTCGTAAAGGAAGTAATAATAAAAATAATAAAAACTTGCATTAAAAATTTTGTTTTTAATTTGTTATTTGTTAGCAAATTAAAATTTTTCCATGTGTGATTTTTTGTGTTTTTTGTGCTCCCAACAAACTCGAATAATTGAGTAATCAGCAGCCCGCGCGCGTTGCCTCAAAGATCTTCGCCACTTGGTGGCTGCAACTTGGAGTTTGCAATAATTGCTTGAATGTCGCGATCGAGTGGCGCGCGATCGCGCAACCAACAGCGCCGCTAAGACACATAACTTGTGGCGAGTTGGCGCAAATTGCAAAATTCAATTGACACCAAAATGTAAATTGCACATAATTTCAAGTATTTTATGACTTCTCAGTTTTGTAGTTAACGTTTTTTTTATAATTAAACGGCAAATTTATGAGTATGTGATTGAATTTAATTTTTTTCAACTATTTTGTAATTTATTTCGATAATAAAAATATTTAAACTATATAATAAAATTGAAGTATTTTAAATTTTTTTTTAACTGCTTGAATAAAAAATATTTCCTCCTAGGATTTTATAAACTCACAGCATCTTTTGATTAATTGTGTTGGTTTGTTTCGATTTTGTGACTAGCTGAATGTAAAGTATAAATTCTTCAAAATTTTTAGCCCCCCCCAATTTGAAAGTATGCCACATATATAAATCTTTTCCGCATTTTCAATATAATAAAAAAAATAATGGACACAAAAAAAAAACCCGAAAACATATTGACAAAGTACCGCATTGACAAGCAACACATGAACGAACTCCGCCCAAATACTCAACAACATCGACAGCCAACATGTTGTAGCTGTAAATAAAATACATGATGTGTTTAAAAATTAATTAACATTCGGATTTTGCTAATCAACAGAATGTTTTATTGTTTTATTTATTTTGTGCATTTTTTTTTAATTTTATTTATTTACTTTTATATTTTGTATTTTTGAAATTTAATTATTTTTCTTTTATTACAGACACTGTGAAGAAAATGTCCCATTAAATTGTACATCGTATAACTATTGGTTTTATCGTATATATTAATAGTTTTTTCATATGTAATTGAATACTATTATTTAATTATATTTAATAGTATTTAAAAGATTCAATAATTTTAGTTGATTGATTTTAAAATATAATGCATACTATTAACAATTTCAGAAATACTATTAAGTTTATAGTATTCCATCAATTATCTAAAATCAATTAAATTTAATAGTATTTGACGGAAAATTCAATAATTTTAATTGATTGATTAAAAAATATAATGCAAATTATTAAAAATTTCAGAAATACTATTAAGTTTATAGTATTTCACCAATAATTTGTCTAAAATCAATTAAATTTAATAGTATTTGAAAAATTCAATAATTTGAATTGATTGATTTCAATATATAATGCATACTTTTATAAATTTCATAAATACTATTAAGTTTATAGTATTTCACCAATATTTGTCTAAAATCAATTAAATTTAATAGCATTTGAAAAATTAAATAATTATAATTGATTGATTTCAAAATATAATGCATACTATTAAAAATCTCAGAAATACTATTAACTTTATAGTATTCCATCAATTATCTAAAATCAATTAAATTTAATAGTATTTGACGGCAAATTCAATAATTTTAGTTGATTGATTAAAAAATATAATGCAAACTATTAAAAATTTCAGAAATACTATTGAGTTTATAGTATTTCACCAATTATTTGTCTAAAATCAATTAAATTTAATAGTATTTGAAAAATTCAATAATTTTAATTGATTGATTTTAAAATATAATGCATACTATTAAAAATTTCAAAAATACTATTAAGTACATAGTATTTCGCCAATATTTGTCTAAAATCAATTAAATTTAATAGCATTTGAAATATTAAATAATTATAATTGATTGATTTCAAAATATAATGCATACTATTAAAAATCTCAGAAATACTATTAACTTTATAGTATTCCATCAATTATCTAAAATAAATTAAATTTAATAGTATTTGACGGCAAATTCAATAAGTTGAATTGATTGATTAAAAAATATAATGCAAACTATTAAAATTTCAGAAATACTATTAAGTTTATAGTATTTCACCAATTATTTGTCTAAAATCAATTAAATTTAATAGTATTTGAAAAATTCAATAATTTTAATTGATTGATTTCAAAATATAATGCATACTTTTAAAAATTTCATAAATAATATTAAGTTTATAGTATTTCAACAATTATTTGGCTATATGTAATGTTATTGTATGACAATTTTATTTATGGAAAAGCAAATATTGATATATACTCTATTTAGGAGAAATTTTTATACGACTATACTATTAATTAACACGCAGAGTGAAATAATTTTAGTTGATTGATTTTAAAATATAATGCATATTATTAAAAGTTTCAGAAATACTATTAAGTTTATAGTATTTCAAATATTGAAATATACTCTATTTAGTAGAAAATTTAATACGACTATACTATTAAATAACACGCAGATTGAAATACTTATAGTATATACTATATAACTTCTTATTTAAATGGTATAGACACCCATAAAAAAAAATCCTTCAAATCCCATAAAATTGGTCAATAGATAATTATTGATTTAATAGTATACAAAAAAAAATCTTTTCATATAGTATTTTCTAGTATTAATAGTATTTTCCGATTAAAAGAATTATTTATCCTGTTGACTATTTTTAATAGTAAAAAACTATTGTTTATATAGCATTTTTTTCTGGGTGCATTCCAAATGAATGATACAAATAATAAGAAATTTATACTTTGAATATTATTGTAACCATAGTAGATATTGTACTAATGCTATGATCGCAATGTGATCATTGAATATTTGCCTTTTAATACCCACCCCAGTTATATGACGAAAATGTTCCGGTCATGATAATGTCTACCCTAACAGGAACAATTTCTATTTGGGATTAACGGTATGCATCTCATTGACCATCTCATTAATAGAAGACAAAAAATGTATTTCTATTAAATCGTTTTTAAAATAAATACATGGCTTCATGGTTCATCGATGTCAATAATTCAGCGGTTCATACTATGACTCAAAAATAGAAGAAAATGCAAAAATAAAAATATGTCTAATTTTGCGCCCAGTTTGAGATACAGGGTGTTTATGAAATGCATATTACTGCACACAGAGAAAATAATTCCCTCAAATCCCATTTAAATTGGTCAATAGGACAATTATTGATTTAGTAGGATACAAAAACTAAATCTTTTCATATTAACTCAATGGCAATGTCATGGTATGTTCTAGTATTTAATGGTATTTTCCGATTAAAATAATAATTTATCCTATTGTATTTTTTTCTGGGTGTAAAAAGACCTGGTCATGATAATGTCTACCTTAATAGGAACAATTTCTACTTAGGGTTAATGGTATACATCTCATTGGTCATTTTTAATAGAAGACAATAATTGAATTACTATTAACATATTTTTGGTTCTATTAAAATATTTTTGGTTTTTAATTCATTGATGTCAATAATTCAGGTGGTCATACTATGATAAAAAAAATAAGAAAATATTAAATAACGAGTTGGGAAAGTTAGGTCACATGGGGCGGATTTGATAGTCGATCTGGGGATATTAATGCGGGATATTTAATTGCATACCTTAATTTTAAAGTTTTTAATTATGCTGAACCTCCCCACCCTCGGAATATTATTCACATATCAGAAATTTACGTCTTAAAGTATAAAAAACTAATAAAAAAAAATTTGAAAAATATAATTAGGCGGACCACGCCTATATTTAAAATTGTGTAAGGCTAATATTTCATAGATTTGTATTTAGTAATTTACGGATCAAATTTCCACTATAAAAACCCGAAAATAATGAAAAAAAAATGTGGGCAGATCACGCCCATTTTTTGACCACATAGTTTTAGGTGAATTATAACAATATATTTTAAATTTTATAACTATATCTTGAATACTTTTCGAGTTATTAGTTCCTAAAAAGTTATATAAAAGTGACTTGTATGGGAGGTGGGCGTGTCTGTTGACCGATTTGGCTCATTTTCAAAGTCAGTTCTTTCTTTTGGCTAAAATATATTGAGAAGAAATTTCATCGCATTCTGATCAGTCTTTCTCAAGTTATCGTGTATACGGACAGCAAGACAGACAGACGGAAAGACAGACGGACATAGCTAAACGAACTTGGGTAGTGATGCTGATCAATATACTTTTCCATACCGGATACGTCTCCTAAGGGGCGTTACAATATATGCACAAAGTTAATATACCGTGTACCTCATAGGTGTAGGGTATAAAAATATGTCTAATTTTGCCCCAGTTTAAAATAAAGGGTGGAGATGCATATTACTGACATAAGCTAGTCAAGAAAATAAGTTATAAAGTATAATCAGTTGATAAATGAATAATAATCATGTTTTAGAAAATTAAACTACCTCTCTAATGGTATATCACATCTTTGAACCACCTGATTTCTTCCTTTTTTAAATGTACGTAAATTTGAAATTTACAAAAATTAAAATTAAAATTTTCACTTTGTCATGGATTTTCTCAAAATTTCGTTACAGATCACCCCACTTTTTATAATGGTATAACAGTTCATTATAAGTACTTTCTAACTAATAACATTGAATTTAAACTAGTAACTTTTGCTGCAGAAATAATTAAACAGTGGCGGGTCTTGTGATTTGGTGGTTAAAATTATAAAAAAAAAAAAAATATCGAGAAATAATTTTAAACATTTTTTAAAATTATAATCCTTATCAGATTACTTTACAGAACATATTTTTCGATCATATCTGCAAACATAATATCGTCTTTGTAGAACGAAAATTCACCAAAAACATTTTCAAAATGCCAAATATTCATTTTCAAAAATCTTTCTATATCTTTCAATTTTTAATCGATGATCTCAATTTTTTTACCACATGATAAGAAAATATAAATCTATCAATTGATATTTCAACTTTTGAAATGTATCAAATACTTTTGATAATATTAACAAACAAACTCGAAATTTAAGTTTTTCATGAAAATGTATTTGGTGACTTTTCGTTCTACAAAGACGATATTCTTTTTTTTATAACATTTTTTTTTTATAATTAATCTACTATATTGCATCAACTATCAAAATGTACCTACTTCAAATATTTCCCATGTGACAAAACCTGCCCTATTAGTTCATCATCTAATTGTTTGATCATTATATTATTTCTCTAGCCTAATTTTCCTTTTGTTTTATTTTTTATAATCTTGCATTTTATATTTCAATTAGTAATTTTAATATATTTATTTTATTTTTATATGTTTATTCATTTTATTTAAAAACTTTCATAAATTTATAATCATTTTTATAAAACGTATTCATTTTGTATTTTTTTTCTCTTTATTTCTATTCTGCTCTAGAAATGCCGTCACTCTGACTGACTCATACATGAGATCTCGATTACCACATTTATCGAAATCAGCAAAAATGTGTGCCAAGTGCTGAAGTTAAAAGTGAGTAATGACTGAATTAAAATAAATGTGTATAAAATAAAAAATAGTATTTGTAAATGGAGTGGGTGTAAATAATGCCCATAGATCACTCTTAAGTATACCGAATCAATCTAAAAAAAGAACAACAAGTATTGCTGATTAAATGTATAGGCTTGAGTTCATAAATATATAAATAAAAAATAAATATTTTAAATCACTGACAAAAGTTGGTGGTCGAATGATTCTGGAGTAATCCTGTTTTGAATTTCGAATTTCATTAAATAAATATTCTATAAATATTTCTTTAAATAGAGAATTACTTTAAATATTTAAAGAAACTCGTAATTCAAAAAAGATACCTTTAAAATTTCCCCAATTTGCACACTCTAAGATTTACAGCCATTTAAAGAAATTTGTTATTCAAACCCTGATTACTTCAGAACCGACCGATCGAATTAAATGAAATTTATATTTTTCAAATGTTTTTGTTATACAAAACTATAAACAACTGTTATAATAATTCAAAGTAACCTAAAACCAAATATAAACATTTGGCCTACAGCGCACTTCAATCACTTCCACCTGCAATGCATTATTTATCGAGAAGAAATTTTCGAATTTGTAACTTTTACCAACATTTATATGAAAATTCAATAAATTATTTGTTATTTAAATTTGTATCTGTCCAATTTGCATTGAATTATATTGTGCAGGCAATAGAAATACAAACACCAGATACTTTTGAACATATTACAAGCTATTTACAAAATGTTCACTCATTTCCGATGCATTCGTATGAATTGTTTAAATTATTTAAAACTCAGCACGAATGCAACTTCGCCACACATGATACTCCAGATATAAGATACACATGCCAACAGATGCATTGAAGATACGATACAAGATGCACCGATAGATACAATGATTTGTTAATTTGTATAGTTGTTGTTGTTGTTAGAGTTATTGTTGTTGTTGTTGTAATTTTTAGCTAGTGTTTTGATTTCTTCTGCTTCATCAACATCTTGGCTCTTCATCAACATCAAAGCAGCAACATTATTGTTTGTTGTCGTTGTAGTCTTTGTTGTACACTCAGAAAACTGATCTGTTAATTTAATATTATTTTAAATGAAATGTTTAATATGAAAATTCATTAATAGTATACATACTATTATAATAATATTCATTATATTAATGCAATATTTGTTGGCTTTGCCTTTATTTTAAAATATTTAAAATAAAATAATATGTCCTATATTTATTTAATAATACTTATTATTCATATTATACATATTATTAAATTAATAGTACATATTATTAATTTAATAGTACATATTATTAATTTAATAGTACTTATTATTAATTTAATAGTATATATTATTAATTTAATAAAATTAATTAATCGTATACATACTATTATAATAATAATATTCATATTAATATTTGGTTTTGTCTTTAATTTAAAATTTTTAAATTTAAAATAAAATAATATATCATATATTTATTTAATAATAAATATTATATATTTAATAGTACACATTATTAAATTAATAGTACATATTATTAAATTATTAGTACATATTATTAATTTAATAGTACATATTGTTAATTTAATAGTATATATTATTAATTTAATAATATTAATTAATAGTATACATACCATTATAATAATAATATTCTTATTAATATTTGGTTTTGTCTTTAATTAAAAATTTGTAAATTTAAAATAAAATAATATATCCTATATTTATTTAATAATAAATATTATATGTTTAATAGTACACATTATTAATTTTATTGTACATATTATGAATTTAATAGTACATATTATTAATTTAATAGTGCATATTATTAATTTAACAGTATATATTATTAGTTTAATAGCACACAAATTTAAAAATTATTGTTAAAAACAAAATTTCTATAAATATTTTTTTAATCATAAATAAAACTAATAAAATAATGAAGAAAGTAAAGACGAATATCGGTTTTACTTTCTGTTATAATATCAATGCCTGGTTCGAAACATGATTGGTCAAATACTATAAACTTAATAGAATTTCCGAAACCGTTCAAATAGAATTTAAATATCGGTTTATTTCTGATTTTTTGTGGTTTCGATTTAAAAAATCAATGAGTTTTAAGCGGATATCGGTTTTGCTTTCAATTCCTGAGAAGACACATAATTGGTGAAATACTGAATTTTTCAGATACTAAAAAATTACATGGAAAATATTTAAACAAAAAATCAAACGCTATTCTTTAACGTACCATAAAATCAATAGGTATACCATAAACTACTTAAAGGGGCGATTTCTTCTGAGTGTAGTTGAAGTTTTTGTTTTTGTTGTCATAGGTATTGTTGTTGTTTCTGTTGTTGTTCTTGTTTTTATAAATTACTGCCAAGATTGATGATGAGTTGCATGTCGAAATGTTTTGAATGTTTTTCATCATAATCGATTTTTAAACAAGAGCTATTTGAGCGTCTTGTAGATACTCAACATAGGAAGTTAATACATGTTACTGCTGTTGTTGTTTTTAGTATAAATATTGCTGGCAATTGTTGTAATAATATTTTCTTATATTTCACTCTTTCTTCTTCTTTTTTTGATTTTTGGTTTTTTGTTTAAATCAATTTTCTGTTAGTTTTTAACATTTTAAATGTAGCTATGATTTTCGAAAAGCAAATATTTATGGCATCTTGTTGGTTTTCACAACTTGTTGTTATTATGATTTTGTGTTATTTTATATTTGTTATTTTTGTGCTTGGCATTGTTAGTGTGGTCGGTAAGTGTGCTTTTTATAATTTATGCATAATGAAAATTGTTTTTGAAAATAGATAATATTACAATATTGTTTGTTAATGCAAATAAATTACAAGCTATTAACCTAAATATGAACACAAAAATATCGGTATGAAAATATAACAAAAATTGTTAAATTTTGTAATGAAAGAAAAATTTCGATAAATGCAAATTAACTAAATAATGTAGGCAATTTAAAATGTTTAACATATTATTATTCCTAGGAATAATATTATTTTTGTACAACAATATCAGATTTAATTCAGAAGTAGACAAATTAAATTCTAAACTTCAATTTATAAAAGTAATTAAGATGTTTAAAATAAATAGAAAAATACAATATCGTCGTTGTAGAACGAAAAGTCACCAAATACATTTTCAAAATGCCAAATGTTCATTTGCTAAAATCTTTATATATCTGTGAATTTTTAATCGATGATCTCAATATTTTTACCACATGATAAGAAAGTGTAAATCTATCAATTGTTATTTCAACTTTAAAAATACATCAATTACTTTTTATAATATTAATCAACTAACTCGAAATTTAAGTATTTCATAAAAATGTATTTGGTGACTTTTCGTTCTACAACGACGATATGTGTAATTTGAAAATTATGTTCAGAGATAAACATATAATATGATTAATTAATTTACTTGATTCTTTTTTGAGCAAGTAGAATTTAGATTGAGCTAAACAACTGTAAAAATGATAAAATTCCATATGCTAGATCAAATGACAAAAAATTAAATAGTACTCGTTCCGGACGAGATCAAAGTTCTAATAGAATATGCAAAAATTCAGCAACTTTTGCTTAGATATTATTTTTTTGAATTATTTCAAAAAATAGTTGAGATTATGTGCTTTATTTGTATATTTACACTTTATTTCTAAAATCTACGGTTTTTTCATAATAAATCGCAAAAATATTCCATACGAGACAAAAAGTTCTGTTTGGAGATTTTCACTATGATTTTTTTCTAAAAATAATTAATATCTGATAATATTAATAATCATTCTTACGAAATGAAAATATTTGTTATACTGTGATTTTTACATATCGTCGTTGTAGAACGAAAACTCACCAAATACATTTTTATAAAGAACTTAAATTTCGAGTTTGTTGATTAATATTATAAAAAGTAATTGATGCATTTTTAATGTTGAAATAGCAATGGATAGATTTATATTTTCTTATCATGTGTTAAAATTGAGATCGTCGATTAAAAATTGACAGATATATAAAGATTTTTGTAAATGAATATTTGACATTTTGAAAATGCATTTGGTGACTTTTCGTTCTACAACGATGATATTTGATACGCAAATTTCCGGATGGGATCAATTTTATTGAGCTGTACAATTGAGGAGTTCATTTCCAAAACGTGCTATGTGAAACAAAGATAGGTTTACTAAAACCTGAATTACTGGTACTTAATGGTAGAATCAAGTTGAATCAAAGGTATTTTCCATTCCTAGTATTTTCCTTATCTCGATAGTATATTCACTTTTTTAAAATAATATTTTTTTTGACTGTATTTTTTTAAATAAAGTCATTTTATTTATAAGTGGATAGCACGTTTTGGAAATGAACTCCTCAATTCTTTATAGAATTATTAGAAAATCGAAGTATATATTTTTGAAAATGCTGAGGAAATGCTGCTCTAGAAACGGCGGATTCTTTATATATCTATATTTTTATATATGATAATAAATGCATCTTTTTGGTTCCGAACAGGACAATTGGATAGCTTTATACAAAATTCAAAATTTGTCCGCATTTTGAATTTTTCGGTCGTAGCCTCCAACCTTTTACGTTGTTTGATTGCTAATTATGTTTGGGGGAAACATTTTTTTTCGCATTGGTAAATAATAATGTTGAAAAGATCTGTAATTATTGAAAAAAAGACTTATGTAACAATTTGAAATGTAATTTTGTAGTACTAAAAGGTCGATCTAAATACCAACTAATGGTCTTATTTTGGTTAAAATGGCATGTGTATGAATATAAATATATTTCAGAAAATAACTTATTAAATCTTCGACGCGGGACAAAAAGTTTTGTAAATACAAAAATAATCTTAACAAAAATATTAAAAAAAAAAAAAAAATATATAAATATATATATATATATATATATATATATATATATATATATATATATATATATATATATATAATTAATATAAAAATAAAACACGTTTTGTTAACAAAAAATATACTTAACAAAAATATTTATATAAAATAAAAAAAAAATAAGAAAAATAAAAAAAAAATAAAAAATATAAAAATAAAAAAATTTTAATTTATTAAAAAAATTCTAAATTATATTCCTCATTGGTCCATGTCAACTCACTATTATTTTATAAATTTTTAATTTATTAAAAAAATTCTAAATTATATTCCTTATTAGTCCATTCCAACTCACTATTATTTTATAAATCGTGTATAAATGTCAAAAACCTTTCAAAAACATATTTCTACTTCTAGACAACGGCAAGCACTGCGCTGTCATTAGCACAACATTATGGCCCGTTACCATTTATAGTTGTCGGCACATAATTAAAAACTTCGCATATATGTTGCCAACAATTATCACACAAATTGTCTGAAAATGCATTACATTCTCAGGCCGCCAACCTTGAACCAGTTACAATGCATCTTTTTATGGTCACTCACTTCGTACAAACATGATATGATTTTTCACAAAACCAAATAACGATACGTACAACAACAAAAAATTGTATTCGTATGGTTGTGCGAAAAAAATATTGCGTCCACAAACGAATCGCCGTCCACGAAACCAAAATATCGTACACCCAAATGAGAGGTCTGAAAATTTGTGAAATACTCACAGTGGAGGTTGCTCAAATTGATCAGCAAAATTATACACACTCTCAGGTACTCTCTTGTGTCTCACTCTCTGAGAGCTCTGTGACTTTTAAATTTTGCTCAGATACACTCTGAGTTTTATTTCACTTTGGGAGACCTTTTTTTTCACTGAGTAACATTTAAAATACACTCTGAGTTTTATTTAAATATGAGTGATTATTTTTTTCACAGAGTAAAATTTACAATTCTCATTGAAAATAAAATTCACACTACACTCTCTCTCTTCCAAAATTACTCAAAGTTGTATCTATTTCTGTTAATTAACAGTTTCGTACTAATTCTGTAAAGGTTTGTGTTTATTGTCTGTCCAGAAAATGTCACTAAAATTTTAAACAACATAATACGATATATTAACAGTCGAAATGTTAATCAACGATATGCTTACAGAGTACGCTTTAACAGTTTTTAAACAAATCTGTTATGTTAACGTATAAGATATGCTGTTTTAACATACGATATTTAAACAAAAACAGCACAAAGGAGTACATATCCTCCAAAGACTATTAAAAGTGGAGTTAAAATAATACTAAATGTTAATAAGTTATGTGTTAACAGAAAATACGCTAACATCTATTAACATACAGTCTATTAACAGAGAATATTTAAATTACGATAGCTGTAAACTGACGATATGGCAGTAATCTGTTCTGTAAACAAACGCTAGGTTACCAGCCAATATTTTAACATTTAACAGACATATATTATATTGTATTTACCTGAAAAAAAAACTATCCAAACTTTAACTCAATATTATACGATGACAGAAAACAACAGAAGATTTTCTAATAGAACATCAATTATATTATTATATATTAATTATAATATTATTATATATAAATTATTATATTAATCGTACGTGCAAAATATCACTCAAAATGTTATTCAAAATTATACGTTATAGTAACAGAAGACTCTAAGAGTGAGCGAAAATAACAGAAGATAATATATTAACAGTTAATATGTTTACAGTTGACACAACAGAATTGTCTCATTTTTCTGTACAAAAAGTCACTCAAAATTTTATATTACCTGAGATATGCTAACATATATGATGAGAAAATTAAAAGTTGATACATGCACAGCTGATCTGTTATCATATATGTTATATTCTATGTTAATATATTAATTTAAGCTGTATTAACAGATAACAAACATTTATTATATCGTATATTTCTATGTACAAAATGTTACACCAAGTTTTACTCAAAATTATACGATAAAGTAACATATGCTACTTTAACAGTTGTTACAAAAAAAAAACAAATTAAAAGTTTAACATATGGTATGTTTACAGAATATCTGTTAACTGAGAATATGTAAAGATGTACGATCTAATTTCTATTCTTTCAATCTATGAAAAGCAAATCAAAGTCTAACATTTTATTATACGATATATATAACATATGTGTTATGTTATATACACTATCAGTTTAACAGAGTATTTAAACGATATTTTAACAGAGTATAAATTAACAGACTATATTAATTTTAAAAACAATGACTAAAATAGCAGAAGCAGTATCATTTTCGACGGAAAATCTTTGCTCAACCTTTTCATATTAAGATTAAGAAATAAAAAAAATATTATATATAAAATTAAGCGTTCTTTTCAAAATCAGTTCGTTTCAATATAATTTACAGAATTGAAAAATCCAACATTATTAAAGATTAAACTATTTTATTGAACTCATTTCACATTTCATTGGCACAGAGTGAGTACAAAAACTGGATTTTGTTGAGAGCAACTCTTATTGAGAGCATCTTTTGTTGAGTGTGAGTAAATTTTATATTACAAAACAATAACGACGAGAAATTATCGAGATTAACTCTCGATGTACACTCCATTTAGTAGGGTCACTGGCTTGTTTTCGTCACACGTATAATAAATAAAAAAAAAAAATCATTTTAAAAAAAAATTATAAATACTATAGGTAGTTGCATTATAGTAGATCGTGTTTTTATGGTTCTACCTGATAAGCTACTCTTTTTTTCAATGCTTCCCCCGAGACACTAATTCAAACGAAATGACGCAAATTGTAGACGTCAAAACTTATGCAATATCCCTAGTAGAAATTTTACAAGGGGCATGATCTGGCACAAAACATTGTAATGTTACTTGATCGACGACCCGAACAGTTATATGACAAACAAGAGCTGGTCTACCCTAACAGCGAAAATTTCTACTAGTGCTATGGCGTAATACTTTATGCAGGTACCTACGAGTAGTCGGAGTAGTTACCGTGTGCCCTTTATTACCAGCATTAAAATGCATAATTATTTTAGTTTTTGGTTTCTAAACTAACCTGCATATAATTAAGAACCTAATGAGCGATGAGCGAACTAAGAATACGGACGACATGTCCTTGAATATTATGTGGCGTTTAAGTAATAATGAGTTAAAGAATATGTTACAGCAGTGCTAAGTTCTTTTATAGTTCAATAAAAACTGTATATTCTAGTAGCTCTAGTCGTGGGTTTTAAGACTTCTTTAATACTAATGAGTCTATTTTAAGCGCTTCAAAAGAGTGCGACTTAAAAAAGGTGCCTAACGCCAAACTCTTATACATTATTGCCCTAGAATTGGCACTTTTATAACACTGTCTATTGCTCTTAATATATATCTCTTAAACACAGAGAGAAATGTTCTCATAAATCATTTTTTATACGCATAAATTATGCAAAAATTAATTATGATATCCAGTCGAGAATAAGTAATTTGGTTTTTATTCATAATATATGATTATAGTAAATATCAATTATTATGCTTACATTTTACAAAATTCAATCATGATATCCAGACAAGAATAAGTAATCATATTGTTTTGGTTTTTATTCATAATATATGATTATAGTAAATATCAATTATTATGATTAATAATAAATAATAATAGTTTGGCACTACAGTCCTATAAGAACTTAGGCCGAGCGCTCTCACCATTTTGAGCTGTGCGTGTTATATTTGTACTCAAAGTGGTGGGACCTACAGTTTATTGCCGAATCCGAACGGCGGGTGAGAGCTTTTCATAGGCAATGTTTTACTCTCGTAGGTTTGCCATTTACTGCCGAGAGGTAGCGCGGTATAGAAAAATGTTTCTATGAAAAGATGTTGTTAGCCCCAGTCCAGGCTTGATCCGGGGACCTTTCTGCTCGCAGTCCAACGCACTAACCACTTAGCTACCGCGGCTACAATTAATTAATTGTATAAAATTATGCATATGTTACTCATGTATTATGTATAATATATTCATAAGTCATGAGTACTTCGTATAGTTTCTGGAATACATTTTATGATAAACTATTCATAATTCATGATTAAAATGTAATATATTGTGCCAAATTTCCGTAGCCTGCAAATTTCCAAATTCTGCGAAATAAAGGCAAAAATATCGCATTTGATAATATAGTAAGTCAATGACATAATGACATTATTAAGAAATGGGATAATGGGATAATGACATTATTAAAAATACAATAGAAAAATACATTACTTCAACTTATTTGTCTGTTAAAGATCACTTTTATTTTCAAATGACACATTTTTCATTTTATTAATACAACCCTAGTAGAAATTTGCCCGATGCGCCATCGGGAAATGATTGGGTTTTCGTTGGGTAAGTCCTATTAGAGAAAATATGATCATTGTCTTTGCATGCCCTTATCATGCTTACCATACCAGGGTTTGCATTTTCTAAATAGTCAATGTTCCCGATCATAGCTACATTATTTGTTCCTCATAACGAAATGACATCAGACAATGATCGAGATTTAATGAGAGAACCCTATTATGCTCGGGCTCTGACAAGGCAATTGTCGGGTAAATAATAAAATGGGGAATTGCCCGATCAGTACATGATCATGGCCTGAGGTCAGTACATGATCAGGACACTGCGTTACAAGGACATTATGGGCCTCGTCATAGCCCGATCATCTCAAATAATGACATGATCACTTCATGACCATGGCTCTACCAAAATTTCTACTAGGGACTTAAATTAACTTTAGACTGCAGCTACGACATGGTTTTTCACAACTGGCTTGAATTGCACATTAAGAAAAATAATATGCAATATGAAACACAAGTGATGAATCAATATTCATAATTTCGCCTGTTGTTATTTATATGTATAAAACTCTTGGTCTGTCTGTCTGTTTCTTCCAGCATCACGTCTAAACCGCTGATGCGATCTGACTGAAATTTTGCATGGGGATTCTACGGTGCCATAGGCTATATATGGGCGGAATTGACGGAAAAAACTCAAATACAAAAAAAAAATATTTCAAAAGCAAAAACACACAACCAAAATTACAAATATAAAAGTTAAAGTAAACGCACACTACAAAAGCAAAAACAACGGCAAACTAATAAAAAACAAAAATAAAAAAACAAAAGCAAAATCACAAAAAATCAAAAACATATACAAAATAAAAAACACAAAAACAAAAAGAGAAACACAAATCAAAAACTCAAACAAGATCAAAAGTTAAAACCCAAAAACAAAATAAAAAACATAAACATAAAAACAAAAGCAAAATTAAAATTATAAAACAAGAGCAAAAATAAAAAAAAACAAATGCAAAACACAAAACCAAAATAAAAATAAAAACAAATTAAAAATTATGAGCCAAATCAAAATGCAAAAACAAAATCAAAATAAAAAAAACGGTAAAAATTACAAATACAAAAGTAAAAGTTAAAGTAAAAGCACACTACAAAAGCAAAAACAACGGCAAACTAATAAAAAACAAAAATAAAAAAACAAAAGCTAATACACAAAAGCAAAATCACAAAAAATCAAAAACATATACAAAATAAAAAACACAAAAACAAAAAGAGAAACACAAATAAAAAACACAAACAAGATCTAAAGTTAAAACCCAAAAACAAAATAAAAAACATAAACATAAAAACAAAAGCAAAATTAAAATTAAAATCATAAAACAAAAGCAAAATAAAAAAAAAACAAAGCAAAACACAAAACCAAAATAAAAATAAAAATAAAAATAAAAACAAAATAAAAATAAAAATAAAGATCCAAATCAAAATGCAAAAACAAAATCAAAATAAAATAAAAAAAACGGGAAAAAATTACCAAATTAAAAGTTAAAGTAAAATCACACTACAAAAGCAAAAACAACGGCAAACTAATAAAAAACAAAAATAAAAAAAACAAAAGCAAATACACAAAGCAAAATCACAAAAAATCAAAAACATATACAAAATAAAAATCACAAAAACAAAAAGAGAAACACAAATCAAAAACACAAACAAGATCAAAAATTAAAACCCAAAAACAAAATAAAAAACATAAACATAAAAACAAAAGCAAAACTAAAATTATAAAACAAAAGCAAAATAAAAAAAAAACAAAAGCAAAACACAAAACCAAAATAAAAATAAAACCAACATAAAAATAAAGAGTCAAATCAAAATGCAAATACAAAATCAAAATAAAATCAAAAAAAAAGGGGAAAAAATTACAAATACAAAAGTAAAAGTTAAAGTAAAAGCACACTACAAAAGCAAAAACAACGGCAAACTAATAAAAAACAAAAATAAAAAAACAAAAGTAAAAGTAAAAGCAAATACACAAAAGCAAAATCACAAAAAATCAAAAACATGTGCAAAATAAAAAACACAAAAACAAAAAGAGAAACACAAATCAAAAACACAAACAAGATCAAAAGTTAAAACCCAAAAACAAAATAAAAAACAAAATCATAAAAACAAAAGCAAAACACAAAACCAAAATAAAAATAAAAACAAAATAAAGATCCAAATCAAAATGCAAAAACAAAATCAAAATAAAATAAAAAAACGGGAAAAATAATATAAAAAAAGGATTAAAAACCAAAAAATAAAAATAAAAACCCCCGTTGCGCAACCCGGGTACGAAAACTACTTGTTAATAAAACTTGTAAAATTTATGAATCCAATTCATAATAAATACATAGTGATTTTCAGTTTTTTATGCATGAAATTTGCAATTTTTTAGTAATATACATAATTTATGAATATAACTCATAAATAAGAAAATTAGATAAAATTATGTTTTATGAACTTCTTATTCATAAAACATCAGTAAATAATTATAAATGATTTTCAGTTTTTTAGGCATGAAATTTTCAATTATACATAATTTATGAATATAACTCATAAATAAGAAAATTGGAAAAAATTATGTTTTATGAACTTTTTATTCATAAACAATTTTCTCTGTGTGTATATTTATACCAGTCTTTAGTCTTTGTTCGTGCGCTGATCTCCAATTGTCTGTCTGTAGAATAAAAACATACGTTTTTCACAAACTTCTATAATTTTATAACCTTTTTATAACCTTTTTGTGTGTGCTCTAATCACTGCTTAGGGTGCTTTTTATTTATAGGGATTTTTTATATTTTTTTTTTGTTGTCTATTACTCCAGTTCTATATAAACAAAGGGCTTAAGTTTCGCAATCCTTTTCAATATTTGCACGATTTGTTGTTATTCATTCTTGAACTCAAACAAAGTTTTCCGTTTACTTTTCAGCAGCGATTTGTTAAGAAATGCTTCAATGTTTGTCTGTGCCTTTAGCTCGATGCGCATACCCTCGCCTAATCTTTATAGAGGACCTCATAGATTTTTGCTGCTGTTGTTGTTGTTGATGTACCCGATGTAATGTTTGAAAATGGAAATGAAAATGAAAACAAAAAGCAGTATTTAGGTGGCGCAGCTACTTAACTGCAGTTTAACCGCAGGCACTTCACATACTAAATTCTTTTATTATTACAAGCTTTTATTTAACTTCACTTGTTTGTACCTTTGTTCGTTTGTTCGTTTGTTCGTTTGTTCGTTTGTTAGTATGTCGGGCACAAAAATATCAAATTTAACATACTTCCTTATTTCCGATCGAGTTGAAACTTGGAACACATATAGTATTCGATGTGGCACATATAAAAATAAATTTTAAAGTTCGAATTTTGGCCGATAGGGGGCGCTAAAACTATTTTTAGACCGTGTGAGATCTGTTCTTTACCTAGAATGTTGAAATTTAGAATATGTATAGTTTTAGACACGGGGAAAAATATGGCAAACTCAGAACTTTGAATTTTGTCCGCTAGGGGGCGCATTTGCTATTAATGGACCCTCTAAAGTGCGTTCTTCACCTAGAAAATTGAAATTTAAAACATGTATAGTATTGGCAACGGGTAAAAATTTGGCAAACTTAGAACTTCGAATTTTCTCCGCTAGAGGTCACATTAATTATTAATGGACCCTCTGAAATGTGATCTTCACCTAGTAAGATCAAATGCTTTTAATATAATAAATAAAACTGCTCATCCGATTTTCTTGAAATTTTTACCACAGATGCGGTATGATTTGGAAGGAATGATAGGATATATATGGGCGGTATTGGACAAATAGGCGTGGCACCTCCCATACAACCTAAACTTTCAATATGATATAACTCGGCACTTTCATCAGCTACGAACATGAAACAAAAAACTCAAATACAAAAAAAAAAAATGAAAAGTAAAAACACAAAATCAAAAGCACAAAGCAAAAGCAAAAATACAAAAAATAAGAAATAAAATCAATAATAAATAAAATCAATAACATAAAACTAAAAACCAAACTAAAGGAAAAACAAAAAAAAGGAAAGATAAAGAAAAACGAACTCACCACACTAAAACTCACCACACTAAAACTCACCACAATAAAATTCACCACACTAAAATTAATCACACTAAAATTCATCACACTAAAATTCACCACAATAAAACTCCCCATATTATAACTCACCACACTAAAACTCACAACACTATAACTCACCACACTGAAATTCACTACACTAAAATTCACCACAATAAAATGTACAACATAAAAATTCACCTCACTAAAACTCTCCACAATAATATTCACCTCACTAAAACTCACCACACTAAAACTCACCACACTAATACTCACCACACTAAAACTCACCACACCAAAATTCACCACACCAAAATTCACCACACCTAAACTTACCACACCTAAACTCACCACATTAAAACTCACCACATTAAAACTTCTACTGGGAATAACTCTACGGTGAAGAATTCTACGGGAAAGCGTTCTATGGAGAAGAATTTTACGTCTGTATAGTATTGAAGACTGAAATATGTCATATTTATTTATATGTTATATATATTTACTTAGAGCTGTGATTTTCCATCGCTAGAGGACGTTAAGTACGAAATTTTATATCGCAGTAACCACTGAACAGATCTCTGTAAAACTTGGTGCAGTAATTCTTTCGAGCACGCAAATTAATGCAGTTCAGAAAGTAGTTCTAAATTTCATCGAGAGGGGGCGGTAAAGGCACAATTTTATATCTCGGTAACCATTGAACCGATCTATGCAAAACTTCATTAAGTGACTTCTTCTGGACCCCAATTTAACATATCGTCGTTGTAGAACGAAAAGTCACAAACTACATTTTTATGAATAATTTAAATTTCTAGTTTGTTGATTAATACTATATGCGGGCACCAAATATAACATACTCTAGAGTGTAGTTATAAATTATATCGATAG
This sequence comes from Dryomyza anilis, assembly GCA_951804985.1. Lineage (NCBI taxonomy): Eukaryota > Metazoa > Arthropoda > Insecta > Diptera > Dryomyzidae > Dryomyza > Dryomyza anilis. Next base: position 13,730,950 of record OX638134.1, on the reverse strand, counting down.
AGGGTGTTAAGATCAAAATTTTATATCTCGGTTATCACTTAACTGATCTCGACAATGCTTGGTACAGGAAATCGTTGTGGACATTTTCAAAGACTAGAAAGTAGTTCAAATTGCATCGAGAGAAGGTGTTAAGGGCAAAACTTATAACTCGGTAACCGCTGAACCGATCAATGCAAAATAATAACTCTAATGACCATATAACGACTAAAAAAGTAAAAATAAAAAAACTAATAAAAAAAAACTTTTTAAAAATCAAGCTTTTATAAAAATCTGTACTAAAAAATTAAAAATAAATTTACTATAAATATAAAATATATTTATAGTAGGTATGTATATTTATAATGAATACATGTTAAATATGAAATAAATTAAATTAAATCTTATTCAAATTATATTATTAAGATATACGTTTATAAGAAATAAATTTTAAAATTTACTAAGAGGTTTCCAAATATAAAAATAAAAGCGTGCGGCGAAAATATTATAAATTACCATCATATTACATTTGTGTATGTGTAGCTTAAATATGAATTTTAACTATCAAACTATATATATATATATATATCTTATACATCACAAACCTACAACTCTTTATATTTTAAATCTCGCAACCGCTTAGCACACTATAACTCTTCACAGCATAAGGCAAGATTGTATAGGATATATCACGTCCCGTTGTCCAGTTACACCCAGATTCTACACGACGATTATAATATAAAATATGAGCTTTTACTTCAATTTTCAAAACTATGTACTACTTTTATAAGTCGAGAGTTGTAGCATTTTAAAAGGTTTGCTTATTTGACAGGTGCCACAAACCTCTGTGAAATTACAACCCTTTATGGCAAGGAGAAATATCGTCGGTGGTACTGCAAAACCGTCTAACTGCATGTGAGAATTACGCCTAATTTTGATTTATAATCGGGTTTTTAATGATGTGTTGATCGGATAAATTAGAAATTAGGCATACTTAATTTGTATGAATTAAGTGCAAAATTGAGATTGAAAATAGTTTTGTTTCTTCTGTAAAATTCTTTTTGTAAAAGGTATTCGAAAATGTAGATAGACGGTTTTGCAATATCACCGACGATATAACGTTAATCTACATCATTTAGCCAAATTACATGAATTAAATTAAGTACATAAATAAATATTTCTAATTAAAAGTTAAGTTTTACCAGATTATCCTGAGGTAAAAACATAACATAGCTTCCGATATCAGCACTGTCTACAAAACTCATAGATTCTTCCATACAGATCTACCCCTTCTCCAAAATTATATTGAAAACTATTGCAAAGTTGAATTAAATTGCAAAGTTTATTAGTGCTAGAGTTGGACTGTAATATTCAATAATTTTGCCGCACGCTTTTATTTTTGTATTTGGAAACCTCTTAGTAAATTTTAAAATTTATTTCTTATAAACGTATATCTTAATAATATAATTTGAATAAGATTTAATTTAATTTATTTCATATTTAACATGTATTCATTATAAATATACATACCTACTATAAATATATTTTATATTTATAGTAAATTTATTTTTAATTTTTTAGTACAGATTTTTATAAAAGCTTGATTTTTAAAAAGTTTTTTTTTATTAGTTTTTTTTTTTTATTTCTCTGTACTTCTCTGTTTTCTGCTTTTTTTCTGCTTTTCTATAATGCGTTTTAGTTGAGTGTTTGCTAACATGTGCAAAATTAACACAAGGATTTGCAAAAGCCTGTCATGTTCGAGGGTAACGTAACGTAACCTAATACCAACTTAATACAAACACCTGCTGTAACCTCATGAATATGTAGTGAACTCTCAAAAAAAAGCAGATTTTTGTTAGTTATTGTTGAAAATCTTAAAAACTGCATCAAAATATATAGGAATTTTAGCTTTTAACAGGTTTTAAATTAAGCCAACTTTGAAAATATGAAATTCCAAAAGTAATAATCCCAAAAAAATAAACCCAAATTTGCATAACAAAGTGCTATAAATGCTACAACTAATGATTGTTTAATAATTTTATGACAACATAACTCTGGAAATGTTGCACAAAGGTCTTAAAGGTTTGACAAGTTTATAGTGTAACTTTGTCATGAAATGTCATTGGGTTTTGTTTGCTATATAGAGAGGTTTATTAGGTTTTTTTAGGTTTTTTAGGTTTTTTCTTTTTTTTTTTTCTTTTTTTTTCAATTTTTTAATTTTCCATGCCAGACATAATGACGTTGATAGCGTTGAGAGCATTTAAATCAGCGTTCGAATTCGATTAACAATATACTGCACGATCGGTTGTCTGTATTGTTTCCCACTCCCGTCTATCTCCCTGGCTTAAGGGCCAATTTTGATTATCGTACGTTTTGGATGCATATTGTAGCGCATGGCGTTTATAAAATATATGGTAAAATTATTGGTAAAATTTTTTAGACGTTTTTATTAACAAAATTGTATAGTTTTTTTTTTCTATACAACATAATAATTTGATTTCGTATTATTATGCAAATTTATACAGAGTTCACTTTGTAAAGTTTAGTTTAGCCGCAACGTTTGTTTTTTGATTTTTATATTTTCAACTGTGAGGTGTTTCTTGATATTGTAATTTAGACAGCTAGAAAAAAGAAAGTAGATTTTAATATAACACTTTTTGATTTTTAGCTAGATTATTATTAGATTAGATAATATTTGAATTTTGGGTATATTACTATTTTTATAGTTATGTCAAGTATTTAAGCTGAATTTATGATTTAGATGTTTGAATTTAATAACACCTATAGAAAGTATATAAATGTCAAATTCAGGTACTAATTATTAAATTATTTCCATGTCATTTCCACGTTCTGTTATAGGTTCAACGTGTAAGGTCCCAGATTTTAAATGATATGAATTAAACTTAGTTTAAACTAGCTATACTTTCGTGTATAATCAACACATGACAAATATATGAAATGTCATATTAACCGAATACTAATTCACTATTTTTCTGTAAAATTAATTTATATTCGGCCCTTTTGTTTAGTAACTATAGACGTTTTTGAATTGTGAAAAGTTTAAACAAAGTTGGGACGAGTTTAAACTTAGTCTAAGCTTATACAAATCTTATTTTCTTGTTTTGAAATGGTCAAATATATAGAAATTGTTGTTATTTAAAAATTACAAAAATTAAATTATAAATTTAAAAATATAAGTTTCTGATATAGTAAATCTTAAACGTGCTAAGTTTGTCGAATGAGATTATGTCGCATTTTTAACCCGGACTATATCGTTACTATCATGCCAAAGGGGTGTATGTGCAATTTTTTTGAATGTAGTTTATCCTCAAGTATGCTGTATCAAAATCGCGTGTCATTTTGTTGTATATTTTTAGCCACAAAAGATAAAATTTAAAAGGGCGAATTTGAAAAATTGAAAATCTTGTCATGCCAAAAGGGCGAATCTTTTCGTTTTTTTGCTATAACTCTTTAATGGTATAAGATAAAATCGTGCTGTAAAGGCATTTATTGTTTGTTTTCAAAGCACCTATCGATCTACATTGTTAATTAAAAATATATTTTTTTTAATTTCAGGTAACTGGCACAATATGTTACTCAAATGGTAAGTTTTTCATGGTTTTCTAATTCCTATTTACTATATTATTATTATTATTTAAACAATTTAACATATTCAATAATTTTGATAAAATGACAACAATATACAATTCAGACAACTCAAATACTACCGATATTAAAAACTACAAAGAAGAATACAAAACGATTGTGGAACGCTAAGTCACATGTGCTGGACTTAAAGTAGTTCGGGTGCGACTATGGAATACCCCACACTTTGGTGGTAATATTAATTTGGGAGGTTTAAATGAATATCTAAAATTTTTAATACATACATTTTAGAAACCTTTTATTGATCGATTTCGAGCGGACAAAGTCGGAATTTGTATCAAAAGCTGTTTATTTTCCACCCATACCGAAAATATACCGTGAATCTGCCTTCATATAGTATGGACACCTCCACGAGCCAAAATGTTTGCCATTTCTCAAAAATATTTCGGGCATGAAAACACACAGATATATGGTATATGTTTGGGGAAAAGGCAGAAAGTAGACAGCTTGTAAAACAAACTTCGCATTTTTATACCCTACACCTATGAGGTACAGGGTATATTAACTTTGTGCATATATTGTAACGCCCCTCAGGAGGCGTGTCCGGTATGGAAAAGTATATATATTCTTGATCAGCATCACTACCCGAGTCCGTTTAGGTATGTTCGTCTGTCTGTCTGTCCGTCTTGCTGTCCGAATACAGAATAACTTGAGAAATACTGATCAGAATGCGATGAAATTTCGACTCAATATATTTTAGCCAAAAGTAGGAACTGAGTTTGAAAATGAACCAAATCGGTCAACGGACACGCCCACCTCCCATACAAGTCACTTTTATATAACTCTTTCGGAACTAATAACTCGAAAAGTATTCAAGGTATAGTTATAAAATTTAAAAGGTATTGTTAGAATTCACCTATAAATATGAGGTCCATAAATGGGCGTGATCCGCCCACTTTTTTTTTCATTATTTCCCGGGTTTTCATAGTGGAAATTTGATCCGTAAATTATTAAAATCAAATCTATGAAATATTAGCCTTTCAAAATTTTAAATAAAGGCGTGGTCCGCCCAATTATATTTTTCATTTTTTTTTTAGTTGTTTATACTTTAATATAAATTTTTTAATTTATCGGGATATAAGACGTAAATTTCTGATTTATGAATAATATTCTGAGGGTGGGGAGGTTCAGCATAATTAAAAACTTTAAAATTAAGGTATGCAATTAAATATCCCACATTAATATCCCCACCAAAGGTGTAGGGTATTCCATAGTCGGGCCCGGCCAACTATAAAAATCCGCCCCCATGTGACCTAACTTTCCCAACTCGTTCTGTTTGAAATATGTCGATAAAATGTTTCTAAACTTTATCGACCCTACCAAACATTTTGTCTGTGGTCCCGAGGCAAAATTTTTGTAATTTTTCAGGAATTTTTTTTTTCGAACAAATTTTTTTTTTCGAAATTTTTATTTTTCGAATAAATTTTTTTTTTCGAAAAAAATTGTTAAAAAAAAAGTTTTTTTCGATACAATTTTTTTTCTATGTTTTTACTGTTATATTTTAAATAAAAAATTTACAACACTTTTTTTTGGAATTATTTTATAAAAAAAAAATTTGAAAAAATATTATGAACAAATTCATCAAATTCATTGTATTGAATATTCTGTTCATATATATTATGAATGCATTCATTAATATATCATTTAATGTACGGCGGTATCAGTATGTTGAATCTGGTAGTTGGTGAAAAATAATATTAATGAATAAATTCATCATATTGAAGAATTTTTTTTTCTGGTAATATAATCAAACACAGTACTGGCCAAACCAACACGATAATCATATGATAGGCACACAGTTCTTGCATCCCTGCGTCCGCCAACTGTAGGAGCTGCAAATAAATTTAGGAAATAGAGTCAATTAAGCATTTACTATCCGATTGTACACACCTCCAAATACATTTGGAACAGGTGCTTTGAAGTACTGGAAGAAATAGTAAAAAATCCAACTGAAAAACTGATAGGGTTCTTGAAAAGCCCAGGTTGGTTTCAAAGAATCGAATCGACAGTAGTTTAATACATAAAAATTACCACACAGATAAAAGGCAACTCTAGGCCCCTGAGTGTCTTTGACAAAAATCTCAGTAACACCCACTTATTAACATAACCTTGCCTGTTAAAAATATGTTTCTAAACTGCTTAAACGCTGACTAATATTTAGTCTGGGGCTTCCCACTAACTTCATTTGAGAAAATAGCCTGTATGAAAAGGTACACCCAGAAAAAAATTCCCTCAAATCCCATTAAAATTGGTCAATAGAACAATTATTGATTTAATAGTATACAAATGTTCATATAAACTCAATGGCAATGTCATGGTATTTTCTAGTATTTAAAGGTACTTTCCGATTAAAATAATAATTTATCCTGTTGAATATTTTTAATAGTAAAAAACTGTTATTTATATAGTATTTTTTCTGGGTGTAATATTAAAGGTAATAAACTATTACAAACATTAGTTAAAGTTTATTGGTTTATGTTTCTTGTCAACTAAGATCACAGAATCCTAAAAATCTTCACTGTTCTTATATTATATAAGTTTTTAAACAACAATAAACTCGATTTCTACAATTTTAAAATGCAAATAAATTTTAGAAAAACTGCATTGCATGGCTTTTTTATATTTTGATATACACACAGAAAAATCCACTTTTGGCAAGCGGTTGAAAGAACGAAAAAGTCAGTTGTAAGTACCGACTGCATTCGCTTAGCACGAATTTTCTACGAATTTGTTGGCGGAACTGCTATATTCGGTTGGCGCTTGAAATTTTAGCACTTCAAATGGTGCTAAACTATTAAAAATTGATTGTAGTCGAAACTACAATACTTTTTATAAGAACCGATTAAGCGGTTGAGAGAACCGAATATGTGGTTGGTTGGGCAAAGAGTTGGTTGGCGCAAAAAATATCTATTCTCAGTGTACGTTTAGAATATATTGGGAATCGTTAGAGGGCCATGATCGGGTATTGATAATTGCCTTGTAATAACTCGATCAGTCACAAGACTATGTTAGTCTCGGCCCAAGAATACATTTTTACTTGGAAATCAATGTTGTACAGTGTTATAATAAAAAATAAAATAAAAACTAAGTAAATGTATTTTAATGTATTAAAAAAACTCAGACCCAAGACCCTAATTTGTGCCAACGCAAGTTGTTAACCACAAATGATAATAATAAATCTATAAAAACCAAAGTATAACATAAAATATGGTTGTCATTTATAGATCAATAGATCACTTAATTGTTTACGGATACATTTGTTGTTGTTGTGTTCGTTATTAATATTAATGTTTTTGTTGTTGTGACTCAACAATACCAGCTGCAAGCTGACCAACCAAAATATTTTTATTATACACTATATTAAAAAAAGTGGTAACAAATTAAACCATTTCTCAGTTTTTCCATCCATTTTTGGCAACACTGACACCGACTTTTTATGTGAATTTAATTCAAAATATAAAAATACCTACTAAATATTTGATGACAAATTTTGTTTATTGTATGCCTGAATCATTTTGAATTTTTATAGCGTATTTATTGTTATTTATGTGCATGTTTAACTAATCAAATTATTGGAATCTTACAAAGAAAATAAATTTCAAATTTAAATAAAAAATTTTAAGTTTAACAAAAGATGAACAGACAAAAAAATATTACAAAATTTATGGTGCATGTTTTTTTCATTTCAAGTACATAAAAATGTAAATTTGAACAATAAATATAGACGAATTTTGAAGATTTTTTGTGAGAAATTTATGCACACCGCTATAGATGACGAACATGTTTTCGATATGATAGTCGGTTTTTTTTACAATGTTTTAAGTTATTATATAAAAACCTTGAAGTGTAAAGTTTTAGAGGGCTAAAATAGAAATAAGAAATAAAAAAATTGTACACTCAGAAAATTGTTTACTGATGATTTATGAATAAGATATACATAAAACATATATTTTTCTAATTTAAGAGTTATATTCATAAATTATGCATAATATTAAAAAATATAAAGCTGAAATTACTATGAAACTTATACACGTTGCAAAAAAAAGAGCTCTCCCAAACATAATTTTGCAGGCATTACATATATCTTTGGAGCTTTATGCAAACAAAAGTATTATTTCATTTTCAAACATTACTATAATAACAGCCAAACATATTTTTGTTTTCGTTCAAACATATTTATGTTCAGAATGAATAATTTTCGGCGTTCTTGCAAACATATAAGGACTGCGTCGAATAAAATTGTCCGCTACAAAAATGAAAAAATCTAGAAATCTAGTAATCGATTTTTTTACAGAATAAAATATTTTATTTTGCAAATTATTTTTAGATTTTAAAAAAAATATAAAAAAACCAGAAATTAATATTTTTTAATAAAAAGTTTTAATTTTTCCGGAACCCCTTCCATTAATGTTGCAATGGTAGTGTCCGACACCCTCACAGCTGCTGAAGACCACTTTCTTTTAAAGTCTTGAAGGTCTTTGGCCACTTTTTTTGTTGTCTTCATCTCCCTTTTTACTAAAGCCCAGATCTCTCAATCGGCCTGAGTTCTGGACAGTTTGGTGGATTGGCTTCTCTAGGCACTAAAATCACTGCATTTTGTTGGATCCACTCAAAGGCCGTTTTGCTGTAGTGACATGCAGCGAGGTCAGGCCAAAAAAATGTGGACACTTCATGTTGGCGTAAAAATGGAAGCAATCACTTTTGTAAGCATTCCTTCACATATATTTCGCTATTAATTGTACCCTATGTCACGAATGAGCTGCTCCTTTTTCCACAACTGCAAATTGCCTGCCAAAAAGGAATTTCTTTGGGAATTTTGTCATTTTTTTTTATATGAATTTTTCAGCGACATTTCCTCGAGAATCGGCTGTATAAAATTCCTACCCAGGTAGCTGAGAAAAGTCCGCTAAAACATAAGTTTCGTCGTCCATTAAGCAGCAATCGAATTTTTTAAAAAAATCTTGGTTCAGCTTTTTAGCTCGTGGTTTTGCGGTTTCATTCTTGACGGCATTTCTATCCGGAACTTTTTGGACCTTGTACGTCTTCAGCCCAGCTTCTTTCTTAGTCCTGCGCACGAACGATTCTGAGCAATCCGCCTTTCTCGCCAATTTCCTTCCGGATATGCTTGGATCTTTCTTTAAAATATTCACAGCCTTCTTCGACTTTTCACGATCATGTGGGCATTTTTTTTACCAGAACCTTTCTTCCGATCAATACTCCTTAAAGCGGTTGATAACGCGAGAAATGGTATTAGGGTTAGCCCCTACTTTCTTGGCAATTTTTTTAAAAGACCAACTATGTTGTTTTTGCAAAATTTTAATTATATTTTCTCGCACTTCCACTTGCCATTTTCGCGTTAAATAAATTTTGTATTGACTATAACTGACACAAATTATTTTCTGCCATTTAATTCAGAGCTTCTATGATCAATTTTTTTTAATTTGAATCTTGCAATAGCACATTATGGGAAGATATGTAACGGACAATTTTATTCGACGCAGTCCTTATATGTTTGAATGTGAAAAACATTTTATTTACATGTAAACATATTTATGTTTACATTTAATTTAAACGTAAAAATAGTAAATTTAGTGCCAATATATTCGTTACACAATATTCGTTTTTTCCCTTTTTTTAAATTAAATTTTTTTTTTATTTATATATTCTCTAATTATACACCTAAACTTTTATTTTTTTTATTACACTTATTTTATTTATACTTAATAATTTGATTTCCATCTATTGTTCCTATTTTGAGTTCAGTGATTTACGGATAAATTAGATATTTCACAAGCAGCCACTATCTGGTATAAACAAGTAATTGGCGGTACTTATACCAATTCTTCCACCAAAAGGAACTTTTGAATTATATGAAAAAGTATTAATGTGAGTGTTACTGAGTGCTAAAAGTAGGCAGCGTTCTTATTTAATTGTGATATCGTTATGCCAAACATACATATAATCAAAATAATGCTTTTTAGATTCGTTGTCACCCAGTAACAATCACGAATAACCAAATACATATAGTTCAAAGAACCTTTTATTGACGTTGGGTGTGTTTAATAGCGGAAATATCAAACATATATATATTAAAATCTGATGAAAAATATATATATTTCTACAGAAATATTAATATAGTAAATTCATGTAACTCCGCGATTAAAGCAATTTATATTTAAATATCGTATAATAATATTCCAATCTGAACAAAATAATAATACAATTCACTTATAATAATGTAATTAGATATTACTTCCAATATTTATATGGTGATTTCGAATTACATTATAATTACATTCGAGCATATTCAAACAAATCTTTTCTATCCGTGTAGGATTGATATATTTTACCAATTTTATTATTATTCACAACAGGTGAAATTATGAATGTTTATTCATAACTTGTGTTTAATACTGCATATTAATTTTTTAAGTGTGCAAATCATGTCAGTTGTGAAAAATCACGTCCTAGCTGCAGTTTAAAGAACATATGAAATGAGTGAATAAAAGTGAAAAATGTGTCATTTAAAAATAAATGTGAAATTCAAGAGACAAATGTGATATGATTTTCCAATGCTTTTTTTAATGTTCAAATTTCTTTCTATTGTTCCTTTCCCATTGACGTATTATTTTTTTTTCAAATACGATACTTTTCACTTCATTCTGTATAATTAGAATTTGTTTTGGTATAGCTACAGCTATTTAGCACAATGTATTAAATTTTATATATAAATAATACATCATAAAATATGTTTAAGAATCTTTTCCAATTACTCATGACTTATGAATATCTTATACATAAACATGAGTAAGCTTACGCATGATTTTATTCTATTAATCATAATAATTGGTTTTTACTATAATCATATATTATGAATAATATTATGAATACATTTTGTTTGCAAAATTTATGCATATAATACATGATTTATAAGAACATTTCTCTCTGTGTAAAGAAAGTTTGTCATATGGCAAATTTTGACATAGGCAGTTTTTTTAGTTGGTCTAATGATTAAAATAAGAATTACGAAAGTTAAAATAGATTATATATACTACACACATATGGGCATTTCCTGGGGTTTCGGACGGGACATTCTTACGCCTAAAACTTTAATATCTCGAAGGAAAATTGATGAAGTTACTTGATTTTTTTTATTGTACAAGTAGTTTTTAAATAGTACTAAATATATGCAAAAAGAGAATTTTCTATGGTAGCTCGAAAGATATATATTAAATAGTTGTCGCTCCGGACGGGATAAAAACGGAAGTGCATGTCGAGGCACATATGGAAATGCCAAAAATTCAGCAAATTTTGCGTACAAATTATTTTTTTGAATTAATTTTAAAAATTGCTGAAATCATGTGCTTTCTTTGTTTATTTACATTTTGTTCCTAAAGTTTATAGTTTTTTCATAATAAATCACAGAATAATTCCGAACGGGACAAAAAATTCCGTATTGAAATTATCAGCACGATTTTTATTTTAAAAATACTTTTTTCGTACAATATATTTTTTATATTATCTCTGAGAATAGCTGAGACAATTTACTATATTTTTGTTTATATACACTTTGTTCCTAAAGTTTACAGTTATTTGGTAAAAAATTGCAGAATAATTCAGGTCGTTTCGTATGGAAATTTGCACTACGATTTTATGCAAAAAATAATTATGTATATAACAATATTAATAATCATTATTACGAAATTAAAAGTGATGTACTATTGAAATTTTCAGATGTTTTTTAAGTTTAATAATTTTTTTTTTTTACTTTTTTTGAAATTTGGTACTCAAAGTTCCGGACGGGACAGATTTCAACTAGCTGTCAAAAATGTTATAGAATTACAAGGAAAATGATGTTAACATTTTTGGAAATGCCGCGGAAATTCTGCTTTAGAAACAGTGGATTCAACTCTTTAAAATATTGTTTCATTTTACTATGGTAATAATTGTATCTTTTTGGTCCCAGACGGAACATCGAAAACCCTTATACAAAAATCGAAAATTTTCCGTTATTTTAATTTGGATCATTATTTTTAAACTTTACAAATAATTACTAATGTTAACTGAAAAAACAGAAAATCATATTATGTATCTGTATGCCTTTAAAGTTAATTAATTTGGTTACCTCTTTCATATTTCATAGTAACGTAAATTTATGAGTATTTTTTTATACGTTACCGTTAACGGAATAGAAATTTCTTTACAGATATTTAGATTCAGATATTTAATATTCCAAATCCATCGTTATTTCAAAGATTTGAGCAGTTTGAATTGTTCGGTCGTGATTGACGTTTTTCTGGATATGTTTAAAGTAATCCAGAGATCCTCAGGGTTTACGAATCCTGAAAATAACTGTCACCATCGACCGGTGAAACCAATTTTTAATACTAGTCAGCGCAGAAGTATACGTAATCTAACTTTACAGTTTTATTGCTCTTGTCCTTCTAGTTTTTCTGTAATCGTGTTTTCAATAGACAAGCAGACGGACATCGTTAAATTGACATTGAAGGTGAAGCTAATTACCTCTGGGTGTAACAAACAGATAATCAAACGATTATCTGTAGTGTATAAAAACGTTGGAAAATTAAATTTATTCTTTGTTGCAGGCGACACTTTATTAGTCAACTTTTTATTTGTCAATTTATGTAATTAATTTGGTGTTAAAAACTGATTAGCACTTGCAGGCGTTATCAGCAAAATGACTGATTAGAGAATTACTCAAAAAATAAAATAAAAATGGTGAAAAAAAAACAGCAAAAACATCTGTTTACTTAGCAGAAACATGAAAAATGACGGCCACAAATGGTCACTTCACTCGTGCAAGTTTATCTTATTTGACGTTATCGAAATTTCGAAAATTTCAACCACACATTCAGGATGGTTTCTACAAACAAAGCGCACAAAAATAAACAAGGCATTAAGCGGGGACAATTAAAGGATCCAGGAGATTACTAGAGGGTCCCATGGTGCGGCAGACCATTAAACGGGGATGATCGTTAGCACACGCGGCGGCGGCACACAAACCACATATTCAAACCAGAATAAAAATTGAAATTCTAATTTATGACAATTGTTCGTGTGACATAGAAAGCAGGAAAAGAATAGAACAGGCGATAATTAATGAAGGACACCAAATTTTAGTTCAAAGCGCATAATATAGACCGGTATTAATAACGAACAAAAAAAAAGTCAATGTCTAATATGATCATTTTAGGTAATAAATTTAAGTAAGGTGTGTCCTACTTCAGTGATGTCATTCAATAATAAATCTTACAAATTTTACGTAAAATTAGATGAAAAGTAGAGCCGCGTTTTGTTGAAAGAACAGATGCCTCAAAAAAACATTTGTTAGGGGGTCAATATTTGTGGTCATTTGTTAAGGTTAAACCAGGGGCTTACGAGGTCTTTTATGATAAATATAGCATATTTTGACAAAACTTAAATGAGAACAGCAGACACTAACTACTCGAGAGATTTTTAAGAAAATGACACAAATACCAAAGAATATTGCAAAATATTTTATATAATTCCAAAACCAATATAAATCTGCCCTATTTAAATATAAACCGCATCACTTTAAGTGCAGTACTATTGAAAAATTTTGTATTTTAAACAAATATAAACCTTTATAAAAACAAAGTTGTTTTTATAAGGGTTCTACTTGTACTTTTAGTTTTACTTTAAATAAAAATCCTTCATAAACATTTATTCTTTCGAGGCGTTTATGCAACATATGTATTATGTCGGTGTCTGGAAAATTTGCCAACTACTATATAAAACCATAAACCAAATCCTACATTTGCCACAATCCTTCACAAACCCACGAAAAATTGTGAAAAGACACACTACACAATATGGCGCGATAATCGATATTGGTTTAGTACCTGCTTTTCGTGTGAAAGGATTAAAATAAAACCAAGTAGTGCTCGCAGAGTTCTTGAGAAATAATTTGTATAGTATGTGTTAATGAGCTGTTGAAAAAATATCATATAAAATTTGTTACTTGCTTGCTGTAACTAAAATTTTGTTCGATGACCTTGTATGCGGACATTTAATACTTTTATTACATGACATATAATGTGGGAAAAGGCGAAATAGGTTCTTAGTATGGATTAGCAGTGTGTAAAGTTCTGGGAAATACACATTGTAAGAGAGCTACAAAAATCAAGTAGTACCTCATTGGGAAATATTGTAATTATAGCATATTAAAGTATTAATCACTGAATTTGTAAAAGTATGCATTGTATTAGTGAACTTTGTATTTTGTAATATTATTTTATATTTTGAAAGATTATTTTAGGTTTTAATGCAATCTAAATTATAAATTTTAAAGTTGGATAAATTTAGAAACAGAACAGCTAAAGAGACCTCGGCATTTATGGAAAACCTTAATTTTAAATTTGAAACCCTCATTGTCGAAGCAGAAATTTTAATAATGTCCTTTTTTAATATTTCTGGAGGACGTTAAATAATTTTTAAAATTTGGGAGACCGTAAATGACTTCAATTTAGAAATGTATTCATGAAATGTGGATCATTTACTGATGAAGTCAAATTTTAATTGTGTTCTAAAATTAAAAATCTGATGAGGTATATGTAAATGGAACCCCCAAAACTGATACAGATCCCGTTTATTTTTTCGTATTAAATCTAAAATACACTCTTTAAAGATCGATAGATTAAAAAAAATATATAACAGCTAAGGAGACCTTGACATTCAAGGAACAAAATATTTATGGAAATGGAAACTGTATGGAGTAAAATTTGATCGTGCTTAGATACTAAAATTCTGAACAAGAATAAATGTATTCCCACAAATGTTTCTTATTATTTATGCAATCTGAAATGCAAATTTCGATGAGTGATAACTTAAAAAGCAGAACAGCTGTGAAAGTAGGGACATTTATGGAGCTGAATATGTACAGAACTCAACATTTATGGAATTGGAAACCTACATTTTGAAGACGGATCAATACAGAAGCAGATATGAGAATCAATATCTTTTTTATACCGCACACTAAAAGTCTCTTGAAGATTTTCTTTTTCTGTGTAAAGAAAAAAACAAGAAATAATCGATGGAAAGGCAGAATTGGTAGCCATGCATTTTTAAATATTTTTGAAATATATAATACATTTTTATTTTAAGACGTTAAATATTTTAAGATTTTGTAGACCAAAACAATTCCCATTTAGAATGCACAGAAAAAAAATTCTTCAATATGATGAATTTATTCATAAATATTATGAATTTTTTCACCAACTACCAGATTCATCATATTGATACCACCGTTCATTAAACAACATATTAATGAATGCATTCATTATATATATGAATATTCAATACAATGTATTTGAATTGTCATATTGATGAATTTGTTCATAATATTTAAAAAAAAAATATTCAATAATTCGAAAAAAAGTGTTGTAAAAATTTTATTTAAAAAATAACAGTAAAAAAATTAAAAAAAAATTATCAAAAAAACAAAAATTTCGGACAAAAAAAATTGTTCTAAAAAAAAAAATTGGTTCGAAAAAAAAATTGTTCAAAAAAGTTTTTTTTCTAAAAAAAATTTCTTCGAAAATTTTATATTCGAAACAAAAAAAAAATATTTATTTTACAAGCATTAAAAATTATCAAAAATTATAAAAAAAAAATGTTTCGGACAACAAAAATTTTTCCAAAAAAAAAAATTGGTTCGAAAAAAAATTGTTCAAAAAAGTTTTTTTTCGAAAAAAAATTTCTTCGAAAATTTTATTTTCGAAACAAAAAAAAATATATTTTTTCTTACATTTACAAAAAAAATATTTTTTTTTACATTTAAAAAAAAATATTTTTTTTTTTCAAAAATTTATTTTTTATAAATATAACTTTTTATTAATAAAAACAAAACATTTGCATGTCGCGCAAGCATTATATAAGAAATAACACACAAGAACTACTTGAGAATTGAGAAGTACGGCAAAACATGAACGAAAAAAAAATATGTTGACAGAAATTTGGTTTAATGAACAGCGTTCTTCAATATGATGAACATATATGTTGTATTATATATTTTGGTTCATTAATATGATGAAACGTATTCTTCACATACAGTTCATCATATTGAAGAACACTTTTCCGACAGTTACCAAGCTTTCTTCATATTTATGATAGCATTCATAACATTGATGGCGTTAGTCTTTAATATTATGAATGGTTCTTCAATACAAAGAATCATGGTTTGAAGAACGGAATTCATAAATATGATATACATTTTTTTTTCTGTGAACGTACAAATCATCTCATGTTTCCTAGAGACAATTTCTTTCCGAAATAATTTTTCCCATGATATTTAGTCCCAGTTGTAGCGAATATGATTTCTGTATAAACTATTCATATAGGAATTCTTTTACGAGGCGATCCTTCAACGAAGCATTTTCCCCAATAGTACACATAATACAGGTGTACTTCTCCGACAATTCTTCGCAGAGATAATGCTTCCAAGGACAAGTTTTCTCCAATAAAATGTTCACCGACACAATTCTTTCACGAACCATTTACTTCAAGACTATTTTTCCCCGGGGGCAATACATTTTCTATATAAACGAATGCATAGGAGTTCATACCCCAACAAATCTTCCCGGAGACAATTCTACCACGGACAATTTTTCCATTTTCCACAAGACTACTTTTTTGATACAGGAGTACTTCGCCGACAATTCTTCGCAGAGACAATTCTTCCAAGGACAGTTTTTCTCCAAGAAAATGTTCCCCGACACTATACAATTCTTTCACGAACCATTTACTCCAAGACTACTTTTTCTCCGGGGCTATACATTTTCCATATAAACGAATGCGAACTCCTATGCATTCGTTTATATATGGATCCGCCAACAAGTCTTCCCGGAGACATTTCTTCCATGGACAATTCTTTCATTTTCCCCAAGACGTTTTTTTTTGATACAGCAGTACTTCCCCGACAATACTTTGTAGAGACAATTCTTTCAAGGATAATTTTTCTCCAAGAACTCCGACAATTCGTTCACAAGACAATTCTTTCACGAACCATTTACAAGAAGATCATTATAAATAAACGATTGACATAGAAGTTTGATATATAAATTCTTGAAATAGAAATTATAGCGTCGGTGCGTTGGACTACAAGCCAAAAGTTTCCGGTTTCGATCCCATCAACTGTCAACATACAAATTGGAAATTGTATTTCTATACGACGCTAACTCTCGGCAGTCAATGGCAAATCAGAAAAGTCAAAAATTCTATATTAAAAGTAAAACATTCCATATATTCGAATTCGGCATTAAACTGTAGGTCCCATTACTTTGATTACAAATAACATTCTCAGCTCAATTGTTGAGAGAGCTCGGGCTAGGTTCTTCAGAACTGTAGCGCTAAACTATAATATATTATTTTAAAAGCAAAAATAGTGCACACTGCGAAATCTTCTATTGACATGAGGTTGTAAGAACGGAATAGTTAGTTTTAACAAACAACTAAATTTGTTTAAAACGAATTTTCAACAAATGCATTGACAAATTTGGCACATTCGGTTGGAACATGAAATATTATTATAGAAATTCTTTTAAAGCTGGACGAAATTGATTGTAGTCCCTTTACTTTTGTTTTGAGAACCGAATTTGCAGTTAAAAGAACCGAATAGCATGAATTTTGGCAAGAGTTTGAAAGAACGGAAAAGTTAGTTGTAACAAACAACATAATTTGGTTAGAACGAATTTTCATCAAGTCTTTTGATGGATTTGCCATATTCAGTTGGTGCTTGAAATATTACCATAGGAATTCTTTTAAAACTGTATGAAATTGGTAGAACTCCTTTTACTTTAGGCTTTCAGAAACGAATTTGAAGTTGAGAGTACCGAATATGTTTATTTAGCAAGAAGTTTGTTGATATACACTGTATTTACCAATTTCTTTTTTAATATTTGAGGAATTTGAAAGTGTAGATTAACCCTATTCGAGTACAGCCTTATATGAGTCATCTGTTAGACCTTTAAAGTCATAAAAGACATAGAAAAGATTTCTAACATCTGTGTTAATCAATCGTAAAAAAGAAATACAATCAAACTTTATGGCTTTTCAATTATATTGTTCTGTATTACATTAATCCAGGATACAGCTGTTTACAATACCAATAAAAAAGAATCTCAAAATCAAAAATATACCCAAAATACTCAATGCAATAAAATAATATAAATAAGGATCTTAAAGAATTTTTTCAATTAAAGCAGTTATTTTATCACAAATGTTTGCGCCTTTAAGATTACTTTGGCCACAACAAACACAAAACACCGATAAGATTATCAAATAATGAAGAAGAATTAAACGAAAACTGTGAAAAACAGCAGCAGTTTATGGTGCATTGAACCATGTTGCATCTGTTTACAGCAGGCCCCCGTTTGAAATCAACTTTTGTAACGCTGCAGACGCAGCTACTTTCAAAAATTCGGCTACTCTGACTGCTCTGAGTCACAATAAAGGGGGCAGCAAGACAAAAGTGACAAAAGCCATGTTGTGAACACAACACAGAAGGACGCAAGGACTACTATGCAGACCAAAAGGACTATAGTAGCAAACAAACCAATGAACCCGAGCAACAGCAGCAGCAAAGAACATGCCCTATATTTGTGTGCAAACATGTGACAATAAACGTACAAAAGCCAAAACAAGGATTAGCTGCAAGGACAAAGAACACCAGGGCAGCAGATAGACAGACGGACGTATGGACAGACAGACAGACGGACGGACAACAACAAAATACTACCGCGATCAGCATAATTTGTGGTGTCGGATTTTCGTTGTCAACCGTGAGATCAGCGTAGGATTCAAACACACATAGCCATTATGTTTAGAAAGGTTTTCAATTAAATGCGGCTGCATTCTTCCTGCTGCCTCGAAGGATGCGCAATAAAAATTTATGTTCATCAAAGAAAGGTAGTTTTGGTGAATTTTTATAAATTGACAAAAGCAATGAAAATTCCTTTGTGGCTGCTGCACAATAAACTAGACGTTATGACAGTTTTAATTTATGGTTCATAGAAGTCAATAAAACAAGGACAATGAAAACAATAATAAAAGGACAAATGTCGAGGTTAACTAAATGATTGTGCAGTGCAAGATGTTTGAGCGCATAGCTCGAAAAGGATCTTCAGAAAAACCAAAAAGCCATTAAGTCAACGAATACGTGGAAAATGAGTCTCATACATTTTGTTAAAACTAGCTATTTTTAGTTGATATTGGCCATTGATCGATGCTTAAAAGAAAGACTATTTTTTTACTATTTCTTACAGTTTGAAATTTCGTTTTTCGGTAAACAAAAACAGGATAATTACACATATAGGAACATTTTAATGAAAATTGAGACTATTTCATTTTCATGAAAAAAATGTACATACAAAATGTAAATTTTATATTTTCTCTTTATAACTAAATAAATTCTCTACAAAAACTTATATTTTTAAATTTTCTAGCGTTACCACAAAAGGAGTTAAAAATCCTTGAAGTAGTCACTAAAAGATATACTAAAAAAATTATGTGACTACTTTGACATGAAAAAGTCCGTATAAATGTACTAATGATGTGTCTTAAATATTGAGTTTATGATTCAAATGCATTCGTAAGACGCATAAAATTTAATTAAAATTAATTAAAAATTTTATCGTAATTTTATCGTGGTTTTATTTCAAATTTGGACCGTGAAATTTATAAAATTGTCTTGGCACAGACATGCTATTCACAAAGATGCTTTCAAAACTGCAATATTTTTTCCCCAAAATCTTGGATACGTTGTTATGCCTAAGAGGTATCGAAATTTCAACATTTTTACAAATGTGATTTTTTTTTTACCCATTTTGTAGAACTGTATCCCAGTGGGAAATGACATCAAGGGCATCAATGATGAATCGATGACATTGGAAAATTTGTCATTGATGAATATGTCTACAAATTGTCAAAGTTATTTCATATACATCACCTGATGAAATGTCTTCGATGTATCTATGAATGGCCTGTATGGAATAGTCAATGGCACGTCATGCATGAAGTGGTGCACATTTCAATGAAAACGTCAGGATTATTTTTCAGGGTGAAAATGCAGTTTAGTCATTGGTGGACCTGACCAGACATAGGTGAAGCATATAGGAATTATTTATGACATTTCCTACTGAGATCTTCGAAAGAAGTCGTCGGGAAATTAAAAAAGAATTGTAATGCCTAGCTCGATACCTTTAATAATTAATGCAAATTTCATTGAAATCGAAGAGGGTCAATTCCAACCCTTAGTCGATTTGGTATTGAATGGCTCTAATAACAAAAGTAATTTGTAGATTAATAAATGGACTTAAATTTAAAGGAATCTAGGTTAAAATAATTGCAGTGTAAAAGATTTTTAAAGAAAAATTGCAAAAGTTTCTTCTCTAGTTGAAATTGTTCTAGGATCATGCTTGGGACCTGATTACCTTTTATCGACCCTCGTAGACCCTAGTAGACATTTTTGTAGGGCCATGGTCATGAAGTGATCATTATTTGATCATTATTTGAGATGATCGGGATATGACGAGGCCCAAAATGTCCTTGTAACGCAGTGTCCTGATCATGTATTGACCTCAGGCCATGATCATGTACTGATCGGGCAATTCCCCATTTTAATATTTAGCCAACAATTACTTTGTCTGAGCCCGAGCGTAATAGGGTTTATCTCATTAATCTCGATCATTGCCTGATGCTAATTTCGTTATGAGGAACAAATAATGTAGCTATGATCGGGAACATTGACTGTTTATATAATGTAAACCCTGCTATGGTAAGCATGTTAAGGACATGCAAAGGCAATGATAATATTTTCTCTAATAGGGCTTACCCAACGAAAACCCTAACATTTCCCGATGGCGCATCGGGTAAATTTCTACTAGGGGAAAATGTACTAGGGTCATGATAGGACACTGATCATTAGATATTTTCCTTGTCAGCCTTTCTAACCAAAAATGATATTTTTGTTTTAATAAAAATAAAGCCACAGCAATCAGACAGGGTTATATCCAATGTGCTGTGGCCCAGTTCCCTGATTTTTAATGAAATTTCTTGGATTTATGATTAAATCTAAGAAGACTATTAGAAGATAAAGAGTGAAACTGATCCTCACGTCTGTGCCAAAGATCTGCCTCCTAATTCTACACACAGAATAGAGATTTGTTGCGCCAACCAACACTTTGTCCTACCACGTGTATTCGGTTCTCTCAACTGCTTAGTCGGTTGTTATTGTCAAAATGAAAAGAGTTGTAGTTTGTACTGTAACCAATTTCAAACTGTTTTAGTTCAATTTAATACAGATTTAGAACCATTAGGAGTGTGTATATTCTAATATTACATGTGTATAGGCTAATATGGCAGGTCCGCAGCAAATTTGTAAACCATTCGATTTAACCGAATGAAGTTAGTTGGTACAACTAAATCTGTATTTGACCTCGTTCAGTCATCTGCTCTTGTGTGCAGAAAAGAATAATTTTCTTTTAAAGGACCCCATCAGTCACATGACAGACATAAATCAAGTCATGATCTTAATAGGGACACTAATAGGGACATTTTCGTCTAGAAATAATGAGTTTAATAACTTCGATCTAAAAGACTAAATAGGCAAACTGATCGTGATTTAAAGATAAATTTAAAGAAACTTTGAAAAGAAAAGGAGGTTAATTCTGTAAATTAGGCTGAAGTTGAAAAATATAATCGATTTTGTAATAGATCGCAACGTAATGTATGATTTGAATGGGAGCAAAAGAAATTACTCTCTAATTATCAATATTTCTATTGTTATTAAGTAGTAACAGAAGTAAGTTGCAGATTTAAGAATTAACTTAATTTTTAAATGGATATCTATGTCAAAATGATCGCTCAGTAAAAAGTTTCAAAAACATATTGCTAAAGGTTCTTAATCAGTTTTAGAACAACGATCTAAAAAATCAAATGGTCAAACTTATCCCAATTTAATCAAAACTTAGAAGAAACTTTGAAGGAAAAGAAGATTAATTCTTGAATTAAATAAAATCCATACGCCGAAATAAAAATGCAAAGCCGATCTTAATAGATCGTTGCAGTTTTACGAAATAGCTTTTTTTAGAAATAGCTTAAGTCTGTAAGCATCGATCGAGCCAAAGGTCAAAGCGATCGCGCATTACAAATATCCAAAAACACACATTGCCACAAAAGATTCATAATGAGTATCAAAAAAGGCCATAAAATCAACAAATACGTGGAAAATAAGCGACTCTAATGAATGTTGTGAAAACTCGCAGGGCGCAAAAGAAAATTTATGGCCGATCTTGTTAATTTCCGCAGCATAAAATATGATCGCCACATAAAATATGAGCCCAAATATATACTAAATATAAATTTTTCTTTTTGATAAAACCAAAAAAAAAAAGTAGGTGTTGCCCACATGCTGCACGTGATCCTCCTACCGTGTGCGCTTGAGTGCTGGTGATGGTGCAAAGATGATCAGCAGTGCAATCGATCGATCGATTGCAACGTTTTTCAAAGGACACGCCGTGCGCGGCAGAAAACGCCTTTGGCGACAACGACAACGAACCCGCAGAAGAACAAACGGTGCGTCGTTGTACGCATCCTTGTTTCGGTTGTGCTGTTTAAACGTTGCATTCAGTGTGATCTTTCGAGGAATCGTTAAGGATGAAGCGGCATGCGGTGCAAGCGGTTATTTATGTGTGCGACTAACGATGCGACCGGCTACTTTTTTTGTATATTTTTTTTTTTAGTTTGTTCTTCATTTTTGGCAATGAGAAATTAAAAAATAAATTCGAAAATCAACAAACGATCGCATGGTATGCAAAATTTATGAGCTGCACACTAAAAACTTGCGTAAAATAAGCAAATAAATTAAAAGAGGATGCGAAATAATAAAAAATAAAAAAATATTGAAAAAACACAAATCATGCCAAGTTAACCCAAATAAATGTTGGCTTAAAAGCAAATTAAATGATCTGGCATATTCTGCATTTGTGTGTACTTTGAGGGTTTGTTGTTTGATCGCAGCACCTAAAACGCATTCGACCGCAAACTTGGAAATACCGCTCGTATCGCGAAAATCATACAACCGCGGGCTGTTTGTATGCAAAACAAAAACAAAAAAAAATTCGAAACATGTGTTTTGTTGGCAACAAAGCGCAGAACAAGTTAATAAGCAAACAGCATAAAAATGTTTTATGTTAAAATTCTTTTTCAAGCGATCGCACTTTGCGAATTTGCCAAAATAACACAAAAAAAATAATTTAATATGTTGGCTGTTAAATGGAACTTTAAATTAAAAATAACGTTAACAATAAAACAAATATAAAAATAAAACAAAGAAAAAGAAACAATTAAAATAGCTTTACAACTCAGTTAACCCATTAAAGGCTAAAGGGTAAAAAATACCCAAAAATGGGGCAATCTTAGTAAATCTTGTTAAAGCTAAGTAAAGCTACACCAAGAAAAAAATACTATATAAATAATAGTTTTTTACTATTAAAAATATTCAATAGGATAAATTATTATTTTAATAGGAAAATACCATTAAATACTAGAAATTACCATGACATTGCCATTGAGTTTATATGAAAATTTATATTTTTTGTATACTATTAAATCAATAATTGTTCTATTGACCAATTTTGATGGGATTTGAGGGAATTTTTTTCTGAGTGTAGTGGGAGGATAGGACTACACAAATGGATTATATAGTAGATTATATATTATATAGTATGTTGCATCGGGAAACGGTCAAAAAAGTAGCGAGTCAAAAGTAAGAAAATTTTAAACTTCGAAAAAATTGTATAAAAATGGCGTTGCAAAGTTAGAGGAATGGAAAATCAGATATATCTTTTGTTGCCTAACAACCTAAGTTATTCTATATTTTATCCATCTATCTCTATATAACCTAACCTAACGCATTGGATAGTAGCGTCGGTAAAGGTCCCATGTTGAAGTCTGTACTGGGGCTAACAACATCTTTTCATAGAAACATTTTTCTATAGCGCGCTTCCTCTCGCTAGTAAATGACAAACCTACGAGAGTAAAACTTTGCCTATGATAAGCTCTTATCCACCGTTCGGATTCGGGAATAAACTATAGGTCCCACCACTTTGAGTATAAATATAACACGCACAGCTCAAAGTGTTGAGAGAGCTCGGCCTAAGTTCTTCAGAACTGTAGCGCCAAACTAGAGCCAGAAGAAGAAGAAGAATACGACTACTTAAAGAGAATTTTGAGAACATATAGCATCTTGCTTTGGGGACGAAGTCAAAAGTAGCGCATCAAAAGTAATATAATGTAAAATATCATACAAAATGCATGGACAAGGCTCTGGAAATTTGGAGTAGTAGAAAATCAGATACACCTTTTTGCTGCCTAATAACTTTAGATGTCCTCTATCTGACATACAAATATTTGACTTGGTGACACCATTTAATAGCTATAATGTCTAGAATTAACCTAAAAATCGAGCAATCTTAGAAGTAAGCTACAGCCAGTTATTGAAATAATCTAGACCAAGATATCGCAAATTGGGTTTCATAACCGGATAGAGGAAGTATATAACTACTGAAAGATCAATTTATCATATAGTACCTCGGGGAGGTGAGCAGCAGGTCACAAGTTCTAGAATAAAAAAAATTGAAAACATTCTATGGAAATGGCTCTAAAAAATTATGGAAGTGACAACTATTAAATCAATATTGGTGCCCAATAGCCTTAAAAGTCCTCTATTTTACATATAAATATTTAAATGGATGGTACCATTTTCGTAATCAACTATGTTAAATTTTACCCAAAAATGGAGAAATTGTAGACCAAAATATAGCAAGAGCCAGTTGAAGGTATCTGAAATTCATTTCAATAATCATGTTGAGATCATATAGTATCATGAAATGAGGATAAGGCCAAAACAAAGCGGGTCCAAAAATAGCAAATTATATTATACACCCAGAAAAAAAATCCCTCAAATCCCATTAAAATTGGTCAATAGGACAATTATTGATTTAATAATATGCAAAAAATAAAAATTTTCATATGAACTCAATGGCAACGTCATGGTATTTTCTAGTATTTAATGGTATTTTCCGATTAAAATAATAATTTATACTATTGAATATTTTTAATAGTAAAAAACTATTATTTATATAGTATTTTTTTCTGGGTGTATAAGAAAAGATTTGGCTCTTGAAAATTGGGAACATTTATAATCGAAAATCCCTCTTAGTGTCTAATATTCCAAAATGTCGTCTATTATACATATATAAATATTTACATGGGTGGGATCTTTTATTTGATCTACTAGGTTGAATAATACACAGAAATAGACCAATATTAGACAAAATCAAGCTAGAATTAGGTAAGGGGTATCGCAAATTGGTTTTTATAGACAGGTAAAATAAGTATAGAACTACTAAAAGATAATTGTATCATCCTGGGGGAGTTGTTACCGCTAAGTAAGACAAATTTACAAAGTCGGTAGAATTTCATGGACATGGTTCTAAAAAATTGGAGTATTGAAAAATCGAAAATTAATTTTTGTTTCTAATAGTCTTAGATTTCATCATCTGTCTTATAAACAAATATTCATTTAATTGGGACCAAAAAGTTCATACTGGTTAGAAGAATACCAGGTGGTGGTAACTCATATTGGTTTTCATGGAAAGGTAGAGCATTGTACTACTCAAAAACAATTTATCATACTAAGTATATTAGTATCATTCATTGAAAAGGATTTCAAAAGCATCGAGCTAAGAAAAAACTAATTTAGAAAGCCGTAAGAACTCCAAAATCTGGAAATTAGGGAAGTAATCGGCAATTCCTTTTTGTTTCTAATAGTCTTAGGTGCGATCTAAAAGATTCCTTTTCCTGCACTACTAAATAATACCCAAAAATGATGTTTAAAAGGCGACCAAATTTAGAAATTCTGAACATTATATCGAAATGGCTCTGGGACATTTCTCGATTGATAAACGTAATTCGCGCTTGGTAAAAGCTAAAATTCTTAAGTGTTCTCTATAGCCGCGGTAGCTCAGTGGTTAGTGCGTTGGACTGCGAGCCGAAAGGTCCCCGGTTCAAGCCTGGACTGGGGCGAACAACATCTTTTCATAGAAACATTTTTCTATACCGCGCTACCTCTCGTCAGTAAATGGCAAACCTACGAGAGTAAAAAATTGCCCATGAAAAGCTCTCACCGCCGTTCGGATTCGGCAATAAACTGTAGGTCCCACCACTTTGAGTACAAATATAACACGCACAGCTCAAAATGGTGCGAGAGCTCGGCCTAAGTTCTTATAGAGCTGTAGTGCCAAACTATTATTATTATTCTCTATTTTCCTAAGTGCTCTACTACGTAGAATAATATCTAAAAATATTAAAATTAGTTTGACAGGCAAATTACAGAACAGGATGAATACTCAAAGATAATTATGGGACTGGAAGTTTAGGTATACATAAAAATTGCATCGAAATAGGTCTGGGAAATGGGGGATGTGTAAAATCGCTCTTATACTCCCCGAAACAAAACTTCTGGCATTTTTCAGGAATATTTTCTGCATTTTTCCGGCAAACACACAGATAAATGGAATATTTTAGCAAGTGTATAGCAGATTGTAAAATATTATGGGGCATATTTTGGCAACGGGCATAAAACAGACAGCCTGTGATACAAACTCCGACTTTGTCTGCTTGAACAATGTCGAATAAATGTTTCTAAGCTGCCTTCTAAGCTGCCACTGCCAAACAATTTGTTTGGGACCACTTTCTGTATTTTGAAAGGAAAATTTGTCAAAAATATGACGTCAACATTTCGTCACACAAATTTAGCTTGACTTTTAAAATTTTGAAATTTATTTAAAATTTCATCCAATAGTCTTTCGTTTCCAAATACAGAAATAGGCACTTAGTGTCTACTTAATATTCCTGAGTCTCCTACACAAAAATATATATTTAACCAAGTGGTACCATTTATCAAGTATGACTTCATGGTTTGGGTGTTTCTAAATTCACTTCGCTGTTCGAGTGTTCTAAACCATATGAAATTTTTTAAAGTAAAATTTTTTTCATGGGAATATTACATGGGAAATCATAAAATAAAGCACTATTATTCGAAAATTTGGTAGAAATAGTTGGCTATCATTGCAATCTTTTATATTTTGATACCATATAAATATAAATACCCTAAATACTGTCTCTGTGAAACTTATCCAAAATCCTACAAATAAATTGGAAGTCTTTAATGGGTTAAAAAAAAAAATAAATTAAAACAATTAAAAAAAACCTAAAAAAAACTGAAAAATTTCGAAATATGCAAATCAATACAAATTAATTTTAATTTGTTTGTTCTCTGCCATAAAATTGTGTTCTTTTCTGCATAAAAATGCCACAAAATTGAAAAAAAAAAATTCAATTTACATGCCATACACAAAACAGCAAATTAATTATGTGAAAAATGTATATTAAACAATTTTAATGCCAAATGTTATAAACCCATTATCATCACATCGACCGCAATAACAACAAATGGCCGGAAGCCTTTTTTCTGCTTTTATTTATTTTGCCCACTTCAATATGATGAGAACTCAATCGAAAGTTCATTCGATCGATCGATCCATCCATCTAACAACCAACTATCCATTCAACTATCCAATGATTGTTCGCATATTTTGGCTTTGAAGTGCTGTGCCTCATTTGCTCGCATTGTGTATTTGCATATTTGATGCTGATTTATATTGTTCCCATCAAAATATATTCTAGAAACATTACATAGGGTACACTTGTAGATCCACCAACAAGTTTAGCGGATTAATTCAGCGGGATTAATATAAATAAATGGTATCAAGACTGATAATGCCATAAATAACATTGTTGCCAAATTCATTATTTACCACATATTCAAGTAGATCAGGAAGATTTAAGAGATTTTAAGATTACGTACACTTCAAATTGGAAAATGATTTTGAAAACAGGAAGACAGAAATTCTTGTTCATTTATATGACGTAAATATAATATTTTGTAATATTTAAATTCTACAGAATATGTTGCACATTGTTTATTTTGTACTCTAGAAATTGTGAAGTTAGATTTAGTTCATCTAATAACTTAAATCAAATAAAATATTTTCAACGACAATATTTTCGGAGAAGAATTCTTTCCAAAGACTGTGTTCTTGAGTCAACTTACACGGAGAAAAATCATGTATTCTCAAAATCAGAAATCATGTATTAAACTCATAAATTTTGTAAAATTTAAACATGATATCCAGCCAAGAATAAGTAATCATAATGATTTGGTTTTTATTCATAATATATGATTATAGTGATCAATTATTATGAGTAATTGAAAACAAAGATGCGTATGTTTACGGATGTTTTATGTATAATATATTCGTAAGTCATGAGTAATTGAAATATATTCTAGAATATGTTTTATGATTTATTATTCATAATTCATGATTAAAATGTCATACATTGTGGCAAATAGTCGTAGCCTGCATATGGAAAAATAAAACCAAATTATGCAGACAAAGTGAAAAATATCGCATTTGAAAAAGAACGAAACATTATGAATGCCAGAAACAGTTAATGAACAATGGAAAAATACAACACTTCAACTTATTTATCTGTTGTATTTCACATTTATGACTTATTTTTCACTTTATTCACACACTTAAGTGTTCTTCAACTGGCGTGAATTGCGCAATAAAAAATTAATATGCAATATGAAACACAAATGATGAATAACTATTCATAATTACGCCTGTTATGATGAATAATAAAATTTAAATATATGAATCCTACTTATAATTTATACATAGTGATTTACGGTTTTTTATGCATGAACTTTGTAATTTTTTTTAGTATTATACATAATTCATGAATATAACTCATAAATAACAAAATTAGTAAAACAAATGTTTTATGAACGTCTTATTCATAAAACTTCAGTAAACAATTTTGTTCGTGTATCGACAAAGGTTCCTATTCTCCTCGAGACAAAATATTTGTCATACACCCAGAAAAAAATTCCCTCAAATCCCATTAAAATTGGTCAATAGGACAATTATTGATTTAATAGTATACAAAAAATAAATCTTCTCATATAAACTCAATGGCAATGTCATGGTATTTTCTAGTATTTAATGGTATTTTCCGATTAAAATAATTTATCCTATTGACTATTTTTAATAGTGAAAAACTATTTTTTATATAGTATTTTTTTCTGGGTGTACAATTCAATAAATAATAAAAGTAATTCTCATGGTACGACGATAAAATTCTACAAATATCCATAAACTAGTGAAGAGCTAATGCAAAAACAAGAACCAGACACGGTAGTCTTGTTCTTGCATCGGAAATTCAATCTTATTATTGCAAAGACTGCAAAAACAAGAACGATTATTTTGATATGGCAAGCAAATGCAATAACAAGACAAGCAAATGCAAGAATAAGACAAGCAAATGCAAGAACAAGACATGGCAGTTTTGTCTTTGGTCTTGTATTTGATAAGTCCTTATAGATCTTGCTTTAGAAAGTCAATCTTCATGATAAAATAGTGATAATCAAATGCAAAAACAAGACATGGTAGTATTGTTCTTCCTTTTGTACTTGCAAGTTCTTACTGGTTCTTGTTCTTGCATTGGAAAATTGATTTTGTTCTTGCAATAAACTGTAAGATCAAGAGTATTGCATTTTTGCTTATCATTAATTAAAACTGTTTTACGCCTTACTTACTTCACCATTACCGAAAATATCTATCGGTTCTAATTCTTCTAGAGTCAATTCTCTCTTAGTCAGTTCTTCCATGACGATCTGTTGAACATCTCAGAATTAAGAATATGAAAATTGGTTATCTTTCTAAATTCCGCCAAAGCGATCTAAAATCTTGATTCTTCCCTCCACGAAAATAGGGTTTCGTGAGTTCTATCGAAACGAATCTTTCATAGCTAATTAGGTTCATGTACGAAAACTGGACCACCATTTCAATCAATGGTGGTTGGTTACCAAGAACAATTTGTCACCGAAATTTTTAACCCTAAATGTTAAATGAATATTTTCCTTGACCCGACCAGATATATGAATATCATGATCTGGCCATAATGATATCATGCCAAAGGGACGAATGTGCAATTTTTGATATTTGCGTTTTTTTACATTTTTGAATGTAGATTATCCTCAAGTAATCTGTGCCTAAATCACGTGTTATTTTGTTGAATATTTCTAGCCACAAAAGACAAAACCAAAAGGGCGAATTTGAAAAATTGAAAATCTTGTCATGCCAAAAGGGCGAATCATTTCGTTTTTTCGCCATAATTTTGTATTGGTATAAGATAAAATAGTGGTGTAAAGGCATTTATTATTTGTTTTCAAAGCACCTAACGAACTGCATCAGTATTTAAAAATATTTTGCCAAACATTCTTCCTGCAAATAACAAATGGCAAATTAATGTTTGACAAAATATTTTTAATAAATGATGCATATCGATAGGTGCTTTAAAAAAAACAATAATTGCCTTTACATCGATATTTTATCTTGTACCATTAAAGAGTTATAGCAAAAAAATGAAAAGATTCGCCCTTTTGGCATGACAAGATTTTCCATTTTTTTCAATTTCTTCGTTTTTTTGCTATAATTTTTATTGGTGCAAGATGAAATAGTGGTGTAAAGGTATTAATTGTTTGTTTTTAAAGCACCTATCGATTGGCATCATTATTTAAAAATATTTTGCCAAACATTTTTTCCTGCAAATAACAAATGGCAAATTAATGTTTGACAAAATATTTTTAATTAATTATGCAAATAGATAGGTGCTTTAAAAACAAACAATTAATGCCTCTACATTACTATTTTAGCTTGCGCTAATAAAAAGTTATAGCATAAAAAACAAAAATGTTTGCGTTTTGATCAGAATATAGCCTCACTAAATCCGTATTTATAATTTACTAGGTTATCCAAATCTAAATATATTTTATAGACCTTATAATAATTGACAAATAAACTAAAATAACAGAAAAAAATGAAAAAAATATAAATTTTTCTAATTTTTAAAGCACTTCAAACTTTAAAATTTGATTTCCCAACATTTTTAAAAATACACATACACAAATAAAGAATTTAAAATTTGTAAATTTGATATAGACTTTAGTATGATCTACATTTCATTTATGAAAATCTAGATAATCCCACCGGAAACACCAAATAATAAAAGCTCTTTTAACTTTTACACTATAAATTAGTTTGAAATTTGTAGAACTGTTTCGATCAATGAAATTATCAGCATAAACACATCTTTGTTGCACTCAAGAATATAGTTATATGTTTGCTACAATAAAGATTATCGTAAAGAATTCGCTGAATATGCCCGACAAAGACGTTTTATTAACAACCATCACGTGCTTCACATATTCAGAGCATGGAGAACAAAAAAAAATAGAACATTTTCGTAAAATATGTCTCAAAAATATAAAATGCAACGCATGCAACTCTCGAGTATTTTAGTCGAAATCAGATCTTGGTTTAAAACCTATTCGTGGTTATCTTATCAATAAATGCTGTGGCGGAACGTACTATGTACGCATGCGCAAAAGACGTGCGCGCATGACATTAAAAAGATGCATTAAAGAAATGTGACGATGACGACGATGAATGAAAGAAAGACATATCAGAAGAACTATAGGTAAATGTTGGGAGGAACTTTTAAGAATATAAAAATTGTGACAGTCATAAAAACAAATTTAAAGAAAAGATTTAAAGTGCATCAAAAGTACTTTAAATGTCTTTAAACTGTGTTTTGATATAGGATTTTTCTACTTTCTGGACAATTTGTGTTTCAATCTGCTAGAAACAACTTGTTTTTGGACAGTTTATCTTCAAAACCGTAAAATTGCAATATAAATTTAAATTTTAATAGTTAATTATTACATAATACCATGCATCTTTGGTAGAAATTTTATTAATTATTATAGACATAGGAATGACCCGATAAGATTTTACACAATGCAATACATATTTCACATTTTCTAATATAGAATAGGTTTTTAGAACAGCTCATGTTCTCTAATCTCGAATCTGAAGTCTGTTTTACACCACCACATCTGGGTTGGTCGCAAACTATGATTTAAATGAGTAAAAGTTAGTTGTAACAACCCAATTCATTCGGTTAAAAGCAAAGAGTATGTGTATTATCAAAAGGTCCATTAAACGTTACGAACCAAACATAAGATTTTTGATCGAAATTCCATACAAATTTCTGTCGAAAAGCTGATCTTTGGTGCAGCGTCGTCAAAACAAACGTCGACGGTTTCAGTTGAAATCTTTCTATAAAAACGAAATGGTTAAAACAAAATGTCTACAAATTGATTTATGGAACTGCCATATTCGATTAGCATTTGAAATATACACTCTCCAAAATGTATTAAAACTTGTCTAAATTGATTGTAGTACAAACTACACTCTTTTTAGTTTTGGTTATAAGAACCGACTTGGCAATTTAGAGTAGTCTTCATTATAAAACATTTATTTATATGTTTTATCATAAAGTTAAGAGAATTGTTTAATAAAATAGTAAATTTCATTCAGTTAAAGTGTTCCGTAGTCTTCTGTTACCGAGATAAATGCACAAACTTGGGGCGAACAGCTCACTGTAGACCTGCCATTGTCCATTTTGAATACCAGGATGCATAATTATATTAATAATATAAGTTCTGAGTTTCATTGATGTAACTCTTTTGGATTTTCTGTTATCGTAATTTCAACAGAAAGGTGGACAATGAAAAAGGGTCAAGCCAATGGCTATTTTCGCCCTTCCCATTTAGAAAATATGACGATACTCTGGCCCGCTTCTATTACTTAGGACTGACCATGTAATGATTGAACACACACAGAAAAAAAATGTACATCATATTGATGAATTCCGTTCTTCAAACCATGATTCATTGTATTGAAGAACCATTCATAATATTAATGACTAACGCCATCAATGTTATGAATGCTATCATAAATATGAAGAACGCTTGGTAACTGTCGAAAAAGTGTTCTTCAATATGATGATTGTATGTGAAGAATACGTTTCATCATATTAATGAACAAAAACATAAAATACAACATATATGTTCATCATATTGAAGAACGCTGTTCATTAAACCAAATTTCTACCAAAATATTTTTTTTTCGTTCATTTTTTGCCGTACTTCTTAGTTCTCACGTAGTTCTTGTATGTTATTTCTTATATAATGCTTGCTCGACATGCATAAATTAGTAAAATGTTTTATAATATATTTCTTATAATTACTACTTTTTATTAATAAAAAGTTATATTTATAAAAAATATATTTTAAAAAAATATATTTTTTTCGAACTAATTTTTTTTTGAACAAAAATTTTTTTTTTTGAACAATTTTTTTTTCGAAAAAATTTTTTTTTCGAACCAATTTTTTTTTTCGAACAATTTTTTTTTTGAACAAAAAATTTTATTTTGGAAAAATGTTTTTTCGGAACTATTTTTATAAAATTTTATCCTGTTATTTTTTAAATAAAACTTTTATTACAAACCCTTTTTTTTGATTTATTTTATAAAAAAAAAAATTTTTTTGAAAAAATATTATGAACAAATTCATCAATATGACAATTCAAATTCATTGTATTGTATATTTTGTTCATATATCTAATGAATGCATTCATTAATATGTCATTTAACGAACGGTGGTATCAATATGATGAAACTGGTAGTTGGTGAAAAAATTCATAATATTTATGAATAAATTCATCATATTGAAGAATTTTTTTTTCTGTGCATCAATGTTAATTAAATCGCAAGACTGGGTATAAATCCTAATCATACGATTGAATAAACCAGAGACTAAAACCATCTGGTTCCAAGATTTTTAAAATAGCGGTTCCGATACCGGTTGCAAAAAAAAAGATATATGATTCTGATTCATGTTCCACACTTTTTTTTTAATATCGGTTCCGATTCCGATTTCAAAAATCGAAACGATATTTGTTCCGATTCTTTGCTGTTCCTGACATGGACCAAAACCCTTTGGAATGTCGGTTCCGGTTCTGGTACCAAGATTTCAAAAAAGTGGTCCCGGATCCGTAACCGAGATCCGTAACCAGGACTGGATTTGGAATCGATTCCGGTTCCAAAAATAGAAACGGTTCCGATACCGGTACCAGTTCCGATTTGGGTTCTATGGGGTCCCTGGCATAAACAACCAACAGTTCACGCAAATATTCAAACAATTTTTATATCAATCGTGTCATTGCTCAATTTTACACATCATGGTTGGGCTATCATTCGATTGATATTTAATTTGTTCAAAAATTGTTTCAAGGCTAGAGCATTTATTCAATCTTATGATACAGTCTAAAGTATTGACCCAACATTAAAACCCAAACCTGACTCATATCTGAAATGTAGACATGGCAAATATGGGTTCAAAACAGCTGTAATAAAAACGTTGCAAGACTGTCGCAAATTATAAGTTACTGTTTTATTCCTAACTTATAACAAAGGGTTTTTCAATAAGAGCGCTACAAAAGTTTTTTTCAAGGGTTTTTCAACAAAAATGCTACAAAAGTAGAGCGACAGGGACAGCAAACGACGACATATTTCTTGCGCTCTTTTGACATTTCTCTTCAATAAGATTTGCCATTTCATGATGGAAAGATATACGAGCCAACAACGAGTTGAAATTATTAAAATTTACTACCGAAATTCGAATTCGTATATCTTTCCATCATGAAATGGCAAACCTTACTGAAGAGAAATGTGAAAAGAGTAGCAAGAAATATGGTGTCGTTTGCTGTCCCTGTCGCTTTACTTTTGTAGCGTCCCTGTTAAAAAATCCTTTAGGTTCAGGATTAGAAAATATATTTGAACCGCTAAGTCTCGGTAAAGTCTTGGTAGAATGTTTATTCATCAAGACATAGTAAATTAATCATGGGCTACTTTTTGGGAAAATAGCAGTCTTCAACTAGAGAATTTAATTCAGTTTAAAATTCTCCAGTTCAGTGATAGTTCTAAAGCTCTGTATTAGGGTTTATTCACCCCTTCCTATGACAACATCATGTTAAAGTTACCGGTTGGTTTCATATAGAAGGTACAGAACTAGGATCGATTCATAATGTTTTCCTGTATGGTTCTGTCGTAGATAAATCATCAGACAATCCGTGTTTCGTCTTAACATGTGTTTTTTTATTGCTTTCTTCGATCACTTGTGTAGCGGTAAATAGAAAACAACAACAAATACATGTCTTCTGCTGTGTTCAATTTTTGCATTTTGCAAATGAGACAACAAGCAAATGTGAATACAACAACACAACATCCTAGCACGCAATCGAGTTTTTCAAAAAAATATAAAAAAAAACAAAATTCGTGTGTGTTTTTGTACAACAAGATGTTTTATTTGTGGAGAGGGATGCCTGGGCATCTCTTAGAAAAATCAAAAACTTTAATAAATATATTAAAATGTGAGGAAGTTTTTAACAAGCTATTTTATCGGTGCTTTTGATGCTCTAAAAAGTCAAAAAATGGCATCGCACAATTTTTGTTCAGTTATTAATTTGGTATTTTTATTTGGATTATGCAATAGTCAAATTAAATTACAATTAAATTTATCTATTGATTTTTAATAACATATTAAAATTAGCATAAATTAAAAGTAAATTTAATAAATTTAGAAAAACAGAAAAATGTGACTAATTAAAGAAAAAGGTATAATTGAAAAATAGTCGCGTCTCCAAAAACGCCTCCACTACATATGGAACAGAACAAGAAGTCGGCCGCGTGAGTGCAAAAGCAGCAGCAACGTTAGCAGCTGTTGCAGCAACAGATGCGTGGCAACATTGCGGCGGGCAACAAGCAGCCAGCCGTTCGCCGCTCATTGCTTATGCCAGCCACATAGCAACATGGCTCAGAGGAGAACGCGATGCGGTTTCTCGCAAATGGACGCAGAAACGAGACGCGCGCGCGCGCTCTCGTTCTCGATAAGCGATCAACTACTCCATTTATGGCCATTAAGTTCAAAATGCTGCCGCGACAACCACCCCCTCCCGCGGCAGCAGTACTGAGCAGCTGCATTGGCTGCAACAAAAGCAGTAGCTACTGGCGCGCGGGCCGCCCGACTATCAGTGGCCTCGCATCTGAGACGCGTACAATTACGACAACACAGGCATGTGGAGGATGCCTTCTTCTTTTACTTCTGCTGCTGTTGCTGCGCATAGTTTCCCATCGCATGTGAACGCAACTTGTTGTTGTTATTTTTGCTGCCGCTGCGCTGCATCTATTTAACACGCGCATTTATTGGTCGTCTCTAAACAAAGTAGCGTCGACTTGCATTGAGTTTTTTTGTATTATTATTTCAAAATTTTTATTATTTTTTACAGCGAAGCCATTAAAAACGATTTGCATCTCTGGCTGCGTTGCTGTGCAGCTTTGCGTGCTGATGAGCTTTTAAAATAGCTAACGAAGGGCTTTAAAATTTTTAGTCTTCAAAGCGAAAAAAAAGCCAAAGAAAAAAAATTTACTGAAAATGCAGTTTTTAGAGGCCTTTGGCATTTTTGTGTCGCTAGTAGGCGACCGCCCATACGTTGCCCTGGAACAAGAAAAATCTCATTCAGATCATTATTGACTTTGGCGGTTTAGTACTTCACTTTAGTACAATATAATTATTTTACTGTTGATTTTTGTTTTTAATTGCAGTTTCTATTTTCTCACACAGATTCGAAATTTATTATACCCTACAGTACTCTCAACTGTTAAGTTGGTTCTTATAACCAACACTAAAAGGATTAGAGAATGGCTTATGTTTTTAGAACAGTATTAGAACAGTGTTAGAACAATTTGGTATGTGTCTGTGATACGATTTTGAAGTGCCAACCGAGCTTCAGCAAACAATTTGGAGACATTTTCATTTAACTAATTTAAGTTAAACTTTTTCGTTGTTTCAACTTCATGCAGTCTCTAATTTCTTAAACTTTTATCTAAAGTCCTAGTTTTAAATCAATTTTATTATATGAACACTTCACCGGGTAAATAACGTTCGAGAAATTCCATTCCTTTAAATCTTTTTAAATGAGTATTTATTGCACAAATCTGTTTCTTTGTACATCTTTTAAAGTTTTGCAAAGTAGAAGTGGTTTCGAAACAACAAAATGTTTAGACTTTTTCAGTATTTTTCGCTGGACCAATGATCTGTGATCCACCAACTTTTGTACAAATACCTCATATAACAATTCAATTTTCGGAAGAATTTAAAAATAAATGTCGCAACAATCCTGACGATCATTGCCATCACTGATATACACAAAAAATAACCTTCTTCATTTTATTCTTTAAGATAAGAACCTCTTCCTTTTAATACTTCTAGTATTTCATTTTTCTTTCAAGTGCCGCCACAACTTTGCTAACAATGCTGGCGCCTTAAGAGCCATAAAAACGCCTACTCCTTCTGCTACTAACTACCAAAAGAATCCTTACAGCTCCCACAATATGCCAACACGTTTTCATCGGCTATGGCAACTTCTTGGCAAATCAATTTGTTCCTCAAAAAACAATAAAGCATTTAACATGTTCAAACCTTGAAATTGGTTTGCAATAAAACTCTAACAAAACGGAAAAAAAGAGGAAAATGCATAACAAAGAGCAACAAATAAATGAAACGTTGGTTGTCCTTGCACAAACACAGCAGGATACAGGAATACAGTGTCACCTCAAAGGTTTGCCGCTCATTTGTTACGTATTTCGAAAATGTTTGTAGCATTTTTATTACTGTTGCCGTTTGTTTTCTTTTATTTTTTTATTTTCATTTTCCGCTAAAATTCTAAAATGTTTAACGCTTGTTAGAGCCGCATAAAATCGGCTGTTTTGAAAACTGAGATTGGTTACGCCACAAATTTGGTAGGTTGTGCAATGCTTAAAAATCAATTCGTTTCAGAAGATTGACAATTGAATTTATGGCGACGATGTGATGTGCAGAAGGTGCAATTTTCAAAAAAAAATGAAATGAAAAGATGAACAATTGAACAATTGAAACCTTACGCTATTTTTTAATGATTGAAAATATTACTTTTATATTTCATGTTTCTATTTGAATTTAGAAACAGCTGAAAAATTTAAAATTGCACTTTTAGTAAAAAAAATCAAATTTTTAGAGAAAATTAAAATTTTTAGTAAAAAATTAAATTTTTAGTGAAAAATTGAATATTTAGTGAAAATTTAAATTTTTAGTGAAAATTTAAATTTTTAGTGAAAATTTAAATTTTTAGTGAAATTTTGAATTTTTAGTGAATATTTGAATTTTTAGTGAACATTTGAATTTTTAGTGAACATTTAAATTTTTAATGAAAATTTAAATTTTTAGTGAAAATTTAAATTTTTAGTGAAAATTTAAATTTTTAGTGAAAATTTGAATTTTTAGTGAATATTTGAATTTTTAGTGAACATTTGAATTTTTAGTGAACATTTAAATTTTTAATGAAAATTTAAATTTTTAGTGAAAATTTGAAATTTTAGTGAAAATTTTAATTTTTTAGTGAAAATTTGAATTTTTAGTGAAAAACTGAATTTTTAGTGAAAAATTAAATTTTAGTGAAAATTTGAATTTTTAGTTGATATTTGAATTTTTAGTGAAAAAATTGAATTTTAGTTAAGAATTTCATTTGTAGTGAAAAATTTAAGTTTTAGTGAAAATTTGAATTTTTAGTAAAAACAGAATTTTTGTGAATGTCAAAATTCCATTGTGAATTGTTTGAAATAAAGCAAAGACACAAACCGCCATTAGTACTCAGACAAAAACCGCCATGTCGAATTTTTTTTCGAGGATGCCTAAATGTATACACTGTACTAATAAATACAACAAGGAAATTTTAATAATTTAAATACATTTTTATATTAAAAATTCTTTATTTTGAAATAAATATAATTATTATATTTATAATTATCATAGCAAATTGTTGCACGCTTGAGTTGATGCAGTTTTTGCATTCTTTGCTTTTGGTTCTTTCTTCAATGCACATAAAATTCTTTAGTGACTTAAATGTAGCATCTTTAGAGAAATGTCGCTAATAAAGGGCTGCCTCTTAAACAGCTTTACGATCTGCCACTTTGAGCACGTTAAGACAATATAATAAAGTACCTAAACAAAAGAGGTCGTAAAACAAAAACAATTAAAATGAATCTAATTTAGAATTTTAATTGGCATCTTGAACTCCCTTTTGCCCTTTATTTTGGTAATTGTGGATTTTTGCTTATTTTAGAATTCACGTGAATGATCAACGAAATTTACCAAGAATGACATGTTATTTTATTGCCATACGCAGAAACTAAAATGCGAATATGTTATTTTGTTAATTTTTAATTTCCTTTACAAAAAAATTTATAGTCAAAAATTACATCATTTGTAAAATATGACTTCATACTAAATCGTGTAATTTCATTGTCGCATTCCTCCCACAAAGTCGTCCGTTTATTTTTATATTTTTTCGAACATTTTTGAAAAATGTATAGAAGTGATAACGACAGACAGATCGACTCAAAAAATTATAAAATATACTTTTTTTATCAATAATTTTATATAATATTTAAAAATCATTAGACTTCCGAAAATTTTAACTTTTAAATTAAGTATAGTATTAAATTTTAATTCATATTTTTTGCACATACGCAATAATTTGCACTTAAAAATTATTTTTAATAACAAACAACTCAACTACTTATTATCCACTTGAAAACATAATCCTCTGCCACAATTAAAATTGAACTTTGATCAATTTGAGCAGCACAAATTCTGGTTTAACTGCAATCTTAAATTACAAAGACTTCCCCCAAACTAAAGTAACGTCATCAAATTCCACATGATTTTAAATCATGCAATGCTGCTGACGTCAATAAGTGGTAGTAGTTGGATGTATTACAACAACAAAATGCAGTTTATAACCAAATTTATTCGATTGTAACATACTAAAAAAATCATTCATTTGTAACAACAAAAAAAACATACCTTGTTCAACACAACACTTTAATATTGTAGTGCTTGAGACAACGATTTTCAATGTCATGGTTCCTGTAAATAAGTCGACTCATGTGCAGTATGTCAAGTGCACGGACAGAGAAACCCAATAGAAAATTGCTAAACAACACTTAAAATAACTTCACTAATTACGTATTTAATAAACATGAAATGCTTCATACATAAAATTATATTTTATGGTACTCACAAACGCAAAATTAGACAACAGAATTTGGTTGTAAATTTATTTTCCGCACATAGAATAGGGATTTGTTGCGCCAACCCACTTATTCGGTTCTCTTAACTGCTTAGTCGGTTGTTATTGTCAAAACTAAAAGTATTGTAGTTAGTACTGTATCCAATGGTGTGTGTATAGACTATATATAGTACCGCCAACAATTTTGTAGACAATTCGATTGAACGGAATGAAGTTAGTTAGTACAACTAACATCTTCATTCTCCCCGTACTAAAGGAGAATTTTTATGTGTGTGGGTAAATAACATTGTTTGTACTAAACGTTTTTTCGTTTTGTTGTTACCTAAAAAAGTAAAAAAAAAACTATTTTTATTTTATATTTATTGTCGTCGTCCGCCTCTTCTAGGAATCCTTCAGCATACCCCATCAAATGATCCTATTAATATAATAAATCTGTTTGTTCGTTTGTACGTTTGTACGTTTGTACGTTTGTACGTTTGTACGTTTGTACGTTTGTCCGT
Source organism: Dryomyza anilis (assembly GCA_951804985.1). Classification (NCBI taxonomy): domain Eukaryota; kingdom Metazoa; phylum Arthropoda; class Insecta; order Diptera; family Dryomyzidae; genus Dryomyza; species Dryomyza anilis. The sequence continues at coordinate 13,690,548 of OX638134.1, read as the reverse complement.
TTGTACGTTTGTACGTTTGTTCCGCTTCTCCGTCTAAACGGCTGATCCGATTTCCTTGAAATTTTTACCACAGATGCGGTATGGTCTGGAAGGAATGATAGGCTATATATGGGCGGAATTGGACAAAGAGGCGTGGCACCTCCCATACAACCTAAACATTCAATACGATATAACTCGGCACTTTCACCAGCTACGAACATGAAACAAAAAACTCAAATACACAAAAAAATTTAAAAACAAAAAAACAAAAGCACAAAACAAAACAAAATCAAAAATACAAAAGCAAAAGCAATCACGTTTGTTCCGCTTCTCCGTCTAAACGGCTGATCCGATTTTCTTGAAATTTTTACCACAGATGCGGTATGGTCTCGAAGGAATGATAGGCTATATATGGGCGGGATTGGGCAAAGAGGCGTGGCACCTCCCATGCAACCTAAACACGATATAACTCGGCACTTTCACCAGCAACGAACATGAAACAAAAAACTCAAATACAAAAAAAAAAAAAATAAAAACAAAAAAGCAAAAGCACAACACAAAACAAAAGCAAAAATACAAAAACAAAACCAATCACATAAAACCACAATCCAAACTAAATGAAAAACAAAAAAAGGAAAGGAAAAGAAAAACAAACTCACCACACTAAAACTAACCAAACTAAAACTCACCACACTAAAATTCACCCTTAAATTAACCACACTAAAACCCACCACACTATAATTAACCACACTAAAACTCACCACACTAAAATTCACCACACTAAAACTCACCACACTAAAACTCACCACACTAAAACTCACCACTTAAAAACTCACCACACTAAAACTCACCACACTAAAACTCACCACACAAAAACTCACCACACTAAAACTCACCACACTAAAACTCACCACACTTAAACTCACCACACTTAAACTCACCACACTAAAACCCGCCACACTAAAATTTCACCACACTAAAACTCACCACACAAAAATTCACCACACTAAAACTCACCACACTAAAATTTCTCCACATTAAAACTCATCACACTAAAACTCACCACACTAAAACTCACTATACCCAAAAGTCGCCACACTCAAACTCACCGCACTAAAATTCACAACACTAAAACTCACCACATTTAAACTCACCATACCAAAACTCACCACACTAAAACTTACCACACTAAAACTCACCACAATTAAACTCACCACACTAAAACTCACCACACAAAAATTCAACACACTAAAATTGAACACACTAAAACTCACCACACTAAAATTTCACCACACTAAAACTCACCACACTAAAACTCACTACACTAAAATTTCACCACATTAAAATTCACCACTTTTAAACTCACCACATTAAAACTCACTACACTCAAATTTCGATACACTAAAACTTACCACACTAAAACTCACCGCACTAAAATTCACCACACTAAAACCCACCGCACTATAATTAACCACACTAAAACTCACCACCCTAAAATTCACTACACTAAAACTCACCACAATAAAATTCATCACATTAAAATTCATCACACTAAAACTCACCACAATAAAATTCACCACACTAAAACCCACCACACTATAATTGACCACACTAAAACTCACCACACTTAAAAACACCACACTTAAACTCACCACACTCAAATTCACCACACTAAAACTCACCACACTAAAACTCACCACACCAAAACTAACCACAATTAAACTCACCACTCCAAAATTCACCACATCTAAACTCACTACACCGAAACTTACTACATTAAAACCCACCACTCTAAAACTTCTACTGGGAAAAACTCTACGGGGAAGAATTCTACAGGAAAGAATTCTACCGGGAACAATTCTACCGGGATGAATTCTACGTTGAGAATTCTACGGGAAAGCGTTCTATGTGGATTTTACGGGAAGATTTCTACTGAGAATAATTCTGCGGAGAAGCGCAGTCTGAGAAAAAATTGTCTTTGAGAAAAGTTGTTTTGGCGGAGAATTATTTGGTTACCACATTTATAAAACGAATAAAAAAATTTCAACAGCTAAGCACGGGCCCCTCATATCAATAATAAAAAAATGTTTTTTATATTAATAAAATCGCTCCATATCTTTGAATTCAGAAAATCTTGGCACGAGTCGTGCACGGGTCCAGCTAGTATATAATAATGTATAATAGTTTGGCACTACAGTCCTATAAGAACTTAGGCCGAGCTCCTTCACCATTTTGAGCTGTGCGTGTTATATTTGTACTTAAAGTGGTGGGATCTACAGTTTATTGCCAAATCCGAACGGCGGGTGAGAGCTTTTCATAGGCAATGTTTTACTCTCGTAGGTTACCCTTTACTGCCGAGAGGTAGCGCGGTATAGAAAAACGCTTCTATGAAATGATGTTGTTAGCCCCAGTCCAGGCTTGAACCGGGGACCTTTCAGCTCGCAGTTCAACGAGCTAAACATCCATGAGCAATAAAAACATTTTCTCTGAAAAATAACGTGGAGATTATATACGAGCATTTCTTTCAATGTTACAGTTTGAATATAACAGTTTGAAAGTTTTGCTCACATAATCTTACAGTTTGATATTTTTACTCCTACATGTATGCAACAAACATTCTAAGTGATTTTAATACATTTTTAAGTTTATATTTCATCACCAGACTATTACGTTTAAGAAATCCATCAATGCAAAGTGTTGGTCGAGGAAAAGATTATAAGTTAAAGGATGGATAAAAGATGGAGCAGTGTCGATGGATGTTTGTTTTGAATTGGCCAATGTCGTAAAAAAACAGGTAGATGTTTCCACAAACGTATCGCGGGACTGAGAAATGAACATTATGTTTAATGCGTGGCTCTGTTGAGAAATACGAAGGGGTAGGTTAGGTACGATGCCCGAGTAGAATGAGAGAAAACACGACCTACTATATTAGATAATATTACAATTGGAAATAAAAGTTATTTGATTATGCATTCTAAGTTATTGACATTGATAAGTGGTTGAACAACGTAATTCTACTAATAAGTTTTTTTTTTTCATTTATTTATTTAATTAAAACTATTAATTTTAATTATTTACAAATCGCTAAAAGTTTGAGAATTAATTAAATAGTATTCCTCTTGAATTTTTCTACACCATGTTAATTATAGAACCTGTCATTATAACATTGCATTGTAATAATTAACATTAAAAATCATGTGCTTTTGAACGATCATTAATTATAGAGAAAAACGTGTATTGTTAAAAACGGATCATAAATAATTTTTAATTAAATGAATAAAGGAAAATAATGGGACTATTTAAAACTACACACATAATAGAAAATTGTTGCGCCAAAGAGTTGGTCAAAACTAACTAATTCTGTTCTCTCAATCGCTTAGTCGGTTCTCATAGTCAAAACTAAAAGTGTGGTAGTTTGGACTACAAGCAATATCGAACAGTTTTAGAAAAATTTAGAGTGTGTATAGGCTAATATTACAAGCGCCAACCGAATATTGCAGTTCCGTTAAAAAATATGTAGAAAATTCGTTTTAAACGAATGTAGTTGGTTGTTACAACTAACTTTTTCGTTCATCTTGTGTGTATTCTTTCGTACACACAGAAACAATATGAAAAGAGTTGTAGTTTGTACTGCAACCAATTTCTAACTGTTTTATAACAATTTAGTACAGATTTAGAACTATTGGGAGTGTGTATAGACTAATATTTCAAGTGTATAGATTAATATGGCAGTTCCGCCAGCAAATTTGGAAACCATTCAATTTAACCGAATGAAGTTAGTTGGTACAATTAGCATTTTCATTCTTCCAACCTCATGTCAAAAGAGGATTTTTCTGTGTGTATATTTTTGTATTTTCTACCATATGATTTACTAATTATAAAATTTATTCTAAAATATCATTGAGGAAATAAACTTTTTCCTTGCAAATTTACAATTTTTTTATGCACATAATACATATTTTTTGCGCCAACCAACTTCTTGCCCAACCAATTTATTCGGTACTTAGACCCAAAAGTAAAACGATTTTAAGTGCAGACTTCAACCAATTTTGAAGAGTTTTAGAATAATATGGAGTGCTTATATGCTAATATTTCATGCAGTTACATCAACCAATTTGTAGAAATAATGTTGCAACCGAATTAAGTTGGTTGTTACAATAAACTTTTTTCCAAAACTTTTCCCAAACGATGTATTATCTATGTGTGTTTTAAATTTAAGCTTTTTCCTACATAATGTTGTATAAATTAGTGGGTTAACATTACTTTTAATACATAAAACTGATACAGTGATTATTTTAATTGCCTTAATTAGCAGGTTAATTAAACAATTTTGATTTTTTGTTTTGTGAATTTTTTCCACTCAAATATTGTTAAATTATGTATTAATTATGTCACATAAAATTAAATTTCAAAAACTTGTTTTTATTTTATGAGTAATGCTTTCATTTTTTATAATTCCTTTTTTTATTTAACGCATTAATAAAGGTGTTGTTGATGCGTTTAATGACTGTAATTATGCTATCAACAGTTTAACATGAATATAAAAAAATAAAAAAATTAAAAAAAAGAACGGAAACGGAATAAGTAGTGTTTTTTTTTATATTTAATATAAAAATTATATAAAATGATTTGCATGTCGGGTTTTTTTTATTATTTTGCAAAATTTTATCTTTTGCAAGGTAAGTACTAAAATCAATGCTGTAATTCTTATATTACGTCAATATTTTCTAAATATTTATAAATATTTATAAACAACAGTAATGTTTAAAATAATTATTCAAACATAAAAATACCATTAATAAATTCAATACCATACATTTATTCAAGAATGCAAATAATTTGCGAAGATGTATACTTATAAAATATTTATCTATTAATCAAACGGCATTTAGAATTTCTAATAAATTATTAAAATTATTAATTGCCGCAGGGGTGACAATGAGATGAGACAATCGAACTGTCAGTGATGTAAAATTCAAGTTTCAAAATTTGTTTAAATTAAATAAAAATTTTCAAATTTGTTTAAATTTTGAATAAAATGAAAATATTGCCAATTTGAAGCTTACATATCACAGATTATATAAATGTATAAAAATAATGGTGCGTAACTACACACTTAAAAATCGTCTTTTGACATGAGGTTGGAAGAATGCAAAAGTTAGTTGTACCAACTAAGTTCATTCGGTTAAATCGAATGGTTTACAAATTTGCTGGTGGAACTGCCATATTAGCCTATACACATGCAATATTAGTCTACACACACTCCTAATGGTTCTAAATCTGTACTAAATTGTTCTAAAACAGTTTGAAATTGGTTGCAGAACAAACTACAATTCTTTTTATTTTGACAATAACAACCGTCTAAGCGGTTGAGAGAACCGAATAAATTGGTTGGCGCAACAAATCTCTGCTCTGTGTATATAAGCAAAATGAACCTAGAGTTTAAATTTAATAACAACGTCATTTTTGATAGTTTTCCTATGGAAATAAATGTTAAAAAGCTGAACATTACAAATAAACTCCAGTTTAAAATTGTCTATATTTACTCAACAATGTTTATAAAAATGTTTATATATAATCATAATGTTATTTGAAACTACCATATATATATATTAGGGATATCAGTAATAATTGAAATTTACTATACTTTTGTTTAAATTGTAATATCAATAATGATGTGTAAACATAATTATATTATGCAGTATAATCTGATTATTTTACCATAATTATGTTTCAATATTTGAATTGAAATAACAATATGTTTCTTTGGTCTTTACAGAACATGTTTGCTTTTGAATATATTAATGTTTCGGTTTAGACATAATTTGTTGGGATGTACACATCAGCATTATACAAAAACCATAAATCAGGAATGGATAAAACTGTTAAAAATTAACATATCTATTAATTTATTTGAAATCTAATACGATAATGCATATTTCTACTCCCTTTGAATCATATTTACTCCTATTCTTAATTGTATACTCCTTTTGCATCAAATCTACTCCATTTTGCAATATTTTCATTTCTACTGATTTTTACTCATTTCTACTCCCCAAAATATTCAAATATACTCTTTGCCCAACCAACTTATTCTGTTCTCTCAACGTCTTAGTCTGTTGTTATTATAAAAATAAGAGAGTTGTAGTTTGTACTGCAACCAATTTCAAACTGTTTTAGAACTTTTTAGTATAGATTTAAAACCATTAGGTGTGTGTACAGACTAATATTTCAAGTGCATAGGCTAATAAGGCAGTTTTGCCAGCAAATTTGTAAACCATTCGATTTAACCGAACGAAATTAGTTGGTACAACCTCATGCCAAAAGAGGATTTTTCTGTGTGTAGGGCCGATTTAGGTTAAGAATGTTCCATACAATGATTTGCACGTGTACTAAGCCCTGTTGAAAATGACTAAAATAAATTAAAAAAAAAAACTATATTTAAAATAAATCGTCGAATATTGAAATACTATTTTGAGGCACAACTGCACAAAGAACAAAGATTAGTTGTGCCAACCAACTCTTTGCCCAACCATCTTATTTTGTTCTCTTAACACCCTTAGTCGGTTCATATAGTCAAAACTAAAAGAGTTGAAGTTTACAACCTTTTTCGAACTGTTTTAAAACAATTTGGAGTGTGTATAGGCTAATATTTCAAGCGAAAATATTTAATATGCAAGATAAATGTAGACAAATCCGAAATTATATAAATTTTGTTTTTATTTAATTATATTTTCTATTAAGTTGTAAAGTTTTATGATTTTTTATATATTTAACATTTGGTTGGCATATGTTATTACAGCAAAAAACTAATGTTCATAACTTTAAAATTGTGACGATATATCGTACGTATCCCGTAAATATGCTATACGAACACAAAGTTGTTACAGGTTCTTATAACTACTTTAATGGGAATTTTACTGTAAAATTGCAATTTATATATAATTTATGGTACAAAGTATTATACAATAAAAATTAATTTTCTACATTGTCAATCAAATAAATAACTGTCGTTTTAAAAACTATTGATTATAATGTATACATTATTATTAACTACAAGCTATGACAGTTTTTATGTATTTAGAAATAATAAAATAAATTTTTACAGAAGAGCTTCATAAGTTTTTATTATAATTTTAAAATGAAAAAATTAAAATCTGTAGAAATGACAAAATATGGGGATTAAGTATTTGTTTCATTTATTGAAATTCTTTAAATTCTTGGTTAAAACATCTGATTTTCATATTAACTATAAACCTCCATTAGTTTCAAACAAATTGAAATTCAAACAGTTCTAAACTAATTGAAATTGTTCTAAATCTGTTCGAAATTGGTTGCAGTACAAACTGTCTTTTAGATTTAACTATTAGAACCAACTAAGCGATTATGAGAATCGAACAAGTTGGTTAACACAACAAATCTCTATTCTAAGTGCAAAAATCATGTACCTATAGATGTTGTTATCATAAATACATAAAAATCTACACACAGAAAAATTCACTTTTGATATGAGTTTGGAAGAATGTAAAAGTTAGTTGTACCAACTTACTTTATTCGGTTATATCGAATGGTTTACAAATTTGATGGCGGAACTGCCATATTAGCCTATATACTTGAAATATTAGTCTATACACACTCCTAATGGTTCTAAATCTGTACTAAATTAATCTAAAACAGTTCGAAATTGGTTGCAGTACAAACTACAACTCTTTTTATTTTGACAATTTCAACCGACTAAGCAGTTGAGAGAACCGAATAAGTTGGTTGAGCAAGGAGTTGGTTGGCGCAACAAATCTCTATTCTGTGTGTATATTCCGCATGAGGTTTAAAGAACGAAAATGTTAGTCGTAACAGCCAATTTCATTCGGTTTAAAAAATCCTATATTTAAAATTACGAAAATTAAATTCCATCCACACAAAGAATATTTTTTCTTTTGACTTGAGCTTAGAAGAATGAAAAGTTACTTGTACCAACTAACTTCATTCGGTTAAATCGAATTGTCTACAAATTTGTTGGCGGAACTGCCACATTGTCATATACACTTGATACACCTCCCAATGATTCTACGTCTGTATTAAATTGTTCTAAAACAGTTCGAAATAGGTTGCAGTACAAACTACAACTCATTAAGTTTTGACAATAACAACCAACTAAGCGGTTGAGAGACCAGAATAAGTTGATAGGGCAAAGAGTTGGTTGGCGCAACAAATCTCTACTCTGTGTGTACATATTTCGTTTTAACCGTATAAAGTTGTTGTTACAACTAAACTGTTCCGTTACTTAAACTTTATGCCAAAAGAGAATTTTTCTGTGTGTACAAAAATACAAACTATATTTTTAATAGTTTTAATTATTATTTATTAGCCCTAACCATGTAGAGTTATAAGTTTATACAACAATTTCAATTTCAGAGAAAATAATAAAAAACGTGTCTTTAATTTTACAAAATGTCACGTAAATATAACGTTGAAACTATTGTAGTTCTTTAATATGTATTTACAATTACTGGTAATTTATATAAATCATGCAATTAACACAACCCTTTATAATTATTGTATATTGTTTGTGTTTTTTTTTATACATGTAACTTTTTCTATTTATAAATTACCTTTAAGTATCACTAATTCTGAAAGTAATCAGAAACAGTTGAACAGAATGAAGACAAACATATTCCATAACCCTTGGTAGCATTTATAAAAGGCTAAAGAACTTTAAGCTCCTTCTTATTATATACACCAAACGGGTTTTTCTATTTTTAATAAAGACCTTTTTGTGGTTTTTTTTAAAGATTCTTCATGCGAAGCAATTTTCGATGTGTTGCAGATTAAATGGTATAAATACATAAATAGTTTCACATTTAGTAGGATAACATTTAAAAGGCTTTAAGAGACAGACTTTTAGCGTATATTTAAGAATCAGACTTAAGAGAGTACGATAAAACTATTAAATATATATTTAATGAGAATTTATAATTTATTAAATAAGACTTTAAAATATTATTTTGAGACTTTAAACAATAATATACAAATTATTAAAATATATTTGAGAAAAATGTATATACACACAGAAATATCCTCTTCTGGCATTAGGTTGGAAGAACGAAAATTTGTGTTGTAACAACCAAATTCATTCGTTATAAACGAATTTTATGCAAATTTTTTTGAAGATTATGTATTATTCGGTTGGCGCTTAAAATATTAGTCTATACACACTCCAAATTGTTCTAATATAGTACGAAATTGGTTGTCGTACAAACTAATTGACTTATTCGGTTCTCTTAAGTGCTTAGTCGGTTATTATTGTCAAAATGAAAAGAGTTGTAGTTTGTACTGCAACCAATTTCGAACTGTTTTAGAATAATTTAGTACTGATTTAGAACCATTAGTAGTAGGTAGAGACTTATATTTCAAGTGTATAGACTAAAAAGGCAGTTCCGTCAGAAAATTTGTAAACCATTCAATTTAACCGAATGAACTTAGTTGGTACAACTAACTTTTTTATACTCCAACCTCATGCCAAAAGAGGATTTTTCTGTGTGCATCTGTGTGTGTTGTGAAAATCAAAATTTTTAGTCTGGCTTTAGAATCGGGCTTTAGAGAATAATAAGAAATTAAAAAAACATATTTGGTGTAAAATTTATTAAAATGAAAATACTATAAAGTCAGGCAATAGGGTCAGACTTTAAAATCAAACTTTACAGTCAGATTTTAGAGTCAGTCGGCTTGATGTAATATTTGTTTTAAGACATACAATAATAATAAAAATAATTATATAATTCGCACCTATTAATTCGCTGTAATTTTTGACAAATAAAACATCTCCTTAACTTGATCTTCTCATCATTTATTTAAAACACAGCAAGCAGTACGCGTAACAATTAAGGAAAATCCCAACCCACAATCCGTACAGTAGCTCATAAAGTATTACGCATTCCGCACATGTTTTGTATATGATTAACATAAGTAACGAAAAGCATAATGCGAACAAATTGACGTTCGTCGGCGGGTCGCTTAAACGGAATACAGACTGACAAACGGCAGTTTATAGTTTATTATATGCATTAATTAATTTGGTAGCCGAACAGACACCGAATAGAAATATAATAAAAACAAAAAATAAAATTTATAAAAATAAATAAAAAAAATGAAATAACAAAAAAAAAATAAATAAAAAATATTAATTCAAAAATAAAATATAAAAATACCAAACAAAGATAAAATAAATATTATATAAGACAAGAAAATAGTAAAATAATATAAAAAATAAAAATAAATACAATAAAATTATTAAAAACTACATAAAAAGTTCTGAAAATAAAAATATTAAATTTTTCATATAAAATAAAATTATAAAAAATACAATAAGGACTGCGTCGAATAAAATTGTCCGTTACATATCTTCCCATAATGTGCTATTGCAAGATTCAAATTAAAAAAATTTGATCATAGTAGCTCTGAATTAAATGGCAGAAAATAATTTGTATCAGTTATAGTCAATACAAAATTTATTTAACGCGAAAATGGCAAACGAAATGGAAGTGCGAGAAAAAAATTTTGCTTTTAAAAAAATTGCCAAGGACGTAGGGGCTAACCCTAAGATCATTTCTCGCGTTATCAACCGCTTTAAGGAAGACCTGAGTATTGATCGGAAGAAAGGTTCTGGTAAAAAAAAGGCCCACATGTTCGTGAAAAGTCGGTTGTGAATATTTTAAAGAAAGATCCAAGCATATCCGGAAGAAAATTGGCGAGAAAGGCGGATTGCTCAGAATCTTTCGTGCGCAGGACTAAGGAAGAAGCTGGGCTGAAGACGTACAAGGTCCAAAAAGTTCCGGATAGAAATGCCGTCAAGAATGAAACCGCAAAACAACGAGCTAAAAAGCTGAACCAAGATTTTTTAAAAAATTCGATTGCTGCATAATGGACGACGAAACTTATGTTTTAGCGGACTTTTCTCAGCTACCTGGGCAGGAATTTTATACAGCCGATTCTCGAGGAAATGTCGTTGAAAATTTCAAATCAAAAAATGACAAAATTCCCAAAGAAATGCAGGCAATTTGCAGTTGTGGAAAAAGGAGCAGCTCATTCGTGACATCGGGTACAATTAATAGCGAAATATATGTGAAGGAATGCTTGCAAAAGAGATTGCTTCTATTTTTACGCCAACATGAAGTGTCCACATTTTTTTGGCCTGGCCTCGCTTCATGTCACTGCAGCAAAATGGCCCTAGAGTGGATCCAACAAAATGCAGTGATTTTGGTGCCTAGAGAAGCCAATCTACCAAACTGTGCAGAACTCAGGCCGATTGAGAGATACTGGGCTTTAGTAAAAAGGGAGATGAAAACAACTAAAAAAGTGGCCAAAGACGTTCAACACTTTAAAACAATATGGTCTTCAGCAGCTGTGAGGGTGTCGGACACTACCATTACAACATTAATGGAAGGGGTTCCGGAAAAATTAAAACTTTTCATTAAAAAATATTAATTTCTGGTTTTTTATATTTTTTTTAAATCTAAAAATAATTTGCAAAATAAAATATTTTATTCTATAAAAATTCGATTACTAGATTTCTAGATTTTTTCACTTTTGTGGCGGACAATTTTATTCGATGCAGTCCTTAAAATGAAATATAAATGAAATATGATTAAAATCTATATTAAATAAAATAAAATTAAATGAATTAAAATAAAATAAAATAAAATAAAATAAAATAAAATAAAATAAAGTAAAATAAAATGAAATAAAGCGAAATAATTAAAATTAAATAAAATAAAATTAAATAAAATAAAAAAGTAAAAGAAATAAAAACTGAAATAAAATGAAATAAAACGAAATAAAATTAAATAAAATGAAATCAAATAAAATCAAATAACATAAAATAAAGATCAATAAAATGAAATAAAGCGAAATAATTAAAATTAAATAACATAAAATTAAATAAAATAAAATAAAAAAGTAAAAGAAGTAAAAACTGAAATAAAATGCAATAAAATGAAAAAAAATTAAATAAAATTAATTGAAATAAATTGAAATAAAAATAAATTAAAATTAAATAAAATAAAATGAAATTAAATGCAATGAAACAAAATGAAACAAAATGAAATAAAATAAAATAAAATAAAATAAAATAAAATAAAATAAAATAAAATAAAACAAAATAAAATGAAATAAAATGAAATAAAATGAAATAAAATGAAATAAAATGAAATAAAATGAAATAAAATGAAATAAAATGTAATAAAATGAAATAAAATGAAATAAAATAAAATAAAATAAAATGAAATAAAATGAAATAAATTGAAATAAAAAAAAATAAATTAAATAAATGAAATTAAATTAAACATATGAAATATAATTAAATAATATAATATAAAATAAATTGAAATAATATAATATCATTTTATTTAATTTCATAAAATAAAATGATATAGAATAAAATAAAATTAAATGATTTAAATAGAATAGAATATAATAGAATAGAATGAAATAGAATTATATGAAATAAAATAGAATAAAGTGAAATAATATAAAATAAAAATAAAATAAAATAAAATAAAATTAAATAAAATAAAATTAAATAAAATGAAATGAAATAAAATTAAATGAAATGTAATGAAATAAAATAAAATAAATAAAATAGAATAAAATGAAAAAAAAAATAAAATAAAAAAAAATAAAAAATAATAATAATATATATATATATATATATATATATATATATATATATATATATATATATATATATATATATATATATATATATATATATATATATATATATATATATATATAAAAATAAAATATTAAATAACATTTAATCAAATAAAATAAAGTAAAATTAAATAAAATAAACTAAACTTTTAAAAATATAAAATGGAAAACATAATAACAAAGATTGTTTTGATAATAAAACCAAAAATCACATCAACAAATTAAAGAAACACTGAAATTCAGTAACATAAAATAAAATTAAGTAAAGATTATGTATAAATAAATTATACTAAAGTATAGTAAAGTGTGAAGTGTAAAGTGAACATAATAAAACCAAAATTTAAAAAAAAGAAAAAAATATTAAATGTTTTAAAAAAATAATAAAAATATAAAAAAATTAAAAATATACAAAAAAAAAAAGTGCCAAAAGTACATGGAAAAAAAACAGTCAAAAACTCAACCGATCAATAACCATAACAGATATCTTAACCACCACAATGTTCGAGTCATCAGCACATTATTATGTATACACGGTTCTTAATGCTTATCAGCAAATTAAACACCGGCAGCGAAATTTACAATAATAAAATATGTTGTTGCTATTATTGTTCTTGTTGTTGTTGCTGCTGCTGTCAACTGTCCGTTTAGCTGTCATACGAGTTCTTTTTAACGCTGTCAATTGCTTTGGCGCTCATGAAAGTGAATCCACTTGTTATCCGTGTAACGTCTCCCTCAGGCCACACTTCAGGAAACCGCTCAAAATAAATTCCCCTCCCCACCCAAAAATGTACCAACAGCAACACGTTGCTCTGCTGAATTTTTTTTTGATCATCTTTTTTTTCTATATTTAGTACTATGTTCATCAGAACATGCGACTGATTTGTTACTGGTGATGTTGTTGTTGTTGCTGTTGCTTTGTTATATCTTGTATTTGTTGCTTCTCTATAAAATAATCAGAATCAGAATTTGCAGTTCACAGTCGTTGTTGTGCAGGCGTTTGGTTACGTTACGTTTACGAATTATTTAGCGACGTCTCAAGTTTCATCTGTTACGCGTACCTGTGAAAAAAATAGAAATTAACTAAATGTTAAAATGTATAAAGTGATTAACTGTTAAAGTGTGTTTTTATTAGCAATATTTAAGAAAAATTAAAAGTTTAAGCGGTTTTTTAAACTTTAGAAAATCGTTGGTGTGCAAAAAAAAACAAAAGACTTAAGCAACGAACTTTAATTTGTGCAGTGTGTGTTATTAAAGGTGATTGTGATTTAATTGTGAAAAAAATTTTAAAATTACAATAAATATTAAAAATAGCAAAGGTTCTACTAAATTTTTAATATTTAATAAAAATAAAAAAATAAATCGTTTAGTTTTACAAAATAAAGGACATATTCAAAATTTTATTTATTCAAATGAAAAATCCAATAAATAAATAATAATAAAATAATAAAATAATAAAATAATAAAATAATAAAATAATAAAATAATAAAATAATAAAATAATAAAATAATAAAATAATAAAATAATAAAATAATAAAATAATAAAATAATAAAATAATAAAATAATAAAATAATAAAATAATAAAATAATAAAATAATAAAATAATAAAATAATAAAATAATAAAATAATAAAATAATAAAATAATAAAATAATAAAATAATAAAATAATAAAATAATAAAATAATAAAATAATAAAATAATAAAATAATAAAATAATAAAATAATAAAATAATAAAATAATAAAATAATAAAATAATAAAATAATAAAATAATAAAATAATAAAATAATAAAATAATAAAATAATAAAATAATAAAATAATAAAATAATAAAATAATAAAATAATAAAATAATAAAATAATAAAATAATAAAATAATAAAATAATAAAATAATAAAATAATAAAATAATAAAATAATAAAATAATAAAATAATAAAATAATAAAATAATAAAATAATAAAATAATAAAATAATAAAATAATAAAATAATAAAATAATAAAATAATAAAATAATAAAATAATAAAATAATAAAATAATAAAATAATAAAATAATAAAATAATAAAATAATAAAATAATAAAATAATAAAATAATAAAATAATAAAATAATAAAATAATAAAATAATAAAATAATAAAATAATAAAATAATAAAATAATAAAATAATAAAATAATAAAATAATAAAATAATAAAATAATAAAATAATAAAATAATAAAATAATAAAATAATAAAATAATAAAATAATAAAATAATAAAATAATAAAATAATAAAATAATAAAATAATAAAATAATAAAATAATAAAATAATAAAATAATAAAATAATAAAATAATAAAATAATAAAATAATAAAATAATAAAATAATAAAATAATAAAATAATAAAATAATAAAATAATAAAATAATAAAATAATAAAATAATAAAATAATAAAATAATAAAATAATAAAATAATAAAATAATAAAATAATAAAATAATAAAATAATAAAATAATAAAATAATAAAATAATAAAATAATAAAATAATAAAATAATAAAATAATAAAATAATAAAATAATAAAATAATAAAATAATAAAATAATAAAATAATAAAATAATAAAATAATAAAATAATAAAATAATAAAATAATAAAATAATAAAATAATAAAATAATAAAATAATAAAATAATAAAATAATAAAATAATAAAATAATAAAATAATAAAATAATAAAATAATAAAATAATAAAATAATAAAATAATAAAATAATAAAATAATAAAATAATAAAATAATAAAATAATAAAATAATAAAATAATAAAATAATAAAATAATAAAATAATAAAATAATAAAATAATAAAATAATAAAATAATAAAATAATAAAATAATAAAATAATAAAATAATAAAATAATAAAATAATAAAATAATAAAATAATAAAATAATAAAATAATAAAATAATAAAATAATAAAATAATAAAATAATAAAATAATAAAATAATAAAATAATAAAATAATAAAATAATAAAATAATAAAATAATAAAATAATAAAATAATAAAATAATAAAATAATAAAATAATAAAATAATAAAATAATAAGTTGTTAAATTTTTAAGATTTTTTTTTGTTATTTATTTAAATCATTTACAGCATTAAAAATATTTAAACCATATAAGTATTTTATTACTTAGTACTTGACAATTGAAGAGTTAAATATTTCACATCATTAAAATGTTTTAAACACGCCATTTTTATTGTAATTTTATAAAATCTGAAACATGCTAAATTTGTTAATCTATTGAAATATTGATGCGACCTCTAAGCTTCAGAGTTAAAATATCAACTTCCTCATTGAGATACTTTAAATATTGCGAAATCGAACATTGAAACTGATAGATATGAGCTGGAAAAATATGTTTAATTTCGTAAAACATTCTTGTTATCCTTTACGAGTGAAATATATTGTATATTGATTGCAAAGAAGTAATTTTTTTTTAAATTTTAATAATAAGTTTAAAAAGATCGTTATATATCTGAAAATTTCTACTCAATAATGCTAATATTTATGGCAAATAATGATGAAATATCGAAAGGTATTTAAACATTTGAAATATATTAAGTTGTTTTTATTACTATTCAGTTGAAATTATTTTATGATATAAGTCACTAATGAGGTTAGAAAAATGAACAAATTTGTTGTAACATCCCACTTTATTCGATTAAAACGAAATTTCTATAAATTGGTTGATTGAAATGATACACTCGGTTGCTAATTGAAATATTTAGCATGTACACACACCAAGCAATTCTAAAAGTGTTCCAAATTGGTTGTAATCCAAACTAGAACTTTTTATTTTGGCTATAAGAACCAACTAAATAATAGAGAGTTGGTTGATGCAACAAAATTTATATTTTATGTTTATCAGTCTAAACTAAGCTTCCGTATTTTGTGCATAGCACATGTTTCATTAACCTTTGTCTACTGAGTCAATTGAACCCATTTGTTTCATCAATCTTTGTCCACAAAATATTTCTATGAACTAACTTAATAACTGTCTAATTTTAAAGTAATAGAAAAAGATATATTTCCGGTTGCTTAGTACAGACAACGTCATTTTTTTTTTAGCAACTGTGAAAAAATAAAATAGCTGTGAACAAAAAAATCCGCACGAAATACAACACACCAAACAACATTTCTTGGATTGTGCTATAGAATCATAGCGTAATTCAATTTAATTAGCAAATGATCACTAATAACTAGACAGGCAAGATAAATGAGCTACAACAACTAGACGAGAAAATAAAAAATAAATAAAAAAAAATTAAAAAAACGAAAATAAAAAATTAAAATAAAAATAAAAAATTAAAGTAAAAACAAAAATAAAAAAATATAAATTTTAAAATAAAATAAAAATAAAAAAATATAAATTTTAAAATAAAAGTAAAAAAGAACAAAATAAAATGAATTTAAAAAATTAAATAAAAAATAATAAAAAGGGTAAACAAAAAACAGAAAAATAAAAATAAAAATAACAAAAAAAATTATGAATAATATGAAAAATTGTTATAAAAACGCGTGAACACCAAACAAAAAAAACTTTAACAATAACACATTATTGTGCTGAACGTGTTTAACTAATTTATATTTAATTGATTGCAAATTTTGCCGAAATATCTGGAAATGAATGAATTCAAAGTTTCTAAAAAAATAAAACAATAGATTTTTTTGATTTGTTAAAACATGTTTTCTATTGAACGCTGTTTTGGTTTATATCTAGGAAATGAAATGAAGCAAAAGATTTTAATTTAATTATACAGATAGTGACTAATGGCGTCAGTGAATGTTCTGGTTAAACTAAGATATATATTTTTGTTAATTTACATATTGCCGGTACAATTTCACAACTTATAAATAGGATAAAATTCCCGAAACACAGCTTTATAAATGTCAGTTTTAAAGTTTTATTATAGATTATCCTACTTGCACGTATAAAAAAGCATAATAAATGTCAGTTTTAATGTTTTATTATATTTATTATGGATTACCTATTATTCTACTACATTACAAAAATATATATTTAATTCTTTATAGAACACATTTTTTAAAAAATGAATGAAATTACATTTTTCCATAATTAATTCCAAATTTTTCCTAAATTGATTCTAAATTTTTAAGTGGAATTAATATTTGTTTACATGATTTAACATATTTTTACAATAAATATAAATTTGTTTGTTTTGAATTGATGTTATTTACTTTAACCAATACCCCAAGTCATGGAAAACAAATAATATGTAAATTATAGAATTTGTATAAATTAAATTAACATTTCTAGAACATTTCGTTGTAATATATAATTGAATATATTTGTTTTCGGTTTTTTGAGTTAAATATAAAACGTATTAAAATACTTAAAATGGAACCTTTACTGTTTTTTAATATAAATCAAAGCATAAAAACAAAATATACATAGAAAAATTATAAATTACGTTGGACGCTGTTCGTCCAACGAACTAACCAACGTATTCGATTCACTCAACCGCGTTTTCGGTTATTATAGACAAATCTAAAAGAGTTTTAGTCTGGACTACAAACAATTTCGAACAGTTGTAGAACAATAGGGAGTGTGTATCGGCAAATATTTCTAGTATCAAACATTGTTGGCAGTTCCACCAACAAATTTGTATAAAAATCCCTTTAACCGAATGAAGTTAGTTGTTACAACTAACTATTACGTTCTACCTTGTGTCAAAGGATTTTTTTTGTGTGTAGTTATTGCATTCAAATTTATTTATTTCAAACGAAATTTCTACAAATTATTGGACAAAACTGCGCAAAGATAAATACTTTTTTAGAATAAAATCGTAAGAACGAAAATGTTAGTTGTAACAACCTATTTCATTCGATTTAAACGAATTACCTACAAATTTATTTGCGCTTGACATAGCAAATACACAATCCAATTTCTTCAAAAAGTGCTCAAAATGGGTTGTAGTAGAATTTAAAATACTTTTTTTTCTGGCATTAATAAACGACTTCCCAGTTGGGAGCACCGAATAAGTTTGTTCGACAAGCTGTTGATTGATGCAACAAATCTATATTCTGTGTATGCCACATTCGGTTGGATTTGAAAATATTTATTAACATACGGACACCACAAATTGTTCTTAGACAATTAAAAATTGATTTAAACAATTTGGTTATAAGAAACGCTCTATCGAAGAAATCTATTGCGAGAACATGCCACGATTTGGTTGACGTAACAGATTTTTATTTGATTCTATTACAGTGTCAATTGAATATGTCAGTTTCATCAACAAATTTGTAGACAACTCATTGAAACTGTATAAATTTGGCTATTACAACTGACTTTGGATTGTTATTGACCTCATTCCAATAGAACACTTTTCAATGTGTTCAAAAATTAATCGAATCATAAATATATATTAAAACTATGTGAATTAAAAACGTCTCCATTGAAATATAAAACATTTTTCTATATTTTAAGTTGCAACTACTTTAAGCACTCCAAATCAAACTAATGCGCTAAAAATTAATAAATAACAAATTTGTATTAATAATATTATTCTTATTTAATACATATATATATTTTGTTTCCTCTTCAATAAATTAAATTTTATAATAAAATTAAAAATCTTAAAACTTATCGAGTATCAATGTTTGTACAGCTTTAAGCGTTAAGCACTCAAATCTCAGTCAACAGCAATTGATGTTTTGTCCGATAGTCGTCATCTTTGAAATGTGCTGCATCACATAATATTCTAAAAATATGCTAATTAATGAAGGCTGCTTTAACAAAGGCGCCAAAAGATAATGAACAAAAGTTTCTGTTGTTTAAAAAAAAATAAAAAAATAAAAGTCAATTTGAGGTTAATAAACTCTGCAAGTTTATGTGGAAATACTTTTGCTTTCTATCTGTTTTTTTTTTATATATTTTTATGTTATTCGTGGTATTTCTTCGTTTGTGGTATTTAAGATATTGGATGACTAAGTCATTTTATAGCAGGTGATTTTCTGTGATCTTTAATATTTTAATCAATCTTTTTATTATCGAATCACAATTTTAAATAGATCAATATCATATTATTTTATTATTTTATTATTTTATTATTTTATTATTTTATTATTTTATTATTTTATTATTTTATTATTTTATTATTTTATTATTTTATTATTTTATTATTTTATTATTTTATTATTTTATTATTTTATTATTTTATTATTTTATTATTTTATTATTTTATTATTTTATTATTTTATTATTTTATTATTTTATTATTTTATTATTTTATTATTTTATTATTTTATTATTTTATTATTTTATTATTTTATTATTTTATTATTTTATTATTTTATTATTTTATTATTTTATTATTTTATTATTTTATTATTTTATTATTTTATTATTTTATTATTTTATTATTTTATTATTTTATTATTTTATTATTTTATTATTTTATTATTTTATTATTTTATTATTTTATTATTTTATTATTTTATTATTTTATTATTTTATTATTTTATTATTTTATTATTTTATTATTTTATTATTTTATTATTTTATTATTTTATTATTTTATTATTTTATTATTTTATTATTTTATTATTTTATTATTTTATTATTTTATTATTTTATTATTTTATTATTTTATTATTTTATTATTTTATTATTTTATTATTTTATTATTTTATTATTTTATTATTTTATTATTTTATTATTTTATTATTTTATTATTTTATTATTTTATTATTTTATTATTTTATTATTTTATTATTTTATTATTTTATTATTTTATTATTTTATTATTTTATTATTTTATTATTTTATTATTTTATTATTTTATTATTTTATTATTTTATTATTTTATTATTTTATTATTTTATTATTTTATTATTTTATTATTTTATTATTTTATTATTTTATTATTTTATTATTTTATTATTTTATTATTTTATTATTTTATTATTTTATTATTTTATTATTTTATTATTTTATTATTTTATTATTTTATTATTTTATTATTTTATTATTTTATTATTTTATTATTTTATTATTTTATTATTTTATTATTTTATTATTTTATTATTTTATTATTTTATTATTTTATTATTTTATTATTTTATTATTTTATTATTTTATTATTTTATTATTTTATTATTTTATTATTTTATTATTTTATTATTTTATTATTTTATTATTTTATTATTTTATTATTTTATTATTTTATTATTTTATTATTTTATTATTTTATTATTTTATTATTTTATTATTTTATTATTTTATTATTTTATTATTTTATTATTTTATTATTTTATTATTTTATTATTTTATTATTTTATTATTTTATTATTTTATTATTTTATTATTTTATTATTTTATTATTTTATTATTTTATTATTTTATTATTTTATTATTTTATTATTTTATTATTTTATTATTTTATTATTTTATTATTTTATTATTTTATTATTTTATTATTTTATTATTTTATTATTTTATTATTTTATTATTTTATTATTTTATTATTTTATTATTTTATTATTTTATTATTTTATTATTTTATTATTTTATTATTTTATTATTTTATTATTTTATTATTTTATTATTTTATTATTTTATTATTTTATTATTTTATTATTTTATTATTTTATTATTTTATTATTTTATTATTTTATTATTTTATTATTTTATTATTTTATTATTTTATTATTTTATTATTTTATTATTTTATTATTTTATTATTTTATTATTTTATTATTTTATTATTTTATTATTTTATTATTTTATTATTTTATTATTTTATTATTTTATTATTTTATTATTTTATTATTTTATTATTTTATTATTTTATTATTTTATTATTTTATTATTTTATTATTTTATTATTTTATTATTTTATTATTTTATTATTTTATTATTTTATTATTTTATTATTTTATTATTTTATTATTTTATTATTTTATTATTTTATTATTTTATTATTTTATTATTTTATTATTTTATTATTTTATTATTTTATTATTTTATTATTTTATTATTTTATTATTTTATTATTTTATTATTTTATTATTTTATTATTTTATTATTTTATTATTTTATTATTTTATTATTTTATTATTTTATTATTTTATTATTTTATTATTTTATTATTTTATTATTTTATTATTTTATTATTTTATTATTTTATTATTTTATTATTTTATTATTTTATTATTTTATTATTTTATTATTTTATTATTTTATTATTTTATTATTTTATTATTTTATTATTTTATTATTTTATTATTTTATTATTTTATTATTTTATTATTTTATTATTTTATTATTTTATTATTTTATTATTTTATTATTTTATTATTTTATTATTTTATTATTTTATTATTTTATTATTTTATTATTTTATTATTTTATTATTTTATTATTTTATTATTTTATTATTTTATTATTTTATTATTTTATTATTTTATTATTTTATTATTTTATTATTTTATTATTTTATTATTTTATTATTTTATTATTTTATTATTTTATTATTTTATTATTTTATTATTTTATTATTTTATTATTTTATTATTTTATTATTTTATTATTTTATTATTTTATTATTTTATTATTTTATTATTTTATTATTTTATTATTTTATTATTTTATTATTTTATTATTTTATTATTTTATTATTTTATTATTTTATTATTTTATTATTTTATTATTTTATTATTTTATTATTTTATTATTTTATTATTTTATTATTTTATTATTTTATTATTTTATTATTTTATTATTTTATTATTTTATTATTTTATTATTTTATTATTTTATTATTTTATTATTTTATTATTTTATTATTTTATTATTTTATTATTTTATTATTTTATTATTTTATTATTTTATTATTTTATTATTTTATTATTTTATTATTTTATTATTTTATTATTTTATTATTTTATTATTTTATTATTTTATTATTTTATTATTTTATTATTTTATTATTTTATTATTTTATTATTTTATTATTTTATTATTTTATTATTTTATTATTTTATTATTTTATTATTTTATTATTTTATTATTTTATTATTTTATTATTTTATTATTTTATTATTTTATTATTTTATTATTTTATTATTTTATTATTTTATTATTTTATTATTTTATTATTTTATTATTTTATTATTTTATTATTTTATTATTTTATTATTTTATTATTTTATTATTTTATTATTTTATTATTTTATTATTTTATTATTTTATTATTTTATTATTTTATTATTTTATTATTTTATTATTTTATTATTTTATTATTTTATTATTTTATTATTTTATTATTTTATTATTTTATTATTTTATTATTTTATTATTTTATTATTTTATTATTTTATTATTTTATTATTTTATTATTTTATTATTTTATTATTTTATTATTTTATTATTTTATTATTTTATTATTTTATTATTTTATTATTTTATTATTTTATTATTTTATTATTTTATTATTTTATTATTTTATTATTTTATTATTTTATTATTTTATTATTTTATTATTTTATTATTTTATTATTTTATTATTTTATTATTTTATTATTTTATTATTTTATTATTTTATTATTTTATTATTTTATTATTTTATTATTTTATTATTTTATTATTTTATTATTTTATTATTTTATTATTTTATTATTTTATTATTTTATTATTTTATTATTTTATTATTTTATTATTTTATTATTTTATTATTTTATTATTTTATTATTTTATTATTTTATTATTTTATTATTTTATTATTTTATTATTTTATTATTTTATTATTTTATTATTTTATTATTTTATTATTTTATTATTTTATTATTTTATTATTTTATTATTTTATTATTTTATTATTTTATTATTTTATTATTTTATTATTTTATTATTTTATTATTTTATTATTTTATTATTTTATTATTTTATTATTTTATTATTTTATTATTTTATTATTTTATTATTTTATTATTTTATTATTTTATTATTTTATTATTTTATTATTTTATTATTTTATTATTTTATTATTTTATTATTTTATTATTTTATTATTTTATTATTTTATTATTTTATTATTTTATTATTTTATTATTTTATTATTTTATTATTTTATTATTTTATTATTTTATTATTTTATTATTTTATTATTTTATTATTTTATTATTTTATTATTTTATTATTTTATTATTTTATTATTTTATTATTTTATTATTTTATTATTTTATTATTTTATTATTTTATTATTTTATTATTTTATTATTTTATTATTTTATTATTTTATTATTTTATTATTTTATTATTTTATTATTTTATTATTTTATTATTTTATTATTTTATTATTTTATTATTTTATTATTTTATTATTTTATTATTTTATTATTTTATTATTTTATTATTTTATTATTTTATTATTTTATTATTTTATTATTTTATTATTTTATTATTTTATTATTTTATTATTTTATTATTTTATTATTTTATTATTTTATTATTTTATTATTTTATTATTTTATTATTTTATTATTTTATTATTTTATTATTTTATTATTTTATTATTTTATTATTTTATTATTTTATTATTTTATTATTTTATTATTTTATTATTTTATTATTTTATTATTTTATTATTTTATTATTTTATTATTTTATTATTTTATTATTTTATTATTTTATTATTTTATTATTTTATTATTTTATTATTATATTATTATATTATTATATTATTATATTATTATATTATTATATTATTATATTATTTTATTATTTTATTTTTATTCATTTATAAATAATTGTTTTTTTATTATCAATATAGAAAAAAAATATTTAAATTTAAAATCAAAAAAGAATTATAAAAATTAAGTTAAAAATAGAAATTGTGTCAAATAATATTTTTTTTGCAATTATAACAAATAATTTTGCTGATTCAATTAAGGGATAATAAACGTTAAAACGAAATTCCCGGTATCAATGTCATCTTTAGTAATTACCTTTTTTTCACCTGTAGAAATTTTTTTAGACCTTTCAAATTTATACCATGCGAATAAACCATATCCTATCATTGAGTAACTACTTCCTGCTGTTGCTACCATTATTTTTGTTATTACTCTATCAACCGACACCGGTTGATGGTCAACGTACACAAATCGATGACAATTTTGCTAAAATCTGGCGTCCACTACGTCTGCTGGGATTACAAATCGTTGGACGTTCGGGCGAGGATGCGAATAACATTCAACATGTGCGCAGTCTTGGAGTAAGTTTAATTGTAATAAATTAGAAACTTTTGAAATTATTTCGAAAATGTTCACATTTTAGAAAACACAAAATTTCAATAAACGCACGCGTTCTCTGATTGATTTTTGTGATGCCAAAAATGGACCCGGCAAACGAAGCGACGAACCACCGACCACGGTGCATCAGCTGCGTCCCGGTGACATTGATATTATTGGCGCCTTGGGTGACTCGTTGACGGCGGGCAGCGGCATTTTTGCCAGCAATGTGTTGCATGTGACAGTGGAGAATCGAGGCGCCGTTTGGTCAATAGGCGGCGAAGAGACGTGGCGCAAATATCTAACACTGCCAAATATACTAAAGGAATTCAATCCCAAATTGTATGGCTACTCGTTGGGCGATAGCTTGACCACTGATCGGAAATCAAAGTGTGTTTTTAAATGAATTTTTAATTATTCTAAATACAATTAAATAATTTATTTTTCTAATAAAATTTTACAGATTTAATGTGGCCGAATTAGGTGCCATGTCGCGCGACGTGCCTTTCGAAGCACGAGTTTTGGTAAAACGTATGCAGCGCGATCCACGCGTCGATATGACGAATCACTGGAAACTGATAACATTGCTCATCGGCAACAATGATTTTTGTTCCGATATGTGTTACGAATCGAATCCAGCGGACATCGTGAAGGCACACGAGCGCAACATGTTGCAGACGTATCGTTATTTACGCGACAATGTGCCGAGACTCATGTTGAATGTGGTGCCGGCACCAAATTTGCGTTTTTTAACGCGTCTGCGCGGCTTGCCGGCGCATTGCTATACAACGTTGCGTTTTGAGTGTCCGTGTCTGATGGGCCGAAAAAGTACAAAGCTGCTGGACTACTACGAGGGCATTATCAAGCAGTGGATTGCGAAGGATTATGAAATAGCCGCCAGGGAAGAGTTTAATACGCAGGTGATTTTTTGATTTATTGATTTATAAATTTATTGATTAATTTTTTATTTTGATTTATTGATTTATTATTTATTGATTTATTGATTTATTAATTTATTGATTGATTGATTTATTGATTTATTGATTTATTGATTTATTGATTTATTGATTTATTGATTTATTGATTTATTGATTTATTGATTTATTGATTTATTGATTTATTGATTTATTGATTTATTGATTTATTGATTTATTGATTTATTGATTTATTGATTTATTGATATATTGATTTATTGATTTATTGATTTATTGAATTATTGAATTATTGATTTATTGATTTATTGATTTATTGATTTATCGATTTATCGATTTATTGATTTATTGATTTATTGAATTATTGATTTATTGATTTATTGATTTATTGATTTATTGATTTATTGATTTATTGATTTATTGATTTATTGATTTATTGATTTATTGATTTATAGATTTATTGATTTATTGATTTATTGATTTATTGATTTATTGATTTATTGATTTATTGATTTATTGATTTATTGATTTATTGATTTATTAATTTATTAATTTATTGATTTAGTGATTTATTGATTTAGTGATTCATTTATTTATTGATTTATTGATTTAGTGATTAAGTGATTTATTTATTTATTGATTTATTGATTTATTTATTTATTGATTTATTGATTTAGTGATTAAGTGATTTATTTATTTATTGATTTATTGATTTATTGATTTATTGATTTATTGATTTATTGATTTATTGATTTATTGATTTATTGATTTATTGATTTATTGATTTATTGATTTATTGATTTATTGATTTATTGATTTATTGATTTATTGATTTATTGATTTATTGATTTATTGATTTATTGATTTATTGATTTATTGATTTATTGATTTATTGATTTATTGATATATTGATTTATTGATTTATTGATTTATTGATTTATTGATTTATTGATTTATTGATTTATTGATTTATTGATTTATTGATTTATTGATTTATTGATTTATTGATTTATTAATTTATTGATTTATAGATTTATTGATTTATTGATTTATTGATTTATTGATTTATTGATTTATTGATTTATTGATTTATTGATTTATTGATTTATTGATTTATTGATTTATTGATTTATTTATTTATTGATTTATTGATTTATTGATTTATTGATTTATTGATTTATTGATTTATTGATTTATTGATTTATTGATTTATTGATTTATTGATTTATTGATTTATTGATTTATTGATTTATTGATTTATTGATTTATTGATTTATTGATTTATTGATTTATTGATTTATTGATTTATTGATTTATTGATTTATTGATTTATTGATTTATTGATTTATTGATTTATTGATTTATTGATTTATTGATTTATTGATTTATTGATTTATTGATTTATTGATTTATTGATTTATTGATTTATTGATTTATTGATTTATTGATTTATTGATTTATTGATTTATTGATTTATTGATTTATTGATTTATTGATTTATTGATTTATTGATTTATTGATTTATTGATTTATTGATTTATTGATTTATTGATTTATTGATTTATTGATTTATTGATTTATTGATTTATTGATTTATTGATTTATTGATTTATTGATTTATTGATTTATTGATTTATTGATTTATTGATTTATTGATTTATTGATTTATTGATTTATTGATTTATTGATTTATTGATTTATTGATTTATTGATTTATTGATTTATTGATTTATTGATTTATTGATTTATTGATTTATTGATTTATGAATTTATTTCATTTATTGATTTTTGCAGAACTTCACCATAAACGTTCAACCATTTACACAATTCGAAGACTTACCTCTGACAGCAAAAGGCACAACGGACTCAAGAATGTTGTCTGAGGATTGCTTTCACATGAGTCAACGTGGGCATGCAATGTGTAAATATCAATATTAATATTTTAAAAGCATTAATAGTATTTAAAAATTTCAACTAAAACACTTTTACAATTTTAGATGCCAAGTTTTTTTTCGTAACATTTTCACAATTCAAATGTTTACTAAAAATTCACAATGATAACTAAAAACTTTAATTTTCAGCATAAATTTGTTCGTTTTAAATTTAAATTTAAAATTAATCAAAATATCACAAAAAGTTCAAATTCTCATAAAAATCTATACTAAAAAAATCAAATTTTCACAAAAACAAATTTAATTTGTCAATAAAAATTCAATTTTTAAATAAATTAAAAAAGGTATCACAAAAACTTAAAAATCTCATAAAAATTCATACTAAAAAATAATGTTCACTAAAAAATCAAATTTTCACTAAAAATTCAATTTATCACTAAAAATTAAATTTTTCACTAAAAATTCAATTTTTCACTAAAAATTCAATTTTTCACTAAAAATTCAATTTTTCACTAAAAATTCAATTTTTCACTAAAAATTCAATTTTTCACTAAAAATTCAATTTTTCACTAAAAATTCAATTTTTCACTAAAAATTCAATTTTTCACTAAAAATTCAATTTTTCACTAAAAATTCAATTTTTCACTAAAAATTCAATTTTTCACTAAAAATTCAATTTTTCACTAAAAAATTCAATTTTTCACTAAAAAATTCAATTTTTCACTAAAAATTCAATTTTTCACTTAAAATTCAATTTTCACTAAAAGTTAAATTGTTCATTTAAATATTGAATAATATTTTAAATAATTGTAAATTTAAATATTTTACTAAAAAAAATAAATTATTTTTATACAAAAAAAAAAAGCGGCCAACTCACTCAATATAAAACACGTGATTTTAATTTTAGCCTAATTTAAGCGATTTAGCAATTAAGACTCTAAGTCATTCATGTATTATAGCTATTAACACTAGCACTGTGATAAATAATATATTTCTAAATTATTTGTATTAATGGCTAAATTTTAAGAAAAACATAAATTAAATAAATATAATAATTTTACAAAAAAAAAAAGTATTAATTGTTGTTTACTTTACTGCAATTTCAAGTTTATAATTAGTTCCATATTATCTGGTCTCGATTTCAAATGTTATCTATGAAATAACCTTCAATTTGCTCGATTATTAGCAGAGTTGAAATTGTTTAAAATAACATTAGCTTAATGCAATTTCTTCGAAAGCATGACTACTAAGTATGTCAACAGCAAAAACAACATTAGCACAAATAACACCTTGTCAAGAATAATGCCAACAAATTGGCGACTTAGCTACTGTTTGTTATTTATTTGATATTTATTTTTTTACTACTGCATAATGATTTATTTTTTTGATGATTTTTATTAAACTTTGCTATGTAGTACTCACACTCTACAGTGGAGCAAAATGCAATTCTAGGTAGACAAAAGTTTATAGCCGATTTTCTGATTGTATGGTAGGTAGTACGCTAGATGAAATTTACCTAAAGCCTAATTGTAATATTTACCCTAATATTAGGGTACACGCTGAAAAAAATAGCTCGTCTCAAATACAATTTTCTAAAAAAACGTCTGAAAAATTCAAAATGCTCAAATTTTTGAAATAATGGTGGATTTCGAATCTTAAATATGTAAATCTAAATAACTAAAAATACTCATAAACTTACGTACTATAGAACTTGTAAATATATCAATTGTTCATGTATTTTGAGTACCCAAATAAAATAATTTAAAATACATACAGATACAAAATATTATTTTCTGTTTTTCAAACAATTTTAATTAATATTTCTAAAGCTTAAAAAAAAGCATTGAAATTAAAATAAGGGACAAATTTTGATTTTCATATAAGGTTGTCTGTCTTATTGTCAAATACGAAACCAAAAAGATTCACTTATAATCATATTAAACTAACAACAATTTTTAAGGAGTTGAATCCTCTGTTTTTAAACTTGAAATTTCAAATTCCTAGTAATTCTAAAAAAATGTTGAAAGCTAATTGAAATCTGTCACGTCCGAAACTTTGAGTACCAAAAGTGTAAAAAAATATAAAAAAAAAATCACAACAAAGTAAAAAAAAATTTAAAAAAAAATGCATTTTGCCAATTGTTTGTTGTTTTATTTGTTGGTACAAAACACCCAATTTGTACCGACTGGACCTTGAGCATGTTAAGACAATATCTTAAAATTAAAAACTTAAAAAACAACATCTGAAAATTCGAATCGTACATCACTTTTTATTTCATAATAATGATTATTAACACTGTCAGATAAAAAATTATTTTTAGCACAAAATTATAGTGAAAATTTTCATGCGAAATTCTATAATTTATTACGAAATAACTATAAACTTTAGGAAGAAAGTTTACATACACAAAAAGAAAGTAATTTAGCTCAGCTATATTTCTAAATAATTAAAAAAAAATAATTTGTATGCTAAAGTATTTTTAGAAAAAGAAAAAAAAATTGTCCCGTCTGGAATTGTGATTTATTATCAAAAATGTATGGGCCATTCCACACCAAATCGACCAGCGGTTGGAACTCACCTTCTTCGATTTCAATGAAATTTTGGCAACTGATAAAGGGTATCGAGACATGCACTAAACCAAAAAAACATTTTTTTCTATGCAAAAAAAAAAAAAAAATTAGAAAATAATATTTTAAAATATGATGCCATCAAAATACCATCTTAAAATTTTGCATGAACATTAACAATAAATTGACGAAAATTTAGGATTTTTTTCAGAATTTTAAAAGGGGTCCTTTTTAAGGACAACAATTTTGAAGTGCAAGGATAATGACCACGGGCCACATGTTACCGTTTGGAAATTACAACTTAATTTTTCTAAAAGCTTGTTCTATTAGCTTTAAAACGAGCCATTAACAGAGTTTCTAGCATTTCTAGTTCAAGAGATATTTAAATATGAACAACAGTACAAAAGTGATTTTTGGCACTTTTTTCCAACTTTGAGCCACTGTATCTCTGGAAGTAGTGGTCGGAAAAAATAAAAAAAATTGTTTAGTGCATGTCTCGATACCCTTTATCAGTTGCCAAAAGTTCATTAAGATCGAAAAGGTAAAATCTCAAATTTTACTTTTTTTGGTCGATTTGGTGTGGAATGGCCCGTATATATTTTAGAAACAAAGTGAAAATTTACAAAAAAAAAGAAAAATTCAACTATTTTTTTTAATAATTAAAAATAATAATTTGTGTGCAAAATTCGTTGACTTTTTGGACTTTTCCTATGAACCTCGAAATGCACTTCCGTTTTTGTTCCATCTGGATCGATCACTATTTAATTTATATCTTTCGGTGTACCATACAGAATTTATATATAGAATTCTATTTTTT